>CM073762.1:12172829-13672829 GCA_037127475.1 Arma custos | reverse complement strand
TACGTTACTGATAATAAATAATCTTGTATTTTTATACAAATTCCTAGAATTCACGTTCTAATGCAATACAAAATTCTATTATAGATTTGGCATTAGTTCGTGAGTAGTAGATGTTTCCATTTTAAGTTTGTTTTTTTTTAATCTGCTCGTCGTTTTCGCCTACTTCAACATTTACTGGACAAACGCTCTAAGCTTCCAATTAATTACAAAAGACTCATTTACATGACAGTTATCAGGCCTATTTGGACATACGGAGTTGAGATTTGGGGCTCTACTAAACCATCCAATTCATCTCGTATCCAATCCTTGCAATCCAAAACCCTTCGTAAAATCCTCAATGCCCCTTATTATGTCACAAACTCTTCCATCATGATCTCAATATCCCATATGTTACTGATTTGGCCCAAACTAGATACCTAACCATCCATGACAAGCTCCGTATACACTTGAATCCGCTAGTCTCTCAACTTGCTTCCCATACTATTCCTGATAACCCTCCGAGGCTCTCAAAAAAAGATGGCTTTGAGACCATCTACTATAGAACTTTATTGGAGTGCTACCGATGGGTAGTTTCTCCACAAGTGCTTTTCATGTCATAGTAAATATCAAAAAATTAAAAATTTAAAAAAAATTTAAAAAAAAGTTTTTTAAATATTTTTTATCAATCTAATTCAAGTATGAGTGAATGGAAGAGTTTTACTGGTACGGTTTTTTTTTTCTTTTTAAATGTTTTGGCAATGTGGTATGAAATCCAAAATAATCTACGAATTAAAGAATTCTGGACAATAGATTTCTAGGTATAGAAGAATGTTATATTAAAAAGGTACATACAAAATCGTTGTTATATAAATTAAGGGTACTCATGTAACCTCCAAGAAAATCGGTCTCCAATTCTGATGGTAATTCGATAACATTTTCGTAGGCGGTCCAAAAGCTCAAGGTTCTGATTTCCGCCCTACAGTACCGTCGCAGCTTGCATATATTCTCTCCTCAGGGTATTCCAGGGTTTTTTCCTGAAACCGAACTATTGGAATTCGTGAATAGTTGTGAGCTATAATTTTCCGAGTTCTAACTTATGATTATTTATTATGACATTACGAAGTGAAATAGCATCTTTATATAATGTCCCTCAATAAAAATTTTTCTATTGAAATAGTCATGTAACTACGACAGGTTTTTCATTAAAAATTAACCAGGACAAGAACCTATTTACTTTTGCTTTCCAGCTTAAGGTAGGACATGTCGTAACAACTAATGAGTTAAATTGATATCTTTATGTAACCTTGTAAAGTTACTTTCAAATAAAATATTGAACTAGTAAACTAATAACGGCTGAATTAACAATAACAGTGATGATGAAAATACAAATAAAAATGAAAAAAAAGTTAGTCAGAAGACGGTCACCTGTGGTCTAGTGGTTAGCGTAACGTAAGCCCAAGATCGCGGGTCCGTAGCCCGGCAGGTGGCCCTAGGATTTTTTTAAGGGAGTCAAAAATCCTTAGTTACGCCGTTCTTCGGAAGGGACGTTAAACGGGGGTCCCGAGCCTGTACGATGTCAGGTACTCGTTAAAAATCCCTATCCTAATTAAACCCGGATAGGTAAAATTTAGAGCTCCCACTGTAGCATCGTCCGATTAGCCATAGCAGCATAAAGTGACGTTAAATGAACAAACAGTTAGTCAGAAGAAAACCTCTTTACTAAAAAATGATTATGAATTAAGATAAAGAAAACAGAGTAATGCTAATTTTTTGAAATGCATTTACTGTAATTTACAACTATACACTGAATATATCGAGTAAATAAAATAAAAGATAAATAATGTCCCGAGACAAAGGCAAGTAGAGAAACTACCCAGTGGTAGTACTCAAATAAAAAGTTCAACTTAGAAGGTCACGAGGCCATCTTCTTTTCAGGCGCCTCGGAGGATTATCAGGAATTGAAGAGGTTGCGAAGTTTGAGACTAGTGGGTTAGAGTGAAAATGAAGTTTGTTATGAAAAGATTGATATCGGATTCGGGCCAAATCAGCTACAAACGGGACATTAATGTCATTATGGATTACTTTGTTCGTAACAAATTAAGGAGCAATGAGTATTTTGGATTGATAATATTGAATACTAGAGGAATTCGATGATGGACGCCCAAAGCTCTATCAGTAAGTCCAAATGGGTCTAATGATTGTCACGTATATGAGTCCTTTGTGATTAATTGAGAGCTTAGAGCGTTTGTCAAGTAAATACTGAAGTAACCAAAAACGACGAGCTATTTCTTGTGGTTTCAGTCTAGTATGAGGATTCCATGTTAAGCGTTTGTCAAGGTGTAGTCCTAAGTACCGGACCTGTTCTACAGGAATCAGTGGGATGTTATTAAACGATACAGGATGAGAGGAGTCGATGGTTTACGACGGAGGGTTCTAAATGTAATTTCTAATAAAAATGCGGTTACTTATCAGTGATATAATTTTGTATTATTGATAGTGACCGGGTATATTGATTGTCATTGTGTCTCTGCTTTTGTTTTGTTTTTTTTATTTCAGAAGACATCTTCTAAATTTTATTTCACTTTTGTTATTTCTTATCAATCATTTTATAATTGACTTTTCATTCTTGTTATTCCTAGCATTTCTGTTTAAATTACCTATTACATACTCCCTGTGCATTGTTATTCTGTTTTGTTTTATTTTCAATCCTGATGATGACCTAAAAATTGGACCGAAACGTCGAGAAAAATAGAATAAATTACAATTTAAATTTATAGACTTAACCCAAACTATTTTAACATTTCCAAAGATATGTCCAGTCAATCATTTCTACATCAATATGGCAATTTGATTCGAAATAATAATTTTTCAAACTCTGGTAAGAGATGAGCCAAACATCTTATTTCTCTATTTATTTTGTAATTTTCTTCAGAATATTTTTACGAAGAAGATATTACGACATGAAATTATTAAGTTCATAGAAGTCAATTATTTTATTTTATGTAGAATTTAAGGTTGGTAATTAAACATTGTATGTTTAATGCATTTTGTTTTTTCAATATACAGTGTTCCACAATGAATTTCCTTGTTCATTGTAATGTTTAAAATAAATCATTTCTAAAACTAAAAAACCTGTATCACTACATTTTTTTTTTCAATTTCTCTAATTCTAAATTAAATATGATATAACTTGTATTCATTGTAAAATTTCTCCCCCCCCCTTAGAATTTGCTTCAAGATAGACCTATTGAATTTCTGACAAAATAACAAATGATTATTTATAACAAAGATACTTCTAGATAAATAATTGAACTCTGCGAAGGTTTCGCTCAGTTCGAAAGACAAATTATTCGAGATTCAAGTCGCCCCCGATGAGGCTAAGTTAATTGTTAAACTTAAAACAAAGCCCGGGGCGAGCTTAGCCCGGAGACAACTGGCTCACCTTAATCTGTATCGTAAATAAATTGAAAAGATTAAAAGTTGCGACCGTCTTCAAACTAATTCCATCTCTTCGAAGGAACCGAGTCGAGTAATCTCTTAATAAATAGTTGCCCATTTATTCCCCGCCTTTTCCCTATTATCTCCAGCTAACTTAAAGTTTGAGTACTTTAAAAAACAATGAACTCATTATCTAGAAAAAGTAAATATAAAACCACATAAAATTTAAAAATGAAGTGGAACTAACATGACTTGAATATAATTAAATCCGTCGTAGTATCTTCATTTTTCTAATATAAAGTGAAATGGGATAGCTCATACTTGCTGAACTGAAAAGTGTGGCTTCGGATCCTAATCCTCAGTCCTCTGTGGTACGTTTATGAAGGAAAAGGCCTGCCCTATAAGCGTAATCTCGGACATGTAAACTACCTGCACAGATTGAACTGTTGGGTTCGAAAGAGCACAATCTGAACCATGTGTTGGATTTCAAGTCCTTAGAAGGGCTGTAGTTTTTTCTTTTAAAAATAATTTAATTTTATTCATTAATTAAATTAACAAATAAATTCAAGTACATGGAGGAAAATATGTGTAGCAATCGGAGAAGGAAAGCATAAAAGAGAATATAACTAAATTATTTATTATTATTTAATTTTCATTTGCACCTGCGCAATTGCGCATCCAGCATATTTGATTGAAGTGTTGCTTTTCTACATGATCAAAGAAAAAAAATAAATCAATTGTTGAGTAGGTCTCTTGGCCAAAGTCTTTTTAATCTTTTTTTTATCAAGTCCAGGTAACTGGGAGTAGGAAAGCGGAAGAACGAGTGGGTTTGGGTGATATTGTGTCGATGAGTGGAATGTTAAGTATTTGTTATGAATATATGATTTTATAGTAGGGATGTTCATGTAGTTGTGTATAGTCTGATTCGAAATATATCATGGTGCATTAACATTTTTTCTGAGAATTTTGGACTGTTTGTATCTGTGTGTGTGGACTTTTTTTGCTGAACCACAAAGTTCTGTAACCAAATTGGAAAGACTAAGCTACAAGAAATGTATATAATAAAAGGAGCCTGTCAACAAACGCGAAGATAAGACACTACAAAACGGTCGTCAAACCGGTGGTAATACTGTACGGAATGGAAACAGCTTCCCTCCCCAGCCTAAGGGAAATGTTAGGGATAGAAAGAAGAATACTAAGAAGAATTTACGGCCCAAAGAGACACAGGAAGGCTATAGGTTGAGACCTAATAAGGAAAAATACAAAAAAGTAAATGATTTGGAAACGGAAAGAAGAATCAGGAGATTGGGTATAATCCTCGGACATATGGCGAGGATGTACCCAAACAGATTAAATAGAGAATTCTTCTATAAAATGAGAGGATACAAGAATGCTGGGGGGTAGGTCAAACAGATGAAAGAAGAAACTGAGAGATTGAAAATAACAGACCAAGGCTGCTCGTTTATGATTATGGGAAGAGACTAAAAGAAATTAAGGTCCTTATGGGAAAGAAAGATGCGAGAAAAGGAATAGCGTGGACCGAGGAAAGAAGGAAAGAACGAGGAAAAGGTGGGAAGAAAGAAAAAAGGGAGGAGAAAAGGGGTATGAAAAGAAGTGAAAATAATTTTATTCGCGTGGTCTCTAAGGCCCTTCCTTGAAAAAAACAAAAAAAACAGCAAATGTATTGGGAAACACTCAATAACGCAAAATAAAATGTATTTAAAACAAAATACAATTTTGACCACTATAAGCCAACCAAAAGTTACAAGACCTTCCACCCTACATAAAACATGGTGTGTGCAAAATATGACTTCCGTGTACTTTATTAATTCCTGCCATAATATCTCCATTTTTATCGTAAAAAAGGATAGCTTAGAGTGTAGAAAACTGAGTTGCTCTGCTAAAAATCCCAAGCTAGAATTCGACTGTCACAGATAAAATATTTAATATGTTTATAACTATTGATGGATTCAGTGGAATTTGCAAAAGTTCCTGGAGTTCACCCCGCTTCTATTAGGTTTTAGTTTAGCAATGCCAAAAATACATAACTCAATATGTAAAGTCACTAATCGAACCCGAAGGCTCGATGCCGATACCAACAATCTCTGCTAATAAACTTCCGCCCATGGGCCTCCACCAAAACCCAAATCACTCTTAACGCAATCCTACCACAACGCCTCGATCTACACCTCAGCCGACATAGCGCTTATTAACTTTACAGGCTCGGGTAAAGCCGCATTAAAAAATGACCATCTTTTGATGTTTTCCATAACACGTGCGTATAGATAAGGTACACTATGAGACACAAAGAACTATTTTAGAGAAACCTTACGAAATACTGGATATAGAGTTACATAAATCGAACTAGTTAATCAGCTTTCACCATGTTCCTTTCGAATTAATACAGTAGAATCGGCAGAGTAAGGACGAACTTAATATTATGAGAATTGAAAGGGTAGAATAAGCGGACCAATAGGATAGCTTCTCGCCTTCCCCAGCCACGGGTTGGACCAACCAATAGGAGAAGAGAATGGCTACCTCGCCCAGTCAGCTGAGGATTAAAGGAGGATTAAAGCCGGGCCGTTTAATAACTTATTGTGAAGCTCAATGGGGTCTCCGATCTAAGTACCCGATAATCCCCATTATTCCACTATCCGCTCCCTTTTTAGTAAACACCACTTCTCCTTCACTGGATGAAAAGGACTCGCTGAACAAGCGATTTTTTTTTGTAAGGAATTACTCCTTGATTAACTAGAGAACTCGAAAAAGTGTATGAAAATTAGAATAATTTAGGGTAAGAGAAATGTCCAATTTAGGGAAACATAAATGTCCAAAGATAACAACACTATAAGTATAGGTACCTGGAAAGTCATACTTTTAAAAATTCTTGGGAGATCATTAGTCCTCCATGGTCAATAAATAATATTCCATTAAAATAATATTGCATTTGCAACATAAACAATATTGCAGAATAATAAAAAAATAAATAAAACGCAAAAAAATTTCAAAAGAAAAGGAAAAAAGGTCAAGTATTTAGGAGATAACATCAGCAGAGAGGGATAAGACAGATCTAGTATGAAAGACAATTGCTTTAAATTAGAAAACGTTGATGTTCGCTTTGGTGATTTTCTGTCTTTCGTACCGACCGGAAAAAAATACAAATAATATCATATTATGCAATGTAATAACAAAAATAAAATAAGCGCCTTGAAGCATAAGATGAATAGACCGGTAGATTTGGTACACAGGTGGGCTCCCTCTTAGGAAATTCCTGGTTCCTAAACTGAAAAATTATTGCATAGAATATTTCACGATGAGAAAAATGAGCGGACTTTAGTATTTACAACTAAGAAGAAACAACTTACAGACCAAGCAACAGTCGAGATAATATCTACAAAAGAAAAAAAATGCAACTAAATTGGCGCATAGTAATCTCCATTACTTCTTTAAATAAAGAAGAAATAATGAAGAATGCACCTGAACAAGTTGTATTGGATCTGATTAACAATAAAACTAATTAAAAAATATAAAAAACATGACAAACAATGCAATGCGTGAAAATAACAAGGTAAAAAAGATAAATAATAAATGAAAAACAATTAATCAACTGTGGATCCGAAACCTAAGTCCTGAAAAACATATATTAGTACTGATTTAAATTTTATGGAAGAAAAGATGGAGGCTGAAAGAACGATTCTGGAAGAAAAAACGCCTGAAATTGAATGGAGATTTGAAAAGAATGCCTGAAAGAAGACTACCCAAAAGTAGTCCACCAATGTAAAATTAGGGGAACAAGAAGACGAAGGAAATCAAGGAAGAACTGGGATAACAAAGTGGAGGAATCCGTGATGGGTCATGGCCTACGGGAAGAATGGACCTTAGATAGGACATCATGGAAGGAAGCCATTAAATCACTAGCTTAAGGAAACCCACAATTAGTGGAAATTCCTATTAAATATATATATTACCCTATTAAAATTATATATATATATATATATATATATATATATATATATATTTTATGGGAATCCAAGATAAACATTTACAAAATTATTAAATTTTATTTTGCTTCATAGCTCCGAAACGTGACAAAATTATAATATATAATCGAATATAATGTAAAATTTATAGAGGTACAGTATAATACACAACTCTTGAAGGGTCAGAGGTTCAGTATATGTTAGTGAATATACTGATTCTTGGACAATGGCTGTGCAGGGAGGTGATTTGTCCTGGATAGCACTGAATCGCCTGATCCCCCCTCCCTTAAAAGTTATAATTATATTACTATTATAACAGTTATAATAGTAATTATAACATTAATATAATTAATACAATAACTGTTAGAATATTCATGTAGAGTTAGCCTTTTAAGTAGCGAAGAAATTACTTAAAATGTGCTAAGCGTTGAACAAATTAAGAACTTTTAAGTTTCATGTGCAGTTACAGGGAAGATTTAATCAGGATCTGGTATTGCGAATTTAGAAATAGTAACTTCGGGTGAACAAAATATTATTATCGTTTTATAACAATGATATGAATATAAAAATTCTATGTAAATATAGGTGCACAATTTAAAAGTAATAACCAAATTAAAATGAATAACTCGAATAAAAACGAACATAATGTCCGTAGCGTGAAACCAAAATTGAATTAGGGCCTAGGACAGTTCTGGTCCTCTTGTGGGCTTCAACTATCAAAGTACGATTTAGATTTAGAGGGCTATGGTAGTTACTGAAGCACGGTTATCGTTGGATTAGTGTTTAATAGCTTGCGAACACCGAACAGGCCCAAATTTGGGCGGCATTCAGCAGGATCAAAACAGCTCTCATTGCATGTGTCTTAGTTAACAGATCTAGGTAAAATGGTTTTGGGAAATCTGGAAGTTTATTAAAAAAATTATTTGTAAAAAGCAAATGGGAAAAATAGTGGCGAAAAATAATTTGTAGCTTTTTTCTTTTTCTTCAGAAACCGAAAACAAAATCTATATTATTTGATAAAGTAAAAACATAAGGAAGTACGATAGGGATTAGTTTAAGAGAATAAAATCCTTTATAAGATCGTCCACGTTCAATAAGCTTATGTTCAATTTTATTAAAATAGCGGGGCATATCTCAGAATCAAAAAACATCATAATTATAAATAAAAATATAAATAATGAAGAAAAAATCACCATGTATATAAACAAAAATCCATCAAAGAAATCCGTAAAATTGATGCATATATGCTTCAGATGTTAAATTTAATGAAATTATGAAGAAATTCTATCTTCCTGTAAGTAGATTCATTAGTCCACTAATAAGCTAAGATATTTTTATTAATTCTGTCAAGGATAAATATAAAATTAATTATTTCAAAAAATGGATTACCTAGAGAGGAAACCTACTAATATATTGAACTCCTGTGGTTACTGTTGCAGAATAGAGTTTGTGATTTAAATGGTTGAAGGAATTAAAAAGAAAAATATATCTTAGCTTTGGTCTATTAAATTGACTTTCGTAACAGAAAAAATTATCAATAGTTTTTTTCAACCGATATTTTAGCTGTGGTTTCTCTGCTATTTGTTTCAGTTCAATAATACATTTATAATTAATCTTGTTTTGTTGGATAAGACAATTTTCTAGAAGTTTACACTATTGCTAGAGCAAAGTCCTACAGAATTTAGAATACATTGTGTTGTAAAGAATTGGGGCGACGAACAGAAAGGTAGGGATGAAAGGCTAAGGCTGGATGTAGCGATTACAGGACCTTCGTAAGCCAAAGGTGGGATCGACGATTACAGAACTAGCGACCTTTAACAGTACAAAGGGCTTTTTATCCGCCCAATAGGACACTTCACCATTAGCCTCCATTTGGCTTTCATTGGTGGATAGTTCAGCAGCTTTGGTCTCCAATTGGATTAGTTCGACTCCAGGATGAAAGATCAAAAGAAGAATAAATCATTAAAAAAATGCACTATCTGCATATTTCTATATGCCATTTATCCTTCAATGGCTTAGTGGTAGAGCACTGAGTTCCCATGCAGAAAATCCTGGTTCGAATCCCGCTGCTGGCAAGATTTTTATTTTATTTAGGATCATGTTGGATCTAGGCCCCTTCTGGGGTTCACCCAGCCTCTATATAAAACGGGTACCCAAAATAATGGGTAAAATTTAGCAGTTGAGTGTATATGTGTGTATATATATATATATATATATATATAAATTGTTACTATTCGTATCCATGGGTATATGAATAGACATTACTTCGAAATAGGATTAGAAAAAAACAAAACGATTACCTGACCGGATTCATATTGGGAATATAACCAGGATGGGGGCTAAGATGAGAAGGATATCAGAAGAAGATGGAAGTTTGGTAGCGGCTGTGAAGGAAATAGGAATGGGCTAGATAGTATTCGGAATGGCTGCTCTGCCCCTAACATTCGGGACCGGCTTATTGTAGCCAATACGCGCTGCCATCAACCAATACGCAGGTTTTTCCAATTTCGATGGCCGTATCTCCGCTTTAGTTCTCTCGAAATATTTCCTATCAGTATGATGAAATGCTACAGAAACAAAACAAACATAACCTATACATAATAAATAAAACATAAAAATGTATGTTTATGAATTAAGGCAATATGTAAAGTTCGGATACAGTCCGTCAATAATACATAAAGATTAAAAATACTCAACTAATTTTTAACTACATTTTGTTCGTTGCCCTTAGATGTTTCATCAATAATAAAAACAACCAAAATAAACACATCTAAAGTGTAGTGCTAAATGGGCTCCAATTACCTTAATAAAACTTGCATTTACGAAATATCCTTATGAAATATAATTTAAATATATGTATACATTTGTTGTTGATCATATTGTTAAGATTTTATAGGGGTAGTGAAGGACCTTAACACTACGTGAATTTGAAAGTTGAATCACTTTATTTATCACAAAAATAACACAAGATATAGAATAAAGAGTAATACGTACAATGGTGTTAGACAAACACCAATTCACGTATTGTTGCTGACCTACGCCTCACCTGTCTGGAGTTCAACCTGCGCTACAAATTATAGAAAGTTTGAAAGGGTACAAAACCTATGCATGAGAATTATTAATAATCATCTCCGCTACACGAAAATATCGACTATGCTCAGAGATCTTGAACTTCCCACGGTAAAACAATATGTTTCAGCCCAAACAAAAGCATACTTCGAAAAAGCTCCAGCTTCCGAAAACCCATTAATCCGAGAAATCGGTAACTATGATAAACATTCACTACGACGGCACACGCACAAAAGAACAAAACATATACTTCTCACTTAACAAATCACTATTCGTAGTTATTTTTAATTGTGTATTTATTTTCTATTTAATTATTATTATTATTATATTTAATTACTTTACTTAGTATTATTTTTATTTATTTTAAATTACAATTACTGTCATGGTTATTTTTTTTTTGAGCGGGTTTTTCCTACATTTTTCCTGCTATTGTAAAATTTATTTATAAAATACAACTTTAATTAATTAAAATCACTGTTGTTTAAACATGTAAAGGAAGTCCGGTACATGTATTTACACTTATTGCTGCTTGTATATGTAAAACTGTAAATAAAGGTTTTTTTTACGTATTGTAAAACAATATGAGAAGGTTATCTTCTTGCTATCATACTACACTCGATATATCGATGATCGATGTTCGATCTCGCTACAATATTATAATTCCATGAATAAATTTACAGATAAAATAAAATAACTGCTTTAATATCTAGGAATCGAAAATATACTTCAAGACTACTTTAAAAAAACAAATATTTGATATTCAATTTATATAGAGAAATATACGGCTGATTTTTTGTAAGTATGTTTGAAAAAATGTTATAAAAATTTAAAACAAAATTAAGTTTGTTTTTTTATCGGGTAAATTTATCGACTTCCAGTTTTTAACATCCCAAAGACGGTATTTTCGGACTCAGAGAGTATACGAATAATAATTATAATAATAAAAGGCTTAGTGGAGCCGAGGGCTCGATTAAGAAACCTTCAATCCCTGTCAATTAACTCTCATCCATGGATTACTTCTATGCTAACAATCCTCCCCCTTACGTCTTGGACTATCTCTCTGATGTTTACCAGTCTGCTCAGAGCTTACTATTATTTTAGAAATTCGATTATTACTCTCTCTTTTACTGAATAATATGCAACATCTCACCAATTTTGGCCAAAATAAAATAAGTTTTTGCAAATGAAAGTATTGACGGTATTTAAAAAAGAATACACTTAATTCTCTCAAATCTGACAGGACATACAAGGGATCCCAACATATGGGAATGGGTTAGCTCTGTACGTAGAGTTTGGAAAAATATCTTCAAAATCTAGAGCTTAGCTACATCCTTTCGGGATTTTCAGAGGGTTCTAGGGTTTAATAAATGGGTAGCAATTGTGAGAAAAACCAGGCAATTGAGATTAATCTTAGCCAAATCATCTCCCTGCACAATCGTTGGTTTAGATACAGTATAGTCTCTACTATGCACTGAGCTTAAGTCCCTTCATAGGTTGTAGCGGTACAATTGTTTTAAAGTAAATTTTAAAATAAATAAAAAATAAACCAATAATTATATATTAAAATAACCCAACCATCACTGAATAATTAACAACCTGGGATATACTGATTGTTGATAATTATTTGAGATTTTAATGTTTCGCATGTATTTAACATTAATTTTAAACACGTTAACAAGGATCTCTGATTAGACAATTAAAAGTAAATTACAATGATCACACACTTTAACGAAATGAATAAATTAACTTACAAGAGAATGAGGATATTAAGATATAAATTGAACTGACGAGGATGGCTTTGTTGAAATGTTGACAGGCAGTTGGAGGTGGGTGTTGATAGCGTTTGATGGAATTATTAGGCGTTGACAATGAAAAGGTAATTGCATTACAAACTGAGAGTGGGACAAGGCCATTGTTCCTTCTCATATTAATCATATCCAACTTGTTCTCTGCTATTATACCTTTGTTCCTCATTTCCCTTCCAATATTACCCTCATCTCTCAAGGATATATGCTCATCATGTATTCTAGAAATGCTTATTACGTATACACTCATGAATAATATACCACTCACGGTTATGCATGAGATAAGAACATTTAAAGGGTTCGGTAAATAAACGATATTTTAGATGAAATGACATGTGAGATGTATATGAAACTTCTGTAGGCATTATATTGTTTCGAGTATTAACGTTTTTATTAAGTTTTTGGAACGACATATAATATGGTAGTCGAACAAGTAAAATCACCTCAACTATAACACATTAATGAAATTATCTGTAAGAGATTTCGGACAGATCACTTATAGCACCCTCGGTAACCGTGATGCGGATAAGAAGACCAATATGCACCATAAAAGTCGGTATGCCTGCCAGTTCCCACTAATGGTGGAGAAAGTCGAGCTATGTTGGACAGTCATTACAGTCAAATAACTGCAGCAGAAATCAGGTTCCTGTGAAGATGCTTCAAAACCACTTTAGAGAACAAGCAACTCATGTGGCTCGAGCATGCCTGCCGCATGTACGAGGACATGAACCATATGAAGCTATTAGAATACTACTACTAGGAAGAAACAGCGAGGGTATCTCAGAGTTTCAGGCCGGGACTTCATACAGATTATTGTAAGTGGAAGTAGTTGCGCTGAGCATCCTCGACGCTAGAAATTGGACGTGAGGAAGAAGAAGAGGATCATTTTAATCATCAGAAATGTTTTTCAACATGTTACATTCTTGAGTTATCAAATAATAATAGTGTTTGAAACGATAATAATACGTCTCATTAATAAATTAACAACGAAATAATGATGACCCATTTTTATTTTTTAAGTTAGTTAAAATAAATTATTTTATTTGCATTTATTCACTATACCTCTAGGTACGGGGAATCCTGGAGGGTATAGCTCTGTCAACCTTCCTAGTATAAGTCGGCGAATTATTAAAGGCTCTTTGAAGCTATCAATGGCATTGAAGAGTAAGACAAAGAAGAAGATTAAAAAGCTGTATTATTAAAATTAATGGGAGTGAAACGTGGTCTCTGATCAAGGAAAACAGATCTCTTGTGGTTTAGGAAAGAAGTTTCCTGAGAAAAATCTTTGGACCAAAAAGAAGAGCACAGGTGGAGAATCAGAAACAATACTGAATTAATGGTATTGTATAGTGAGCCTTAAGTCCTAAGATGGTCAGGACACGTGGAAAGAATCGAGTCCTACAGGCTGCCTGAAATTATGTTAAATGGTGTACCGGGAGGAAAAATAATAGGGCTGGATCCAGGGATCGGTGGATAGATGATTTGGAGGAAGATTTGAGAAAGATGAAAATGGTAGCAGAGGCACAGGTCCTGCAAGCTCTGTAGCCCCCAATAGTGAGTGAGTGATTACTGAAAAAATTAAAACCTAACCGTATATACAGATATTTTTAACGGAATTGATGTACAGTTGAGCGTCGATATTCCGATCTAATATGAGTGTGGGACGGATAATCGAAAAAGTAAAATGTCAAACTTTCACTCACCATCTTCTGTATATATATATATATATATATATATACTTTTTTTTTTTAATTTGTTCTCCCCATGGTAACCCCATGGAGGGACCGTTTATTAATATTAGGACATGCTCCATACTTAAGTAAGCATATTACATGTCATTAAATTTGATTTTAATAATTACAGATCAGTTTGGTATTATAATTACAGAATAAATTTTAGTATAATTTAACAATACAAGAAATTAAAAGTTTATAGTTTGACTACATTGATAATTTACACGTGAGAATAAAATTAAAATTAAATTTGTAATCCTAAATTGTGTAATGAAAAAAATAAGTAAAAAAAATAAATTTAACAAATATGCAAATAAACAAAAATGAAAGATTTTATAATATACACATGTAACTAAAAACATCAATTCATAAGTTATACATTACGATTAGCGACAGTACTTAATAAAAATGTATACACATATATTTATACACATAACAGTTACAATTAAAAATGAAAAACCAGGTATCTGGTGAATTGACCTTCTTATGTCCTAGAGCTGATCAAAATTTATGTCTTTTATAAATGATAATAAGTCAGTTTTAAATTTAGAAAAAATTAAATGTTCTGTCTCAGGCCAAGTCCCTCGTTTGAGTATTATGTTTTTTATCAATTTAATTCTTCGTCTGTCGTATCGTGAACATTCATATAGTATGTGTCTGAAAGTGTGGGTCTGTCCATCTTCATCACATGCTTCTTCATACATATATTCGAGGTAGTCAAGGTAAAATACGAGTAATAAATGTTAGTAAAAATATAGATGCATTGCAAGGTTTTGTTGCAAAGTGTGTGGATGTGTATTTAAACTCTCCATGGATTTTTACATTCTGCTTTAAACAAAGAAGATTAACCTGAAAAAGGGGTGGGGATAAGCCCCCCGGCCCCCTTTTCTACCCTTCCAAGGACTAATAGGTACAAGCTGGTTCCTGTACGGAGGGACAGAGAAAGTGGCCAGATACGAGCAACGTTTGTTAGCCGAGGCCCTAAAGAGTAAATGCTCCTCGAGATAACGCCAAAATATTGCTCTCTCTCTTCCCTCTATCTCCCCTCTCTTTATCTCTTCTAATGTCCCCTTCTGTCCTTCCAGGCCCCCATGTCGTATGCTCTCTCTTGTCTACGATCTGGGGAAATATTGGCAGGGGGATCGTTCAGATCAGGGGAGAAGGAGAATAACAACCAGATGTCAACTGAAACATAAAGGGGGGGGGGTGGAAAAGAAATGATGTATTCTGATCAATCATGGCCATCTACCATAATTTTTTGTTTTACATAAAAATATCCATGGGCTACAGGTGAAATACACTTAGTCAAAAACATTATTTAAAAAAAAACCTGATGTAAAGGTTAGAGTAGATAGTGCGAGATGTTTTTGCTGATAAAACTCAAAGGTCATATCTTTATGTATTTATATTTTTCAATGTTTCGTAATCACACTAAGTACTCTAGATTTTTCATCAGCGTTTTCGCCAAATCAAGTTTTTGACTTATCATGTTAGTTTTGTAGCCCAACTATATGCAGTTGATCACTGAGGAAGTCAAAGGAATAATAGTTGTGGGCGCAGTAAGAAATGAAACACCGAATATAGCTTAAGTTTATGCTATAGATTTTTCAAAACATTTCTCTAAAATATTGGCATGGCTTACTTCCCGTTTTGATAATTTTTGTTTAGTGTCGAAATAGGCCTAATGCATCGCGATTACTTCCTCATAAGTGCTAAATTTCTTTCCAGTGAGTAATAACTAAAAATCATAAAGATTTAATTTTAGTAATACCAATTACATGTCAGTTTACGAACTTCTCAGCCTACATAACACAAACGAAAACATTTTTTTTATTATGAAGAGCAAATATCAAAACTTATTACTTTTTTTTAAATCATTACCTAACAGAAGAATATTTCGATCATAACCTGAATAGTATATCAGGCCCTGTATCCCCTGTAGGCCCTGATCAAGCAGAGAAAAAAAGAGAGAAGAAAAATAGAGAGAGAGCTAATAGATATAAAGAGAGAGAGAAGGGGGGGGGGGCAAAATGCACTTAAGCTTCCTTCCATACTGGAATACTATTCAGTGCTGCAAGAATCTAATTATTTCAATGAAACAGAGCTCACAAAGAAAGGATGTAATGTACAGCCACTTATCTCTAGTGCATCCTTGGTAGGATTAAAATAATGAGCGAGGAAGAATATCGGACTAATATTAAAATAGAGAGCATATCTCAGAATCAAAAAACATCATAATTATAAATAAAAATATAAATAATGAAGAAAAAATCAGCATGTATATGAACAAAAATCCATCAAAGAAATCCGAAACATTGATGCATACATGCTTCAGATGTTAAATTTAATGAAATTATGAAGAATTTCTATCTCCGTGTAAGTAGATTCATTAGTCCACTAATAAGCTAAGATATTTTTATTAATTGTGTCAAGGAGGAATATAAAATTAATTATTTCAAAAAATGGATTACCTAGACAGGAATTTGTGAAAATTTTAATTCCAATAAACAAGTATGATCATTTTTGAGCCACAGTAAAGCTTCTAGATGTATGAAAACACAAAATATCTATAACAATAAAATCGCACTATTTTATAAATTTATAAATAAAATATAATATTTATATATTATAGATCTATGATTGTAAAATGCTGGAGGGGATGCCAGCGTATGTTTACATTTTCTTAAATTTATTAGTTTATGATAATCTTAAAAAAAAAATTCGCTTTATGATGTTGATGGTATGTAATTATTCCTCTATGTAATTTAAAAGAATAAATTTTTAACTGATAATTTCTCATATTTATCTCATATCATATTTAGATAATAAAATATGGTTGCACAAACCATAAATTATTTCCACTTATACTATGTAATTATCGAGTTTCTTCAAGGACTGTGTGACAACCTCGTATACATAAATACCCATATTCGTGTACAGCTATCGTGCCACGTCTAAATATCATATCTCTTAAAAACATTCAGATAACTAACATGAGATTATTAAATGATTTATTGGATTCAAAACTCAGAATGTCAAGACTTTAACGAGAGCCAATACAAGTACCTTAGAACTTGAGTTACTTTTAAATTTGATAACATAATAGCTTTAGAAAGGGGGAGGGGAGACATAACTAGCAACGGGTAAGATCGAGTCCTTACAGAATTAGTAATGGCATTTTTTATTTTATTACTAACGTCTAGAGTAAAAAGTCACTTAACTACGTTAAGTGAATTGTGCTATTACATGTTCAAATCCTTATTAATTTGTTTTTAAAACTTATTCATTCAAATTTACAACTTTACAGTAATAATATTACATCAAGTAATTATAATGGAATATGTATAACAGCATGAGATAAAGGCAAGAAGAGAAACTACCCACTAGTACTAACTATAATAACCAATTAAACTTAGGTCACGAGTCCATCTTCTTTTCAGACGCCTCGGAAAATTATCAGGGGTTGAAGAAATTACCAGGTTTGAAACTAAGTGGATTGAGTGGGAATAAAATTTGTCAGGAAAGGATTGATATCGGGTTCGGGTCGAATAAGCAACAAATGGGATACTGAGTTCATTATGGGTGACTTTTTTCGTAACAAAGTAAGGATGGTAGAGGATTTTACGAAGGATTTTGTAATGTCAGGATTGGATACAGGAGGAATTCGATGGCTTAGTGGAGCCCCAAAGCTCTACTCCATAAGTCCAAATAGGTCGTATGATGGTCATGTAGATGAGTCTTTTGTAGTTAATTGGGAGCTTAGAGCCTTTGTCTAGTAAGTGCTGAAGTAGCCTGTAACAGCTTTATTTTGCATCTGGCGTTGAAAAAGAATATCTCAAAGTATAAACTTTCTGGAGGTGGAATTGGTTGGGGTCAAAATAAATGATTTTATAGTAAGCAAATATTGGGAACAAACGTTTCTACAGGTTATTAAGCCCTGATAAAGACTTTCAAACATTTATTTCAAATAAATAATTGCTATCTACTTAGGCCAACAGTCAGGGAGGAAATTTTTTCCATATGTGTCAAATAATAGTCATGTATATGAGTCTTTTGAAATCAATTAAGATCTTAGAGCGAAACGGCTAGCAGAAAATAATTCTTCCGTAATTAATCTTGCTGATATATTCTTAATTTAGCAGAAATGACCGAAATACAGTGACAAGATAGTTGGACGTGAGAGTATATACGGTCCTAGAAACCTGTGCGATATATGGACGATAAAGGAGTAGACAAGCATTAAGGAGAATATTGAGGAAATAGGAGTATATGGATGGAGTAGTAGATAGAAGTGAGTTGAGGTCAATATGGACCCTCTGATTCCTCATTAGGGAAGGAATATAGGGCTTCTATAGGGCTCCATAGGGCCGGCCAAATTGATCATTTCGTAGGCCCATGAATTGCCAATCTCGATGAGTCCCGCATCCAGATAATGACCTTACAATTAGAGCCTTGATGACCCTCGCTCAAACACAAGTGGGCGCCACTTGTCATCTAGTTCATCTCTAGCATAATTGATCTATAATTGATCAGTTTTTTTTTTATTTCAAATAACCAAAAATTCAAAATATTTTAAAAATATATTTTTTTACAATCTGAATTCAAAAATAATAGTCATCTTTTTGCTAGAGAAGACAACGACAATATTAAAGTTATTCATAGATTTAATCCAGAAAAAATATCTGCCATGATGCCACAATATTTTATTGTAAAATGCACGTAAGATATACAAGCATAAAAAGTAAAGAAAAATAAAAGTAATAATAGCAATACTAAAAAACAATAATAACAATACTGAAGATTATTAGTAATAAGAAGTAATACTGCCTTAAGTCTCCTCTCAAACACCACAGAAACAGTAATTGATCGGCTTGGTTTATTTCAAAAAAATATATATCTCTCAAATATATCTTATCTGTAATGAAAACTTTACACCATCTCACATATAATTTTAAAAATACTAAATAATATACGTTACACCATAATTCGTACAACTTGGGAATAATAAAATTTTAATTAGGAAACTAATACCAATTTGTAGTTACAATTTATTCAGAAAAACAATATAATATATCAAATATATTGAGAAGTCCATATGGATTTAAAAAAATCCTTAAATATTGCTAACTTGCTAACAAGAAACCGACGTTTCAGCCTCGCTGTAGATCTCCAGGGTTTGTAATGTAGGTCACAAGCAGGGGGGGGGGGAATCGTCAAATCGTCACATATCATAAAACCACTCATCAGGTTATAACTTATTAGTACAATCACCACAGATGATAGATCCTTATTAGGAATTATTTTCTTAAACTGCATAACATAAATTGTTGTGGTCGAAACAGGAATCACAAATAAAATGTACTCTTCTTGTTTTGATTTGCACTGGAAGGCGGCGACACAAACCCACACCCAAAAGTACAATAAATTCGAGCAATAACAAGAGCAGACAAGAAAACAAATTTATTGTAATTTTATTCTTAGAAATTCTTAAAAAAGTTTTAAATGGTACTTGGTTTATCTCTTTCACTACGCACAAGAACTAAGACAAAACAAGTCAACAAAAAATGTCTTCTATATAATGAAATTTATTATTATTTTTATTTTGGGAATAATTTATTGATATTTACAACTGTAATTAAATTACATCAAGTAAATCTGCTGTATGAACAAAGGACATGAATAAACACACTTGTTGAGAAACTAACCGTTGATAGCACTCCAATAAAGTTCTATAATAGAAAGTCTCGAGGCTATCTTCTTTTCAGACTCCTCGGAGGGTTAACAGGAGTAGTAGGGGAAGCGATTTGAGAGACTAGCGGATTCAAGCAAGTATGGAGCTTGTCATGGAAGGATAGGTATCTAGTTTGGGTCAAATCAGCAATATATGGGATATTAAGAACATGATGGATGAGTTCGTTTGTGACATAATAAGGAGACTTGAGGATTTTACGAAGGATTTTGAATTGTAAGGATTGGATACGAGATGAATTGGATAGCTTAGTAGAGCCCCAAAGCTCAACTCCGTATGTCCAAATAGGTCTGATAGCTCTCATACAAATGAGTCTTTTGTACTTAATTGGGAGCTTAGATGTTTGTCCAGTAAATGTTCAAGTAGGCGAAAACGTCGAGCAGTTTCTTGTCTTTTCAGTCTTGTATGAGGATCTCGTCTTATTATATTTATAATTTTATGTAAGAAAACAATCGGGATTTCACAAAGTTAGTAATAAATTTTCAATCAGTGATTAGGGATAGACTCTTTTAATCTCACTAAACAATTAATAAATTTTAGAATATAATTTGCATAGATATTTTATTAGAAATGTCAATCATGCATGACATAATTATTTTCTGTTTCGGGGCTTTGTTCTAATTCATAAAAATTTATGATGATAGCATTAAAATTTAATTTAAACAAATTACAATATAAAAGGATGAACTCTTAAAAAAAATTTGAAAGGTCAACTTTGGTAGTAAAAGTAAGCTAGAAGTAATTATCCTTTTTCAACTCTGTTGAATATTTAAAACAACCCTTAACCTTTTGATCATTGGCTGAATAGTCATTAAGAATATATATTAATATTTTTTTCTCTTCAAATTTAAATAAGTTCAAATAAAGCGGTCTGACAGATGGAAATCGAATGGATAATCCCATTAAAAAGGTCATTTATGCTAGACTAATAATTTCATGTATCATTAATTAGTGGGAATAAAGTATGGTGAAATAAGTAATATTAGCTTAGTTATTCGAAGAAGAAAATATATATAAAATAATCTGATAAAACTTAATAACAAAATGAAACATGGTGCAATGATGAAGAGATAGAGATAGAGATAGAGATAGAGATAGAGAGAGAGAGAGAGGGAGAGAGAGAGAGAGAGAGAGTGAGTGAGAAGGTAGACTCAGGCCCCGAGGGTAACATCAATCACTAGCGACCTCTGCCTTTAAAGCTGGCTCCTCATTGGTTTATTGTCTCTATAACGAACGCTCTGATTGGTCCAAATTCCACCTCTACCTCCAGCGTCTGTCTCCCTCGCTACAAATCCAATTTTTTCTTCATTGTTTCTATTCAACTTAATACTGAGAATCTACCAATCAGTTCCACAACGAATATAACGAATAGTATCTCATTTTCTGGTATCCTTAAGTAAAAAATAAGTTTAAACTATTTTTTTTTCAAAACTTGCAATAGGTAATTAATGGCCTGTTCAATATTTTAAAATATTAAGGACAACCCATCCATCAATTTAAATTAAATAAAGAATAAATGAGCATAAAAATGTTATGGCGTATTGACTATAAGCGCTTACTCTCTAATGATGGTCATCAATTAAATTCGAAACTTCGACATATTATTAAATAATAAGATTAATAAAAAATAATAAAAAGCATTGTGAACCAGAAGGTTCGATGCCGAAACCATGAATCGTTGCTTCGAAACTGTGACCCACAGGTTACCACGCAAACCATATATGGTATTTATGGTTTGGAACAATATGCTCAGCGCTGAATATTTTTGATAAGTGATTTTAATTTATTCGTTTCGCGTTGAAATCCTTACAGCTTTAAAAATACATCTTAATCTTTGCGATTCCATCACTAATATTATATGAGAATATGGAACCTTTTTCAATGAGATATAATGAGATATGAAATCTCCTGTATTCTCTATATTAGCATTTTCTGCCTTTAATATCGAGTTTAGATTCTTTTGAATTTCGTTTTTCTTAGTTAAAAATTGGAAAGAAAAACAGAAATACATAATGTGATATCAATTTTTTCAGAAATGAGAATAACCACCTATGTAACTCTGACACACAAGAGCGCCTTCCGAAAGTCAGGGTAGTTTGACCCGCACAGCCGTCCGGTGTTGCGGCTACTGTATTTATACAGCCGTTATGAATTTATGGATTATCTGGGTTTATATGTTTTATAACACACACAAACACACACATATATATATATATATATATATACACCTATATATATATATATATATACACCTATATATATATATATATATATTTATTTATTTATATATATTTCTACATAAATATATAATTTCTAAATAAATGATTAGTTTATTTTTGAGGATTTTAGAAACCTAAGGATTTGCTTTTTATGATTTTTCTTTTTGCATTCTAATTTAATATCTAACATAAAATGGGCTTTAAATCTTATTTACTGTTCTTCTGATAGTTTTCAGCGTGGCCCCTTTAGTGAATTTAAACAATTTCTGAGGCTGACAATACAGGCTTATGTTAAAAGCAACATCAACAGAGTTTTAATATACACGAGTCCAAATTAACAAAAACTTTTGTAATATGACACGGAGGTGGCAGAAGCTATCTATTTGGATTCTATAGCTTCGACAAAACCAGTAAGTGTATTTTAATTTATGTATTTATTTACCTTTCAATGTCTCTTGTATCCACCGGTTTTGACAACATTGATATATTGCACAAGTAAGGCTTTAAGAGTAATAGAACAAGTGAAAAATATATATTTTCCATGAACGGGCTAAGTTATTGAGAAACAAAAGATCATTCACCTCAAAAGCTTGAAGGTAGTCGTAAAAACTCTGAATTTGTATTATTTGTATTATACTATTGTATTAATTTCGGTGTATACACAAGAGCAGAGATGGTTGCGAGTGACAGGAGGATAGAAACGATAGGCGCTGCTTTTCATAAAAGAGGTCCTGGAGATATTAGGGCAGGAGGGCACAGGACTCAGGATATTCCCCTCAGGAATCTAATAAGGAACCAACATACCCCCTCCCCCTAGTCTCTCTCTCTCTCTCTCTCTCTCTCTCTCTCTCTCTCTCTTTCTCTCTCCTCGTGTGCCAGCCTTCTCTACTCTAATACAAAACCACAGCTCCTTTTATCTACTCACTTGTATAAAAATACAACGGTGGTATAAGATTGTACATTTTTCTGGAGAAGAAAAAACTAGTATTTATTTTCCACTTTACCCTGGATTATTCAGGAGACATTTAATGTAATGAAGTTGTTGTATTGAGATTTGTATGTAATTGGATAATTTTTTCTCATAATAAGAGTTTTTTTAGATAGCAATTATAATAATATAAAATCACTTATACCTAAAACATTCTATTTATTTGTCTGGTCTCATCTGGTCGAACCGATACATCCAATTTGATAAAACATATTTCCCTAACAGATCTTTTTTTGAAGGATCGTAATATTTAATTTAGCCTGTTCATATCAAATATGTTTTTTCACTTGTTCCGTTACACAGCTATACCTGTGTAATGTATCAATGTTGACGAAACCCATGTAGCAATATGGCAAGGAAGAGAGAAAAAAAGAAACAAAAATACTCCTACGGGTATTCGTCGAAGCTATAAATGATCTAAATCGATAACTTGTAGCAGCTCCAAGTCTCATTAAACATTTTTTTGGTTTTGCCATTGACTAGTTTTATGACCAGGTATGACTTTCTTCTGTTGATGTCCCTTCATCTCAAGAGAAGTCTATATTATTGTCAGTCTCAGTAAATTTTTAACTTCTAATAAAAATGGTCATGTTGAAAACTATCAGAAGAGTTGTATGTGGTAAACTCAGTTCCCTTATTAAAGTCCTACATCTTTAAAGTCATTACGGATAGATTTTAATGTAAAGAAATAATACTCATTAAAATCAATTAATACATAAACAACAATGATTAATTGAGTGTATTCACTAATATCCTATCTTTTGTTTAATTATACGAGTAATTGGCCTATTTATGTAATTGTATTTGTTATCCTGATTAAATTTGTAAACATATTGCAACTATTGAATACAATGTTCAAATCGGTAAAACCAAAACATCATTCCCGTGATGCTTAATCAGAACAAAAATCCATATTTTTATTAATTTTATTTTTTGGAGGTTGGCAGAGTTTAAAGCTGCGATATGATATTCTGGAGAGCGTTCTTTATCTTCCCCTACGAGTAAAAATTTAATTCCTGTTGAAGTAGTGGCGTAAAAATCCCTTTTTTAGTGTTCGAGAGTAGAGTTGGGTATATTTGGAGAAGGCTAAGCTAAATAGCGTAGAGGGTTTATGATTTGAAACTAGTCGGGCGTTACAAGCTTTGGGGGCATGCGGGCCTTGTATTGGGAAAGTTGTTAGCAGGAATCGCTTTGTAAGTAAATATATTTCCGAATCAAGTATGGCCTTTTTATATTAATCCGTGGAGGTAAGATGTAGATTTAAGACCTTGATATGTGATTAATAGTTTAATAAAAATAAAATATAAATTATAGAATATAGTTGAAAAATATATATAATCCTGGGACTATCTCTCTTTGCGGGTCGCAATGGCTGATGGCGCACTGTCCTGTTTTCTCTGACAGGATAGCTGGAAATATGAAGAGTACCAGACCCGGATCATGAGCGGGCGAGTCTTGGGCGGGGGAACATGATTAGTGGTGTGGCTTTGTTCATCAAATAGCCCCAGCGGACTCTGAGACGACTTCGGTAACGTGGCGAGGTGCGCCGCCACTAAGTAGGCGCATCCATCCTAGTGCGGAACTCTGCCTAGGACAAGGACAATACCGAATAAAAACCCGGGTGGATAGAACTCGAAAACCAGGTGATGGCAGTCTGTCTAAGGGAAGGAAAATCCTGGTCCTCCAGGTTGGGGGTTTTCTTTAGGGTTAGCTGCTCAACGATGTAAAATCTGCTTTATTAAAAACAGTCAACAGGGAACTTCGGATGAATTACACAGAAAAAGACTTTGCAAACGGAAAATGAAATATTTATTATTCTTATGATGTGGATTATTTTTAAATATTTTTTATTTTAAAGAGAACAGAGTTTTCCAGGCTGGGATTTGAACTCGGATCTTCTGAATTCTCTAGCGCAGTGCTCTAACCAACTGATATTTAAAAATAATCACCATCACAAGAATGATAAATAAAACATAAATTATAATATAAAAATGACGTATGTCAGCGAGATCCTAATTAAAATAATTTTCAACGAACATTCTTCCCGTTACATGCATCTCAAAACTTGCGAGAACAGTGGAATATAGGATCCGTGAAGAGAATGGATTTGTCTAACCGTGTTACGAGCCAGATAGCTCAGTTGGTTAGAGCACTGCGCTAGAGAATGCAGAAGACCCAAGTTCGAATCCCGGCCAGGGAATATATTTCCTCTTCAAAACCAAAATATTTAAAATAATTACCATAAAAATTAGAATTAATAAAAATAAATTATTAAGAATTTTTATAGTTGTTTACTTTGGTGACAAATAAAAATTAGACATCGTATAAGACTTTTATAGCGATCGTGTTCTGAAAGGTGTATAAAGTTCATAGGAAAAGGATCTTGCCTTGCACTGGAGGAGATTTTGTTCATAGGAAAGTAGCTGAGTGATGATTTAGTAATGGGATGTTTTTAAGAGTCATTATTAGTGCTACAAGAGGGAAAGAAAGACTATTGGAAGGAAAAAAAGTTTGGAGTGTAGAGTGCTGTGTGCTATCCTGAAGGTTCCTGATTCAAATCCGGCTGTGGAGTAACAAATACATTATTTAGTCTACTACAAGAAAATTCGTGCCCATTTTTTTATATTAAAAAATAAATTAATAAGTCTTAGAACTTTCTTGATTTAAACCAATGGTTGATTGGTCAATGTTACGCCTATTCCTGAAAACAGAAGGAGATATTAATGAAAACAAGATATTGTACAATACATCTAAGTTAACAGCCTGAAAGAATTAGTTATCGCAAACACACAATTTCCACAACATGACGTTGCTTCTTATCATTCCAGCAAAATTCCAATAAAATAATAAACATCTTCAACTGTGTACTTTTAGCGTGCCTATGTTTTAAAAATGGAGTACTTTAATTAATTAATTTAATGCCCGAAGTTAGAAAAGAGAATTTTTTTTTCATTTATTTCTTATCTAATTTGCTACAATTCACAAAATTACATGCTGTACCAAATAGAGCAGTCTCAAATTTTAATGTAACTGTGCAGAATGAAAGAAGAAAAAATAAAATAAAAAAACTTCCAACAGAGAAAAAAAAATAATAATAGGTAACAATATAAACAAAAATTGTAAGCATACATTCTTAGTACCTTATATACATATATATACACAATTACAATGAAATAAACGAAATTTGTGTCTTACAATGATAAATGTTTTGTTCTTTTATGTACAAACCACATTGTAATATTTTTTGTATAGTTCACAATATTTTTTATATGCGGGTTTTTATTGTTTTTACACTTTAAAAAATTATTTACATAGTTACATTAACTTAAGGTATATTTGATTCTGTATGCATAAATTTAACTTCATTGTAATCTAAATAATTTTCGGCAATTCTAAGGCTTTTGTTTTGGAATATTTGTAATTTTTTGTAATTAGTTTTATACATATTGTGCATGCATATGTTAGTATGGTTCGTAAGCAGGCTTTATATAGTAATAACTTATTAAATGTGCTTTATTTAGAATTACTATTAAAGTATGGATATATAGTACACAGAGCCCTGTTAGCTTAATTGCACACGTAATCAGTGTGGAAAATAAAAGTTTTAAATCTTTTGTCCATATTAAGTCCCAAATATTTAATCTGTGTTGTCCATGGTACAGGCGTTCTGTTTACATTCAGTTGGGGCATATTATTCGGTCGAAGAAACAATCTTATTCTTAGAAAATATTATGGATGATGTGATAATGTAGAAGATGGGCCCTTGCAAGGTCCCTTTTCCTCCTCTTCATCCCCAGCTTTCTTAGTTATTCTTCCGTCATTCACACCCTATTCGGCGTCTTTAAGGAAGTTGCGATCTCTTTTCCAAACAGCTCCTCAGCGTCCAATCGTAGCGGCTCTTAGGATAGGTCCCTAAGGGCTCGTCCCCGACTCTAGAGTTGAATTTTTAACCCCCACCACATCCCCTCGCCACCTCTCTCCATTCCGTTTATGGCTCGGCGAAAGGGTTAGAGTAACTTTTGCAACTCGTCGGAAAGCCTGACCGTAAAAAAAAAAGTTTCAGGGAAACAGTATTGCTTTTGGAAGGGACAAAAGGAGTAGAGGGAGAAAAAGAGAGAAAAAAAGAGGGGAAAATTCTCGGCGTGAAACCTGCTTTGTAAACCAAGGTACTTCTATAAGTTTTATCGAGCCATAAATTCCCCGCTATGAAACTGGTCCTCGTAAAA
The DNA here is from genome assembly GCA_037127475.1 of Arma custos. Lineage (NCBI taxonomy): Eukaryota > Metazoa > Arthropoda > Insecta > Hemiptera > Pentatomidae > Arma > Arma custos. The sequence goes on along the minus strand of CM073762.1, from coordinate 13,645,643 downwards.
AGGAATACACTGTACCCTCACGAAAATTCTTTCCTTATACATTTGTTTCCCAGTTTTCATAGACATTTTATGGATGTACAGAATTCACAATAATAATAATGAACGGAAATATTTCATATAAGTTCAGAATAAATGAATGATTACTTGATGAGAGTCATAAAATAAGCATTAGGAAACTCCTGAAAACGATGCCTTAAGCCTATAAAATATAGGGTAATGAACAATTTAGTCGACCTCTAGGCCTCTGGATTTTTTCAGAAAGGCCAATAAACTAATCCCATTAGTTTTATCTTTGGTTTTTTTTAATGCTATTTACAGCCTCGACACATTTTAAATTATAAAATACAACGGTATCATTTTATTGGTTTAGTTGATACGCAGAATATCTGTCTGAGAGCGTTTGTGAAATCATCATGGATCCATCTGGTTTGTTATGTTTTTTATAAATATTATAAGGACTTACATTTATTATAGTTTTTAGCCTCTGAGGACATTGTTAGGACGGGATACAAGGTCCCGACAAGAATAAACATGTTTCATAAATGTATTTAATAGTTGTTGTGTTGTTGCTGCCCTCGTCAGCTGCTCTGTCCTGGAAAATTTGTCAGTTAAATCGGGACGACGCTGTCAGGTCCTGTATCCTGTGCCCCCCCCCCCGTACATATTCAACATATCCTCCACGAGCTGTTCCGACCACAACGGCTCTTAGCCCGTATTAACTCGCGTCCCGTTTTTTTAGGGCTCAGGTGAACGAACTTTAGGCCTGCTGGGGCATTACGCAATTTAATGAGCATAGGAATGATCATATTCGGGACAGAAGGACAACATGAATTATATCCTAAATAATTATTAATAAAAAAAGGAATAAATAAATCTTAAGGTTCCTGGGTTCAGTGCTTAAATAAGTAGAGTTGCCCGATCTTAAAAAAAAATTTCATTTATTTAAAATGTCCGAGTTACAATCGATCAAAAATCTCTCCAATGATTGACGATACTTTCCAAACTGATTTTAAGTTATCAAATTGAGGTTCTTCGGAAGTCATTCAGATATTATTAATATTTTTTAAATTAAATGAGTTACCTGGTGCGCTCTTTTATGATCTGACAATTAAATTTAATATTCAAAAGCTATTAATGTTTTAATACACAAAATAATACACTATATTCTAAGTTATTCATATTTTAAATTAAATAATACCAGAATGAATTCCGAAGAATTCCAATTCGATATTATGAAATAAGTTTGGAACGCATCGTCAACCAATGGAGAGATTTCTCATCGATTTGATAACCCCGGTATTTCAAATAAATGTTTTTTGTTTTTTTTCTGTTAGGAAATAACGTTTTAAAGAGGGATTCTTATAGAGTTCTTTTCTGATCTTGTATGATTTAGTTTATCGATAAAAACGAATCTTTTGCTTGTTAATCAAGTAGGAATTGGAAAGATGATAATAAAAATTTACTAGTATATTTTCATTCCACAAAAAAACTGCTGTATCACTTAAATCAAGGGAGAGTCTGTGGTTCAACGTTTTCGTTTTCAACGAGCTCAAACGTTTTCGGTTTTATAAAGAACCGTTTGTTTGGACGAAAATTTATTATTTTGCATCTAGGAATAATAAATAATATTATACATTTCTGTAAAATAAAAGAGATGTTAGCCATAAGGAATCCTGGTATGCTGCGCAGAGACATAGAGCCGACAGATATCTCGACAGATACCTACTTATAGAAGGTTCTAGGGCAGTTCTCTATTACAGCCGATTTATCTTGTTATAGTTTGCCGAGGGGAGATATTGCAATTGCCCGCACGCGATGCACAAATGGCTTTCTTTTCTCGTTCCGACTCATCCCCGTCAATAGTATCGATAGCAAGGTCGTAATCGGCTATGAATCGATACTTATCGAGTCCTTTCAATGTTGATGGATTGCCGTGTAGGAATACTTCAATACATTATTAAAGTCTTGTGGAGAGTAATATATCCAGTTTTTTCACGATATTTTTACCTTTCATTATTTCGAGCTCTTTCAATTAACTCAAACCCCAAAAAATGATAACAAAACGAATTTGAAACACTAATTCCACTAATGATTATAGAAGGGGTTAAATTTCTATTACAATATTTTTTAATAAATTTAATTAATTAGGATAATATTTGCGAAATTAAGATAGCGGAATAAAAAAATAAGAGATACCAGATGATGAAAGAATTTTAAAGAAAAAAAATACGAGGGAAATGTTATAAAAATAAATGTAATTATGATCTGGTGAAGTTTACTTGGCATTTTTCAACGTTAATTCTCCGCAGATGGTATGTAAGAAAGAGTAAATGCTAATCAAATACTGTTATTATTTTTTTTATAATTATTGGTCAGCTTTGGAATTTTAAATATTTTTATTTTAAAGATAAAAGATATACCCCCCGTCGGGATTCGAAACCGGAACCTCTGTCTCTCTGTGACAGCGCTCCGACCAATTGAGCCAATTATTATTCTTATTTTAAAATTTTTTCTACTTATTTATTATCTATTTTAAATTAAAATTCGAATAAGTTTCATAGCCATTTTAATGATTTAATTCTAGCATACTCTTCGAAATGGTAATTCAATACATCGGAATCATATCGATATTCAAGTATATTGACCCTCGGAGCATATATACTGAAATATATATATTTTTAGAGCATGGAACATAACATATCCTCAGTTTTTCTATTATTTTATATATTTAATAAGAGTAGAGGGTTTATTACGCATTGAATATGATAATCAGAAATAAAGTTCAAAAATAACCAACATTTTCAAGCAAGTAAATCCATATGGAACATTTGAAACAACACTAAACATGGAGCGTACGCAAGACGAACAAAACTGCTGTAATGATAGTCAAATTTTATTTAAAAAATCATGGAAAATTTAAAACAGAATTTCATGAATATATAATAATTCCTAAATCTGTGAAACTGAATGACTTAGGGAAAATAGTCGCGTGATTATTCAGCTGCGAATAATTTTTTCAATGATCCATGTATGAAGATACCTATATTATGTATTTAGGTTTTCCAAGCAATTTTAATATAGATAGATAGATAGAATTTTATTTGTCTTTGGGGGCTTCCTCATAGAAATAGACCCCAACTTGGCTGTAGATTACACTATTATGATTTTAACAATTTATGTACATATCATTTCAAGAGAGAGAAATGCTTTATTTTCAGCAATGCCGTCCAACTATATTGGATTACCCTAATACACAGCATACTGATCAATCTATATGGGACATATTGTACATTACAATTCGTTTGTTTTAAATGCATATTTAAAAACTACAGTATGTCCGATTTGGATTGATAAATATATTTTTTCTTCCTCTTTCCTTCTTCCTTTTTTAAAAATAAAATTTACTAACAGATTCTGGTTTTCAAAACATAAATAACTGATTAAAGGATAAACAATTTCTGGTGCTATGATGGAAACAATAAAAATAAATAAACGAAATACCACTTTAAAGATAAACTAAAAACAAACACTTAATATAAAATGGTCTATGATAAACAATTTAGCACTTTTTGAACTCCCATCATGTAATAATACACTTTGTGTAACTTATCTGCACTGTCGGTATTGAGTATAGCTTGGCAAGCAATTTTAATATAGATGATAGTATATTTAAGAAAATATTATTTGTATATTCAGATATTTTTCAACATCTTTATGTCCTTGTACGTGCATAAGGTTCCAAGTTCTAATCCAACTGTGACAGATAATGATTAGATAATTTATTTACTGTTTTAACAGCTCAGGATGGACCCTGAGGGATTTGGAGACCCTCTTGGGGCTCACTCATCCTCTTTAATGTAGGTAGCCTAAAGTTTGGGAAAGCCTGACTATGACAAACCACCTCCATGAACAAACGTTGTACACTCTCTACCACTTACTGAACCACACGACCTTTTATGGGCACTGATTTTTGTTTTTTGTTCTTTATATCCTTGTAGGACTTATCCAAAGATTTTAAAATGACATTAATATAAACATTCTTCAGAATGATTTTAGGACTTCATGATTTAGAATAATTTATTTTTCCTAAGAGATTTCTTATTTACATGCTGTCATTTTCTTTAATTGAGATGTTTGACCAAGGGACATCAATGGGACGCCATGGCCAGCTTTAAAAGAAAGGGAGAGCCTCGAAGAATAACGACCCCTTTGTAAGACAAACAGCCACTTTCTTTTCTGACAGGAGACTCAAGAGGAATTGGAAGAACCATTTTGTAGGAATTATAAAGACAGAGAGGCTCCTCGGACGTTTAGGCCAGTTCCAATTACGCGGGGCTCTGCCAATCGTCGCCATTACGGCTTATTGTCCTTTTTCGATATCTTTCGCCTTCTTCTTTAGTATCCTTCCGCTTCTTCAGGGATCTAATGAATCCATCCCTCCTTTCAAGACGAAACAGGCTCCTCCAAGAGTAGAAAGGGCTAAGCTATAAAGTGTACCTTAAAATTTTAAATTGCAAGGCGTTAGGAAAATTTTATTTTTATTTCAATCAACTTTTTATATTTATTTATATTTTAAAATTGAAAAATAATTTAAGCGGTTGGCTTCGATATCGGCTAAATCACCTCCCTGCACAACAGTTGCCTAAAAAACAGTACAGTTTTTATAATGAACCAAATACCCTTCATGGGTTGTAGTGGTATAGTTATTAATTATTTAATATTTTTGTAAAGTTAATGGCGAATCGAGGGTACTATTATTCTCTCGACCAAGTAAAGCCTTATCAGCTGTCGCCCCACTAGCGATATTTAGCCATTCATGCTACAATAATATCACATTAAATTTTATAGATGCTCATAATACATCGATGCGTTATGGTCGAAATTATCCTTCTATTATAGTTAATTAGCAATATTTACATACTTATCGTGAATATCGATATTCCAGCAATCGATGTTCATCGTTTATGCTTATAGTTTAAACTCATACCAGCTGTAACCAATAGATAACCGACCGCCTTTTACATATAATCTTCGATAGTATTTTATCCAACAGGAATCAAATAAAGATCTGACAATGTATTAAATTTATTGGTTGATACATTCCAAAAGTAAAAACTTTTACCAGATTAGAGGATTCAAAATAAGAGAAAACGAATAAGCTGCCCACATTGAAACATTTCAAAAGATAAGACAGAAGAGAAAGAGATATTTCAAAATGGCACCAAAAGCAATGTAACTCATAATACTGACAATAATGAAGGTTACATGAAAATATGTAAAATGCTGTGTGTAGGGTTTTGTTAAACACATACGGAAGTAAGTCTGTTATCAGTTATAACGTAGGTGTGTGTATGTTGCTTTTCTGTTTGAGCGGTAATTGGTAACACATTTAAAGTTGGGAATATCTGTAGAGCAGTTTTTCAAGTTCGGCACGAGGACCTTAAGTCGTTGTTTGAATTTTGATCAAATCAACACAACTTTTGTTTAAATACAATAAGAAAAAACCCTGCAGGTTTTACTACGGTAGAGAACTCTTCCAAACCGTCCTCCCACAGAATAAATATTGATCTAGAAGCCGTTGATTTGTCATTCTTGTAAATTCTTAAAGTAAATGGTTTAGTTATGTATTCAAGGAGAAGGAAGAAGGGGGGGCGTGGGCGATTTGGTAGGCATTATGTCCCCCCCCCCAAACTCACCAACTCCCCGGCTCCGCTACTCCCCTCTGTCAGGCCGCTGTTATTCAACTCCTTTTTAATACTTTTCTGATTTCTTAAACATGAGTCAACAGAAAAACTTTACATTAAAAAAAACTGTTTAATTTTAAATAACATTTAGAAAGTTCTGTTTTCTAAAATTATTCAGAACTGTTAAGAAGTAACAAAATTATAAACGCAAGAAAAAGTAGAGATGTAGCCAGAAAATATAACTCGCATTTGCCGTGTTTTAATATTTAAAACCCAAATTGGATAAAGAAGTCACATTACAGTCTTTCCCAGGAGAGTCCGTGAAGACAATACAATAGAACACTGTGGAGGATTGTATTCAGGGAGATTCAAACTTGGCTCACAAGGACATTATCTGATGATTAAAACTTAATGTTTTTCCACAGTGTAAAGTAGTGTTACGTTGGTTCCATTGGGTCCTGATTATTTAAAAAACTAAAAACACCCTGAAATTCATCATTATCGCAGTTCTTCCTCTCTACCGCACATACATTGTGTACCTTCCGGTTGTTTTCCATTCTTAGTACATTCCCAAACCATCTTAAACGGTTTCCCTCAAAAACTTTTTCGGCTGGTTCCACTCCGAGCTTTGATCTACTGGTTGAGTTATGAATGCTGAAACTTGGGTTGTATTTTCATGCCTGTCGGTTAGCGACCTATTCAATCTTGCGGCTCTAGGACGAATTACCTCCCTGCACAACTGTTGTTCAAAAACCAGTACAGTCTCACACCTACTGAACCCTTCATGATTTGTAGTGGTAAAGGTAAAAAATAAAACAGAAATGATGGTGGTGTAGACTTATACACCCCAATTTGGTGTCCTTGGATACCTTATTTTTATTCAATAAGTTTCTATTAACAGCATGGAAGGATTCACCACCGGAGTAAACCCTTCCCTTCTGAAAATAATTAATTGATATCTCAAGTTTGGAACGGATTTCAACTTTTTTTTTAATGCAAGTTAAACGAAAAATGCAAACATACAAACAAATTCTTTTAGTGGAATAAACTTAATATTATATGCAATCATTCTCGAATCCAATCCTTACAATCCAAAATCCTTCGTAAAATCCTCAATGCTCCTTATTTTATTAAGAACAAAGTCATCCATAACGACCTTAATGTCCCTTTTGTTGCTGATTTGGCCCGAACCCGGTATCTATCCTTTCATAACAAACTTCATTACCACTCAAACCCTCTAGTTTCAAACCTAGCTTCCTCTTCAATTCCCGATAATCCTCCGAGGCGTCTGAAAAGAACACGGCCACGTGACCTTCTTATTTGAACTTTGATTTGAGTACTACCAGTGGGTAGTTTCTCTACTTGTCATTCTCATGTCATTATGTAACACGCATTCTATTTACTTGTTGTATAATTTTAATACAGTTGTAAATATCAATAAACAAATTTAAAAAAAAATAATATGCAATCATTTCCTTAACAAATTAATGTTGACTAATACTAACAAAGATTATCAAAAACAATAATTAAAATTGAAGAAGTGATTACAATATCAGGCAAACTAGCCCAAGAGTTTTTTTTAATTAAAAAAAGGTGCTCATTTGTCATTTAACATGTTATTGTATTAGGCAAATTTAATAATTATTCTTCAATTATGACCCATTGATATCATTTTCTCTCTCAATACAGCATTTTTCAAACTGAAAATGAATTTATTTATCATTTTGCGCCATTTCTTCAATTGCCTTCGATACAGTATATTATGTTCTTGTTAAACATTTTTTCTCTTTTTTAAAAACGAATAAAATAATTTATGAATAGCACCCAATCGTGAAATATTAAATTAATGGCTGAATATTTTGCGGTTACAATGAAAGTACGAGACAAATCGATAATTATAGAATATTAAAATCGGTGCTAACGAACTATTGAAGAGCAGCCACTGTGTTGGATAGTGTGATGTAATTATCGAAACATCGGTGCCATTTTTTTTAATGAAAAATAATATTTTTATACCATCAATTTTTATAAATATATTGACAGTTAAATACTTCTGCTGAAGTATTACCTCTGAATCAAACTTTTTTCTACAGCGATCATTTCATTTTAGCTAGTATAATTGTACAAAGTATTATGTGAGCCGTTCAATGTACAAATTGATTAACTCCATAAATCAAAAAGTGGAGAAATGCGAGAAAATAGTGTGCATTGTTTTTTCTAACTATTCTTTCTGGACCTTTCTAACGAGCGCTTGCTAGTACATTTAAATATTATTATTGCAACAATTCACATTAGAGTACGGAGTTAATCAAAACGACCTTTTCAAAAAAATTATTCAGCGGCCTAAAATTTTTGTCGTTAACTTTTATTGTTTGGGGAAGGTATTATTAATATACGGAGTTATGGCTATATCAAGTACTTTTACACTTGAATTTAAGATTTTTCAAAAAGTTGAGTTAGTGGAGTGAAGGGCTCAAATATAAGTATTAATAAAATAATTAATAGGTAGCTGTACCGAAGGATTCCGGGTACAAATCCGGCTGGGACAGGTAATTTTTTTAATCTGCTAACATCCTAGGATTGATCCTGTGGAATTTGGAGCCTCTTCTGGGGCTCACCCAGCCTCTATAAAGTAATTTGTAATGGTACCAGTATTTTTATTAATAAAGAAGTATATAGCTAAAAAAAAAACAGTAATTATTTGGAATTTGGGTAGTTACTTGGAATTACTTTTTAATCGTACAATTTGTATCTTATAAGGAAACTACATAATAATGATCACTCATGTGGCAAGTAAATATGACTAAAATAATAAGGCAATGAGAAAATAAATAAAAATAAGATGATGAGTTAGGATCTGATGAAATCCAAGGACTTTTGATATTTGTAAGGGTCAGTACAAATTACATATTAAACTCAATCTTTTTTTTAAAACTATTTTAAAGAATTGTTTAGTAATTATTAGTTGACCGTATGTATTAGGAGAAGGAAATAATTCGGTTAAATAAATTATTCCTTAAACAGTCATAAACTATTTATTAAAACCGATGTTTCGAGCCAAATCGCAGATCTTCTCCAAGGCTTATCCTCATTGTCACCTAAATTATGAACTCTGAAGAACATCTGTAATCGATCGAACTTGAATTTGTAATCAATTGTTCTTCACTATTTAAGAAATTATATATTTGATCTTAATCTGGACTATTTTCTTCTCCATATTTAAAAGTGAATACCGGCTGGAATGAAGTTTTTACGAATAGATGTAAGTTCCCTGACTACAGGCCTGATATCAATTATTTGTTGCCATGACTACCACCCTGCTGTTGAGTGTGTAACATTTATTAGATTTTTATGTGCAATTTCTGAATCCATTTAGGCTGTATATGTATCTTAGAATTTAATTATTCTTTACAGGTATATATTGTAGTTGATTGTTTAGTATTTTCTTTTTGAGTAATATCGCTTATAACCATGATAGTTTATTAATTATTGTAAGCATTCTTTACAGACTAATAAAATCTGATATTACTCCAGCCTAATATTGTTAACCTTTACATATACATATACTCACATATTATATTCGAGCGGGGCCATCTAATTCTGGATCTGGCATTGCTCTCAGATAATTTATCAAATAATTGAACAGGGTGTTACAGATAACTTGTATGCTCCGGTTTAATTCACGAATATTTGGAATATCAGAATGAAATTCTGGGATCCCATTTGTGATTTTAAATTTATTTTGAAGCCAGCTTGATAACTTTGTAAACTTCCGGAGTACAGCGAATATAACACTGCTATTTCCTATAAGAGTTAATTTTTTTACGTATTCCTATACAAAATTAAAGTTTAGTCATGTAGAATATTAATTTATTATTGATTCTAAGTATCACTATAATTATAATGAACAGAAGAACATATTAAAAATTATAGCCATGACCCAATAATTGCTAAACTCAAGTAAAAATAATAATAAAAATTGATAATTGTTCAGTAGAGAGGCCCCATTACTGGCGTGTTTCCGTTTTTTTTTATTGGTAGTTCTTAAATATGATACAAATGTGGATTCTTCCTAAAACTGAGATCGGAGCAGTTGATTTTTTTAAGAAAAAAGAGATATTGCCTCGAAAGAAACGTAGTCAGCAGGGCCAAAATATGAAATTGTGTACAAATAAAATGATTTGAAGTTGTCAATTTAGAAGTTGCAATTATATTTTGTTATTTTATTTTATTTCGTTATTAATTGTATATTTTGTTATTTTATTTTATGTTGTATCGTTCGTTCCTTTTATTTTCATGACTATAAACTTGTGTTATTATTAAATACTTTCCTATTATTATCATCAATAAAACGATCTTTTTATTCTTAGTACTATTTTATTATTTTGTTATTATTAGTTATTTGAAGGATATAAAATCATTTTCACATGTTATAAGTTTGGGATAAATGTGGTTACGACAAAACTCCTAAACAGAGGCGCTAGCGTCCGGATGTAAGGTTCAGCAAGCTTATCAGTGGACCCATCTAATGGACAAGTGCCTGAAAATTCAATACCAATTAAAAAAATATTGTTTTAATATTATACAACTCAAATACTTATCGTTATGAAATGAAAACAGGGGAGCGAGATAGTTTCTAAAGAGTTCTAAGTTGCTATGTTGAATGTTCCGGGTTCAAATTCGACAGTGATAGATAAATTATTTACTGTCGAATAAGTAGACATAGTTGGACCCAGTGAGATGTCCAGGGGCTCGTCCGGCCTATCTAAAGTGGGTGCGTTTAACCGGGGGAAAAGCCTAGCGATTGAGGTATCTAGGAAAAGCACTTCTCTGCGCAACCGTCGTCCTAGAAACACTAAGGTCTCTACTACGTACTGAATCTAAGACCCTTCATGCGTTGTAGTGGTACGGGTTTTTCTGTTTTAACAACACTAGGCGGATCCCGTGGAGCCTAGAGACCCCCTTAGGCTCACCTTCTATAAAGTGTGAGCCTTTAATTTTGAGAAAATCCTAAAGGATGAGCGTGATGTAGGGCAAATCACCTCCCCGCATGTATGTTGTCAAAGAAATAGTATAGTCTCTGTTACGTATTGAACAGAAGACTTGTCATGTATAGTAGTGAGACAGTTCTTTCACGATTATTATGGCAACAGAAGAATACTCTCGAGAATACCTTTTTAAAATATAATTTCCTGATAAAAGTCATACAAAAAGATATGCTATCGGAAATTCCAGAGTTGAAATCGATGAGAAATCTCTTCCACAGCCGAGTTTTGAAATACGTTCCCGACTCATTCCACGTTATCAAATTAGCATTCTCCAAATTTCATTCTCATGTTAATAAAGTTTAGGAATTTGAATGGGTTATTTGTAACACCCTACATATTACCGGAAGATAAAATTCAAATTCAATCTTCAATTAATTTAATTTAATCTTTACCATAATGTTCTAATACACATTATATTTGTCCATGTATTGCTTTACCTTATTTATTCAGGTAATGTATACTATAATATATTATGTTTTAGTATACTCTCTTAAATATGCTCATTACTTATCATATTTAATATATTAAGGGTATTACGAAGAAAATAGCGAAAATCCTAAAGAATTACAAAATAAGGACATGCTATACCACTCACAGAAAAATAATTCAGGCTCTCCATAGTGCAAGAGATGACTTAGGCCTAAAGGCATGAGTCTACAACATTCCATGTTCGTGTGGGAAGGAGTACATTGGGAAAACAGGAAGGATAATATGTACAAGACTTGCAGAGCATATTAAAAGGATTAAAAAGAAAGAGAGCAAGTCATCAGCATTGGCAGAATACTTTGTGAATACGTCGGTTTGACAAAATTAGAGTAGTCAAAAAGTGTAATAACACGACAGAATCTATCGTTCTGTCAAGAAGAAGCAATAGAAATAGTAAAACACCCCGAAAATTCCAACAGAGAAGATGGTTACAAATTAAGCAATTGTGGTTTCCAAAACGGGAGTTAAATACCGAAGTAGAAGAACGTTTTCAGCCTCAGATTAAGCCCTGAGGAAGCTTGCAGTATGGCCAGCGAAACGTCGGCAAAGAATTTGACTACACGGTCTAAACCAGGAGAAACACCTGCTGAATGGATTAAATATATTATACATAAATTACAATTGCTTGAGGGATGTAAAAATTATTTTTATGGGTATTTACTTTTAAACTTATGGTTACAAACAAACAAAAACAATAAGACAAATATAAATTTGGATAGAAAATGTTTCAAACAATAAAATCGAATAAAAGCTGGAGAAATGACAGTTTAGACGAAAGAAAATGAGTGATGACTTTTCCTTAAAGACATTCTAGCCCAATTATCTTTCTCGCTTAAATAACTTCTCTAAACGTCAGACAATTAACTTTGTACCGTATCTCAGAATCGCGATCAATTTTGCTCAAATATAATGTAACAATAATTATATCTGGAATAAACAAAAAAAACTTGCAGTACTATTATGAATTTTCTTGACATCAATAGATGGTATATACATATATATATATATATATATATATATATATATATATATATATATATATATATATATATATATATATATATATATATATGTATATATATGATGGTATATAGATAGATCTTACTAGTTCTTAGCTAACAGTTGTGCAGGGAGGATATTAGTCTGAATTTTTTCTGCCAAGGCTGGATCTAACTCGGGCCGTAAGCCCAGTTCCTTCTAGTGCAAGCGATATAGAATAGATTGGAATAGAATAAAAAAATAAATTTATTCTTGGACCAGTCCCCTCAAGAATAAGAATATTGTACAGAAATTAATAGAAATTATAGGAATAAATAATATTTTCATTTTCGAATTTTGTTAAAATAATTTTTAATTTCACATCCTCTTGTCAATAGGTATGAAAAAATGGTACAGATGTCTTAGCTGTATAATATCCAATATTTATTATCCTTAATGTACTGATATTACAGTTACCCTAGAAAAATTACAGTCCTTAAAATGTATTATAACCCAAACCCTTCGAGGTTTGAAGGAGAACAGATATTTAAAAAATATATATTTAACTCCATTTTCGTAAAAATATGGATAACAGATTGCAGAAAATAACAATTCCAAAAATTAAAAAAAAAATATAACAAAATAAACATAAAACACACGTTTTAATGTTATTAACTACTTAAATATACAAAAGTACATTTGGAGCAATTATTTTTTTTATCCTTCAGCAGAAAGAGTATCAAGAATTAAGGTAGTACATCCTTCACGTTAGTGCAATAAAATTTAAATATTATTTGAACTTTCTCACATGAAGTTGTCGCGAAGACTTTGAAGAGTTGTGGATACAGACCAAAAGAAAAATATCAAAGAAGACAAAGTGCAGACATCTCACACTAACGGCCCGAATTGACTCATCCAATACAGACAGCAACCTTGCACCAAGTTTAATGCTTTTTGTGATTTTTCTCTACAACATTATAGCTTATAATTTATTTCTCATTTATAACTTTTGCTCATTTCATCAAAATAAAACATAACACTACAGCCCAAGGTGGCGATTTAGACGAGGCTACTCTCAACTGCTCGGCTTTCCCATAAGGCCACACACTTCATAGGGACTGGGTGAGCCCTGAGAGGTTCCTCATTCCCACGAGGTTCCCATTCACTAATTCACAGAATAAACAATTTATCTGCTACAGCTTGATAAGTAACTAAGCGATTTACAAACTAGCTACTCCACTACCTTTTACATATTAATAAATAAGTTAATGCATACAATATAGCTAAGTCGATTTTAATTTTAATCAATAAAGTTAAATTGGCATGATATAAATTTTGAGCCACACACATGCTTAGAATTAATTGGAGTGTGTTTAGTGTTTGCAAGCAATTAAATAGTAATCAAACGGTAACCGTGCTTCAGTAACTACCTTCGCCCTTTAAATCTAAATGCTACTTTGATAGTTCAATCCGACCTGCACTAGTACTAATACCAATAATATACTATTGATTTTAGTTTAGAAACATCGCGTTCATTCATCTGTATGACTCCTGGTGATTTTCACATGTTTTACACTGAAAGAATATTAAAAACATAAGAAGTGTATATCATGGAATCATCATTTCAGCAAAAAAATAATTCCTTGGCAAAGAGAAAGCTTTTGATAGTGTCTGACACAAGGTCTACTCTAAAAAATAAACCTCAGTCATCTTCTACTAATTTTTCAATTTTTTTACGTGACAGCTTCTTCTGTTCTTCCGTTGATTCTTTAATTTCCTTCTTCTATCCTCAATACATGGGTGTTCCACCAGGCAGTGTTTTAAGCTGTATTCTCAATTCCTTTTACACCTCTGATATCCCAGAGCACTCTTACACCACCATCTTTACCTTTGCTGACAACAGAGCCACTATTTCGCCCAATAAAGATCGAAATTTAGCCTCCAATATGAGATATTTGATTTTAAAAAATGGTTCCACAAATAGGAAATCAAAATAAACGCCAAAAAAATAGAGCATCGATAGGTCTTCCATAGGACCAGTTCCGTGCCCAGCAATACAAATTAACAGGGTTATATACATTCTAAAAAGTATATACGTTATTTCGGACTTTACTTGGACAAAAGACTTAAATCCATAATACATACAACAATCACATTCTTATGGATTACAGACCTTCACTAGACTCGCGAAACTAACGACTAATCTTCAATACTATACTAAGACCATTTGGACATAAGGAAGACTTTGTGGTTCAACAAAACGCGGATACAAACAACACAATACAAACCTTAAAAACCTTAATGCATCTTGACTTATTTCGAATCACATCATAATAACCGGGGTGAACATTTTCACAGTAAAATCATAAACTGGGAGCAAGCAAGCAACATTCCTCTTGTACTTTCTCTTTCCAAATGTCTCTTACCCGGACTTCCTATGAGAAGAATAAAATGGCACTAGCCTAGGCTCAACAATACATACATCATTAGCACTTTTGATCATTTTATAAAACAAGACATTTAACTATTACAAATAATATTTGTTAAGAAAAACAAAAATTTTAAACCGTTATGCATTAAGTAATTAATGGTATCAATTGAACATCTACTAAACGACTTTTTAGATACATATAAATATTCTTGTATCAATGGAATTCTAACCTAAAAACTAAATTGAATTAAAAGAAATTGTATAGCTTATGCAGAGGCAGCTAGGTGTCGCTGGTCTCGAGCATGTTGCTGACGATAACCCACAAAAGTTCAATTCAATATAATGTTACAAAAGACTTTGTTAATTTCTTCTGGTTTAGACCGTGTAGATAATAGTGGCCGTGGAAACCTAAAAGAATATTCAATATAATGTGTACAATTTTTTTAAAGGGTATTTGTCCTTTTTGCCTACCCATTTGACAGATTGAAAAGGAGCAGAATAAAAATAAAATTATATAAAACACGGGAAAAAAGTTTTCCGACCAGTCATATTAAATGGAATGATTACTAAAACACACTTTGAAAAGAATGAAAGTCAAAAGGGTTCGCTTTTATTTGCAACATTGAAGTTCCATTAAATCCTTTTCAGTTCGGGAACAAACCCAAGTTGGAAAGGACAGCTGTCCTATTCGTCACCATTAATCCCTTTTATTCATTCCATTATATTACATTTCAACAAAATATGAAATTCTCTGAATAACTATATTATAATTATAAAATCAGAATCGTTAAGAAGTTTGTAATGAATAATTCACTAATTAAAATAAAGTTTTCGGTTGTGACACAACTAGGTTGTTTCAATTGGTAAGGGTTCTAAATTAATTAGCCATCATTAAAATACTGAGCTTACTCCAATAAAAGATATATATAAATATTGAAAAGTAAAAAGACACCTTACATAAATTTTAAGACCGTTGAAAAAAATCCAAAGAAAAGCCCTTAAGTCTCCAAACTAACACAGGCCTATTCAGGCATCCTCAGGGTAGAAAGAGAATAATAGCAAAACAAAACATGAATAATGCACACAAGAAACATCCCACCACCTCCAAGGCTCAAATGCAATTAATGAATCTTAAGGAAGGTTACTCGACCCCAGCTGGATAAGGTTAGATAAAAACAGCTGATAAATACTCCAGAATTTGAAAATTCCACATACACACACTATATATATATATATATATATATAGGTATATATACCTCCTGGGACTCACCCAGTCTCTATGAATCTAGTACAAATCACCTCCTGCACCTGCACAATCGTGGTCCAAGAAACAGTACTCAACCCCAGAGCTTTATACAATATATTTAATATTTATAAATTCGTGTAGAAAATACCATTCTTGACTATCGTGGAACATTCCCCACCATGTGTATGGTTTTGATAAAGTAAAGATAGTTGAGCATAAGACATGTGCATTAATAGCACTATTTATGTTTTAGTGATATAAATAACCTATAATTAATAAAATAATTACATAGATGTAGAGATGAATTAATTGTTCCTGCATAGATCGAAAATATTCAGAGATATCAATCGTGATAAAAATAAATTAACAAAAATTTAATTTATTTTTTGCTAGCTCCGATGATCAAATTGTCACATATGGTTGTCATATGTGACTATATGGTCATCATATTGCAGATCAACATGTTTTATTGTTCAATTAGTTTCTCATGTGATCATAATTTTCGTATATTTTATACCATCCATTCACACTTATTAAAATATTGTTGTAAATAAATTATTTTACATATTATGATTTCATTTATTACGTTCCGTTGTTCTAACATTCTTATGATTTCCGTTTATTATGGATTTTATTACTGTCACAGAGACTGCATCTCTCTCGTATCTCGAATCCAAAATCTTTCGTAAAATCCTCAACGCTCCTTATTATATCACAAAAAACTCATCCATCATGATCTTAATATCCCATGTGTTGCTGATTTGGCCCAAACTAGATACCTATCCTTCCACGACAAGCTCCATACTCGCTTGAATTCGTTAGTCTCTCAACTTGCTTCCCATACTATTCCTGATAACCCTCCGAGGCGTCTGAAAAGAAGATGGCCAAGAGACCATCTACTATAGAACTGTATTGGAGTGCTACCAATGGGTAGTTTCTCCACAAGTTTTTTTCATGTCATATTGTACATAGTAGCAGATTTACTTGTAATATTATTATCGTTGTAAATATCAATAAATTAAATATTAAAAAAAGATTATAATATTAGTGGGTATAATAATTTTTATTTGTGAGTGCGGTAGCTCATTATGTACTACGGCGAGTCGCTCAGCTGCAGATCAAGGGTTCGAATCTTTCTGTTGCAGATAAATTTTTTTATTTACCACCCACCTAAGGCTCACCCAGCCCCTATAAAGGGCGTACCCATAATCGGGGAAAACCTGGAACCATGATTTTCACCTCTCTTTGCTACAAAAAGTAGAGTATCTACCATGTGATGAACATGACATCCTTAATGAGTTGCTGAGGTAAGAATTTTTAAATTAAATTTGAATGGCCTCTTTATAAATTAACCAATAAAATAATTAACATATTTATATTATATGTAATGATAATTTTAATATGATGCATACGACGGGTTATGAACTAGCTCTGTATATTTGTTGAAACAGTCTTGACAGAGTTTTGTGCGGGAGACAGGATGTTTGACAAAATGTCAAGTCAGAGGCGAGGCCGCTGTACTATAACGTGGGTGGACAGCAGTCTAGTTTAAATTAATTTCGGCTTTAGTCAGAATAATTTTATGCTTCCAAGTTTATCAATACTTCTGTAATTATAATCTATTTTCGTACAATTCTACACACATATATCTAATATATACAATTATTGTGTTACAGTGTTTGTAACAAAACTCCTCCGAAACGAATTAGGATGTAAACTATTTTTCATATTCCTAAGTGATATGTGTCCGCCATTATTATTGATTATGTGTAATTTGAATCTATCAATTATGGAATCTTACACGTTTGGTCATCAAAAATATCACAGGGAATGTTATTGAAGCAGCAATATTGACTGGAATCTTTTAAGAAGTCGCCCAGTAGCTACGTATTCCAATGATAACATCAGAACCCATAATATCGTTCAAAAGACTTCAATTTGCTATAAGCTTGGCTTTTGCTATGACTTTTAACAAGTCTCAAGGCCAGACCAATGTCCATATGCGGTTTGGACCTAGAACATCCATGTTTCTCTCATGGACAATTTATGTTGCATGCTCACGTGTTAGTAAGCCATCTAATATATTTTGTTTTTTGCTTCAATTTTGTTATGTACCCACTTACACTTTGTATATAGTTCTTCACTATGAAACACAAAAGACTAAGGTTTATTCCTATCAACATTCCTATCTCCTTTCTTTCTTTCATTTATTATTTATTATCATAGCGGAAATATGTTATTATTAATTCATTGATTTAATAAATAAACTTAATCGACAACCCTTTTGAATATTTCAGATTATTATTATATGTATCTGCATCACTAATATTTAAATTTCTAGTATCTGATTTTATGATAAATTTCATTTTTATGAATTAATTATATAGATGAATGAATGAATGAATGAATGGATAAAGCCTTTTATTACAAAAAATTAACAGTAATTATTAAAATAATAAAAATTAAAATAATTTTACTACAGATACTATATACAATATTTATAATATTATGAACTTTTTTTTTCTTGTTAATTTATGTAGGCCTTCCCCTTAGGGAGTGATGGTCGAACTTCCCTGGAGACCAATTCCTACTGGGAAGTGAATTATATAGATAACCTTTTTAAATAATGTAAACTAATTTTATTTTCGGTTTTTAATATAATAATAGGTTGACTATAAGACCTGCTAAGGTATCACACATTTAGAAGAGGATAGATTTACTGCAAACTGCACAAGGCTTCAAGGCATTTCCCTTTTAAATCTGCTATGGAAAACTTTGAGGAAGACTTTTCAGTTTTATCTCTATTCTTTTATTATTTCTTTGTATCCTCCTATCCAAGTCACGCGAACAAAACTTCCCTTCGAGCGAACAATGGAATTCTCATGTTCTCGCCTCCTTCTAAAGCCCCTCTTACAGTAATCATAATTGCATTCTGATTTATCTTCATCGCAATAAATTTTCTGAAGTTATCTCACTGCTAATTTCAGCTGTAGGTAAAGCATGTTCATTAACTTTGGCTTGTATAATTCTGTATTTGTTTATAAGCATGTGCTTAGGTTAATTTGTATTGTGATCCCACAATCTTGCTTATTAACATCATAGGAAATCGTTCGTTACTGAGCCAAGCAACTTAACAAGTCCATCTTAATCACCGTGACGTCGTCTAAATAATTAATAATCGTCAAAAATATTTAATGGCTATATAATTCGCAATTCCACGTTATGCTATCTCCTATATTCTCCAGTGGTCTCTTACTTTTTTTTATATTCTACGCCTTATTTTCGAATACCTTAAGACATTCATCCTTCAGAGTTAGCGGCCAAGTTTCACATACGTAAAGAAGAGCAGGAAGTAGGTCTGAGAATAGGATGTAAACTATTTTTCATACCCCTAAGTGATATGTATCCGCCATTATTATTGATTATGTGTAATTTTAATCTACCAATTATGGAATCTTACACGTTTGGTCATCAAAAATATCACTGGGAATGTTATTGAAGCAGCTATGTTGACTGGAATCTTTTAAGGAGAAGTCGTCCTGTAGCCATGTATTGCAATGATACCATCAGAACCCATAATACGGTTCAAAATTCAGGAAGTATGAGGGTTTTATGAATTCTGATTTTTAGATTTCGCTAAAAAAGACGCGAGTAAAGTCGAGACTGAATAATAACAAGCATTTCCCTCGTTTAATCGCGCCTTTATTTTGTCTTGAATCTCGTTGTTCCCAGTTGCTATAGACCCGAAGTACTTACACTTCTTAATAAGTTCAAACTTATTCTCTCCTACCAATATTAATACAATATCACAGATATTTCTCCCTTTTATATTTCTAACCATATATGTAGTCTTTTCCGAATTTTCTTACAACCCTATTTACTTATGTGCATTCATCAACATTCTGTATTTAGCTTTACAGTTTCCGCGTCTTCACACAATAGTACCAAATCGTCCGCAAACCCCAGCACGGATATTTTAATATTTGTATACAAATTCAGAACTTTTTCAATGTGTATCACCTTTTTAATAATTCAATCTAGTAAGTATTAGATTGAATTGTACAGGTGGAAGCGAATCACCTTGTTTTAAACATGAGCGAAGCTAGAACTTATCTGAAAACATCTAATTTAATTATTAATTTTGGTGTACTCTGTTCAATCAATACGTTATACATCATTTGACGATCGATGGAATCATAAGCTTTTTTAAAATCGATATAAAGCTGATGTATGACTCATTTCTATTCTAGATGGAGAACGGAGATAGATAGATGGGGGTGCAGTCAAAAAAACATCAAATATGTACTAGACTTATATTTAGTAAGCGCCGACGTTTCGACCTACAGTGTAGGTCATCTTCAGGGCTATGAGAGAGAACTAAACAGAACAAAAATATATATAAAAACGTTACAGTAACAATAATGTATATGTAATGTAGAAAATTAAAATAGTGACAGATATGAAAATTAAAGATAACGAATATTAAAATAGAGACAGAATATAAGAAAAAATATTGACAGATTTAATAAAATTAAAGATAATGAACAGAAATTAAAATAGTGACAGATATAATAATTAAAGATAACGAATATAAAATAAAATGCAGAAAATAAATGTACAGAAAGGATAGAAAAGTAAACATAATATAAAGGGAAATAAAAATGAGGAGGTAAACCAAACATACATTTGTATTCTAATTTCTTCGATTACTTAAAGTGATATATACCTATATATACTTATGTCCACCGATATTGGCTCGAGAGGAATAGAACAATTGGAGAATGATTGTAGCTGACGACTACTTAGCAAGGAGGCAGAAGACAATATTCCTTCGGCAAATGGATAAGACATTTGACTGATTGCCCTGAGAAGTGAGAGAACAGAATACAGCCCGTTCGTTTAGCAATTGAGTCGAATTAGTTTCCAAGTTCCACTTAACTCCTAGCTCAAAGCCTAGCTCTTAGAAATTCCCTAACTCTAGCTAAGGTGGACGTGGGGCATGACATAAAATATTGTTACTTATAACTTATAATGAGCTAGTTCCTTTTTTTAATTATTTTTCGAAATAAAAAAATAATAATAAACAATTATTTCGGTTTTCGTCGCTGCTTGAACAGAGTCTGAATTAGATGTACCTGGTATGTTATCTTTAGAAAAGTAACGTTCTAAGCTGCTAGTTCTTAATTAGTAATATTACTCATTTTTTATTGGGGTTTTTTACTTGGGTTATTCACTGCTTCTTTCACTTTTTTCACTCTTATTTTGATTAAGAGCTTCTAAATAGTATAATTTTCCTTCAATCATCAGTTTATCGTATCTAATGCTATCTTTGTACCCTTCCTATTTTTTGGCTATCAGATGACGTAAATTATTGTTAAAATAGAGCCAAAAACTCAAAAAGAAACGCTACTATTTATTATAATGCAATTGAGAAAAACCACAATGCAAAGCCTTATGTTTCAAAAATACACCTACTTACCAGTCGACGTTTCGCCTATTCAGGCATTATCAAGACCCCAAAATCAAAAAGGGGTTTATGTGAATCGCATCTCGAAGAAAAAGGTGCAATACATCCCAACGATCAACAGCCCAAATAGGCTCCAAACATGAGACAGCACCCCACCACCAAGACGTTCAACATACAACTGAAAAGAACCAGCAGGTTGCGTATTACCTTCTTTTCAGTAGTATGTTGAACGTCTTGGTGGTGGGGTGCTGTCTCCTGTTTGGGCTGTTGATCGTTGGGATGTATTGCACCTTTTTCTTCGAGATGCGATTCACATAAACCCCTTTTTGATTTTGGTGTCTTGATAATGCCTGAATAGGCGAAACGTCGACTGGTAAGTAGGTGTATTTTTGAAACATAAGGCTTTGCATTGTGGTTTTTCCCAATTGCATTATAATAAGTAAAATATTGTTACTTACAACATATAATGAGGTAGTTCCTTTTTTTTTAAATAAAGGAATAATAATAAACAATATAGTATATTAAAAAAAATAGGAGAGAGTAAAATGGAGCAAAGGAAGGAGGAATGGAAAAATGCAAGTCTATATGAAGAGCCCATTCGATACTTGACTTATCTACAAATCGTAAAAAAAAAAAAAATAATACAATGCATATATATATAAATATATATATATATATATATATATATATATATATATATATATATAAATATCCTATAAAAGGAACTAAATTGCATATTAAGGAACAAAAGTGAAGGAACAGTAATAATTAAGGAATATCATAAATCAAATTGATACAGCCTTAGCGATCTTGATAGCGAGGATCGAACCCGGCTGATTGCATACAACGAAAGGGGGTGTAAGTCAAAGTAAGGATCGGCCTGGCGTGATTCTGTCCACTAAATTCACTCTCCATTAAATCACCTTAAACAATAATTATCCTTTCATAAATATAAATTAACTTTAACGAGCCATAAATAAATACCTTCTTAACTCGGCAGGAAATTACTTAACGATTTTTCTTTCTTTTTCACATCATAAAGCACTCGGCATTCTGATTTAAATGTCGGTATTAGAATTTCAGACACGTAAATGATATTTTCTTTGTAATTTCTTTTTTTTAATTACATACTTAGATTTTTATGCCTGTACATAGACGATAAGATGAAATAAAATTTTTAAAATTATACAAGAGAGAAAGAAGGATGTTTCAGATATAACTGTATTGTATTGTTTAATATTTTATATTGAGGTTTGGCATATTTTCACCCACGGTTAGGATTGGATGTTCATCAAATGGATAATATATCCATGCATATATGTACATTCTATGCATATATGTATATTTTTTAAATTACAGATATGAATGTATGCGCAATTGTATTTATGTATTTGTAAACGGATTTTCTTGACCTCCACCCGGACCATTTTCTTCATCAAAATATATTCATGTGTAAAAAAGTACTGTTAATAGATTGAGTATTTTCATTGAATACAAGAGATAATTTATTGCTAGAAACAAAACAACCCTATTATGGTTAATAATACATACTATCAAATAATAATTAACAAGATCCTCTTATTCTGCAAATGTGTTTTTGTGTAATTAGGTAATAGCGATTTATAAAGGCCATCGAAAATATTTTTGAAATAAAAAAAATTGGGTTAAAAAAAGGATATTCCTATCGGAGAATTTAGGAGGATCAACAGTTACAATTTGGAAGCATGTGCCCTGATTTCAAGTTTGATAAAGTCGACACAGCAGAGATAAGCATGGACGGTCTCAGTAACAGAAAAATCCCTAAAAATGTATTTAGCCTTTAAAACCAGCTCATAATCATCTGAGAGGTACACCGAAGCGTAGACGGGAGTATTGCTTTAAAGAAGATCTTACGGATTTGAGTAAGGACGGAAATCCATCGGCGGAGATTCGTAACGTTTCGAGTTCACTAAAAGTATTGTTTAAAAATGGTATAATTGTTACAATTAACAATATTTGTGAATAACAGTTGACTTTAGACTTTGTCTAGTTTTTTTTTTTTTTACACTCATAATCAGTTAAAATCTGTGAAACGACACAGTGGGAATTTGAGATCCTCTTATTGTTCATTCAGACTATAAGTAGTGGGTAACTGTACATGTACTGTACTAAAACCTGAAGATTATTCGTTATCCCAACGAAATCACCTCCCTGTATAAGGTTGACCTTAGAAACAAAACACGTGTACGATAAACCAACAAACGGATCAAGGGTTGAATTGCAAGTTTTTTTAATTTTTTTTTTATAGAAATATATTCCATTTAATGAACATTGTAAGTGACATTTTGCCTCTTCTGCTGAGGGTCAAAACATACGACCACTCTACTAAATTTACTTCAGGGTCGTAAAAAAATAAAGAAGATAATGTAGCATACGGTCATGATGGTTTAACACAATTCACTAAAGAGAGAGAGGTCCCTAACAGGTCTAAAAGGACCCGGGCCTATAATCTTCGGCAATTCATCCAAGGACCTCTTTGCCAGCGAAGGGCAGACCAATGGGAGCATTAGAAATAAAGAATGGACCAATCGTTTTATTGCTCTTGGCCACGCCCACCAAACTAGCGCTCTGTCTACTCTCTCTGTCCACACTCCATTCTTACTCCGACAATATTTATAGCCACGAAATCAAGCATTTCTTCTAAAGGAGATCTTCATTATAACTTAATAGCTTAATATATCAACAGTACAAGGCTATATTATAAATAATAAGAAGAAAATGTTCCGGGTGGAGGTAAAAAAAAAACATCTCTTTAATATGGAGAATTATTTATTTGAATGAAAATAGTTCGACCCACATTGCAGGTCTTCATAAGGGCTAAAAATACAATATACAGACAAATTAACATTATATTAAAAATACATATAGGCATCAAGAGGTATGAGGGAAAAAAATAAATATGGGGAAACACTTTAGATAAATATAAAAATATAGGGAATAAATATAGAGTATAATCACAAGATAATAAACATTAATTTAATATTCACGTAGGCTTCCACGGTCTGCGGTATTGTCCATATGATTTTTTTCCGAGATGGACCGTGTGGTGTTGGTTTTGTTTGCCAAGCTTTCGCTCATCGTGTTGTGAGCTTCCTCAGGGCTGGTCAGTAAATGAAGAGCGGATGTTGGACCTTCGCCATCTGGAAGCACGGAAAAGATGCACTGGACAGATTCTTACTCCACCTAAACAGCATCCACCCTAACATACAATTCACCATGGAGCTGGAGAAGGATGGGAAACTTCCCTTCCTGGACGTCCTGGTCGAGAAGAAAGGAAACCAACTTGTACACACCGTCTACCGTAAACCTACACATACAGACAGATACCTTCATGCCACATCACACCACCATCCGTCTCAGAAGGAAGGAATCATCAACACTCTACTCAACAGAGCTGAAATGATAGCTGAACCGTCACAGCTCCCTAAAGAGAAGAAGCACTTGAGAACAGCCTTCCTGAAAGACAGATACGACATAGAAACTATTAAACGGGTAGAACGCAAGAGAAAACTCAAAAAACAAGACAATAAAGAAACCGACAACGAACCTAAACACCAGACAACCATTCCTTACATCAAAGGTACCTCACATAAGATCGCCAGGATTCTAAAGAACCACGACATCAAGACCACATTCTCCACAGACAAAACAATAGCTCACATCCTACCGAAACCCAAAGACAAGTTAGGACTACGTACTCGAGTCATCTATAGCATACCCTGTCCCTGTGGCAAGGTCTACATTGGACAAACCGGAAGGACCATCGAAAGAAGGTTAAAAGAACACATATCTAGTGTCAAAAACTTCAAGACGGAAAAATCGGCTGTAGCAGAACACTTCTACAACACCAACCACCAAATACCTTTCGAAAACACAACCAGACTGGTTAAAGAAAATAATTGTCACCTCCGCACCATAAGAGAGGCCAAAAATTATTAAAGAACCCAATAATTTCAATAAGGAAGACGGTTACAAACTTAGTAAAAACTGGTATCCTGCCATAAAACAAAAGATCAACACATCAACCTACCATCCACACATATACGACAATACCGAACACACACGAACCCACCCGAACACAACACAGCCCACGGACACGACACAAGCGAGCCAATGGGAAGGCAGACTTCGACCGATTGTTGGATTTGAAACAATTCGTTCTCCCTATTTAAGATAAATATGTTCTGACCTCCTCCCGGAACTTCTTCTTCATATATTTATGGTTAACTAATATTATACAAGGTGTAGTATGTATAGCTCATATATGTATGAATATACAGATACATATACGAGTCGTTCTGTATGAACTATGAAGCTGTAGTTATGGAAGAAAATGAAAGAATCCGGGGGATACAAATATCAGTATTCTCATATTTCTAAATACAAAATTGTAGGGCAACGAATATTTCAAGAGAATAAATCTACAGCCCCACTACAATAAGCGGCTAAGTATAATTTTCTCCAAAATGAGTTTCTTGAATTTAAGTAAGAGGAATTGAGTTATTTTCGTAGTGAATAAGGGGCTAAGTAAGGCATTGGCTAGAAAAGGAGTTATTGTTTATGTTACAACTCCATTTAAAGCCAAAAACTACAAGAATGAAACGACTCCGGTTATCTGAATCCAGTTAACTCTCTACGGACAAAATCCGACTTAACCACTTATTGCAGTGGGGCTGTAGAAATATAAATTGAAATTTCAGATTGCTGGATCGACCACTTGTGTAAAGATTTTGAAAGCGAAAAAAGTATACTTTTTTTTAGTATATTTCATATTCCATATATTGGAGCTTGACGAGCTTTATAGAAAATGAATTAGGGATGCAAATATAAATATAGATATTTACATTGCTATTTTTACCTTTCAATATTGGGCAAGAGCCGAGCTGCCATAATGAAAATCCCACTCGCTGGCAGACTTTTAATTAATTTTTTAGTGACCGGAGATGGATCCTCTCACTCACAATCTTTAAAGAGGGTACCCAAATTAGAGTAGAAATGGGGTGGTTGAGCGTGAAAACAAATCACCTCCTCGTACGACCGTTGTCTAAGAAACAGTACAGTATCTAGAACGTACAATATTTTTTAATACTGAAACGTACTCGATTTTTTTAAATATTAAACGGAGAGATCAATATTGATTGCAAATAATACCAGTCCCATGATCAATTAAATAGATGATGCAATCCACGAATAATGTTATTCATCATACAAGAACATAATGCATAAAAACCGTCAAGATGATTGGCATGAACACCAATAATATAGATAATACTGTGAACCCACAGTACGTTTCATATCAAAAATGTTTATTTATTTAGGATTACTGATATTATATCAAATCTGGCAGTGGCAGATAAATTATTGAATAGGTCGGGCATGTATCCTTTGGGCTCACCCAGCCTATATTAAGTGGATACTCTCAGTAGGGAAAAAACTTGAAAAAGGCGGTTGAGGGCGATCTCGGACAAATTACCTACCTGCACAACTGCTGTCCTTGCGTGGTGCAGTCTCTACCAAGTACTGAACTCAAGACTCTTCATGGGTCGTTGTGGCAAAGATTATATGTTTGGTTTTCTAAGGAAACACATTACATTACTGGCACGACAGACTCATAAAGAAGTCCTCGGCCTGCTCAACCGCTCTTTCCCAATCGTCCCGATCGTCTGCTCGAGTGATGGAAACCTTACTGAGCCTCAGATCTCCACAGACGGCATCATTCCATCAAGTTTGGGCCTTCCTCGAAGTCTTACTCCATCAATTCCTGCATACAGCTTTTTAGCTGTCCTTTCTTCCTCCATACATGGCCCAGCCACTTAATGCGTTGAATCCTTATGAAGCTCGATATCGTTAGGTCTCCATATAACTCACTCAGCTCCTTGTTCCTTCTGATCCTGAGTTAGTCGTTTTCTCGAACTGGGCCGAATATTTGCCGTAGAACTCTCCTTTCGAATCTATTCAGCTTTTCCACGCTGGCTTTATTCAGTGCGAGGGTTTCACCAGCGTATGTCGCTACTGGCCTAATGATGGTTCTATATATCATCAGTTTGGACTTTAGGCTAAGGAACTTACTTCTCAGGAGCTTTGAGATCCCAAAACATGCTTTATTAGCTGATACTATCCTGGCTCTAACTTCTTCCTCCTCATCCAAATTCTCGTTTGGAAGGAAAAACATTGATATTTGGGAAAAAAATAGTAAGAAAAAACTTCATAAAAAATTACCAATATTTGTTTGCACCCCTAATCGTCATAACATTCCTATCATAACCACTATTAAATTATAAGTGGTCATATTTATTGATTTGAAAGAGTGTGTGTTCAAATGGCCAATCAACTTGAGGGTATTATATCTGACTAAGGATATGACTGGCTGTGGGCTGAGCAAAACCCCCAATTAGTGCTGAAATATAAAAACGAAATGATAAATAAATACAGAGAAAGGTTATACGATCACTGTGTAAAAAGTGCTCTGTTTGGTACAAAAATTTATTCTGTATAAACGCAGTTCAGCCATAACTGACATCATATTTATCCGTAGGGAAAATCAGACTCCTAAGCCAACTTAGTTTCCCCCAGCAAACATATAGTTGTTTATAATAAAAAAATAAATTAAAAAAAAACCCAAAGAATTGATACTGCATTAAAACCGTCAACTTGATGGTATTATACCTGACTTAAATGCTTAAATGAAAGACGTGACGATTTAAACTACATTATTTTTGACTGTCCATTTTATGCAGAACCTAGAAATAAATATTGTTACGGACTACTAGGTATTAAAATGAATTAAACAATTCCTTAACTAAAGATAATAATTTTTATTTACAAAAGTGATAAAAAGGATGCAAGTAAATTATTAACAATTAAATTATTAAACTAATATAAATTTATAATGACAATATTCTAAATATTTATCATAACCTAGGCCTATTTAATTATTACAATAATATAGGATATTACTAATTCTAGATAGCTTAACTAGTTACAATAGTTTCTATGAATATTATAAAATTACACTACAATTTATAACTAATAGTTAACACTTACAGTTCACTAGGCCACCGACATAAGATTCTCCAAGTATGACAAACTGACACACGGTAACAAACAGAAACAGTTTATTACACTCGCGAGACTGTCACTGATACACTTATTACACTGGCCGGTTCAACACTGACTAGTTTATCACACTGACACTCACTTATCACAGATCTTCACCGTGCGTGGTCTACTCTCAAACTAAGACTGACTCGCTCGAGGCGAGGGAAGTATTTAAATAGGCAAGGCCGAACATTCTAGAACAGTCTCCATCCTTCCGTGTTCTAGAATCTTCTTAATCTCTTTCCGACAAAGCAGAGGCGGATCTACTATGCTGAGAAGGTCCTAATACTATTTTAACGTCTCCCGCTGACGGAATTAAGCCGCTAATCCCCTGCTTCCGTCTTCCTGTCTTTGACCGTAACAATATATTAGTTCATAAGATCACAATATTTAAATAGTACTATATCCCAAACACAACAATGATATTATTAATCTCTGTAACTTCCTATATAAAGCTCTAAGTATTAGAATAGCTCTGACCCATTGATACATATATGAGCGTTTACCCAAAAAATAATATTTTTGAATTATATTAGTTATCCTTTACTCATATACAAGGTTTGTTACAAGAATTCTCCATTTTTGATGCAGTGTTGGCTCAGGGCTATATTTTTTATTTTAGCATCATTACAATGTTTTGTGTTATAATTATCTACTTTTGTTTTTCTGCATGTTTACTATTCTGTTATTTTTATGTACTATTGTTTTTGTAAAACTTCAAACAAAACTCTCTCTGTATTTTACTAATGTAATAATCAGAAGTAGATAATAAAATAAAATATATGGATGAGTGTGGGTGTGTGTGGACTTGGTTGTGAACTTATAAACAAGTGTCACTTCTTCCGATATTTCGAAATCAGTTTATTAAACTAACTTATTGGTGAATGATAAAGTAGGTTGACAATTATTTGAATACACAACACAGAAGTGGTAAATAAAGTTGGGAATTTATTGATTTTCCCTTAAAACGTTTCACTGTGGGGGACCGCAAAACAATCGAATATCAGACGCATTCGATCCTTTCAATCCAAAATCCTGAGAAATATTGTCAATGACGCGGCTGGGAAAGGGGGCTGGGGCTTCCCGGACTCCTGCTTTGCCCTCATTCCTGGGGAAGAAGCTCAGTTCGGGGACCCCATAATATAATAAAAAAAAAAAAAAAGTTTCAGAAGATAATAAAATGTATTATAAAAATATACCGATATTCCTACAATTATAATCATCATAACCATAATTTTAAATTATGAATTTTAAATTGTCATATGGCAGTACTCCTGATATTTCAAAGTAAGTTTTTTACTACTTTTGATAAGATAATTAAAAGTTAAATTAAAGGGATTTATTTTGTTAATATTTATTTCTCTCGATTGTTAAGAAGTTTTATTGAGGCAATTATCCTTTCTATAACGACCTTTCATTGTTTATAAAGATATCAAGGCCGAGCAATGAGGCACATAATCGCCGGCAAAGTTTACAAGTGGACCCGAGAACCTTATCTCAATAACTCTCCCTTCCAGAAGCTTTTATCTCAAAAGCTAACTTAAAATTCCATAGCGCTTCCCCAGCTGGGCAAGATAACCATCGCTAGATAGAGTGCCTTTTCAACAGGCGTTTGTCGTGCCACGAAATATACAGCAAGTTTAGAAGGTAATAATGGGATGGCCCTCTAGATGTTTTCATATAAAATTTTTAGTTTTTTTCCTGTTTTTCCAAGAAAATAATAGACTTTTCCACTTCATTAAAGGTCATTGGAAAGGGGTTTTATTGTTATTTTACGACCCATAAATCACGGTTTACTTAGTTTCAGGAGTACCACATTTAAATTCAAAAACACACACACACACACATAGCTTTATATAAATGTAAATTATACGTGTATATGTATTTTTTTTCCTCACATTTTTATTAACGTCAGGGGAAAAGCTACTAGCCACAAGTATGGACAATGGGATGAGAGTTTTCATTGCTAAATTCAGAGATATAATATAGACCCAAACTAAACGTCCTACAAAACATAGAGAAACGGAAATTGGAATGATATGATAATCTCGGAAGAATACAGGAGGAATGGTAGTTCGATTTAATTAATTATGGGAATATTGGATGATACAATTCTAACTGAAAGTTAACAAACGACAAGGAACACCAAAAAGAAGTTGAGGAAAATAAGCACACTTTAGGTAAAGAGGAAAACATGCAAGACTGAAAGAAATGAAAAAAGGAATTTAAAGAAATATTTGGTTGACTCTGATATTTGATTTTTAAAAATTAAAAGTAATTAATTTTTGGTGAAATTAACTATAAAAATGTTTAAATCATTAACTAAATGAGTTTTTCACACAGAAAATGACATCAGATATTGATTCGGCACTAAACCTTCATGTTAATATTTTTTTTTTCAAAAATCGTTATTTTTTCAGTTCGAACAAGGAGATGATTGAAATGCTGAGATCAAAGAAAATTAAAACAATTTCCTTCACTTAATCTGTCTATAAGAATAGTAGATTTTTATATATATGCTTTCGATATGGTAATAATTCTATGCACACGCCTATGAAGCTGTATCTGTTACTGAGTTATAAAAACTGTTCCACTACAACTCATGAACGGTCTTGGGCTCAGCATGAGGCGGTCACGCTCAACCTCTAGGTTTTCTCCAAATAAGAGTGTCCACTATATAGAGGCAGAGTGAGCCCCAGGAGGATTGTCAAATCCCACAGTGCTCATCTGTCACTGCTAACATATTGAATAAATAATCTGCCATGGCCGGATTCGAACCTGAAACCTTCAGCTTATTAATTCATACACTCTACCCTTAAAACTGCGTAAACCTTCCGTTATCCACCGCCTATTTTTCTGCTAATCCTTGATTCTGCCTAACCTCAGCGGGCAGCACACCGCGGAGTCAATTTAGGCCGGTGACTGGGCGGTAGCGACGCGGGACGATGCGTCACCGACGACACAAAGCTGCGGTCCTAAATCAGGGGCGGCCGCAAATTGCCCGCGGTCCGCACCCTCTCCCCCCCCCCGCAGCGTTATAAATATGTCAAGAAGAGAAATTCCAGAGCGTCCATAACTCGGCCGCTATCTCCCTTCAGTGCACATTAGTCAGGGTCAACCTTTGCTGCCCTTTAGTCAGGTCTTAATGGCGAAAAAGGTGATTTTTTCTCTACAGATATCATGTGGATATATGTATGTATATATATATATATATATATATATATATATATATATATATACATATATATATATATATATATATATATATATATATACATATATATATATATATATATATATATATATATTTATATATACACACACACACATATAAAATTTGTTAATCTATTCAATTTGTTATAATCAAGCTTTCCTTTAGGGTGAAAGAGTTCAGAACAAAAAAAGGTTAAAAACAGCTATGATGAGTTTTTTTTATAGGGCACGAAGATTATATTGGCAATGCGTTGTGATCGTGTTGCAGACAAACATTACTTACTTCTAGGAAGCAACCTGGTTGATGAGGAATTCAGCCTTGATTAAGGATTTTTCGGGGACTTTCATTTCTTTCCCTGATTACATTATCCCTGAAACAGACGTCCTGCCAGCTAACATCGGGGAAAACATATACGTGATTTCAGTAAAACGTAAACTGGGTGGACCACAGCGTTCGTGAGAAGGATGTGACTTAAAAAAAGTGGACTCGAACGTACCACATTTGAAGTATGTATTTGGATTTCAGATGCGCATTCGCAACCGCGCATTTCTACTCCACTACTCCGACTCCTTTATGCAAAGACCGCCTATATCCAGTTACACTAGGATATCCCAACTACCAACCAACTAAATCTATGACCTCGCATTTTAATAATATACCCCCTCCTGTTAGGGGGGAATTCCTAGGGAAGGTTTAGGTGTTTAGTTTACTGCTATGGTGTATATGCATTGTGTGCTGAACTGTAGTAACCCGTGGGGACATTATTCCCCATGTAACTGCATGCAACAGTTACCCCTTGCGGATAAAACCTATGCTTTAAACTGCTATATCGGCTTCACTCCCCCAGCTATGATCTGAAGGAAAAGTCAGATTCATTGATCTGAATAATATTTTAATACTAAAATGGGATGCCGCCCTGAGATCGTCATATTTAATATGTATTAATTCTATATCATTAATTAATAAAAGACATAGCAGTCTCAATTACTCTTTTTCCAAACGTTGACGTGTTTGACTGATCAGGAGTTGTTTATCAAATAAAGATCCTTTATTTCATTAATTTGGTAAAACCATTTTCCAGTCAATTTTATTTATTTCAAAAACGTTTTTATCATAAGCATTACTTTTACAGCTCATAAGTCCATATTAGAATTGTCATTCTACCAATTCTGTAATTTAACAACATAAACAATATAAAAAACAGCACTGAAACAATAAATACAAGAGATCAAAACATGTCCTGAAAGACCGTAATAATTACAAATATATAGTCCAGTGTCATCCACATTAAAAAATAAATATCCTTTTTAATTTCATAAAATACCATTATATTTATTTGTGCTGATCATGGTTACAAGATAAATTACAAATATAAAACTAATTACACTGAAAGGGGAACGCGATATGTTACTGGCTATTTCTAGACCATTGCTTCATCCAGTTCCTTGTACCTTGGGTTGAACTCTCCTTCCGAACAACTACCGCTCTCATCTTAAGATTAAAGGTTTTAAACCCCAAAGGGACACTACCTGTTGTATGCCCTTTACCCTTATTATCTAGATACTCCTAATATTCCAGATAGCGTCTCATATGGCAAAACATATATCCTTCGGTCAAGGGTTAAATATAAGATGTTATATAGAATTTAATCAATTATATAATTTAATTACAGACTTAATGCCCCGAAATCCTGAATACTAAAGGACACAGACTCACGCCATCTTATTTTGATAAGTAAATTAATTATCTAGAATGATCATCGCGCGATGCTATAAATAGACGGATAAACTATGTTTCCTATTTGTATTTCTAATTTATTAAAATAAATTTTAAAAATATTTAAATTTAAAATAAATAATAGTTATATTATAATAATATAAGTCTTATAAGTTGTGGCTGATATTTCGTAATGAGAAAGGCAGTCGATCCTGGGCAGATTTTGACACTCGAGGTCCCTAGGGTTCACTCACCCGCGACAACAGCCATATTTCTAGACCCTTCCCATTTTTTATCTTATCCCTTTTCCGAATCAGCAAATATATTCCTCCAGGGGATTCTTTCCTTATGATAAAAGTAATAGCATAGGA
This sequence comes from Arma custos, assembly GCA_037127475.1. NCBI lineage: Eukaryota > Metazoa > Arthropoda > Insecta > Hemiptera > Pentatomidae > Arma > Arma custos. The sequence goes on along the minus strand of CM073762.1, from coordinate 13,611,865 downwards.
GCTTAGCAACACATTTATCAATTTTGGTACACTTTATTTATTTATGTTAGAGAAGAATTAGTTGACTGGAACTTCTAATGTAAAGAAGAAATAGTCGGGGGTGCAGTCAATGAAAACACCATAATAAGTGTATACTTATTTATTGTGTGCCGACGTTTCGGCCTACAATGTAGGCCATCTTCAGGGCTATGAGAGAGAAACGAACAGAACAAAAATATAAAAAACGTTCCAGTAGCAAGGATATAGTGACATGTAATGTAGAAAATTAAAATAGTGACAAAATATGATAAATTAGTGAACAGATATGATAATTAAAGATAACGAATATTAAAATAGTTATATACTATAATAAAATTAAAGTAGTGACAGATATAATAAAATTACAGATGATGAACAGAAATTAAGATAGTGACAGATATAATAATTAAAGAAAACGAATATAAAATACAGAAAAGAAATGTACAGAAAGGATAAAATGATAACATAATATAAAGGGAAAGAACTGTTTCTCTCTCATAGCCCTGAAGACGGCCTGCATTGTAGGTCGAAATGTCGGCAGGCAATGAATAAGTATACGCTTATTATGGTGTTTTCATTGACTGCGCCCCCAACTATTTCATCCTTACTTTATTTATTTATATGTTTAAGATAAAATTAATAAACAGGAGCAACGTATATCTCTATTTAAAAAAAAAACTGTACTACTACGACTGTGTAGGTCTTGGATTCAGTACATGGTAGAGACAGTACTGTTTCTAATCCGACGGTAGTACATGAAGGTGATTACGGGTAATCAAACTTAACAGCCAGGATTTTCCTAATTCAATTTATACAATTTATTGAGGCTGGATAAACCCAAAGAGGTTTTGGATATCGCATAGGTTCCATTTACGGCTGTTAACCTATTAACTAACTTACATACCACAACCATTATTATCTAATAAATATATTATATTATGATATGTATATATGATATACATTATGTATCATATTTATTATCATATACAAATGTATATATATATATATATATATATATATATATATATATATATATATATTCTATTTTAATTTTTGAATAATCCTACCAATATTATAAATGTGAAAGTTTGTATGTTTGTCTCTCTTTCACGCAAAAACTACTGAACGGACTTGGATGAAACTTTACAGAAATATAGGTTATACATCAGAATAACACATGGGCTATAGCAAGCGCGGATTTAGGGTGGGGGAGGCACGGGAGCCCGTGCCCCTCCTCAGACAGTTTTTTAGGTACTGTGGAGAATCCATTATAGTACATAGTGGCAAATCACATGATAATAGGTGTTAAAATAACAGAAAGAACATGAGTGAAACTATTGTTTTGATATCCTACTAATCCTACTAATATTATAAATGTGAAAGTTTGTATGTCTCTCTTTCACACAAAAACTACTGAACGGATTTGGATGAAATTTTACAGTAATATAGTTTATACATCATAATAACACGTAGGCTATAGCAAGGGCGGATTTACGGGGGAGAGGAGGCAGAGGGACACGTGCCCCCCTATCAGTTTTTTGTGTTCTATGGGGAATCTATTATAGTACATAATTAAAGGCAAATCGGGAATTTCAAGATGCTAAGAAATTTTCAGATAGGTTCTTTGTATAATTTATGAAAGAAATTTGGATCATTCCACCGCTAAAGGTTTCCCCCTTAATATAATAGGGGTTCAAAGATTGTATGGTATCCGCCAGTTTTGAAGTTAGACATCTGAAATTTTAGATGTGCAAGTGACTTATAGTTTAAAAAAAATTATTTATCTTCAAGAAAATAATAAAAAAATCAGCTTCCAGTCATAATTCTTTTATTGTTTTTTATATAAAACGTTTCGACATCATTGTGTCATTTTCAATTATTTGTTCCTATGCATTCTGGAAAGTCAGTCTTTTTATTTTTAAAAATTATTTTTAAGGAGGTCTTTTATTCTCCATAGTCAAACCTACATTCCATTACATTAAGTTTTTTAATGTAATGGAATGTAGGTTTGACTATGGAGAATAAAAGACCTCCTTAAAAATAATTTTTAAAAATAAAAAGACTGACTTTCCAGAATGCATAGGAACAAATAATTGAAAATGACACAATGATGTCGAAACGTTTTATATAAAAAACAATAAAAGAATTATGACTGGAAGCTGATTTTTTTATTATTTTCTTGAAGATAAAATTAAATAAATCCAGTTGAAAAAAGGAAAAAATTATAAGAATAAAAAATTATTTATTAAAAATGATTTGTTAGGATACTTTATTTGGCTGACCGAATTACACGCGTGCGAAGCCGCGAGTAAAAGCTAGTTATTTAATAAATTTATTTTTAATTTGAATTAATTTGAATAAGACCATTTTTTAAAATAAAATATAGCAAAAAATGATTCGTATTCAGTTAAAATCCATTATTTTCCTTCAATGCTCGAAAAGAATTTTTTTTCCTTCAAATTTTGCGATATTTACCTATTATAATTCCTAATACACCTCAACCAGCTAAAAGACACTGCAATACAATATTGCTCCTCAATCCTGGGCGGATCTTAGCCTCCTGAATGGCCTTCGCCAGGAGGATCTATCTGCCCATCAGAAGCTTGGTCTTTCTAGTCCTCTGGCTCGGCCCAACTTTATTCATCACTGCCTAGAACTCAAAAAATCGTATAAAAATATAATGAAAATAATATTGAAAGACAGAACAAACTAAACCACAGATTATGATCCGGGAATGTAGTGCACGATTGCAATATTTTGCCGAGATCACGTTAATTTAAATGTACCTCGATATGCCGATAATAGTAGCTTGCTATGTCGCAAAAGTACCTTATGCAGGTTCCACCGTTGTTAACAAAAAAAAAGTAGTTTATCTTCTACTTTCGGGTTTGAAGCTGACACATACACCTCAGTAACGCTCAATAATCTGAGCTACCGAGCCTTCTTTATCTAAAGGAAAAAGTATTTATAGAGTTTAGAGTTTGATGTGTGTATATATACATATACACAGATATCAGAAATAATGTGTATATATTATTTGTAAGAAGGTGGGTGAGGTGAGGTTAATCGATTCCTCGCAACTGAGATGTCAAAGTCTACCTCGGCCTTCTATCTACTTCTCCCTACCCATTTACCCCAAAACATATTTATGTGGAGCATTATACATATATATATATATATATATATATATATATATATATATATATATATATATGGTATGTATGGTATTTAAATACAAAGCTTTCCAATATATTTAAACCTGTTATCGATAAGCCAACATTTCAAACGCTGGATTCCCCATATATTTATTTAAAACCCACCTCAATATATTCTCCTCATTGTAATATTTTAACATTATGACATGTTCCTTATTAATATATACGGAATAGGTATGTATAGAAATAGTAAGTAGTTCAGGTTTTGGAGATTAAATTAGTAAATGTTCCTTCACGGAATCTTAAAAATCTGTTTTATAAACATTTAGAATTAATAAATTTCAATATATATTCACATAATCCCAAAACCCATATTATAAGCATTCAGGAAAGTTAATTAAATTTTTAAATGGAATGCATAATTTTCCTAAACATTTACATTAAAAGGGGGGGTTGATTAATTATGCAACCAACACCTGATGGATTTGAAATACTAATTATATATTATATATGTATTTTGTGTTATAATTATCTTTTCAACAAATATATAAATATTTACATTATTTTATAATCATTATGTTTATTTTATTTAATTAGTTATGATGTATGTAATTGGTTGATATTCGGATAGAACGAAAACAAAATTTGAATGGTAAACAATGATCATAATAAAATTACCTTTGAGGGGAAAATAGTTGACTGCATAATTCTAATGATGGATTGAATTGATCGGGGCTGCAGAATAATAAAACAAGAAATAAGAGAGACTTATTTTTTGTTTCCTTTGACTGTACCCCTGACCAATTCAATAGATCATAATTAAATATCATTTGGTAAAAATGTACTGCTACATCCCATGAGTGGCTCAATATATGGTAGGTGCTTTAATTTTTATGACCCAAAGGTTGGTTATGTAAACCATAGAGTACAGTGTTTATAAAGACTGGGTGTGCCCCAGAAGAATCTGTAGACTTTTTTTGGTCCATCTATGGCTTTTTATAGATTTATAATGTATCACCTACGGCTGGATTTGAACCAGGGACTAACAAATTATGAATTCAGCAGCCGAATATTTGATATAAATCTACAGTTACGCGGGCTCAAACTTAGTCCCTTACTATAAAAGAACAGTAGTTAAAGGTTTTCGAAAATAAATTATTAAGGAACATTCAGAGAAAAGTCAAGTGTAAAATTCAGAAGACACTACACTGTAGACTCGTATCCTGGACAAGATAATAACTGATATTTTCTCACCTGAAAGATTGAAATGATTGAACCAGATCTTGATGTAAATTGAAACAGTAAAGAGATATTAAATAATCTGAGGATTATATATCCAACGCTAACTTATGTTTCATCAATCTGAGCTCTGATTGAGTATGATGGAAGTAAATATACCAAATACCGTATTAATACTTCAGCAGTACGTGCATATAATATAGAGGAAACTAATATTCAAACTAATGAGTGGGTTAGCTTAGCATGTAGAGCGATGTGTTGCTGAGACAGAGGTAGGCCGGGTTCATTTCCGGCTGAGGCGTATACATTACGTAATCTGTTAGCAGCCTTACTTAAACTCTCTGGTATATCCAGATCCTCCTAGGGCGTACTCAATCCCTACAAAAAGGATTGAGGATTGAGTAACCAAACTTAGTTTACTAGTTACCTGAGTACTGTAAAACTCTGCACAATTGTTTGCAAGAAACTGTAAAGTTTTTACTATGCTCTGAACCTTTATGGATCTTAGTAGGACATTTATTTATTTTTTTTTGTTTTACGGTCAACATTTATATGAGAATTCGAATCAAGCAAATAACCGTATTAAAATAGTAATGATAATAATAATAAGATATTATTTTTGGCAAGAAGGCTACTAAATGTTACGTAGAGGTAGAAAGAATCCCCTCCTTCAGAGGCCTATAATCCCCTACAATATTCTTCCCCAAGTTGCTCAAGCTGTTTGCACAGCCCTCATGAAGTGGAATGCTTGCCTACCTTTTACCACTCTTTACAATATCTATTCACTGTTGAATCCTTCAGATTATTTTAATATTTTTTTCTTATGAGATAATGTGATAATTTTTTAATGAAATAATTTTAATAAAACTACTTTCTTCTAGCTGGGGATCCTTAACTGCTTTTATTTTATAAGTTTTATTAATTTTTACATTCCGAAAAAATATTAGAAATCGATTAGGATTTTCTAATGCTCTAGCAGTTACGACTAAAATATTTTTTGAAAAACTAGAGCTGTAAGAGTTATTTAACAACCAATAATTCAATGTTCAATGATAGTGTAATTAGAAGAATAAGAAAGAAGTATAAAATAGAAGATTGTTTCGATAATAATAATATTCGATAATGAAAGAGAGGGACATTGGAGTCGACAAAATAAGAGACCAAGGCACTTTTTGGGCAGGATTGGAAAAACTAAGCAAAGAAATAGGTTTTGGCTTGAAGAAAAGAGTAGAAATCGTGAGGAAATGAGATAAGAAAATTAATAATCAAATGATATTTGTCAAGTTATAGCTCTATAATGTTATATTCTTCATTTAACCACCAGGTTATTCAGATTAGAAAATAATCTGTATGACAGATTGATAACCAGGAAGGTCTTGGTAAAGGCTGTACTGTTTTTCGGATAACGGTTGTACAGTGAGGTGATTACCTTCCCTGTTTGTTTTATTAACTCTTTGCTTCTACTGTTGATCGGAATATGCTAAAGTCGTATTCTTAAAGTCCTATAGGCACGAGTTCTTCGTGAGATAGGTATGTTGGTCTGGCCATCTCTGTCCCAGCTTCGCTTGCTATACTCATCCCAGTCCGTTGAAGCAATGTCCCATTTTACAGGAACATCCCCCCTTCTATGTTCTACAGCTTCCTGTCTAACTTTGGTACCTGACTTCGTAACTGTCATTTCTGAAAATTCTTATTTTTTAAATCCATATTTGTTTTTATGATAAAGCCCGAAATGACTTGTACGATGCACAGCACTTCTAAATCTTCATTTGATGTAATCATTTTTCGAATAAGTAATATTCTACTAAATACTTTCTTTTCGAATATCTTAAGACGTTCTTTGTTCATTTAAAAGTAGTGACAATGACAATTTATTACAAAAGCCTCATATACATGACAATCATAAGACCCATCTGGACTTAAACTGGACTCCACTAAGACATCATATTTTTCTCGTATCCAATCCTTACAATCCAATATCCTTAATGCTGCTTACTTTGTTCCCAACAAAATAATCCATAATGACCTTAATCTCCCATTTGTTACAGATTTGGACCAAAATCCGATATCAATACTTTGATGACAAACTTTATTCCCTCTCAAAACCACTAATTTCAAACCTGGCAACCTGTTCAATTCCTGACAATCCTCTGAAGCGTCTGAACAGAAGATGGCCTCGCGACTATCTAAGTTGAATTTGTTATTTGAGTGCTTCCATTGGGTAGTTTCTCTACTTGCCTTTATCTCGAGAGATTATTTATGTTTCATTATATTTACTTGATGTATTATATTGTATAGTTGTAAATTACAATAAATAAATTTAAGAATAAATCACACACTTACAGCTGTACACAATTTATACAGCTGACATCCCAACTCATCCTAATACTATCCTTACCACGTAGGCGGATGAAACATGTATATTTTCTGTCAACACTGATCCAGTTAAAACGACAAGAAACGGCTCGCCGTTTCATGCTAATTCAGTATTTACCAGACAAACGCTCCAAGTTACCGATCAACTAAAAAAGACTCATGTACATGACAATCATTAGACCCATCTGGACATACGGAAAAGAGCTTTGGGGCTCCGCCAAGCCATTGAATTACGTGTACTCTCGTATTCAATCCTTACAATCCAAAATCCTTCGTAAAATCCTCAATGCTCCATTGTTACGAACAAAGTAATACATAATGATCTTAATGTACAGTTTGTTGCTGATTTCGCCCGAATCCAAAATCAATTTTTTCATGGCAAACTTCATTTTCACTCAAGCCCACTAGTTTCAAACCTCGCAACCTCTTCAATTTCTGATAAACCACCAAGGCGTCTGAAAAGAAGATGGCCTCGCGACTATCTAAGTTGAATTTATTAATTGAGTGCTTCCATTGGGTAGTTTCTCTACTTGCCTTTATCTCGGGAGATTATTTATGTTTCATTATATTTACTTGATGTATTATGTTGTATAGTTGTAAATTACAATAAATAAATTTAAGAATAAATCGATTTTTTTTTTCTAGTTAACTACACGATTTTACTATTTATAATGTGTATAAAAAGTCTTATATAAATATATAATCTTCATTTAATTTTTTCCTTAGCTATTAATCTAAAGGTCCCTTAATAGCTTCATATTTCAAAGAAAAATTGTTTCCTCACTATTTTTTCTCCGCCATTCGTTTACTTGGCAAGAAGGCGCTGAGAACTAACACTTTAACCAAATTATCAGCCATCAAAGAGCGCTCGCCTTGCCGAAGCTTAATCTCGCCGAGCCGCTTTAGTTAATCGCCCAAAACTCCTCAACTTATTAAATTCTATCTGATTCGTTTAAACGCTCCCTCAAATGGGATCCCAAATTATCCTAAATGAAATCTCAGGGCTGCTTTACTAAGTGGCTGCCATAACTTATTCTCACCACCGAAAGCACTTCTGATTCAGCAACCTAATTTCATTTGTTTCTGAAGTACCGGGGTCTTTGTTAGCCTGAGCAAGTGTCATGTTAACGAAATATGAGAAACACAACCGTGTATTTAATTTACTTGAGCCCTTTAAGCCTATCTTGTTTAATTTAGGATTTGATGATATTTAATATATTAAAATATAATATTTAGCGGTAATTCAGGCCAAGTTGCTACTAGACTGAAGGTCCCTGATTCAAATCCGGCCGAAGTGGATAAATTATTTAATCTGGTAGGAGCCATATTGCTTGTGAGATATCCAGATCCTACTGGAGCTAACCCAGCCTCTATGAAGTGGGTACCCTTAATTGAGCGAAACATGGCGGCTTTTCATGATCTCAGGCAAATAGCATAATTTTATAAAAGTAGACTTTGAGACATTTCAATACCTATGTATTGAACTTAAACTCTTCATGATTGAGAGGAAAATAGTTAACTGGAAGATCTAATGTGGGAGTTAGATAGCCTAAGGGTGCAGTAAAAAAAAAAAAAAAAAACACTAGATAAGATAAACTTATTTATTGTAAGTGCCAACGTTTCGGCCTATGTAATATAATAATATATAATACCTATATAATAAAATCAGAAATTGAAAGGTAATGAAATTAGCGACGGATATAATATTAAGGGAATATATGAATACAAAATTACATCATAATAGCACAAAAAGTGGTAATGCCAAGAAATCATAGAAAAGAAAAATGAACATTAAGATACAAAATGAATATAAAGAGAAGTTACAAATGTAAAATTGTGAGATAGAAAAGTATGGAATCTAGATAAATTACAGGTGATATTAATATTATATCCATCGCAAAGTTCAATACCTTTCAATATCTGATTTTATTATATGTTTTCTCCTTATTGCAATGTTTTTTATGGTTAATTTTGTTCTGTTTCTTCTCTCATAGCCCTGAGGATGGCCTACAACGTAGGCCGAAACGTTAGTACTTACAATAAATAAGTTTATCTCACTTACTTACTTATTTCTCTTACTGCACCCCCAGACTATATAACTCCCAAATTAAACTCTTCATACGTTTTTTTCACAGGCCTTTTTTATACGAAATTGTAATTATAAATAAATTATATTAAGGCATAGTGAACACGAAGACACAATACCAAAACTTCTCTTGCAACTTGCATACACGATTTAACACCCACACCTTATTCTTTTAGATTAACTTAATCCTCCCATCGACGCTTCAGTCTACCTAACGGATGCTTACGTTTGGCTTGAAACTTCACGACGCTTTCACTAATATTACCAGGGAGCATGTTCTGCAATTCCGTATTTGGTAACCTCCTAAATTCTTCACTGATTTTTTAAATTGTTTTTTGTTTTATTTTAGAAATAAATTTTGAGATTCAAAAAAATTGTTATATAAAAATATTCTTTATATTATTTCATTGCATTATTTTAATTGAAATCGGAATATTGTAATACGATGCATCTTGTTTCATTTTTAAATTCGATACATTCCATTGGAATTCAAAAATAGTGCTTTAATTTGTGTAAAGGTTTAAAGAAGTCAGAACAGTGGCTTAGTGATTTACCAATTTTCGAAAATGTTTATAACTTAATTGATCGAGCACGACAAAAGATTATACAAAAATGTACGTATAGGGCGACCTGTGGTGCAGTGGTGAGCATAGCAACTTACTATGCCCAAGATTGCGCTTTCATAGCGAGGCAGATGTCACTATGATTTTTTAAAAGGGAGTAAAAAATCCTTAGTCAAGCCGTCCTTCGGAAGGGACGTAAACGGGGGTTCCGAGACTGTGCGATGTCAGGTACTTGTTAAAAATTCCTATCATAATTAAAACTGGGAAAATCGTATAGAGATAATTTTGGGATCCCACTGCAGAATCATCCGATTAGCCATAGCAGCATAAAGTGACGTTAAATGAACAAATAAAATATTTCCTCAATGCGATACAATATTACACCACTACTAAGTTTTTTTAAAATAATACAGAGATAAAAGGAACACGTAAATCCGCACAAAACCAAATTCGTAATATCATTTTTAACGCAATCTTCTCTTCTACGCCTCGGCCTGCCCCCTGGACGATTACTAATCTGCTTGGCATTTATAAATATATTAGTTCAAAGGACCCTTCGTTACTTGCCCCAACAACTTTACATGTCCATTAATATTAATAGCTCGCAAAGTTCCTTGCCCCGTGTTGTGTAATTTGAATTCTCCAGTAGACTCATCCTTTCTCGGATGAAATATTCTTCCCAATTCCATATTTTCGAATACCTCAAGATGTTGTTCATCCTTCAATATTACAAGCCACCTGCATTGGCAGCTCAGCAATCAACGTTCTATACACTGAACGACACCGCTCCCCAACACTGCCTAATGAATGATTATTTTACTTTGTGTGTATTGAGTGAATCACCAAGGAATGTAAAAATAGCACAACGAAATGATGAGAATTGACTCGCTTTCGACGGATTTAAAGAGAAAAGAACAAATTTGATAAGCATTGGAAATTATTTTTAATTTCTTACTAATCCTAATGCAACACTTAATAGAGAAACTCTCTGAGTTCCCAATTAATAACAAGAGACTCAAATACATGACTATTATAAGAGCTATTTGATCTTATGAAGTAGAACTTTGGGACTCCGCTAAGCCATCCAATTCCTATCGTATCAAACCCTAACAGTCCAAAATCCTTCGTCGATTTCTTTATGCTTCTTATTTTGTTATGAAAAAATCATCCAAAATGACCTCGATGTTGCGTTTGTTGCTGATTTGGCAAGAAACCAATACCAGTACTTTCATGACAAACTTTATTTCCACTCAAAATCCATTGTTTCAAACCTAGCTACTTCTTCAATATCTTACATTGAAAAGAAGATTGCATCGTGACCTTAAGTTGAATTTGTTATTCGAGTTTATTCATGCCCGTATGTATCATTCTTGTCATTATATTTAATTGTTGTATTGTAAATGTAAATTTCAATATATAAAATTTAAAAAAATTGTAATTATGCTATAAATTGTCACGCATTACTTCAAGAAACTTCCGAAAATTGAACCGAAGGATGAAGAGTTAACAGTTATACTGAAAAGAAAAACTAAACAAATACTAAAACTCTCTATGCTTATAATTACTTTGGGGTTTTCTCTACAATATTAGAATTTTCTAAAATGATCATAAACTCTCAGAAAACATTAAAAGTTTAATGAACATAGTGGTTTTTAGTTCAAAAAGTTGTTTCAGTCATCCAAATAAATAAATAGAAGTTTTTGTTTCAACGATATCGCCCAAAACACCTATTTTTCTGGACTAATCAAAACTTTTAGAACAGGCATAATTAGTAAATCCGAATACTATTTGTATGATTTAATATTCATGAAAAGAAAAACTAAAAACTAATTTAAAATTTCATTGAATAATTAAAACTTCATTTTTATTTTTTACCGCAGAAAATCTAACGTAAATTTAATGTTAAAAACTAGATTGAGTAATATTAATGTTTTAATAAGATTTATCGTAAAAAATCAATATACATTATTATTAGGTATTACAAAATGCATTATTCAATTAAAAAACATTAAACAATGCTCTAGAGGCACTAAAAATGAAATTAAAATTATAATTTCGGAATTGGAGAATTAAAATCAATTCCAGCAAGTCCTATCAAATTACCTTTACCCTTCGCCGAAAACCCATGACTTCCTGTCCTACTGTAATAGTACTCCACTTATCCCTGTTGAATAGATTCGCTACCTGGGACTCAACTTAGACAAACGTCTTATTTGGAACCCTCACACAAAACTGAAAAGACAAGAAGCAGCTAGACGCTTCCGACTACTTCAACACATACTAGACAAACGCTCAAAGCTTCAGATCAATTACAAAAGACTTATTTGTAAGGTCTTACGGAATTGAACTATGGGGCTCCACCGAACCATCGAATTCCTCTCGTATCCAATCCTTGCAATCCAAAATCCTTTGCAAAATCCTAAATGCTCCTTATTTTGTCACAAATAAAACCATCCATAATGACCTTAACGTTCCATATGTTACCGATTTAGCCCATTCCAATACCTATTATTCTATAATAAACTTCAAGCCCATCCAAACCCACTAGTTTCCATCCTTGCATCCAATTCTCCTAGGCGTCCGAAGAGACGATGGCCTCGGGGAGGGAATATATCCTTCTATTATAGAAATTTTATTAGAGTGGTGCAAGTGGATAGTGTCAATATATGTCCTGTCATGTATTATTTATTCTTATAGCAATTGTACTAGATGTATATACTACAGTTGTACAACTCAATAAAATAATTTTAAAAAAATATATAATTTTCTAATGATACCGAATAATAATAAAAAAATATAAAGTTACTCACATACATAGACCAAGTATTATCGTTACAAACAAGTGTTACAGATCCACATACCTGCAAAAAAGAGTTATTATTAATTTATCTGTAATTAACTAATTAGAAAAATAAATCAAATTGTAATTTAGATTAAGAAATTATAAATTTAAGGTTCTCATCTGTGGTCGAGATGTTCCAAAGACGCTTACAAATCATTTCCCATCATGCCCAGTACTGTTGAGGTAGCCGGAAACTAGTCATGGATTTCTCAATTCTTCTCAGGGGAGCGAAAGTAATTAGGCCAACTCTGTCAGGATTATTATTATTAGTTGTTAAATGGAATGTTGTTTTAATATCCTCGACTATTCCTTGTTTCTCCACCCAGCCCTTTTCAGGCGCCTACGAAGTCCAAGAGAGGAGCCGCAGGTAACATCCAATTATCGAAAAACCCAGTTTAATTCAATTTTTTTTGTCCACATGGAAATGAGATAGCTCAGTAAGTAGGCAACTGAGCTATTGATATCGACCCTTCTTGGGCTCACCAAGTCTCATTAAAGTTTGAAATGCTTATTCTAAATAATACAGCAATAAATAAGTCAGGATAAAAATATATAAGTCTCTATTATACAAAAAACGTTTGGTTAATTTCAAGAAAGAGTTATTCAAATCTAATGGAAATAGACCACATCTGGTTGTTATCGAATAAAAAATAGGCAAAACAGACGAAACGTCAAACAGTTGAGGTGGAACAGAAACTCCTGAATTAAATATTAGTTACTTCAAATGACTGTAGATAACGCTGTATTTAGTAAATATTAAGCGAAATATGTCATTGGTCGCAAAGCGACGAAAATTTCGATGGACATTCGGTTTAATAATTTATTCGAATTCTAGTTTCACAGTGATGGAAACAATTTTAATAATAATGATCAATTAAATGTATCATAAAAATAAAATAATCATATGATTAAAAAATAAAAATTTATAGATATGCGTTGTTTTATCTCGACCTCAAAAGAGTTTTCCCAAAATCGAAAATTGTGTTTGGTTGTAAAGGGGAATTCGTGAACGCCTGCTTAATTGTTTTGTTTTTTTTCAAACTAAAATATCCCGCCCAGTATTATAGTTAGATATTATTTATTCATTTATGCACCGTTTTTTGGAACTACACCATTTCCAACAAGAATAAGAATCAAACTTTCCAGATGTAAGGCATGGTCAATATCATGAGACTGACTTTTATACCAAAGTTCGGACTGTGGAATGTTCGGAGGTGTCTCCAGCTAACAAGGCTGGACAGAGTTTAAGAAGAAATGGTTAGGCAGCGAATGAGTGTAGTGGAAACAATCACAGAAAGATTAAGTAAACGGCTGTTGAGATGGTTAAGGCACTGCGAGTGAATGCCGGAAGAGCATTAGGAACATAGTCCTAGACTGTCAGCCGACTGGAAAGCCAAGAAGTGGATGACACAGAACTACATGTGTGGCCGGGCGAAGTTTAGAGAAGGGAGACTGGGCTGATAGAGCTGCGTGTAGCTCACAGTGAAACACAAGAAGAAGTCATATATATATATATATATATATATATATATATATATATATATATATATATATATAGTCTAGCAATTTAGAAAACGGCGATTTTCAGAATCGGAGGAGGGGCTAGAGGGGTGTGGTGGGGAGGAGAATGTCCCCCCCCCCACCCACCTGTATAAGAATCACGGCCATTGCAGGATCTAATAGCAATCAAAAGGGTTCCGAAAAAGTCTAAAACACACTAATAATAACAGGTCCAAAATGAAGTCTAAGTGTAGAAATCTAAACAACAATAATAACTCCAGGAGAAGGTAAAGGTAAAGCAATACCAACAAACTAGTCACGATGAGGACAAGAGGCGAGTGAGACTGTGTAGTGGGGGAATGGCTTCAATTCCCTTCTGCGTGACCGGTCCTGAGCTGACTTTTCGGGCAGGTTGTTTACTAAATTATCGCAATATATCTACCAAATACAGTCTAGTAATTTTGATAGGGCTTCTCACTATTCGTATTCAGATTTATCTTACAATTTCTACCCAGCGATTTCAATATAATTGTAAAAATTAAAAATATGTGTTTCATAATTAACATATTGACATATGTTGAATTAACATATTAAATATTCTTCGCTGTCGAATTCAACAAAAACTAAAAATATTATTTTCAGTTCCTCGTCGGAGATATATGGCTTTTTTTGAGCGCGAAAAGGCCTTAAAGAACACGCGAATGTCATGCTTCCTCATGAGTTCCGCGTGTCTCCGCTTCCTTTTACCTGACCATGCACAGCCCCTTTTTGGGCGCTACCGTTCTGTGGTTTTCTATAGGTTTCTCTATCCTGACTGTCTGAGTCCTTTAGTCCTGCTGAATCCATGTCGACCTGATGAAATATTGTTTTTTTCTAAACAATGTTCAATTTTATTTTAATGTATTCTTATGTAGGAATTTAGATATCACTTTTCGTACATTATGACTAAAGGGGAAACGTGGTAACTGGATTTTCTCAAAAATGGTAATAGAGGCCATTGATGTACATTAATGAGATATTCCAATGGTTGGTGTGGTAAAAAAATGGTTAAAAAAATCAAAAGGCTTAAAACAATAGAAGGAGAATCTTTACAGTGGAGAAACTAGTTCATCTGAAACGTGTTCCTAAGTTGTAATAGGTAATCCAATGGTGTTAGAAAACCTTGATGTCTTCATAAAAAAAAACAATAATATTAACAAATTATCTGTATCTTTATTCATGCTTCTGAAAATGTTCTGAAATGTTTGCCTGATTTGACTAAAGTTCTGCTAAGGTTACATCAACCAACCACCCGATTTTTCTCACCTTAATCCTCCCACTACGACTGCCATCAAGATCCCCCTAACCGGAGATACAGGCAACAAATTATTGCTGTAGCGGTGTCAGCTAGAAGCTGGCCTTCCCCCAGTTCCTTCCTCGTTGCATAAACATGAGGATCGACCTGTCACTTTGAGAGCGCAGGATGAGGCCCAGCAACGGCTCCACATACATTATGCATTCCCTTCTATTTTACCGAATAAAAGGGGAATCATTATCGGTCAGTGGCACGACAAGATGGGGAGGTACTTGTTGCGTCGTCCCCAGCTTTTTTCAATCCTGAATATGGATATGTATGTGTGATTCGAAGGTGCGTAAACACACGCGCGCGCACAAACACAAGTATGGTTCTGAAAAATAAGCTGTCACTCAAAATGGAGTTTACAAGAACGTTTTTAAAGTACTTTTCCTGCTTTCAGAAAAAAAAAACCAAATACTTCACCAGTGTAGTGTAAATTTCAATTTTAACTGGTAAAATTCTATCTTTAATACCTAATATTCCTCATTTTCAATTAAAACCAAAATATTCCAGGATCCCTGGTACATTTTTGCACTTGATTACTATCAAACTGAATCTTCGTGAATAGCTTCGTTTTGATGAGACAACATCAAGATCAACATGTATCGATAACGAGGTCATCAAAAATGATTACTAACCAGCTGATTTGTTTTTTTTACTTAGTTAATATTTATATAATTTAACAGTCATATTGTCCTACAAATCGCGTGGTACGTTATCCTTAAATTTTGGAGAATCATCAAATCGACATATTTTATCCTTGCTACCTCTGTTAGCTACCACACTCGAGAATTTTCGCAAAGGAAACCGTTGGGCGTCTCATAAATACGAAGCTATTCACGAAGATTCAGCTTCATAATAATCAAGTGCAAAAATGTACCAGGGATCCTGGACTAAAACCACTCAAACAATTTAAAAATATCTAATCTTGATTTTTATTCAGTTAAAGTCACTTTATGCTGCTCTGTATAACCGGAAGATGCTGCGATTAGACTCCTGAATTTGCCTATCCACGCTGTATGAAACGCGATTGAAAAAAAAATAGGAAAAATTATGATAAAACAAAATTAAAAAAAAATTAAATTAAATTTTCTAATGAACAAAAATATTTAACTGAAATACGGTACAACTCGATAAGTCGTCCTTTAAAAAATCCTAAAGCCAACTCCCGGGCTATGAACCAATCTCTTCGATTTAGTCTTAGATTTTTAATTATTTTTTTCATACTATGACATTTTATTTTAAGATTTTTTTTTGCTCTGCAAGTACTACATATTTATTATTGTCACTATAATAATATTCGACAAAAGTTATTTTCTGTTATTATTTTAATATTATTTATTTATATTTTATCTATCATTAATGTTAGTATTTAAAAGCTATGTTCTACAAGAAACATCAAAACAACAAGCAACGTGGGTTTTTTTTTCATTATACAAAAGTGTTATTCTTAAGGGCATTATGTAGGAATACAGATTTTTTTCTGATGTATTCTATCATATCGCACTAGTATTTCGAAATGAAACAACTAAAAAATTGGTATTTTTTCTGTGCTGTGTTAGGACCACGAAAGAAATGGGTGAATCTTTATTACTCATTCAAAACTGAATCAACCTAGCTTCAGAGCTTGACTGCCAGAAGGTGCTTGTGTCCTAAAGCTACTACGCTAACAGCTGTTTTTTTAAAGCAACAATAGTACCTTTTTGATGTATGTCACCTTAGAAATACTAGAGCGATGTATAAAAAAAAGAACATCTCAACTACAAAATCTATACACACTTAGATGTCCATTGACAAAAATTAAAATAGATCTTGGAAAGTTTATATTTAAATAAATCATGTTAATATAACTAAAACATAGCAGCGCCCATACTATTGTTGCTAAATTGCCATCACAGATAGAATGTGGAAATTCTCATGTAGGTTGCTCAAAAATCATGAAATTAAAATCGTCGATATTTTTTAATGAAAAGTAACCAATTAACCTGAATATTATTATTTAAGAAAGAAGAAATAATCAAATACCAACTGTTTTACGAAGCTAAGCGATTGCTACTCATGTTTCATTCAAAGGAAAAAACAGGTCGAGGTGGAATTTAATATTCCAAGTCAAACTTTTTCGTCCGGGGGGGGGGGGGGGGGCTGTAGACTGGTAGGGCTAGAGAAATAAAAGTGTAACACACGAGGACAGATGAAAAAGTGCGATATTTGATCTATAGTTGAGCTGTCCCTCGCAGAAATATACCTTTTTTGTCCTCTGTCAACAGTTAGTTTCTCATAGCTATGGAGCCTCGCTGCCTCGACTTTACCATGTAGTTCTCAACTTTTTTCTTACTTAAAAACAAAATATAAATATGACGACGAAAAGTGAGTAGGATTATTTTAAAAAAATCCAATTACACGTACTAGGTATATCGAAAAAAATAACGTATTATCGGCACTTATTCGGCAGATTGGTATTATTGGCACACGGCTCGGTGGTGGGGTAGTTAAAGCTCCGTCGCGTTACGCCAATCCTGTATCACGTTTTGTAATTTATAAAATTATAATGCTTAGAAAAAAAAATGGCATGAAAATATCCCTTAATAAAACAAAGTGACGATATAAACTGCGCAAAAATTAATACAAATACCACTAATTACATTGAATTTACTTTACCTAACATTTTAATATTATAGAAAGCATTAATATTTATTAGAAATTATACTGCATTAAATACTGTAAAATTTAAAAGTTTCCATAATAATATCAATGCTAGGTAAAGAATATACTACAAAATTAGATATACAGTCACTGGCCATATTATTGTGACCACCAAGAAAGATTATTTTCTTTTTGTTTTTTCCTAATTTTTTTTATATACTTTCTCGTGTCTTCTGTTTTAAGTAATGGCAACACTGTGATAAGTTTTTTAAAGTAATTTATTTTTAGTAATGGCAGCATTGGTTTTAGTACAGCCATTTTGTTCTAAGAGTGACGACGTGCATAATTTGTGTTTGAAATTTTTGTGGATTTATTGTTTCTTTTTCATTAAATACAAGTCGGATTCGGTAAGTTTATTATTGATTTATTATTTGTATCATATATTTTAACTATTTTGATAGGTTTTTTTTAAAATAGGGTGTAAATAGGGTGACACCACAAAATATTTTAAAAAAAATAAAGATTTATTTTCGAAACTATTTTTTTTCAATTTCATATTATTATCAGATAACTAAATTACCCATAAAACCAATATTTAAACTCGATTTATATTGTAGATTTGTATGCGCAATACAAAAAGATAATGCAAACATGTAACAAGAACGAATCTATCCAGTGGTCACATTAATATGGCCAGGGTATTTTTTGAGAATGAATAGGGTACCCAGTAATTGGTATTTCATGATGAGTAATTTCAACCAAAATAATTTCCTGTTGAATGAGAAGGCTAACGTAACGTTCATTATATGTATAGGTACTGGAAATTATGCCAGATTTCCAGATACCAAAATTAGTATATATTGGTTAGGTTAGATAGCCCAGGTTATTGTTTTTTTTTTTTTTGCTGTTTTTTAATTATTGATAGGGAAGAAATGGCGGGAGCAGATAATGTACAGATAACAATCGTGACGTCACTTTATTACACGGTATTATCGAAACTACCGTATTATATAATATACAAATAAAATAATATATCATGGACAAAAGGTTACTTTCCACACTGATTATGTGTGCAATAAAGCTAACAGAGCTCTGTGTACTATGTATCCATAGTTTATATCCGGTATAAATAGCCATTCGAGCTAGCATACGCATTCCCCCCCCCCTTCCCGGGATGTGCTGCCTGTTGCGGACAAAGTTGGCAAGAGATTCTTGAAATGTAATATAATCAATTGTTTCGGTTAATTTTGGGATGGAACTGAAAAACCCCTGAGTAATATCCGGCCTCATTGCCAGAAATGAGCCTGTGAAATGTTTACTAAGCAAGTCTCAACAATTAACATTTAATTTATAAACTTTATATGCTTTATTCAGTTTGTTAAATTTAGGAAAAAGCACCCAAATAGAACTATAAATCTTGAAAAAAGTTGAGATTTCATTATTTTATTTAAGCCAAAATAACCACTATCTCAAAACGGTACTATGTAAGCACTAATACTTTATTAAAGGTAATCCATTATAAAACGAAGTCCTCTGCCATGTCTGTCTGTTTGTTCTCGATAAACTCAATAACTACTGTACTTATTTTTATGAAATCTTAACCAATAAATAGATAAATAGATTCAAGAAAGGTTTTGGTATACAATTTGTCAAGGTTTTGTTAAATTTGTTGGAATATAACGATAATTGTTGGAAGTTTTGTAAAAAGTACAGCTCACTGGGAGGCTTCATCGATGGCCTAATACCTTTGTCATATAACGAAAAAATGTATGGTGGTATATTCCTCTTTTATAGATCTACAAAAATGTCCAGGATAGCATATATCTATCTTTTAAGGATAGCTTTCTATACCTATCGTACCTCCTAAAAAAGTTGATAACGTACAATGAGGTATTTGTAAAGCTATTTAAACGAGGACAGTATAAATCTTAATCAACAATACTTTAGTTACCTTAAGCATTTCATGCTCTTCATTAGAATATTTTATAACATATAATTTAAATGAGCGAGTATCTTATGAGTTATCACGAAAACTTAACGCGCATGAAAATAAATGCATATTTAAAAAAAGGTCAACTGGACTAAATCATATATTTTATTCTTTAAATAGGAGAAAAAAACCTATTTCCAGTAAAAATTGTTTTCCTTATTTTCGAGATACGTTTCGGACTAGGCCATTCTCAATCTTCTATTCTAATTGTTTCATTTTTCCCCTATTATATGGTTAACAATTCGACCAAAAGTTATTAATCTCAATTTAAGTGGTTTAATTCGATTTAAAAAAACTGTTAAATTCAGAGGGAACCATTATTATTAATAACATTATTAAATGACTTTAGAGGACATGGTTCCATCTGAATTTAAATTTTTTTTTAAAATGGAATAAAACCACTTAAATTGAGATGAATGACTTATGGTCGAATTGTTACCCATATAATAGGGGAAAAAACGTATCTCAAAAATAAGGAAACAAATTTTTACTGAAAATAGGTTTTTTTCTCCTATTTAAAGAATAAATAAATTCATATATAAATTTTTATTTATAAAAAAAATATATTTTTTTTTGGTTTTTATGTTTATAGTATCAACGTAATAAAATACATCAAACAGACAAAATATGCAGGTATAATATATCTTACCAAGATACTTAAAGGGTCTCTAGTAAGTAATTAACTGATCTTCGATTTCTATCATAGAAGAAGTTAAGTACCTGCTGTAGTACAATTAAATGACCCGTTGCATAAATAATAAGGAAAATGGTGGCTGGTCCGACCTAGTTCTATATTAATTAAAATTGACACGTGATATGCACGTTAGTTATTATGCTTTAATTATTATCAAGGGGTAGTTCCATAGGGAAAATGTTTGTACAAACTTTGTTGTTTTGCGATGCATAATTCTATAGCCAGTATAGAATAGAATGCTACGTCGCATTGCCTAAACTTTGTGGCAGATCATTTTGTATACATGTTACTCTTCCAATGAAAGGCAACGCATTGTTATTTTCACACAATGTAACTTCGCTTACATTTGGATACGTGTAGTGATACAATCCGGCTGTGGGAGATGATATATTTAATCTGTTAGCAGCCGGGGATGGATTCTGTGGGATCTGGAGACTTTCCAGCTTATGCGAAGTGGGTACCCTTACAGAGGTAAAATCTAGCAGTAGATCGTGGTCTAGGATAAATCACCTTCCTGCTCTAATGCTGTCCTTCAAGTAGTCCAGTCTCTACCATGTAACAACATTAAATAACAGATTATAAAAAACTGCACCATTGATACTTCTTTACACATGACAGACAATGCTAAAACCTTTAATAACCCAACGGTTATTTGACGCGATAACTGCTGGATCAACCTAATGAGATATCAAATATCACTCAACCTCAAAACAATATTGAATACAATTTATTACTTATAAATTTTACTAAATCAATCATTTTATGAAAAGCTGAATATAGATAATTTTAGATTCTTCTTAAAAAAATATTTAATCAAATATCAACATTTTCCACAGAAAGAATTTTGATTTTTTTTCTATATTATATATTTTCCTATTGAAATTTAGAGCTGTATAGAGAATACATCCAGTAAATATAATGAAAGATAATTCATGTCCTGACATAAAGGCAAGTAGAGAAACTACCCAGGGTAGTACTCAATAAAAAGTTCAACTTAGAAGGTCACGAGGCCATCTTCTTTTCAGACGCCTCGGTGGATTATCAGGAATTGAAGAGGTTGCGAGGTTTGAAATTAGTGGGCTTGAGTGGAAATGAAGTTTGCTATGAAAGGATAGATACCGGGTTCGGGCCAAATCAGCAACAAAAGGGACATTAAGGTCGTTGTGGATGACTTTATTCTTAACAAAATAAGGAGCATTGAGGATTATACGAAGGATTTTGGATTGTAGGGATTGGATACGAGAGGAATTCGATGGTTTAGTGGAGCCCAAAGCTCTACTCCGTAAGTCCAAATAGGTCGTATGATGGTCATGAATAAATAATAAATTTATTTCTTTAAAATTTTACTAGATCAATCATTTTATGAAAATTTCACTATAGATAATTTTCGATTCTTTTAAAAAAATATTTAATCAATTGTAAACATTTTTCACAGAAAGAATTTTGATTTTTTTTCTATATTATATATTTTCCTATTGAAATTTAGAGCTGTATAGAGAATACATCCAGTAAATATAATGAAAGATAATTCATGTCCTGACATAAAGGCAATTAGAGAAACTCCCTGTGGTAGTACTCAAATAAAAAGTTCAACTTAGAAGGTCACGAGGCCATCTTCTTTTCAGACGCCTCGGTGGATAATCAGGAATCCAAGAGGTTGAGTGGAAATGAAGTTTGCCATGAAAAAATTGATATGGGATTCGAGCGAAATCAGCAACAAACTGTACATTAAGATTATTATGTATTACTTTGTTCGTAACAATGGAGCATTGAGGATTTTACGAAGGATTGTAAGGATTGAATACTAGAGGAATTCGATGGCTTAGTGGAGCCCCAAATCTCTATTCCGTAAGTCCAGATGGGTCTAATGATTGTCATGTACATGAGTCTTTTTTAGTTGATCGGTAACTTAGAGCGTTTGTCTAGTAATTGTTGAAGTTGCCTGAAACGGCGAGCTGTTTCTTGTCGTTTTAACTGGATCAGCGTTGACATAAATAGACATGTGTCATCCGTGTACGTGGTTAAGGAAAGTATTAGGATGAGTTGGGATGTCAACTGTATGAACTGTGTACATAATTGGGCCGAGGATAAGGCCTTGAGGAACAACAGCAGATTGAGGAAACAGGGATAAATAGACATTATTATGATTAACTGTGAATGACCGGTTGGAGAGATAGGATTGGATGATGAGAAAGTATGTAGGGGGTAGGAAATTACGGAGTTTCATTTTGAATTTAATTTTTAAAAATAATAGGGGGGTATCCTTGTCCGCTTGAAGTACGACTAAACTAAACCGTTTAATTTATATGATTATATTTTAATGATATAAAAAAAATAAAATAAACTATTGGTAAGTTTCATAAAAAAAACGCTGTTAAATTAAGTTCATAAGGTTATTTTTTAATTGCTGCCAGAGAGCTCTGTTCAAGGAAGAGAAGCAAGTAGAGAGAAAGCAAGGTTAGAATTTACATTTGAATTAGACTCATCCAATTAGGGGGTGTGACCTTCCAGAGCTAGCTTCTTCCCTGTCTACCACAAATGACTCTAATTATTGTCACATCTTCGTAATGAGACACTCCTAGTGCAACTTTTCAAAATTATACTAAATACTTTTCCTATTTTTTTAGAAAATATTCTTATATATGAGGCGTGGATATGCAAATGGGTACAAATCCAAATTTGAAAACTTTTTCAGGAAACAAAAAAAGTATGTATAGTTCAGGTGATTATTTATTTGAGACAATTGACTGACCATGTACCACCGTATAGAGGATGATAAATATGTGATAAAACATAAAAACAATTAAAAATCATTAAATATTTTTGGTCTCTTTATATTTTTATCCACAATTGCCTAATGCTAATAATCGACAATCAGAAGATTCACTGACAGAAAAATACAGAATGACATGAAAGGCATGAGAACAGTACCCATCGGTACCAAAAAACCATTCAAATTATTGAGAAAAATACTGATATATAATATATACATTATTAGTATACTAATTATTACTAAAAAAACTGTACCACTACAACTTATGAACGGGTAGGGGGCTCAGTACATCGTAGAGACTGTACTGTTTCATGGACAACGGTTATGCAGGTGATTTGCTCTAGATCATACTCAACCAAATGAGAAAATCTAGCCCTTATAGTGGGTATCCACTTTATAGAGACCGGGTTGGTGAGCCACAGGAGGGTCCTAAATACCATAGAATCCATCTCTGGCTGCTAACAGACTACATAAAAGTCTTGCCGGCAGCGGGAATCGAACCAGGATTTTCGGCATGGCAACTCAGGGCTCGATCATTGAGCCACTCCACTCCCGCTGTTTATTATATTTTATTACTATAGTATACAATTAAAAAATTGATTCATTTTAAGATTATCCACTCCAATCCTCTACCTTGGCGTTACCTTTGATAGGCATCTCACCTTCTCAAAGCACGTTCAGGCAAGATTGAAGTTGGCATGACAGAAATCCCACAGGCTATACCATCTGCTCTTGTCGCCGCAGCTCTCACTGAGGTTGAAATTGCAAATCTACAAGTCCATCATAAGACCTACGTTGCTCTATGGTGCACCGCTACTGAGACACCTCTACAAAACAACGCTGCAGCGTCTGCAGCATTACCAGAACTCTATCCTTAGAAAGATGGTAAGTGGCACATCGCTCGAGGGGGCACTTAACACCACCATCCGGGAGGAGCTTCGGCTTCCCTCGGTGCCCGAATACATAGGTCGGAGGCACATCAAATTTTTTGATGGGCTGAAGACATGTGCGAACCCCCTATTTAGGGACTTAAAGCCACCCCCCAGACCTGGGAGATGGCAGGGCAGTGTTCCCTTGGTCGATGTGCTTACATTTGATCTAGGGATGGGGTAAGTACTCCCTTGTCCTTATCCTTCCTTCCTTTTCCTTCTTCCTTCCTCCACTTTCTTCTTTCTACCACTATTCTTGATCCCGCTAAACGGTCCCTCCCTGTTTTGTATTTGCATTGGATTAAGGCAGCTGCTTTGAGCCGGTTCGAGTAAAAACCGCCTTCAGCGGACTCCCATTGTAACTCCTTAAAATACCGAAAGGTAACAGAAGGCTTTTTATATATAAACATTTGCATGTATTCATTGTAAATTTGTATTATATTGTAAATAAAAGTTTGGAGGATGTGAAAAAAAAAATTCATTTTACAATTTATAAACTGTTGATACTCACTCATTGCTCAAATTGTATAACTATTTATATAGTGTTTGCACGAAAAAAAAGTCATTACCTCGCACAACCGATAGCTTAGAAACAGTACATTCTCTACCATGTACTGAACATCACACTTATTGGTAGTACAGGCTTTTTAAAATTGTACTAATAAACATAAATGTATTTTTTTGCTTATTGAAATATTTACATAGTAAATTTGGTATTATATTGCTCTTGAGACATTTTTAATTATGTTCAATTAATAAAAAATAATTAAATATGTTGAGCATACAAGACTAGAAAGACGTAGATACTGACTTGAGCTAAAATTTAAAGAGAAAATACGTCAACGTCGCGTTCACTTCGTGTCCCAAATTTCTTTGAACAAAGTGTTCTTTCTTTAGTCGTATTAAGCTATGAATCACTAGGCAAAGGATATATCAGCAGCACTTGATCGGCCAAAGCAAGAGAAGATTCTTATATAGAAATAACTTTAGAACTAAAATAAATTAAAAGAGGTCTGTAGAAATATTACAGAAACCCAGCAAAGCTTTCTATAAAGGCATCTTCTCGGCAGAAGATTAATTTGGAAAAAATACATCAAACTAAGTACCATCTCTCTAAATCTGAATACTCAATTTATAGAAATCATATATATATATATATATATATATATATATATATATATATATATATATATATATATATTTATTTATAATTTATTCAATGAAATTTACAGCTGTATTATAATAATTCAACAAGTAAATAAAATGAATGGTACATATTGGCATGAATAATGACAAGTAGAGAAACTAGCCAGTGGCAGTACTCAAATAACAAGTCCAACTTCGAAGGTCACAAGGAAATCTTCTTTAAGAAATTATGAAAAATATCCACTATATGTTTTATATATAATAAAAGTTTGAATATTATGTTTTAATCAATTTTACTTCTTAATTTTCTCAAAGTTTTACCGGTTCAGAAAAAAAAAACACGCTCGTAAAAACTAAAATCATTGCAATATTTTATGATTAATAACAGAAACCCTCTTGATTAATACATTGGTTACAACAAACCAAGCTTTCAGAAACAACAAAACTCACCACATAAACTTACTATATCAAACCATCGTTTGTAGACAACGTTGATGATCAATGAAGTTTTACGCCGTTAATCCATAACAAACAAACTATTGTACAATATAAATGTTCCCTACGGTTTCATAAACACCAACATAAGCATTAGATTAATAGGCATTACTGCTACAGCTGACATGATTATTAGGAGAAGACTTAAAAGAAGCTGGATGAATGATCTGCTGTATTGAGGCTATAATTCAAGTCCTGAAAGAGGTGCCCCTGGGAATTATTCTTTCCTACTCCTAATCCTCTGTTGAAATTATCATTTCAAGACATACTTATTCATATTATACTGCTATATGTGACATCAGAAGTGCCTAAGTAAATATGGTAAGGGGCCTAGGGCAGGTAGCGTAAAATGACCCTTAGGGTTTATTACCTTGTCTCAGAGATAAGGGCAGTTGTCGGTAAGGAGCGGGCAAGGCAAGAGGCAAGAAACAGCGAGTGACATGTAGGTCCTGGGTTCAAATCACGCTCCTGGTAGACGGAGATGGATTCTGTAATGGCCCTTCTCCCTGAATATTTTAAATATGCTCAATAAGGTTCGTGGACCGAAAAGTAGGAGAAGAAAGAAAGCCAGTTACAAAAATAGGGACCCAAAATAAAATATATTCTCAAAATTATTCATATATATATATACATCAACATGCAATTACTTATTCATAAATCATATAATTACACAATGTTCTGATACAAGCCTTTGTCTGGAGAGAGAAGTAGAGGGGTGCTGTTCGGCCGAGAGCTGAGATGAGTCGTACAAATTAAAAAAATGACGTTATCAGCTAAGTCATCCCCACTACCACTGCTCTGGCCTTGTTCATTGTGAGCCAATGAAATGCCAATTACAATATAACTTCGCAAATACTACAGTAAATACATCCTAGGTGAAAGTACAATTTGCCAATGCTTAATTCTATCCGTAAAATTTTAAATATAAACTCACTATTACATCAAATGAAAACATAGTATCTAAAGTTTAAATAATACATTTATGTGATCACCACATGGGATCCTTAGTCACCAAGGACCCTCCAGGAGCTCACCCAGCCTTTATAAAATGGGTACCCAAAAAATAGTGGGAAATCTGGCGGTTAAGCGTGATCTAGGACCCATCACCTCCCTTCACAGCCGTTCTTCAAGAATCTGTACTGTCTCTACCATGTGCTGAACCAATAAAACCCGTGAAGGGTCTGGGCTTCATGGGCTTTCTTCGAGTTTTTTTTTTTTTTAATTTCTGCCTACGATTTATAGTTAAGTAGTCAAACAGTTATTTTCACACTATTATTATTTTGTTTTATCGAGCCAATTTAAGCTAAAGATTTATAGTTTATTATTCAAACGATTCGTGTCATATCTATTTATATGTTGTTTTTTTTTGTTGGTTAGAGGTAATCTTCAGTACAGACATAATCGGCGTCAAGCTTCTTTTTTTCCTTAACAGGCTGGAAAACGACCGGAGGACAGAGAACATAAAAAAAGAGAAAGAGAAAGAAGAATGGTGGGAGAGGATAATGAAAGATTTACTGGGGATCGGGTGGGAGCTAAACGGCCCTCTCATGTCCTATGTAATTGACTGACCATTCTTCTGCTACTGGAGGGGGGCGCACGAGGCCTCTCAGGAGTTTTTGTCTTGCCCCTGAATTTATGGCCAGTGTACCGCTACCAGTACCAGTCCGTTCCTTCAATCTCCCACTTACTGTCTATTCTCACCTTATGTGATATTTTTATTCTATGTACACTTCTCTTTTGGAAATCGTATAAAAATATAACTGACTTTCAAATTATATTTTTGTTATAACATATTTTACTACTTCGTTTGCTTATTAAATATATTTGTTTACAAGCGTATTAAAGAGCCGATAATTTCTAATCAAAGAAGAATAGATAAAGATAAAATTAAATGTAAGCCCTCTTCAAAACAATTAAATTGTTCACGGAAATTCATAAAGACCCAAGTTTTTTTTTTTTTTTTAAATTTATTTATTGATATTTACAACTGTATTACAATTATACAACAAGTAAATAGAATGCGTGTTACATAATGACATGAGAATGACAAGTAGAGAAACTACCCACTGGTAGTACTCAAATCAAAGTTCAAATAAGAAGGTCACGTGGCCATCTTCTTTTCAGACGCCTCGGAGGATTATCGGGAATTGAAGAGGAAGATAGGTTTGAAACTAGAGGGTTTGAGTGGGAATGAAGTTTGCTATGAAAGGATAGATACCGGGTTCGGGCTAAATCAGCAACAAAAGGGACATTAAGGTCGTTATGGATGACTTTATTCTTAACAAAATAAGGAGCATTGAGGATTTTACGAAGGATTTTGGATTGTAGGGATTGGATACGAGAGGAATTCGATGGCTTAGTGGAGCCCCATAGCTCTACTCCGTAAGTCCCAATAGGTCGTATGATGGTCATGTAGATGAGTCTTTTGTAGTTAATTGGGAGCTTGGAGCGTTTGTCTAGTAAGTATTGAAGTAGCCTGAAACGTCGAGCAGTTTCTTGTCTTTTCAGTCTTGTATGAGGATTCCAGGTTAATCGTTTGTCGAGGTGCAACCCTAAGTATCCGATCTGTTCTACAGGCACCAGTGGGATATTATTAAAGTATACTGAAGGGCAGGAAGTCAGACCTAAGTTTAAAAACCATAAAAGCCAAAGAAAAGTTAATAAATGTAAATTAATAAAAATAAATATTTCGAAAAAGACATAGTATGCCAGCGAATATTTGGTCAGAACATAATTTGAAACAAGTTTAATTTTTAACTTTATTTTTTTTAAGTATGCAGAAATATATTGTAAAAATAGAGTCTTTTTAAGTAACAATTAATTGAT
The DNA here is from genome assembly GCA_037127475.1 of Arma custos. Taxonomy (NCBI): domain Eukaryota; kingdom Metazoa; phylum Arthropoda; class Insecta; order Hemiptera; family Pentatomidae; genus Arma; species Arma custos. The sequence continues at coordinate 13,583,254 of CM073762.1, read as the reverse complement.
TCTTTCTAAAAATCAAGTCTAAAGAAAGAAAATCAATAAAATAGAGCCAATAACTCAAAAAGAACCACTATTATTTATTATAATACAATTGGGAAACACCACAATGGAAAGCCTTATGTTTCAAAATTCCTCCAGTAATACACCCACTTACCGGTCGACGTTTCGCGTATTCAGGCATTATCAAGACACAAAAACAAAAAAAGGTTATGTGAATCACATCTCGAAGAAAAAAGTGCAATATATCCCAAGGATCAACAGCCCAACCAGGCTCCAAACATGAGACAGCACCCCACCACCAAGACGCTCAACGTACAACTGAAAATAAGGTAATACGCAACCAGCTGGGAAGGTTATAGAATCAGCTGATCCCCAAAACATATCAAGTAATACTAACCTATATAAATTTATACACATTACCAAAGCTAGCAAAATTTATCTTTTAAAATATTCAACGTTTCCGAATAAAATTGGTTCAAATTTCTACAATCTGTTTTATAATTAGAAAGAATTCTTTTCGTAGGGGGATTTTCGTATTACTAGTTGGATACCTGAATAGCTAAAAGTAATTAGTAATTACTAGTAACAAAAGTTAATAACTACTACTTATTACCTTTATAATGGCAATACCATAAATATTATAATTTATTAGGAGCAATAAAAGCTTCAAGAGAAATTTAAGAGGCCTCGAGTCAAGCTCCTTCCGAACAAGTAATGTAAGTAGACATCAAAGATATCCACTTAGAAGCAAGGCATCTGTACCACTACAACCCATGACGGGGCTTGGGTTCAATACATAGCAGGGACTGTACTGTTTCTAGCATTTGGCCGAGATCGCGCTGAACTGCCAGGGTTTTCGCTCAATTAAAGTTGAGTGTGCCCCATGAGGGTTTGTAGACCCACAGGTCTGCTATGAAAAAATTATAGCATATTTAGCTAGCGGGTTTAACACTATTTGTTGTGTCGATTAGTGAAAAAAATAATGAAAAATTCCATCACCCCTAGATAAGTCACAAATTTCGCCGGAAAATTTCTTATTTGAGTCATCAAATTAGAGTTTGAAAGCTGAACTTCTTCAAAATGGTATCCGATATGCTTTTGTGCCTGTTGGACACTCATTCCATTTGAAAGAATGCTACAAAAATCTTGAGTTTGTTCTTAATAAGCTCGGCTACTCATAACATAAATGGAACATTTGTGGGGATTTGAAAGTTATTTCCATGTTACTAGGTCAACAAAGTGGTTACACATTACACAAAGTTTCCATGTTTTCTCTGTGAATGGGATAGCCGTGGCAGGAGACAATACCATGTCAAGCAGACGAGGCCGATCAGAAAGGCTCTTATTTCTGGAGTTAAAAACGTTGAAAGATAAAGTTTAATGCATCCTAAAAAGAACTCACTTCCACCACTTTATATAAAATTGGGGCTAATGAAACAGTTTGTGAGAGCATTACCCAAAGAAGGGGAGTGTTTCAAGTATCGTTGTGAACAGTTTCCTGGTATATCCGATCCAAAGCTGAAAGAGGGAGTCTTTGTTGGGCCTGACATCAGAAAACTTTTAAAAGATGAAAGCTTTGTCACACTTTCCTTTATGTAGGGAATTTTGTAGCCTTACAGGATAGAAGAAAAAAACAATGCCATTTTTGAAATCAGCGCAAATTACTACATAAAGATCAGATACCTAAATCAAAACAATTTTTAAAAAAGTTTTTTTTTTTCAGAACTGTGTAATTTATCTGCAATGTTGAATTTCATCCCAGATCCTTCAGTACACAAACTCAACGCACTACTTTTAAGCTTCAATTATTGTTATTATCGTTATAGTGAGACAGTATTGTTACAGAGATATTGTCACAGTGAGACAATATTAAGCGCTCCTTAAATAAACGCCAAAGAGCTCACCCCGGCCGTTATTTTGTCTACCTCTATAATCTCCACCAACACCGCCATTTTTATTTCTCGTTTTTCTTTTTCCTGTTTTTTTTTTTTTTACTTTTTTTTTCTTTTACCAAACTGACTTCTTTATGGCTCCCGCTGGATCTATGTAGACCAGAAGAGCTTTTTACCTTTTTCGTCATTTAGCTTCCCCAGCCATGATATATACGGTTGAAAGCTTTTGCAAATTCTCCCGAGGTAAGATGCCGAGAGTGTGAAGAGTATATAACTAGTAATTTTTTTTATATGTAATAGTTAATAAATAAAAATTTGCAATGAAAAATCATATGATGTTGACAGTAAAATTTAAATAAATAATCACAAAACAAAAATATATTTATTTATTATGATTAATGAATGTAATATATATATATATATATATATATATATATATATATATATATATATATATATATATATACATGATATTATTATTTATTTGTGTGTTAAATGGATCTCCAATGATAATCACTATTCAAGGTACGTTAATAAAAGATTAATGATACATTGATGTCTATTATGACTCTTTTTTAATAATTATCTTTTCTAAAAAAGAAAGGATAAAGAAAGTAAGAAAAACATAGATTACAAAAGTAATAAACATTAGATACACTTCCTGGTGAGATATTTTTGTAAAACGGCATACAACTTGAAAAGAAAAATATCACTTTCAGTACAAAATTACTAATATATTATGCTTGTTTATTTAATGTCACTTTTTGCTGCTATGGCTTATCGGACGATAGCTACAGTGGGAGCTCTAAATTGTGTCTATCCAGGTTTAATTAGGATAGGAATATTTAACACTAGAACTACGAAGATTTACCATATACCTATTTCTACCAACCGGTTTGTTTGTTTAATTAAACAAAATAGTAAAATTTAAGAAATAAAACTATAGATTCATAAGATAATTTAATTTTAAATAAAATAAAGTATATATAAAAAGTTTTCAATATTAAAATATATTTTATTCAAATATTGTAATTACATAACATAAAGAGTAGTATCAACATAGCATAAAGAGTAGGGCGTGTTGCAACTTGCAACTGTACACGGCAAGCAAGAATACTAAATTGATATTTTATATATTGCATTATTCACAAATTTACGCAAATTGAAAACGAAGAATTTTTGAATTCCGGAGATTTCCCGGAATTATAGATGTATAAAAATTCCGGGAATACACAACATGTATAATTTAATTCCTAAGTCGTTTTGACCGGTTCGTATATTTAGGTATAAAACATATATATTTCTGAAAATTAGAAGCGTAAGAACGAAATAATTTATAATATTATTGTATGCAAAAAATTACCAAAAACCATGACATTATCGTAATATATTAAATAAGACTTAAAGAGGAAATGTTATAAATAAATTATGCAACTGGTCATTTTGACCGATTCGTAGTTCTAGTGTTAAAGAGTACATGACATTGTACAGGTTCGGGACCCCAGTTTAACGTCACTTCTGAAGGACAGCATAACCAAGGATTTTTCACTCCCAACCATTATACATATAATCTGCTTATTCCTGCCATCATATACTTAAGATGGGTTAAAGCATTATGTGCTACCATAGATAGCTGCGTCCCACTTTTCTGAATAGCAGCACTTTACATTTCGCTTCACATGACCTAAGTACGCCAATTTATATTTTTGATAATACTACATATATCTCTGGGGGGGGGGCTCCGTATTCGCTATAGTATGCTTTCAGTATGGTACAACCATGAAAATCAAAGCATACAGTGATACAGCATACAGAATGCTTATCGATTTTTCTTGAACCATCCGCCAGTGTTCATGCCTCTGATGCGTTCGATAACACTGAGAACAGTTAATATCTGAGTACAGTTGGAATAATATGTTTAAATTTATAAGTTTTTTATAAATTATAATTCTCAACTTTCGAGACTAACTTAACGTTAAAGTTTGATAAAAAAACTTTGATCTTGATTGATCACTAGTTTCTAACTGTAATTTTTCATTCGTTTGTTTTGTTTGTATATTTAAGTTTTAAAATTATGTATATCAGCTGTTTTATATGTGTACAAGTTTTTCATTTAAATTATTAATTGAGTACTTGTTCGTGGCCCCTTATCTCTACCCGGCAGCGAGGGGTGGGGGTAGAACGGAGGTGGAGGGGGGACTATAATGGATGGCTATTGGCTATCTCCATCTTCCCCTATCTATCATTAATTACATTTTTTATTTAGTTCCAAGGATTATATCCTGTCGTTATGGGGCTTTCAATTTATGATTATCTTGAGTTAATACATTTGTTAAGTAGATTAGGTGATATCAACACATAATCAATTTATTGCTATGTATCTTCCCGGGCGTTATTATAAAAATAAATAAATCAATCAAAATTTATTAAAATAAACAAATGATTGTCGAGTGTGATCTCTGACAAATAACCTACCTGCACGACCATTGTCCTAGAAACAGTACTATAAGGTACAGTTAGAAAAACAGTGATTTTCGAGGAAAAAAAAATCAGAAAATAATTACAATGTATTATAAAAACTTGATCAATATATTTTTCTACACTCCTAGTCATCATATTATAACCACTGTTTAATTATAAGTGGTCATATGTATGGGTGTAGCTATTGCTATGAATCGATGCGGGCTTATTATAAAAATAAACATGAATTTACCAAACGAGCAAAGGACGATCATTCAGGCAAGTAGACCCTCTGGTGTGGGGGTCCAAGAGACACGAAAGAGGGGATTAAGACTTGACTTAATCGTTGAAGGTTACACATTATAATTATTTAAGTATTTACTTAACCCATATGCAATATATATATTTAGAAATATTGTATTAATGGCTTTATTAAGGTATTCATTTTACAGATAATTAAAATTTAAATAATTACTTTGGCAAAATAAAATTATTTAAAACACAGTCAATACCCCCAAGTTATGGCCTTATAAAGGATATTTTTATATTAGCTCTTTACAGAATCCACTTGGTATTGGGAGAATAAAATGAAACATAGTAACCTAAATTTTATTTTATTTTAAATTAAATAGGGTTAAAAGCAAGTTTATGGCAAAGATTTTACCAAAAACATTAGCAATAATTAATAACTAATAGATAAGATAAGATAGTGCTTTATTGAACTTAATGAACAAAAATTTAATCTGAAGGCTTCTCCGGAGAGTTTAGAGACGAAAATTAGATTCCCATCGAATAAATGCCAACAAATTTTATTGATGAATCCGCCGTTCCGACCTGTCGGAGTAAGCATTTGTCAGGGATAAAAGTAAATTAAAATTACGATATTAAGTTTCACACACTTGTGAATGAAATGGCTATTTTTTAAAAATCTTGATGTTTAGAGAGGATCAGAGGATTACAGTAGCATTCCAGCAAAATATGTATTTCATATAATAAAGAATTACTAGTGGATATTAAATGCCATTTTTTTTTTAGCGGCCGAATCACCTACTGTTACAATCACTGGCTTCAGAAGATAGTGCAAACCATGGATTTAATTCAATACTCCTCATGGATTATAGTGAGATTTTAATAATATGTTTTTAGCTTGGGTGAGATAAAAAATGTTTTTCCTAGTTCTCAATCGGCTACATAGCGAGTTGTAAAATCCGGGGTCTTGTTTCCAATATCCCCGCCAGTAATTTTACCTAGTAAAAGTAATCTATTGATTAATTGAAAGACATGGGCTAGAAAAACATATGTATTTATTCAATTGAAATGATAGTTTGCAAAATTTCAAAAATAAATAAATAGACATAAATATAGAAGTTTAATTAGTTACCTCTGGCAGCCAAAATTATACTAAGTACTTCAGTATCCGCTCAGAAATGTCATCAGTTCTGTACCTCTGCCTCCACATCAAACACATATGAGACAATCGTAGAGAGATGAGTGCCATTTTCTTTTTTATTTGTTGTTTTGGTTTTGGACCACATTGACTCAACTGTTTGAGCATGAACACCAGTAACTGGATTGACGAAATTTTTGAATGATTCATAGTAAAATGTCTATAATCCATTCCAACCAGTTTTTCGATTCCATTGTAGGACTTGCACTGATCCGATATTATAATGGAACCTGGTCTAATTGACGTTCTAATGCACTCCGCGAGGGTTTGAGTTGTTCTAACAGGTACTGTGTATAGAAAACATTCTTTCGTCTCACGACAGATCCCGCCAAAGACCCATTGCTGTGGATAGGACTGTCCAACGTTATACTTGCGATGGGAGAAACACGACTCGTCAATCTCGACTGTCAACCCTCCAAGAATTGTGGGGGTTTTCAATAAACTGAATGCGCACACCTCAGATAATTTTTCCAATCAGCAATCGTACGGGAGCTCATGTCGAATTCTTTCGAGCAGAATTTAACCGTCGTATATTCCTTTGTCCATGAATGAATGAATAATACTACCTTAATTTAGGATGTGGTCTTGTTCGCAATGCATTACTTTCGGCAAAATTCCTGTTTGTTACAAAAATAACTTTGCTCCTTTCTCATCATTGAATCACCCGTACAGTTTCAAAAGATTCATATTTTTTGCTTCACTAAGCGTATTCGTTCTCACAGTAATATATCAAAATACCATGTTTCATTTGTGTAACCAGGAAAATAAAACTATATAGCAACCAGCAGAACTTTGGGGTTCAGCAAAAAAAGTTCACCTACACAAGATTCAAATAACAATCCAAAATTCTCAGAAAAATTATTAATGCACCGTAGTATGTTTCGAATCACACTATACACAACGACATGAACATTCCTACTATAAAATCATTTATTCATAACAAATACATAACATTCCACTTATCGACACAATATCACCCAAACCCACTCGTTCTTCCGCTTTCCTACTCCCTGTTACCTGGACTTAATAAAAAAAGATTAAAAAGACATTGGCCAAGAGACCTACTGAAAAATTGATATATATGTATATATATATATATATATATATATATATATATATATATATATATATATATATATTTCCAAAATAACTGAATGATCATGGAGAAAATCGAAGAGAAAGAAACTTCATTCAAATTTGTTAGATGCGCAATTGCGTAGGTGCAAATAAACAATTAAATAATAAAATAAAAAAATAAAAATAAATATAGCAACCGTTTAATAATAACATAAAATCACTGAACGTGATTCTATCAATATTTATGTGTTATTGGAAACGAACCTTTCGAACCTATATATATATATATATATATATATATATATATATATATATATATATATATATATATATATATATTTCCAAAATAACTGAATGATCATGGAGAAAATCGAAGAGAAAGAAACTTCATTCAAATTTGTTAGATGCGCAATTGCGTAGGTGCAAATAAACAATTAAATAATAAAATAAAAAAATAAAAATAAATATAGCAACCGTTTAATAATAACATAAAATCACTGAACGTGATTCTATCAATATTTATGTGTTATTGGAAACGAACCTTTCGATCCTATATATATATATATATATATATATTTAGCTGCTAGTATATTTTATCTATTTTAAATATGTTATATAATACATTGCATAGACATTTCCGACATGACACGATACAATACTCGGTGAGAATACTTTTGGAAGCTATTCCCTGTGAAAGAAGAGGAGACAAATACATGGGGGACTGCGAACAGACTGTGTTAAAAATGTGTCGAGTACATTGGATAGAAGGTGGGATATATTGCCAGCAATACCGTAGCGACTTGTTTCTATCTCTCCATCTGTCTAGACACCATTCTATACGTGCAGTTATTTGTTACTTCATAGATATATATATTATCGGAAATTTTTTGTTTGTTTGTTCATTCATTTAACGTCACTTTATGCTGCTATGGCTAATCGGACGATGCTACAGTGGGAGCTCTAAATTTTGCCAGGTTTAATTAGGATAGGGATTTTTAACGAGTACCTGATATCGTACAGGCTCGGGACCCCCGTTTAACGTCCCTTCCGAAGGACGGCGTAACTAAGGATTTTTTACTCCCTAAGGATTTAAATAACTCTAGATTTTTAATTGTAAATTTTTTTTTTTAATAATTGTAATAATTTTTTTTTTTAAATGTCAAAATTTAACATTATTTCTAGACATATGTGTGCTATCACTTCCTAGTGACTATTAATTAAAAAAAATATTGTTATCGGAAGAGAAAATATGAAATACAAATCTAAATGAATTCCTCAATCATATTTACATTGTCTTTACTCATATGTGACCACTAAGATAAGATCAATTAAATAATTATTTTTACCTTTAAAAAAAAAAAATTAAATATTTATATTTATTGAACTTCACAACTGTAAACAACAAGAATGATATGCAATGGGATTAGATAGAATACTATCCACAGGTAGTACTCAAACAATTTAACTTATAAGGGCAATGACAATTTTCTTTTCAGATGCCTAGGCAGATTATAAAGAACTGAAGAAGAAGTTAGGTTTGAATCTGATGGTTATGAGTGGAAATAAAATGCTTCATGGAACTATTTATATTGGGTTCGAGCTGAATCAGCAACAATTTAAAAAATTTAAATATATAAATCAATATGTTTGTTCAATCGTAAATGCAAGGGTTTATAAATATAAATATAAAAATCATTTGATGGCACCTATTTAATCAAACAGAGAAAAATAATGTAATCTCTAAGCCCGAAAATTATAAATCGTGACTAGCAATAAATAAATTGTCCATTTTCCAAAAAAAAAAAAAAAATAGAGACTTAATAAATAACGAAAATCAATGAAGAAATTGAAATATCTAGATCGGATGTACAGTTCAGCTTCATAAGGGTCGTATGCAAAGCTTCGTTCAAATGCTTAATCACCTGGATTTAAGGCACTCATTTATAGAGACAGAGAGTGTGTAGATCCCACATGATACAGATTGAAACAGCTGCATTTGAACAGGGGAACCTTTAGCATAGTAACTCAAAACTCTAAAAAAAAACCCACCCGTTCTTTATATATTTTGCTGAGAATTTATTATTCTTGCTTAAATATTAACATTTACATAATCGGACTTTTATGCATGATACCCAAACAGTAAATAATATTTATTTATGGAATATCTAATTCGATAGATATACTTTATAAGGTTTGAATCCTTACCAACTAAACTGTTTCGAGGCCAGTAAACAAACAAATGTAAACTTTATAAGTCTTTGGTTGAAGGAGGGAAATATTTATTTATAAGAACCAGTGTACTTGGCTGAAGGCAAACACTATTGGTAAATAAAACTAAATAAATGACAGGATGCTGAAATTAGCTCACACGCGAAGAGAAGGCAATCAAGCACAGCCAATTATAGAGCGGATAGGTTCCCTCAGAATCCCTTCACAATTAAAATCGCCGCATCGTATATCTAATTAGAGTCGGTTAATTTTTGTTCTTACAGTTTTATGTTCGATCCCCATTTTAATTAAGTAAAAATTAAATTGCAATTAAGAGAACGATATTTGGATTTATAAAAAATAATTTTGTTAAGAAAAGAATCTCATCAATTATATAGGCGTTACAATCCAATCAGTTCCCAAGTTTTTTTTATGTTTTAGACTCCTGTTCCTGAAAGTGGCGGCTTTCGTAAAATAATTCTCTCTCGATGAAAAGATATTAATCAAATGGGTCCGCTAGAGCGAAGCACCGTACAGGAGTATACTGAATATGTTAGCGCTAGCGGAAACAAATCTTAATAAGGAGGGGATTTTCCCTCTGAAGGTAGGATTTTTTTAAAATGTAATCTGACTAGACTCTGGATGTAGCCAGGTAGTCAGTCAATAATAGAGCCAATTAATTATGACAATTTAATATGTTTTCGCTTCAATTTCAGTTACAATAAGTTTTAGCAGAATATTCGTTCCCTTCTTAATATTCTCCAAAGTAATTGTAATAATTTTCATCATTGTAGCCAAGAAATGATAAAATAAAAAAATGTTGATTATTTCTTGATGGAATGGTTATCGAAATATACACAATTCCTATAATTATATTCTCTTTTTGAAACTAAAGCTCACGCTAATTTGTATTTTTGGATAATATTTTTAAAAAAAACAACGAATAAACAGTTAAAATTCGGTGTAACTCAACTATTCTGAACCATACAAATTTAAGACAAATAAAATTTAAATTATTTGTTGATGATATAGTAGATGTGTGTTATCAGTCAACACCAATCCAGTTATTGTAATCCAAAGCCTCCAATTCCATATCACTGATCTTCAAGAATTGTGTCGAAACTGGAGAATTAAAATAAATTCTCAAAATCGCATCAAATCACTTTTACCTTACGTCGTAAACCAATGACTTCCTGCCCTTCAGTATCCTTTAATAATATCCCACTGGTGCCTGTAGAACAGATCCGATACTTAGGATTGCATCTTGACAAACGATTAACCTGGAATCCTCATACAAGACTGAAAAGACAAGAAACCGCTCGACGTTTCAGGCCACTTCAACATTTTCAAGACAAACGCTCTAACCTACCAACTAAATAAAAAATAATCATCTACATAACCATCAGATGACCTATTTGGATTTTCGGAGTAGAGCTTTGTGGCTCCACTAAACCATCGAATTCCTCTCGTATCCAATCCCTACAATCCAAAATCCTTGGTAAAGTCCTCAATGCTTCTTATTTTGTTAAGAATAAACTCATCCATAACGACCTTAATGTCCCATTTGTTGCTGATTTGGTCCGAAACATAAAAAATCCTCTAGTTTCTAACCTAGCTTCCTCTTCAATTCCCGATAATCCTCCGAGGCGTCTGAAAAGAAGGTGGCCACGTGACCCTCTTATTTGTGATTTGAGTACTACCAGTGGGTGGTTTCTCTACTTGTCATTATTCCATGTTATTACGCATCACTTAGCCTATTTACTTGTTGTACAATTACTTGGTATAATATAGTAATATAAATATCAATAAATAAATAATAAAAAAATATATTTGTTGCACGAGAGAGGTAGCCATTACTGATCGACTGTTTGGCTGTGATGATGTGAAATGTGTTCTATTTGATCTTCATTGATGTTAATTTTTATTTTGGTATGATTATGATAATTATGTCCTGATGATGCCTGACTTGACGAAACGTTAACCAATATGCTATTTTATAGTATTTTAGAGGCAGGATTTTGTTTTTCAATAGCTCTATAATAATTATTTTATGTCAAATATTGAGTTTTTTGGCTCATTTTTAGTGAAGCAGTTTTTTACTTCCAATAACGTTAGCTAAGGAATAAAAACGATAACTAATTATGTTAATATACAACAATATCATAACTTTTATCGTTAAAAATTCATATTAAATACATATAAAATATCGCAATTTTCATATTGGTAGTAGTAATTGAGATATTATATTATTTAATTAAAAGTCTTCTCAAACAGTTCTATTTCATTCAACTGACCTGGAAAACGGTTACTTTCGTTATCCACGGATCAGTGGTTTTTCACATCTCATTAACTTTTAACACAAGAGCCAAGCCATTACCCAACAGAATATGAATAATAATTTATAAATCATAATTAGTAATATAGCCTTGTTATTTTTACTGGAACTGTTAAAACACATTTGGACGCTTTATTCGGTGCCCTTTGTGTCCAATTAGCTGGATTATTTTTTTCCCCTGTAATATTTTGGTTGTTTAAGTCCTGTTCATTGAATTTAAAATGCGGCTTTCGTTATAAAGCTTAACTGCTCACGGTAATTTTTAAAATATAAATTATAAATAAATATAAATTCAGTTAGCAATTTCGTCATTAACTAGTGTATTAATATTATTAATTATTATTTTGTTAATATCAATATATTTATTTTTGACAATTAGATAATAACCTGTCAAGTTCTTCGTACTTTATTTATTTATTTTCTTATCTATTTCTATTTTTACAATGTTTTGTATAATCACACTTGATTATTTCATGATTTGTGTTATTATGTAGCCTTCTGGCCAGATGAATTTTATGTTTTTTTTTTTTATTTGTTCATTATTGTTATTCTAAACGGACTTGGTCCCAGAATAAAGTTTATATTCTATTCTATAAAAAATATACATTAGCAATAAAATACTTATTAAATAACTATTGCAACTGAAAATAAACAAATGTTATTTGAACTACGGTAGTAGGGTGGAATACTAATAGAGACGCTAGTGTCAATAATTGTGTTTTAAAGTATTAAAAATTTCATCTTCGAAAAAAACCAGCTTCCAGTCAATTTATTTTATTCTTTCATAAACAAGACGTTTCGGCAAATTTAATGCTATTTTCAATATTAAAATACATCAACATACTAAAAATTAACTTTAAAAAAAGTTATAAGTCAAAAATTCTCATATAAAGAAATATTTAAAAATTATTTTTTTTTCCTTATTTTCCTGGGAATTCACTATCATCCCATGATCAATTGTCCACTACTCATAGTAGTAGTAAGTTAATTTTTAGTATGTTGATGTATTTTAATATTGAAAATGGCATTAAATTTGCCGAAATTCATAAGTCTTGTTTATGAAAGAATAAAATAAATTGACTGGAAGCTAGTTTTTTTCGAAGATGAAATTTACATAGAAATTGAGTCCAGTATATTAGGTAAGAATTAAAAAGTATTAAAAATTATGCACGCTGCCTTTCTAGGATTAATACAGTTTTCAGGATTTGTTATTATTGCGATAATTGACTTATTTATTATTTCCTTAGTTTTCATAGTGGTACATAATCTTAAATGAAAATATTATAAAATAAATTATTAAACAAAAAATTGGTTGTTTATGACTAATGCCAGTGTATCAGATAATTAACAATGATACCCGCTACGCTTATAGGAATTAATAAGATTTCGGGTCTACCTATGCTTGGTATGATTTACTTGCTTATCCAGGCAAAATTCTAGGGTTAATAATATTGTCAGCCTCCCCCTTTCAAAGTTCATGACCCTTTGAAAGGGCCGTTTATTTATTGACACATTCCATACTTCAGTATATTATGATTAATAAGTATTTATTGTCAATTTCAGTACTTGGTATAATTGATTATTTATTCATTTTTCAAGTCATTAAGAAAAAAAAATCATTGAAAAAAGTCACAGGAGCAATTAATTTAAAATATAAAGAAATAAATCACAATGATGGGAGACACAAGTTGAAATGCTTAGTAACAAAGGCTCAAATCAAATTAGAAATAAATAAATAAAAAGAGGATATTTTTTATTATTGCCTGAGCCACTAAGGGCTAAAAATTATTCACGCAACACTTTCAGGATTAATAAAATTTTCATAATTGCATAAACTTGTGATGATTGACTCATTGATTCACTCGTCCTTCTTAATGATATACATCTTTTTTTAATTTTAATTATCTTGTTTTTGTAACTGGAGTGCATCTTTCTTAGTCATTCATTCACGTGAGTAAATTAAAACCTTTTTCCAGTCATATATTATTTTTCTTTATTTTAAAAACGTTTCAACAATTCCATGTCATTCTTAATTTACATTATTTTTAAGTCCTTTAACATTATTTAATTTTAAAAATATTCTCTAAAATTTTTTTATAATTTTGTACATTTTCAACCTAAAAAAAAAAGACAAATCAAATAAATACATAATTTTACATACAAAAATGTCCCAAAAATACTGAATAAAATATAGATACCTTTTTGGTTGATTGTCATATAATTTAAAACAAAGCTTAGAGTTATAGTGTACTCCATGGTCAATTAACAATTTTTGAAATTTGTACTTTGGACTGTTTTTGATTATTATTATTATTAAAATAGTATTTTAATTTATTTTCTTCTTCAATATATAGTCATCATGAATGGTCAGTTAATATAAATTAGTGATTTTTCATCTATATTGATCTATTTTATATCTTTTATTTATTTTAAAAAGTTAATTGTATGAATTAAGAAATTGGAAAATGAAAACAATGCTATGAGGTTCTTGAGAAGGTTATGTTATCTGTGTTATCTAATAAGTGTAGACTTCTATATTTCTTTATTTCATTTTTAACTTTAAAATCACTGATGAGTATAGTTTGCTTATTTCGTTAGATTCCTTCCTATCATTAACCACCTTATCTATTTTGTCATTTATGTATAATGCTTCTAAAAATCTCCTTTTTATCTTATTTCCCTCTCTATGCAAAATGTGTGGCTTTTCGAAATCAAATGTGTGGGATTCTTTTTTGCAATGGGCTGATCTCAAGAAGCTCGTAGCATTGTTTTCATTTTTCAATTTCTTAATTCATGTATTTCTTCAATTTCTTCAAAATGCACAAAATTATAAAAAAAATTTTAGAGAATATTTTTAAAATTAAATAATGTTAAAGGACTTAAAAATAATGTAAATTGAGAATGAAATGGAATTGTTGAAACGTTTTAAAAATAAAGAAAAATAATATATGACTGGAAAAAGGTTTTAATTTACTCACGTGAATGAATGACTAAGTATTATATACATCTTTGAAACTGAATATTACCGATTATATTAAGAATTAAGTAATAATGAGACTATATTGGTGGGGTATAATACAACGTGAGATATTAATCAACCAATACCTGAGTTTCAAAGAATTAAAAAATATTCAAGTTATAGTTCAATGATTAATAAATTCTTAGGTATACTTATATTTGCGATGATTGGCTATGTATTAATTAACTATTTCCTTCTCATTCAAAATACTATCAAGTAAAGAAATGAATAAATGATCATGAGACTATATATTGTGGGGGAACAGTAGAGGGGTAGATGCTCAGTAGAGAGGACCTGGAACTTGGGCTGACATCGGATAGGGGACAGCGGCTAGAGGCTGGAGGAGGCTGGCCCAGGTCCAGCGTCAGTATCGACTCGCTCAGGAATAAAAAGAGTATCCTTTTTTTGTTCTCCTCTTTTTTTATTCCCTGCCTTTTCCTTTTTTACTTTGTTAGTAGGCCATCGCCGGGTGAGGGGAGGGGGTGACAGTGAAGCCTCCCCCCCAGGGAGTCATCTGCTCCGGATTTAGCCCCACCTAACTCCTAAAGCTACTAGCGCACTCTATCGCTCGCATTAGCAGCTTAGCTAGGCACTTTTTTTTCCCCCAAGGTTGGGATTTAAGTCGACTCAGAGCTTACGCTCACCTCCTGGGAGTACACAATTCTCCACTCAAGCTGTTTCCTCGAAAATTTTAAAGTTTCGCCCGTAATCCCTAAACAGGAACTACACTCGAAGTAAGGCAGAAGGTAAAAGGGATTCTTAGCAACTTTTTCTTTGAAGGTCAAAGAAACATTGTAAAAAGGTTCATTATATAAATGGGTATAAAAAAAAAAGGATAACGGCCATTAATAAATCCCTCAGAATATACTGAAAACCACAGTTAACGACAATGCTATCAGATCGTTCTAAAATGTTCGATTATACTAGTTTTGTGATTTCATATCTATTTTTTAATTTTATTTATTTTTTATTTTTTTTTACATTTTTTCTCCTCCTTATTTTGTTAAGAATAAAGTCATCCATAACTACCTTAATGTCCCTTTTGTTGCTGATTTGGCCCAAACTCGGTATCTATCCTTTCATAACAAACTTCATTACCACTCAAGTTTCAAACCTAGCTTCCTCTTCAAATCCCGATAATCCTCCGAGGCGTCTGAAAAGATGGCTACGTGACCTTCTTACTTGAACTTTGATTTGAGTACTACCAGTGGTTAGTTTCTCTACTTGTCATTATCATGTCATTATATATCACTTAGCCTATTTACTTGTTGTATTGTTGTAATACTGTTGTAGATATCAATAAATAAATTTTAAAAAACAACATATTTTTCAATGTAAGGCAAGTAAAAACTATTCGCGATTGGACCGAGTTAAACAAAACATTATTGCTCTCACAGATGTATGTTTATTTTCTTATCAAATTTCACCTATGAAGAAGCTGATCAATGATCGTTTTTATTCAACGAAAATGTTATTCTTAAAAAAAAAAATACAACTTTAAAATTCAAACTTATATTTAGGGAAAAAGTTTTTAACGAGTTTTTATGCTTCTTTTGAGATTTTCCTTGGCTTAGGGGACAACCATTAAATAGTTTAAACAAGGTTTTTCCTGTGACTGACAGCGTTAGTCAAATGTAAAATTATGATTATTATTAAATAAAATATTAACATTATTATGAAATTATTATAAGGGAGGACATATGGATCAGACACTTGGACGTTGAAAAGCAACTTCAGGTAGAAACTCCTAACATGGAAATGGACAACTAGAGACGAGCGGCGAAAATATTGAGTGGAAAAAGTAAGAAATGCGACCATCAAAGAAAAGATGGAAGCTGAAAGAACCATTCTGGAAGGTATTGAGAAAAAACGCCTGAAATTGTATGGATATTTGAAAAAAAAATGCTTGAAGGAAGAATACCCAAAGTAGTCCACCTGTGGAAAATTATTGGAACGACGAGGAATACCATGGAAGTGTTTAAGTCGAATTATATCCAATATTAATTCCATGTACACATCAAGAAGAATCGTGTTATTTACTTAGTAAACGAGGGATAAGTCAGCAATTGGCTTAAAATGAATTTATTGCTTATATTACAACTCCATTTCAAGCCAAAAAACTAAGAGAATGATACGATTCCACTCCCTCAATACAGTTAACTCTCTCTGGGCAAAAATGCACAGAACCGAGGCTGGATAAATGATACACAATATAATCACTTTTTAGAAAGATGTAAAATATGAATACAATCAAACTAATCTGACCACAAATTGGAACGGAGTGGCATCCGGAAACCCTGGTTAAAATCCCGCTGCAGGCTGATGAGATGGACCCTCCTGGGGCTCACCCATCGTCTATAAAATATTATAAAAATAGGGTACCCAAAATAAGGGGGAAAAAATCTGGCGGTTGAGCGTGACCTAGGACCTTGCAGAACCGTTGTCCATGAAACAGTAACAGTCCCTACCTTGTACTGAACCCCAGGCCCTGATCACATAATTTGATCTGCTTCTTACAATCAATACAAAAAAAAAGTAATTTAAAAAACAATCTATTTCAGCCTTGAAGGTTATATATAGATCGGTTTATTCTTATTTTTTATTCATTTTTGAATAATATCGGCTCTTAGGGTTTGGAGGGAGGGTGCGAGGGGATGAAAAGTTGTAGGGCCTGGAAGGCTGAGCTGAAGCGAGCAACGACGGCGAGATCCTTTGCCAGATCTCATAAATAAAATTCTAAAATATTGAATAAGTTTATTCCTGAGTCAGGGCTCTCCTCGTAATGGCCTTCTTCTCTCTTCCCTTAATAGCGTTTAACCCAACTTCAGCAACGAATAGAAAAAAAATGAAAGAAAGGAAACAAAGTTTAAAAACAAAAATTATAAAAGTGTTGATTCTGGTAGTTTTTAAAACTACGTTCATTACAGTAAACCTAGTTTTTTTTTTTTTGTAATTTATTCGGTATTCATGAAATATTAAAATACTAGCTATAAAAAGTTAAAAGATTTATTCAGCTTATTCTTTTGAAAACGTAAATAATTTAAAAAAAAAGTTAATGATAAAACATTGTCGTATTCACTGCATATCCACTTGAATATATATATATATATACACATATTCATACATAGATATATATTCATAGAGCATTTAAAGTATATAAGTTTATTTTAATCTGACTGTAAAGGACAAACGTTTATCTGAAAAAAACAACTAAGATTAAATATAGTTAGTTTCACTGCATTTTCCTTTTCACGGTGAAGAAAATATTAGAGATCTAACCAGTCAGAGTGATTTCCGTAGAAGAAGGGATATAAATTACTACAGTTTCGTGTAATATTATTATCAGAAAATATATTTTTTAAATGTCTGTTAAGAGAAAAGTCCCACTTCGCAGCAAAAGGTATCTCATTGAGTATTGCGGGTACTGTATTCTCGACGCCGTGGCTGAAACCTGTCCTTCGTCCCATTATACAATATTTTAATTAAATTATTTCTTATTATACCTTTAATTTTTACGTTTATAGCAATTATGATTTTGCCTATAATTATTTATAGCGAGCGTATGTTAGGCATTAAATTATAATTTAAATAAGATGGACCATACTAGGACCACAAAATAAATCAGAATGCGAACAGTGTTGAAATATATCAAGATGTAGAAAAAATATCAAAAGTAATAATAAATGTGAGACTCAGGTTTTTGGAATATCGAATGAAAAAATGAAATTCGAAAAGAAAAAGGAATGCAAACGAAAATAGAGAGATAGTAAAATTGTGTTCTAACATCATAGCCTTGACGGCCCAGAGACCATTTACGTATATGAGAAGCAGAGCAACTTATGATCGGAACGCTACCAAAAAAACCACTACAACCCATGGACGGGTCTTGGGTTCAGTACATGCTAGAGACAGTACTATTTCATTGACAACACAGGGAGGTGATTTGTCCTAGATCACGCTCAACCACCAGATTTTTACCCCTTATTTTAGTTACCCACTTTATAGAGGCTGGGCGAGCCCCAGGAGGATATTAGATCTCAAATGATCCATCTTCGGTCGCTAACAGATTTAATGAATGTCTTGCCAGCAGCGAGATTCGAACCAGGATTTTCGGCATGGGAACTCAATGCTCTACCACTGAGCCACTCCATGATCGGAAAACTAAAGCTAGATAAGACTGAAGACCAGCTCGGTGTTTTACAGACTCTAGTTTCTTGTTTGAGCTGTTCCAAGTTATATAAAACATAAATTATAATTTGTTTTGTAATTAAATTTCTGTGCGATGATCCATATTTTCCAAAATTAGTAGATACATTTTTGTAAAGCTTATCTCACACCATCTAGAATGTGTTATTCTGTGACAATCACTAATCGATTACCTTATTGGACTTCTATTTTAATCGATTTCTGCTGGACATATTTAGTTATTCAGATATTAAGTTACACGGGACAAATGGGAAAATTTTGGAAGTAACGACAAATAAACCTTAAATACGAGACAAACAAGCGATGTATCGCATATCTGTCCCATTTATAAAAACACTCATGCAACTCATCCTTTATTGGATACTCGCAATATTTCAGTTGTGGAGAGAGAAAAGAAGCTGATTGTGGGATCCATTGTGTAGGGTAATTTATCGGCGGGGCAGGTTGACCCAGGCTTTTGATCTCGGGTGTCAATGGATTGATATACGGCCTATAGCACCACCTCCCCCACAGCAGGTATTGCCAATCTTTTTATAGCCATCGTTATCCGCTTTTTAAAGTCTTATCGCCTCGTTACAAAGCCCCATTCAATATTTATTGTCACCTTGTATCTCTTGTTCGTCAGCGACCTTCTTTCCATTTTGTATACATCGCTTTTTACATGGAAAAATTTTTTCGTATAATAATAAATGGAAGAAAACTTTTTTTTTTTTCATAAACCCAAAATTAATTTTATTTTATAAATTGTTTAAAAATTTTTTTTTTTGGTTTGACGTTCCGATCCTCAATAAACAATTTTTTAAACAATTGTAGTATAATGTTTACAATTACAATGAACTAATCAAATCATCAGAAAAGAAAAATAACGAAATAGTTAATTTCAAGTGTCAAGTGTGCTCCATGAGCCACTTATTTCCCGAAAGAAAAAAATAGCATTTATAGTTGAACATTTAAGAATTGTAGAAACAATTAAAGAGGAAGTAATGGTTATAAAAATTTAGAAGAGCCAATGCTCAATACCGCGACTTTGGTTTGTTTGCACAAGTGTGAGACTACGTGTACTACCCAACATAATGTAATTAGTAATTTCGGAGAATTATATAATGACACGTCCGGTGCGGCATCAAAGTCATATATATATATATGAAAACCCATGAGCTCTGGGAATTCCGAGTTCAATTTCAAAAGATCTCGACACTGGACAGAGACAGACCATCATAATTCCGAACGTTTCAAAACTTGAGAGCTATCAGACTATGATAGTTTACACTATCGATCGTGACTATCGATAGGCATGACCTATCGTTATATCGATAGCAACTACCAACTATCGCCCAACCCTGGTAAGGAGAGGTACTATCTCAGAGTTGAAAGTTTGTCCCTATCCGCAGAAAGTATTGCGGGTACTGTATTTTTGGCGCCGTGACCGACCCTACTGTTCCATGAGAGTTGGAGAAAGAATAAATAAATGAATTAATTAATACATGGCAAATAATTAATAAAAATTTGTATTTTACACGTGTCTAAAATCTTTTAATTGAAGAAACCTTCGACAAATATTTTAAAAAAAATAAACCATTTTTCCTAGAACTTATTTTTCCAAGTAAAGTATAACATAATGAATGCTATATGCAGCGTTATGAAAAAATAAAATAATCGTATATTGAGTGAAACTTCAATTAAAATGTATGTGAGAATTTTTTCACAATCGCACATTTATTTTAAAACCTACGTGAATATCACAATTTTATATATATTACTTTTTTTTTTATGATTCAGAACCACCGATCAAAATGTAAAAGAGAGCAAAGGATATTATGATTTTAATAAAAAATAAAATTGGAAAAGAAACTGATTGCTTTACTTTACTGATTATTACTAATATTGCT
This sequence comes from Arma custos, assembly GCA_037127475.1. NCBI lineage: Eukaryota > Metazoa > Arthropoda > Insecta > Hemiptera > Pentatomidae > Arma > Arma custos. The sequence continues at coordinate 13,562,724 of CM073762.1, read as the reverse complement.
ATTTGTTATTTGTTGATATTTAGTAGATATAGCTGATCGATTTGCAACATTAATCTACCAAGCAGATTGCTAAGATTTCGTGCTAAGAGTTTATCGATGTTTGCTATCGGACGCTATTCGAGTTTAGAACTAGTTAGTACTTAGCACTAGGGGGGGGGGAGAGAGAGAGAGTGAGAAAGAGAGAGAGAGGGGGGGGGGAGGGGGTAGAAGGCAGGTGAGAAGCACCTGCAACACCTGTAGGCACCTTACACCTGCCCTACCTATGCAATCTTATTTCCTAGCCTTATTGTTGTGTATACATATCTGCAAGATGATATATGATACATTGATTATACGTGAATATATTTAGTTATTTAGAAATTATAGTTGCACAACAAAAGTATGCCAAATAAATTGAATTATGATTACATAAGCACGGCCAACACTCGTAAATAAAAAAACAAACAAATAAATATAAAATATGATTATATTATTCCCAGTAGGCGATATAAGCATACATACTTGGTCATCTTGGAGGTATATATTGTTATTAGCTGGGGTCAGGGTGGGGGGGTACACAACCTTACTTTGCTAATAAATAATGTTCTTATGACACTCCAACAAAAAACCCTATTGGGCCCGATTCACCTATACACCTATGAACAATTGAGTTTAAGGACTGCAACAAATCGGGTTGGATTTCTAACTTTATGAAAGCTAGAAATATCGAGCTTCATGGTTTTCCACATCGAGCAGTTAGCTATCCAATTGCTTAACACGATCGACTTTGCTCAACTTTGATTACCTCCTAATGCTCACTCAACCACACCGCCCCATTGTGTAATATATATATTGATCTTAGTGTACATACACTAAGTAATGTATTTATTATACAATTTCAAGATTAGCAGGTTGCAATGTATATAGTTTTTATCATTGGACTAATAAAAATAATTGATCATTAAATCTCTGTCAGTGATCAGAAAGGCATTTTTTTTGTATTTCTAAAGAGTTAGGGAATTTGATAGATAGCACAAAGCGATGTAATAAAAATATTCTGTAGTCTGACTAGATTCTGGGTGAAACGAGACAATAGTTGATTCAATTGATGATAGAGCCAATCGATTAAGACAATCAAATATTTTTGGGGGATTTGTAATGACTCGATCACTAAACAGATAGGATGGTGAATCTTGTATTACATTTTAGTTATTATTTCAATTATTGTTGGGTGCATGTTTTTTTAAAATATATTAGTGTTTTGTTTTTTAATTAGAAGATTTTTTGGTTTGTTTCTTTCTCAATTTTCACATTTGTACCCTCGACTATATCTTGTTTCACACCCTTTTCAGGTATCTACGAAGTCCAAAACAAGAGCCGCAGGTAACACAGTTATGAAATGAAATAAATGCCAATTGTGCAAGGTAAATAATAGATAATGAAATGATACATTCAATTTTCTGTTTTAGATTTGTGAATTTTTACAAAGGACATTGAGTAAGTACTCAACAAGCACAATGGTTCATTAGCCCATTTTAACTAGTGACATTTAACCTCTGAAATAGTCATTGGTGTTATATAGAAATATTAATCAACTATTTTTTTTTTTATATTAAACCTTTTTGAAATATTACAATCTGCCACTTATGGGCAATAAGTAATAGTGCTGTGTAGCTTACAGTCATTCCATAACAAAACAATAATATAAAAAAAATAAAATAAATAAATATATGCATGCGGAAAAATATATACATGCGGTAACAGAAAGAAATTAATGCAGTAATAATAATAATAAAGTAAAATAAATACGAAAATAAAATAAAATGTACACATCCATACCCTATAATCAACTATTAATCAAATTAAATATTAATCAAGCCAAAAATATTTACGAAATAAAATATTCACAGTGAATAATCTTTGGAACATAAGATGCAAAACATTAAGTTGACTGTTGCTGTAAAAATCATTACACTACAGTTGATTGCGAAAAGGGTGGCATAAACAAAGACTTTTTGACCACTACCCCTGATTTCCCCATCTTCTTCTACACTTGTATCCCAACCCTTAGTTAGAAATTTACATTAACGTCGTTCATAAAATAAAATAAATATATTAATATGTATTTCCTTCATTTACTTCATTTGTTTTAAAGATTTAACAACTTATTTAAGCAGTCTTCTCCTAATTTCGGATAGGTAAATACAACTTGAGAAAGTATTCTTATTCATATAGGTATATGTAGTCATTTATATATCTGGTTTAATTTATTGATATTTACAACTATAATAACATTACAATAAGTAAATCTGCTATATGTACAATACGACTTGAAAAGCACTTGTGGAGAAACTACCCATCGGTAGCACTCCAAAAAGTTCTATAGTAGATGGTCTCGAGGCCATCTTCTTTTCAGACGCCTCGGAGGGTTATCAGGAATAGTATGGGAAGCAAGTTGAGAGACTAGCGGATTCAAATGTGTATGGAGTTTGTCATGGAAGGATAGGTATCTAGTTTGGGCCAAATCAGTAACATATGGGATATTAAGATCATTGGCTTAATTTAAATGATAAATAATATTTAGCGTATTGTCGACGACATTGGAGACGAACAGGTCAAAAGTTGTTCCTTTATATGTTTCCAATCTGTTGCTAGAGAATGTGCCACATAGCCTGTCAAGAGTTGGACAACTTCTGGAGCGCAGTTCCAACTGTTTTCCTCCGTCTCGGGCATTTTCTTCTTCCTTCTCAGGACAAAATCTATTGTCACCAAACCGAGTTCAACGCATCGTTTACGATGAAGGACGAGAATGGACTGGTTATAGGAATTCTTGATTCCTGCAGGATTCATTAGATTTACTAACCCATTTGTAAACGGTAGCTGAATTATACGGCATATGAATCCTACTACTACTGATTATTTTTTTTTCAATAATTTATGTGAACGAGAAAGGAGAGATCTAATAAAATTTTCATTTTTCATTTTTTAAGGTACTATTATTACCCTAATAGGGCCACCCCTGTAGCACAAGAACGTACTTTGCCCAAGATCGCGGGTTTGTAGTGCGGCTTGTGTCCCTAGGATATTTTAAAGGGAGTGAAAAACTTTTTAAATGGTGGTCCTGATACTGTGGTGTGTCAGATATTTGCTAAAGAACCCTATCCTAATTAAATCTGGATAGGCAAAATTTAGGAATCCTACAGCAGCACCGTGAAGTTGTCCATAGTAGCATAAAATTCTTTTAAATGAACCAAGTTAACAACATTTTCATACAAAGTTAAAGTGTCAGGTCCCTTCATAGAAAGCAAGATTATAGTTGGTATATCTGTATATGACGGAACACTTAAACTAATTATCAAATTTTATAGGTTGAAGTAGTGATTCTTTTGAAAGCTTTTCGGTTTAACTTCTTTAATCTGTCTATAAGAGATGTGTAAAGATTTTTTTGATGAACTGATTGATGGAATTTTATGGCTGATGACTTTGAACTTGAACTTGAACTTTCTGGTAGATTTACGTAAATGTTTCAAAACAATATAAGATCAAAATGTAAAGTAAAAATTTCAATATACTTTCAATATTTGTTTACCTATTGATCATATTCCATATTAAATCACGTTGCTTTAGCGGTGCCAACACGTACGATATAACTTTACTTTTAGGCTTTAAATATTATTTTATTTATTAATATAAATCTTGTTGTTTGATACACGGAAGGGCAAGTCACATACACGGAAATTAATATAATTATAATAATTTTAATGGTTTTATTATTAACGAAGTATATAATATATATAAGATTGAGTCTTAGGTAACTTATCTGTTCGACAGGGATCAATGGAATATTATTAAAGGATACATAAGCGCAGGAATTCGTAGGTTTACGACGAAGGGTGAAGGAAATTTGACGGGATTTGTTAGGATTTATTTCAATTCTCCAATTTTGGCACCACTCTTGAAGGTTTGAGATATGGTATTGAAGAGATTGGGATGCAACAAATAGATCCTTATTTACTGATAACACACATGTGCCATCAGCGTACGTAGTGAGGACAGTGCTTGGATGGGTTAAAAATTAACTAGTGATCAGTAAAAGAATTAAAATACCACCATTACAATAGGAATACTTTGCTTAACGAATGCCTAAAATGTTTTAACTCACATGAAACTTTCAAATGGCTCTTTTGAAAAACTAAGTTTTTTTTAGTTATGATGTTGTTTTGACCGAGCGATATGAGCTACAACATTTAGATATGAATACTCGTACAAACCATTTTTTATGAGAAACCATTTTTTGATTTTATTTAAAAACAACATACGAATAAGTGGGTATTATATAATAAGTAATGATAAATAATCGAATAAGTGAACAGTAGATAAAATTAATAAATTAATTTTTTTTTGTTTCTTCCTACGACATCATAAATTTGATTTTATTTATTTCCAAATGATACAAAAAAAATTAAAATATATTTTCATTTTAGCTACAGAGATTTTTTAAGCGAAATAAACATGCAGGTATTATCTAATTAGTAATAAAAAATCTACGAATAAGTGAATTTGAAATAAAGGAAAGATAGTAAAATAAACAGAGAAATATATAGAAATATTTAATTTAAAAAATAATAATAAAACAGATATTTATTTAAAAGGATATATTTAAACGAAATAAATATCCGGGAGCAGCGAGCAAGCGGATCTGTTATCATGTGGCCGTATTAATGAAAGGGACAGGAAATTAAATTATATCTCAAAGGAGTCACGCAGGGTTTTCAAAAAGGCCCGCAGAGGGCGCTGGCTGTCGGGAGTTAGGAAGAAGGGAGAAGGAAGAGAGAAAAAAAAAAAAAGAAGCAATTTTATTTGCCGAGGTGATGTATATTTTATGAAGCGTTTTCTCTTATAAACGAGTTAGGGCGGGTCTCCAACCCGGCGCGAGAATCCACCCCAGTCCGAGGACGTTCGAGGACCCCGGCCTAATGAAAGACGTGCCGCTGAGGGTGCGAGCTGCTGAGCTGATTGAGACAGATGCGGGGGTCCTCTGCCTTGGGGTCCTGGACTCTGATAGATTGCCCTTCCGTCTACGGGTGAAAAATGTAGATTCAGCCGCGGCCAACTATGACGGACGATTTGTGGGGTCTTTTCCCATTGAAAGAATGTTTTTTCTGAAAGTTCAACGGCCGTCAAACTCGGAATAATCATGGGGGGCCGTTGGCCTGGGAGGTAGAAAGTAGCTTAACCTATCAATACTCCATTATCCACTGGCGTTAATGACCTAACGTTGGCACGCCAAAAAAAAACTCGGAATAACAAAAAAGTAGTAGTAAAAAAATAATCATTAATAAAAAAAAAATAGTAAGGCTTAGTGAACCCGAAGGCTCGATGCCGATACCACCAACCTCTGCTTACAAAAACTTATGTCCATACACGACTACCCAAACCCAAAACCGCCATTTCACTCTTAACGAAATCTTCCCACCTACGTCTCACCCCTCAGACACTTCCCAGTCGGCACAGCGTTTATTAAAATTTAGGAATTCGTTCTTTACTAAGCCTACCAACTTTGCAGCCCCATCTTAATCTTCGTGACGATATCTCTTGAATAATATTAACCAGTTGCATGCTTCGTAATTCCGTGTTGTTTGATTTCCTAAATTCTGCCTGTGGTCTCATCGACATTCACCTTTTTCGAGCCCAATATTCTACGTAACACCTAATTTTCGAATACCTTAAGACGTTTTTCATCCTTCAGCGTAAGCGGCCACGTTTCACATCCGTAAAGAAGAGTTGGAAGGATGATGGTTTTTTAAATTCAAAATCAATCTTATATAAACAAAAGATTTTTGGATTATCCTTGGAACATTTTATAGTAGGTTTTTGATAATAACTTCTAGGTTTCTTGATTCCCTGGCTTATATGTGGTGAGTTTAAGAGCTGATTTATTTTTATTTTTTGTCATTGAATATTCTCACATTTTTCTAAAACATTATTATTTTGATATTAAATCCTTCATGAAAATTTGTCCAGGAATAAAAGAAAATTAATGCCCCCTCCCCTTTCGGCACTAAATAAGATTTATATTCGTTCCGCATTTTAGCGAAAATATCCATCAATCATTGATGAGAGGGAGATAAGGGATGAAAAATAGACAGGGCATGAGGGTGGCGGAAGGGGGATGAGGGGGGGAAGGTGGACGGAATAAATCACAAGTGCCGTTCCTCCTCACTGCCTGTCGATCCCGCCGACTTCAGCGAACTCTTCCTCCTAGTTCAGGAATCAATTCGTCCACAATAAGTTCTTTAGTATGGTTGGAAATGTCTGAAAACATCCAGATCATCAGCACCCGAAGTTTTGAGATACATGGTTACAATACAAAAACGAAGTAAAAGAAAAGAAAGCTCCTGAAAATCGAAAGACGAATATTAAAAAGAATATATTACGGCGGAGCTACGCATTGAGATGGAATAAAGGATAAAGAATATACGAAATTACAGAGGACTTGGAAACAACTAAGAAGAAAAGACGACTAACTTCCCACGGGAACATGGTCAGTATGGATCCTACAAGGTTGATTAAGCGAAAGAAAAAAAAATATATATATAACCTAAAAAACAAGATTGGTTATGCAAAGCAGATGTACGAACAACTCAAAAGACATGGAATTACTGATGAGGACAAAGACTGGACAAAGAGAGATTGTTTTGGAAGAAAGAACGAAGCATGGCAATGGGGGATGGATCGAGTAGAGAAGAAGGCAACATTCAGAGAATGAAGGATTATTGGAGGAGAAGAATGAAAGAGTTAAAACCAAGATGTCCTGAACATAATCATGACAAGTGGTCCTTTGATGGTCGGTCGAAAAAAAAAATAAAAAAAATAATTTCTTATTTTTATTTTTTTGTAATAATTTAAATATATTTTTTTTTTAAAGAAAAGATTTTTCATAGCGCGGTATTCTGCCAACTAAGCTACCAGGGCCCGTAACTAGGCCAGACAAATCCATTCTCTTCAACGATCCCACATCCCCAGCACTCACAGTTTTTGCGATGTACATATGGGGAAGGCCCAATAAATACAAGATGATTGAAAAAACTGACGACGGTCAACGGAATACTTACGTTAAAAATATAACAGAAGAGATAATTATATATATATATATATATATATATATATATATATATATATATATATATATATATATATATATATGATGTTATGAGAAAAAGGAGAATTGCATTTTTTGTCCACTTGTTAAGAATGATACCCATCAGGCTGATGAACCATTTTTTAAAAATATTTTAAAGAAAAGAAGACCAAAACTGCCTGGTCCTAATAGGTATGTAGAAAAAGATTTGCTAGAGACGGAGGTTACCTACGAGAATGTTCTGAAAAGTAACCGTCTCAGGATGAAACTGGATACTCACTTTGGTTTTTAGGAAAAATTAAAGCTGAAGACGGAAAAGAAATGGACCGAAGAAAGAGCTGCATCGGCAACGAATGAAGGAATACTGGAAGCACAGTTTAAATAACGTACAGCTAAATGTGGAAACAAATAAACAACAGGATGCGTTTTGTAATTGTTTCAGAAGATTTCTAAGGGAATGGCAGGTAATACAAATAGCTTTGTCAACCCGATTATTGACATTGACATGTTTTATGATAACCTGATTTCTTTCAATTCACTGTTGTAGAACGGAAACAGTTCAAGAAAGTTAGCTATGCATGGACACTATAGTAATATTGAGATATTGGTTGTAAATCTTTACTAATTTCTGGGAGATGAGCCAATCTTGAACGTTTGTAGTCCGTTTAACGTGATTACTTGGTAAAATTACTACCGTATTGATTGTGATTGAACACCGATTTATGCTTACTTAAATTAAGAGTTCTAAGATAATGGGCTCTTCTTCAAAGTAAAAATAAAACTTTTTTTTTTTTTTAAGTGAAAAGATTTGCCCTGCCCGGGGATTCGAACCCGGATCGTCTCCGTCTCCATCGTAGTGCTCTAAACCACTGAGCTACCAAAGGTCATATCCAAAACAGACAAATACGTTCTCTTCCCGGCCAGGGCAAATATTTTCTATTCAAAACTAAAATATTTAAAAATAATTACCATAAGAATAACAGTTAATTAAAATAAAACCATTTTCAGAAAAACGTTTGATGTTGTCACTGCTATAAAAGAATATTATTTGTTTTAATGCTATTGAGAAAAACCACATTGCAAAGCCTTATGTTTCAAATCCAGTAAGACACCCACTTACCTGTCGACGTTTCGCCTATTCAGGCATTATCAAGACATCAAAAACAAAAAAGGGGTTATTACACTTTTTGACTACTCTAATTTTGTCAAACCGACGTATTAACAAAGTCTTCTGCCAATGCTGATGACTTGCTCTTCTTCTTTTTTATCCTTCTAATATGCTCTGCAAGTCTTGTACATATTAGCCTTCCTGTTTGCCCAATGTACTCCTCCACACGAATATGGAATGCTGTAGACTCATGTATTTAGGCCTAAGTCATCTCTTGCACTATGAAGAGCCTGAATTATTTTTTTTTGAGTGGTATAGCATGTCCTTATTTTGTCTCTTAGAAACATTAATATTAACATTAACATATTGAAGAAAAAGGTGCAATACATCCCAACGATCAACAGCCCAAACAGGCTCCAAACATGAGACAGCCAAGACGTTCAACATACAACTCACTTGAGCTTTTGGCTCCAGTTTATTAATATTACTTGTTGTTAATGGACTCATCATTTTTCCATGAATTGTTCTTCTTTGCTCTGACCATATTGTTCCTAGGTCCTTCAATGCTTCCTTCTCTGATTTTATAATCGAATTTTCTACCTTGTTTCCAAACAATTTTTTTTTGTTCATAACACCACTGTGTGGTAGACTTTAATTTTTCTATATAAGTATGAATTCTATTGGCGACTTTTGTTGGGTGAAGTCTAGTAATACTTCCATAAAATTTAATTTTTTGTTTTCTGATATCTGCTGCCAGGTATCAGCTATTCTGATGCTTGATTGTAATTCGTATTTTTCTTGGTGTAATTTTGTAGCCGAAATCTTTCGGATGATTTTGCGTTCTTCTTATATAAAATCATATTATTATTTTTAAATAATCAATTATCTGTTTATTTAAACAAAATAACTAAAGGATTCTCTCCTGGCGAGCTCTATCGTTTATCCTCAACCTTCAAGAAGCCTTAGCCTGGCCTAAGTCCTGAGAAGGCGAGGACTTATTAAAGCCCGGGGGAGGGGAGGGGAGTGTAGCTTAGGCTAAGCGGCGGGGCAATTAACGCAACTTATTTTTCACAATGAAGGATTTTATTTGCCCTTAATTAAACCACTCATCAGCCCTTTCACGTCGTATTATTTTATCGAGCAATTAGCTTCAAGTATTTAACATGTAATAAAGCTGTTTCAAAATGTATGTATCTACAGCCACGGTGAATATTTAGTTAAGTCGGATTTTGTCCGGAGAGATTTAACTTCTTTCAGATAACCGGAATCGTATCATTCTCGTAGTTTTTGCTTGAAGTGGTGTTGTAATATAAACAATAACTCTTTTTCAAGCCAATGCCTTACTTAGCCACTTATTCACTGCGACAATAACACGATTCCTCTCACTTAAGTACAAGAAACTCATTTTGGAGAAAATAATTTAGCATTAGCAAAATGGAAGCAATATGTGGGACCCGTGCAGTTACTTATCATTAGGACTACGATTTTTATATTTTTCATTACACATCATTTGTTCTTTGCTACAACTACTATTAATATTCTATATGAGTAGAGAAGGTATTTATCACGAATGTATTTATTAAGAACTTTTTTTAGAATAAAAGATGAAATTTGACTCGTGCCGAGATCTTGGTATTCGATATCCGATACATTTTTCTGAAATATCGCATCAATTCTTTCAAAATTTGCGTATCGAAAACTGATATTTATAATTTTTTTTAAAATACTACTAATAATACAGATATTTAAGACGGTTGGCGTGTATCTTAAATATAACAAACAAACCTAATAGGATTGTTTTTGGACTTTGTCGAATCCACTACACCACGAGTGGCCCTTTTTCAATCTTCAAACAAAACTTCTGACTCCAATTCTACGTAAATCCTCTTTCCGTTTTGAATATAAAAATAATCAATTTATAATTAATAAGTGTCATTTTGGTATAAAAAAACAAAACAGACACAATACTTTCTAAATGTAATAGAAAAAAATATTGATATCAGATAAACGTTCTACTAATAATCGTTTAACTTCTTCACCAAAAGCTTGGTTGATATTCCTTGCAATGCCTAAGTAATAACTCAAAAAACACCCAGAAATGGCCTGTTTCAATTGTAAAATTTGAAATTAAATAATCCAAAATTAATAGAAAAGAATAGAATAGAAAAATAATTTTACTCTGGGACCAGGTCCCTTAAGAATAATAATATTGTACAGAAATTAATAGAAATATTTCTGGCCAAATGGCTACATATTGGAATACTACAATTAAATATGAACTAAAACGTATGTTTTCATAGAGAAAAATATATATAAAACAAAAAACAAAAAAATATTAAAATAATAGAATAAGAAATTACAATAAACAGAAATTGACTAATGGAAAAATAAAAAAGTAGATAAGAACATTTAATAATATGAATAATGAATGTGGCATAACATAATTTTTAAGAATTGCTATATTGAAGATTTTAAAAAAGAAAACTTCGATTCTGGAGTTACGAAATCTCACCTTAAAATTACTTGTACTAGTCAGAAATTATATATTAGTATTAACAAGTAAATTTTGTAGAACACAAACATAAAAAACAAAATATTCCAGAAGATTCTTGAATAATATCCTGAGAAGAGAAGAGATAGAGAGAGAAGACACAGTTTTGGAGATGCTTTGTTGGGGGGGCGCTGAACCGTTATCTGCCGACCTGTCAATCAACTATCGCCCGTTATCAAGAGCCACCGTTCCAATTTTAAGTCCTCTTCCAAACACACTTTTCACTTTTCCCTTCCAACTTATAATACACTTGCTAGCTTCCAACGTTTATATGCTTACTAATATGAGGTTGAAAGATTATAGATTTATAATGCAGGATAGAATAAGAAATTACTATAAAAAAATTATGTAATCCCTTAATTTCCAATTGATATTATTTTATCAATACTACTATTCGTTTGATTAAATACGAGTTATGTTCACTCAGAAGTATTCATTTCATTTAAATCGGATTAAACCAAGTTCGGTATAAATAAATAAAAATGTTTACGAACCCAAAGGCTCGATGCCGATACCAATCTCTGCTCATAAACCTCTATTCACAGACCACGACCCAAACCCAAGTACTCCAGATCACTCTTAAGGCAATATTCCCAACTAGGTATCGGTCTATTCTTCAGACACTTCTCAGTTAACTGGGAAACCATGTATGTATAGAAAAAAAATAATACTAATAATAGGGTTAAAATAATAAGGATTATTACTAATATGGTTCTCACTCCATCAGATCTTAGTAGGCTTCTTAAAATGGAATCTTCAGAGAGATTCCATCCTAGTAAACTAAAATTTATTTAAAAAAAAAGCAGTAAGAGCATGGTCTACCTTTTAAAGAGAGCAGCCATTCAGAGGAGGTGTGCCACATTACATAATTGTACTGTTTCTAAAGATAACATGTTTTATTATAATGCAATTGGGAAAAACCACAATGCAAAGCCTTATGTTTCAAAAAATACACCTACTTACCAGTCGACGTTTCGCCTATTCAGGCATTATCAAGACACCAAAATCAAAAAGGGGGTTATGTGAATCGCATCTCGAAGAAAAAGGTGCAAAACATCCCAACGATCAACAGCTCAAACAGGCTCCAAACATGAGACAGCACCCCGCCACCAAGACGTTCAACATACAACTTGTTTTATTAAAATAAATAGGTAAAAAACCGAAACCTTTAAGACTTAGTAATGGTTTCAATACATGGTAGAAACTGTAGAGTCTCCAAAAAGTGAGTATAACGATTTTCTCTCAATTGAGGGTAACTCTTAAGAGGGTCTATAGATTCTACAGGTTCGATACCCTACTGTTTAAAGAATAAATAGTAAGAGACTCGCTAACTCTTGACGTCTGTTAAACTCTAGTTATGAGTTGGTAATGTTATCAATTTGTCCCTCCGAGATAACTGCTATCAGAGCCTGATAACTGAAGACACGCGGCTGAGAGTTGCCCGATTAGGAGATAAGGCTAGTTTGAAGACCCCCCCCCCTAACCACTACCAGAAAGTTAGGGCGCCAATAACTCAGGGCAGGACATGGCGGACATCGCTCCTCCTGCCTCGGTAACGATAGTTGTTCGGCTCTACTAAATCAAGAGTTAGGTATTAGGCGAGGCTCGAACCTGGCCACTATATCACCCTCACCTCAGGGGCCGGGAGGCTATTCGATATCGATATCACCAGCATCGATTTCTAATATTTTTATTGTCTTGGTATCAGTTTTGTTGGTTGTCACTTCAAGTCAAGTCACAACAAGTTATAACTGTTCGTTTGTTTCCCTTTAAATATTCTTAAAAATATAATTATTCATGAATTTTAATATGAAAAAAGTTTCGGTAATCAGTTCATCAAGAATTGAACATTTTTACCAACATTTCAAAGTACATAAGACGATATAACCTAAACAAGTGTGTGTAAATTGGTTTTTAATATGTTTACTGTAAGTAATTGTTTCTATATACACTTATTGATAAAATTATTTTTATTTTCGAGAATATTAAAAATGAAACGAATAAAAAGTTATATATGTATTTATTTATTATTTCTTTGGGTCAACTGTTTTGAAGAACCACGGCCTCCTCTATCACCAATCGCCATGCTTTTCTATCGCTGACTATTGCCATCTAGCTGATAACTCCAGCTTTACGCAATCCGTCTACCTTAATCATGGCCTACCGACCGCTCGACGTCCCTGCAACTGTCAAGTCAATACCATCCTTGGAGTTGCATTTATTATTATTTGTGAGTGACTCTTCAACTACCATGCACTTCGGCCTAAAGAGGACCATTGTGCTCGAGTCTTCAAAATCCCTATCATAGGTAAATCTCAGTCTTGAAGTTCCTTGTGCCCTCCAGGACCAAGGCCGAATGTCCTCTTTCGGCATAGTGCATCAAATTCAAAGAGAAAGTGCCAGGGGGTTTCGTCCTCTTCTATGCACCATCTGCACCAAAGATCTTGTTCAATGCCCAGTGGATGCATACGCTTCCTGAGTTACGCATATGCTTCGACCATACTTTTGAGGTCGGTTCTCGACATGTGGGCTTTCATTAACTCCCAACATCCATGTTTTCACTCCCACAAGTAAACACAATGTAAAAGAAATTTCAACTTCTAACAAAATCACTAAGGTAAACACTAAATAGACCTTACGTTTTTCTACAACGAAACGAAAAGACATATAGAGGGAATACGTGATGATGAGAAGGAGAGGAGATAGATACAACTATAAGAGAGAACAGGGAATTAAAGTTTTATTACAACTGAAAAGTTAATGATTCCTCGTGATATTTTTAATTCAAAAGAAAACTTCGTTTTCTTGTCCTGCTTTTTTTACTCAGCAGCAATATCACCTTGTGATTATAAATTTATAATTCACATTTCCCCTTTACCCTTTCTTAGAAGATAACAGTAAATTCCTATTGAGGAAAAAGAGAATACAATATAAAGAGAGGCGATTGCTCAAATCATTAGAAGAGGATGTAAGGAGAATGGAAGAAAAACAGTAATAAAAAATCAACAAAATTAATGGGAGTGGAAGACAGGATGATAGTAAGTTGTGAAGGAAGAAGAAAAACGAGAAAGCTAAAGGAGATAGGAAGAGAACATTGAATAAAAGATGGTTTTAGCCGAGGAGGAATCTAATTTGGCTCTTACTTAGATCATGATGCTTACAATGTCAAACCCTTCCCAGCAACCAAAAATAAAAAATAAAAATAAATTCAATATTACCCGTGATCCTCAGCTTCGAGGCTGTGCCCTTTATATATTTTTATATTTTATTACCTACAACCATGCTATCACTATTATTAGGTATTCGATATAATACTTTACGGCAAAGTATTTTCTGTCAAACCGTGTATAGTAAATTTAAACATCATTACATATATGATTTCTTTATATAAAAAAAAATATATATTTTAGGCTCAAAATAAACTTTAATATTCAGAATAAACGAGAGTTATTTTATTTTATATGCTTTACTATATGAAACAGCTTAACATTATATGTTGTATTCTTATATTCTAGTCTGCAGCCGGAGATGGACCGTATGGGATTAGCACCCTCCTGGGGCTCACCCAGCCTATACAATTTTATAAAAATAGGGTACCCAAAATAAGGGGGAACAATATGGCGAATGCAAGTCACCTCCTTGCAGAACCGTTGTCCATGAAAAAGTACAGTCTCTAACATGTACTGAACCCCAGACCCGTTGACGGGTTGTAGTGGTACAGTTTTTTTTAATTTTTATTCTTATCCTCAACTCCTACTCTTCTGATAACATCCGTCTGGAGTCCCTCTTGGGATTCACCAATTTTCTATAACCTGAGGATGAGCGTCTTTGGTCTTTATCCTGCACATTTTTATCGATTTTATGTTTATAAAGTCGGATCCAACTCTTAATAAACATTAGTTATATTAGAAGTGGAGTAACTCGATACGTATAACTTTGAGCAATTATGTTTGTATAATTATTGTAAGTGTTAATAGTTATTAACTATTTTTAGCAATAGTGTTATTAATAGTAAGTAGCAATGTCATTGGACTTTTACGGATGCTTCAAGTAAACGTCTAAAAGCTGCTATATTGGCTTCACTGCCCAAGCAATGTTCCCAAGGAAAAGTCAGATACTTTGATATGAATAACATTTAAATAATAAAATGGGATGCCACCCTGAGATTATTATACTTAATATATAGTAATTCTATCTCATTAAAGAATAAGAGAAATATTCCTCTCTTCTCCAAAGGTTGACGGGGTTGACTGACTAGGAGTTGGTTATTAAATAATGATTCTTTTCCATTTAATTAAATAAAAATGTTATGTAGTGTGCTAATCATGTCTACGAGGTAACTTATAAAACTACTTACAAATAAATAAAAGAGGGCCCTTTTTCTAGGCGTGACAGTCTACATGTTGGTTGGCCGCTCCTTGCCAACTGCCGCTCTCTATCTTAACAGTAGAGGCAATAAATCCTAAGGAACATTTTAAGGTTCCTACCCAATGCTCCTTATCTTATTTACTTAGGTACTTCTAATGTTTCAGATGTCACGCGTGTACCATGTCAGCAATGAAGGCATGTTACAACGAATCCAGAGGCCCCTAGAGATATAGGATAGTATCAAAAGATATGAATCCGCATACTTTGGTCATGTGATGCAAAAAAAAAGTATCATCTGTTGTTGTTAATCATACACGGCAAGATTTAAGACGAGAGGTCCAGAAGTCGCAGAGGTCACTCCTAGTTGAGGAACCTGATGCAATGAACAGAACTAACATCAATAGAATTGTTTCGTGATACAGTCAGTGAAAAAAGATGGACCGTTATAAACGTCTAAATCCAAAGAGAATAAGAACTTTTAGAAAGAAAATAGTATTTACAAAATCATACATATTATGATATATAATTCTAGCTTTTGCCCGCGGCTTCGCTCGCGTGGAATTTGGTCTGCCACATGAAGTTTCGTGACAGATCATTTTATAAATAAATTTAATATTTTTTTTAACTATAAGTTACTCGTACATACAAAATTTCAGATGTCTAACTTCAGAACTGACGGATTCCATACAATCTTTGGACCCCTATTATATTAAAGGGTGGAATTATCCAAATTTCTTTCTTAAAGTATACAATAAACATATCTTCAAATTTCAAACTATACTATAATGGATTCTCCACAGAACACAAAAAACTATCTGCACGTGCCCCCGTGCCTCCCCCTAAATCTTTCTCTTTCTTGTATATCCTATATTACTGCAAAATTTCATCTAAATCCCTTCAATAGTTTTTGCGTGAAAGAGAGACAAACATACAAACTTCCCATTTATAATATTAGTAAGATTTGTAGGATCAAAACAATAGGTTCATTCATGTTCTTTCTATTATTTTAAGAACTATTTTCATGTGATTTGCCTTTAATTATGTACTGTAAAGGATTCTCCACAGTACCTAAAAAACTGTCTGGGGGGCGAATTAGGGGCGTAACCTATATTATTTTAAGGTTTCATCTAAATCCGTTCAGTAGTTTTTGCGTGAAAGAGAGACAAACATACAAACTTTCACATCTATAATATTAGTAGCATATACGTATGCATGGTTTTTATAGTACATATACATGTTTTTATATTAATAATATAGTAGTGGAACTGTTTTTTTCTTAATCACACGACATAAATATTTAGAAAACTGAAATCGATGTCCGTAATTTTATTAATGCCTTCTACGACATGTAGTAGGTACAGAATATTTATTAAGTAGTTGAATTTTTTTTCTAGATTCATCTACATCTTAAAAAAATACCTGTAACACTACAATGCGTGAACGGGTATGGGGTTTAATACATGGTAGAGACTGTACTATTTCATGGACAATGATTCTGCAAGGAGGTGACTTGTCACGTTCAACCGCCAGATTTTCCCCCTTATTTTTGGTACCCTATTTTTATTATATACTTCTACATATTAGTTCCACAAATTATATCAGAAAGCGAAAAATTAGTTTTACCCGAATGACTTTCTATGGTTCATTTTAATTATTATAATACATGCCAGAAATATGCACATTTAATTTTTTTTATAAATTCATTAAAAATTCGAGACATCAGCTATACTATGTTAGTATTAAAGGACCATAATACTATAGCTATAATACAATGATATATACAATAATAAATACCATATCCATACACTACAAGAAGAAGGTACCTGTTTCTTTTTATACATGGTACATGGGACATCAAACGAAATAGAGTATAGTTCTTTTGAAGCTTATTTTAATATTTCTTCTTGACTTTTCATAGCCAGAAACTACAAGGAAAAGTAACCTATTATTTTTATTTTTATATTACACGAACCATAAAAAATAAAACTAATAAGGAAGTAATAAAGCTAAGATGGGGGGGGGGGTGGAATGTAGCACCGGAACGATGATAATAGAAATACTGGTCACGGAAGTGGATGACATGATATTAGCTGTCAGAGCTAGCTATATTGCCAGTGACCAACCCACATCACGAATTACCCGCTCAAGCTCCCTGCAGGCGATCTTTAAGTGTAATTTTGACTCCACGGGTTATTTGTAGCAATTTCCTTAATCAGAAAATTACGTTTTTTTTCTCTCTCTAATTCGAGCATCTCACGCAACTGTATAGTGGTTTTATGCCACTAATGTGTTTCCAGTTAAAAAAAATAGAAGAAAATCGTTAACAGCAGAGCTCCATTAGAAATGTCTTATTTTCACTTTTTATATTGGTATCTGTTTTTCATTATTTATTTTAATGATTAAATTAATAAAGTATTTTTTCTCTCCTTCTTCTTTTTAGTAACTCTATTAAGTTTCGTATATATATATATATATAGAAAACGATGTAGAGTTCATTACGTTGGTAGAAACTTGTTTGTTTGTTCATTTAACGTCACTTTATGCTGCTATGGCTAATCGGACGATGCTACAATGGGAGCTCTAAATTTTGCCTATCCAGGTTTAATTAGGATAGGGATTTTTAACGAGTACCTGACATCGTACAGGCTCGGTACCCCCGGTTTAACGTCCCTTCCGAAGGACGGCGTAACTAAGGATTTTTTACTCCCTTAAAAAAATCCTAGGGGCCACCTGCCGGGCTACGAACCCGCGATCTTGGGTTTAGTAATTTGTTACGCTAACCACTAGACCACAGGTGACCGTGTTGGTAGAAACTGTACTTATTTCTAGGACAAAGTTTGTGCTAGGAGGAGGTTATCCTCCCTATTTTAATATTAGCTGCCAGTACATCACATCTACTAAATCTAAATAAATCTACTAATCTATGTATGTATGTATATATATATATATATATATATATATATATATATATATATATATATATATAATATATATGTATTATATCTAGAAGAGGTTACTTATTATGAGTTGAGCTAAGTTGGGTGAATTACAAGTTAATTAGCGGTGAGAGTAAGCTGCCGAGTCTCCGCTAGTTTCAAGGATTAAGTTCAAGTCATAGAGAGAAGTTTAAGTTTAGTCTGGGTCTGCAACTGATTAGTTAGCCTCTTCATTGAGGCGCTCTATTAACCAGCCGAGGAACCTCGCGCCCTTTGAAGACCAATCCTCTAATGGTAGCGCGTCATCATCGTCACCCTTCCCTGCCTACTTAGCAAAAGGATTAATGATAAAGTAATAGAAAGAGAAAGTAATAATGACAGTGAATGTAGTGAAAATTAAAATGAGAGAGAAAGTGAGAGCGAAAATGAGAGTGCCTTTTGAAAATGCTTGAGGGCCGTTTAAAGCGAATAATGAACAGAAGAAGAAATATTTCCTTAGTGCTTTTCTATGCCTATCCATTAACTCGCAACACCCTTCATATATCTATAGTCTTCTCCAATTCAAGTCCAGCACCACAAAACAAGATCCCGCATATCCGATCTCTAAACTCGCTCCCACAGAACCAAGGCGTTCCATCCTCGCCCGCTCCACCAATGTATGGAACTCAATCCCTCCTTTCATCCGCCATGCTTCTTCGCTGGCTTCATTTCAATCCTTGCATTTTCAACATGTCTTGACATCACATAAAGATGTTCTCTAAGCTGGTCAATCATCTGCTTAAATAAATTAGTACTGAATAATCGATTTCGTGACCAACGCGTTTTTGTTTATTTTTCCCAAAGAAGATTTAGACTTTATCACATTCTATCCCATTCATTTATTTTATTGAGTAATTGTTGTTATTAATATATTTATTCTAGGTTACTATTTAGTTATTTTTATGTTTTTGTCAATTTTAATTACTTCATGATCTGTATTATTATGTAGCCTTCTGGCCAGATATATATTATGATTATATTTTTTTTGTTAATGTTTGTTATTCTAAAGGGACTTGGTCCCAGATCAAAGATTCTTTTCTATTCTATTTGTTTAGTCGCGGACATGGACTACCCGCCAGATGGAACGGACCGATCATTGCCTCTAAAATCGGAAATTTACTGTACCGCCAAAATCAAGGAGAGGGGGGATTGACGCTCAGAGCGCCCTTCACTTATCATCAGATCGCCGAGCGGAGCAGTTCTATCAGCCCTTCGCAGCTAAGATCATCGCACACTGCCGCCAAGTAATCCGCTTTCAAGCCGCTACTTCTGTGAGGACGTCCAGAGGTTTCAAGATTGTCACTCGCCAGAAGCTATACTGAGATTATAATTGAGCATACATCACACAAATTGTAAGTCACATTTCATTACCATAAGGCTTCAATTGTCAACTAATTTTTCTCCTGATGATCAACGTATTACATGGTATCAACCGGACAGTTCAAGTTAATTAATGATATTATACTCATTGTTCCGTCATGCCGTGATCACTGGCGAAGATAATAATTATTCGCACATCTTCGCGCCTTATTGAAAACTTCATCATTACGTTCAAGTTTATTTTGTTGTAATTATCTCTTTGGCCATTATGCTAGCATGGAGCATTTCTGTTATTGTTAAGTATCGCTCCCATTCATATTAATCATTTGTTCTTCTTTTTTTTGTTTAAAATTAATTTGTTCATTAGATCGCTAAGTTACATGTTTAGTTTTAAGTTAATTTTGTAGACGCTATTACTAATTTGTATTTTCTTTTACATGCATATTTAATAGTATTTAAGAAATCTCGCATGTTATTTAAATTAATAAATCAAACGCTTTCTTAATATCTGAGACTTCATTCAATTCCCGTGGTACTTCCATTTGCTTCCTATTAAAATTATTCAGTCTAATCACGCTTTAACGCTATTCTATATACATAGTGTGGATATGGAATGTAGTACATTGTTCAATTTTTATTTATAAATACGGCTTAGTAGTTTATTGCAAATAAAGGACGTTTAATATGAAGTATGTTTAGTAACTAAATTCAACAAATTTAGTTTTCTGAATGAAGTCTGCATGACTGTGACTTTTACTATTCAGAATTAACGATGCCCGCAATATGCCTTTACTGGTTGTTTTTTTTGTATTTATCTCTGCCTAAGAGATTAAAGGGTTGTATTAGTAACCTTTCAAAAATAAAAAGTATAATCTATAAATCAAGAAATTAAATATTAAAAAATGCGGTTAGTTTACGCTTTTTCAACAGCATTTTTCGTGAACAAGTGTTTAAAAAATTAATTTCCTACTGTATTAATTTTTATAATTTATACCTACGATATAACAATTATAAAACATGTATGAGATGAAAATAGTTGACTGGATGATCTAATGTAAAGGAGATAGTTGTGGGGTGCATTAAAAAAAAACACTGAATAAGTAATAAACTTATAATTATGTGCCGACGTTTCGACCTACAGTGTAGGTCATCCTCAGGGCTATAAGAGAGAAACACACAGAACAGAAAATATAAAAAATGTACAGTAACAATAATATGGTGACAAGTAATGTAGAAAATTAAAATAGTGGCAGATATGAAGATGAAAGATAACGAATATTGAAAAAGTAACAGAATATAATAAAATTAAGATATAGACAGATTTAAAAAAAATTAATGATAATGAAAAGAAATTAAAATAGTGACAGATATAATAAAATTAAGATAAAGACAGATATAACAAAATTAATGATAATGAAAAGAAAATGAAAATAATGACAGATATAATAAAATGAGACAGATTTAATAAAATAAAAGAAAATGAGCAGAAATTATTTATTATAAATAACGAATATAAAATAAATCTTAATTTTATTATATTCTGTTACTTTTCAATATTCGTTATCTTTCATCTTCATATCTGCCACTATTTTAATTTTCTATATTACTTGTCACCATATTATTGTTACTGTACATTTTTTTTAATTTTTTGTTCTGTGTGTTTCTCTCTTATAGCCCTGAAGATGACCTACACTGTAGGTCGAAACGTCGGCACATAATTATAAGTTTATTACTTATTCAGTGTTTTTTTTTACTGCACTCCCCAACTATCTCCTTTACATTAAATTATAAAACATAATGAGGAGGTAGATAATTGGTATTTCCTGCCTTTGTCGATTAAATAATATGACGAAAACAAATTAGAGTATATAGTAAATGAATCGTTTGAAAGGGCTTGAAGGGATTTGGCAGGTCTTGAGGCATAATAGAGTCGGGGAGCTGAAGATGACAAGCTTACACAAGCGCACTGACAAGCCTACACAAGCGCATTGACAACTCCTTCAATGTCCACTCCTTTCATCCCCAATCACTACCGCTCTTACTAGATTCAACCTTACCTCAATAACATTATTCACGTTATTGTCTCTATTTTCATCGTTTCTGAATTCCCTTATAAATTTCCATTTAAATTTCCGTTAAATTGTTCGGAATTTCCATTTATATTTAATATAACATTGAAGTGTTTTGTTATCATAAAGCCGTTCCTTATCATAAATAAACGATGATTATACGATAGCCTGAAATGAGTTGATTTTGACATAGTAAAACAAAACATTTTCATTTTATTTTTTTATTAAAGGCAATTTCTTTATGAAGCAATGTTTAGATTAATGTAAACATAATTATGCAACTTATAATAATAATAATAAATATATAAACTTAACGAACCCGAAGGTTCGATGCCGATACTACCAATCTCTGCTTACAAACTTCCACCTAACAACTTCCATATGTTATCGCTTCAATTACACAATATTAACCTGGTCCATACTCCGTAATTTAGCGTTGTGTAATCGCATAATTTCTTCAGTGAACTTAACATTTTTCTCAGCGAATATTCTACTGAATAACTTATTTTTAAATACTTTAAGAAGTTGTCTACCCTTCAATGTTAACGGCTCACATGGATATAGAAGCAGCTCCGGCCAATTTTATCAAGAGAGAAGTAACTGCTTTCAGATGACCGGAATCGTGTTATTCTCGTAATTTTTGGTTTGAAATGGAGTTGTAACATACGAAATAACTCCTTTTCAAGCCAATATCTAGCTTAGCCATCTATTCACTTCGAAAATAACACGATAATGCTTACAAAGTAAAAGAATTTTGGATGAAATCCGACAAAAAGACCTACTTAATTATCGTGGCTGTAAATATTAAGAAGATATTTTTCAATCATTTAATTCTAATGATCGAGTTAGGTAATATGGGACCGAAAAATGACTAGCCTTGAATGCCTGTATGTGTACCATTAATCCTAAGTATTTTAAATTCTAAATATCCTGGATTATAATTGAAAAAATAAATAATATAAAATAATTATAATGCAATTGGGAAAAACAACAATGCATTATGTTTCAAATCCAGTAATACACCCACTTACCAGTCGACGTTTCGCCTATTCAGGCATTATAAAGAAACAAAAACAAAAAAGAGTTATGTGAATCACATCTCGAAGAAAAAGGTGCAAGACATCCCAACGATCAACAGCCCAAACAGGCGCCAAGTAAGTGGGTGTATTATTGGATTTGAAACATAAGGCTTTGCATTGTGTTTTTTTCCAATTGCATTATAATAAATAATAGTGTATCTTTTTGAGTTTTTGGCTCTATTTTATTAATATAAAATAATAAAAGAAGCCCCTGAATAAAGTTCTTAGCCTTAGCTACACAAAAACGTATCAGTATATATTGGCATTTGCTTGGTACAATATGTTTCACATTCTATATTGGTCACAAAATGTTATATCTGAGTTAATATATAACAGTTTTTAACAGTTAATATAATCTGGATAACAGTTGTTTCCCCTTCACTAGAGTGACACAATGTTCCTGAAACAAAACCGGTCATTCCTTACTCAAAAATGGAAATTTTATAGATCTGTTTTTGTATCACTAAGACGACAAATCATTGGATGCAAATCGTTATCTGATGTAAAAATATATTTCTTAATTTATTAAGATAAATTAAAATGAAGAAAGGCAATATATATTCTAACTGCTACAAAGAAGAATTAAGAAAAATGCGAAATCCACACTCCCTTAAAATATTTCACCACGTAGTTCCCGAAAGCTAATAATATCTAAAATTCAAATGAACCAGGGGGTTGTTGGTTATTTTATTAATGACTCAGACACTCTAGGATCAGTATTCATGACCGCTAAGGTTTAATATTCCACTTTACAGAGACGACTGGATCTGATACAGATACTATTTATGTTCTGACCGCTCGTGTCTTAATGTAGACGATAAGAGGGGATATGCTAATAGGAGACTATCTCCCTTACCATCGCCGAGATTTAGACCTACACCAGAGTACGCGGGTGTTCCTCCCCCTTCAATATTCATATTCATACCCTAGGTTGGGCGATAGCTCAATCCATCGGCTTGCTTTGTCACCTGCTTCCGGTGTCGCGTCACGTACCACCACCTCCCACCACCCACCTTACACTGTATCGGTTCAGATAGATGCTAAATTTACATACACTGAGTCGTATCTATCTGGAGAGTAAATTGAGGGGTCTGTTGCATTATTGATCTAGCTACACTTTTTACCTTATTTTCATTTGACATTTTTTTAAATAATAAAAAATAATTAAAATAGAGCCAAAAACTTAAAAAGAAGCACTATTATTTATTATATTAATTTATTTGTATTATATTGAGTTATATAATATAATAATATATAATATTGATATTATATTGAGTTGTATGTTGAACGTCTTGGTGGTGGGGTGCTGTCTCATGTTTGGAGCCTGTTTGGGCTGTTGATCGTTGGGATGTATTGCACCTTTTTCTTCGAGATGTGATTCACATAACCCCCTTTTTGTTTTTGGTGTCTTGATAATGCCTGAATAGGCGAAACGTCGACTGGTAAGTGGGTGTATTTTTGAAACATAAGGCTTTGCATTGTCGTTTTTCCCAATTGCATTATAATAAAAAATAATTTAACATATAAAAGCAAAACCTCGAAACAGATATGAATGGAATAATTATTGGCAGGTATTTTTGTATTCGAGATAAGGTTTCTCGTATATATACATAAATTGGTATCTTACCTATGAAGAAGACAAGACTAAGCATCGACCAAAGAGAATTTGGACAGATGATCAGAGACAATAGAAGAGAAATTGAAGAAGTTCTGGGAAGGGAAGAAGAAAAAGGTACGCTTGAAGACTTACGTTATGTGTGGTCCTTGGATGGCAAAATTCATAAATAAAAAAATAAATAAACTGTTATCCACTTTTCTTAACTCTTAATAAAATAAGTTTAACCATCAGTTCTTGATACAGTCCTTACTCATTAAACTATATTTTAGCGAACTTTCGAGGCTATATTGTTCTCATAATTATGCAAAATTGATGACAAAATTTAATATAATAAATCAATAAATATAATAATTAATAAATAAATTAGTATTAAAATGATTTATAAATTCAATATTTCTGATTGTATAACAGATTAAACGACTCAGATTATTTATTATTATTTCTTTTTTTTTACAAAAATTATCTATAGATGTAACTTTCTTTAACAAGCCGAATTTTCGTCCCTGCCTTTGACAAGATTTCCCCATTACTTTTCTTAAAGGAAACGATAAAAAAAATTGTCAATCTAATTTTCATTTTAATTGGAAGGAAGAAGGCAAACAGTTATATAACGACATCATTACTCCGTCAGCCTAGCTCGCCATTGTTGAAAAAACTTTAAAGCATCTCTCTGGAAGAATCGTTATTTAACTCTGTGAGAACGGAACTTGAGCAGATACCAAGGTAATCTTCGATATTAAATAAATATTCAAAACCGGAGTTTAATTTTAAATATTTTCTATTATTGAGAATAACAATAGTCCTCAAATGATTCACTAGGGACCTTTAAGTAATATATTATATAAGTAACATGCTATTATTTTTTTTAAATTTATTTATTGATATTTACAACTGTATTACAATTATACAACAATTAAATAGGATGCGTGATACATAATGACATTAGAATGATAAGTAGAGAAACTAACCACTGGTAGTTATACAAGTGTATATTATCCTGTAATATATGTTCGTATTTTTTTTAGTTACTTTCATCGTTTCATGTTAGACATAACAATTTTCGCGTTGTCGATTGTTTTTTTCGTTATTGAGATGTTGCTAGAAATATGGTCATACAAAGGGTAAAGGAACATATTGATATCTTCTGATGAAATGAATTTTGTGGAAAATACTCTGACATAAGCTAAAAAAAAGCATTAACATGTTTTTTAAAGAATATATATATTTTTTTTAAATTTATTTGTTGATATCTACAACTGTATTACAATTATACAACAATTAAATAGGGTGCGTGATACATAATGACATTAGAATGATAAGTAGAGAAACTACCCACTGGTAGTACTCAAATCAAAGTTCAACTAAGGTCACGTGGCCATCTTCTTTTCGGACGCCTCGGAGGATTATCGGGAATTGAAGAGGAAGCTAGGTTTGAAACTAGACGGTTTGAGTGGGAATGAAGTTAGTTATGAAAGGATAGATACCGGGTTCGGGCCAAATCAGCAACAAAAGGGATATTAGGGTCGTTATGGATGACTTTAGTCTTAAAAAAATAAGGAGCATTGAGGATTTTACGAAGGATTTTGGATTGTAAGGATTGGATGCGAGAGGAATTCGATGGCTTAGTGGAGCCCCAAAGCTTTACTCCGTAAGTCCAAATAGGTCGTATGATGGTCATGTAGATGAGTCTTTTGTAGTTATTTGGGAGCTTAGAGCCACTGTCTAGTAAGTGTTGAAGTAGCCTGAAACGTCGTGCGGTTTCTTGTTTTGTGTATGAGGATAACATACAATTATAAAAAAAAAAAAAAACTGTACCACTAGAACTCATCATGACTCAAAACCCAAGGATTCAGTACATGGTAGAGAATATACTGTTTATAGATCAATGGTTGTGGGAAGAGGTGATTTGTCCGAGATCACTCTCAAACGTCAGGTCTTTTCCCAATTAAAGGTATCCACTTTATAGGGTGAGCTCCAGGAAGTCAGCGTTCTAAACACGGAACTAGCCCGCTCCTAAACCAATCGGATGTGTATGATCCCACCCATATCACATCCCAGAACATTGGTTTGTAGAATACAGTCTCTACCATTTACTCAACTAAAGACACCTATAATATTGAAAATTTTAATATTTGAATAACTAAGGGATTATCCCCTGTCCGCCTGACGAAGGACCAATTATACAAGTGTTCATTAAATCGTATGTAGTAAGTTACTAAACGTTTTAATATTGGTACCCCAAAATTGTGCTTAAATTTAATTGATAGCATAGCGAATATTTCGATGTGCTTGTTAAGTTCTTGGGTGTAGTAACGATTTCCTAAGATGCTAATAATTGCTAACCCGGAAGGTAAACACCTGATGAGTAGACCAAGGCGTAATCGGGAAGATTTCTTAATGATTTGGGATTCATGTCATTTCAACTGCCTCAGTACTCCCACATTCGTCGCCATTGCTGTTCCCTTCTTTTTTGTCCATTTTTTTGCCATCTCCAGCTTTGGTTTTCCTTGAAAACCCAAGTGTGGATATTTGTATGCATCCATCCTGAGACGATTGCATTCCAGAACATCCACATAACGGTAATCGCTATCCTGTGTAAATCTTTTTCTACCTCTTCGAACCATGTAGGATTGGTCTTATTTTCTTTAAAATAAGTCAAAATCCTGGTCGTCAGTCTAATAGGTTTCATTCTTTACAAGTGACCATAAAATACAATTCTCCTTTTTCTCATAACATTTTTGGAACTTCAGTGTAATCCTTATACCTTTTATTATAATAATTACCATTAAATGTCATTTTACAATTACTTTTGGTCAGATATCAGCATTCTAAATATTTTTTTGGATTTAAGAGTAGAAATGGATTTATTTAAAATATTATAGCCCAGAAAAAGCTGAACATTACTGCATGGAAAAATATTTTAATAGGTCACTTTTATATATTTTAATGAATATAAAGGATATTTTAATGAATTCATGTTCATTATTTTCGAAGGTTAATTGACAAATATAAAGCATGGGAAAAATAGTTGTAAATATGAATGCGGATGAAAAAAAGTATGGTATTTTTTTTAATTACCCCAAAATTGGGTCAAGTGGGGAACTGTCCTTTTAACGCCCAACAACTCAATTAGAGAGACAAAATCACTCAGCCTGGCTGACATAACAACATCCCGCTGCTCAATCATAACAAAGGACTAAATTAAAACATTTTTTGCCGCGATTAATTATTAATACATTGTAATTTTTTAAAAATTGTAGGATTAAGATGCAAGCACAGAAAAAAAGATTATTTCATTAAGGGGGCAGCTAAAAGTGTAAGTTATTTTCATTTAGACCAAATTAACATTTTTTTTATATATGTATTTACAACTCCTTTCAGCCATCTTAAAGAATTAGGTCTTCGAAAAAATTCTTAGTAGCAAGATTAATCGTGGGGAAATATAGCTTATATTGTGGATTTTTTGTCAAAATGGAGTATGGGATATAAAAAAAAAGGAATATACGCATGGGATTTCAAAATCGATCATTTTTACATTACAAAATTGTATTGCGTAAAGGGAATCGACAAACAAAATTAAAAACAAAACCTCCAACAAGTCCTTCCGCAACTTATTCGCCTGACATCTCCAATAGATTTCCAACGATTCTGAAATTTGGATATTTTCCTCAAGGATAACATATTTGAAAATGATTCTTAATTCAAAAATGTATTTTCAGATTTTATTTCACTAAAAAAAATGAATTTTTTACTTCTGTGATTAAATATTAAATATTCTGCTGCAAATATAATTGTTTATTTTTTTATTAATTTAATCGTTGAAATTTACAACTATATTGTAACAATACAACCAGTCAGGAATGATACATAATGGCATGAATAAAGACAACTTGAGGAACTACCCACTGATAGTAATCAAATAACAAATTCAACTTAAAAGGTCATGAGGTCATCTTCTTTTCAGATGCCTTGGAAGATTATCAGGAATTGAAAGGTTTCTAAGAGTGAAAAAAGTGGGTTTGAGTGGGAAAAAACTTTGTCATGAAAGGACTGATATCGGGTATACATCAGTAACTAATTGGACATTATGGTCATTATGGGTGACTTTATTCGTAATAAAGAAAGGAGCGTTGAGGATTTTACAAAAGATTGTAGGATTGTATACGAGAGGAGTGTTAGTGGAGCCATTAAGCTCTGCTCCGTTAGTCCAAAAGGATGTTATAATTGTCAAGTAGATGAGTCTTTTGTAACTATTTGAGAGCTTAGAGCGTTTGTCTAGTAAGTGCCGAAGTACCCGGAAATGTCAAACCAATTAACTTAAAATAAAAATAATATATCAATTGAAAGCGTTTTTATTTAGTATTTAATCTCTTCTGGTTCTTCAAACATATCTAACATTATTACTCGAACCAGATCCTCTCCTCTGTGGCGCAGACGCAAGTTACTTATAATAGTCCAGTGTATGAGTATTTAGTAATTAATTGGCATCTTACAGCGTTTGTCTATTAAGTGTTGAAGTAGCCCGAAACGGCGAAATTTTTAAAGTAAACAATTTATCTACTCGAGATCTTCAAGAAATCAGCGCTGTGCCCACCGAACTACTCTGCCCTTATTACACAAGCCCTACAAAGCTTTAACAATGATTAAATAAAGATGCTCGCCTTTAATTCATTCTCTTAGCCCTAAAGGAGATATATTGCAGATCGTCCTTGTAATAGGAATTAAAGAAATCGTGCGGAAAGGGATCGGATGATTGAGTAAGTTATTCCGGATTAGATTTCAGCTCGATATCAAATGGAGCAGAATGATCACTACCCGATTTAGGGCGAATGATCATTCAATTTTTACTATTCATTTTATTACATTGTAGATTGTACTTTATTAGACATTAGGCTCACTAGGATGACAATATTATAGTTAATGATGATTTTAATAATAACACTCATAGTAATAATGATTCTCATTTGTGTAATACTGATTTTTGTTAGTTTTGACAAGTTTACCTCAGATAGAAAAATAATTATTTTTAAACATTAGTCTAAGATTTAGTTTAGTCTTTCGTCCTGCTCAATCAGTATTATGATTAATATTTTTATAAAATTTTAACCAAAGGCACTGTTCTCTCATTAACAGGGTCGCTATGTGCATGTTAAATGCGGATCTTCTCTTGGATCCTATGGACACCTGAAAAAGGTCGGGTAGAAAATGTGGGACAGTCAAGGGTATCTAGAGGAACGCTTGAGATAGAAAAGTGAAAGAAACATCTTCAAATAAATTACTATATTGAAATATTTACCCTCAAATATTACCAATAATGATATTGACTAATAAAATAGTATAATAAAAGATATAATAGACACCATAACAAGAATTATAGAAGATTAACCAT
The DNA here is from genome assembly GCA_037127475.1 of Arma custos. Classification (NCBI taxonomy): domain Eukaryota; kingdom Metazoa; phylum Arthropoda; class Insecta; order Hemiptera; family Pentatomidae; genus Arma; species Arma custos. The sequence continues at coordinate 13,533,127 of CM073762.1, read as the reverse complement.
CAATAATAATTCTGACTAATTGATTAAAAACTAAAACGTGAAAGAAACATCTTCAAATAAATTACTATATATTAATATTTATAAATAAATTACTATATATTTAGATTCACCATCAATAATAATTCTGACTAATTGATTAAAAACTAAAAAGTGAAAGAAACATCTTCAAATAAATTACTATATTGAAATATTTACACTCAACTACTACCAATAATACTAGTGACTATTAAAATAGTATAATAAAAGATATAATAGACACCATAACAAAAATTATAGAAGATTCACCATCAATAATAATTCTGACTAATTGATTAAAAACTAAAACGTGAAAGAAACATCTTCAAATAAATTACTATATATTAATATTTATATATAAATTACTATATAATTAGATTCACCATCAATAATAATTCTGACTAATTGATTAAAAACTAAAACGTGAAAGAAACATCTTCAAATAAATTACTATATATTAATATTTATATATAAATTACTATATAATTAGATTCACCATCAATAATAATTCTGACTAATTGATTAAAAACTAAAAAGTGAAAGAAACATCTTCAAATAAATTACTATATTGAAATATTTACACTCAACTACTACCAATAATGCTAGTGACTAATAAAATAATATAATAAAAGATATAATAGACATAACAAAAATTATAGAAGATTCAGCATCAATAATAATTCTGACTAATTGATTAAAAACTAAAACCATATACCCAATTCACCATCAATAATAATACTGACAACATACGAACTAAAATCGTATACCAGATCTCAATAAATAGTCATAATCCCCAAAACCACTAATAAAATAATAATTTCAATTTAAAACATGATCCATCATCCATAACAATAATCATAATAATAATAATCATAGGCACTAAGAATAATTACAATTTAAGTAGAAGATCTCCCATCTGTATTGTTGAAACGGGACGAACGAATGATGAAAAATAAAATATTTAATTGTCAGAATTGAGTGGCTCTATCACCAACTGAACTAACATCTGGCTTCACCCATAATCTAGTCTCACTACAGTATAAAGGAAAATTCATACCTTCCAAATCCATCTGGCTTCTTGATCAGGTCTCGATACTTCTCACTAGTACCAATCTTTAACTCTGACTTATAGGGTAATTAACGACTCATTCGAGCTAGCATTATCGTTTTTACCCCTGGGTCCGGGAGGTGCTGCTACTTGTGGACACAAGTGGCAAAACATTCTTGAATAAAATGTAATTTAAAATTAAGAATTAAATGTTCGATTAATTTCGGGATCGACGTGATGAATGCTGACGAATACCCTGCCAGAACGAGGTCGGTGAACTGTTTAGTAAGGTTACATACACAAAAATCATTACTGATTCAGATGAGAATCGAACCCACACCACACCGACCATTACAACTAACTTCGATGAGGTAAGATGGAAATTGAGATATGTTTTTTCACCCACTTCAGATGAGGCATTGCCTCTAAGAGAATTACGCTGAAGGCTATAGCCGACCCGATTATTCTTATAGAGGCTAACTTATGCCCTATGTATGGAAATGTGGAGGTAATACGAAGATGTGCTGTATCTGTTCCATGAAGAATGTTATTCAAATCTTTCAACCCCCCTCCATTCATTTATTCAGATCCAAGAGCGATTTATTCAGATGACATTGGGAGATATGACAGGAACAGCTGATGAGTTAGTATTTCCTCCATCATGCTTCTGAATATTTGTCTAGTCAGCATTGATAAAAATGAGTAATATTTTCAGTCGATTCAGTGAAAAAAAATGTCCTTGCTTAATAAACTATGACACGTTTATAAAAGAGATATGAATTTTAATAAGTTAAATATTATTTTTCGGGGAGCGGAGAAGCTCAGCAGAGTGTACAATTATGCTGAAGGTTCCGAGCTCAAATCCGGCTCGCAGATAAATTATTTAATCTAGTAACAACCACATATAGACTCTGCAGGGGCTCACCCAAGCTCTATTTAGTGGGTACCGTTAATTGGAGGGGGATACGGTTGAGAGTTATCTCAGTAAATCACTTTCTTGCACAAAAGTTGGCTTAGAATCAGTACAGTCTACCGTACCCTGACTATATTATTAAAATATATATGACAATATAAAACACTTCAATATAAAAAACTTTTAGTTGGCTTCTTAAATAAATTTAATTATATATCTCATATTTAATATCTACAGCCCTGTGAATAAGTGGTTGTCTAATTTTTTCCAAAATGAATTTCGTGTACTATGAAGTAAGCGGAATGGAGTTATTTACGTAGTGTTGGCTTGAAAATGAGTTATTGTTTATATTACAACTCCACTTAAAGCCAAAAACTACGAGAATGATACGATTCCGGTTATCTGAAAGCAGTTAAATCTCTATGGAAAAAATCCGACTTTTTATTCACCGGGGCTGTAGGTAATACATTAAATAAAATCTACCAAAGGCGGATTTGAATCCGGGGAATTTGGCGCGGTACTTCACTCCCCTTATAGGTTATTATAAACCTGTACCACTACAAACCGTTTTGTATTGTATTGTCCGTATTGTATTACCCATAGTCAGTTCCAAGATTTTCGGCATAGCAACTCAGTGCTCTACCACTGAGCCACTGGTAGGTTGGTAGGTACCCCGATTGGTTGTTATAGGTTTTCAATATTATTTTTTTCTTTACAAGCCAAATACATTCAGTAATCACCTGTTACTTCGAAAAATTATATCAATTGAAATCATGTATATTTCATGGTTAACCTTGTCTGATTCTCCAAAAACGGCTGTATCTGACGTTATTACTTGAAATAGATCCTCTCCTCTGTGGCACAGACGCGATAAATTCGCACAAATAAAACTAAATGAGTGGAGCTGGTGCTTTGTCCAGTCCGGATTAGTAGATGATAATAATGGATTATTATATTTTATTTATATCGTATTAATTCTTACATTTAAGTAAACTAAAACTTTAGAGGTATTTTTTATAAAAATTCTTTTTATTATAAATATTGAGGATTATCTATTAGTTCTATTTTGTATATATCCGGAAAAAAAAATTTTTGTTTAAAATTATTGTATTTAATAGATAGATTTAAGGAGAAGTGCATTGGTGAGTTAAAAGGTGAAAAGACTTTTATTTAAATTTTATTAATATTTTAATGCTTATTAGGGAGCTGATAATTTGTGGGATTTTTTGATATAAATAACACTAACAGGAAATATTTTAGAATTTAAAGAAATTAATCACATAATAGCTCTAGTCAAACTAACTTTTAAGAAGAAAATCCTAAGCATTGTTCAAGTGCACACGCCAACTGCCGATTCGACAGAAGAAGATATAATAGGACAAGAATTGCTCAAAATAAAGTTGAGTGGCCGAAATTAATGTCGAACTCCACTTCCCAATAGAGCAGGTCACTCCACTCAAGTTAGACCATCCTCCCATAAGGGAAGGCCCATAAAGAGTTATTATGTATGTATATATTTTTGTAAATATTAGTAGTTTATTGTAAACCACTTGTTTTGTAATTCTCTTTATAATAAAGGCTTTATTCATTCATTCGTTCATTCATTCATTTAATGTATTAAAAGCCGGGGATGGATCCTTTGGGACCGGAGCCTTCCTGAAGCTCAACCAGCCCCTAAAAAGTGGATATCCGAAATAGTTAAGTCACTACAACGTAGTGAACCCCAGACTTTTTTTGTTTTTTTTTATAACGACCTGTAAGTAAAGAAGCACCTCCAGAGTTCATGTAGTTTAGTTTTTAACAAATTTAACAAGAACTAAATATAAATTAGATAAATCGTAGTTTTAAAATTAAATATATAACGAATTGGAGTTAACAAGGACTAACTTTTTTACGACCTCCACAGAAATATAAACGACAATTAACACGATAAAAAAAAAAACGTAGCAAGGTTGCCAGGAGAGAAAAGGCCAGATAAGGGAAACATTGGCCGGAGCCAGGGAGATAATTCTTTTGTCCTGGGGCGAACCAAGGTTTATGTCCTCCGCTGGGCTCCCCTGAATTCTAAATGCCTTTTTTAAGGAAATAGCTTAGGATCTAATATATTTCTCACCTAGATCCCTCCACGGCTAACTCCAGCCTTAGGCTCTCTAATCTAGGGCATTTACAACCGATTCTGCCGTTTAGAAAAAAAATCTAGAAAATACAGTTATACTTAGATAGAAAAAAAAATTATACCACTTTAATGTGCCATCTGTAGGTGATAAAGACTGTACTGTAACAAAACCTAAGATTGTGTAGAAAGGGAATTTGGTTTTGTTTCCTTTTTTATAAGTTGATTTAATGCGTCCCTTCCGTGGGTCACCTGGAAATGGATGCCCTCTCAATGTTATTCTAAACGGATGCAATAATGCACTTGTGGTCTGTGTACCACCATTCCTCAGCACTATGAAATAATACCTAAATGAGCACTAAGAAAGGAATTAGGACAATTTCACCCAAGGGTTTCCCTCTTATTAGGGGTTCAAAGATTCTATGAAATCGGAGAACGGAGATAGTTGGGGGGTGCAGTAAAAAAAACACAAATAAGTACTAGACTTATATTTAGTAAGTGCCGACGTTTCTACCTACAATCATCTTCAGGGCTATGAGAGAGAAACAAACAGAACAAAAAATATATAAAAACGTTACAGTAACAATAATATAGTGACATGTAATGTAGAAAATTAAAATAGTGACAGATATGAAAATTAAAGATAACGAATATTAAAAGAGTGACAGAATATAATAAAATTAAGATATTGACAGATTTAATAAAATTAAAGATAATGAACAGAAATTAAAATAGTGGCAGATATAATAATTAAAGATAACGAATATAAAATAAAATACAGAAAATAAATATACAGATAGGATCCATTTATATTATGTTTACTTTTCTATCCTTTCTGTACATTTATTTTAAATTCGTTATCTTTAATTATTATATCTGTCACTATTTTAATTTCTGTTCATTATCTTTAATTTTATTAAATCAATTTTTTTTATATTCTGTCTCTATTTTAATATTCGTTATCTTTAATTTTCATATCTGTCACTATTTTAATTTTCTACATTACATGTCACTATATTATTGTTACCGTAACGTTTTTATATATTTTTTGTTCTGTTTGTTTCTCTCTCATAGCCCTGAATATGACCTACACTGTAGGTCAAAACGTCGGCACTTACTAAATATAAGTCTAGTACTTATTTAGTGTTTTTTTTACTGCACCCCCCCAACTATCTCCGTTCTCCATTTTATCATCCAGTCAACTATTTTCCTCTCATTCTATGGAATCCGTCAGTTTTAGAGTTAGATACCTAAACTATTGGATGTACGAGTAACTTGTAGTTACAAAAAATTAAATTATTTATTTAAAATGATCTGTCAGGAAACTTTATGTGGCAGACCAAATTCGTTTATTACCGAGCCCAACGACTTTACAAGCTTATGTAAATTAAGTCTAAATTAATAATACGAATGACTGTAACATTGACCGTTACTAAAATCATCGAAATAATTTTGGTTGCGCTCGAAGCATTATCAGTATGTATATTTATTTTGTATATAACTCTTAATTTAATGATGAATTTGTACATCTTCCAGCCATATAATCTCCGGCTGACCGATAATTTAATGTTGATTTATCGAGTCGATGGAGGTTTAAAGGCAGTGCGTGACAAGTAAAAGAATCGAGAAGTGGAAGGTGGCTGAGATCATCTGTTCGCAGGGCGGGGGCACGATCATCTGTTCCAGAGCCAGGGCGATATTCCCCGCCGAAGGGGACCACAAAGCCCTATATTATTCAACTGATTTGGTCGAAAGGGATAAACTGTCGAGCTTCGATTTCTGTCATGAATAAAACAACCTACGACAACCTTCCCCCGATATCTCTCCACATCAACATATTTTCTTCTATTCACCCGCACAAATAAATAAAATAAACAATGTTATTGGGATAAAAAGCGAGTATAATAAATTCAAGAATCATATATATGTATATATATATATATATACATTATATATATTCAGTTATAGGAATTTATGACAAGAATAACAATAAAGAATACGAAAGTTTAATTTAAAAAAAAAAAAGAGAGCGTGTAGCTACTTATTAAGCCAAAGATCCTCAAATAACGATTAGAGCTAACCTACAAATTTCGAAATATTTATTTTGATTTTCAATACAATTACCAATATATAATAAATTATTAATTATTACTGATAATAAATAAAATTAATAAATATAAATATAAATAAATATAAATAAAAATAAATATAATAAATATATATTAAATATAAATAAATATATAATAAATATAAATAAAATAAATAAATAATAAAATGATTTCAATTATATGAAAACTATTACGTATTTTAATTTCTGTATTTGAAATTTGCAAATGCATAATAATAATAAGGATTAGCAGTCCTAAGGCTCAATACAATACCACAAAATAATACCACAATATAATAATAATAAATTAAATATAAATAGAATGAAAGACATAAATATATTGAATACGCAAATTTTACTTTACTGTAGTATTTTTGATATTTTGATAGTATATTATTGGCGAAGGTTAGAAATCGACAAAAAAATTCGTTCTCCGCCCTCTTTGGTTTTCTTGATCATTAATAAAGAAGAAAATTCTGGTGAAGTAAAACCGTAATTTTAATTAACAAGCCTTCATATTAATTACAAGAATATCGAGAAATGTTTGTTTTTCACCCAAGTATCATTTGTAATGAATGATTTATTAAGTGTGAAATGAAAACGAACTTAAGAATAGGTTTCCACGAAGTCTTTTTCCACGCCTCTTAGTTGCTTTCTTAGAAATCATTTCGCGTTTGATAGTCATGTTTTATTAAAACTCAATATTCTTCAGTTTTATTCTTTCATAAACTTTACTTAAAATTTCGCAATTTTCTTACATAGTAAAATAAAAATTTGAGATAGTTCTAATTGAAAAAAACAAAAACGAAAGTTAATCAAAACATTGGAAAGACTTAATTAGCTGAAAATTAAAACAAATATAAAGTTATAATCTAGAAGTTATCATAACCACATCTACTGTTTTTAAGTATATTTAAACTTCATCTTCGAAAAAAAATCTGCTTCCAGTCAATTATTTTATTGTTTTATAAAACAAAAACGTTTCGACACTATGGTGTCATTTTCAATTATTTCTTTTTCTGCATTCCTTAACTGGAAAGTCAATACTTTTAAAAATAATTTTTAAGGAGATCTCTAGTCCTCCATAGTCAAAATTATATTCTAGAATGAAATGAATTGACTTTCCAGTTAAGGAATGCAGAAAAAGAAATAATTGAAAATGACACCATAGTGTCGAAACGTTTTGTTTTATAAAAGAATAAAATAATTGACTGGAAGCAGATTTTTTCTCGAAGATGAAATTTACAATAAATCCAGTTTAAAAAAAGGAAAAAAAATTATAAGTATATTTAAACATATATATATATATATATATATATATATATATATATATATATATATATATATAGTTTGAAGCAGCAACTATTCTTGCTGGTATAGTTCCACTCACGTTGAAAATAGAAGAAGCTGTTTTATTATTTAATTTTAAAAATTCCCGAAAAATATTTTAAATCTGACCTACAATGAAGCAGAAAACAAAACCGACTGTTGTAGTTGGTTACATCCAGCTCACTATTCACTATTCACTCATAAACTCACAGACTAATACTTCAATTACTAACTGTAGTCACATATACACAGACGGAAGCAAAGATGACGACAACGTGGGATGTGCATGGTTTGAAGAAAATAAATCTGGCTTCGTTATCGAAAAACTGTACAGATTGAGCTCCTGGTGCTCAAACAACCAAGCCGAGAAATACGCTGTTCTAAAGGCTATAGAATTTCTATACGAACATCCGTCAGAGACTTACACGCACATTAAAATACACACAAACAACAAGAACATCATTCATTCCATTAAAAACGCTGACATACACGACCCTTTAACAGAAAACATTAGGTTAATTTTGATAAAATAGACGGAGAAAGGAAAGAGGATAATGATAGAATGGGTTAAAGCACATGCAGGGGATGAGGGCAACGAAAGAATAGACCGTTTAGCCAAAGAGGCAGCCAACAGCGAGCTCTTGCCCTCTTACAGTAAGTTCCCAATATCTTACCTCAAGAAGCAGCTAAATGAAGAAACAATTAAAAAATGGAACACTAAATGGACTTCATCGACAAAATCACCCAGCCTACACAGATACATTCCTCGCATAACACTCAAAAATTACCAACAATTACACAGTTCAGACTTCAAATTAACACAATTTTTAACAGAACATGGAAACACAAAACAGTATTTGAAAAGATTTAACATTATAAGAACAGACGCATGTGATGAAGATGGACAGAGCCACACTTTCAGACACATACTATATGACTGTTCACGATACGACCGACAAAGAATTAAATTGATAAAAAACGTAATACTCAAACGAGGGACTTGGCCTGAGACAGAACATTTAATTTTTTCTAAATTTAAAACTGACTTATTATCATTTATAAAAGACATAAATTTTGATCAGCTCTAGGACATAAGAAGGGCAATTCACCAGATACCTGGTTTTTCATTTTTAATTGTAACTGTTATGAGTATAAATATATGTGTATACATTATTATTAAGTACTGTCGCTAATCGTAATGTATAACTCATGAATTGATTTTTTTTAGCTACATCATTTATATCATAAATCTTTCATTTTTGTTTATTTGTATATTTGTTAAATTTATTTATTTTTTCATTACATAATTTAGGATTACAAGTTTAATTTTAATTTCATTCTCAGAAATTATCAATTTAGTCAAACTATAAATTTTGAATTTCTTGTATTGTTAAATTATACTAAAATGTATTCTGTAATTATTATACCAAATTGATCTGTAATTATTAACATCACATGTAATGGCATTTAATATGCTTACTTAAGTATGGAGCATGTCCTAATATTAATAAACGGTCCCTCCATGGGGTTACCATGGGGAACAAATAAAAAAATATATATATATATATATATACATATACATATATATCTATATACGTATATATATATATATATATATATAAACCTATACCACTATTGTACAATGGTTCAGCAAATGATAGAGGCAGCACTGCTTCTAAGCTATCAAAAACTGTCAACTGCTTGTTTTTCCCTAAATAAAAGCGACCACTTTTTAGTGGCTTAAAGAACTGGTGGAGAACCATTCGGAAGAGGTACACGCTGGCTTCAGTCCTGGGAGGCAAATTCAGGATAATATCTTCTTTCTGAGAAATATATTGGAAAAGTCGTGAGAGAGAGGTAAGGCCTTGCATTCTTAGACCTGTAATCCGCTTTTGATTCCGTTCCTAGGAAATATATATATGGAAGCCCTGCAAGCAAAGAAAGTCCCAAAGGCCTAATAGATGCTATAAAATCATTTTATGACCCAAAAAGGGAGGTACGAATAAATGGCCAAGCATCTAAGGCATGGAGTGAAGCGGAAGGATACGTATGGAACAAGTAGTGAAGCAAGGAGATATCCTTAGCCCACTACTCTTCATTACACTAGTAGATGAAGTCAAGGCAAAAGGAGAACAGCCTGCACATCGTTGGGAAAGTGGAATCTCTGGGCAATGTCCTCACGAAATGTTACCTATTCCCTGATGACATTGCCCATATTAAAGAAAAGTTGCAACAAGCAGTAGTTGAGTGACAGGAAGAGTTAAAGGAATGAAAATTAACTCTAGCAAGAGCAAAGTACTCTTAGTCTGCAGAGAGGAAGAAACAGACGTACATTTCTACTGCAATGGAGAATAATAAGAAAGCACTAATGACTATACTTACCTGGGAACAATTATTAGCGAGTCGGGAAGGATAGACCAAGAAATTTCCAACAAAATAATAAAAGTTCACCAGATCTATTATCAGATTTGCAACACTTTTGTGGACAATCGAGAGTTAAGTAAAGTAATGCTCCCTGTTTATAAATTATTACTATTATTTCTCCCTACCTCGATGTACGGATGTGAGAGTTGGGTCGCAACGGAGTGGAAATGAAATAACTCCTCAGGGTTACTGGCAAATTAAGAAGAGACCGGGTGAGAAATTTAAGAATAAGGAAAGACTTTGGAATCGCAGTGTTAAAAGACTTTGCAGAAGCGGCAGCTGAGGTGATTTGGACACATTTGCCGAATGAGTCACGACCAAGACCCAAGGTGTTCGAAGCTAGACCTTCAAAGAAAAGAGGTAAAACTCTAGAGCAGATGATGATGTTGGCACCGGACCGACTGGACTGGCATAGTTGGGTAGAGGCTCCTCCACACTGAAAGGTATACGGAGGAAGGGATAGAAGAACTTTACAGAGGTTGGTTGAGCCCAGGAGCGTCTTCAGATCCAATGAAGTCGATCCTCTACTTTCAACTGAATAAAATATATCATCTGGCCCGAACTTGGCACGTAGAGATCTATCAAAAGATGATAATATTGTAATACTAAACTTTATTCAATTAAAAAATCTATTTTCGATATAGGCACAAATTAAAGTTGTTTTTTAAATTTACAATTGATAAATCTCTTAGTTGTATAGAGGTTCACCTTTACGTTAAAATAACATCAATAACGTATTTGATGAACATAACAGCGTATGTTATTTTAGTGGACAGTCGGTAAACAATCACTTCACCAACGTACACGTGCAACATTAACATATGTTTACATAGGGAAATATTGACATAGAAAAGCAAACATATTCACTGACCATGGAATGCATAAACTTAACGACGGCTACTGATTCCGCAATAAATTAGTGAGCTTGAATGATGCTTGTTTATTTCGAACATTCATGAATGCTTTGTTCGCAATCATACATTCATTAACTCAACTAACGAAATGTTATATTTAATACTTAATGATGATCAGAATAAACAACTGAAAAATTTTTATATACGGTAAATGTTTCTATATGCAATTTAAATTTACATAAATTATGTTTGTATTTTATATAATACGAAAAAGTACTGAAACAAAATATTTTTTCTTAAACCATGAATAATCAGTCAAGACTGATCCAGTTATAGCATCCCATACACTTCAATTCTAGATTACGACATTAAAAAATGGGGAAAAAACTGGAGGATTAATATAAATATCCACTAATCCTGTCAAATCACCTTTACCCTCGGTTGTAAACGAATGACTACAGTCCTCCTGCATATTTTAAAAAAATCCCACTGATTCCTGTAGAACAGGTCCGGTACTCAGGACTACTCCTTGACAAACTTAAAATCCTCATACTAGACTGAAACTACAAGAAACAGCTCGCCGTTTCAGGATACTTCAACATTTACTAGACAAACGATTCAAGTTCCCAATTGATTACAAAAGACTCATGTACGTGACAATTATTAGGCCCATTTAGACTTATGGTGTAGAGCATTGGGGCTCTACTCAGCCATCGAATTCCTCTCGTATTCAATCCTTACAGTCTGAAATCCTTCATAAAATCTTCAACGCTCCTTATTTTGTTATGAATAAAGTACTCCATAATGAACTCAATGTCCCATTAGTTACTTATTTGGCCCGAATCCGATATCAATCATTTCATGACAAACTTTATTCCTATTTAAACCCACTAGTTTCAAACCTCTTCAATTCCTCCGAGGTGTCTGAAAAGAAGATGGCCTTGTGACTTTCTAAGTTGAATTTGTTATTCGAGTACTACCATTGGGTAGGCTCTCTACTTTTGTCAACACAATGCCATTATACATATTTAATTATATTTACCCGATGCATTAATACTATACAGTTTTAAATTTCAATAAATAAATTTAAGAAAAAAGAAAGGAACATTTACAATAGTTGAACTTTACAACCATAATCTTGTTTTCTCCTCGGGTTTACTTTCCCCTTGGGCAGACATATTCCAGCGAAGATATATAAAAGTGTAATATATCAGAGATAGTAACAAGTTTTACAGATCTGTAAATTTTACGATGCGAGGGATAAAACTAAATATGCAGACTGAGGATGTAGAGCATCATTACTTTGGAGAGAAAACTGTCATGACTGCAACATGACTATTGGAGTTCATAAAAATGAGAAAAAAATTACGACTGTTTTGTTACGAGTCGTTCCTACAGCATCAGATCTGTGCAATGCATGCAAATGGTGTGAGAAAAACATACTTAAAATATATTTTATTTAGGGTGATATTTTGTTTTAAGTTGCGGTTTAACGTTTTATTATTTTACAACAATTTAACAGTTGGTCCGCGTGAAGAATTAATTTATTGAATTATCGTACTTATAAGTTGATAGTGATGTAATTGTACTCATTTAATTCCAATGAGGGCCACTTCATCACAATTAACAATTCCACTTTACGACCGAATATATCATTTCCTTCATCATTACACAAAATTACGCTTGAGACGTGAGAGTAATGTAATTGTTCTAATTTACACCTGTCAGTGTATTCTTAGAACAATAATATGATATGTATACAAAATAAGCATAGATTGTATTAACTGTCGTCTAACAATCATACGTTTGGATTGAGTTAGAACAAGATTCTTTCAATTAATTATTTTTCTTCATTATTTAATTTAGTCTTTACAATTATGGCTTAATAAATGTTTTATATTTTATGAAAGAGAACAGAAAAGAAACTCTGTACTACAACAATCTATGAAAGGTTTTCGGTTCAGTACATGGTAGAGACTACTGGGAAGACTCGGGTGGAGTAAATTTGTTCTAGATCACAATCGACCGTCAGGTTCCATCCTTTATGGGTATCTATTTCATATATTAAATACTATATAGGCCAAGAGGATCCTAGAGTCCAAATGTAAGTAAAATATACTTGAATATTTAGAAAAAAAAATAAATGTTCTACAATTATAGTTATGTGGCATTTTTATCAACTCAGATAAAATAATTTACTTATATCTCGAAGTTAATTATCATTATTCGACGTATTGATAAATAAATATTAGGACTCATACTGTAGTAAGTATATCTTCCGATATTTTCCGATATATATTGACCTTAAACGGAATAAAAAATCGATGTAAATGTATAATTGTTTGATACATTATAGAACTTAATTGATTTTACTCACATGATAATACCACTCTGAGGCGTTACAACTCGATGAGTCCTGGCCTCCTCAACCAGCTTCTTCTAGTCGTCTCTGTTTCGCGCAGCCGTCATCCAGCTCCTGACTCCCAACAAATCCCTCCCGTATCTGACCACCTCAGCTCCGGTCTCCCACTTCTCCTGTATTAGGGTGCACCTACATTGGATCCGATGCGATGCGACGCGATCCTATTCTATCACATAGGATGATGGACTGAAAAAACAAATAACTGAAATACGCAGTGAGTGCCTACAGTGGATCAGATCCGACACGATTCTATTCTTTTCAATCCGATAGTGAAACTAGTCACTGCCTTCCGAATAAAATAGTATTAATTTTATTCTTTTATTTCTTATATTTTATATATATTATAGTGAAATATAAATATATGAAAATAATTAATAAATAATCTTAATTTTATAAATTTAAAGAACCAAATGTTATAACAATGAGGTAATATTACTATATTAGAATATTTTTGTCTTGCTGTGTGACTATAAATAAATAATTTAGTTGTTTTTCAATAAAAAAAAAATAGAATTTATTGTTTTTTTTATATATTCGTGTTTTATATAATGATTTAATTTTCTCGATTGTGATAATATTTATTTCTTTGATGACACAAGCAAGGCTCTTTTCGAACTAATTCAATGAGTAATTCTTTTCAGTCTATTTTGTTGTTAATCTGTGCAAACGAGTATAAAAAATCAGAAAAGCCTTTACCTCCAAGTGTTGCCAACTGTTTAACAAATAAATTAAACATCAAGACGATAATTTTATCAAAAGTTAATGTTTCCAATTTTCTTTGACGAATTAAAATTTTATGTAGGTATATTTTTTATGTACATTTTTGATAGATTTAATTTTATTCAACGGAAAAATAACCTTCGCTACTATATTTAATGGTTCATGAAGATTAGTAATGACATATTTTAATGAGAATTGAGAATATTTAATTTTGATTTATGACAGATATTTATACAATAGTAAATTATAAAATTAAAATGTATATTTTTTAATAAACATTTTAGACAATAAAGGTTAGGTTGCCACACATGGTAACGGCTGGCTTATCGGATTGAAAACTAATGATTTTGAAATGTGAAAATCTCACCTGATCGTACAGTATCGGATCGGATCCAATTTAGGCGCTTCCGTATAAATAAACTATTTTGATTCCACGAGCGACTAAATCGGTCGGATTGCTCGGATAAAAATGGATCGGATCGCAGCGGATCCAATGTAGGCACTCTCGATATATTTCAGTCATTTTTTTGCTTCCGAATTCTGATCGTATCGCATCGGATCCAATGTAGGTGCACCCTCAGAGAGGTTCTGTCAAACCCGTTTTAGGAATGGCCTCATCTTCCATTCTAGCCACATGACCAGCCCATTGCAGTGTTTAAGGAGTAAAAAACATCTGATACGTTATACTTCGTTATTTGTTCTCCTTCGCCTGTTACCACCTAGATAAACTCCAACGAAGAATCTTCGGCATAATTTATCTGTATATTTGCTTATACAGATAACGTTAATACCGTAACAAGTTCTTCTGTAAAACAGTTGCGTTAGTGAATTAAAATATATATCTTAACACCGGTTTTGCTACTCTTGAAGGTCGTGAACTTTTTTCACTAAGTAAATCCATTATTATTCAATATATTATAGATATAAATCGATTCTCCTGATTCAATTGTAGAGCTAGCTCAGATATCGAAACAAGTTTATTCCCTCTCTCTTAGAGAACAGTTGCTCACTGAGGGAGCGAGAAGTTACTAACTACATTCTAAACTGTCACCTCCAGGCGCTACCTCCTGAGTCTCTAGCTTTCTTTTGTCTCCTTTCTTTCAAATAAGATTCTTTTGTTTACTTCTATTCCGTTTATTACGAGTATCGTCGAGTCCCTGAGAATATACGATGCCAGGTTTAAGTGTAGGAGCATTGTTAGTATAGTCATTTTAGTTAATATGGTTCTAAAAAATAGATACATTTACAGGTAAAAAATAGACATTATTATATTCCCAATCATTTTTCAAAATAAATAAAGCATATAAAAAGTGTCACTATTTGTAGTTTATATATAGCTTTACTAAAAAAAGAAAATGAATTTTTATTATCATTATTTAAAATTTAATAAACTAAAAAGTGGGATAAATGATATTTAATTTATAATTTATTTAATTGTTATATGACATTATTTTTTTTTAAATATTTTATATGAAAAGAAAAGATATGACCAGGATCGGGACTCGAACCCGAGTATTTCACCTCTCCGTGGTGACGCCTCAACCATCTCGGACACCCTGGCACGTTTTTCGGCCAGCCATATCAATTTTTTCACCGATCCTATATCTCCTTGTTCTCGCCATTTGCGATGTATACACGGGGAGAATGTTAATTGAACATTATTTTAATACTATCGAGTCTCGGTCCTGGCCATATCTTTTCTTTTGAAATAAAATATTTTTAAAAAATTATATCATATAACAATTAAATAAATTATAATAATATTAATGACTTAAAGTCAACAAGATCCAAAAATAAAGATATTTAATTTAGATTAAGAAATTAGATTCTTAAGGCCCTCAGCTCTAATCGAGACGAACATATTATTTCCAATGCCCAGTTCTGTTAACGTCGCCGGAAATCAGCATTTCTTAATTCTTCTCAGGAGAGACAAACGAATGAGGCAGCACATCACGGAAAGAGGAGTGAACATTTTTAGCATGAATGAGCCTTTTCAAGATATCCCCCCCCCCCATAAATGAGAGTTGAGATCTGGTACTCCCAGCGGAGCAGAGTCGTGGTCCGACCGGAAGATGAGCTGCAAAGGTAGGAGTCTATATTTTTCTGTAGTCAGACTAGTTTTCCTAAGCGTCCTCGATTACACCTTGTCTCCGCCTAGCCCATTCCAGGGGTCCACCAAGAGAAGCCGCAAGTAACAAAAAGTTTATTAAATATGCATCATGCTGTAATTTTTTGGAAATTATTTCTTTTTGTCATTAAGATTTATGCGAATATCTAATAAGATAAAATAATGTCTACAATATTAGGAAGTAAATTTTTTTTTACAATTCCAGTTATTTAAAAAAAATGTTTGTTCTGAAAGCAAATATTGTTTGACTAGTAAAGTCAAATGATCAATTGGATGAAAGAGTATCTAAATTAAAAGAAAAAAATAAAAATTATAATTATAGGAGTATATGGAGATAATTCATTTTTAAATTATAAAACGCGCAAACACTTTTTAATCAATCTTCATAATGCAGGAACTTTATTCAGGCACAAAATTTTACATCATATTGTTCCCTCTGTTTCATTATACATTTTTATAACCATATTGTAAAAAATTTTAAATACAAAAATACTCTACTTTTTATGAAAATGAGTATGATCCTAGGAAACATTATTTATTCTATTAACAGCGATTTTAACAGGTGTCTGCGTCCTGTCCTTCTTGGGGCTCATCCAGCCTCTTAATTGGCTTAAAAGTTGGCACTCTTAATTGTGAAAAACCTGTCGGTTGAGCGTGCTCTCGTACAAATCACAACAGTTCTCTTAAAAACTGTCACTAACACGCATTGGGCCGGTACGCGTAATTTTTTTTTATAGTAAATTAATTCGAAAAATCGGTGTAGGATGCTAGGGATCAAAAGTAATGATTTCGGATTCTGAGACTACCTTTTTATAAGAAGTAGTGTCAGCTTATTATTAGAATTATTTAAAATGTATTCCTGGATGTCGCTTATATTAGCTTATTATTGAGTGCAAATACAGATACATTTTATTGAAATAAATTAATAATGAATACTATTTTTAATAGTACAATAATTACTGTATAATGGCATTTATAAAATTTGTTTCAGACGATGAGGAAATTAATAAAGTTTTTTTAAGATAATGACTAATACATTATTTTAATTTTTGTATATAAAAAAATAGATGTAAGGCAATATAGGTTCTGATTATTTTCTAAATATTTCCAACCCTTTTTTAAAAAGTTTTTGACTTATAGTTTGTATTTAAAAACTATTCTATACATTCCTCAAAATTAAACCATTTACCTTTTAATTAAATAGAATCCCAAAACAGCGGAATAAATAAAAACATTCCGTTGGAGTGCCATCAATCCACTAAGAAAATAGTGGAATGTTTATTTCGGACCTGGCACTGAAAACAACAGTTCGTGCAGAATAATCCTCGCAACTCTAGGGTAAAATCTACAATTTTAATTTAAAAAAAGCTATTTTCAAGCCGATTTATGAAGAATCAAGTAGATATAAATCAATATAATCTTAATACCGCAGTCTTAAAAAAAGAAAAAAAGAATAACAATAAAAAATGAGCATCTATCTATTAGAAAATAATATCATTTTATAATTTAGAGAGTCTTTACTACTCTGCTGTGCTTAGGAATCGAATCGTACCAAGATAGGAACCGAATTGAATAATTTTATAAAAGTTATTGGTTAATTAATTACATATTATAGGCCAATTGTTAATTGATTTGCCAATTTCTAAGAGAGAATGCTTGTTTTAAATTCACGTAACGATATCCCAACAGGTTGCTAGTTTTTTTAATTCATAACCCCAAGGATTCTTATTCAGAAGGAATGAGGTTGAACAGGTGGGCTTCAGTGTTATGTTTAATAATCACTGAGAGATGGGTAAGGTTTTGCAGCCTAGAATAAGAATTTCACAGGTCCTCTCGTTTTTTTAGAATCAAAAGTTAAACCCTGAGTAATCGGAATAAGAGTATTTTTCCCACTAGAAAATACAAATATGCATATGTATTTAGGGGCAATTATAAGCCAAGACGACAAAAAGATGACATCCAGCTGATCTGTAATGAGAAGGTACTTGAAGATGCAGAAGAATGCAGGTATAAAGTAGGTACTTGAGGACAATCATCAACAGGATGGTAAAAAATTGACCCAGAAGTAGCAAACACGATATACAAAGCCAACCTGCTTTACAACACTATTTGCAACAGTATAATTGGGCATAAGGCACGATGATAGGAAAGGCATAAGAGGAAGTCCTGGTAAAATAGACCAGGAGGCTTAAAATAGGTTGATGAAGATATCCAGGATGGGTGACAATTAAAATGGTAAAGGCACACCTCCAGAATGGCCAGACGGTTACTAGAGGATGCACAATCCCGGAAATGCGAAGACTGCTATTCCACCCTTTAAGGCGCATATTAAATAGATTTTTTTTTGGGGGGGGGGATGCAAAATTACTTATTTAGTAAATTGATGCTTTGTCATAGTTATTATCAATAATTTAGGTTCACCCAATATGTATGCTAAATTAATTTGATTGGTAAAGTCTACTATTTGTACGAATAAACATGATTCCTTAACATTGCATATAATTACATTATATTAAGCGGATGTCTCATGGATGAGTTATCGGAAGTGGATATCATATTATTTCTATCAATTCCCAAAATTTTAAATAATTTTTTTTTTTTTAAATCTATTTATTAATATCTACAACTGTATTACAATAATACAACAAGTAAATAGGCTGAGTGTTATATAATGACATGATAATGACAAGTAGAGAAACTACCCACCGGTAGTACTCAAATCAAAGTTCAAGTAAGGAGGTCACGTGGCCATCTTCTTTTCAGACGCCTCGGATGATTATCGGGAATTGAAGAGGAAGCTAGGTTTGAAACTAGAGGGTTTGGGTGGTAATGAAGTTTGTTATGAAAGGCTAGATACCGGGTTCGGGCCAAATCAGCAACAAAAGCGACACTAAGGTCGCTATGGATGACTTTATTCTTAACAAAATAAGGAGCATTTGGACTGCAAGGATTGGATACGAGAGGAATTCGATGGCTTAGTGGAACCCCAAAGCTCTACTCCGTAAGTCCAAATAGGTCGTATGATGGTCATGTAGATGAGTCTTTTGTAGTTAATTGGGAGCTTAGAGCGTTTGTCTAGTAAGTGTTGAAGTAGCCTGAAACGTCGTGCGGTTTCTTGTTTTTTCAGTCTTGTATGAGGATTCCAGGTTAATCGTTTGTCAAGGTGCAACCCTAAGTATCGGATCTGTTCTACAGGCACCAGAGGGATATTATTAAAGGATACTGATGGGCAGGAAGTCATTGGTTTACGAAGTAAGGTAAAAGTGATTTGAAGCGATTTTTGAGAATTTATTTTAATTCTCCAGTTTTGACACCATTCTTCAAGATCAGTGATATGGGATTGGAGGCTTTGGGATGCAATAACTGGATTGGTGTTGACTGATAATACACATGTATCATCAGCATACGTGGTAAGGATAGTATTAGGATGAGTTGGGATGTCAGCTGTATAAACTGTATATAGGATTATGCCAAGGATACTACCTTGAGGAACACCAGCAGATTGGGAAAAGAGGGACGAATAGATATTGTTATGGTTTACTTGGAAAGTTCTATTTGTGAGATAGGATTGTAGGATGAGAAAGTATGTAGAAGGTAGGAATTTGCG
This sequence comes from Arma custos, assembly GCA_037127475.1. Lineage (NCBI taxonomy): Eukaryota > Metazoa > Arthropoda > Insecta > Hemiptera > Pentatomidae > Arma > Arma custos. The sequence goes on along the minus strand of CM073762.1, from coordinate 13,513,447 downwards.
GAGTTTGTAGAGCAAGCCCGGATACCAGACTCGGTCAATTTAAATAATTTAAACCTATTTTTTCCTGTAGTGAATTATTCAATTGTTTCAGAGGGTGTACTTTCCCAATTTTATTTTGATTACTACTAACAAATTTTAATGTGTAATTATTTCAAAAAAATTAAAAAAAAAAAAAAACGTAGTCCTGTAGAAGCCATTTTACGAAAATCCAGGATTTAAGCGGTGGAAGAATATTGGGGTATAGTAATTATTTAATTATTTTGTTTTGAACTCAGGCTGTACGAGTAAATGGTTTATAGTAAAATAAGGTAGGAATAGTGTAAATTTTAGATTTCTATCGGTTCCTTTTTTGTGTAGAGGTAGAGGTTCCTATTTTGTGGCATACGTAAGGTAGGTCTGGTTCATGGTTAGTTAAATATTGAGGTCGAGACTAGATCCGAATCAGGCTGAGCTAGCGCGGGTTCAGAACATTATCGATTCCGGCCCTTTTCTTAGATCACGTTGGAAACTTCCTTTCACACCCTTCTTACCTTAACGACGGCATTGAGGATACAGCTCGTTTGATTTAAACTTTACAATAGTTTTTTTTTTTATATTTTGTTTTATTTTATTTTTAAAATTATATACATATAAGAACAGTTTTATCATTGGAATAAAATGGAGCGAATACGATTACTATATCGTTCGTCGATAAAATAAAAATTTTGATATTAATATAGGCAACGATTAATCCAAATAGATTAATGATAAAGAGGAAAAATGGCTGACTGAAAGATCGTAATAAAGGATACAATTTGTCAGGGGGTTCAGTCATTAATAATACTAAATAAGGTTAACTTATTTATTATAAGTGCCGACTTATAATTTACAGATATAAATAAATTAACTTATTTATTATTAGTGGTATTAATGACTGCACCTCCAGACAAATTGTCTCCTTCAAATATATTAATAAAATGTCTCCGAAACACATCACTACATAGTCCCATTTGATTCACGCTCTTTTGGACAACCTTCAAACTATTCTTAGTAAACTTGAGTTTACTGTAAAAAGGATAAAAAACAAAACAACTGCAGCTCTTTTATTTGCTGGGTATTGGGTTCGGCAACTGGTAGAGCCTGTACTGTTTCAAGGAGAACGGTTGGGCAGGGAGGTGATTTTACCTAGATGAGTCACCAGATCCGAGATCTATGTCAGAGATCATGTTAACTTTAAAGATGCAGGGAAAGCCCAAAGAAGGTTTCCAGATCCCAAAGGGTTCATCCTAACAGAAGAATTAATGTATCTGTCACAGCTGGATTCGAACCCAAGATATTCAGTTCAGTAATACAGCGCGTTACTGATTTACTTCTCTCTCTTAAACTATAACACCCGATAACGATTTATTTTCGTAATTTATTCAATATTTCCTATCAGGTCCTATAATAATATAATAACTATAGGTTAAATGGGAATAAAAGTTAAACCAAAAGAATAATAAAGAACTAAATATTGAACCAAAAGAAGAAACACGCTGATGAATGAATAAATAATGAAATAAATATTTGAACCAAAAGACCCTAAACCTATCAGATCCAAAATGGAAAAAATCTTAAATATAGTTGGCGATACTAGAAATTTAATTATTTATATGAAATACTGTACCACTACAAACCGTGAACGGGTCTGGGGTTCAATACATGGTAGGGAGTTTATTGTTTAATGGACAACGGTTCTGCAAGGAGGTCACGCTCAACCGCCAGATTTTTCCTCCTTATTTTGGGTACCCTATATTTATAATATTTTATAGAGGCTGAACGAGCCCCAATACGTTCCTAGATCCTATATGATCCATCTCCGGATTCAAACAGACTAGATAAAAGTCTTGCCCGCAGCGGGACTTGAACCAGGATTTCCGGCATAGCTCAGGGCTCACCTCTCTATAAAAATAGATACTTTGATTAAAACATAATTATAGAAAATCCTGAACCATTACAACTAATGAATGCTTCTTTTTACACGATTGAAAATGGGCTGTTTCAAAGCCTACGTTAGTATGTCGAAATCTCCCTAAGTTTTTCCTCTAACTAGGAGTACTCATTTAATAGAGGCTGGACAAGATATAGAGAGGACTTGTTAATATATTAAATAATCGCCGCACCGCAGCCGGATAGGAATCCGGGCCTAAAACTCAGCAACGTTCTACACACTGAGATTCAGCTTCCAGAACCAAGATAGCTAAGCTAGTAAAGCTAGTATTTCATTTCATAGGTGTCATTTCATTATTATACAAGCTTTTTTCAATAAATTTTTTTTTAGTTTCAAGTTAGTTAAAAGGAGAAAATCGACCTTCTGCTCGAAGAGTAAAACCACGTAAGCGTGTAATATACGCACACCCTCCCTTCATCAGTTCATTTACTCCTAACCGCTAACTCAGTACCGCACGAGCCTAACAAGTATTAACGATTTTCAGAGCCTATGGAATACACGTTTAGTCCTGTTTCTGATACACGATATTGTTCATCAATATCCTAGACACACTTGCTGAAAATTAAGAAGCCATGCATGAAACATACTTTTGTAGACACAGAAAAAACCTGCAGCCCTGCAATCCATTAAAAGTCGTAAGTTAAGTACGTGGTAGAGACTTTACTCTTTCAAAGACAACGGCTATGGAGGAAGGGCAAATTATACACATGTAAATTTAATTCTACTACAGTAGATAGTTAACGTTTAATTATGAGTACCCTAGCATTATTCTGGAAATTTAAATTCAGTTTATTAGTTATTTTGTACCACCTTAGTGAGCCTATAGAAATACGACTACCTATTTAGTATTTTTCATTAATAAATAAAATATATGTTTTTTTTTTTATTTTAGGTTCGATTTATAAATAAAAATGATTGCTGCTGATGAGAAAAAAGGTTAATATTCTTTCATGGCATTGTCTGTATTTTAATAACATTCCTAAAATCGAAATATTGGAAAATATGTGTCTTGTTTTATTTTTAAATCGACACATTCTATTTCAATTCAAAAACAGTTCTGAGTTTGTGCAATGGCTTGTCAGGAACAGTGGCTTTGTAGTTTGCCAATTTTTAAAAATATTTATAATTTAACTAATCGATCACGACTATATAAGAAGTAGTAGATACGCTGCTAGGCAACGCTTATAAAATATTACATCACTATTTTTAAATATATATATATATATATATATATATATATATATATATATATATATATATATATAGTGGAGAGAAAATATTCAGTTATTTTATTTAGACAAGTTATTTTATTTTTGTTTCTTTCCCCTTTAGTTTCTATATAAAAAACTAATATTTCACTAAAGAATATAAATATAAATACAACAATATTAATTTAAATTATTGTATTTTTCAACAATCGTTGCTATCTCCTTCTACTGCTTCGTTTGTTAGTTGTCATTCTGTTTTAATTTCTAAATTTCTATCGTATTTGCATTTTACTACTAAATTTCTTTATAGCCTAAATTTATAATTAGTTATTACTATTAAAAAATGGACAAATATAAATTTTTAAAATTAAATATTCAATTATTTTAATTCAAGCTCAATTAATTTCACAAATCATTTGTTTTTCATGAATTCAATTTGTGAAATGAATTCATCGTCATGTTTTCAATGAATTCCATTTTCTCCATTAAAATATATTTAAAAAAAATAAAACCTTAAATTTTGTTTTAGTCAGGAACAGTGCCTTTTTGATTTGTCAATTTACAAAAAAGTTATGCTAAATGATATTAAACTTATTGAGCGAGACAAAATACTAAAAAAAAAAATCAGAAATCGAGAGTTTTCACGTATTAAATGAAACTTTAGTAATTTTAACCTTTTAGTATAAACGAAAAAAATATTTATTGTATTATATAATGTTATATTTTGTTACAAAGAAGCTAACAACGCGTTAATCCTTAATGTACATCAATATTTTATATTGATATCATATGTATCTCAACATATGATAAGTATATACCAAGTTCAGATAAATAACTTATTACAGCCTATTTAACAAGGTGTAAAAGTAAATAAAATTAATTATGTTTCTAGAGCGTGGCCAGTTAGATATTAACACAAATTCCTTCGTATTTCCCCTAAGCCAAATAAATGAGAGTATTAAAGCTACATTATTTAAACGGGACCTTCATTACTGAGAAACACCTGATACTAATAAATTTTAGTGGAATATTTTGAAGATGCTAAATTTAAGTTAAAAAAATAAGTTTATGTTGTTTTAAAATAACGCTAAGGCTTATAGAAAAGGTTTTATATTGCCTTGGTATATTCATAGTGTTATATCTACAACCCCCCTGAACAAGTGGTTAAGTCTAATTTTCTCCATAATGAGTTGTCTTGTATTTAAGTCAGCGGAATCGAGACATTTTCATAGTGAATAAGATGCTAAGTAAGGTATTGGCTTAAAAATAACTTATTGTTTATATTACAACTCCATTTCAAGCCAAAAACTACAATATGATACGATTCCGGTTATCTGAAAGCAGTTAACTCTCTCTCTGGACAAAATCCGACTAAACCACTTATTCACCGGGGCACATATCATAGATATATATGTTTGTGTTCACAGAATCTCACACTGCATAAAAATGTATATTTCATTTCATAAACTGGGTCTTAAAAAATAAATAAACATTTTTCGCATCCTCAAATTAACAAAGTTTTCAAATATGCCATTTTGGTTCGACCATACCGATATAAAATGAGCTTCTTATGATCAGAATAGATCAGAAAAAGATTTAAAGATTATGAAGGATATAAAAAAATGTTTATGCACAGTCTACCTATGATTGTTAAAATAGTTTAATTGTTAAAGTATGAAAGATAAAATAGTTTAATTGCCAATGCTGGTTTTGAAATGTTTTATAAATAACTGAAACACCACTACGAATGTGGGGTTCAGTACAGGGTAGGGACTGTACTGCTTCATGGACAACGGTTCTGCAAGGAGGTGGCTTGTCCTAGGTCACGCTCAACCGCCAGGTTTTTCCCCTTATTTTGGATAACCTATGTTTGTAATATTTTATAGAGGGTGGGTGAGCCCCATGAGGGCACTAGATCCCATATGATCTAACTAAATAAATGTAACTCCCTGCAGCGGGATTTGAACCAGGATTTCCGGCTTGGCAACTCAGTGCTCTACCACTGAGCCAGTCCGCTCCCTTTGAATATGAAATATATAAAAAAAAATTATTATAAGAGAATCAGTGTAGTGTACGAATCAGAAAATTGTTAGTACAGATGCCAACTATTTAATATAAATAAAAATAATTATCTTAAAAAAATATTCTATAGAAATTTTAAATAATTAATGAGAAATGAACTTTAAAATATTTCCACTACTTTGGTTGAATCTTTAAAGACAGTAACACACTAAATTTGGAATACCACGAACGTAAGCTTTATTTACAAAATTATTTATTTTAAAAATGTTATTATTATATGATTTTACATTATTATTTTATATGAAATATCATCTAAAACTACAGCCCAGGGCATTGGAAACAGTACTTGGTATAGAAAGAATTGTCCCTAAGCGAATGAATGTGCAGTAAGCTTATTTTGCCAATATCACACGCGACCGTAAGGTTTTCATGCCAATTTATAGAAGCAGAGTGAGCCTCAGAAGAGTTGGAAAATCCCATAAAGTCGATCCATGATTGTTAGCAAAATAAATAGTTTAATTGCATCAGCTACCTGGCATATCAATATCTCAATGCTCCCGTCTCTCCATTAGTTTATGAGTTTAATGGGTAATTATAAAAAATAATAGTAATCTTGAGACGATTCAAATATCAAACATTTGCATAAGAATATTAATAATTCTCCCACTTATGTTTAGTTCAGAAAGATATTCTTTATCATCGAAAGCTTCAAACCTAACGATACATTTTTTTTCCATCAATGTTCTAAATATTTTCCGATAATTAATCCTATAAATTGTAAAAGCCTTGAATAGAAATTCGGTATACTAAAAGTTTACGAAGGATATGAGATTTTTATCTTTCGATAATATATTTCTCCAGCAACAAAGATTGTAACTTTATTTTTACACCTTTTCCAGCAAATGCTGCCAAGCGTACAAAAGCTATAACTGCTACACGCGAGAGGTAGATCTCAATTGCGTAATCAAGTCTCTATTCAACAAGAATGCTCTTCTATAGTGTCTCCCCTATATTCCCTTCCGGCTAGAACATTTGTTAATTTTCTGTATTATTGTACCTCTGTGCCTAGAACTGGAGGAGTTGGAGGTTTAAAAAAAAATATCAGCAGTACTTAATCTATAAAAATGATCAACTATAAAATAACGAAACATGAAACAGTTAATAGAACGCAATTAGAAAACTTAAAAACCCCAAGACTTAGGTCTCTAAAATACTAGATAATAACTAACCGATCAAAGTCCCACTAATTTCGGCATCATCATCAAATACAAGACAAACATTCAGAGCTATAGAGATTACAGCACATCCCTTATCAACATGCTAAGCAGGGACTACAAACTCACTCCAAGACGTTCAATACAATACTGAAAGAATATAGAATAAAATTCATTATTTTATTAAACTTCTAGGAGAGATCTTTTTGAGTCAATCTAATGTTATTTTGATATATTCACATCAATAGAGTCATGAGATAAAATGATTATGCTTTACTTCGATTGTTAAAACTCGGATTAGATATATAATTTTTACCTTATCGTCGTAAACCAATGACTTCCTGCCCTTCAGTATCCTTTAATTATATCCCACTAGTGCCTGTAGAACAGATCCGATATTTAGGGTTGCACCTCGACAAACGATTAACCTGGAATCCTCATACAAGACTGAAAAGACAAGAAACCGCTCGACGTTTCAGGCCACTTCAACACTTACTAGTCAAACGCTCTAAACTTCCAATTGACTACAAAAGACTCATCTACATGACCATCATACGAACAATTTGGACTTACGGAGTACAGCTTTTGGAGCTCCACTAAACCATCGAATTCCCCTCGTATCCAATCGCTACAATCAAAAATCCTTTGTAAGATCCTCAATTCTCCTTATTTTGTTAAGAATTAAGTCATCCATAACGACCTTAATGTCCCTTTTGTTGCTGATTTGGCCCGAACCCGGTATCTATCCTTTCATAGCTAACTTCATTACCACTCAAACCCTCTAGTTTCAACCCTAGCTTCCTCTTCAATTCCCGATTATCCTCCGAGGTGTCTGAAAAGAAGATGGCCACGTGATCTTCTTAGTTGAACTTTGATTTAAGTACTACTAGTGGGCAGTTTCTCTACTTGGCATCACCTCATGTCAGTATGTATCAGATTTCAAAAGATTTTTGTTGAACGTCATAGAGTGAGGTTGCTGTCTTCTGTTTATGAGTATGTTTGGAATGTTGAAGTGAGATGTGCAGCTTTTGATTGTCATAAAACTGATTTTTATTGTTGTACGTCTTGGCGATGGCTTAATGCGTGAAATATTGACTGGTTAGTTATTTTATAATATTTTAGAAAATAATTAGAAATTTTGAAGGTATCCTATTGAATTTTGAAGCAAGTAGTTAGTTACCTACAACAAAATATAAAAATATGTCTCAACTGAAGCGTGAGGTCCCCATTTTTTACAGTAAGTCTAATAAGAACCTGATGCACACAATTCGATTCCACAAATTATATCAATGGATTGATTTGGTTTCAAAAACACATTCAAAATAATTGAGGTGTATATGTCCATAAAACTAATGAAAGAGAATTATCAATGATAGCGATTAATGTCGTCAGGAAAGAAATATACAATGATAAGAATAAACTTAACAAAGAATATATTTTTATTTATAATTCTTTTGATGGTGATTAGGTATTTTTATTTTGAAGAGAAAAGATTTCTCCTGGATATCGTATCCAAGTCAGACAAATCCATTCTCTTCACCGATCCTATATCCCCGTGTTCTCGTAATTTTTGCGATGTATATACGGGGAGAATGTTCACTGAACATTCTTTAATTAGGATCTTGTTGACTTACGTCAATGTCAATTTATAATTAATTTTTATTTATAGTTCTTTTGATGATTATTTTAAATTTAATATATATTTATGCATAAATATTTTAAAATATTTTTGTGAATAAGAATGTTAAGGATTAGTACAAAACAGATATGTAGCTGAGTAATGCTAGTAGAAAATAATGAATTTTCCAACAAAAATAAAATGAAAGTTAATGAAACGTACAATTAATACTTCTCGAAATAGTATTAAAAAAGATCTATTTTTTAATTTTTTATATCTCTAACTTGATACATTACATTTAATTGATATTTTATCTTATTTTACGTAAATAAAGAAAAATCTAATTAACTTGGTTAATAAAAAAGTTGTGATATAAGAAACTATTCTCACAAAGATAACCTAAATATAAAAGAGAGTAGAGAAGCAGAGTATATGAGATTGGGGTTAATACCAGCCGCTGCTTTTTACGACTTCATAACTTAACAACTTAGCGCATTCTTAAACAGATCCGGAAATAAAGTAAAATATCACCTTGGCAGTGGGTACAGTATGTGGGGGGGCAGTATGTTTTTGTTATTTTTTTCATAGGTTTATACGATATCGAGTATAATAATATGTCAGTCAGATTTAAAATTTTATATATATATATATATATATATATATATATATATATATATATATATATAGAGAGAGAGAGAGAGAGAGAGAGAGAGAGAGTGTGAGAGAGAGAGAGAGAGGGAGAGAGAGAGAGAGAGGGGGGGGGGTAGGTCTCAACGTGTAAAAAGTTGAATGTTCAACTTTGTATATGTAACTCAATATTTGTTAATATATACATTTTTTTAATTTGCTAATATCCACGAATGTGCTCTGTGGGATGATATAGACTTTTGGGGCTAATCCAGCATCTATAAATTGAGTATCATTCATTGAGGAACAACCGTCTCTACCATGTACTGAACACAAGACTGATGGTACATGTTAGGTATATAAATACATACAATTGTATGACTAAATGAGTTATATATACATATATATATATATATAAATAAGTTCGAATTGTAACCAATTGAAGTAACGCATTCTCTAATTCTATCTAATTTTTATTTTAGATATGAATTTCTCAATATAACATTCGATTAATGGTAGCTCCTCAATAAATACAATAAAATGATTGTTATCAATTTTCTTCTATTAATATTTTCAAATACCATATGATAATTATTTATTCATTTTTTTTCAGTCGTATAGAGATTCGCTCCAAGATCGTTTTAGGAAATTTCATTAAAGCAATAATATACTAATTAAGAAATTTTCAGTCCATTACATATCGCCTGTCTAACTGTTAATTTTTTATTGTTAGACAAAAATATTTTGTTATAAATGCCAAAAACTACTTTTGTTTTATTTATGCAATCATATATATATCAATGAACCTTAATTAATCTCAATTTTATCCATCAAATAGCCTCTAAACACTAATGATTAAGGACTTACGTTTGGAATGAATCACATTAGTTATAATATAGCTCATTTATAACAATAATATAATTAAACAGATAAAGATAATATGTAAGTGTTACTATTTTAGAATAGCAACGAATGCGGCGGATGCGATTATATGCTGTATAATAGTGGGAAGAGTATCAAAGCTTGAGTTATTGCAGTGTATTATGTTTGAGAGTATTTCTACTTTAATGAGAATTGGTTCGCCTTTTGTATTTAATATAAATACCAGTCAAAACCGGGGCTTATATCACTCAATCAAAATGCCTGTGCAGTATTAACTTATACATCCTGTAAACATTGTTCAAGACTGTTATATTATAAAGGTATTTCGGTCGAGTGAAGTGATAAATTTTCAAACGTGTCGTCATCAATTTTCAAGTACAATTTATTTGTTAACATTGACTCCTACAATACACGTGCAATTTTGATTGCGTGATTTAATATAATTTACTAACATATATATTTATTTCATTCTTAGACGTGATATGAAAACAACGAAGTCTGGATACGACGTCAAAAGGAGGATTATCAGGGATACGACTGGATCACAACTGAACGTAAAAAGCTTATATATATGAGAGAGAGGGAGAGATTTGTATTTGCTCTAAGAGGTGCGTAATGAAAGGAGGAATTAGACTCCTATGTAAGCTGTAAGATCACATCCAAAGTGAATACACATAATAATATATATACGCGTATATAATGTTTACAATTTAATGTACAGTCAGTATCAAATAAATGGCTAATTAAGATACATTCGCTGTAGAGTGAGAGCGGGTACAATATTGGCTAAGAAGGGACTATCCATCCACCAGGGCCTAATTGAGCGATCACTTCTCCCTCCTCTAACTTTATTTGCTGTCTTTTGTCACTCCCTCTTTGACCGTTCTCTCAGATCGGCCCTTCCAAGATTAAGGAGTTTTACTATAACATCTGCTTGTTTTAATGAAATTCTGTTTTAGGGGTAATTATTCCGAAGGTTGTCGCTTCGAGTTGGGTCACAACAAGATTTAACCTTTCATTCGTTTCCCTTTTGATATTTTCCGAAAGTACGAGTTATTTTTCTTCAGTATGGAAAAGAATGTAATTAAGAAAAACGTGTTTATTTCGGCAATAATTTCATCTAGAAATGAACGTTCCAACAAACATGTTATTTGAAACTTTTATTTCTCGAAGTAACTATTACCGAAATCCACTCATTACCCAGAATTATATTCTTTTTTCCATAATAATGCTCATGATAACTTGAAATTTTTGAAAGATTTTCGTAACATCTGATTCTTCACAGCTTGGGTTTATTGCTTTATGAAAGATGTGGGGATTTTGTGAAAATAATAAGGTCATATTGTCAGAAACGTGGCATTATATAGGAGTACCGCAGTTATGTAAATTATACAACAGTTCATTCAATATAATCGTTGATCGAACTGTTTAACTGTAATTAGCAAGTATTCTCTTGTTCAGATTGTTTTTTTCGGACAAGAACCGTTGTGTTAAACTTGGTAATACCTTCGGGTAGAACAAATAAATTGTAATTTTTGCTGTATACGTTCGTATATATATATGTATGTAAATATTTAATGAATAAACGGAGATTTTTAAACAAAAAACAATTTTTTTTTCAAATTAGTGTTAGCAGGAAAGAAATTCAAGTCATTATCCTAATATTTCAATTTGAACTTTCAATTCCAATACTCAAAGTAGATAGAGTACAATATGCCTTCTAGGAATGTATTTTAATTAGCAAATTATCCTCCATTGAAACTTTTAATTTCGTATAACGTAGTAAAAAAACACGCTAAAAATCATTATAGCCTTGTGTCTATCAAAAGTTGATTTGTTAAATAATTATTTAAGGCATGAATTATTACCTCATTCTACTCTCATGATGAAACTCTCTTTATTTCTTCGGTTGTTAAATATAATTATTAAATCTTAGAATGATTAAACTCGTTATATAACTGCTTTCGTACCTGCACGGACCTGTCGAGTCCAACGTCCAAAGTTGAGAAACTAACATTACTTTTTAGAATACATTCTAATCGACAAACAACATTTCATGTAGTAATTTAACTCTGTAAAAAGTAGTAATAAAAACCTTAAAAAATCGTTATACAAGCTATCGTGTAATAATAAAACGGGAAGTAATAATTATTTAGAACAAAGTATCACCTAATTTCTTCTTGTAATATTAAAAATTCAGTGATTTCTTTGATACTTAAATATAATATTTGAAGAACAGATTGGATAAACTCGATAAATAACCAATGTCTTTAAAACTTGCTTCGATATGAACCGGTTAGTAGCTCGGCCAATACTGAGCACATGGTACTAGGTATGGACCTGCACAGACTTGTCGAATCCAATGTTCAAAGAAGAGAAAATAACATTACTTTTTAGAATAAATTATAATTAACAAACAACATGTAGTCATTTAATTCTGTAAGAAGTAGTAATAAAAACCTGTAAAAATCGTTATACAAGCTATAGTTTAATAATAAAACGGGAAGTATTAATTATTTAACACATAAATTATTACCTAATTTCTTCTTGTAAAATTAAAAATTCAGTGATTTCTTTGATACTTAAATATAGTATTTGAAGAACAGATTGAATAAACTCGATAAATAACCAATGTCTTTAAAACTTGCTTCGATATGAACCGGTTAGTAGCTCGGCCAATACTGAGCACATGGTACTAGGTATGGACCTGCACAGACTTGTCGAATCCAAGGTTCAAAGAAGAGAAAATAACATTACTTTTTAGAATAAATTATAATTAACAAACAACATGTAGTCATTTAATTCTGTAAGAAGTAGTAATAAAAACCTGTAAAAATCGTTATACAAGCTATAGTGTAATAATAAAACGGGAAGTATTAATTATTTAACACATAAATTATTACCTAATTTCTTCTTGTAATATTAAAAATTCAATGATTTCTTTGATACTTAAATATAATATTTGAAGAACAGATTGGATAAACTCGATAAATATATAACCAATATCTGTAAAACTTGCTTCGATATGAACCGGTTCTTAGCTCGGCCAATACTGAGCACATGGTACTAGGTATGGATCTGCACAGACTTGTCGAGTCCAATGTTCAAAGTAGAGAAAATAACATTACTTTTTAGAATATATTATAATTAACAAACAACATGTAGTCATTTAATTCTGTAAGAAGTAGTAATAAAAACCTTAAAAAATCGTTATACAAGCTATAGTGTAATAATAAAACGGGAAATATTAATTATTTAAGACATAAATTATTACCTAATTTCTTCTTGTAAAATTAAAAATTCAGTGATTTCTTTGATACTTAAATATAGTATTTGAAGAACAGATTGAATAAACTCGATAAATAACCAATGTCTTTAAAACTTGCTTCGATATGAACCGGTTCTTAGCTCGGCCAATACTGAGCACATGGTCTATATATGTCTATAGCTATGAACCTGCACAGACTTGTCGAGTCCAATGTTCAAAGTAGTAGAGAAACTAACATTACTTTTTAGAATAAATTCTAATTGACAAACAACATGGAGTCATTTTATTCTGTAAAAAGTGGTAATATAAACCTTAAAAAATCGTTATACAAGCTATAGAGTAATAATAAAACGGGAAATATTAATTATTTAAGACATAAATTATTACCTAATTTCTTCTTGTAATATTAAAAATTCAGTTGATTTTTTCGATATTTAACTGATAATAATAATTGAAAAAATAATAATCGAAACATAGATTGAATAAAATCGATAAATAACAAATGACTGTAGAACTTGCTTCGATGCGAATGGGTTCACAGCTGGGCCAACACTGAGAGCCAAGTACTGCTGTGAACCTGCACAGACCTGTCGAGTCCAATGTCCAAAGTAAATACAATAAAATATATATATTCTATTTTACAAACTATACTTAATTTATTCTTTTAAATTTATAATACGATGTGAAAAAAACGTGAAGAACTATTATATATGTTCTGTTGTATAGCAAATAACTCAAATATTTTTTTTCCAAAATGAAATTACAGTGATTTCTTCGATACTTAACAATACAGTTAGAAACATTGATTGAATAAACTCGATAAATAACAAATATCTGTAAAACTCTCAAAGTAGAGAATAGAAAATTGAATTTTAGAATATAGTCTACTTTATAAACTATACATGCATAATCATTTAATTTTATAATATGACGTAACAAAAACCTTAAAAATCATTATATAAACTGTAGTGTAATAATAAAACAGGAAGTATCTATTATTAATTATTACATTTCCTATGTATTACAGCAAAGAACGTTTTTTGGGGGGATTTGAAATGCCTTGATTGCTATGATCATCAATTATAATATTTACAACGGAAAACAGAGGGAAATTTAAAGAAATTCAACACAAAACATTCCTAGGGAGAATCAATGCACCAATCAGTGAAGAACAAGGTTTCTGTAACAAATGTTTTGTAGTATTTTGTTTTACCTTGTCAATTGTCACATCATTGCATTAAAAGAGAATCATTAAGCCAGTTTATTCAGGTTTTTTTCTAACTCTACTTTTGTATTAATTTTTGTTATATGTTTCTGGCTTTTTATTTTGATTAGTAAATTGTCAGACATTTGGATATTTAAACTGATTTCTTCTTATTTACCAGAATAAGATATATGTAGAATATAAAACTACACACACAAATGTAATATACATGAGGTTTGCACTGAACTAAGAAAGTTGAAATAATAAACTTTCTACTACAAATTTTTCATCGTAGAAACCCTTTATGGAGTGACCTAAAAAAGAGGACCTACTTACGATTATGATAAAACTCGCACAGGCTTTCCCTTAATGCACTCAAACTTTTCTTACATGAGGTAGATCCCTGGGAAAGAGTTAGGAAAAAAGTTACGATGTAATGACACTTTTATATGAGCATAAATCGTTTTAATGCTCATTTAAAAGGCTATTAAATTCCCCAGCTGATAAAAAAAGACTCATCGAGATCGAGCCGTTACAATTTAAAATATTGTGTTGAACATTTTATTGCGTTCCCTATCTCTTAGATATGAGATGAAATGATTTCAACAGGCTTTTATTAACTTGTATGTACGACCGTATTGGAATCTTTGAACTCAAATTTTGGTCACTTCAAAACATGGAAATAAATTGAAACTTTGCAAATATCGGTACTTGTGAATTAGCGCCACCGCAGTTATATTTGCGTAATGAGCAATCTTGTTCATGCATGCGCAAGCAGTTATATTTTATAACAGTTATATTTCTAACAGCTGATTTGCTCTTATTTGCTGATTTTCGTTTGTTGCTGATTTCTTGTTTGCTTGCTGATTTGTTCTAGATTTGTTGTTGTTTGCTTACTTTTAGTGCTACGAAAATGCGTATTTGGGATTAACCAAAAACAGAAGAAGATGCTATTTTATTTTTTCAGGAGCGAAATATTTGACCGAAAAAACGAAAATGTACTTTATTTTGGTCAACGTAACTTTTGGAAATGACAATCAGGTGAAAGAAAATAGATACTGTTTTCAATCCATATTAAATTTATACCGGCCAATTTTCCACCGATATCCGATTGACAACTTTCTTTTTAAATAATTTATTTTGATTTTTAATTGTTCATGATATATTCCATTATATATTTATTTACAACAATATTTATTAACTAAATAATAATTAATTATAAGTTAATAATATTTATTAACTTATTATATATTAATAATATATGTATATATTATATATTAAAAATTATAGTCTGCTATAGTATGTTTTTAAATAAGTCTTTTAATTTTTAATTGTTGATGATTATTAAAAAAATTTAAAATTCTAACCCCAATAAATAGATTTAAAAATGTCATCCAAGATAACTGTTATAAATTATAACTGTGGTGCCGTTAATAGACAAGTACCCACGTATCTATAGGACCGATGAAAATACAATAACTTAATAAGTTTTCTTCAGGATTAGTGAATTTCATATCCGAAAATATGACAGCGTTCTGTCACTTGAAACAAGCAAATTGTTACATCTTTGAAACAAGCGACTACTGGCAGGGCCTAATGGGGAATTTTTTATATTTCTCAACAATAAATAATAGTTTAAAACACTATACAACATGCTTTTACACCTAGCCGAAATAAAAAGAAGAAAATTCATATTAGTATAAAAAAACAACTAAAGAATACGCGTGTCCAGTCGAACTAAATAGAAGGAAATGATAATTTAAAACCAAAAACTAAAAACAAACATCAAAAGAAAAATAAACTCAACATTATAAAATAATTTTTAACAAGTTTAAGAGATGATAAGAGAATGAACAAAAGAAAAAAAATCATCTTAACGTAAAAAAAGTTTAGGACGCTTTTTAAGATATTTTTATAATGACTACCATTTGACTAATATCAGTTAATAAAATATTTAAAACAATTAACATAAAGATATAGAATATAATAGAGTAGAGTTATATGTTTAATAGATTGTAATCTTTGTTGTAAATCTGATAGGCAACCAAATAGGGGAAGATCATCATCATCAAAATCTTTCCCTCTTCCACCGCTGAGCAGTATGAGGGTCCTTCTTATGAAGCCTGCACCAGCTCTCTCCTTCGGATGAGTCCATTCCGCTCTTACTGAAAGCATCGCTTACTACGCTGTCATCCTAGGAAATCCGAGGTCTTTCTCTGGACTTTTTTTCTGCTTAAGTCTTCCTGGCGATTCTCTCCGTTCCCATAATAAGGAGGTGTTCCAGGATAGCCTCAGCTGGTTTAATATCGAGATTAGGTAGAAGATCTTTATACAAAACTAATAAATCTCTTTCTATCATAAACAAATCTGTACCTCTGTAACCCATGGAAGGTCTTCGATTCATTACATGATCGAGACTGTACTGTTTCTAGAATAGGAAATGCTTTATTCCAGATCAAACTCAACCATAAGGCTTTTTTTTTATTAAGGGTACCAACATAATAGAGGCTGAGCCCCAGTAGGATATGCAGATCCTTTGCAGAATGCAAGTTCCATCTAAGGATGCACCTACATTGGATCCGATGCGATGCGACGCGATCCTATTCTATCACATAGGATGATGAGCTGAAAAAACAAATAATTGAAATCCGCAGTGAGTGCCTACACTGGATCAGATCCGACACGATTCTATTCTTTTCAATCCGATAATGAAACCAGTCACTCCCTTCCGAATAAAATAGTATTAATTTTATTCTTTTATTTCTTATGTTTTATATATATTATAGTGAAATATAAATACATTAAAAATAATTAATAAATAATCTTAAGTTTATAAATTTAAAGAACCAAATGTTATAACAATGAGGTAATATTACTATATTAGAATATTTTTGTCTTGCTGTATGACTATAAATAAATAATTTAGTTGTTTTTCAATAAAAAAAATGTAATTTATTATTTTTTTTTATATATTCGCGTTTTATATAATGATTTAATTTTCTCGATTGTGATAATATTTATTTATTTGATGACACAATCAAGGCTCTTTTCGAACTAATTCAATGAGTAATTCTTTTCAGTCTATTTTGTTGTTAATCTTTGCAAACGAGTGTAAAAAATCAGAAAAGCCTCTACCTCCCAGTGTTACCAACTGTTTAACAAATAAATTAAACATTAAGACGATAATTTTATCAAAAGTTAATGTTTCCAATTTTCTTTGACGAATTAAAATTTTATGTAGGTATATTTTTTATGTACATTTTTGATAGATTTAATTTTATTTAACGGAAAAATAATCTTCGCTATTATATTTAATGGTTCATGAAGATTAGTAATGACATATTTTAATGAGAATTGAGAATATTTAATTTTGATTTATGACGGATATTTATATAATAGTAAATTATAAAATTAAAATGTATATTTTTTAATAAACATTTTAGACAATAAAGATTAGGTTGGCACACATGGTAACGGCTGGCTTATCGGATTGAAAACTAGTGATTTTGAAATGTGAAAATCTCACCTGATCGTACATTATCGATTCGGATCCAATGTAGGCGCTTCCGTATAAATAAACTATTTTGATTCCACGAGCGACTAAATCGGTCGGATTGCTCGGATAAAAATGGATCGGATCGCAGCGGATCCAATGTAAGCACTCTCGATATATTTCAGTCATTTGGTTTGCTTCCGAATTCTGATCGTATCGCATCGGATCCAATGTAGGTGCACCCAAAGGCTGTTGACAGATAAAATAATTTATCTCCCACATCTAGATTCGAACTCGAGCCCTAAGCATTCAGTTTAACAACTAAGTCTGTATTTTTTATCGTTTTGAATAGGATCAACAAAACATAATTCTAGCAATCGATTGACTATTGAATGAACGGAAAGGCAACTATCGGACATGGATAAGCACGAATTGGACAAGGAACTGAATTCCTCAATCCATTGCGCGCATTCAGCTCACGTAATCAATTCCTCTTGAGTTGAGATCTAGGCCAACCTATGATGCCTCGTTATTTTCATCAAAGCTTATTCAAGTTATAATTGACAAGGATCCGGCCAACAAGGATATAGTCGGTCTCTTCAATTAAAATCTCTACAATAAGCAACGCCTGATTTATTTTTATTGTATTTTATTCTATTATTATATATATTTTTCCCATTATGCATTCGCAAATTACACCTAATTAAGAACTGACTAATTAAAATATGTATATGTATAGATTGTAAATAATAAAGTATTACTTCATCCTCTGTTTGGCTCCAACAACCGTCTTTGAAGAATTTTGAGTTGAATAATTAAAGTAATTTCTAACAAATAATTAATCTACAATAGTATACTATGAACAATTTGTATGTATATGGAGCAGAACTATGGTTCTCAGCAAAACACGCCCATATACACAAGATACAAACAACAAAGTTCATAACTCAATGAATTAATTGATGAGTTAATGCTCCTTGGTTTATTTTTAGTCACACCACACAAAACGATATGAACGTTTCCGCTATAAAATCATATATTCTAAACAATTAACCATATTCTACTCATCAACACAAAATCACCAATATCTAATTGTTCTATATTTTTTTTTGTCCCTGTTGCTCGGGCTTGATAGGAAAAGATTAAAAAGACAATGGCCAAGAGACCTGCTCACGAACTTTGGATCATTTCCAAAACTTGTTACTGCAAAGCAAAGAGACAAAACAAACACTTGGGTCAAATTGGGTGGACGCGCAATTGTGCAGGTTTATGAATTATGAAAATAATAAATGTTATGAAAGAATATATAAAATCTGTAACTCTAAAACCTATGAAGAATCTTGGATTCAGTACATGGTAGAGACTGTACTGTTTCTAGGACTAAGCTTGTGCTAGGGGGTGTTCACGCTCGACCTCCACAGGGTTCATTAGTAGTTTTTAACACATTAAATAATTTATCTGCCTCAGCCGTATTTGAACCCGAAATTTTAACATAGCAACTCAGCACTTAGTATTGTGAAGATAGCAGTAATATATATATATATATATATATATATATATATATATATATATATATATATATATTACTGCTATCATCACTTGTCAAATCCAACTTCACTTTTTTTCAATCTTAGCCTATATCCTATTTTAAGTACCTAAACGACTTTTAGACAATTTCAAAGGGGTGCTAAACCCAGAGGGAAACTTCGAACAGAGAGTCTGTGAACTCAGAACAGCAGAAGAGGGTGTAGAGCAGGAACCACCAGATCTTGAGGAAGTGGAAGAAATCATTATGTTCTTAAAAAAGAACATAGCGCCAGGAATAGATGGTATCCCAGCAGAAGCAACTAATACGGAAGTGAGGCACTCCATAAAGAAATATATGAATTGGTGCTACTGATATGGACGAAAGAGGAAATGTCTAGTGACTGGAAAGTGGCTGTTATGTTGCCAATCCATAATCAAAGAGACAAATTGGATTGTAGCAATTATAGAGAAATTGCGTTACTATGCATAGTCTATAAGGTGCTGTCAACTTTGCTAATGAAGCGGGTTGTCAAGAAAGCAGAGCAGATGTTGGGCGATTACCAGTGCGGATTCCAACTAGGAAGATCTACAATGGACCACATTTTTTGTATGAGGATGATGGTAGAAAAATGCTGTGAACGGAACGTCGAACAGCACCATATGATTATAGATTACAGACAGGCATATGAGAGCATAAACAGAAGTGAGATGCACGAAAAGTCAAAATATCTAAGATGTCCCTCGAATCTTATCAGGCTTATCAAGATGGCCCTGAAGGACATCAAGGGAGTTGTCAAAAGGGAGAACTGTCAACGGGATTTGATATTAAGAGAGGTGTTAAACAGGGAGATCCACTTTCCCCAGCTATATTCATTGTGGTATTAGAAGTGGTCTGACACAGCATCTAGTGTTTGTAGAAGACATTGTGATCCCCGGAAGAACAGTCAGTGCATTACTTGAAGCATTCGAGGAATGCGAAGTAGCAGCTAGTAGAACAGGACTTGAAATTAATATGGAAAAAACTAAATATATGAGGACCAGCAAGGAAGAAGGAAGAAACGAGGCTTATCAAGGGGGGGTGGGTATCGTTACGAAAGAGTACATCAGTTTAAGTATTTGCTACAAGTACTCTTATTCCAATTAAATAGTTTTCTAGGAAATATATCTCTTAGTTTTGAAGTCATTTTTCACTTTTCTTACAAAACAAAAACAGTAAATTGTGTTGTGAATAAAAGTTCTCTTGCAGAGGTTACTTAAGGTTAAGTGACCCTCTTAATAGATGCTGGACGAGGGTCACGACGACACCGAGGGGAGTCTGCGAATACAACAGGGTCAACCTATGTCTGCTAACAGATTAAATAATTAATGTATTACTAAGCTTAACGCAGTGATTCCTTTCCTAGCCTACTAAATGAAAATTAACAACCGTTAAATAATAATACATTAAAATTCATTGTCATATAATGGTAAATAAAACTATAAAATGGATCGTGGAAGGTCGGAAAGAGAACAATAACCATCGACAAGACGCAGCTGTGACTGAGATTATACATTCAGTTTGTATCCTTTGCGGGTATCTTGTCCAAAGAATGTCCTCTAGGCTTTGCATACCAAGACTATAACCGGAGGAACAGATGTTCTGCAAAGAGCTTCAATTCATGCTAACTGGAGGGAGGATGTGGTCCGCTTTGCAGATATTATTGCAACATTATCTCCACCAGTTCTGGTCATGTTACTGCTTTTCTTTCACTTCGGATCCTATGTTACCGTAATATCCTTTTTATATGCCTCACTTGGGAAACTTTATACATTGTGGCAAAGTTTTTTTTTCGTTTTATATAATACTGCTAAACTTCCCATGGGTATATATCATATGATTTATATAGATTTATAAGAGCTGAATAACATTTTTATTAAACACGGAACATAGAAAATGTTAATAATGTTAAAGCTGAAAACAGTAATTGATTTTCGTAGATTCCACTAGTTTATTCTTATTAAAAATAAGGAGATCCCATTTATCCAGTTCCATTTAAATTTAACATAGGTAAGTTTAATTATAGAGGTGATACAAACTGAAAAAGTTTTGAATCTTATTGGTAAAAAAATCCGAGACAGATGGGGTAACTGTTCTTAAGTAAAGAGATGGAGACCATAAAAACCCCTATCCAAATACTAAAATAGTGGTTCCAATAAAAAAAAGGATAATACGATCTCTATAGTTAGAAGCAGAAAATAATAACAGTAATAAAGAATAAAGAATAAAGAAACCAAAGGATTGATCCCGCACCAAACTCTCCTTCAAGTTTTCAGTCCACGGACTAATACCAAACCCAAATCCATTAGATCATTCTTAAAGGAATCCTTTCTTCGCATATGCTACAAGACAGGATCACCTGTGGTGTAGTGGTTACCATAGCAACCTACTATGCCCAACATCGCGGGTTCACATTACATCAATTGGCCTTGGAATATTTTATAGGGAGTAAAAAATCATTACTTAAGCCATACTTCGGAGAGAGCGCAAAATGATGGTCCTAAGCCTGTGTGGTGTCAGATATTCGTTAAAAATACGTCTTCTGATTATATCTAGAAAGGCACGATGGTACTTGTGTCTTAACGCATCTCTGGTTACTTGTTCGCATGCGCGAGCAGTTACATTTTGTAACAGCTACATTTCTAACAGTTACCTTCTATTTATTGGGGTTAAAAAATTAAAAAACAATTAGAAATCAAAAGAATTTATTGAAAAATGGAATATAATAATAATAATGAACAATTAATTAAACAAGAATGGACAATAAACAATTAAAAATCACTATAATTAAAACAAACAAGTTATGAAAATCACAATAGTTTATTAACAAAAAATTTGTTAATCGAATTTAGGTGGAAAATGCGTCGGAATAGACTTAAATTTGATTCAAAACAGTCTGTATTTTATTTTGACTGATGCTGTCACCATACGAACTCGCATAAATAGGGTTATAATTTCATTTCATAGGAATTGCTCCATTTTCTTGGTTTTGGTAAAATATTTCGCTCCTGCAAAAAAATAATGGCTTGATCTTCTGCTGTCGGCAAAACCCAAATACGCATCATTTTACACTAATTAAATAAATAACTAAAATAATAACAACGAAAAATCTATAACAAATTACCAAACAAACAATAAACAACAAATAACGAACAATAAGAAACAATAAATCAGCAATAATCAAAACTCACTAAGCAAGAACAAACATAGAACAAATCACCAGTTATAAATGTAAATGTTACAAAATGTAACTGCTCCCGTAGGCAAAATAGCCAGGGCTGCGTTAAAACACAAGTACCGGCACGATTTAGGACTCCCACAGTGGCATTGTGCGGAAATAACTGACGAATACAAAACCGATGGAATTTTAAAAAAAACTTGTAAGTTAATTAATAAATGAAAAATTAAAGTTCATAGAAGGTGAAAGGATGAATAAAGCACGTACAGCATTAAAAGAAAATACTTCCCAGAACTAAATTGTAGCTCTCCCTCCTGTTACATCTGAATCAATTAGATATTAAATTTTTGGAGAATTTACTAAATAACCAATACTTTACAGTAACTAACACTTTCACGAATGATTTCGGATACAGATATTAGTGGCATCAGTAATCAGGCTCGCTGAGTCTTTTATAATAATTATTTTTCCCCCAAGATTCTTCCGACTCAGAAGAAATACTTTATCCCATATTTTATTTCTCTAGTTATAATAGAAAATGTAATCATGAATTTGAAATATGCTAGGAAGAGAGTTTGATTTAATTCAATTTTGTAAGAAATCAGTTATAGAATGGAGATTAAAGAGAAAGAATTAGACACAGGCTACGGTGGCTGAAAGATGTCGAGCCTGACCTACAGCTTATGGGAATGAGATGAAGAAGAGCTGCAGAGGATCGCTCTCAGTGGAGAAGAATTGTTGAGGAGTCCAAGGCACTTCAAGGACCATAGCGCCGTCAGAGATAGATCGCTCTGAGAGGAGAATAGTTGAGGAAGCCATGATCATTCATTGACCATAGCGCCGTCAGAGGTAGATTGGATCAATTTTCACAAGAACTAATATATATCATCGCCATATAACATACAAATATATTTAAATTTTTAATTAAATAAAAATGTTAAAACCTCTTCCCGCACACATCGTTTGATTACTTTTAACCGAATGTGTATTTACGATGAATTTTAGAACATTGAACATTTTGCTTTTGTATTTAATAATTTTTGTTTTAAAATTAAAAAATTAATGCAAACTGGATTATAAATTACAAAAGACTTTGTAATAATAGTGGTCGTGGAACCTTAAAAGAATGGATTATAAATCTTTTAATTTTTTTAAATTTATGTTTTATTCTGAATGTTTTATTCTTTGAAACATTTCGACAACTACATGTCATTATCAATAATTTAAAACAATTTGTCTGCATCGTTACAATAATTATAATACCCAAGAAAATATTTAATAAATATGCATTTATGATATGTTTTTGTTTCAAATCTCATTTATTTTCATAATTTACATAAATTTACAATATATACATTTTATTTACAAATCAATATATATATATATATATATATATATATATATATATATATATATATATGCATACATAATAGGTACTTCATATACCCGGAGGTATTATAAGTATTTACAAGGTATGAGACCGCTTAAGGAGTTTTCTCTAAACCGGCACTAGGCCGCTGGCTCGATACAGTTCAAAATCGGCGAGAGACCGCTTTTATGGTATGTATAGACATATAGCTTCTTTAAAGTTATGTATAATTATTGTAAAGATGCAGACAAATTGTTTGAAATGATTGATAGTAGCATATAGTTGTCGGAACGTTTGTAATTCATCAGCCAAGGAGTTCGTTCAAACAATTTAACAAGTATATCATAACCTTCGCAAAACTATATGAAAATTAAACCTTTCTGTTCTAAAGACTATTTTACGCAGTATCTTATTTTAATATATCTTAACATGAAGATGCCCATTGAGAACAGGAAGGATAAAAGTTTTATGAATTCCAAGCCTATAGATACATCACTAGCCAAGACAAATAACAAGCACTTCCTTTTTTTTAAACGCGCTTTTACAGCAATAAAAACACCCACCTAGTGAGGCCCATCACTCTAATCCAGATTCCTTGTAACCAACGGCAGCCTTCCATTGGCTCAACCTCTACCTACTCTTAAAATGCAAGCGGTGCAGTAAAATAGTTATATATAATATTTCTTAACTAATTAAATGTTAGCTTTTAAGAGTGTTTCATGAAATTTTAACTATCCGAAGGGGATCGGAAAAAAGTTATACAACACAGAGATTAATACTGCCTGTTTCAGTTTTGATTCAATATTAAAACATGATTTATAATGCAATTGGGAAAAACAACAATGCAAAGCCTTATGCTTCAAGAATACACCCACTTACCAGTCTACGTTTCGCCTATTCAGGCATTATTAAGACACCAAAAACAAAAAGGGGGTTATGTGAATCACGTCTCGAAGAAAAATGTGCAATACATCCCAACAATCAACAGCCCAAACAGGCTCTAAACATGAGACAGCACCCCACCACCAAGACGTTTAACATACAACAACTAGAGGCTTTGCATTGTGTTTTTTCCCAATTGCATTATAATAAATAATAGTGTTTCTTTTTGAGTTGTTGGCTCTATTTTAGTGATTAAAACATGATATTATCCATAAATACTAATTATTTAAATCCATACACAACACATAATTAATGAAAACTGCTAACTCTCTGACAAATGATTAGGGAAAGTTTTGGTAATGCGAACAAGAAGAGAATAAGACGGGCTTAAGAATTGGAAACAACAGGTCTTTCAAAGGATTAATTGATCAAATAGGCTCCTTCCATCCCGCTCAACCATTTAGAACAAGACAAATGATTCACATCGCTCCGTACTCACCAGTGCGGAGGTGTTCCTTCACAGGCTCATTGTCTCTAATATATAAATCAAGTATCTAATTATATTCCGCATATTTAATTAAATAAAACAAGGAACAGAGTAACTCTGAATGTAGAGTGCTAAGTTGCTGAGCAGATCCTGGCTTCGAATCCAGCAGGGAAACTATTCAATATGTTAACATAGTTGAATAAGGCACGCTCAAGTGGAGGAAAACTCAAACTAAGAAAGTTCAAAAATGTATTGAACCACTTTATGTATTGACCTACTAAGAACAATACCACCAGGACATCATCATTACAAAACGTAAATGGTAATTTTGGTAGGGACTATACTATACTAAAAAAAGCTGTACTGCACTGTAAGAATTTTTTTTTAGCCAATTTCAGAGTTAACAGTGTTTACCTCATATATACAAAAAAAAACAACTAATATCTGATTTTAACTCAATGAAGAAGAATACACTTCCCGAGTTAATTTCATAACTGCTCGTAAAAAAAACTAAGAACAACTCATTATAACTAAAATTAAACCATAGATGGATTTATTACTATGGATGATCTCGCATGGCACCGAGTTCTAACTCCACCTAGTCAAGGATCCTTGGTCCATTTTTGCACTTGATTACTATGAAGCTGAATCTTCGTGAATAGCTTCGTTTTGATGAAACGCCCAACAATTTCCTTTGCACAAATTCTCGATTGTGGTAGCTAACAGAGGTAGCAAGGATAAAATATGTTGATTTGATGATTCTATAAAAATTTATTATTAACTGGTTTTTTTTTTTGTTAAATCTCAAGATAATTATCTAAATAATTTGAAAAAATATTTTTTTTACAAAATGTATGGTTTAATCAAAGAGTCCCCTCCTTCCAACATGTAACAGGTCATCAAAAATGATTACTATGCAGCTGATTTTTTTTTTTTACTTAGTTAATATTTATATAATTTAACAGTCATATTGTCCTACAAATTGTGTCTTACGTTATCCTTAAATTTTGGAGAATCGTCAAACAGACATATTTTATCCTAGCTACCTCTGTTAGCTACCACAATCGAGAATTTTCGCAAAGGAAATTGTTGGGTGTCTCATCAAAACGAAGCTAATCACGAAGATTCAGCTTAATTGTAATCAAGTGCAAAAATGTACCAGGGATTCTGGACTAATCCTCCAAACATTTGAAAAAAATGATTATTTTAATCGTAGATTAATCGACTCTCGTTATCAAAACATCAACCCATGAAGGTTCTTTGGTTCAGTACACAGCAGAGACTACTGTTTCGATAGTGCCGGGAGGTTTGCTCGATATCACTCTCGACCGTCAAACTTTTCCTCTAATTATGATTACCCACATCATATAGGCTGAGTGAGCCATAGGTCTGCAGACTCCGCTAGTTATAAAATTGGTTGTTTACAAATTGAATAATTTATCTACTGCTGCTTGATTTGAACCTGCACAGCAGAGGTGCCCTGCTCGCCTGGAAAATTTGGACAATGGCAAAAGAAAAGTTGATTGTAATCAATATTTGCTCTGACTTAATAATTGAACGCGTGTTAACATGAATCATATTTTGTATAATAATTATATTTTATACGAGTTATAATATTATAAATTTTTCTTGTAAGGCTAGAAGGGACAAAAGAGGACAGTATATTTATGAGAAGGGTTTGATAAAGTCGCAGAGCTGAGCTGGCTGGCGGGCGCTCCTTCACCAGATGAGAATTCTTCTTGCCCCCACAAAACCATTGTTTCTACTCTTTCCTTGTCTACATTTCTTTCTCTCCCTTTCTCACTTCCCTCTTTTCTCCGTGTTTTAATCCAGGCAGGACAGATGTCTGTCAGTACATCATAACTCTTCTTAGTTTACTGAGATATCTCGACAAAATATGACTAAGGAGCATCAAGAAAAGTACATTATGTTCCTTTGCCTTGATGAAGACCCATATTGTGGGATGGAACATTAATCATGCTATCATAAATTTATATTATTTAATCGATGGGGTTAGGAAGTGAGTGTTGCTGTTCGGGTTCCAAACCGGCTGTACTAGAGATATTACTCAATATAGCTCTCATAAGTGTTATCCAACCTTAATAAAGTGGGGTAACCTATACTGAGAAAAATCTGGCGTCTAAGCGTGATCCCGGACAAATCATCTACTTGCACAACCGTTGTTCTAGGAACAGTATAGTCTCAACGATGTTCTGAACTTAATAGTCCAGGATCCATGGTCCATTTTTGCACTTGATTACACAGGCCAACAAAAAAAACCTTTTTGAAAACTTTTTTAATTTTAATAGCTGATCTTGATAGATTTTTATGTGCTGAATCCAAATCTGCTCGTAGTTTTTATGTATCACCCTTAGTTTCCAAGCAAAATGTATTTTATTATATAGTCTAATACCCATTTACAGTATATAGGGAAATCAATGAAACACTGTAGAATCGTAAAAATGGTTTGTATTTACAGTAAAATACTTGGAATAGTAATTTTATGTGATGATACAAGGTTCACTTGTCAACTGGAATTGGTTTATATTTTCTTTCCCTTTTTTCCTTGAAGCTTCTTGTGTAGCTTTTCCTGCGATGAATAGCTTGCTGAACTTCCCGGTGAAGTGACCAACAGTAATCCCCCATCATGTTGGTATTCCAGCGGCCCTGGTAACGTTTTTCCATCACTTTAACGTCCTGGTGAAAACGCTCACCTTGCTCCTCACTAACATCTCCTAAATTTTCCGGGAAGTAATCGAGGTGGCTGCTCAAAAAGTGAACTTTCAGGCTCATCAAACATCCTAACTGTTCAATTTTTTTTAACATGTTAGCAACAATAGCCTTATATTCTGGGTCTTTTTCATTTCCCAAAAACTTGGTGACAACTTGCTTGAATGAAACCCATGCTTCCTTTTCATTTGAGGTCATTGTGGATTCAAAGTTAACGTCAAACATTTTTCTAATATCAGGCCCGGTAAAGACGCCTTCTTTCAGTTTAGCTTCTGAAAGGTGTGGAAACTTCTGACAGAGATATTTGAAACAAAGCCCATCTTTAGGCAAAGCCTTTACAAACTGTTTCATGAGACCTAACTTAATATGTAGTGGTGGTAGGAGCACGTTTTTTGGATCTACAAGGTTTTTGCGTAAAATGTTCTTCTCGCCAGGCTTTAAAGACTCCCTAGCAGGCCAGTTCTTTCTGCACCAATGTTGATTCCGAGCTCTACTGTCCCATTCACACAAGAAACATGGAAATTTGGTAAAACCCCCTTGCTGACCAAGGAGCATGCACGTAACTTTCAAATCACCACATATCATCCAACCGTGTGCAGAATAACCTATTTTATTTAACACTATTTCTAGATTTTCGTAACTCTCTTTCATATGTACAGAATGACCGACAGGTACAGAGGCATACATGTTACCGTTGTGTGCTAAAACTGCCTTCAAACTATTTTTGGATGAATCAATAAACAACCTCCAATCTTCTGTTTTGTATTCAATTCCAAACTCATTCATTAAACCATGAATGTCTGAGCAGTACACCAAATCACCCTCTTGTTCAAAATACTTCGAAAATTGTTGTTCTCTCTTCCTATACACATGAATGCTGGTTCCAGCCGCCAGCAAGTTCTTTTCTTTTAGCCTAGAGCCAAGCAGTTCAGCTTTTTCTTTTGTTAAGCCCAGATCCCTAACTAAGTCATTAAGCTCGACCTGAGTGAACAATTTAGGCTCTACATTTTCTGTAACACATTGGAATTCTTCATCGTGTTCATCTAACTCCGACTGTACATCAGAAAATACTTCTGTTTCAATAGAATTTAAGTCCTCTGGTGGTTCCGGGATTGGCAAATCTACACCGTGCCCTACTGGTCGGATGGCGGACGGAAGGTTAGGGTAGCTTATTACCTTCTTGTTCTTAGAGTTATGACCAGTAATATCTACACTGCAAAAGTAACAGTCATCGGAATGATTTTTTGGTTGCCTCCATATCATGGGAACAGCAAATTTAAAGTGTTTTTTCTCTTTTTTTGACCATTTCCTGAGGTCTTCAACACATACATAACATACCTTATGCGGTGCCCAAGGTTTATCCTGGTCTCCAAGTTTGGTTCCAAAGTATGCTAGATAAACCTTTTTCACAAAGTCTGTAATGTTTCTTTGGTGCTTTTTAATAACAAACTCACCACAAATATAACAAAAACTGTCAGCAGAGTTTTTACAGCCGCGATGAGACATTGCACTGAGCACATGTACAGGAAACGTAAAAGTGAGGTTATGTTGAAAATAAACAAAACATCAGCTGTTTAGCATGTGTTTCAGCAGTGCTGCCAACATCATCTTTGTTCATTAGACCTATTTTTTCATGTTATCTTAACTATGAAAAAGCTGTTAAATTCTAAAAATATTTCTTTATTTCATGAATTTAACTATAAAATGTGAATAAATGGTGGGTGATACAACTTTTTAAGCATCATATTTGGATTCAGCAACCTAAACAACATAAGAATAAGGTATTTTCATTAAAAAAGTTTTTTCATCGTTGGCCTGTGTTACTATCAAGCTGAATCTTCGTGGATAGCTTCGTTTCGATGAGACGCCAAACAATTTCCTGTGCGAAAATTCTCAATTGCGGTAGCTAACAGAGGTAGCAAGGATAAAATATGTCAATTTGATGATTCTGAAAAATGTATTACTAACTGGTTTTATTTTTTTTTGTTAAATCTCAAGATAATTATCTAAGTTATTTGAAAAAATATTTGTCCTACAAAATGTATGGTTTGTGTCCCCTCCATCCAATATGTATCGATAACGAAGTCATAGTCAAAAATGATTACTAACCAGCTGTTTTTTTTTTTTTTTACTTATTTATTAGGATCTGTACTACTAGTTTTGAGCGTAGGACCAAGATAACAATATTTATTTTTATATTATAAAAATATTAACTAAGTAAAACAAAAAAAAAAATCAGCTGGTTAGTAATCATTTTTGATGACCTCGTTACCGATACATGTTGGAAGGAGGGGACTCTTTGATCAAACCATACATTTTGTAGGACAAATATTTTTACAAATAATTTAGATAATATAATATCTTATATAATATCTTGAGTTTAAAAAAAAAAAACCAGTTAGTAATAAATTTTTTAGAATTATCAAATCGATATATTTTATCCTTGCTACCTCTGTTAGCTACCACAATCGAGAATTTTCGCAAAGGAAATTGTTGGGCGTTTCATCAAAACGAAGCTATTCACGAAGATTCAGCTTCATAGTAATCAAGTGCAAAAATGGACCATGGATCCTGGGCTGAGGGGGGCGTAGTTTCAATTTTTTTTACGCTCTAGTCTACATTTGAGAACATTATATACTTCATAAAAAAAATATAAGTCAACCGAAAAAAAAAACTATATCGTATAATTTAAGACTACATTTTTTACACAGTGCCAATTTATCGATATTTATATTAACAATATTATATTAATTCAATACTGTATTAATGCATAGCGTCATTTTAAAGATGGTATATTTTAAAATCCGTAGTACGGTTGATGCTGGTCTTATATAACAGAACTGAAGTAAGATACCTTATTTCTAAAATTAAATTGTCTAAATCTTCAATCATTAATTAATGAAGTACTTAAATTTTTTGGAAATAAAAAGTTGCCCATCAAAATGTAACAAAACCTCAAAACAGTCACATTAGTGGATGTGACATCTTGGCTTTGAACCGATGATATAATTTATTAATCGTAAAGAGGCCTGTACACAGTCAATATTACTGACAATATAGTCAGATACTGTCAGTAATACTGATCGTGTAATAGTAATACTGATGTACTGAAATGGGATATTGAGGAGTGATGGTTCACTCCATCATTACTCAGCCAACTCGGCGTTGGGGAGGGGTTACAGTATTTTGTAGCTGTTGAGTGTGAAGCATCAACCAATCTCCGAATTAATAATGAAAACACAGCCACCCTTTCAAAAGTTTTAAATGATTTATGTTATGTTTTTTTCTTAAAACTTAATTTTTTTTATTACAACAACAGGGTGGAACTTAATTTTATATGTATAATTGTGTATTCTTATAATATGAAAATATATAATCTTTTCACTTCAAAAAAATATTTAAAAAACACTTAAATAATCAAAAAGAGCAATAACTTAAAATATATATATATATATATATATATATATATATGTATGTATGTATATATATATATATATATATATATATATATATATATATATATATATATATACACATTTTATTTACATCAATTCTATTTTTATTTACTTTAATGTAGTTTTTCAATGTCAAAATGAGAACTTCACAGGTTTCTATCACAACCTGGCTGACGGCAGCTGGAGCATTAATTAGTGTTAAAAAGTCCTCAATATTTCGGCCTGTTGCTAAGTAGACTAGGGTAACTGCCAACCACTGTTTTGGGTATATACTTTCCTTCGTATTTGTATCTTGTTTTAAAATATGACGAGAAACCATATTTAATAAATCGTTGAATAATTTTTCATCATTCGAAAATAATTATAATAAGCTGATTGTTCCTTTACTGAAATATTGTTGATTAAGTTTAAATGGGTGAAATTATCCCTGTCCAATAGCCAATCCTTCGCCCACAAGCGTATTTTTCTCTTTTTTTCCAATGCCATTGCAATGACAATCTCTTAAAACACTCTATCCATTAAAAAAATAGGTATAAATCTGAATGAGAAAAAGATGACAGTTCTTATCCCGAGCTAACTGTGAACTGAGTTAAATACTGACAGTAATATTGACCGTGTATACTGTAGAAACTTCAGTAATACTAACAGTAATATTGATCTTGTATTGTGTAAAAATACTGAAGGGTGACTCAGTATTTTCGTCATTCCAGTACTGTCATTTATATTAACCGTTTATAGGCCTCTTAACAGTTACACGCGCATTTAAATAAAACGTGTAACTTTCAAAATGCCATTTAAAAATAAATCTTAACATTACGAAGTAAAGATTCTTTCTCATTAAAATTATATAGATAGATACTTTGAATCATGGCACATTTTGAAATTTAAAAAAAATTGAATTTATATTTTAAAATTTATAAAAATTATAAAACTGAGTTGGAACTTGGAGAAGATAAAATTTATCATTCCTGTCCAGTGGGATATGATTGTATCCAGTGGTAAATATTTACTGAATAAAACCCGAAAAAAAAGTAATTAAAATTAGAAAACTTGTCATTTCTAATAAAGGTACGAGTACATAGGATAAATCCCAAATTATATATTCGTTTTCACTTATTATTTCACTCTGAGGAGACAGGCCTATTAGGACAAGAGCTTAAATAAAGTGGAAGACATGGACAAGCACTTATGCTCGGATATAAGGCAGGGGTTGGAGACCCGGAGCGAGCGTTATAAAAATGTAACGAGGATCTCCCCAGACCTAATCGGCTCAATGGATTATTCCTTCCTAAGCCGCAACTTGTGCATGTTTCATGGTCAAGGATTCCTCTTCTACCAAAATGGAATATCCTTTAAACTCTTCCTAGTTTTTAGCATTAGGGCTATGTCTCGGCAAAGGGTGTAAAGTAACAACTATTCTCTGGTAAGTAAAAAAATAGCATTCTTTATTTCATCAAGGCACCCATTTTCTTTTTTATTTCAATTATTTAAGGCACAAAGTATTTAAGTTCGTCTGTATTTTTTCAATTAGTCATTTAAATAAGAAATATTTTTTCTTATTTTTTTATTTCTTAAAATAAAGTAAAAAAAATATGATGTTGACTTTAAGATTAGGAATGCACTTCCAGAGTTTATTTCAGGACTTCATGTAAAGCTCACTTGATCAAACTGTGTATATATTAAAAATAGATATCAGGATTAACAGCTGCATGTAACTATAATTCGACTACAGTTGGGTGCCGTAGCAATGTCACGTGGCACTAAGTTTGAACTTCACCCTCCAAATAGTTACTCTTTAAAAAGGTAGCTTTGTTAATCTGAGATTTATCGACTCATTAGTTTATTTACTCAATTTTATTATCGATTTATATAAAATCTATTTAAATACCTGAACCACTACCATATATGGCCTTGGGTTCAGGACATGGTAGAGACTGAACTGTTTCTAAGACAACGGTTATGCAAGGAGGTGATTTGTCCTAGATCACGCTCAACCACATTTTTTCCCCAGTTAACAGTAACTTCTTTTTAGAAGCTGAAAATACTCAGGAATCTGAGCTACTTCGCTTTCTGGGCTCTAAGTAAATCATATTTTGACTATTTGTCTTGTATCTTGAATTTATATTTATAATTTAATACGTATTAGTTTGACGATTTACTAAACACTTTCTCTTACTGAAACCAGGCTTGTCAACGTTGTGTTTTTTTTTTTCTTCGGAATACTAAAATTGGATTGTATCAACACTTTACTGAATGCTTCATCAACTCGCCAGAAGAGTCTATTGACTCACCTGCGATCGAAAATGAAAAACGTGTGGGGAGAGTCATTTATACTAATATTTATACAGAACAGTTCAGTCCTGTGTAAAAAAAAAGTAAAAGCTATTAAAGAAAAATATCGTGAGTATTATAGAGGAGTAAAAATATGCTCTGGAGAAAATGACTACCACATTTTTTACTTTAAATATTGCTGTAATGTGGGTGGACAACATAACAAAAATCTTTGATTTAATAGAACCTTGGTAATTATTCCGCAGGCTCTCGCTTCGAGTTGAGTCATAACAAGTTTTAACATTTCATTCGTATTAGTATTATTATTTTCCAAAAATAAAAGTTATCATGAGCTTTAGGATGAAAAATTCCCGCTGCGGGCAAGACTCTATCTAATTTACTCTGCTTGCAACCTGAGATGGATAATATGAGACCTAGGACCCTTCTGGGGCTCACCCAGCCTCTATAAATTGTTATAAAAATAGGTTACCCAAAATAAGGGGGGGGATCTGGTGGTTGAGCGTGATCTAGGACAAATCACCTCCTTGCAGAACCGTTGTCCATGAAACAGTGCAGTCTCTATCATGTACTGAACCCTAGACCCACTCATAGGGTGTAAGTGGTACAAGTTTTTTTTTTTAGGATGGAAAAGATAAAGTAATCATCATTTCATCTAGAAACTAACGTTTCAACAAACATATATCATCTATATTTATTTTTTAAAGAGAAAAGATAGGCCCTCGGCCGGGATTTGAACCCGGAACCTTTGTCTCACCGTGACATCTTTTCTCTTTAAAAAATAAAAATATTTATAACTCATAAAAAATGACCAATAATTATAAAAAAATATATCATCTATACTTCGAAATGTTAGTTTATTTATTGATAAATGATTATCGAAATCTACCCATTTCCCATCATTACGTTCTCTTTTCCATACTAAAGCTTGCGATAACTTGTATTTTTGGAAAATATTAAAAGAGAAAGAAAAGAAAAGTTAAAACTTGTGATTCAACTCGAAGCTACAACTTGCGGAATAATTACCAGAACCTTTTCGCATGAAATTTATTTATTTGTTACTTACAGATTTCATTTAAAATTTATTTTCGTATCCTTATTAGTTAGAATAATATGGTATTTGCTTCAATCAATCATTTAAAAAATATACATACATAACCTTTTTACACGAACAGGGAAATTTTTACAAAAATTTGTTTTACAATTACATCAATTGCATTAGTCGAGGGGGTGATATTGGACTCCAGGTGATACAGTAGAGGCCGCGGTGGCGATGGTCGTTAAGGTGTCAAACTTAGCAACTTCGTGACTGCTACGGCGTCGGTTCGAATCCTCGACTTAAAATTTATTTCGTGGCGAATCCACTGAATGACTCACGACTTTACCGCTCTAGTTAGAAACACTGGTAAACTTTAGGAATACCGCGTCTGGCTTAACAGGATTTGGCAACCGTGTTAAACCCCAATAATGATAATGATAATAAATTAATAAATGACGCAATAATAATAATTAGTATTATTATCTGTTAACAAATTATTTCATAACAGTAGAGCGTCAATTATCTGAACTAATGTCGTCGGATGTGATTTTAAAAAAAAATTATCTTTAATAAAAGTATTTAGTTCTTTTTTCAGATATCACGATTGTCACCTATGTCCCTAAATATTTTAAGTATACTAATAATCATTACAAAAATAGCTCCAGGAAATCAAATTTTAGAGAAAATACTCTAAGCCAAGATAGAGAAAAGACCTAGAGGTCGACCACGGAAAACTTGGTAAGACGAGATCATCAAGCAAGGAGAAAAAAACACAAGCAGTTGAATACAATGAAAGCGTTGGCGAAGGACCGTGATAGTTGGCATTAATGGATTGACGAGGCCCCTCCAGGCTGAAAGGCACCAAAGAGGAACAAGAAGAAGACATTAAACAAACATGCTCGGAAAATTTATGTTTCATTCGGGTCTGAACAAGTGATTCCAAAATTATTCTATTGATATAAGCAATTTTAGAAAGAAAAACTATAGATAAAAACCATGGTACTCAGTGTAACTATTGCATTAATTTAAATAGGAAAAATTTAAGATATTTTTCAAGTTTAATCTGGCCAAATGTTCTTCAAAATTTTTTTGTTATTACTTTATTCATTGAAATTTACAACTGTAAAAGCAAGTAGAGAAACTACACAGTGGTAGTACTCAAATAAAAAGTTCAACTTAGAAGGTTACAAGGCCCATCTTATTTTCAGACGCCTCAGGAATTGAATAGGTTGCTAGGTTTAAAACGAGTGGGTTTGAGTGGGAATGAAGTTTGTCATGAAAAGAGTGGTGTCAGGTTTGGCCAAATCCTCAGAAAGTGGTACATTAAGGTGATTACGAATGACTTTGTTCGTTACAAAGCAAGAATTCGATGGCTTATTGGAACCCTAAAGCTCGACTCTGTAAGCTGATGGGTCTAATGACTGTCATGTATATGAGTCTTTTGTAATGAATTGGGTTCTTCAAACTTGAACTACTAACTACTAACTAGATTTATTTGTTTCTCTACGTTTGAAAATATAACTTTTTATTTTAATTTTTTTTAAATAAAAATAATTTAAAAGATTGATACGCTGTGGTATGATAAGTTCCCATAAGTACTTAGGTATATTTATACATGTAGATAGATAGATTAGATTTTTTGGGCGATCAACACCTAGGTTATTACGCCCTTTATATATGTATTGGCATAAGTTCAAAAACATATGATAAACGCCACTTAACAGGCTTAATAAATTCTAATTATTATATCCAATATTATGGAAATTGAACTAAGAAAATTACCACATTTTCACTCAATTAGGACAATAGAAATGTGTGATTCTTCAATAAAATTCAATATACTCTTTGAACTTCAACTACATAAATTGCTTGTATGATTTTCTCTGTTTCTCTTTTTTAGAACAGATTTAATATTTAATTTAACAAAAATATAAACTTGTAATGAAAAGTTTCCATTCTTATTTAAATCACGTCAGGACGAGGACTTGTCATGTAGAGAGCATAATGCTACACGACCCAAATAGGCCCGCAGAACAATCCTACAAAACGAGGCTATTAAAAATGGTTAAGGGATAAGTCCATTTTTAGAATAAGGGAAGCGTACAGTGGGAGAGAGAGAGAGAGATAGAGAGAGATCCTCTGGACGGGCAGCTGCTAATGCATAAAACATGAGGGTGTGGGACCGAGTCTCGTCTGTAGTAACGTTATTATTTTCTCTTTAAAACAGGAACTCGACGTGATCGACTGCCATGTGAGCGAGAACGTCAACCCCAGCCTCGGCAAAATTCATAAACTTACTAAAACAACATTAATAATTAATAAATAATTCTACTATACCGACCTAACACTCACTTTAAATGAATATTTTAAAAATAAATCTAAAATTTCATAATAAAAAAAATTTACGAACAATGTAGAGTATAGTCCAAGTTAGTTACTGGACGTTTCGCATTACCATAAATAACCATAAGTTCATTGTGTAGAGCATAGAGTTTCTAATTTGAATCCGTCTATGATAGATATGCTGTTTATTTGTCAATAGCCATAAAACAACCCATGGAATACATAGACTTATACTATCTATTTCACTGTTTTATACGCACTTTTTAAGTGTGAATTTTTAAGTATTTTAATTTAGTTTTTCTTAAATTTCATTTATCAAGCCAGGAGAGATAGCTCAGTGCGTACAGCAATTTAGTGTTGAGCTGTACTATATCATATATTTATCTACTAACAGCCATAGATGGATCATGTAAGAAATGCAGACCCTGCTGGGGCTCCCCCCGCCTCTTTAAAGTAGGTTTGATATAGGAAGAACACCTGGTGTTTGCGCATGATACAGGACAAATCTTCCTGCGCAAACAGTGGGGTTACAACCTTGTACTGACCAAAATACCCTTCGAGGGTTGTAACGGTACCGGTTTATAAGCTATGGATCGACCCTGTGGGATTTGAAGACCCTCTTCGGTCTTAACTAGCTAATTAAGGGAATTCCTAGAGATTGAGGGTGATCTCGGCCAAATCAGCTTCTGCTCAACCATTGGCTTAGTAACAGCGTTGTCCATACCATGTACCGAACTAAATTAATGGATAGAGACTTTAAGTTATCTTTTAAAAATGGACAGGCTCTAAAACTTGAAATATAATTATTAAACAATCCAGCACCTCTCAGGGCTCACCCTACCTCTATAAAATGAGTACTCATACTGACAGAATATTTTGTGATTGAAAATGATCTAGGACAAATCATCTTTCTTCACAATTGTAGGTTTAACAAACAGTAGGGTTACATCGTTGTGCTGAGCCTTCAGAATTATAGTGCAGTCATTGCAGTGAAGACTGTGTTTACTATTAAATTTAATTTTGTCTGTTTTTCAAAACCATTATTAATATTGAATAACAAGATACCTCGGGTTGACACTAAACAGATCGGGCAAATAATCTTTCTGCACAACAGTTTTCTTATAAACAGCACAGTCCCCACCATGTACAGAAGCGAAGACCCAATGTTGTAGGTACAGTTATTTTTATTTTACTATCCACATGATAAGTTTATAACAAATGTTACTTCTTCAAAATAACTACGACATAATTCAAAAATTTGCATTGCTAATAGATAAGGTGTTGGTTCAGGTTTTTCAATTCAGAAACATCTCATATTCCATATTGGGACTTATTACAAATCCTGATAAAACCGAAGATATAATTTTCACAAAAGAAAGACCTATTTCCCCTCTACCATAATACTTAACAATATCTCAATACCTACATCAAACCATATAAATATTTCAGAATTTCTTTACACCGCAAACTACTACAGTATATTTTACAGCATATCAATAATAAACTGAATAGCGCCCCGCAGAATATTATATAAAATGCATCCGTACTTCAACAAAAAATCAAAACTATCTGAAAAAAAAATAATAAAATATTATATAAAGGAGTCATTAGGCCAATGATAACTTACGTATACCCAGTCTGGAATTTCTAGCAAATCTAGCAAAACACACATCAACAAAATACACATCTTCCAAAACAAATGTTTAATCACCACAATGCACAAAGATTATGGACAGCCCAACAATACACAAATCCATACACCAACAAACCCTAAGATTCT
The DNA here is from genome assembly GCA_037127475.1 of Arma custos. NCBI lineage: Eukaryota > Metazoa > Arthropoda > Insecta > Hemiptera > Pentatomidae > Arma > Arma custos. Next base: position 13,474,826 of record CM073762.1, on the reverse strand, counting down.
TCACCTCATGCCAGCCTTCAGGCAACACACTCATACAAGAAATAGGAAATTATACAAAAACAACAAGACCAAAATACAGACACAAACGAACAAAATACATACTATTATAAATAACATGCATTTTTTTATATGTTATATATAAATTTTGAATTAATTAAATCCTATGTACTTCTATTTTCTGTTGTTGTTTTTTTTTTAATTTTACCAACAACAAAAACATATTAACGTGTAACAATTGATAGTAAGATTATTTTCATCGCACCAATGTTTTAAAATGTGTATATAATTGATAATAAAATAAAACAAAATGTTTAAAAAAAAATATTCCATATTCATAATACGATATGATGACTTTTATTTTAAACATTTTTTTTTTAAAATTTATTTATTGATATTTACAACTGTATTACAATTATACAACAAGTAAATAGAATGCATGTTACATAATGACATGAGAATGACAAGTAGAGAAACTACCTACTGGTAGTACTCAAATCAAAGTTCAAATAAGAAGGTCACGTGGCCATCTTCTTTTCAGACGCCTCGGAGGATTATCGGGAATTGAAGAGGAAGCTAGGTTTGAAACTAGAGGGTTTGAATGGGAATGAAGTTTGTTTTGAAAGGATAGATACCGGGTTCGGGCCAAATCAGCAACAAAAGGTACATTAAGGTCGTTATGGATGACTTTATTCTTAACAAAATAAGGAGCATTGAGGATTTTACGAAGGATTTTGGATTGTAAGGATTGGATACGAGAGGAATTCGATGGCTTAGTGGAGCCCCAAAGCTCTACTCCGTTAGTCCAAATAGGTCGTATGATGGTCTTTAAACAACATAAAATGATTTGTTGTATCATATTTGAATCTTGAGGATTTACAAGAATATGGGTATAGATTAAAATTTAAAAAAAATTCTAATTGTTAATAAAAGAATTTGCATACCATCATTGCAATGGTAATACTTAAAAGTGACCACATTTTTATATATTTTTAATTCATATGGAAGTTTTATATACTTATAATTGAAAATTTAGGTGCTTTGAGTAATAACACTGTTCTTTTGAAGTTGCGATGTATCGTAAAATGATACAACGAAGTATTAAACAAGATTACTAATAACCATTTCAAATTATATATTCATCTAAAAGCATTAAAGTACTCTCAATGTACCTACTTATACAGTAAGCTCTTTATTGTCAGAAATAACTAAATCATAAATATATTCAAGGCAATCTGAGGAATAATGACAGCCGTAAAGATTTGAATATCACTTGAAGCTTACTGACGCCATTTGAGTGACGTCATTTCGCAATTCCCTCCCGCCATTTTAGAAAACTACGCCTAGATATCTTTTATGAAGTTATTACGAATGCTTTTAAATAATCCTGTCACGAATTCTAATTTCAAACTTGGCTTACAACTGATAATAAATAAGTTGAATGCGTCAATTATTTATTTTATAACACTAATTAAGCCATGAATAATTAAATTATATACAGTTCTGTATATCACAGGGTATTCGGTACCACACACTTTCCAGAGTCTTGCGTACAGACCATGGTAGTGCCTACACTGTAAGTGATTTGGCCTGGGTAACGCTCAAGCACGCATTCCTTCACTTAAAAGTACCCCACTTTAACTAGGGATGTTCATAGATTATGTAATTTCTCTGCAACAGCCGGATTTGAACCCGAGCAGTCAGCAAATAAACTCAACGCTCTACACGATGTACACACTATGTATCTTCTTAAAAATATTAGTTGGTATATTATAATTTTATACCAAATGATAACGAACTTATTGAATGGCTACGAGCTAATTGAACTTATCGACTAATTGAAACAGAAAGCATTTATTAAAAAAAGCACAAGCCAACCTACAAAGTGGACAAAACTGACTAGAGATGATTTCCAATCTGATCAAGTGCTTTTTTCACCAAGAAAAAACTTTATTCTCAATACAAAATTAGTTTTAAAAAACATCATGATTAAAAGGAAAGGAAAGTTTCTGTTTTATATTTTTCGGACCAAATTACGTACTTAAGTTCAATAATAATCTTTTCATAGAATATCGTAGAAGAAAATTGAGTTAGAAAATAAAAAGTTAATAAACCCTTTAGAAAACATAATAATTTTCCAAGAATATTTAACTTTGAATTGATTGTATTCAAAATATTTGAAAAGAGTACTAGTTGCTTTCAATAAAATACCTTGAAAATAACGTTTTGAAATAATGTGCTATGTACTGATGCGGGCGGCACCATGAAAGGGATGCTGAGCGGGGAAAATGTGTCATGTCATGAATAAACGATCCTTATTGTAATTCTTTTGGTGCATATTGCAAACGCATCATTGGTTCATATTGTTTCAAAATGTTGTTGGTAATTTACTGAGTAATTAACATATTTAGTCTGTTGAAAAATACCTTCAGACTGTTTGAGGAAACCCGTTTAATAGAATTATTTTGTGCTCATATAGCCCGGTCAATATAGACATTTTATTTTAAATGTCTTTATTTAAAATAACTAAAATTCCCTGAGAGCCAAATATTGGTGGAGAGCTGGGATTTACCATTACAAATAAAGTTTTAAAAATCCCCATCGATCCTATGTGTACTACAAAAGTTATTCGGTATCAAAGATCAAAATTTGAAGTTTTTTTGATTTTTCTCGAAAACGGTAAGTTCTATAAAAAATAAACATCAAACCAAAGTTGTAGAACTTAAAATTCTGTACAAAAATGGTCTTAATACTTTTTTTCCTAAGAGTTACCATTCCTGAGATATCGCGATTCTAAGAGTCACATTATAAATACATAATACGCATAGATTTCCACGCCACCTGTGAGGTAGTGTACTCGGCGAGTATTTTTTACCGTGGTTCCCCCTGTGTAGGCCTACTCCACTGTCATGACAATTTAAGGATAATTTAAGGGGACCAAGACGTGGCAGACCCGGGTTCGAGTCCCAGTCCTGGTCCTATCTTTTCTTTTCAAATAAAATATTTAAAAAATAACTCAACATCTATTTTTTACCCCCAATCAAGGCTACTGGTATGAGTTCCAAAGGTTGTAGCTTCAATTTAAATCGAGTTTTAACTTTTCGTTCGTTTCCTTTTCAATATTCTCGAAAATCAAAATAATCTTGAGTTTTATTATGATAGTATGAAATAAAAAGTCTATTTATGGAAAATCAGAATGTTTGGTAACCATTTCAACAAAAAATAAATGTTTCAACTAAAATTGCGAAAAACTGATGTTATATGTTAACATCAGTTAGCATATTATAATATCAGTTTTAACATATGTTGTTAATTCGTTCATTTTATTACAGGAATATACACATTATCCATAATTACATTTCGTTTTCCATTATATAGCTTCTAATAACTTGTATTTTTGGTAAATTTAAAAATGAAACGAATAAACAGTTAAAACTTGTCGTAACACAACTGTCGTTTCGAGTTGATGAATAACATATCTTCTGTATCGCTATTACTGTATGAAACTTTTTCGGGTTGTGCAGGGAGGTGGTTTATCCAAGATCGCGTTCAACCTCCAGGTTTTCTTGTCCAAATAAAGAGCAACCACTGAGGCTGGATGAGCCCCGGTAGGGTTTGCAGGTCCCATCCAGGAACCATCCGCATCTGTTGATACGTTAAACAGTTTATCTCCCACAGCTGTATTTGTGTACCTGGCATTTAGCAAGGCAACTCATCCCCTTACAAACTGATATTAATCACCCTATATATTATGAAATAAAAATAACAGTGTATACTTTGAACAGTATAATTAATTGATAATAATTTTAACATTCGAGCATAAACATGAAGTAACTGAATAAAACCTAGCAACAGCTGGAATCTCCTGCCCAGATGTTTTCCAGGGGTTGTCATGGATACATGCAGAGGGGACTGTATATTTTAGGAATATGACACTATAATAACTGATAAGTGACAAATAATTAACAACTACGAACAGTTCACTCAAAAATTACCTCAGATTTTAATCTTAGGCTTGATACATCAAGCTCAGAAGAGAACTGATAAATAATATGAAGTGAAAACTCCAAAGGAAAATTATCAAAGGAAGGATATTATTCTTTTCCTGAAGGTTTTATCTATTCTATTCATTCTACTAATCCCCTTTGTTTTAAATTAATACTAAATGTGTCCAATCCTTTGTCTTTAAAATAATGAAGGAGTCCTTTAATTCGGTAGAGAGTAGAGAGAAAAACATTTTAAACGAATATAAATATTCCATTCTACAGCTGACATTTGCTCCTGTAACAGCAACTGATTGAATATTTTATAAATTGTCACTCCAGAATAAATTCGTTTTGATCCTTTTTCCGTTTTTTTTTAAGGGGGAGGATATTGAATAATTTAACATGATATATGAATTACTAGAGGAAGGGTCATAAAGTGATAGTATTATAGATGATAATATTTTTCAATAAAGCAATTCCTTTTTGGCCTACATAAATATATAATTCATATAAAGGTACTATGCTGTTTTTAAGTTTTTACGCCAACGATTAATAAGGGAGATAATTTGGCCCAATTCAACCTTCAGGTTTTCTCCCCAAAGAAGGGTACAGAGGCTGATTGAACCCTGGGAAGGTCTGTAGATATCACAGAATGGATAATAAGCCTATAACAAAATGAAGTAATTTTGTCTCGAATCTCGATTCTCCTTTCCTGGACCTACAGATCTAAACACAGAGCGCTCTACACAGTGGTATGGACCCCTTTAATTGCGGAAAAAAGGTGGTTGAGTGTGATATTGACCAAATTACCTACCTGCATAACATTAGAAACAATACAATCCCTGTCATATACCGAGTGTAATACCCTTTGTGGGTTGTAGTGGTACAGGTTTTTTTACATTATATAAACCATAATGTTCGTTAAATTAATAATATGTGACATGGAAAAAATACTTGCAAGACTTACAAGCTCCAAAAGAGAAAAAGAAAAATTTCTTCAGCCACTCCATACTTGGTAGCTTGCATGGCAGTATTGCATAAGAAATATCTATACTCTAAGATGTCACTTGGTGATAACGTATTATCTCTTATCAAAACTTTAAGGCCAAAGTCTTACCTCTTTGGGCATTTCCCCAGTTAAGGGTATCCACCTTATAGAGCATGGGTGAGTTTGAACTTGAGGATATGCCAATCCCACAGGGTCGATAAGTCAGTGAATAAAATAATTTATCTGCCATAGCTGGCATATTTAGCCTATTCTATTTTTTGTATCTACATTAAGTGCATTACACAACTTTAAACAATTATTCTTGTTTAGATTGATCTTGTTATGATACAGTAAAGTCATTACAATTATATGTATTAATATGGATGGATACATGTTATATCAATATAGTACGTAACTATGTATTATGTTCCGCAAGTGAACAATCAAGTTAAGTCGCAAGTTTTTTCTTTTCATTGATATTCTCGAAGATAAAAATAATTTTATTGCAAACTGTATATAGTAAATAATACTGACTGTATATTCATACTTATTAATTAGGTAATTCATCTTCTTCAGACTTACCTCGAAGGAACAAACTGCGGATCTGATACCACATAATAATCAAAAATAATATCTGATAAAGCTCTATTGGGATGAATCCATAATAGACCAGATATCCTATAGATTTAATAGCAAAAAAAAATAACTTCAACGTCTGGATCCACAATGATAATATTATAAGCTCCAGTGTGGGAGAAAAACTGAGGAAATACTAGGATCTGTCTGTATAAATCAATCGGAAAGGTCCAGCCCCACTTCAACCATAATATCCACAAATAGGTTGATAGCAAAATCAACAGTGGCAGGCACGGATGGTTTAAAATTACCTATTGATGTTCTAAGAGAGACTCAAAAGCGAATTCTTTTAGACACTCACTTCAGTAGTAAAATTATTTTTATTACTGAAGCGATGAAAATAATTTAATAAATAATAATCCAGTATCAATAAATAGTCTAAAAGTTTTTAAATGTATAAAAAAAATAATTTAAAGACGGAAGAAGCTCAGAAAATAAACCGAATCCAAAGGCTCGATTCTGACACCACCAATGCTCCATGCTTCCAGACTTCTGGCCACTGATTACAGCCCCTGCTCAAATATGTTAATCACTCATTACGCAATCCTCCTAACTACGCCTCGGTAACAATTATTATTAATAATTTAGAAAAATACATATAGGAAGGCGTATGACTTTTTTTATAAGGCAGCATTACTTCATCCTGTACAAAATTAGCAGCCTGCTCGTATTCTCAGAAACTATATTTAACTATGATACCATAAATTACAGCTGACATCTACTTTTAATTTTTAATAATTATAAATTGTTACTAGAAATTTTCTATTAAAAAATAATGATTAAGTGAGTAGCTAAAATTTATATTGTAGTAAATTTAACTAAAATTAATAATGCAGTAAAAACCATTTTTAAATTACATTCAGAATATTGGTTTTAACCACTTTACAACTATTACACCCTAAATAACTTTTAACGACTATTATAAATTTATAGGAATAGTAAAATTGTTTATAGAAATTTTTAATTGAAATAATAATGAAAGAGTGAACAGCCAAAATAGTACTGAATAACCGCATAATAATTTTATGAAAATAAATTTTAAAGATAAAATACTAAATTTGTATCAGGTGTTTTTATTGCAAATCATTGTATTGCACATATTCCATGAAATATTTGAAAAGGAGTATAATATTGAAATTTTAATGAATGTAATAAATTTAAAAGAAACTATTCGGGTCCTAAGTAAAAAAAAAGATAAATTGGTAATTTTAATTATTTGATATTATAAAGAACACCTTATGATAATAGATTAAATAATGTATAGATGAAATAAATAGTGTAAAGCCATTAAATAAAAAAATGAAATATATAAATTACCAAAATTAACTATTAATGCATGTTATAGTTTTTCTAAGAATTCTAAAACCACTTTTACAAATTTTCTATTGGGAAAAATATGATTGAGTGAGAAGCTAAAATGGTATTAAATAAAAACTATATTATAATTTTATGAAAATTAATTTTAAGGATACAACAATGTCATAAAATAAAAAAACTAAATTTTTATCAATCTTATATTATGACTTTACTGCAAATCCATGGAATATTTGAAAAACTGAAGGAAATTAAATAAAACTATACTGTTCCTAAGTAGAAAAAAATAAATAGATAATTTTAATTATTTGATATTAATAAGAATACATATGATCAAGAAAATATTTAAAAAATGGTTGAAAATAATTAAATTTAAAAAATGAAGAGTATAAATTACCATTAATACACTCATACACCTATATCCAAGATGGCGATTGTAGATTTCTTTCTTTTAAATCACACACTTTTACAATTAATCAAACTGAACACTTAATACGAACTACACTAATACTAACACTAAAAATAAACGAATTTAATTAGTACAACACTAATATAACACTCAACACTAAATAAAAACAATTCAGCTTTCACAACTGAACTCGTAGCACACAAGCTGGGGACATGTTGAGAACTGACAAAAAGGAGGGATTTAGGAGAAGGCAGTGGTGACTAGAGTGATTAGATCATAGCAAATACTGTCACCTGATTGGTCAAAACTGTCCGCGCTTTTTTTCAGAACTGTCAGTATGCATGAAGTGTCGACATTTCTGAAAACATTAGTTTTTCACTTTTACCGCCAGTACAGTTTCATCGGTTGTTCGAGTCGCTTCTCAACACAGGTTTTTATAGTAAGTTTTAAATCTATTTTTTAATGATTCTTCATTTAATATTTCTAAGTAAATTTTTAGGATACTATGCAGAAAAGATTTTACTGTTTTATGTAAAGAATCATTCTATTTTAACAAATAGCTCCAATCAAGTTAACAAAATATATATTTGGACATAATATATAACACAAGCATTTTTTTTTCTTTAATTCTGTTTTTAAATATTTGAAAAAAAATATCTCTGTCATTTAGAAAAGGAATCATATATATAAAAACTACATAATTATTTTATTAGTATTTTTTCCATACAAAAATGTTTACACATTAAACCTATCTATTATTAAAATGTATCTATTTTTTATATGATTTATCTGTATTCGGAATATTTGGACTCGATGGTTTTCTAAATATCTGAATCTTAAATTTATAGTTGAATCCACTGCATGTGTAAAAATATTTAAAGTAAATTCTTATTGAAAAAATAAATTTAAAAAAGAAGTACTCATAATTTTATGTCAATTTTTTTATTATATCAATTTTATACCTCCAATCAGATTTCTGAAAAATCTAGCCCCCCCCACCCTTTCTCTCTCCGCTTAGTAGGTACCTAATTCATCTGAGAAATATGAAGGAACTGACACACATCAAAGAATTCATAGCTTCTGAGAATACAAAATACAAAAGAGAAAGGAGAAAGAATTCCAACGAAAGAACACCAAACCTTGAAAGTCATCCAGAAAATATTTACTAAACTATAATAATATTGAAAAGTAAAAAGAGACTTTACATTAATTTTAAGACCGTTGAAAAATTCCAATGGAAAGCCCTTAAGTCTCCAAACTAAAACAGAAATTGAACTTTATTTCTGTTATAGTTTGGAGACTTAAGGGCTTTTCGTTTGAATTTTTCCACGGTCTTAACATTTATATAAGGTCTCTTTTTACTTTTCAATATTAATATATTTTGTAGAATAGCCATAAGTCCACAGGTTTCTTGATAATATTATTATTTTATTCATTTTTACTTTCATTTTTTTTACATAGTCTTTTGTCTTAATTTTTTTTGTGTGTTGTTTACTATTATTTATTTTTTCCTGTTGTGTTTTTAGAATTTTGGTGAGTGCATATTGAATTTTCAATTTCTGAAGTATTCATCAGCTGTTTTTATCTAGCCTTATCCAGCCGGAGTCGAGTAACCTTCCTCATGATTCATTAGTTGCATTTGAGCCTCAGAGGTGTTGGGATGTTTCATAGGTGCATAATTCATGTTTTGTTTTGCTGTTATATTCTTTCTACCCTGAGGATGCCTGAATGGGCGAAATATTGGACAGATAGTTTCAATTTCTGTTTTAGTTTGGAGACTTAAGGGCTTTTCGTTGGAATGTTTCCACAGTCTTAATATAATCATATATATTTACTGCGGTAATTGGAACCCACAACGGCGAACTGACACTGTAAATGCAAATATTCTTCGAGGAAATTATATTAAGAGCCTGAAAAGGCACAGTCTGTGACTTCGGCAATCTGACATAAGGCTAACAATAACTATCAGGTGGGGTCGTTTCAGGATCCCATGCTTGGTTTTTGGAAAAATAAATTCATCTACAGTGATTTATTTTGAACATGAAATTCGTTAAAGCTCTACTCTTTGTGTTACATATAGTCTAAGGATAAATGTCCTAGACGCCCGTGAGCATAACTTTGTCTTTGACTTAAGGAGAGTAAAAAATAGGAGCTCGTGGTCGTACCGACCCCACCCGGTATTAGGAGGGTTAATCAAGAAGTGCTTAAGGCTTCTCAAATTTCAGGTTCAGAACCGTAATTAAACCATGAGAGTTATCCCATTTGATCCTGAACACCTCATATTGTGTTATGCAGTACTTCCCAAATTCTAATATGCTTTGTATTTTTCTTTAATGAATGTTAATATCACTTGTTAATAATTATAGTAAAAACTTGGTAACAAATGGTGCGTTAATAGTATTTCAATTTCTGGCAGCATTTAGAGCAATCTATTTATTGATGAACCGGAGCACCATTAAGCCCCGTCCTCAACTGATATTTTAATCTACATTTTTTTAATTTTCTTGAGGTGAAAACATCCTCAGCCGCGTTAAGCGATTTTCGGTATAGAAAAACTAATGAGTTCGCGTCATCGACATGCTAGTGACGTTTTGCGCGTGGCTGGCGTGTAGCGGCCTCTGTATGTGTTATACAATTGCTTTTAATCAACTTTAGTGTAAAGGGTAGAATTCGAGTGATATAAGAATAATAATATTTAACTTAAAAGTATCAATTAAGCTGAAAAGATGTTCTGTGTTTAGATTATGCAGTCTATCCATATGTTTAGATTAATAAATATACCATTTGATAGTGTATATGATCGCTGCTCGGAATGGAAATAGATGTTAAAACACATTATAAAATTCCAATAATGACTATATTTAATTCAGGGATTCAATTGAGTAAAAACAGTTATTCCAAAGTTTTGAGTGTTCACTTATGTCGGCAGTCCTGCCCTCTTTAATTTTTTTTTTTAACAATAACAATAGAATTTAACTAATATAATGTTGATGGATATTTTAGACTTGCAACATTAGGTAGCTGATGTGACAGTGATGCGGAGTGATATACCAACTGATCCCATAAAATAGAAAATGGCTTACACAGTTTTCAGGACGATGCGAATTTAAAACTCCCAGAGTATGTAGCAGATTTGTTTTTTGTATTTCCGCCAGAGGCCATTCAGTTCAATAAAGCTCAACTTCAAATGAAGATAGGATCCAACGAACGAGGGGAGGGGGGTACTAGTGGACCAATCACCATTCATTACTTAGCCACAATGGCCGTAAAACAGCAACGGCATATCGAATCAGGAATAGTCCCGTATGGAGGGAGCGGAATAAAATTGAGAAAGGCGGGAATAACGACGGACAGTAAAAGCCATACGTTGGCAGCCCTGGGCGCTTTGGGAATTAGCAGGCTTGCCAACAGACGAGCTCCCACGACAACCACTTTTCCGGATTTATTGAGGGAAGTGGGAGGGATTATAGCTCTCGACGCGACCTCTATCGCCGGAATATGCAGATCCGCCTCCTCAATCGCACTTCCGGATCCGGTCTAGTTTTAAAGGAAATTGTGTTGAGCCCTTGATCGCATCCAGCTTCTTGGACGGATACCAAATAGGAAAAGGAGGACTATTATTGACATTGGGAGAATTCATTCAACAAAATGAAGTAGCTATTTCAGGTCTCTTATTTACTCTTCCAATGTATCAAATTAATGCTTTAACCTTATTTATAAAATTTTCACAGCGAATGTTAAAAAAGAACAGTATTCGGAATTTTTCAGGAATGGGGTGGCCTGTGGAGTAGTGGTTAGTGTAACAAACTACAATGCTAAAGATGGCGGGTTCGCAGCCCGGCAGGTGTTCTTATAATGTTTAAAAACGGTAAAAAAAATCCTTGGATATGCAGTTCTTCGGGATAAACGTGAAATAGGGCTTCCGAGCCTGTTTGATGTCCGCTAGTAGTTAAAGATCCCTATTATCATTGTACCTGAATAGACAAAATCCAGGGCTCCCACTATAGCTTAGCTATATCAGTGATGTTAAATGAACAAATGATTGGGAAATATAAGATTTTCTACAAAATACTCATTAAATTTAATGTAATTATTTATTTTAACAATGCAGGGTTTAGTCTATTGTGTAGTTTAAAGCGATAATGATTTTTGGGGAAGCTTTGCTAAAAAAATAAATTAAGCCTTTAAATTCTTTAGGTTGGAATGGTCATGTATTCAGAGTAAACAGATTCAATTTCTCAGGTGTAGGAAATATGTTTTATTAACTCATATCCTCAATAATAAATTAATGAAATTCTAACATATCTTTGTGTTACCGTGACTATATTAATGTTTTTACATAATCACAAGTTTGGCTTTTGTCATCTATTTACACTGACATAATCAGACGGATCATAATTCAGGATTAATAAGCACGAAACATGATTTTAAGGAATTTTAATAAATATCTCAAGTTTCTGGAGTAAGAGATATTCAAAAAAATATATTTTGTTTATATTTTTAAAAATTATATTTTTCCTTGGGGTGTAAAAAAACTTTTAGTCCAAAAATTCATTTCATATTGGGTTTCACCAGTAGTTTTTTTTTTAAAATTAATTGCCTAGGGTACTTGTTTGTTCATTTAACGTCACTTCATGCTGCTATGGCTAATCGGACGATGCTACAGTGGGAGCTCTAAATTTTGCCTATCCAGGTTTAATTAGGATAGGGATTTTTAACGAGTACCTGACATCGTACGGGCTCGGGACCCCCGTTTAACGTCCCTTCCGAAGGACAGCGTAACTAAGGATTTTTTACTCCCTTAAAAAATCCTAGGGCCACCTGCCGGGTTTAGAACCCGCGATCTTGTGCTTAGTAGTTTGTTACGCTAACCACTAGACCACAGGTGACCGTGCCTAGGGTACTGTTTGAATGATGAGAAAATCATGTTTTGAAAATGACCGATTTGGGTCGAAACGTATAGCAAATAGATGAGATGAAATGAATTTTAAGACTAAAGGTTTTTTTTACACCCCAAGGAAAAATATAATTTTAAAGCCCAGTACCCTAGACTATTAATATTTTTAAAATTATACATATCGATATTATTTCGTGATAAAGTTTTCTAACACATCATAATATTATGTAATAATAAAACTAATATAAAGGTGCCATATAAACCGACAATGGAGGCCCTAAAAGTTAATTACATCATGTAAATTGGTAACATCCATGTGGATAAGCTAACGAAAATGGCATTTCAACTGTATAATTATTTTTTTTTTTGTGGTATTTAAGAATGCCTTCACATTTTATAAATGTATATAGTTTTTTCTTTCGGTATTTTAAATTCAGACTGAAAAAAAATTTAAACAAATAACTTATTTTATTAACAGTTTCTTATGTATAAATATACCCAAATATGCAAATATGGATTTTTTCCCTTTAAGATACTTGAAATCTTGAAGACAGGTTTATTGTAAGTCCCCTACAGGATAGAAAAGGGTGGCAATCAATAGATAGCCTGCTCCCGTAGATCCCTATCTACTCCAAAGGTTCGCATTCAAGCCGGATTGCATTACCCGATCTTGAATAGGCCAAATGACGTGAATTCGTAAAAGCCGTCCGTTAAAAGAAGTTAAAAAAAAGTTTCTTCAGGACTTCGGTTCACAAGCTTCACTTAAGCCTCACTTTCTCTCAGTCGCTTGAATTTTCTTGTATGGAATTTTCACCGAAAAACATCTTATAAATAATTGTTCACTAATTTGCGGATATTTTACAAAAAATATCCACGAACTAAAAATGATTTTTTGACAATGATATTATGTTAGATTTGCAAATGGATGAACCATTGTCAGACATTTAGGGTTAAACGATATAAGATATGGATTGTTTAAGAAGCTATATATCAATGGCATATTACATAAGCATTTCTTCGTATTACATATTTATGTATGTCTAAGAATTATTTCTTCAATAGAACCTTTGAAATATGATATATAATGCAAATTATGTTAAATCTATATAAACATTCCAAACATAGATACGTTCTTAGATACATCGCTCGTTTAATAACATCCCAATGATTCCTGTAGAACAGGTCCGGTACTTAGGACTGCACCTTGACAAACGCTCAACTTGGAATCCTCATACTAGACTGAAACGACAAGAAACAGTTCGCCGTTTCAGGCTACTTCAACATTTACTAGACAAAGGCTCTAAGCTCCCAATTAATTACAAAAGACTCATATACATGACAATCATTAGACCCATCTGGACTTACGGAGTAGAGCTTTGGGGCTCCACTTAGCCATCGAATTCCTCTGGTATTCAACCCTTACAATCCTATCGTAAAATCCTCAATGGTCCTTTGTTGGCCCGATCCGATATCAATTTTTTCATGAAAAACTTCATTTCCACTCAAACCCACAAGTTTCAAACTTCGCAACCTCTTCAATTCCTGATAATACTCCGAGGCGTCTGAAAAGAAGATGGTTTCGTTACCTAAGTTGAACTTTTTATTTGGTACTGCCATTGGATAGTTTCTCTACTTGCCTTTATCTCGTGTCAATATTCATTTATCATTATATTTACTTGATGTATTCTGTATACAGTTGTAAATTTCAATAAATACATTTTTAAAAAAGAGATACATTGCAGACCTACTATGTACCGAACTCAAGATCCTACATGGTTACAGGTTTCTTTTTCGTTATAATTTTCACTTATGTGATGTTTTTATGCGGATATCATTGCAATGCAAAAAAAAGGTTTGCGTTTAACAGTTCAGATTTTTAGATCTGTGAGAATATCCAAAATCACCTCGAATGTTTGTATCGATGCCGATTTTCTCTTAAATGTTGTATGAACATTAATATTAGATATTTTATATTTAACAGTGATTATTAATATTTTATAAATGAATATCTAAAATATCTCAATATTTAAAATTTATAATTATAATAGTATTTTATAAATATATAAATTTTAATTTATCTATAATATGAACATTAATATTAGATATTTTATATTTAATAGTGATTATTTATTAGTATCTTAATACTATTATGTCCCATTTATAATTATATTTTCCTTATTTTAATTATTTTGTCTTAACTATAATTCCCCATAAAGTAAAGAAATAATTATAATGCAATTGGGAAAAACCACAATGCAAAGCCTTATGTTTCAAAAAATACACCTACTTATCAGTCGACGTTTCGCCTATTCAGGCATTATCAAGACACCAAAATCAAAAAGGGGTTTTGTGAATCGCATCTCGAAGAAAAAGGTGCAATACATCCCAACGATCAACAGCCCAAACAGGCTCCAAACATGAGACAGCACCCCACCACCAAGACGTTCCACATACCAAATGCCTGAATAGGCGAAACGTCGACTGGTAAGTAGGTGTATTTTTTGAAACATAAGGCTTTGCATTGTGGTTTTTCCAATTGCATTATAATAAATAATAGTGTTTCTTTTTGAGTTTTTGGCTCTATTTTAGTGTAAAGAAATAATGATTATTATATATTAAATATCTCAATATCTAAAATTGATTATTAATATTTTATAAATGTATATGTTAAATTTTAATTTATCTATAGTATGAACATTAATATTAGATATTTTATATTTAATAGATATTATTAATATTCTATAAGTGTGTATGTTAAATATCTCAATATCTAAAATTGATTATTAGTATTTTATTAATGTATATATAAATTTTAATTATTTAATAGGCCTAATTAGTTAACTCATTACTCATTTTAGTACATCAATCTTTTTTATTATTATTTTATGTTTTACATATTAATCTTCACAATTTTTTAGTAAATAAAAGTTATATTGTTATGCTCTTGTCTATCTTTTGTTTCAATTTCTGTTATCAGAAAATATTCGATCATTCAGGAAACATGAATAGAAAAAAAATACTGTAACACTACAACCCATGTAAGGCCTGGGGTTCTGTTCATGGTAGACTGTAATGTTTCTTGGACAGCTGTTGTGCTGGAAGGTGGTTTGTTCTAGCTCACGATCAACTGCCAGATTTTCCCCTTGTTTTGGGTATCTACTTTATAGGGGCTGAATGTATAGGATCCATTAACAGATAAACAAAAGTATATCGGCAAGCGAGATTCGAATCTGGATTGTCGGCATGGCAACTCAGTGATCTACCTCTGAGCCACTCCGCTCCCCAAAATGATTAAAACAGGTGTATACATTTTTTATAATTACAAAAAAAATCCTGCATAAACCAACAGAATTTACAGGATTGGATCGAAGAGAATTAGAGAATCGAACTGATCTACAAATAGCGAATCTAAACGCTTTCACCCTGAAATGCAAAGCATTCCATTATCGGTAGAACGGACATGTAAAACAACTCTATTTCAAAGCAGGTTCTATCGTTTGTAACCTACAACCACATTAAACCTAACACCATCTGCCAACTTAGGTGTTGAACCTAGCGCATCGTAATTTAACCTGATTATTTGTAACCTTACTCGTATTTGGAGAATTTCCGTGAACGTTCCCTAAAACGGTATCGGGTTCAGAAGGACTGTACTGTTCCTGACAAAGTTGTGCAAGAAAGTGATTTGGTCGAGATTACTCTTAACCGCCAAGTGTTTTCCCCAATCAAGGATACCAACTTAATAGAGCTTCAAAGTCCCACGGTGTCGAATCAGGAGTATTAAAATAATAAATAATTTATCTACCACAAACGAACACGAAATCGGGACAAAGAGATTATTAACCCAGAACCCTATTTAAACTTTAAAAGTATAATACTATTATATTATATCTAAGTTTTTTTTTTTTTTTTATTAAACACTTTATCCAGACATTACAATCAGCTACTTGTGGGCAATAAGCAATGGTGCTATGTAGCACAATCATCCCATAACAAAACAAAAAAGTGATATAAACAAAATAAAATAAGTGAATGTAATAAAATATATACATACACAAACATATACATGCGGTAATAAAAGGAAATACATGCAAAAATGATAATACAATAAAGTCTAGATAAAAAAAAAATAAAAATAAAATAATGTACACATTCAAACCCTATATTATATCTAAGTACATACTTTTTACCTTTTTTCCTTTCTTTTATGAATCGAAGGATGTTTGAAATTAAAAATTTCGTTATTGCTTATTCGGGTACATCATCCTAAAGTTTTCGAAAACTGAAATTAGGATGATTGGAACATCTAAGAAAACATCTCGTTTTATAGTCACTCAATGATCACCGAAAATCGTACTTCACATGCAGTTCATAACATATTTTTATCACAAATTTTTAAAAAATAAAATAGAAAACATCCCAAAATCGGTACATAATATAAGCCTATTTATATAATTAGCATGGTATTGGTTAAAATTGACAGAATTTAGATGTAATTCGTATAGGCATTAGTTACTAACTACAGATTTATAACTTTCAATTTATACGTAATGCGTATACCTGTTGCAATGTGTTTTTTTTTTTAAATTTATTTATTGATATTTACAACTGTATTACAATTATACAACAAGTAAATAGAATGCGTGTTACATAATGACATGAGAATGACAAGCAGAGAAACTACCCACTGGTAGTACTCAAATCAAAGTTCAAATAAGAAGGTCACGTGGCCATCTTCTTTTCAGACGCCTCGGAGGATTATCGGGAATTGAAGAGGAAGCTAGGTTTGAAACTAGAGGGTTTGAGTGGGAATGAAGTTTGCTATGAAATGATAGATACCGGGTTCGGGCCAAATCAGCAACAAAAGGGACATTAAGGTCGTTAAGGATGACTTTATTCTTAACAAAATAAGGAGCATTGAGGATTTTACGAAGGATTTTGGATTGTAGGGATTGGATACGAGAGGAATTCGATGGCTTAGTGGAGCCCCATAGCTCTACTCCGTAAGTCCATATAGGTCGTATGATGGTCATGTAGATGAGTCTTTTGTAGTTAATTGGGAGCTTAGAGCGTTTGTCTAGTAAGTATTGAATGAGCCTGAAAGTTGCAATGTGTAACCTGAAATTCTCAATATTGCATTAGGTACTTGCATGTTTGCATACCAGCGATTCATGCATGTGAAAAAGCCAACTATAGATAGAAACTACTTTTAATTATGTTAGTTACGATAGTTCTGATAATTCTCTAGACTTTTCCTTTGACGCAGCATGGTATAGTCTGCTTACGATTACGAAATCTTGAAGAAGTCAAGTTCGATAAATCCAAAAATGATTGGATCACTGTAAAACAAATATTGGTTTGGTAGGGTTTCCATCTTGCCAGAATGATAGAAAAAGTTGTAGAAAATGATGGAAAATATTTCGATTAATATATATTGTACCTATTTTTCTGAATACAGTGAACAAATGATCAGAATACATGCAAGCTCCTAATAGAATATTAGGGAGACTGAAAGTTTTTATCTCTTTTTTTTGTCCTTTTTAGTTTGAGGTCTTTATTTGTGATATCATTTTATATGTGCTTGAATTAATTGGATCGTCAGTTATTTATTTCTCTTTGAGAGACTAATAACTTCTTTTTTGATAGTTTTTTTTAA
This sequence comes from Arma custos, assembly GCA_037127475.1. Taxonomy (NCBI): domain Eukaryota; kingdom Metazoa; phylum Arthropoda; class Insecta; order Hemiptera; family Pentatomidae; genus Arma; species Arma custos. The sequence continues at coordinate 13,456,943 of CM073762.1, read as the reverse complement.
TCTTCCAGTAATATTTGACAATATATTTTGATGTTTTCATCTGTGAATTCGAATGTAATTAGTGTTTTTGATTTGGAAATATATCATATCTTTTTTATGGAACATGTTAGTGAAGACTAAGTGATTTGTAAATTTGAAATACTTTGATAATAACATATTTTAATTAAATATAAATGAAAACTAGACTTAATATGAAAATACTAGTGAAAAAGATCATAATATTGATTGTTATGAAAACATTGACATTGCACAATGGAAACTATTATCCGCTCCGAAGTACATTTGTTCATTACGTGACAGAGACTGGACTATTTCTTGGACAACAGTTGTGCAGAGAGGTGATTTGTCCTAGATCACGCTCAACCATCCCATCTATTTTAGGTACCCACATTCCAGAGGGTGGGTGAGTCCACAGAATCCATCTTCGACTGCCACAACGAACCCTGAATATAACATATACTATACTGAATGTTAAATAATAAAATAAAAGACGTTTACTATTAATGGTTTATATTGATTATTACAGACGACTGACGTTCTAACGTGTGTTATGTAACTATGCACCCATATGCATGCGAACGTAAAGCATGGAATGTGTAGAACTCTAATTTTCTCTTTTTTCTGAATTATGTAGCAACGGACTTTTAACTAATTAAATGATTTCCGTTTTCCCAATTAGTTATTCAGTAAACTAGGAGTTGTGTATCGTTCCCTTAGGCAATAAACCGCCATTTGAATCTGGTCAGATAGAATCCCGAAATCTGGAGATATGAATTTTCATTAGAAGAGCAACTAATTTGAATATCTGCCCGATCCTAACAACTCCTTCAAGTTATCTCCCTTGGCCAGCCTCCGCTTCTCGAATTGCACGATTTAAATCTAGCTGGGGGGGGGGGGGTCTAGCCTCTCAGGTTGAGCTGCAATATGAAAACACTTTCCCAAACAAAACTTTAACAAGATGTATTCTAATTTTACGCGATAAATTAATCTAGCGTAATGATTAGAAACACTGCCAAGCGATCTCACATAATTCGAAATTAACTCAACACAAACACAAATAAGAATAAAATGAATTGTAATGAATTATAGTAACATTTCTATTTCTATATTTTTTATCAATTAAAACTTTTTGCATAGTCATAATATTTTGACAACTTTATATACCTATGAATATATATATATATATATATATATATATACATATATATATATATATATATATGTATATATATACCTTTATGAACAATAATTATTATTATTACTAAAATAAATATTATTTATTATTTAATTTTCATTTGCACCTGCGCAATTGCTCATCCAGCAAATTTGATCCGTTTTATTCTCTTTGCTTTTCTACTGGAACATCAAGTTTTGGAATGGAAATGTCAATAGTTGAGTAGGTCTCTTGGCCAATGTCTTTTTAATCTTTTCCTATCAAGTCAGCGTAACAGGGAGCAGGAAAGCAGAAGAACGAGAGGATTTGGGTGATTTTGTGTCGATGAGTGGAATGTTATGTATTTGTTATGAATATATGATTTTATAGTGGGAATGTTCATGTCGTTGTGTATAGTGTGATTCGGAAAATGGTGCATTTTACAATTTTTCTGAGAATTTGGACTGTGTTGTTTGGGTATATGTGGACTTGTTTTGCTGAACCCCAAAGTTCTACTCAATATGTCGAAATAGGTTTTAGTATACTGTTATAGATAAGACGTTGAATTCCTAAGTCAAGTGAAGATCTTTAGTCCAGAAGATGTGATAGTTGTTTGTAGAGCAGTGATGCAGTACCGGGTTCAATCCGGCTGTGGCAGATCAAAATTTAATCTTTTAAAATGCTCAAATGCACTCAATGGGGCCTAAAGATGGTTCTATGGCTAGCATAATAATAATAATAACAATTATTAAGAACATATTAAACAAAAATAATTGAACATTTTCAGTAAAATTTATTAACGTTTTTCGAATTTCAAATGCTATTATTAGCATGAATTATAATTAAAAAATAATTAATAATAACCTCTAGGGTTAAAAATGCCCCCTACTGAAAAACTCCAAGTAAATTCGTCTTCCAAAGACTTTCGTTTTAATATTTTGCATAATTAAAATACTTTTATAACTTATAGAAGCAGATTATTTTAATTTTAACTTGATGCTGTGCCCAATACTCGTAACTCCTAGCCCACAATATCATATACATTACGGCTTGCTTTGCGAACTGTAAATTTACTGTGTTCGCGTGCGTGTCAGCGATGGCGATACTTACGACATATTTCTCATGTAACGGCTTAAATTAGGAATTTATAGGCTTGGAAAAAACAAAGGCTTTCGATGTTATTTATTCCGGTTTAACACACAAAAATTATTTATGAAACCGGTTATTAAAGCGCCAGTGAAAGTTTCATATCGTTAATATTCCCCTCTGTATCAAGATATATTCATTATTCATTTTTAATCCTACTTTTTATTCTTGATAGCACTGATGAAGGTACGTATTCTTGGCCGAAACATGGGTATTGGATAACACTAGAATATTTAAAAGCTCCACTGATAAACCTTATTTGGGAATAACCTGTGATGTGGAGGTTAGCGTAGACCTTAAGATTTCCTAAAAAAAAAAAAATCATTTATGCCGCCGTTCTGAAGGGACGTAAAATGGCCCTCCTGAGCTTGTACGGTATCAGGTATTTGTTAAAATTCCTATCCCAATTAAAATTGGCTGTGTAAAGTTTAGAACTCCCACTATATCATCGTCTGAATTGCCATAGAAGCACAAAGTGGCGTTAAATGAAACAAAAATGTTTTTTTTTTGTCCATATCCAAACATGGCGAAGAACTAGAAAAAATAGAGGTATACCCACTCACTTTGTATTAACTTAGTGTTCCGGAATTCAAACGAATGAGAGGGAGAGAGATTTGCTTATAGCAGATTTCATACAAAATATTTTTTTTTAGTTAGTAATTAGTTAGTAAACCGTGGTACTGATGCACTTCATACCTTTTTTTCATAACAATTTTTTTCCCGTTCAAACTTGAAAATTAAAGCAAAATCGAGGGATTATTTTAATAACTCAGATTCATTCGGCTGCTTAAGAAGTAAGGAACATCAATAAAGTATTTGGGTAAGGAATTGAATATTGAAAGTATTCTTTATTGGAGGAAGAAATTGGTCCGGGCGGAGGTCAACAAATTTTCTTCCTCATATATGTAAGGAATAATAATTGGAATTATTATTATTAAAGATAATTTTTATTCGTTTTTGAAATTTCCTTCAGGAAAATACGACCTTAGAATCCCTACCCGATATTCATCAAGAACACAGGTGACAAGGAATCTGTGGAAAAGAACTTCCATAAAACAGTCTGATAACTTTGAGGAAAATATCGCCACAAGTCAAGCGACCATTTCTGTTTTATATAATATTTACTTATTTCTCTTTTCGAAAAGAGGAAATTTCATGAGTTAAGAACCAGTGTTATTCAATTGAAATGACTTTTTTTAACAATATCTTGAATATTACTTATCTAATACTTAATAATCTAATAATTATTTACATTAAGCATAACGCAAACAATTTTTTACCATTATGTAATAGAATTAATATCAATGGAAATTTATTTTTTTATAAAGGAAAAGTTAAACGTAACATACTCTTTTGATTACCTAAAATTATTATTTTCGGTACTAAAAATTTATAAATGAATACCATTGCTATATTAGCTATGGGTTAAAAATCTTTAATATTTAAAAATATAATTTAAAAAGATATAGACTAAATAAAACTGAGCTAATGTAAAAGATCAAAGGAGGAAGCAGTTGAAATAACGTGATGACCGAAACGCAAGAATAAGAAGTTAATATAATTGTATACGATGAATAGTATATAAATGATATAGTGCTTACTTGCTTGGAGGTTTTAGACAACATACCTGAAAAAGAAAAAAATACTAACATTAATAATAATAAATGCTTGTTATTAACAGTCTAGAATCATTTACATGGTGATATCTAAAATATTGAAAATTCATCATAAATTGTATTTATCTTTGAAAAAGTTCTATTCAGCAAACTTCAGAAGTCATAAAAAAAATAAAAGATTTCCCCACAAATTAATATAGTAGATCATACATCGTACATAAACTAATAAATCGTTTTCTTCTACAAACATGTTGAGAAATATAAAATTACATGAATAATAAACATGTTTTTGAAAAAGTCACATTTAACAAGCAGTATATGAATGATTTAAAGTTACTTAACTTTAAAAAGTTTTAAAAAACTTGAGAGATTGGGAGTACTCTCACTTAGGCTATAAAAATATGAACAACTGGAGAAATATCTAGCTATGAAAGGTTATATAATAAATAAGCTAAAAAAAAACTTTTTTTTAAAAGAAAAAAATGTTCATTCTTATATTTTTTTTTCCTTTTTTTAAACTGGATTTAATTCTTTATTTATTAAGGTTAAGAGAAATAAAATCGTTTTCCAGTTGTTGTTTATTCTTAATTTTTACTCTATTAGAGACGTTTCAACACTATGGTGTCATTCTCAATCTTTTATTCTCCTGCATCTTTTAACTTTAATAAATAAATTAACAATAATTACATTCTTCTTCTTCTTCTTCCATGGCTCTACAGCCCTTGTAGGGCCCTGGCCTCCACAACAACGCCTCTCCAGTCTTCCCTGTCAGCAGCTCGACCTCTCCATTGTCCGATTCCCATCCTCCGCAGATCGTCTTCCACATCACCCAGCCATCGCAACCTGGGCCTTCCCTTTCCTCTTCTGCCTCCTGGTTTGCCATATAATAGTTTCTTCGGGTACCTATCTTCTCCCATTCTCTCCACGTGTCCAAGCCATCTTATACGGGTTGACTTGACATAGGTGACTAGGTCTGGTTCGTTGTACAGTTCCCGAAGCTCTCTATTATTTCTTGACCTCCATTGGCCTTCGTTACATACTGGCCCAAATATCTGCCGAAGTACTTTCCTCTCCCAGATCTGCAGCATCTTCTCGCATTCCTGGGTCAGGACCCACGTTTCACCAGCGTACGTGACAATTGGTCTTAAGATTGTTTTATAGATCAACAATTTTGCTCTCCGTGACATGTTCCGAAATCTTAATACTTTTCGCAATGCAAAGAGACATGTTAATAATTACATTACTATAAATAATTTAACATAAATGTCCAAAGGTAACACACTATAAGTATAGGTACCTGGAAAGTCATACATTTAAAAATTCTTGGTAGATAATTAGTCAAAAATTTAATATACCAACTTACTAATAATAATAATAGTAATAGTAATAATAGTGTATAGTAATAATTGTGATGGAATATACATTGGACAAACAAGTACACATTTAAAAAACAGAATTTATCACCATCAAAATAACCTTAAACCTAAAGCCAAAACAAGTACTGCATTATCTGCACACTGTAAAAAAGAATTACACACTTTTGATTTTGATAAGCCTAAAGTTTTGCATAGAGAAAATAATACTATTAAAAGAAAAAATTAAGAAGCTTCATTTATAAATAATAAATTAGAAAATACTGTAAATGATAGAAAAGAAGCAGGAGAAATCAGTAAATTATATTCTTCCATAATTTTGAAATTAAAAAATAATAGATCATAAGATGCCTTATTATACTTTGAAACAAATCAGATAATAATTAAAATAACCTGACCATATAACCTACTAGATCTTTAAAAAAAAATTCCATATATTTCATAATTAATTAATTGATTCGATAAAATATTTTTTTAAATTTTATATATAAAAAATAAGAATAATAATAAATAAATGTTTATATAAAAAAATAAAAATAAAAATAATTTTTTACTTTGTATTATTTTGTTGATGTGCTGTTAGAACATAATTTGTTATTTTATACTAAAGTCTAATGATTCATAGAAATGAGAAAAAGGATCTGATGGTTCAAAGATCAAAATTTGGTTTTGTAATGCAATATTATTTATTGAACATGGAGGGCTAATGATCTCCCAAGAATTTTTAAAAGTATGACTTTCCAGGTATTTATACTTAAAGTGTGTTATCTTTGGACATTTATGTTAAATTATTTATAGTAATTGTAATTATTGTTAATTTATTTATTAAAGTTAAAAGATGCAGGAGAAGAAAAGATTGAGAATGACACCATAGTGTCGAAACGTCTCTAAAGAGTGAAAATTAATGAATAAACAACAACTGGAAAACGGTTTTATTTCTCTTACCCTAAATAAAAGAAAAAAAATGTATGATATATACTTTTGGCATGCATATTTGTTATTCTGTTAAATAATCTATTAAATTGTTCTCTTCTAAAACAGTCTTGATAATTAAATATTAAGATATAAAAAATAATTATAGATGCTAGGTACGAAATATCAATGGATTTTGTAAGGACAATTTAGTAGCTAAAATATATTCATTTATTCTTTCTTAAATACTGACAACCTTATATTATGCCAGGAATCACCATTTTGTTATTTTATCATGTAAATCTAGGATACTCCTTGATTGTTGTATAAATCCCATGTTTACATTTATTATAATAAACATGAAGACAATAGAGGATGACAACGGTTAACGCAATATTGATATGCGAGACCCGAGTTCAATCAAAGTTGGACCCCGATGGAGAACACCGGGGTGGCATACTAATGTTCTTGTTGTGCTTATTGTTAGCGAGATAATAAATCCATGAACTAACATTGTAGGCGATACGGCTTCCAGATTACATCTGATGGCACGAATACATTATACAACACATGTATTATTGTATATGCCAAGGCTTAGAGTCTCATAAATTAAAAGACAGATATCTAATATAATGCAATTGGGAAAAACCACAATTACATTATATTTAACATTAACATGGCAAAGCCTTATGTTTCAAAAAATACACCTACTTACCAGTAATATGAACTGTACTTTTAGTGGTGGGGATCTTGCATTGTCGGATAGTGGTGGTGCCGAGAGAAATAATATGAATGGTGTCTTTTTTGCGTCCACTTATATTAAGGGCCTGTCAGAATGTGTTAGAGATATATTTAAAGAGTATGATGTTTACGAGATTAGGCTTGCGAATAAGATTACAAACAAGATGAGTAAATTTTACACTCCATTGAAAGATAAAATACTTACACAGCAACAATCAGATGTAGTGTATGAGATTAGCTGTTTGCAATGCCCTAAAATATACATTGGTGAAACATCACAATTGTTGTACAAAAGAATGTATCAGCATCAATATGATTGTAAAAATATTGGTGGCAAGGAACCTAACACAGCATTGGCCCAGCATATCAAAACTTGTAAGCATCAATTTGATTTTGAGAATGCTAAAGTTATTTACAAAGAGAGTGATGGCTCTAGAAGGAAGTTGTTCGAGGCCATGCAGATTGCACAAAAGATTGACATTTCGGTAAATTATAAAACAGATTGCAGAAATTTGAACGAATATTATTCGGAAACGTTGAATATTTTAAAAGAAAAATTTGGCTAACTTTGCTAATATCTATACATTTTTATAGGCTAATATTACTTGATATGTTTTGTGGATCAGCTGATTCTATAACCTTCCCAGCTGGTTGCGTATTACTTTCGTTCAGTTGTATGTTGAACGTCTTGGTGGTGGGGTGCTGTCTCATGTTTGGAGCCTGTTTGGGCTGTTGATCGTTGGGATGTATTGCACCTTTTTCTTCGAGATGCGATTCACATAACCACTTTTTGATTTTGGTGTCTTGATAATGCCTGAATAGGCGAAACGTCGACTGGTAAGTAGGTGTATTTTGTGAAACATAAGGCTTTGCATTGTGGTTTTTCCCAATTGCATTCTAATAAATAATAGTGTTTCTTTTTGAGTTTTTGGCTCTATTTTAGTGACAGATATCTAAGATTATTGTTCTTATAAAAAACTAATTAAAATGCAAATATTTGACTATCTTCGGAAAACGAATACTATGACAACTTACACTAAAGAAATACGGAAAGACTTAAAAAAGTACATAACAGAGTCTCATATGCCAGAAGGGACGTGGTGAAGGAACGAAATTCTTTCTGAATTTAGAAAGAAAGTGAAAAATCGGGAAGGACTTCCTGATGAAGACAGTGGATGGATTGAACGATTGAAGAAATATTTGAAATTGCAAAAAAATCCCAGCAGAAGAAAGTAAAATAGAGTTATGCTTGAAGAACAGTTACACAAGGAGGTGATTTGGTCTAAATCACGCTTAACAGCCAGGTTTACACCCGCCCCCCAATTTAGGGTACTCACTTTATAAAGACTGGGAGAGCTCCTGGGTCCAATTGTCGTAGTTAGCAAATTAAATAATTTATCTCGCCAATTCAAGTTTGAACCAGGAGCCTTGCGCATGGCAACTGAGCATTTTACACACTGAGGTACTCCACTCCTCTTGCATAAATTATACCATAATAAATATTTTATCAGCAAAAGCGAGGACTGTAGATATGCTGTTATAAGGTTGATGACGATTTATTTATCGATTATTAAGCCATAGTTAATTTTAAAAATGTATTATAATTATGAAATAATCTTACATTGTTGTATATGAGTCATTCATTCAAGCGAGCAAAAAAAAACCTTTTTCCAGTCAAACATTTTTTTCTTTATTTAAAAATTCGTTTCGACTTGTTCAATCATTTTCAATTTTCATCTCTTATAAGTCCATTTATTATTTAATTTAATTATTTTTTTTCTTATAAATTTGTATATTATTAACCTTTTAGTAGATTGTCATTTAATTCAAGTTTTTTTAATACTTGGAGTTCGTAATGTACTACATGGTAATTATTAACATTTATGTTAATTATAATAATAATAATATTAACATTATTAATAATTAAATTAAATAATAAATGGACTTATAAGAGATGAAAATTGAAAATGACTGAAGAAGTCGAAACGTATTTTTAAATAAAGAAAAAATGTTTGACTGGGAAAAGTTTTTTTTGCTCGCTTGGATGAATGACTCAAAAATATGTACTCCAGTAACATAAACAAGAGAATTAAAATTGTTGTGTATTTGAAAACCGAAATTGTGAAGAAAAAGATTGAAACGAAATACGGGACAATTAAAGTGACTCAGAGATTTAAATATCTCGGAGAAATCATATGCAGCAATAGGTTGGATAGGGAGGGGTTTGAAGAGAGAGTCACCAAAATGGAGAAATTAAGCTTCGCCACCATTAATTTTTTTAACAAGAAGAACTTATCTATTTAACCTAGCATACGACATTATAGTTCGTCCGATTAGCCATAGCAGCAAAAAGTGACGTTAAATGGACAAAAAACAAACGACATTACAGTCATCAAGCCGGTGATGCATCATGGGACAGAAACCTCTTGTCTTCCCAGCGTAGAGAGGCTTCTGAAAATAGAAAAAAGAATTCTCAGAAGAATCTACGGACCTAGGAAAACACCTGAAGGATACAGATTGAGGTCGAATCAAGAAACCTATTAAGAAACAGCAGACTTAGAAACTGACGTTAGGGTGGGAAGTCTATGGACACACGATGAGGTTGAATCCTGAAACACCGAACCATAAAATTTTTCCGTGAATCCACTGTCACAAAAATTCAACAGGATATTTCAAACAACTTAAGGATGATATGGACCAAGTGGGGCTAACAGACCAAGATTGTTTTGACAGAGATGAATATAGTAGGATGCTCAAGGGAATAGAGGTTCTTGTGGGAAAAAAGCGCCCCAAAAAGGGTCTTGCGTGGTCTGAGGAGAGAAAACTAAGGCACGCAAAGCTGATGAAGGACATTTGGGAAAAGAGGAAACAGATGAAGAAGAAGCGTTAAAGTTAAGATACTCGCTTGGTCTTTAAGGCCTTTTCGTGAAAAATATATATATATATATATATATATATATATATATATATATAGGCAATGGAAGACGCAATTTTCTATCTTTACTAAAAAGAATACAACGTAATTAAGAAATCTACTTAATTATAGATTAATTATTCTCCTATAGTATAACTGATAAATGAATAATTTGTTGGTCTCCAGTTACGCGTCCGTCTAGGAAGTAAATAAATAAATTCATGAGTTTTTATTGAATATGAGTTGCTGGTGAACTCATTGAGTTAATAATATTGTTAATTGATCTATCGCTCGCGGATGAGGATGAGGATCGTATAGGAAGAAAACGGCTGCGGCCGATAAACTGTTTATTCTCTTTTCAGCTATAAATCGAATTTTTTAGATCTAGAAACATTCCTGGGGCTCACCTATCCTCGGTAAAACTATAAATTTAAGGGATAAATCTGATGATTGAGAGTGATTTCGTCAAAATTATATTCCTGCATCACACTGTGCATTTAATGTATTTTTTTCATTTTGTATTAAATATGTATTTTTCAAATAAAGTTTAAAACGAATAAATAATCCTTTATAATTCCGATTTATTTTTAAACAATAATAAATAGGTTTCACCATAATGACCTATCGTTCATTAGGAGGGATATAGAGCGTACAGTATCGAACGTGTGAAGGAGGATAGATCGTGTAAATGGCGTGAAGAGGAAAGAGCGGGCAAAAGAAAAGTGATGAATGGAATAAGGGAGGAAAGGGAGGGTGGAAGGGGGGAGGAGGGTATTTCTTTGCAGTTAGTCGAGGGCTATCCACAACCAGTGTAAGGGTGTCACTGTACCAGCTTCTATTCAACCCCAGTAGCAGAAGAGTCTTTTTTATCATCTTTTTATGAAGAAGGGTGTTGTTTTTAATTCTGATTGTGATTTAGTCGTAATTAGTGCCGATGTTAAACAGAAATGTAAATAATGATTCTGTCTATTCACATTGTTGTCACCGATGAATATACAATTATATGATTGTAACAAATAAAAATGTACAATGCAATTGTATTGATTTAGAAACAGGAATATACAACACACTCGTATTTCTGCACCCTCATTAAATTCAAATTCTCAAGATTGTAAATAAATGTTCTTATTTTAAATGCTTTCAGCGTTGAATTAATTTTTTTTTCTTTATATTTTATTTGAACAAACTACGCTGTACAATGGTTAGCGCAACAATCTTAAATACCTCTGATCCTGGGTTTGCAGCCCGGCAGGTGGCTCTAGTTTTTTTTAAAGGAATTAAAAAATCCATCCTTGGTAAAGGACGTGAAATCAGTCCCGACTCTTTACGATATTAGGCACTCCTAAGATCCCTATCCACATTTATTATTATTCTTAGCATAATTAAGTGACATTAAATAAATAAACGAACCAGATTTGCAACATTGTGAGCTAGACATATAAAGATAAAGCGACGTAGTCAATCCTATTACATTAAGGCATAATTGTAACATAACGATTATTAGCACATTTATCAACACATGTCATCTAGTCATGCCAACTCTAAATAGACGAGCAAAGGGAAAAACAATTGATTCAACACCATACTGCCAAGACCTATTCTCCTTCACGATAAAGCCCAACCTCATGTTTCAATACAGACAGTTAATAAATTAAAGGAGTTGGGCTGTGAAGTCTTCTCACACCCCCATATTCCCCTGATCTATCCCCTACAGACTACCACTTTTTTCGGAGTTTAAACAACTTTAAGTGAGGTAAATTATTTACCAATGATTTTGACCATAAAAATGTATTTCTTATAATGCAATTGGGAAAAACCACAATGCAAAGCCTTATGTTTCAATCTAGTAATACACCCACTTACCAGTCGACGTTTCGCCTAATAAATAATAGTGTTTCTTTTTGAGTTTTTGGCTCTATTATATTAAAAATGTATTTCCTGAATTCCTTTCAATATGTGACTCAACGTTTTTCAAATTTGGGATAGAAAACTTGGTAAGCCGTTGGCAGAAGTGTATCAAAAATGATGGTAAATACTTTGAATAAAAAATATGTTAGATTTGATCTCAAATTTTTATTCCAAATCTTCCTGGTTCTAAAAACGGTCATTTAATTGTGACAACACAATATTTTAAATACAGATAACGTTTACATTAATTACATTTGTGTTTTATGACAATAATAATAAATAAGTATCAATATGAACCATTTCTCAATGTTCTATTTCGTTGGAATTTTTCCACGGTCTTAACATTTATGTAAGGACTCTTTTTTACTTTTCAATATTAATATAATTTGTTGAGTAGCCGTAGGTCCGCTGGTTTCTCGATAATGATAATTTTTTTTTTCTTGCATTTTTACTTTCATTTTTTCATATGGTCTTCCGTCTTGTGTTTTGTGATGTTTGCTATTATTTATTTTTCCTGTGGTGCTTTTTGAAATTTGGTGAGTGTATATTGAATTTCTGAAGTATCTATCAGCTGTTTTTATCTAGCCTTAACCAGCTGGGGTCGAGTAACCTTCCTTATGGTTCATTAGTTGCATTTGAGCCTTCGAGGTGGTGGGATGTTTCTTGGGTGCATTATTCATGTTTTGTTTTGCTGTTATTCTCTTTCTACTCTGAGGATGCCTGAATGGGCGAAATATTGGACAGATAATTTCTATTTCTGTTTTAGTTTGGAGACTTAAGGCTTTTCGTTGGAATTTTTCCACGGTCTTAACATTTATATAAGGTCTCTTTTTTACTTTTCAATATTACAATAATTTATGAATCTATTTATTAATTGCATTAAAAATAATATAGATATTATCTATAGATATAATATAGATCTGTAAACTATGTTTGTTTTAATGATTGAACTGTGTAACTAATCCCTTACGTTCAACGGAAACGTACATAGCTGTATCAAAAGATGAATACAGTTAATAATAAATAAAAATTGCTTCATAAGCTCTAGGAAGGAAAAAGGCTAAAAAAGGAAGAAATAAAGGACTAAAGGATGAAGAATTGGAGGAAAGAATGACTCAGCTATTAGAAGGGCTGAGGAGGTTATTAGCGGCCCTAAGGTTTTCCTTTGATCTCCCCCAAATTGCTCGCTTAAACGGCCAGCAGGCGGCTCCTTCTTCAACAGTTCCCCTCAAACCTAATAGAGGGCAGTGCTGTAGTGTTCTCAAACCATAATTAGTCCCAGCTGAGGAATATCCAGGGACCTGCAAGTGCTAAATCCTCGCTATCTATATCCCCTTCCCTTCCACCTTCCTGCTATCTCTTCGAGAGCTTTCCACACATTATCGCGAGGCTTACAGCAATTTATATATTCCTCTCGTTGTTATCTTTCCTATTTGAGATAGAAATAAGAATACTTACTACTTCCACCACATAATGCACATTATTTAATCATATCATATCATACAATTTGATTGAAAATTGAATGGTATTCATATATACGATTTCAAATAGGCAAGATAACTTAATAAGCATTAGGCAGAATGGTATACACATTACATTAAATATAGGGAGAACAATTTATCGGTAAGCCAACGTTTCGACCCACATCGCAGGTCTTCTTCGGGGCTAGTATGATCGACAAGGATTGACACTTGACTAGGATATCGCTAGTCTAGTCTCAACTCCTGCCTATCATACTAGCCCTGAAGAAGACCTGCGAAGTGGGTCGGAACGTTCACTTACCGATAAACTTTTCTCTCTATGTAAGAGTTTTCTTCATCTCCACCCGGGCCATATTGTTCAATTCAGATTCAATTCGATATAATTCACTGGATTAAATACTTTAAATGTTAAAGCAAGAAAAAAAACATTATCCAGTCATATTTCATCTTTTATTTATACTTCATAAGTTTCAACATGAATGACATTTTGACAAACCTGTAGTTGACCATGGGCAATAACTAATCCCTAGATAAAGACAATTTTTTAAAATGAATATTATAGAATATATGCATTTTAAACAAAAACTGACTTGTAACTTTATATAGTTATGTGCATTATAGGTTGATGCATAAAACAATAAAATTTTTAGCAATTGATAATGACTAATTGTCGAAACGTATAAACTATTAATAAAAGATGACATATGACTGGATAATGTTTTTTTTTCTCGTTTTATTATAATATATATATATATTACTAAAAAAAGTATTCCAAATGATCTGTACTCACATTAATCCTTCCTATTCTCTAATCTTTTTTATTGCACTTAAACTTACTAATTCTCTATGCTCATTATTATTTCATTACTACTTTTTTACATGTTTTTTTAATAGTATCTACTAAATTAAAAATACAAATAAATTAAGAGACCGGAATCTGTGAATATTTTTTTCTCTGACACAACATACACGTTAGTGATTAGTAACCAAAATTCGCACCAACTTTTATTTTATATTGTTATTTATCATAAACTCTTTACCATTTATTCCTATATAGTTTATTTTAGTTGTGATGTAGTGAACATATAAGATAAAAAATAATTCGAATTATTTATTAATTTTCTTTAATCTATAACGCATTTTAATTTAAGCTAACAAGTACTAAACAACAATAGGAAACGGATTCAATTAGTAACTACTAGCTATTGGTAAACCGCTAAGCCTATTATTTCCTATTACTTAGTAACTACTAATTGTTTAATAGGGTTTGAATTTGTACATTATTTTATTTATTTTTATTTTTATTATTTTTATCTAGACTTATTTTATTTTGCTTATACCACTTTTTTTTTGTTTTGTTATGGAATGGTTGTAGCTTCATAGCACCAATACTTATTGCCCACAAGTGACAGATTGTAATGTCTGAATAAAGTGTTTAAAAAAAAAAAAAACTAATTGTTTACCTCTTTAATTATAAATACATAATTATACATTATTCAAATTAAATACGATCGTTATTATTTTTATATAACATAATGTATGTAATAGAGTATAAAATATACAAATGCATTGTCCCCAGTTTTATAAGCAATCCTTTGCGACAAATGCGAAATTGTGCTGAGTCAAAAACAAATGATTTTGAATCACAATATTTTTGTTATTCGGAACGGAGAGGCTCATTGGTAGAGAACTGAGTTGCCATACCGAAAATCCTGGTTCAAATTCTACTGCCGGCAAGACTTTTATTTAGTCTGTTTGCTGCTGTAGACGGATCATATAGGATCTAGGACCCTTCTGGGGGTCACACAGCCTCTATAAAATGTTAAAAATATAGGAGTGGTCAATGAAACATTACAGTCCTTACCATGTGCTGGACCCCAGACCCATCCACAGATTGTAGTGGTACATTTTTTTTTTTTTTTTAAATATTATTGGCCGGAGTTCCTCAAGTTTCCTGGTAGTATCATGGGTCCCATCCTATACACGATATATACAGCTGACATCCCAACCCATCCAAGCACTGTCCTGACTACGTACGCTGATGACACATGAGTGTTATCAGTAAATAATGATCCATTTTTTGCATCCCAAACTCTTCAATACCATAGCTCAAACATTCAAGAATGGTGTCAAAATTTGAGAATTAAAATTAATCCTAACAAATCCCATCAAATTACCTTCACCCTTCGTCGTAAACCTACAAATTCCTGCCCTACTGTATCATTTAATAATATTCCTCTGAACCCTGTCGAACAGGTACGTTACCTAGGACTCCGTCTGGACAAACGTCTCACTTGGAATCCTCATACAAGACTAAAAAGACAAGAAACTGATCGTCGTTTTCGCCTACTTCAACATTTACTGGACAAACGCTCTAAGCTCCCAATTAGTTACAAAAGACTCATTTACATGACAGTTACCAGGCCTATTTGGACATACGGAGTTGAGCTTTGGGGCTCTACTAAACCATCCAATTCATCTCGTATCCAATCCTTGCAATCCAAAATCCTTCGTAAAATCCTCAATGCTCCTTATTATGTCACAAACAAACTCATCCATCATGATCTTGATATCCCATATGGTACTGATTTGGCCCAAACTAGATACCTATCCTTCCATGACAAGCTCCACACACACTTGAATCCGCTAGTCTCTCAACTTGCTTTCCATATTATTCCTGATAACCCTCCGAGGCGTCTGAAAAGAAGATGGCCTCGAGACCATCTACTATAGAACTTTTTGGAGTGCTACCGATGGGTAGTTTCTCCACAAGTGTTTTTCAAGTCGCATTGTACATATAGCAGATTTACTTATTGTGATAATATTATAGTTGTAAATATCAATAAATTAAATAATAAAAAAAAAATATATATTATTGTTAGCATTTTTCAGGTTCATATACTGTAGGATTTACTTGTAAGCTTACTTGTTGAGCTTACTTGTAACTTGTTACTTATTATACTTAATCACTATTTCGAAAAAATATGATAAAAAATTAAACAAATTCACTTTTTACTGTGACATACAAGGTATCAACCACAAACCAATACATCTAGTTTTGGAAAATTAATTAATTAATTCTTAATAATTTGGAATAAATAATAAAGAAAAAAATGAGGAATAAGGAAAGCTTTGAAAATGATTACTAACAACAAGGAGTCAATATTAACTGAAGTGTGTAGGGCATAAAGTTCACTGGCAGAAAACGCTGACAGAATAATACTGGACTTGCAATAATATTTAAGTGGACATTGGAAGAAATACTTGGTGAAACCTGAATGTCCATCGTGTGTAAGAGATCGTGACGTGGCGTTCTTACGGCCTCTCAAGACATTTAAAGAGAAAATGTCCCATAAATCCAACGGCCCACTTTCGGATCATTCGGCCGTATCTGTTACAACTTCGTATATGGAAGAATTTTGGGAGCCCTTTAGAGCCTACGCAGGAATAAATACACTAAACTACATATAACTATATAGATTTTATGTTTACCTCAGGCGCCTTCGAATAAATAGGAACCCTGAGTCAGAGGCGGTATAGGTTTGAATCCTGCCTGTGATTGAAAAAGTTGATAATCTTTAGAGTAACTTGTCCTACCTGCCTTAATTAAAGCAACTTAAAAAACTTTATTAAAATCAAAGGCTGAGCAAACCTGAAGGATTGATTTCATACCTAAGCTGTTACAAACTTGCGTCTACGGATTACTAAAATCCAAAACCAAACACGTTTATTCGCAATCTTCCCATCTATTCCTCGGTCTATTCTCCTTAGATTACTCCTTAGATTTTCTGGAATTCGTTCGATATTAACCTCAACTTAACAAGCTCATCTCAACCTTGGGGATGCTATAAATATTTCATATAATCCAGTTGAATACTTATCAATTCAAAGTTGCATATTATCCTAAATAGTGGTCTCAACCTTTTCTGACCGAATATTCTGCCCTATACCAATATTTTCGAATAGCCTAAGACTTTGTTCGTCCTTCAAAGTTAACGACCACGTTTCATATCTGTAAACAATAGCTGGAAGGATCATAGTTTTTTTTTTTTATAATTCTGATAATTAAATTTCGGGAAAAAGACGTGATACCGAAAAACGACTAAAATTTTCTGCTTTTATATCCTTTAGAATATCTACTAATTATTGAAGATCCTAAGTACTTAAAATTCTCGATATATTCAAACTTATCTTTTTTCGGACTGAATACTACACTAAAATACCTTTATTTTCGACTACCTTCATTCGTAAAACTTCTTAAAAATACCGAAAATAGTAAGAATAATGATAATTATTTCAAAATTATTACATTCTGAGACAATTGGGACAAGCTAATTGGGACACTGCACAGTAACAATTACTTTCGTACTACAACCTTATTTGCTATAAATTTATTTTTTTCTAGTCACTACAGACTCTTGGTAATTGAAATTTCCTCGTATATTAATATAATCGATATCACCACCGTTTCTGTTACTAACCACATAATTCCTCTTATTCGAGTTTACTACTCATCATACGGAGACAAACTAGTCCCCTTGTACGGGTATCAGGGTGGGGATTTCTTCAGACGTAAGTAGAAAAAAATAAAAACTTGCTTATAAGTAAAACTTGAGTTAATAACGAAAAAAGTAATGATAACAGGTTATAGTATAATGACGTTATTTTTTTCCTCACTATTACATGCGAGTCATTTATGTAACTTAATACATACATAAGAACCATAGTTGAATGCAGCCAAGCTAGAAATGGAAAGGAGCACATGACTGGCATAAACAGTGGCGTAGCTAACCGAATTTTCGAGGGTATCAGATGTCTGGGGGGGGGGCCCATTCTCCTCCTTTCACCTCGAGATAGCTATTTATGCTAATGGGTTTGGAGGTTGACTCCTTAAGCTTCTCGTCCTATCTTTGTTAATTTAAGTTATTAAGGGTAGTAATAATAATAAAATCGATAATTATTATTAAAGACCAGCCTTATGGTATTTTTTTAAAGTTTTTCTATAGTTTCTTTTTTGTTCTATACACACCAGGTATTTTCAATAACAACAGTTACTATATTGTAGCGGGAATTGAAATAGCATATGAATCGAAAACCTTTATATTCTTATTAAAAACCTCTTCCAATCCTCAAAGTTAGGTTGATAATTAATGGACACTTAAAGTCTAAGGTCTTCAGTGTCCTTATTCTATAATTTTTGGTCTATTAGATTTTATGAAATATACTATATTTTATATATATTTTATATATATAAAATATATATTTTATATATATAATATAAATTTTTTGAGAAATTAATTTATAGTTTTAAAATTTGTGTCATTATCACCCAGCATCGTTTGAATTTTTCTCTCCATTCCTAAGTTTCTAAAATAGCTTTCATGTTGTGGGCACTCTTCAAGGATATGGCGTATTGTCAGTTGTGAGTCAAAGATCCTACAGTTCGGAGGCGTTGTTTTTTCCATAAGGAAACCGTGCGTAAGTAGCGTATGGCAGATTCTCAGTCTTGTGATAACGACTTCCTCTCTTCTGCACATGCCGTGGGAGCTTTTCCAGGCGTTGGTGTTTCTTTTAATGCATTTTAGTTTATTTGATTCGTCGGTGGAATGCCAAAGTTGTTTCCAAATCACCAGAGCTTGCTGTTTCAAAAGGCTCCATACATCTACAAAGTAGCTAGGTCTGACATTTACTTGAAGAAAAACTCCTTTCTGTGTTTCAGGTGACATATAAATTCGCAGAAATACTAGTGCAATAACTAGATTCTAGTTTATAAGCTAGATTCTACTTATTTCATCTTTTGAAATGGACCAAACAGATTCAATTTGTTGTGTATGAGCGCTACGACGGCTCAAAAAACTCTTGGATTTGCTGTTAAATGTTTATAATTAAGCACTTTTAATAATGATAATTTAATTTCCGTAAGTTGGGAAAGGAAAAAGGTAAAACCCTCGAGCAGATAATGATGTTAGCAAGGGGCGGACTGGACTGGCATAGTTCACAGAGGCTTCTCCACTCTGGAAGATGCACGGAGAAAGGGACACAAGAAGAAGAATTTAATTCAAACTGCCTTCGTTTACGAAATAATGAAAATATGGGGTTTCATACTTATTTAAAAAAACAAACTTTAACAACACAACCCATGAAAAGTCTTTGGTTCAGTATATGGTAGACTCTTTCAGTAGACTTCTTCTACAGACAGGGAGGAGATTTGCCTAAGATCACCCTCAAACGCCAGGTTTTTCCTTTAATTAAATTCGATCCCACAGGTTCATCCCTACTTGTCAAAATATTAAATAATTTATCGATCAAAGCTGGATTTGAGCCCGAAGCCTCCCCTATCCCTAATCCCCTCTATTTTATTACACCACTCCCTTTTGCTTATTATTTTTATATCCATATTAATTCAGTTAATCTATTGAATAATGTAATTAAATGTAAAATATAAATATTGTCACTATTTTAAAATAACCGGTGGTTATAGAACGAAAATAAACTTTACATAAGCCTATATGGAGAATAACTAGCTGAAGTTGATTTAGGAAGAGGAAACAATCTATTAGATTTCAGACAAAATATTACTGTGTACATTTCATACTCTTAATAACTCATTAAATTTGTTATGAATACAATTATATTTAATCATTTATTTAGTTTTGAAAATAATAAATCAAGATTTAATAAAGTATCTGTTCAGTCGTGTAACAGTTAAACAGTGTATATTCAAAAATTTAGTCACCGCCGCCATGATCGGCTATAGCCATCTAAATAGAAAGCTATTGGAAATGCACCATATGTTCACAAAAAAAAAAAAACAACGGTTCCATCCTGTTTTGTTTGCTGTGTGAAGTCAGCGGCTTTGAGCCGTTTCGAGTAAAAACCGCCTTCAGCGGACTCAGCCCATTGTAACGCCTTAAAATACTGAGAGGTAACAGAAGGCTTTTGGTTTATATAGAAGCATTTTCAGTTATTTATTGTAAATTAGTATTATATTGTAAATAAAATCTTGGAGGATGCGAAAAAAAAACACCCAAAAAAACCATATGTTCACTGAATAACTTCACTCGCTGCTCAACCGTGGATGGATCACCATCTTGCTAAAAATCACGGCATCAGACTGAGAAGCCACCTTGAATCTCTGCAACCCCCTCTGCTATCCCGTAGTCCAGAGAGGACGACATTGATCATTTGAAGACGATTGCCAGGCATCTAGATAACTTTGAAGACCAGGTGACGAGTATCAAACCAACATTGTAAGCAACCTGCATCAACAAGTGCTCTTTGCGGTTAGAATTCTATTTAAAGACTATTTGGCATCGCCATCCGATATAAAGAGTCTACCGTTCCTCGCCGAGTGGCCCCGTCGCCCCAGAGTTGAGATTCCGCCATTAAGAGACTTCATTTCTCGTAAAGGCTTTCTATTGAACAGTTCTTTCTAATATTATTTAAAACAAAAGTTATATTCCTTGTTCAGTTTTTTTGTTCTTGTTCTTGGTATAATTGTTAAGTTAATTTTTTTAATATAGTTTTCTCAATGTATAATTCTGTAGTTGTGTTTCAATGTAATAAACCCACATGTTTCAGTATAAGATCTAATTTATTAAATTTATCGAACAACTTCAATTAAAATATTTTATTATTTCATTTTCATCTTTTATTTCTATTCAGGCTAATTCGCCTTAGCAGTATCGATCAACTTCTAAAATTTAAGGTATCAACATTTTGTTTATTTGTATAAAATTTTATAAATCAATTATATAATAATAATTATCTGCATCAGACTACAACTAGCTTTGAAACATTAGATGAATAGTATCGGCTGGTTTAATGATTGAGAGGCATTATGGTCAGCACTGAGGTTCAACCGCCTGATATATCACCTGTCTAAATCTTTGGGTCTATAAGGTCACAATTACCCAGTCCACAATAATTTTTAAACAAAAAATTACTTCCATGCCTTACCATCAATTGGGGGAAAACCCAACATTTGACTGTAATCACCTTCCTGCAAAATCGTTGTTCCAGAAACAGTACAGTCCGTATCATTCACTTAACCCAAGACTCGTCATGGGTTTTAGTGGTACATATACAGGTAACATATGGTATAGGTTTTGGTTATGACGTTCTCAAAACTACAGAGAATCCATCCAGATTAAATATCCATACTAACAGATTAAAAAAATTATCGCGCTGTGACTTCCTCCGTCACCCCCAGTGCATCAGTGCCCAGCCACTTCGCGCCCATATTTGATAAATACTTACATATAACTTAACCGAGAATAGAACTCTGACATATAATTTATAAATTTGTAAAAATATTTAGTGTGCTTATTTATTTAACTTCATCTTAAGCAACTATGACTTATCGTATAGTGGTAGATCTAAAGTTTGCCTAATCACGTACAACAAGGATATACATGCTCGAGATCGCCATTTAACGCCTCCAACAATGGACGGCATAACTAAGGATTCTATACTCCCTAAGGCCACCTGAGGTGCTACAAACCAGCGACTATGAATATAGAACGTTGTTATGCTGATCAATTTTAACACCACAGGAGGTGACGTATAAATATTTTAATTTTCTCCTAATAAAATCGCTTTGACGAATTATTAAAAAATAATTATTGAACTGTTGATCGAAAGTATAGTTAGTTTGATACTTTTTTTTTTTAAATTTATTTATTGATATTTACAACTGTATTACAATTATACAACAAGTAAATAGAATGCGTGTTACATAATGACATGAGAATGACAAGTAGAGAAGCTACCCACTGGTAGTACTCAAATAAAAGTTCAAATAAGAAGGTCACGTGGCCATCTTCTTTTCAGACGCCTCGGAGGATTATCGGGAATTGAAGAGGAAGCTAGGTTTGAAACTAGAGGGTTTGAGTGGGAATGAAGATTGCTATGAAAGGATAGATACCGGGTTCGGGCCAAATCAGCAACAAAAGGGACATTAAGGTCGTTAAGGATGACTTTGTTCTTAACAAAATAAGGAGCATTGAGGATTTTACGAAGGATTTTGGATTGTAGGGATTGGATACGAGAGGAATTCGATGGCTTAGTGGAGCCCCATAGCTCTACTCCGTAAGTCCAAATAGGTCGTATAATGGTCATGTAGATGAGTCTTTTGTAGTTAATTGGGAGCTTAGAGCGTTTGTCTAGTAAGTATTGAAGTAGCCCGAAAGTTGCAATGTGTAACCTGAAATTCTCAATATTGCATTAGGTACTTGCATGTTTGCATATCAGCGACTCATGCATGTGAAAAAGCCAACTATAGATAGAAACTACTTTTAATTATGTTAGTTACGATAATTCTCTAGATTAACTTTTCCTTTGACGCAATTGTCATAGTCAGCTTCCGACAATGGCATAGTCGGCTTCCGATTACGAAATCTTGAAGAAGTCAAGTTCGATAAATCCAAAAATAATTGGATCACTGTAAAACCAATATTGTTTTGGTAGGGTACCCATCTTGCCAGAATGATAGAAAAAGTTGCAGAAAATGATGGGAAATATTTCGATAAATATATATTGTACCTATTTTTCTGAATACAGTGAACAAATGATCAGAATACATGCAAGCTCCTAATAGAATATATGGGAGACTGAAAGTTTTTATCTCTTTTTTTTCCTTTTAGTTTGAGGTCTTTATTTGTGATATAATTTTATTTGTGCCTGAATTAATTGGATCGTCAGTTATTTATTTCTCTTTGAGAGACTAATAACTTCTTTTTTGATAGTTTTTTTTTTAATCTTCCAGTAATATTTGACAATATATTTTGATGTTTTCATCTGTGAATTCGAATGTAATTAGTCTTTTTGATTTGGAAATATATCATATCTTTTTTATGGAACATGTTAGTGAAGACTAAGTGATTTGTAAATTTTAAATACTTTGATACATCCGAGCCACTCCGAACCCGTGGTAAGGATAGTATTAGGATGAGTTGGGATGTCAGCTGTATAAACTGTATAAAGGATTGGGCCAAGGATAATACCTTGAGGAACACCAGCAGATTGGGAAAAGAGGGATGAATAGAAATTATTATGGTTTACTTGGAAAGTTCTATATGTGAGGTAGGATTGAAGGATGAGAAAGTATGTAGGGGGTAGGAATTTACGGAGTTTGTAGAGCAAGCCCGTATGCCAGACTCGGCCAAAAGCATGTTCCACGTCAAGAAAGACGTCCGAACAATATGATCCACGTTCTAATGCAGAGGAGACCACATCCACCACACGATGACATTGCTGAATGGTGGAGTGTGATAATCGGAATCCAAACTGGTGAGTTTGATACTTTAAATTAAAAATTTTTAAATATTTTAAAACAGGATGGAAAAAATTATGATTAAAATTATTTATTTCCTACATATCAAGAAACGTTTTGGTTACTTCATAAACAGTAGATGATATAAAAAATGATCTTTTCTCGCAAAAATGAATTGTTTTTAAGTTTAATGTTCGGAAGACCATGAATCCGTTATTTAATTTTACTTGTGTAACGTTTTTCCAAGTTTTTCATAATTCATTTTTGAAAAAAAAATTTGTCTAGAGAGTGTCCATTTTTACTTATTCGCAATATCCAAAGCAGAGGTCCCCAGACTTTTTTTTTCTCATAGATCACTTTCAAGATTTAGCTGGTTCCGGTGGACCCCATGCAGCTACCATTTCTATCATATTCCCAAAACTCGATAAGAAATGTGAAGATTTAGTAATCATAAGGTGGTCTTACTCTACAAGATATGGCTATTTTAACAGAATAGGATTACCTGATTAATTATTGCAATAAAATAAACAAATTACCGACGGCAATGAGATTCAAATTATTAAAACCATTTTTTTGTCACGCCAACGTAGACCACAGTCGAGTCTCACCTGGACTACTTTGGGAACTAAGGATCAAAAGTATACTTTTTTAGTATTTTTTTTAATTTTTAAATATTTTTATTTTAAAGAGAAAAGTTATGCTCCCGGCCGGGATTCGAACCCGGATTCTCTGTCTCTCCGTGACAGTGCTCTAACCAATTGAGCCACCGGGGTTGCCAGCCGGTAGGGGACAAATATATTTTCTTATCTGATCCCATGTCCCCGTGTCCTCTGGTTAATGTATACGCGAGAACATTACACTAACTTTACATTAATTTTAGGATCTTGTTGACTTACATCATATTACTATTTATAATTTTTTGTTAATTGTTTTAATTTTTAAATATTTTTATTTTAAATAGAAAAGGTGATTAATATGATTTAATGACTTAAATTTTATTATGATATAATAGTCATTAAAAATAATTTAAAAGAATATAAAACTGTTCTACATACAAATTTACTCATACCACTTTAAAAAATAACAGCTCATTTATACTAAATTTATAATTAAATAAATATATATTGTAAATTTTTTCTAAATATCTTCATTTCCTGTGAGATCTTAGGATACTGCTGAGGCTTCTTAAGGACAAAAGCACCTTCCTTCAGAACCGTAACGCACAGTCCCTGTCGTGTATTCCGACCAGGAACCCTCATACATTGCAGTGCTACAGGTTTTTAAAATTAAGTTTAACTGATCCAATATGATCATAATTTTGCTTATAGTAAGTTATATTATTCTCATTTGTGTTATAATTTAATGAGGGTCCTTTTTCATATCGCTAATTATTTACATGTTTATTAACTACTGAGAATTGAAAAACAAATGTATACCGCTGCAACCCATAAACTACTAACTGTACTATTTATATTACACACGTAGAATGAAATATATGTAGTAAATTATTTATAAATACTATGGGATCTTTGGGAAGAAACCCGGGAAATGACAAAATCACCTTCCTGCACTGCTTCTGTCTCACATTATCTACAATATTAGTCGTGTTGTGAAACCCAGAACCTTCATGGATTGAAGTAAATTTTTACCTATAACCTGCAGTGGACAACCGAGGTGATTTTAATCAATCGTTTCAATAAAATCTATCAACCTTAAATAATGGACTGGAGCTAATTTTAATGGTAAACTATTATTTAAACATGAAATTTCTTATGTAAAGGAGATAGTTGGGGGGTGCAGTCAATAAGAACACAGAATAAGTAATGAACTTATATTATGTGCCGACGTTTCGACCTACAGTGTAGGTCATCTTCAGGGCGATTTTAGAGAGCGAGGCCGTTAGATTTAACGGCTGGCTAGTACTGTTAAGTACAGTTAAGTACTGGCTAGTATAGTTAAGTACTAGCCAGCCGTTAAATCTAACGGCCTCGCTCTCCAAAATCGCCCTGAAGATGACCTACACTGTAGGTCGAAACGTCGGCACATAATTATAAGTTTATTACTTATTCAGTGTTCTTTCTGACTGCACCCCCCAACTATCTCCTTTACATTAGATCATCCAGTCAACTATTTTCATCTCATACATGAAATTTCTTAGTTTGAAAATTCAATTGAATTTCGCCCCAAACCGGTTAGTTTTGATAAGATATAATGTGACGTCACCAGGGTTGTTGTCAGTTTATCTCGCATACAAGCTGGTGCCAGAGTAGAGCAAAATATCAGAGAAAAAAGAACTGAGGAGTGAGAAAGAAGGCAATGTTGGTGATCCGTAGAAAAGGCACTCCCACACTACAATAATAAGCTGGCAGCGAGATCGGTAGGTGAGAAACTAAGATACTAAGAATGATATTTAAACGATCAAATGACAAAGTACAGTCCTTCCATCAGAAATCATTGACGGCATTAAAAGTTGGTGATCACTGTTACTGCATTAAGTGAAGCCAACTATCTATAATAATATTATTATAACAAACGAGGGCGACGGATTGGTGGGAGCAGGGACTGAAGGACCAGTTGTTTCATATGGCTACACTTATTGCATTAGCAGGCAGCCATTCCTGCTACTAGATTCAGTGAAGCGAATGATCCACTATAAAAAATGGGTAACGAAACCACAGGCAGAACCAGGGGTGGTTTGGAAGTCTGCCGTGTCATATTTATTTCTTGTTATATATTTGTTAACCAATAATTTGTTTTTTACTTAAATAAACTGTTATGTTTTTCAATACAACCCACCAAATTTTAAACATATTTGGCTGATGACAAATTAATGATAATATCTCTAATTTGAATAGCGTAACTTTAATTGAACATTTGGGCCCCTGGGCCAGATGGATAGGTTGATTATTTAAATCCGGGTCTGATATTTAAAAAAAACTGGATCATTGTAAAAACAAACTTTTCTTCTTTAATACTTTTTTCGCAGCTGGGTTTTTACCTAAACGTCAGTTAAAAAGGAAGTTTGGCTGATTCTTGTCGCGTTGCTATCTATCGATAAAAAGGTCTACAAAAGAAATAATTTCCGATTTTCATTGAAAGATAGAATAGAGAAATGGATTAAGCAAGAGGTTTGGAGTCAGATCACGTAGAGAGCTAAGATAATGGCATCTATATTGAAATCGGCTCATTAGGTCCGGGCGGTGCTCACTCGCCAAGCCGTGGATCCATTCATATTCTCCACGGGTCTAGTCCATCGATCTGTCTCTCCTTCCTACCAACTTCCCCCCCCCTCTCTTTTTCTTCACCTTCTTCTACCGTTCAAATTATAAATCTGTTCGGAACCTGAAACTTCGAGGAAAATGATCTAGGCCAAAAGGGGTTTGAGGAGGAAAAAGGATTGAATGATTTATATTCGTACCGGTGAAACATTCATTCGATTTCCAGAGTGATAAAATGAAGGGACGTTGATTTTTACAGGTAGAATAGATTCATACATCCTGTCTTTAACGATGTCTAGCATTTTTTTTTTTCGATTTGGGGCTAAAGATCTGGTTCCCATCAGATTCTTTTCCATCATCTGTTTCACTACAGCTGGTGGACTGCATAAACGTTTTTGTTTTGCCCATATCTCCAGTAACCATCTCATCGGATCTCATCATTCGGCAAGGTTACCCTTCGCTACTTATTTCTACTACGTCCAATGGACTTGTTTTGCTTGTGGTCACCATCTTGTTTTCCTCTTCATTTTTTGGTAGTTTTTCTGGTACCGATTACACTTTCTTGGCCTCTTCCTCATTGCCTGATGATTTTTCCCCGGTTTTCTTGGCTCCTTCGAGATCCATATTTTTCTCGTTATTTGCGTAATTTAACACGAAAAACTATAATTTTTAAAAACTTTTCTCCTGCCTATCTGTTTTTAGTCTAATTTGGGATTTGGACCCACGTTAAGTAAATAAGGGGGCAACCAAAAACTCATGTCCGATTCACTTACAGACCGCACAAAATAAACAAACAAAACCAAAAGCAACTCGTCAACACCGGGCTACACAATTAATATTTTATTAATTGTGTAGGCTCACAAGTTCCCTCGGAATCCCGACTCGCACGAGTGTCCCTCGGGATTCAACCAGCACAACACTTGACCTTCAGGTCGCAATAAACACGGACCGGGGGAAACTCAACTCTGAGGCAGTTGGAAAGCGACTGACTTCAGATTTCTTCTTTCGAGGTGGGGATAATCTCTGGGAGCTCAACTGACACAGGTCCTTCCTCTATGACAGATTATTCCATTATGACCCATTTGTTGATGATTTTGTCCGAACTCGATATTAGTCCATTCACGACAAACTTTATTCCCACTCAAACCCACTATATTCAAACCTACTTCTTCGATTACTGATACTCCTCCGAGGCGTCTGAAAAGAAGATGGCCTCCTGACCTTCTAATTTGAATTTGTTATTTGAATAATACCAGTGAGTAGTTTCTCTACATGCCATTATTCATGTCAGTATGTATCTTTTATTATATTTACTTGTAGTATTGTTATAGTACTTCTATTTATTTCAGTAAATGAAATAAAATTTAAAAAAATCGGGAGCGAGTTAGCTCTGTATGCAGGACGCTTAGTTGCAGTTTTGAAGGTCCCGAATCGATGTTGAAATCTGATGAGAATCTGTATTGAAATCCGGCTATGGCAGATACTTTATTTCATTTGTTAAAAGTGACAGGAATCTGCAGATGTTTCCAGGGTTAACCCTGCCTCAATATGCACATCATATCTCTATATTTTTATTTTTTTTTAAACTTATACTACTTATTTTGTGTACCCATTTTAGAGGCTGGGTGAGACCCAGGAGGGTCCTGGATCCATCTCCAGCTGCTAACAGACTAAATAAAATTCTCGCTTGCAACGGGATTTGAACCAGGATTTTCGACATGGCAACTCAGCTCTACTTCCGAGCCACTCCGCTCCCCTGTAATTTTATGTTTACATTAAATAAGTATTTATGTTCACAATTATGAGTAGCTATAGGCTAATAATACAATTTTTCTGTTTGGAGGATTGATCCCTGAGATGGTAGAGGGGTAATTCAGCTTAGAGAGAAGGCAGAGAAGGAATCCAGGAAAGGAGAAGGAATAAACAAGAAAAGGATTTGTCAAAGGAAGCTGTCCTCTGTGGTAGAGAATAAATTTGATTGACTCACTGCTAGTGTGCAAGGATTCGGTGGAAGAATGTCTAAAGAGTTCTCCTAAGGGAAGGTTTATTGTATTTTTGGGTTTAGGGACTGGCTGAATTAAAGTAACTACTGCTTTCTGAAGGAGTGATTGAGTCAGTTTAATTGTAATTATCGAAGATATAAGTGCTTTCGGGGATAATAATTCATATTAAATAAAGTTCAGAACGTGGTTGAGGTTTTTATGTTCTATGATAACGTAGCGTAAGGTAATTTGACTGGATCGCCCCCAACCGCCAGATTATTTCAACCTTATTTTCCCTATTCCAGGATATCCACATTATAGAGGTTGGATGAACCCAAGGGGGGTCTGAAGATCCCACAAGGTCCTTCCGTGGCTGTCACCATGTTAAATAATTTACCTGCCACAGCCGGATTTGAGGCCTTTTTTAGTGGAGATTAAGTCATTACTATATTTCATGATTATTTTGGTGTTCTTTATTTGCTTGTTGTGCTCGCAACAAACAATAAAAGTTTCATATAAAAAAAAATCAGTAATAAATCCAATAATTACGAATTTTGCATTTTCATTCAAAGAAGTTAACTACCATGAATGTTTTATTCTGGAGACAAGTTGTCATAGAAATAATTATCATTGAGGTACAACTCCAAACGCCGCACTATTGCAAATCCTGGTTGACTTCGACATTGATAAGTACCACGATATATATTAAACCTGTATTGAATACATAGATAGACACCCGCTGAAATCGATGGACTACATCCCGCAGGGTAGATCCAGAAAATCAGGGAACTTCTTGAGGCACAAAAAGGTGTTGCGAAAGAAGAAGAAGCATTTAATACAAGCAAGGCACTGGATCTGCAAAATTGTTCCACTCATTCAACGCAGATTTTATTTATTTATTATTTATTATTATTATTTAATTTTCATTTGCACCTGCGCAATTGCGCAACCAGCAAATTTGATCCAGATGTTTTTCTCTTTGCTATTGTACAGGAACCTCGAGTTTTGGAATGAAATATCAATTTTTCAGTAGGTCTCTTGGCCAATGTCTTTTTAATATTTTTTTATTAAGTCCAGGTAACAGGGAGTAGGAAAGCGGAAGAACGAGTGGGTTTGGGTGATATTGTGTCGATAAGTGGAATGTTATGTATTTGTTATGAATATATGATTTTATAGTAGGAATGTTCATGTCATTGTGTATAGTGTGATTCGAAACATACCACGGTGCATTAAGAATTTTGGATTGTGTTATTTGAATCTTGTGTATGTGAACTTTTTATGCTGAACCCCAAAGTTCTGCTCCACGCAGATTTTAATATTTTTTTTTTATTATTTATTTCCATAAAATATGCTTACCACAATTATACAACAAGAGACGACCACGGACAATTTATAATAATTCATAATAATATTGTAACAAGAAAACCTTTACTATGGATCATCGCCGACTACAAGCTTATTAGCTTGTAACCAAGGAAAAAGGATTTCTTCTTACATTTATTTCTCATTCTTAATCAAGTCGTAAGGGGGCTTAAAATCAAAGTAAACAACACGAATGGACTGACTTAAAGTTAATAAAAGGTTTTAGAGAATAATTCATGGGCTACAATTTGTGAAGAGATATTGTTTTAACGAGAATGAAGGGCGCGGTTATTGCGGTAAGAGGGTAGTTAGGAGGGTGGCCTCCCCTCCCCCAATTACCGAAGAACTAGGGTTGGGGGTGGTGGGTCCCCGGACCAAATTATCTGAGGGGCGGGGGCGCTGGGGGATTAGTCAACTGTCCTCCGGGGCTAATAAGAATTTAGAACAATTCCGTTATAACTGCACCTAGTTCACGTCCGAAATTGTCTAGAATTTAAGATGTATATATTCAGATATATGTATATATATATATATATATATGTATATATACGTATGTGTGTATGTGTGTGTGCGCGCGCGCGCGGAACAGCATCAAGGGTCCTCTTAGGTAAAATGTGGAAGAACAATCGGATGTTTACGCTCTTATAGACTAAATTCGATTACAACTTTTTCATCAACATTTTTATAAAGAATAGAATAGAATCGAAAAGTATATTTAATCTAGGACTAGGTCCCTTTAGAATAAAAAACATAATATTTAAAAAAAAAAATCATTGAAATTTACAATTGTATTATAAGAATGCAACAATAAATGACAGGAATGATACATATTGACATGAATAAAGACAAGTGGAGAAACAACCCAGTGGTAGTAGTCAACAAGTTCAAGTAAGAAGGTCGCGAGGACATCTTGTTTTCAGACTCCTTGGTATTGGAGGAGGAAATGGAGAGGCAGTTAGATATGAAACTATCGGATTTGAGTGGAAATAAAGTTTTTCGTCAAAAGATTGATATTAGATTCGGGCCAAATCAACAACAAATGGGACTTTAAGGTCATTATGGATTACTTTGTTCGTAATAATGTAAGGAGCATTTATGATTTTATGAAGGATTTTCTATCGTTGGCTTAGTGGAGCCCCAAAGGTCTACTCCTTAAGTCCAGTTGGGTCTGATGATCGTCATGTATATGAGTATTTTGTAATTTATTGAAAGCTTAGAGCGTTTGTCTAGTAAATTTTGAAGTAGCCTCGTCGAGGAAAGGGAGAGAAAAATAGAATGTTTTGGTCTTGGGAATGAGTACAGAGATCGGAATGACGAGATCTGCTTTGCTGGACTGAGGAGTGGAGATCTGTAAAAAGATCTATAAATTGGTTCAGGTTTCTTCAGTGTAATGCCGAAGATGATAAATATAAGAAATTCTCTCTTCGATCTACATTATATAGATTTAGATTTGTGTTAAAGTCTAATGAATTCAAGAGGACTCGTGGAATTAAAACGCAAATAAGAACAATATAATCCCTCAGCAAAATGTTTGTTTGTTTCGTTTAACGTCGCTTAATCAGTCGTTTAAATGGCTGGCGATTCTAACGCGAAGTCCTAAATTGTGCCCATCCATGTTAATTAAGATAGGGATGTTTAACGAGTTTCTGACACCGCACAGAGCCAGGACCGCCATGTTAAGTCCCGACCGATGGATGGCCTAACCAAGGATTTTTAAAGGACTTTTCACCATGGGCGTAGTAGGTTATTTTGCAAACGACTACCGCACAAGTGATTCCTACAAATTTTTTTATTGGAATAAATTACAATCTCTTTGTATTTTAGGAGAAAATTTCTATATGAGAGTAAAAAATGAATATGAGTTTATCAAAAATTCCAACTTTTTTCTATGAAAAGGGTTGGCTTCTTTCTCCGAAATACTGTCCAATTACAAACTCTTATAATTTTTATTAAAAAATATAAAAATTATCTGTTCCTATATTGTTTACTCGAGTTATTTCAGTATCAGGCTGGGGTGAAAACCTCCAGTGATAAAAACCCCACCTGGGGGAAGTGGGGTGTGGTGGGGAGGCAGGGAATGTGTAATGGATTCGAAGCAAGCTAATGGAGCAGGAATTAGTGGCACGCCACATCACTCTCAAAACCTCAAATAAAAAAAAAATGTTTCTGAAAATACCGAATTGGGGCCGCAAACATAACCAACGGTTTTTCACGATTTAAAATACGATTTCCAATGGTTTTTATATTCGCCTCTGTGTCAACATATAGTGGCAATATCTTTTAAAATCCAAAATTCCGTATACTATGTCCGTAAACATATACCGTAATATTTCAATGAAATAATGAGACATTTGTACCATAGTTCAATTCTATTTATTGTAATATCGATATAGAAGTGAAAAATCACCAAAGAGAAGCCGGGTCGTCTGCATCTCCGGTACAGTGCAGCTGCTCTAAACCACAAAATCTTTTATCTTCAAAACAAAAATATTTAAAAAAAGATAGATATAGGTTATAAAAAAAACTGAATCTAATTCTACTGCATTCTCTATATCAAAGCAGTCCTAAAATTGAAACATTAGACCAAGATGTAGCTTATTTTATTTTTTGAAATCGATCCATTTTTTCCATTTAAATTATAAACAGTGCTATATCCCACGTAATTACATAATGAAGTCAGAAACAGTGTCTTTGTTATTTGCCATTTTTTAAAAATATATTTATAATTTAACTGATCAAGCACTGGAAATGATTAAATATAAACTAGTCCCTCTATCCGTTGCTGGTTCAATGAAATATTTCATTTCTAAAATTTTTTAAAGAGGGATTTTTTTTTCTCTTTTTCCCACCATGGTAATACCGTTTGTTAATATTATATTAATGCACCATGCTTAAATAAACATATTACATGGCATCAATTAATAAAGGGATATTAGTGAAATAGTTCCAGACTTCAATACGCCAAAATGTCCATAAGATTTTATCAACACTACAGACACTTTATTGTCTAATCTTTCTAATATTATAAATGTGAAAGTTTGTATGTTTGTCTCTCTTTCACGCAAAAACTACTGAATGGATTTGGATGAAACTTTACAGTAATATAGGTTATACAGCAGAATAACACATAGGCTATAGCAAGCGCGGATTTAGGGGGAGGGGGCACGTGCCCCCCCTCCCCCCCTCCCCGCCCGCCGACAGTTTTTTAGATACTCTGGAGAATCCATTATAGTACATAAATAAAGGAAAATCACATGATAATTGTGGTTAAAATAACAGAAAGGACAGAAGTGAAACTATTTGTTTTGATATCCTACGAATATTATAAATGCGAATGTTTGTTACTCATTCACGCAAAAACTACTGAACGGATTTGGATGAAACTTATTGAATAAAATAGGTTATACATCATAGGCTACATCAAGGGAAGATTTATGTGGGGTCACGTGGGCATGCCCCCCCGTTATAGTACATAATTAAAGACAAATCAGGAATTTGAAGATAGGTTCTTTGTATAGTTTAAGAAAGAAATTTGGATAATTCCACCCCAAGGGTTTCCCTTTTAATATAATAGGGGTTCATAGGTTGTAGAGAATCCGTCAGTTTTGAAGTTAGCCATCTGAAATTATGGATGTACGAGTAACTTATATTTAAAAAAAATAATTAAATTATTTATTTAAAATGATCTTTCACGAAACTTTATGTGGCAGACCGAATTCCATGTGAGCGAAGCCGCGGGCATAAGCTAGTTATCAATATTATAATATTGTGTTTAATACCAATCTAATGGATTTATGAAAATAAATAACGGTTTTCCCATATTTCATTTGAAATTATAAACATTAGTAAACATATTTATTATAATTTAGCAGATTAGAGGAGTAAATACAGTAGGGCTAATGGAGATATATAAATGGAGGAGGGCGTGAAGATATATTGGGCCTATGTTGATCATCCATCATAGACCGCACTGGCTAAACGGCAGCGTTACTGTGTACTGTGCTGTGTAGTCTTTGTCCCGTCCCCACCGCACAGTGACAGCCTGTTCTGGAGTCTCCAGCAAACTGATAAGATAGCTGCCTCTCTACTCCTCGCTGGAACCCACTCGAGCGATAACAGCTTCCCAGTTTAGTTCTTTTCAGGGGAAGTAAAGTAGTCTTCATCGAAGGCATTGATCCCAAGGAAACGATTTGAATTTAAGTCTCAAGTACTGACATAGTTTATGCAATTACTGAAACATGGTCCCACGGACAACCTGATTTTAAAATTCATTAATAAATGCAAAATAAAATATTTAAACATTATACTTATATGAACCTTCTCGCATTTTCCACAATCATCGAATATATGATATTTTTAAAAATGTCAGTAAATAGTGAGACACACAACATTAAACAAAACAAAAATGGACCTCCTACACACTACTCTCAACTTACCGACAGTTACAGACTTCATAAAACGCACACATTAAATTTGTTGACAGTCTGAAATACAGTACTAAGCCTCTTTTCAGAACACTCACCCCAGCAGGACGGCCACAAACGTGGCAAAATCGTGTACAAAGTCTCAGCCTGAACTGAGAAATAAATAAAATAAACAAATAAAAGGAAAAGGACACGGTGTGCCCCATCACCGGAAAAATCCAAAGTTAATCAATAAATAAAGAAATTAGAGCCTTCCATTTTCTCATCCTCCTCTTAAAATATGCGCAGTACAG
The DNA here is from genome assembly GCA_037127475.1 of Arma custos. NCBI lineage: Eukaryota > Metazoa > Arthropoda > Insecta > Hemiptera > Pentatomidae > Arma > Arma custos. Next base: position 13,422,147 of record CM073762.1, on the reverse strand, counting down.
TATAAGAGATTCCTCTCCAACCTAATCCTAATCCAGATTAGAAATCTTTAAACTTATAGGGGCTAAGAAAAGAAAAAAAAAAGTAAAAAAATAGGAAAAGGACATGGTGAGCCCCATCACCAGAAAAATCCAAAGTTAATCAATAAATAAAGAAATTAGAGCCTTCCATTTTCTCATCCTCCTCTTAAAATATGCGCAGTACAGTATAAGAGATTCCTCTCCAACCTAATCCTAATCCAGATTAGAAATCTTTAAACTTATAGGGGCTAAGAAAAGAAAAAAAAAAAGTAAAAAAATAGGAAAAGGACACGGTGAGCCCCATCACCAGAAAAATCTACAGTTAATAAATTAATAAAGAAATTAGAGCCTTCCATTTTCTTCTCCTCCTCTTAAAATGTACGCAGTACAGTAAAAGAGATCCTCTCCAACCTAATCCTAATCCAGCTTAGAAACCTTCAAACCTAAAGGGGCTAAGGAAAAAAAAAAATTACCTAACAAACACATATGATCGATCGATGAATGAAATAGTGAAAATCAAAAACTAAATATTTTAAAACTTGTGTATTTATAACAAATTAATTACAATATATTTAATTTTGATTTTAAACAATTAAAATATACTAATGATAACGAAAATACTTTTCAAAATCAAAGTTATTAGTATTCCAAGGAATTGAAACTCAGTATCTCGGAGTACTCCAAGCATATTGGTTTTTTGCATATATCTTAAAGGAAAGATGTTCTCCTAATCTTTTATTGGCGGGGCATAGGTTATAATGCTTTCGCTTATTTCTTGGGAGTTCTGCTATGTCATCAAAAGAAGGTGTGATTTTTTGGAATGGCGTTTTTCGCCGAAGGTGTTTGATTCTAGCCTCCAAAGATGGCGCAACTAGCTGGTGACCTAATGTTTAATGAAAAGTACTTCTATCTGTGAATTTCATATCTTCGCTTGACTTGTGAAGAAAAAAGGCGTTTCTAACACTTAAATCGACAATCACTTTCGATGTAGGCTCCGTTATTACAATGTGATTCGAAAATAACCGCTTCTTTTTTCTCTAATTTATCTAACAAGAGGATATTTTGTCACAAAACATCGGGTCATCAGTCCTAAAAATTATTTTTGATTTTCAAGATTGGGGTTCCACAATTGTAATAGAACTGAAAATAAAATAAAATAATGTAAAAATTCTAAAGTAATAAGAAAAACAGTTAATATTTGATTAACTGATAAATATAAAATATTAAATGAAAACTATGCATTGAAAAAATCATATAAATAGCATAAGAACTGAGGTATGGTCCGTGGGACCAGGCCCTGTTTATATTTTGTTAACGAACTCGAGAACCATCCTTCCACTTTTTACATTCAATAAGGTACTTGCAAGATAGGAAGTTACTAAGTCATTCGGGGATTCCCCATAATCGAAAGGGTGAGGAATTCCAGAAAATATTTACCAAAAGGTCCTGGGGACCATGTCTCAGCACTTGAGGGAGAAGGATCATTTTGTTATTGTATTCTTTAATAGCGTCCCGTCCCGACTTTGCTCGGGTAGAAAGGCAATTTATGCCAACATGGTTTGTCTGTCTAATGTATTTTATGTAGATATTATAAACATAAAAACAAACCAAAATATTTCTTTATATACGAATTTATTTTCATACGCGTTTTTTTTTTTTTGCAATAACCCATAAGATACTCATTTAAATTATATGGTATAAAATATTCTAATAATGCGCATGAAATGCCTGAAATACCGCATTGCACGTTATCAATTCTTGATAACATTACAACCTGAATATATTAATTGCAGTTTTACTTTAATTATTCAAAGTTGTTTGCTTAATTTTGATCACGTTTTTTAAATTATAAGAATAATCTGTATTTATTTAACTTTTTCTAGAAGTCCCATTAGATCCTTGTGGGTGGAGGTCTTGGTAATTAAGTTTTACACTGAAGTAGTGATGTGCTTTAATTTTTTTTATTTTTATGAAACATTAGTTTTATTCTCCTTTTGTCCTGACTACATCCAAATTGGCGAAATGTTGAAATATTTTCTGTTATTTATAGACTTAAGATTTCTTGTTAACGTAATTTACATTTATATACTAGTCTTATATACTTATTTTTAGCAGTCAAGCTTTTAAGTAATGTCAAGTAAATAAGTAATGATCGGTTCATTAAATAAAACTTCCCACCAACGCGTATTTAACAAACAATAAAAGAAAAAAAAAAGAGATTTACAACTAGCTAAAAATTTTAAATCCAAATTAAATTTCAAAGCTACATTTTTCAGATAACATTCTTAGCATAAAAAATTTACATAAACAAATAGGTAATAGATTTTTCAATGAAGTTATAAATGATTTTTTTCTACATATTCAAACTTGATATAATGATAAGAAATAAACTAGTTCAAAGCACCGTATATTTAAGTAATATCTTTTTGATATATCATTCTGAGTTTCCCTCCTTTGAGAGTATATTATTATTCTTGACAATCAGTCTTCATCCTCCTGAGAATTCGTTCAGATAAAAGAACCAGGATGATTGACGTGATGGACACGGAAATAACAGCGTTAAACAAAACCTAGACAGAATATTCATTATGTTCCGGTGGTGTATTTTCAATTGTCATAACTATTATATTTCCGTTTCCATTCTTTAGTTGAAAAAAAAACGATGAGGTAATAAAAAAAAAAAAATATATATATATATATATATGGTGTTTAAGGTGGTTAACAGGACTTGTTGGCTAAACCTTCTCAGCAGTTTAGAAAAGGGTTCGTGTTACAAAGGCCCCTTTGTACCGAAGTTTCCATCTCTAAAATTTTTTTGTTATACGTTCAGAAACATTCTCCATACCTGATTGTGGCGTACCTGTACAGAAAGGGCGACTAAAAAAGTTCCGTTATGTGTCGTAGGCTTTATTATTTTCCATATTTACAAGACTTACACGATTATTTTAAAATCATTTATACTCTTGGAGTCCATGAAAGGTATTGGGTGCGGTACATGTTAGAGACTTTCTAGTTTTTTTCGGCATCCAGATCCCATACGGACAATTCAGAGGAATAAAACACTAACTCCAAAAATTTACATAAGAAAATGCTTATACAGGTAGCATTACCGTAATATGGATGTACTGAGAATAAAAGAAGAAAGATATGGATCAGAAGACAGAATGAATTATGAAATACTATTATTAGAGATAATCCTCCTGGCACAGCCATTGTCCAAGAAACTGTTAAGTGACTACTTCGTACTGAGCCCCAGAGTCTTAATGGGTTATAGCAGTTAATGATTTTTTTTTATTAGAGGGAATCAACAATCTTAAATGGAGCTAAACATGCAATGATAAGGACAAAGACAAAAGACAAACGCATTAAGAATATTATGATCTCTCAAAGCAAATGTAAGAAGAAAAACACAGGACATGACTGGGATTAGTAAGGAGATGGCAGTGGACCTGGCCCAGATTCACAAGGAAAAGAAATGAGCGAGAACATGATAGATGAAAATAAAAGTTTTTAACAAGATATTGCAAAAAAGAGAACACTTTTTAGTATTTTATTTTAATATTTAAAACTTTTATATATAATATTATTTGACGCGAAACAGCCCTGAAGGACTGAAGGACGACTATGATGCAACGTTGATTTTTCTTTTTTGCCTTATCATTTCCTTTAAAGTTTTCTTCAATATCTTTGGTCTAGGACAGAATGTTTTTTTCTGTCATCCACGAGTACGGCATTTTTTGAGGAATTTCTTGTATTCTGATATGTTTTCTAATAACTCTTGTGTAACCAGATTCGGGATCTCTGTGTTTTTTGTCCTGCCTATCCTTGGTTCAATTTTTATCCCATGAATTTCATTCTGTATCCTACAAGTGTTATTTTGAGCCCGTGGATTCCCCTAAGAATCCTTTTCTCTATTTTCATTAGTTTCTCTAGACTGGGAAAGCACACAATCTCGGCCCCTTACAATATCAGTGGTTTTACCACTGCATCGTAGTGCCGATTTTGGGCTTTTTGGAGAAACATTTTTTATTGTACATGCTAATCGTTAAGCATAAATTCTCCAAATGTTTAATCCTGTACTATTTAGAATTTTTCAGTCATTTTTTTCAGTAAAAAAAACTCCCACAAAATATGATGAAATATTTTAAAACTGGCCATGGAATAAACCAGGCGTTTAGGGAAAATTGAAAGAACAAACGACAGCTGGGGAGAAATTAATAACAAAAGTTGCCGAACTACACCAAACTCTGACGAAAAAAAAACGATCTAAACTTTAGACAAATAATACAAAAGTCGTTATTTTTATGTTTTCGCCCGGAAGAACAGTTTTTCCAAGAGAGTTTGAATCGGCAATGGAAAATAGAAATAGTAGAAATTAATTCATTTTTTTTAGATACTAATATATGTGTCCTACTTTATCGGAACATTAATCGTATTAAAAAAAAGTAGGGGACAAAAAAATGATTTCTATTCACCACCCTATTGGGAATAAATTTGACAATATTGCATTTAGTTTCTTAAATGTTGCCATAAAAGTAATCTGTATGTATGTACCCCAGTTTTACCAGATAAATTTGATTTAAGTGATGTATGTATTTTATGGCAATCCTGCTATCATTAATCTGAATGTACATATTTATAAGGTATTAAATTGACTGATAAGGTATTAAATTGACTGATTAGTAATTTGGTAAACCATAAAAAACCTCTGGCATCCCGAAATCGAATATATATATATATATATATATATATATATATATATATATATATATATATTGAAAAAGAAAATAATTCAGTCCTGATGAGCTCTTGTGACGTTGTGACACAAGAACGAAGGAAGCTGATTTCAGTTTGACCGCAGTAGATAACAGATAACTGATAAGAGGGCCCGCAGAAGACCTGATAAGGGATAAATAGGCTGTAAAACCTTTAATATAACCTCAAAATAACCTCACTATCCGAGATCCTGGATATCCTTCGTTCTCGAGCGAGATATCTCTCGTATCCATCATCAAAGGAGTCCACATTAAACTTTCATCGGCCCTGCTAAAAGGCTCATTTATTCTGTTGACTAATCAGATTTATAAGGCAGAGAACGAAAAGTAAACAAATTTAATACAGAAATAATTGTCTTGATAAATTACCTGTGATAACTTCGTAATAAGGATAAGTATTTTGTTTTTATGACATTAAGGTCGAGATATGTGAAAGGGATATGAAACATAAAGTCCACATTACTTGTTTTCCTTCTTTATTTGTTTTCCTTTTCATTTCGTTTATTAACTTCATCGAGGTATATTGACATAAAGGAAAAAACTCTTAATTTACTAGAAGTATCCGGGTTAATTGTTAATTTCAGTTATTTTTTCACATTAAATTTACTCTTTGTCAAATACGGATAATTGAATTTCCCGATAAGATGGGGACAAGAACAATACGTTTTTTTTGTTCAAGTTTTCGGGTTTCCAATATCTTTTATACTCTTAATAAAATTCTGAAAATTAAAATTCCGGAAATTATAATGCTAACAATTATATAAAAAAGGCTATCTTTGAAGTAGTTTGTCAAAACTTATTTCAAGATTAATTAAATACGGGTTTCGAAAGTAAAACAGTATATGAAAGACTGCCAGTGATACTAAAATTGAGTTTAATTTAATCCGTTTAAAAGCACCGCTGCTAATATTAGTAATATTTATAATCATATATAGACCAGTGGAGTGGCTCGTGGTAGAGCATTGAGTTGCCATGCCGGAAATCCTGATTCAAATCCCGCTGCAAGCCAGACTTTTATTTAGTCTGTTTTCAGCCGGAGATGGATCATATAGCATCTAGGACCCTCCTGGGGCTCACCCAGCCACTATAAAATGTTATGAAAATAAGGAACCCAAAATAAGGGGGGAAATCTGTCGGTTTAGCGTGATTTAGGACAATCACCTCCTTGCAGAAACGTTGTCCATGAAACAGTACAGTCTCTGTTTAATCCAAGATTTTGGATTGAATAAGAGAGGAATTTGATGGTTTAATGGATCCCCAAAGTTCCACTCCGTAAGTCCAGATGGGTCGAATGATTGTCATGGATATGAGTATTTTGTAATTAATTGGAAGCTTAAAGTGGTTGTCCAGTAAATGTTGAAATAACCTGAAACGGCAAACTGTTTCTTGTCGTTTTAGTCTAGTATGATGAATCGAATGCTGAAAGCATATAACAATTCGATTTCGCTATGCCCTCATTCGCCCAAACAGTGTTTCAGAGAAAGTTAGGATCCTTATATTTGATTCATTTTAAAATAATATGGGATGCAACCCTGGGATCATTACATCTGAGGTACAATGATTAATCATTAATGATTAAAAAAAATACCCCTCGCTTCACCAAAAGTGGACGGGGTTGACTGACTTGGAGTTCATTAGTAAATAAAGCTCCTTTTGCATGGAATAAGACGACTATACGTTTATTATATGGTGATCATGGTTAGAAAAATATATTTCTACTAAGAACAATCTTATTATGTTTGTTATATGTCAGTGTTTAATTCTGGCAATTGCCTTGTTCCCATCTCGCCCACAACTGAGTCATTTCTCCTTTTTTATTTAAAGATCCTGTGAGGCTTTAGAGTAAACAAAGATACCTGAAGACACCTATGAAGAGGTGTTCTTTAAATATTCCTAGCATTCTAAACAATATCACATAGAACATTATGAATATAAATAAATACTAATTCCTATATTTTTTTTTAAGTTTTATTTCTTTAATTTGCTAATTTACAATTTTGTAACAATTATTTAATACATGTTGAAGTATAACAATTTGCACTGCAAGATGAATAACATAATAAATAAAAGCTGTAATAAATTTATAGCAGTAGGAAAAAGAAGAAAAAATTCCTATATATTTTATATGTCGCTATACTATAACTACCATATGAATATGAATAACTCTGTAAGGCTCAGAAAATGTTCGTCTTCATCAAATCCAAGAGAAAAAAAATGAAAAACCTCAGGAAGAGCGTTGATTGAACGACAGAAGAGAGTCCTGCGGAGATATTCTTTGTTTCTTTTGTAACATCCTCGACTTCATTTAGGATTCTATGGCGAGAATTGAAGGGAATGAGTCGAGATTTCACCATCCGAGTGGAACCTTCCATCCTGGCCCTTGTTAATTTTAGAATATAAAAAAAATACCTTTCAAATAGCACTTGAAGGGTCTAGGGCATGTTTAGAAACTGTTTGTACTGACTGTATGTTTTTAAAACAACGGTTCCATATCAATGCGGTTAGTCCGAGATATCGCTCAGCCGCGAGTTAATTCCCCTAATGAAGGGTATCCACTTTGCAGAGTATGAGTGAGCCCCTCGCGGGCATACAGGACCCAGCTGTAATGTTAATGTTAATGTAATGTTAACAGGTAAAATAATATATAAATATAATAATATATCTACTCGAGCCGTACATACAATGAATTATTTCCTCTGAAAACTTTTCATTATTCATTCTTATATTTTTTTTTTTTTTTTTTAAACTGGATTTATTCTTCATTTATTTTGGGTAAGAGAAAATAAAAATTGCTGTAAACGATAGAAAAGAAGCAGGAGAAATCAGTAAATTATATTCATCCATAATTTTGAAATTAAAAAATAATAGATCATAAGATGACTTATACTTTGAAAACAAATCAGATAATAATTATAATAACCTGACCATATAACCTACTAGTAGATCTTTAAAAATAAAAATTTTTCCATATATTTCATAATTAATTAATTGATTTGATAAAATATTTTTTTAAAAATTATATATATAATAAAATAAATAAATAAATAAATTTAATTTTTTAAAAATTAAAAAAAAAAAATATTTTTTACTTTTTACTTTGTATTATTTTGTTGATGTGCTGTTAGAACATAATTTGTTATTGTATACTAAAGTCTAATGACTAATAGAAATGAGAAAAAGGATCTGATGGTTCAATGATCAAAATTTGGTTTTGTAATGCAATATTATTTATTGACCATGGAGGACTAATGATCTCCTAAGAATTTTTAAAAGTATGACCTTCCAGGTATTTATACTTATAGTGTGTTATCTTTGGACATTTATGTTAAATTATTTATAGTATTGTAATTATCGTTAATTTATTTATTTAAAGTTAAAAAATGCAGGAGAAGAAAGGATTGAGAATGACACCATAGTGTCGAAACGTCTCTAAGGAGTGAAAATAACTGAATAAACAACAACTGGAAAATGGTTTTATTTTCTCTTACCCAAAAGTTTTCATTATTTATAAAATTCGAAGGTGAATTAGTGAACTTCTATTGTTTACTGTTAAAAAAGGTAACTGCTTTTGCGAGGGGCCTTGTCCCTACGCGGTATATATCTGTTTATGTATGTATTTTTTTATAAGTTTAAACTTGGACACTCGGCAGCCCAAGCTGCAAGAAACATAACCACCGCGCTGGGGGAAGGGTGTTGTAACCAACCAGCTTCCTGATCTCTTCCACATCAACGCTGATTATTTTCTGTAGTCTATCACTGTTACTAATCTCTCTGTTCAAGCAATCCTCATATGTAATTCCAAGTCTTTTCAGTCATTCTTTCATCTGCTTTTCAGGTTATTTATCTTATTGAATATTTGGATATTCAACCTCCATCTTGATCATGTGCCCGTAGAATATTAGTCGTATTTTTCTGATAGATGTTTCCAAGTCTTCTATCCTTTCGTATATTTCTTCATTTGATTTCAATCTGCAGCTTCACCCGTCACTGTCCTTACTACACAGTAAGACCCCCGAAGTCTCCGCCAATCTCCGCCTACAAACTTCCGTCCACGGACCTCTACCCAAACCCAAATCCGTCTGATCACTCTTAAAGCTATCCTCCCACCTACGCCTCGACCTAACCCTAAGATTCTTCCCAGCCAGCACAGGGCTTATTAACTTTTTAGTAATTCTTTCGTTGCTAAGCCGAGTAACCTAACATGTCCACCTTAATTTTCGTGACGCTATCGCTTGAACAATAATTAACCGGGTGCATGCTTCGCAATTCCGCATTGTGTAATCTCCAAAATTCTCCAGTGGTCTCATCATTCTTGTGGACCAAATATTCTACGCAACATCGTAAAGAAGAGTTGAAAGGATGATAGTTTTTTTTTTAACTCTGATTTTTAGATTTCGGGACAAAGGACGCGAGCTATTAACTTTGAAACCGAGTAATATATATATATATATATATATATATATATATATATATATATATATATATATATATAGGTATATCCTGCCTTTAATCGCGCCTTTATTGCCTGTTGAGTTTCATTTTTTCTAGTTACCATAGATCTCAAGTAGCTTCTCGAAATGTTCAAACTTATTCCTTCCTCAAATAATATATCTACGAGTCTTTTACTATACGTTTCATATTTACGTATGTAAAAAAAAATAAATGAGAAAGGAATATTAAAAAGTGACTAGTAAAAATAAGAAAGAAAAAAAGTTAATGTCCGGGAAGAAGTGTTAATTTTAGACAGGCTGTGTTTACGGAGAGAGAGCTCATGTAAATTCAATCGCCTAAATTCCCAGCAGTCGAGCTTTATTTTCCTTCCTCTTTCCTCCACCGACCGCTGCCTCCATATCCTACAGATATAAATTTTAAATATGCAAATTAACCTGAAAGCATAGAGTTTGTATTGGGCCAATAGCTTGGAAAAAAAAGATCTTTTAAAAAAATTCAAGTTGAAGCAGACGGCACGAGAGATCTGTCAATTCAAGGATAGAAAACGATGAGGTAACGAAATGTTTCAACAAATGGCTTATTTAATGGTTTCATTTTTACTTATATACACACTCCCTAATTATATATGGAATATTTAACTAGGAAAAATATTTCGATTCCAATTAATCTCAAGTACGAGTCAAAATAAATAAACGTAATGGAGCATACCTACAGAATTAAAGATATAAAAACTAACAAGACCCTTAAACTAACTACCATAACTTTTGAACTACAGACCTTTACTTGAATTACGAAATAAACTAATTTATAACATTATACTAAGACCTATTTGGACATATGGAGCAGAACTCCGGGGTTCAAAAAACTTGTTCATGTACAGTCCCTGGCCATATTAATGCGACCACTGGATAGATTCGTTCTTGTTACATGTTTGCATTATCTTTTTGTATGCTTAATGATTTAAATCGAGTTGAAATATTAGTTTTATGGGTAAGTTAGTTATCTGATAATAATATGAAATTGAAAAAAATAGTTTCGAAAATAAATCTTTATTTTTTTTTAATATTTTGTGGTGTCACCCTTTTTACCCCCTATTTTACGTATTGATGAAAAAACTATCAAAATATATTATACAAATAATAAATCAATAATAAACTTACCGAATCCGACTTGTATTTAATGAAAAAGAAACAATAAATCCACAAAAATTTCAATTATGCAGGCCGACACTCGTAAAACAAAACGGCTGTACTAAAACCAATGCTGCCATTACTAAAAAAAAAAATAATTTAAAAAACTTATAACAGTGTTGCCATTAGTTAAAACAGCAATTTATTAAGACACGCGAAAGTATATAAAAAAAATTAGGAAAAAACAAAAAGAAAATAATCTTTCTTGGTGGTCACATTAATATGGCCAATGACTGTATCTAAATGTAATAGGGTGTATACAAAAAAAATGACCGTTTTATCTTTTATTTTTTTACAGACAGTGTGGATTGTCTGCCTATGAGCCAATATAACTTTTGATAACTCAAATTTAGTTGTATTAGTTTTTTTTTAACGTGTTCTTTCCATCGGAGTTTAGCATCCAGAGTCATTCCAAGATATTTAGCCTGAACAGGACATGAACATTCCTTCATTCCCAATAAAATCATATATTCACAACATTACACTCATCAACACAAAATCACAAAAATCCGTACATCTTTCCTCTTTCTTATTCCCTGTTACCTGGGCTTGATATTAGATTAAAAAGAAAAAAAAACATAAGAGATCTGCTCAACTATTGATAATTTCATGTTCCCGTAAATCAATCAGGGAGCACTAAAACTTTTGTCAAATTTGATGGATGCGCAATCGCGCAATTGGATGTGAAAATAAAAAATACAGCATGAAGAAAGATGTAAACTATTTATGTATTTATGTCCATGAGGCCAAAATCGTACACTAATGAAAAGGCTGGAGGCGTTTGAGATTTCTATATACCAGCGCATTCTCTCAGTATGCTGAACACACTACCAACGCGGAAATAGTCCAGCGAATTAAGAAAGTATTACACTCAATCTTCCTATTTTTAATTGTATATACTGAGTGTAATGAGATATGAAAAGTACAACTAATAGTCACTAAGAGTAAACGCGGGCCCTGAAGAACAAAAACCTACGTCGCTCCAAAACTTACGCAAGTCGTGTGGACTGGCATCGATACAATTATTTAGAAATATGGCAGGCATGATTAAAACCGCTATGATAATAGCCAATGCTCGTAGCGGATAGGGCACATGAAGATAAAATGGAGTGGTATGTTTGTGTATATCACATAATAAAGACTCGAGTACTTACGCCGAAGGAAGCAGCCTTTTCTCTGAAACCGACTTAACGAATGTGCAAATTAGTCATTTATTTTACACATTTTTAGAATCTTCTCTTTCGAAAAATACTGCTATAGCTAATACTGGTGTGAAATCCTATGACCTATTATTTTATTATATATTCTAATACTGCCCTCTTTCGGAAGAAGGCCTTAACTTCACTTCACTTTAAATTGAGATATTCAATAAAACGTAATATATACTATTTCACACCCTTTTTTCTGTAAAATGTACATTTAAAGGATCAAATAATTTGATATAAAACTTAAAAAAACAGTTTTAGTTTTAAAAAAAATCGATTTTGGCTTTTTTAGTTATAAAATGGGACTTAATGTCTTGTTATCTCCAAACAGGAGTTCAAACCGTAACATAACTCCCATGTTGGCTCATAATATATTTTTGTTGATAGGCTAATTAATGAACTTATAAGACTGACAAATAATTACATATTAAATACAGAATATAGAAAACCTTCTACAAAACCGTAATTTGTCCTTAACTCAATTACATTTTTTTTTTTTGGACTTAAGGCCTTTTTTCCTAGTAGAGCAGAGCACAGGGGTGGCCAACTCAAATGATCTTGTTAACCAAATGCTTCATAGCCACGCAGGCCGCATATAAAATTATCCATTTCCACATTCAGAATGAAGCATGAAAGAATGAAATATTTTTGAAATTAAAAATTCAAATATGTGATATAAGATGCTAATAAGAATAAAAATTAAACGTGATATTAGTGTCAAACACACACGCACACATATATTGCTATGTATTGTCGGCATCATGAAAGGGACGCGGAGCGAGGAAAATGTGTCATGTCGGGGCACATGAAAGGAAATGTGTTTGGGACAAAGAACAGACCCTTGGTCCCCTTATGGTTTTATGGTCCAAGATGGTGGAGAAGGAGAGAGAGGAGGAGAGGAGAAAACTCTTGAAAATGAGAATGAAGGAGACACCCTGGAGATAAACGCACAGCAGGAAGGTACTCGGGAGACGAGGCCGGAAAGAAGAGGGACGAATACCCCGAGAGAGAAGAGCGGCCGAACGAAGCGGGCGGAGATGTCAAGGAAGAAGACCGACCTGTAACCCAATCTACCCCTGTCCACAGATAAGTTTAAGTTATTTCCTGTAATGAATTTTATGGCAATCCTTGTTATATATATATTAAAATCTAAATCATTAACCTTGTTGAAATTAAATAAATAAACGATCCTTATAGTAATTCTTTTGGTGCTTACATGCCCCAGATACACTGTTTATTTATAAATAATATATTGAAGGTATAATAGATAAGTAAATTGGTAAAAACAAGAACAGACCTTTGGAAAGGAACCCAATTAAGATTAAGGAATATAAATAATAATTTGAGTACTCATCCTAAATGAGACTCTGGCATCCCAAATATCAATATGTATATTCAAGATATATTTAAGAGTAGAAACATAGCAATATATATGTGCGCCCATATAATAACTTTACAAATACAACTCTAGAGAAAGTAATATGGGTTGTGTCGTTCGTGTTTAGATAATATGAGAAAAGTTTGTCAGAGTTGGTGAGATTCCATACAAGTAAAACAGCAGTATACATAGGTTGAATATTTCTCGTAACTAATTTATATTGTGTGATGTAGCAACAATTAATGTGCCCTTATTGCGATAAATATTTATCACTTCTGCAAAGAGACCTGAAATATATCATGTTAAAGTGTAAGTGAATATTAAAAGATAAAATGGGGAGTGGCTCAGTGGTAAAGCAATGAATAGCCATGCCGGAAATCCTGGTTCGAATCCCGCTGCGGGCAGGACTTTAGTCTGTTTGCAGCCGGAGATGGATCATATAGCATCTAGGACCCTCCAGGGGCTCACCCAGCCTCTATAAAATATTATGGAAATAGGCCCAAAATAAGGGGGAAAATCTGGCGGTTGAGCGTGACCTAGGACATTTCACCTCCTTTCAGAACCGTTGGCCATGAAACAGTACACTCTCTACCATGTACTGAACCCCAGATCCGTTCACCAGTTGCCATACTCCAGCCATTTATAAAGTTGATATTTAAAACAAATTTTCCTACATTACAGAATGTAAATAAATAAAATGATCTTTTTAAATATATATTTATTGGTGTTTTTCATGGCATATGGTGCAATATAGTAACAGCGTCTTATTTAGATTATCTTTATTTTATGGTTTAACATTTTTAGAAGGGAGCAGGGTGGTTTTAGCAGGATGGACAGTGTTTAAAGGCTCTGTTCTAAAAATCCTTTAGATACATGGTATTGAGAATGGCTTTGGTAGACAAACTGGGCACTGAACGCAAGAACTTTAATCCTTCATGGGTTGGTAGTATCTCTTTTTTCGTTATAAACTTCAAAAGTATCTGACATTCATAGTTTGTAGTCGTGTTGTTTTTCTGTTCATTGTTATAAAATATAATTTGGCCTGCAAAGAAATTTGTAACGATGTTATTTTGTAATTATAGGCACAATAGTTTCAATTTATTATTCTTTTACGCATTACTAATTTTTTCCCCACGGCTTCGATCGCGTTGAATTTGGTCTAACACATAAAGTTTCGTGACAGATCATTTTAAATAAATAATTTAATTTTTTTAAACTATAAGTTACTTGTACATCCGAAATTTCAGATCTCTTTAAAGGGGGAATTTAATTTCCTCCATCTTTAATATGACGGTCTTCATTATTATGTACGTGGTGTAGTAAAAGTACTGGTTTTAGTTAATGTACCAATTAATTACGATATAAATTAATAATAAAAACTTATATAAATACAATGACCGTCATCAGCAACAAGTTCGCTTACTTCCGAAATAATTACAATACCACACACCATACATCATCTACTTGAGGTAGTTGAGGAATTAGCGGAGCAACACTCGACTCTCTCTCTTAGATTGTAATCCAATTGGAAGTCGACAAATTGCATCAAGGGGATTCTGACTGGCGGCAACTAGGGCGAAACTTGATTCCCCGTTAAAAGAAATAGCAAAAAAAAATAAAAGAAAAAGAAGAGGAAAGAAAAGAAAGTAAAAGAGGCATGAAGGAGAAGGAAAGGTATCGTACTAGTTTAATTAATCAGCGCCGTGGAAGAAGTTAAGGGGATGAGGAGAGTTGGCAACGGCATTGCCGTCAAGGCTAACTACGTTACTCTCCTCAGCCAGCTGTTTACTGGGGCAGTTCCTTCTGCACGGACACTGGAGCCCCTCAACAACGGACCCCTCTCAGGATCCCTCATTTTTAATGCCGCCTCCTTTCAAAGAATCTCTCCATCTCCTAACAAATATTTACCGTTTCGTCTCTTAAAAAAAGATATCGAAATGTTTTTCCTCCCTCGCCGATCTCGAGTCCCGTTTCTATTCAGGCCTTATTTGGCCGTAGTCAACAGCATCAAAGGGTCTGGGATTTGGGTCAGCTATTATTGATTCGGTTGAGAGGAAAGAAAAAAAAGTTGATAAGGAAGTCTATTAGTTTTAGTAACCGCAGCCTGGTCGATTTTTTTTTCACTTTCATTTTTAAGGATCAGGTTAGTAATGTGTAGGACACAAGTTCCAGAACCTCAATGACTGATAATTTTACTGTGTTATAGGGGGATAAATGTGTTTTAAATAGTCTAATTATTTTGGAATGCCATTAATTTTTTTTTAAATAAATGTATTCATTGAAACTTACATCTGTTTATTGAATACATCGAGTAAATATAATGAAAGATAAATTATGTCCGGAGATAAAGGAAAGTAGATAAATTACCCAGTGCTAGGGCTCGAAAATAATCATTTAAGATAATTTCTCAAGTTATTATTTCTTTAACGTCCTAACTTTATTGTGAATTGGATAGTTATCCAGGTTAGTTGTGAGTTTACCAATTTACTAATCATTGAACTCAATACCTTAAATACACCATCAATATTGTATTCATAAATATATAGTGCATCTGGCTTAAGTATACAACTGAATAATTATAATTAATATACTTTATTACTACCCATATACTTTAATACATATATACATAAAGTTGTTTATTAACTTTTCAGGAATTTGTTCGTAACTAAGATCAGCAACTTTATAAGCCCATCTTTGTTTTCGTGACGCTATAACTTAAATATTGCTTAAATAAATATTTAAAAAATATTAAAATTACTACCATATAACAATTCCTGTGTTTATTCATATTGTATATATTTTTATAAAGGATGGAAATAGTTGGGAGGGGGGAAGTGCAGTCATAAATAACACCGAATAAGTGAAGAATTATTTTTTATTTGTGCCGATGTTTCGACCTACTTTGTAGGACATCTTCAGGGCTATGAGAGAAAGAAAATAAAAAGTTTTTTTTTGTTTGTCTTTTCTCTCATAGCCCTGAAGATGACCTACAAAGTAGGTCGAAACATCGGCACAAATAAAAAATAATTCTTCACTTATTCGGTGTTATTTATGACTGCACTCCCCAACTATTCCATCCTTCATTAGTTCTTCCAGTTAACTCTTTTCGTCTCTAATATATATATATATATATATATATATATATATATATATATATATATATATATATATATTGTTAGGTTGTTTCTTTATTTTTTTCCCTTTTATTTCTTTGTCTGAACATTTGAGCCTCAAAATCATATATTCGTCGAAAATTTCAACAGAGTAGATAAATATAAATTAAGGAAATTATGGCCAAGGAGAAAGTAGAAAATCTGAAAGACCACCCGGTTGGAGCCCAACCAATCAGATCACTGGAAGAATAGGCTCCGCCTCCGGACCCGAAAATCTATAAATACAGAAGTATTTATAACATTTTCCGTCTCAGATTAAGTCTTGAGGAGGCAGTATGTCTCGCGAAATGTCAGCGGCGAACTTTATGGCGTGGTCGAAACCAGAAGATATACGTGGTAAATGGATTATTTATTCAGTTACTGGCCAAGTATTAACGCTGTTGTTGCTATGAGTAATCGGACACAGACTGTTCACCCATCAATATGCGGTGACTTAAACACTTAAAACAATCTGTGCACAATGTCCGTACTATGACTGTAATGTAAACATTGGATGATTGCAGGCAGTTAATAGATACCAATTTGTCAACATTATTAGATGACAGTAGTACTCATTATAGTGAAATGTTCAATCATAAAAGCAAATGATAATTATATTATCACTAATAATAATCGCACTGTTTATTCAAATAATAAATCGCTCCTTCAAAAGAACGACGACAAATCTCAAAAATTGGTATTTTAAGGAGTTAACTCTTCAGTAGCAATTGCATTGGTTGGAGATTTTGGATTCATGAGTAGCATATTTGATATCCCATTTCCAACAATTTTTTTTATTTTAAAGAGAAAAGATATGCTCCCGGCCGGGATTCCAATCCGGAACCTCTGTCTCTCCGTGGCAACGCTCTATCCGTTTGAGCTACCAGGGTCACCTGCCGGCAGGGAACAAGTCTTTTCTCTTACCCGATCCCACGTCCTCGTGTTCTCGCAATTTTTTGCGACGTATACACGACAACGAATGTTCTTTGAACATTACTTTTAATTTTAGGATCTTGTTGACTTACGCCATATTATTATTTATATATTTTTATAATTATCGGTCAACTGTTTTGATTTTTAAATATTTTTATTTTAAAGAGAAAAGATGCCAACTGTCCCTTGCCGGCATGCGACTCTGGTGGCTCAAACGGATAGAGCGCTGTCACGGAGAGACAGAGGTTCCTGGGTCGAATCCCAGCCGGGGACATATCTTTTTTCTTTAAAATAAAAATATTTAAAAATCAAAACAGTTGACCAATAATTATTTAAAAAAATGTATAAATTCATATTGTGAGTTGCATCGAGTTTGAAATTGACGTTTTATGGGAATTATGACATATGTGAAAATTAAAAAAGGTACAAATTATAAAAAATGTCTAATGGTTAATAGACAAATTACATTACATTACATTTTATAAGTGGGAATATTCACTTCAATACCTTTATTTTTCATTGTAACATATTCAATAACATTATTTACATTCGTTGAGTAAATTTTCAGTCAATATAAAAAAGTTTTATTATTCAGAGAAAATACATATATAAGTATATATAATACTTTTTCATCGTAAAGCAATTAATTTTACTTAAAGAATAAAATATTGTTCAACGGTGAGTGGAGAGAGACGAGTGTGTGCTTTTGAGATCTCTCACACCTTTAGGTGACCTCCATAAGGGTCACTAGATCACATAGGATCGATCCATAGCTGATAACACATTAAATATTTTATCTGCCTATCACGGTCTCAAACCCGCACCACCACATCCAGCAGTGAAAAAAAAACCTGTACCACTACAACCCATGAAGGGTCTGGGGTCCAGTACATGGTAGAGACTGTAATGTTTGATGGACAACGGTTCTGTAAAGAGGTGACTTGTCCTAGGTCACGCTCAGCTGCCAGATTTTTCGCGCTTATTTTTGGTACCCTATTTTTATAATATATTATAGAGACTGGGTGGGCCCCAGGAGGATCCTAGGTCCTATATGATCCCACTGCAAACAGACTAAATAAAAATCATGGCCTGGAGCGGGATTTGAACCAGGATTTCCGGCATGGCAACTCAGTGCTCTACCACCGAGCCACTCCGCTACCCCATCCAGCAGTGATATGTTGGATATATTAAAGCATGAACGAGCATAGTCAACATTTATCCGGTATCCTATAAGACTATTTAGAAAAAGATTTAAATCAATATTTAATTAATAATTAAAAGACTTGTATTTACTCTGTTAGCTTTCGGAAATGGATCATATGGGATCTAGGACCCTCCTGCCGCTCACGCTGCTCCCATAAAGTGGGTACCCAAAATAAGAGAGGGAAATCTGGAGGTTGAGCGTGATCTAGAACAAATCACTTTCCTGCACAACCGTTGTCCTTAAAACAGTACAGTCTCTGTCATGTACTAACAGATACGTTCACGGGTTGTAGTGGTACATGTCTTATAGGGATATTTGCCCTCCAAGTTAGGTACTTAGAGCACTTAAATGTTTAGTTACTTAACGTCCTGATTGTTTCTGAATCAGCGTAACATTGGTTGATTACTTATTTTAGGGTATGTTTTAGACTATAACGTAATCCTTTTTTTGGGACGTGTAGTGCTCCTGTTTTTTTTAGTTATATTGAGTTTTACTTGATACACTTTTTTATATCAAATTAATCCAAAGGATTCAGAGAGACATGATTAAAAGAATAACCATTTTTTGCCATTGGAGTGGAGCATTGAGGCGAATGGTTGAGACGTGAAGTGTGTTGAATGAGACTTGGATAGGACCAGCTTTGTTGGCCGATAGGTCCCCTCCTTCCCATTCAGCAAACATGGCTTTTGTCTTGTCCAATTCGTTGAAATTTCCCAGCGTGGTCGGGTTTCTGTTGTGACATATTGTTCTAAGGTTTGTACTCTACCTTACAAAGGATCAATGCCGGATTTTATTCCACGTTCCGAACCGGAGTCCGATCACGAAATTTTCAATACTTTTTTAACTTCTCTTGAGCAAAACAACGAGATAGGCCAAAACAGAATATAGCATAATTATTCAGATAAAAGGTAGCGGAGTGGCTCAGTGGTAGAGCGCTGAGTTGCCAAGCCGTAGATCCTCGAATTAAATCCCACTCGCAGGCAGACTTTCATTTAATTATTAGCAATCTAAGATACTATGAGATCTAGGAACCTTCTAGGACTCACCCAGCCACTATAAAATGGGTACCCAAATTAGCGGGAAAATCTGGACGTTGATTATGGACAAAACGCCTCACTGCACCACCGTTGTCCATGAAACAGTACGATCTCTACCACGTACTGAACCCACGACGCTTCATGTGTTGTAGTGGTGCGGTTTTTTTTTTTTTTTAGTAAGATAAAACTTTTTATTTTTTAAGACCGTGGAAATAATCCCAACGAAAAGCCATTAGTCTCCAAACTAAAAACAGAAATTTAAATTATCTGTCCAATATTTCGCCTATTCAGGCATCATCAGGGTAGATAGAGAAAAAAAAACATGAATAATGCACCCAAGAAGCATCCCACCACCTCCAACGCTAAATGCAACAAATGAATCACAAGGAAGGTTACTCGACCCCGACTGGGCAAGGTTAGATAAAAACAGCTGATAAATACTGGAGAATTTGAAAATTCCACATTCACTCATCAAACTACAAAAAGCACAACAGGAAAAAATAAATAATTGTAAACAACACCAAAATATAAGACAAAAAGCACATGGAAAAATGAAAATAAGATTGCAATGAAAAGAAAAACAACATTATCAAGACACCAGTGGATTTATGGCTATTCCACAAAATATATAAAAAATGAAAAGAGACCTTACTTAAATATTAAGACCGTGGAAAGAATCCCAACGAAAAGCCATTAGTCTCCAAGCTAAAAACAGAAATTGAAATTATCTGTCAAATATTTCGCATATTCAGGCATCATCAGGGTAGATAGAGAAAAAACAAAAAAAAAAAAAAAAAAAAGTACAAAAACAAACCAAAACATGAATAATGCACCCAAGAAGCATCCCACCACCTCCAAGGCTCAAATGCTTATGAATCGCAAGGAAGGTTACTCGACCCCGGCTGGATAAGGTTAGATAAAAACAGCTGATAAATAGGTACTGAAGAATTTGAAAATTCAACATACACTCATTCAAGTAAGGTCTCTTTTCATTTTTCAATTTTTAAAACTTTTTATGATTACCCATATCTATTAAAGAATTGCTTAAACTATTAATTATATATTACTAGAATTATCTAAATTCATACCAAATCGAAAAAATAGAAAATTTTGCAATGAAATGGCAAAGAAAAGAAATAATTATATTTTTAAGCAATTATTTTTGTAAAATTTACGAAATTAATTTATATCCCCGATTTATGAAACGAATAATAAAATATAGACCTTGTTTGAGGCCCAATGACTAAAGGCGAGTACAAAATAAATAATAAAAAATATTTTATTTTGCACCAAGGACATTGATTTTTTTAAATAAACACTATATTTTAAGTACCATTAAATTATATATGCTCAATATGTAATAGAGTTTCTTTAATAAATAATAAAAAAAAAAAAAGGCTCGAAATAAATTCTAAGACAAAATATGTAGTTAATAGCAGATTTTGAACACTTTGACAAAATTTGAATTTATTGTGCTGGAAATGATGCTAAATTATCTATTAGCGCAAGAGTGCTATGCCAGGACATGGGGTTAATGCTTGTATTACAAACCCATTTTTCAAGCCCAGAACTACGAAAAAGGCAGGAAGGATTCTGCTTCTCTCGATACAATTAACTCATTCTGGACAAAGTTCGACTTAACCACTTATTCACAAGGGCTGTAAAAATAAAAATCTCAGGAATTTAACAGGTAATTAATGTTAAGATACTGAATGAACATGGAAAACAATGTACAATGAACTTTATGATGTGTGTGACGATGAGTCTCTTAGAAGTTATTTACAAAACACGTTATTATTTTTCGATGTTTGAATTATTGAATTAAATTTTTTATTGCAATACTATAAAATAATATATCTGACGTTCAAAATATTCTGTTTGTTTTTTTTCGTTTGGTAGTTTGCTCTTCAGTATACTACAAATAGAATTACGAGACAACCTTTGTTACTATTCATAACACTTTTTTTTTTTTTTTTTTAATTCAATTTATTGATATTTACAACTATAATACAATTATAATAAGTAAATCTGCTATATGTATAATACGACTTGAAAAGCACTTGTGGAGAAACTACCCATCGGTAGCACTCTAATTTATAACACTAAATGAGATAGACTCCTGTACCTACAAGGAAAGTCGGAAGTGAATCAATACACTGACAATAAACACAATGTATTTAAAACGAGGAAGACTGGCTAGAAGGGACGAAACAATGTGAATGTCCCATTGACGGAGCGTCATTTTCAGCTTCAAAGGGATCAAAAACTGATCTTTTATTCAGAAGGCTATTGGGGCTCGATCGATCTTACTCAGGGCCCAAATTAAAATTTAGATTAGTTCTCGGGACGAGGAAAGTCCTCACAGCTTTCATCATTATGTTTTGTAAATGTAATATAAAAATATAACAAGCCTTAACTAACATTTTAGAATTCAATCCACGAGTTAGCTCATCAAGAACAGCAGCAAAGTAACCAAGAACATTTTTTTTAAATACTCGAGGAGACCTAAGACAATTACCGTTAAAGAAAACACTGAAGTTCCTATTCACATTACAGGTTTTTTTCTGGCCTACAAAAAATAAAAATAAAATTAAAGAAAATAGATAAGGTAATAAGATATCGCCTAAAATACCATTGATTAAAGGGAAGATGTTGAAATAAACTATCTAGCTTTTACAAATGAATAAAAGTCATACCTCCTGAAAACAACAGAGCAAGTCAATCTTTTAGAGCAGATAGCTAACAAAATAGAATTAAGAATTTGCCTTGAGAAAATAAAAGTAATGACAAACATAAACAATGCTAACGTAATCCTAGTAACAGAAAGTCCAGGGGGGAGGGTAAAGAAGTTTAAATATTTGAGGAAGGTCCTTCAAAAGAATGATTTAAAAATACCATGTGGTATTAGCAGCAATATACACAACAAATATGTACATCTCAAAACTTGAAAATGCAGCAACTGTCGAAATATTTAATTCATTCATTAAAAAATATGTAGAATTGTCTATCAAGGGGACTGAGTTGTCATGTCGAAAATCCTGGTTCAAATCCCGCTGCAGGCGAGACCTTTATTTAGTCCGTTTCCAGCCGGATATGGATCATATGAGATCTAGGACCCCCTGGGACTCACCTAGCCGCTATAAAATCTTATAAAAATAGGGTACAGATAATAAGGGGGGAATCTGGTGGTTGAGCGTGATCTAGGACAAGTTGCCTCCTGGCAGAACCGTTGTTCATGAAACAGTGCAGTCTCTACCATGTACTGAACTCCAGACCCGTTCACGGGTTGTAGTGGTACAGCTTTTTTTTATCTATAAATACGTGTAAGGATTGAAAAAAATTACTAGAATTAAATATTTTCTTGAACATAACCCTTTTCTCATACCACAATCAGAATAGGTAAATGGTTTCCCGATTCGATTTAATGTGTTTCAATGTAAGCCAAACTATCTTTCAATTGCAGAATAAACCAGTTGTGGCAGACAAATTATTTATGTGGGATCTGGATATAATTATAAGTTCACACAGGCTCTAAAATGTGGGGGATTTCTCTAAATGGGAAATCCTGACATTTGAGAGTTATCCTGCACAAAAGTTGGCTTGGAAACCGCATAGTTCTTACTAATTACTAATTATAAAAGACACTTTATATACATTAATGTTATCTAAAGGTAAATTGTAACAAAATCGCTGGTATATTTCTACAGCCCCGGTGAATTAGTGGTTAAGTCAAATTTTCTCCAAAATGAATTTCTTGTACTCAAGGAAGCGGAATCGAGTTATTTTCGTAGTGAATAAGGGTCTAAGTAAGGCATCGGCTTGAAAAGAAGTTATCGCTTATATTACAACTCCATTTAAAGTAAAAAAACTACGAGAATGATATGACTACGGTTGTCTGAAAGCAGTTAACTCTCTCCAGACAAAATCCGACTTATTAATCCGGGCTGTAGATTCGTGGACTTATAATATCTTACAAGCTATACATTTGTTATCTCGGTTTCAGCAGGTAGCAATACATCTCCTCAAGTGTTATGAACCTGCTTTCCCCATCTTGGCTCAACCTAGCGTGAAATATATCTTCCGATCGATTCCCGCGTCCTCGCGGTGTCCTTGCCAAAACACAAGCTGATAGGAACCGATAAATGCCAGGTTGTTAGTTTGTCAATCAGCATCAAGCCATCACAAGCACTTATCCGCAAGCTCTTACAAACCTCCAGAGGCCGAACTTACTAACAACAACGGAATGATATTTCGAAAAAATGCAGGATATAAAAATACTTTATTAGCCTTCAATTTTTTAACAATTCCTAGTATGATGTATGGATCCTGTAATCTACACTATCCACATATAAATCCTTGCTTTTCCAACATATCATTGGCTTCCCAAAAAGATGCTCTCCAAGTAGAATAATAATTTGCTTAAATGAATCGGCACTGAATAATTTATTTTGTTGTTTAGTTGCTTTTTGTTAATATTTAAAGAGATTATTTATAATTTATTTATTCTCTTGAACTGGTTAATATGTTATAATGATTCGTTCTTTTTAAATTTATTTTTTTTACATTTTTATTTTATGTTGTAGGTATGTAGAATAATGGTTATTCTTAAGGGGCTTAGCACCAGAATAAAGTTACTTTTCTATTATATTCTATGTTCAAAATAAACACGAAAAATAAAATTAAAATTAAAACGGAGAAGGGTGGTAGAGCGGTGAGTTGTGAACCCTCTGGAGATCGCAGATTTACATTGATTGATTGCAGATTGCACCCTTTATTATGGGTAAGTCAAAATTGACAACGACGAAGTACCAAAAATTATGTACGTTATCTCGGACTATACTTGGACAAAAGACTTACATGGATGTACATAGAAAATTAAAAAGACAAAAACTGACTAGACGGTACAAACATCTATCACATCTTCTGGGCTACAGATCACTCGACTTGAGGAACAAACGACTTATCTATAACAGTATACTAAAATCTATTTTGACATATAGAGCAGAACTTTGGGGTTCAGCAAAAGAAGTTCACATACAAAAGATACAAACAACACAGTCTAAAATTCTCAGAAAAATTATTAATGCACCATGGTATATTTCGAATCACACTATACACGATATGAACATTCTCACTATAAAATCATATATTCATAACAAATACATAACATTCCAGTCATCGACACAATATCACCCAAACCCACTCGTTCTTCCGCTTTCCTACTCCCTGTTACCTGGACTTGATAAGAAAAGATCAAAAAGACATTGGACAAGAGACCTACTCAACAATCGATATTTTTTCCTAAATAACTCGATGATCATGTAGGAAAGCTAAGAGAAAGACACTTCGATCAAATTTGCTAGATGCGCAATTGTGCAAGTGCAAATGAAAATTAAATAACGATATTTATTCGAAAAAATATCGATATATGATAATCAAATTCTAATACCTAGACTGTAAACGATCCTATGTTGATAGATTTAATTTTAAATACCCCAAAACCGTACAGGGTATTTAAAGAGTGGATTTAAATAAATAAAAACGTCAAGGAACAATATATCGATATTCCTATATTCTTCGATATTTGGCAGTAACTACTATTTTGATGTATAATAAAACTACCTTAATTATATACTATGTATATTTAAAGTCACTTTATACTATTAGGGCTTATCATATGGTGCTACATTAGGAGCCCTAAATTTGGCATAACCTGAAGATAAAGATCTTTCACGAGGATCTGTCATAGCACTGGGGGTCCCCATTTTATGCCCCTTCTAAAGAATTTTTCACTACTTTTACAAACTCCTAAGGCATCTGCTGGGATTCTAACTACGCCACAGATGACCCTACAAATATTTTTTTCATACAATTTCAGTACAAGGCATTGATAAATTTAAAATACTCACATTCGTTACTGCTTCACACTTCAAGACGTTTCGTAAAGCAATACCAATAGCAGTTGGAATTTCATATCTTACTAAAGCCGTCAGCTTTACTCCCGATAATTATTATAACGAACCGAACTACTATAAAAATAATAAAAAGAAAATTCTTATAATTCACATTCGCAAACTTAGGTAGGATAAAAACCCCAAATGTAACAATTACTTGGTAAAACGATCCATTTTAAAAAGAAGTGTAAACTAAAAAAAAGAAGGTAACCGAGAAATTTCGCAGCAGCCCTTAATTAATTTTGTCAGTTCTTTTTTCTTTTCTTTTCTTTTTTTTTTTGTAATTTCATCGCCTTCTTCTTATTTGAAAATAATTAGCTGCCTTGATGGTGTTAATTAAGATGAAATAACATGAAGCGCCATATTTTCCTGGTTTTATCAAGAAATAACTTGAGGTAGGCTGAATAAAAACAAACCTTTAACTTTCCACTTTATTCGGAAAGGGTTGATTTTATTAAGATAATAAAAATCTAATCGAATACGAAAGAAAATCCATTTTCAAAATTATTTTTTCTTTTCTCTATTACATAAAAATTATTGATGTCATATTTTATCGGAGGGAGCGAAGTGGCTCAGTGGCAGAGCACAGAGTTGCCATGCCGGAAATCCTGGTACAAATCCCGCTGTGGGCAAGACTTTTATTCAGTCTGTTTGCAGCCGAAGATGGATCATTTAGGATCTAGGACCCTCCTGGGGCTCACCCAGCCTCAATAAAATATTTTTAAAAATACGGTACCCAAAATAAGGGAGGAAATCTGGTGGTTGAGCGTAATCTAGGACCAATCACATCCTTGCATGTTGTCTATGAAACAGTACAGTCTCTACCATGTACTGAAACCAACACCCGTTCATTGGTTAGATAGAATCTGTATTGCATAGAATCAAATCGAGAAACTACTTTCTGTTTATTCTTTTGTCGTGCTCGATCAGTCAATTTATTAACTTTTTTAAAAATTGGAAAATCACTAAGCCACTGTTCCTGACTACTCTAAGCCGTTATACAAAATACAGAATTATTTTTTAATTTAAATGGAAACATATAGAATGCAATAAATAAGACTTGTTATTCCAATATTTCGATTTAAGTACTACTGTTATTTAAATACAGAGATTGGAGTGGTATAAGATTAAAATAATATTTCTCAAAAATAAAAAATAAATAAGATAATTTTTTTTGAGCTGTGTTACGAGCCAGGTTAGCCCAGTTGGTTAGAGCACCACGACAGAGACGTGGGCAACCCGGGTTCAATTCCCGACCCTGGATAAATCTTTTCTCTTAAAAAAAAAATTAAAAATTATAAAAATTAATAAAAAAATGAAATAAAATAAATTATTAATAATATAATGAAAATAATAAAAAAATTCTTCCCCGTGTATACATCGCAAAATTGCGGGAACACAGGGATACAGGATCGGTGAAGAGAATGGATTTGTTTGTCCGAGTTACGAGCCAGGTTATAAAGCATTTATTATTGTAGGGTACCAATTTCTTTTATTCAATGTAATTTTCTATATATGTTTAAATAAGTTACTATTTTTGTTTATTTTATTATTATTAATTTTTTTTCTGTGTTGAAAGTTTTTTTATACATTTTTTCTTTCATTGCAAATTATGATTCTGCACATATAATTACATTTAAATTTGGTACATCATGTAACTTTGTTAGTTGTAGCAAAATATACAAGAAATAAATGAATATAAAAACAAAAAAAAATATTTCAATTTAAATTTTTTTAATTTTAAATATAAATTATATAGATAAATACAAAAAACAGCAACAACCCAAGAAGGCCTTATGTAACAAAAGGTTGTGTAGTTGACTTAACAATGCTTAACCATCAACCTTTTTCTTAAACAAAGGTAATCTTTTTATAAAAGCTGGGTGAGCCCTCTGAAGGTTCGGAAACCCGAATAATACTAACACGGCAGTTAATAGAATAAATAATTTATCTCTCAGAATCATTCTCGAATCCCTGACCAATTCAGCTGTGATACCATCAATAATTATGCAATTGATCCAAATTACGATTGGTCGGGCAAAGATTATTTGCTTTTAGGAATCTGGTATGTAAGGTAGAACAAAGAGAATCGGAACTGTGCAATGAATAAATAAATAGACTGAAAGCAAAGAGGAATTGAGGAGAGCTGAAGGAATGGAGAAAGTGTTTCAAGTCATTCTTCTTTAAATCTGAATGTATTTCTTATATTAGTAAATAAACAGGGAGGGAACCATTTGCAGGAAGATTTTGAGATTAATTTTATTTTTAAAAATGTTATGATATGTATTTCAGAGGCTTAAATAACGATCTGGATGCTATTTAATGACATTTTTCAATTTTTTAAGAAAACAATTTTACTTTTTAATATTAATATGATTAAGTTTATAATTTCAAAGTCCGCCAATTATGAACTAACAACGTCTTCGATTCAACGGTCTTCGAAAATGAGGTATTTTGTAGTTTATTTACATTGAAAAACGATTAGTGCACTGGATAATATATAAGGATAAAAAGATGTAATCTTAGTAAATATACATTGTTAATATAATTGATAACGAATTCATAAAAAGATAATTAGCGATGAACATAAACAAGCTCAGGCGTAGTTGGGAGGTAAAAAGTTTGAAAGTAACGATGGGAAATATCGGAATCGAACCTTTGGGCCGCCAAGTCACCTTATTCCTTTCTCAAAGTCAAAATGATGCAGCAGGAAACTTATGGGAACCTTTAAAAAAATGAATATTTTAACTAACATTACATTAAAAACAATAATATAAGTTAGTAAACATCCTAGTAATCAATTCTTTCAGGAAAAATGTGGAAAAATAAATAAGGATTTAATAATAAAAATCAATTATTCATGATTAATTATCTCACTGAAAATTATCAACTCTGTTTTCCTAGTATCTGTTTAACTTAAACTATTTTCCTATTTTCCTTAAACATTTCGATTTTGTCGCCGCTCTCTCCATCTTCATCTTGAGTTTTGTCAAATCTCACCATTAAAATTTCTCGCTTTAATTACATTTCGAAGCATCAATGTATACGATCCATATATGAATGAAGATACATAAAATATCAATTTTTAATTTACGAAAACTGAAGCCAGAAAACAATAACATGGATAAAATAAGCTCCTTGATCAAAGCGGTAGCTATCTATATGTGAATGGAAAACATTAGGGTTCGGAATTTTGGATGCACCCATTGAGAAAAAATGCGATACAATGAATAATTTTGGTGTGTAAAACGTTTTTTTTCTATTGTTAAAAACCAACTGAAATTCCGGTCAATATCAACTAATGAGACCTCTAGGGGGAAGGCACAGCCCCCATGTCCCCCCCCCCTCAAATCCGCCAATGTCAAGAACTTCAACACTCTTCAAAAACTCAGTTCATTTCTCAGTTTCTCATTGATTCACAGGCCATTAATAATTTTTGTTTTAAGACTCATCCTTTTTGGTAAATAAGTTAATTTAATTTTTATGTAAATAATTAATTGTAGATACTAGCTCAGTGCATTTTCTTTTTCATAATTCTTGCTTTAATTTTTAAATATTTTTTCTTGTATTTTCCTAGATTTTGTTGTGCACATTAATATTTTTGTAATTGATCTTTTTCGATTTTTACATTATATATTTATCATTTACTCATTTTTGGATGTTTTTATTACAAGTTCTTTCCTTTCCTTATATAGCTTCAATTTTATGTAAAATATTCGGGGAAATTGCCACCCAATCAAAACTGTCTGATTTTTTACTGAATTCACAACCGGCAAATTCGCTCGGACAGTTAAATAGTTAAATTCTGGTGTCTAGTGTTAGTTTGTTACTGTCTTGAATAGACAGGAAACCACAAGTCTATCGAATAATGTGGTGTCGTTTGTAATAATATAATAATTAATATTTAGTCTGTATTAATCAGTTTTATTAAGAAGAAATTTAATGATAATTTAATAAGATCAGATACGCTCGATTATCTGAAAATTAATCAAAGTTCCACTAAGTTAGGAAACCCAATACAGGTTATAATTGATTATTTTCTACTAATGACTAATATTTTGCAAGTCATTTCGAGGGAGATTATTACGAAATATCGATACTATTAAATGTTTTAAATGTTGTTATTCCTCACACAAGACTGAAAAGACAAGAAACTGCTCGACGATTTCGGCTACTTCAACATTCTAAGTTGACTAGACTACTGGACAAACGTTCTAAGCTCCCAATTAACTACAAAAGACTCATCTACATGACCATCATACGACCTATTTGGACTTACGGAGTAGAGCTTTGGGGCTCTACTAAACCATACAATTCATCTCGTATCCAATCCTTACAATCCAGAATTCTTCGTAAAATCTTTAATGCTCCTTATTATGTCACAAACAAACTCATCCATCATGTTCTCAATATCCCATATGTTGCTGATTTGGCCCGAACTAGATACCTATCCTTCCATGACAAGCTCCATACACACTTGAATCCGCTAGTCTCTCAACTTGCTTCCCCATACTATTCCTGATAACCCTCCGAGGCGTCTGAAAAGAAGATGGCCTCGAGACCTTCTACTAGAGAACTTTATTGGAGTGCTACCGATGGGTAGTTTCTCCACAAGTGTTTTTGTTCATGTCATTTGTTCATAATAGCAGATTTACTCGTTGTAATATTATTACAGTTGTAAATATCAATAAATTAATCTTAAAAAAAATATTGTTATTGAGTTAACTCGAACATACTATATAAAGAAATCCAGCATAATCTTTAATATTTTATTGTGCTTAGAGCTTTCACCGCAGAGAGAGCTAGGGATTTCATGGGCCGTTGGTTTACCCCGCCTAGGTCCTAGCTAGCTCGCTACCTTCTGCATCGATATTCCCACCCCGAGTCTACAACGGCACCGCCCAAAAAAGGAAAGAATAAAGTCCTATTATTATTATTATAAATAATTATTATATTAGGCGGTCATTTTTGTTGTATACACCCCATTATATAAGGATGTGTTTTGCTGAACACCGAAGTTCTAGAGCTATTTGAAATTTCTATAAAAATTAAACCAATAAAAAAAATTGGTATAAGCAAAGCAAAACATTCCATAAATATGTAATGATGGGATTGAAATTATTTTATCAATCATTAAATCATTTTTTAAAACTTTTTTTTTTTAAATTATTTTATTGAGTTGTACAACTGTAATATATACATCTAGTACAATTGCTATAAGAGTAAATAATACATGATAGGACATGTAAATACACTACCCACTGGCAGCACTCTAATAAAAGTTCTATAATAGAAGGTCCCGAGGCCATCTTCTCTTCAGACGCCTAGGAGGATTGTCCGGGATGGAATTGGATGCAAGGATGGAAACTAGTGGGTTTGGATGGGTTTGAAGTTTATTGTGGAATGATAGGTATCTGGAATGGGCTAAATCGGTAACATATGGAACGTTAAGGTCATTATGGGTGGTTTTATTTGTGACAAAATAAGGAGCGTTTAGAATTTCGCGAAGGATTTTGGATTGCAAGGATTTGATACCAGAGGAATTCGATGGTTTGATGGAGCCCCATAATTCAATTCCATAAGTCCAAATAGGCCTTATAACAGGGACTTTTAAGACTTAAAACTTTTTTCTAGATTAACTTGTGATCTTTCCATAATAAAACTTTAGATTCAAACATGATCCAACTTTAAATATCTTTATTAATATAAAAGTCATAATTTTATATCATGGAAATATAATTTCAGATATGTCATTCCTGAATTAAAAAACTTCAACCAATACAAAGGCTTAACTCAAAAATATCAATTTTTTATATAAGTTTTTTTTAATATTTTGAATGAGCGATATATCTGGGTAGGTATATTATTGTATTATAGATTAGTCTTTTGTTTTTAAAGTCGATGAACTAGTTGCTAATAATTTTTAATAATAATAATAAAAGTATTTATTTTAGAAATTATACGAATGCCAGTTAATTAAATAAATAAATAAATCAAATCCAGAAGATCCGATAGTTGTTAGTAGCCTCCTGTTAGTTTTTTCTTTTTAATTTTTTTTACATTATGTGTCTCTTGTATTTTATTTTATGAGAAGTAAAATTTTAAAAAATACATTCAAATAATTTTTAGCGATCTAAAAGTTTTTAATGACATGAGAGTTGGATACGAAATTAAAAAAAAAAACATAAACTGATTAACAACAGTTCTTTTGTTAAACAAACCAATAAATATTACACTTAATTATATTCACAAAAAAAATCAAACAAACGCCAATAAACCCTACATCAAAAGGTTTTTTTAATAATATACAAAAACAGCAATAGTCGCATATAAATAATTTTAAAAAATTGATTCCATTATTAAATTTAATTTTATTATTACTTATCCATTGTGTAAATTGTTACACAATATTTGATACAGTTTAAAACAAATTTATTGTTGATTTGTTATTTACACCTGAATAAGTAATAACTTCATTATAAATAAATATAATGCGTACACGACTTAAAAGGGCAGATAAAGTCAAGAGTCATGCTGGCAGCATCATTGGATCCAGAGCTTTGAGGACCTTAGCGCAGGGCAGAGAAGAGTGGACGTGACGCCTTGATGCGGCAAGGACCCATGCTGGGTTGTAGTGCCAGTGTTAATTAATGTTAATAAATAAATATATAAATAAATCTTGTCGAACCCGAAAGCTCGTTGCCGATATACCACCAATCTCCATTACAAACCTTTGCCCACGGAGCACCACCCAAACCCAAATCCGTCAAATAACTCTTAACACAATCCTCCCACCTATGCCTCAGTATTCCCCTCAGTCGGCACAGAACTTATTAACATCTTATTCGGGAATTCGTTCGTTACTAAACCCAGCAACTTTATAGGTCCATCCTAATCTTCGCGACGCCAACACCTGAAAAATATGTACCGGGTGCATGCATCGTAATTCCGCATTAATTATTCTCCCGTATTCCCCAAATAACTTCGTTATAAATTATATAAACATTATTTTTTTAAACTTTAACACACCCCTTGTCCCTTTACTGACATAATTTTTAAAAAAATGCATTTCTATTTTTATAATGGAATCCTTTTATGTGCTGTAAGTATGAAGTAGTCTCGTCCTATTATTTTAAATAATCTAGTGAATTTAAACTGTAATTTAGATATAACTTTATCTTGTCCTTTTACATATAAATATATATTTTTTTAAATTTATTTATTGATATCTACAACTGTATTACAATAATACAACAAGTATATAGGCTAAGTGATATATAATGACATGATAATGAAATGTAGAGAAACTACCCACTGGTAGTACTCAAATCAAAGTTCAAGTAAGGAGGTCTCGTGGTCATCTTCTTTTCAGACGCTTCGGAGGATTATCGGGAATTGAAGAGGAAGCTAGGTTTGAAACTAGAGGGTTTGAGTGGTAATGAAGTTTGTTATGAAAGGATACGAGAGGAATTCGATGGCTTAGTGGAGCCCCAAAGCTCTACTCCGTAAGTCCAAATAGGTCGTATGATGGTCATGTAGATGAGTCTTTTGTAGTTAATTGGGAGCTTAGAACGTTTGTCTAGTAAGTGTTGAAGTAGCCGGAAACATCGTGCGGTTTCTTGTCTTTTCAGTCTTGTATGAGGATACCAGGTTAATCGTTTGTCAAGGTGCAACCCTAAGTATCGGATCTGTTCTACAGGCACCAGAGGGATATTATTAAAGGATACTGTAGGGCAGGAAGTCATTGGTTTACGACGTAAGGTAAAAGTGATTTGATGCGATTTTTGAGAAGTTATTTTAATTCTCCAGTTTTGACACCATTCTTCAAGATCAGTGATATGGGATTGGAGGCTTTGGGATGCAATAATTAGTATTGACTGATAATACACATGTATCATCAGCATACGTGGTAAGGATAGTATTAGGATGAGTTGGGATGTCAGCTGTATAAACTGTATATAGGATTGGACCAAGGATACTACCTTGAGGAAATATATAAATATGAAATATAAAATTATTAAAAATAGCTGAATGGAATCAAATAGAAGTAAATTAATGGAAACAAAGCAATCACATTAGGAGAAACGAGGCGGGACCACAGAGGGAAATCCATTGTGTACATATCAATTAGTTAATTAATAACTGTTCAATATAATTACTAATGGATAGTTATGTAACAGTAATCCACTGCGAAGTTGTATAACTAATAAATCTATTGTACAACTACTAACAGTCAATAGGTGTCAAAATAAATCCTAAAACTAGTCGTGGAATAATTAATTATTAAAACTAATTTTATTTTATTATTCAATGAAATTTACAACTTTATAGTACTAATACAACAAGTAAATAGGATGGTTACATTCTACATTTACATTGACATCCATAAAGACAACTAGAGAAACTACCCAGTGGTAGTACTCAAATAAAAGTGGAAATGAAGTTTTTCATGAAAAGGTTGATATCGGATTCGAGCGAGATCAGCAACAAATGGGACATTAAGGTCATTATGGATTACTTTGTTCGTAACAAAGTAAGGATCACTCAGAGTTAGTTGGGTTAGTAGGACCCCAAAAGCTCTACTCCGTAAGTCCATATGGGTCTAATGATTGTCATGTATATGAGTCTTTTGTAATTGAATGGAAACTTAGAGCGTTTGTCTGATAAGTGTTGTTTCAGCCTTGTATGAGGATTCCGAATTAAGCGTTTGTCAAGGTTTAGTCCTAAGTACCGGACCTGTTCTACAGGAATCAGTAGGATGTTATAAAAAGATACAGGAGGACAGTAAACCTCCTGAAGACTTGTTTCAACATTTTGCAAAAATGAAACAACTCTCATTTTGCATATTTCGACTTCAAACCTGTTCACAAACATGACGAGTACAGTACACAGCACTTAATAGTCGAGTTAGTACTGTTTCTATGCTAACAGTTGTACAGAGAGTTAATTTGGTAGACATCATGCTCAACGACCAGATTCTCCTACCAATTACGGATAGGCACTCTTCATAGAGGCTGGATGAATCAAGGAGAGTCTAGAGATACCACAGGGTATTCATTGCTACTTTCGGAAAGGACATAAAATGGGGATCCTGAGGCTGTATGCTGCCAGGTACTCATTAAAAATGCCTTTGCTAATTAAACTTGGATAGCCGGAATTTAGGGTTCCCGTACAATTGATCATAGCATCGTAAAGTGACGTCAAATTAATTAGCAATAAACAGAATAACGTTTCAATGTTTTATTATTTATTAATTGCCATTATTTTTAAATATTTTTGTTTTGAAGAGAAAAGATTTGTCTTGGCCGGGATTCGAACCCGGATCGTCTGCATCTCAGGTGCAGTGCTCTAAACCACTGAGCTACCAGGGGTTGCAAAATAGCGAGAACACGGGGATATAGGATCGGTGAAGAGAACGGATATATTAGATATATTATAGATATATATTGGATACGACCCCTGGTAGCTCAGTGGCTTAGAGCACTGCACCGGAGATGCCTCGTTCGAATCCAGGCTAGGACAAATCTTTTCTCTTCAAAACAAAAATATTTAAAAATAATGACTATCAAAATAAAAATGTGTTATAAATAAATAAAATAGTTTCAGATACTCAGATCGGATCTAGAGACCTCCAATTCAACAACTCAGTGCTCTACGCATTAATGAATAAACTGAATTATAAATAGCCTTGGAAGTATTATATAGTAACGGTAATTGTATCTGTGTTTCCTACATCATCTAGTCAGTATGCGAGCATTAGCATGAGTGTGCGCGAGTGATAACATTAGTGTGTGAATGTATGCGCGTGCGCACTTG
The DNA here is from genome assembly GCA_037127475.1 of Arma custos. NCBI lineage: Eukaryota > Metazoa > Arthropoda > Insecta > Hemiptera > Pentatomidae > Arma > Arma custos. Next base: position 13,387,033 of record CM073762.1, on the reverse strand, counting down.
TGTTTCATATTCAACCAAAGACGTTGATGATCTAAGGCCTATAAACACAGACGGAAAAACAAGCGAATGTTCATGTAAATAACGAGTGTTAATTAAAATTAATTTATTTATTATTTCAAGGATCTCGATTAACTTTAATGAACAATTTTAATTTATTCAATAAATTGATATGACAAGGCTACATCATCCCTCTTACGCACTATATATATGATATATATCCTATGTGATCTATAATAAAAATTAATAGAAATATGTACAACTATATAATATTTACTTAATAATAGGTAATATACTGGTATTAGGTATATACCAGGGGCAATCCCTCACGACCGCAGGGTATTGCGGGCTATGTATAGCTTCTGCCCCTCGGCTGTTTCCATATCGCATGAATAGAAAATATCTACAGCCCCGGTGAATAAGTGGTTAAGTTGCATTTTGTCCAGAGAGAGTTAACTGCTTTCATTATTCATTATTGTAGGATTTGCATTTTAATTCGTTCTACTTCACGGCATGATGTAATATTTAGCTTCTGCCAATTATGAATGTGCGATCTTTCGTAAGAAGATTGTTACTTTTGCTGACCTGGGACTGCTTTTCAAATTCCTGTATTGTGGAAGAGTAACAATGAGAGTGGGGCAATTTCATATTTGACATAACAGGATAAGTCTTCAATTGGGGTTATTGAAATAAGCAATTAAATAATTTTTCTGACAATAATTATTATGTTAACTGCTATGGAAATAACTCTTCTAACTTCTTGCTTATTTTTTCTGTTGATACCGGACATCATCTCCACGTACAAAAAAGGAAGAGAAAGAAGAGAAAAATTACTGAAATATACTACAAGGACTACATTTAATGTATCATTAAATTTTTTTATACTTAATTTAAGTATCATTCTCATACTTTTTGGCTTAAAATGGAGTTATGTTATAAATAATGACTCTTTTTCAAGCCAATGCCTTACTTAGTCCCTTATTCACTACGAAAATAATTCGATTCCGCTTACTTAGGTACAAAAAACTTATTTTGGAGAAGATTAGACTTAACCACTTATTGCAGTGGGGCTGTAGATATATCAACATCAAATTAATTAGGAATAGAATACCTGCCATAGGTAATTTGTTTTAGGGGGAATAAACAAATCATAAATTAAATATTTTTATTTTTTAAAGAGAAAAGATAGGCCCTCGACCGGGATTTGAACCCGGAACCTTTGTCTCACCGTGACATCGCTCTGCCAATTGAGCTATCCAAGGCACTTCCCGGTCGAGGACAAACCTTCTCTCTTTTATAGATCCTAAAGCCCCAGTGTGCTCCCGCCATTTTTGCGATGAATACACTAGAACGAAGTTCTCTTTAAAAAATAAAAATATTTATAACTGTTTATTTGGAAGCCGACGTTTCGATTCACATTACAGGTCTTCTTCAGGGCTATCGTAGTAGGATCACATTCGAATCTAGGCTTCAGGGCTTTTGAACCCTGAAACCTGAAGAAGACCAAATAGGCAGTTCATTTTCTTCCTCGTAAACCGTAGTCATATATTTTTCCCGAACAGTCACCGTGACTAGATCTATCAGCTGGAAATATAGAAGAGAATGGGAGAAATTCCATTATTGGAACACTATCGGGCCCTGGGAGAACTGGTACATAATGGAATCACTCAGTGGTAACTCAATCTGGGACTATTAAAAGAGAGATGGGCAAGCTGTGGTCTCCTTGTCACACAACATTTGTAACTCACTAAGTGCTCCGTCACTAAACCATCTACCACCGCGTACTCTTATCCCAGTCTTCCTCCTAACGTGCCCTGGGGCTTGTCAAGGATATCTACAGCAGATATGGAAATACATAAGAATGTATTAAATTACAAGAAAACATTTTATATTCAGTTATAACGCAATTGGGAAAAACCACAATGCAAAGCCTTATGTTTCAAAAAGACACCCACTTACCAGTCGACGTTTCGCCTATTCAGGCATTATCAAGACACAAAAACAAAAAGGGTTATGTGAATCTCGAAGAAATAGGTGCAATACATCCCAACGATCAACAGCCCAAACAGGCTCCAAACATGAGACAGCACCCCACCACCAAGACGTTCAACATACAACTCTTTTCTTCGAGATGTGATTCACATAACCCTTTTTTGTTTTTGTGTCTTGATAATGCCTGAATAGGCGAAACCTCGACTGGTAAGTGGGTGTATTTTTGAAACATAAGGCTTTGCATTGTGGTTTTTCCCAATTGCATTACAATAAATAATAGTGTTTCTTTTTGAGTTTTTGGCTCTATTTTAGTATTTTATATTCAAGGTTGAGAATTAAACCAAACACAATAACAACATAAACAGTGCAGTAACAAATAGTAAATGATAATATAAACAGAAGAGATAGGAATGACAAGAAAGTAATGAATGAATAAAAAGTTAATCATTAAATCACCGATGAGATAAACAAGATAAATGAAATCTAGAACATAAAAATAAAATATAAAAAAATACATGATAAATAAATGATTTTATTATTTTATTTTTATTTTATTAATATAACGAATGTCATGTTATTTAAAAAATAGTAATTTAAATAATAAAAGAAGTTTAAAATCGCTGACTATCAAAATGGATATAAAGCTATGATAAACTAAATTGTTGAACATGTTAGAGAAGAAAATAGTTAAAATGTATGAAAAATTATACAAAATATGATGCCAAAGAATAAATACAGAAGAAAAATGTAGAAAGTAATGAATAGGTATCTCGTTGAATGACAGGTGGAGATGTAAAATTTGAAAATATAAGTATGGGATGTTATATAAATGTAGTTGCTTTGAAAATTAAAAAACGTCGGCACAAATAAAATAAATGTCTTGACTTATTTGGTGTTTTCTTTACTGCACCTCTCCCAACTATCTCCATTCTCCATTTAATTGTTCAACATTTTTTAAAAATAATCTTATGTAGAGAAAAAAAAGATAAAAATACAGAATTATTGTTTGTACATAACAGGTCTTGTCATTGTTTATTCTCCCGTTATTTATTCTTTATGGCTCTGCACTGTTTATATTTTTATTCTAGTTCGTATTATTCTAATGCCTAATTATGGTCTAAAAGTTAGGCTGAAACATTGGCAAAAATAAATTAGGTTATATTTTGTTGAATTTTAAAAGTTTATCCATACAATTTTTTCTTCCAATATTAAGATGTTTATAGCATGTATTATACAGATAAATAATTCGATGTTATTAAATTTTTTATCTATGCGATTTGGAAACCGACACGGGGTAGGCTATACATAGCCCGCAATACCAGACGGTTGTGAGGGCTTGCCCCGGGTACATGCCTCAAACCTTTTTATATTTTTATCATAAATATTGTATATATATATATACATATATATATATATATATATATATATATATATATATATATATATATATATATATATATATGTATTATTACAATATTTCTATTATTCACTTCATTTTTCATTTTAATTTTTCTATCTATACACTTTTTTTACACATTTTATTATGTGTTTCTGTGAGTATTATGAATTTCTGCGAATCTTCGATTTTTCGTATTATATTTTTATTTTTGTGCTAAATTTCCAATATTTTTTTTTCACAGAATATACCAGAAATTCTTCTTTTACTGTTCCCATTAAAAACCACACATAACTTATTTTTGAATAATTTTCTGTTCTTTCCTAATTTATGCCGTCACAATAGAGATCTTAAAATTTAATTATATATATTTTAGCCAACATGTTGCATGCGAATTGCAAAGGGGGAAGTAAAAAGGGAAATGCCTTTTGCATAATTCCTTTTATTGACAGGAGGAAGATGTTTACGAGAGAGTGCCTTAAGTAATATTTTATCAATAAAAAGGGCTTCGTGCCAAATAAGTTCTCAAAGCTACAACTCCGAACCTACCGGCTTCGAATACAGATGTTGCAGTCCCTGACACATGGCCAAGGCATAGCGCATGTGTTCCAATGGTGTTAGTGTAGGTGGAGAACATAGATGAGGTCTCAAAACCAATCTATTTTTCTTTAGAAAGATATTTTATATTAAAAATTGCTTTTAAATTAACATTTTATGTTTGTCGTGTATATGTTATTTCATAGTTGGTTGTTATGATGTTTTAAGGTGCAAAATATTTTGGTTATCAGCACCAGACCGATGTAATAAACAGACCGGCTACAATTAAGACGGTAAAAGAAAAATTAAATTCTAAAAAACTTATAAAAAATAAATATATAACTCATTTATTCAAGTAATATAGACTAATAAATATAAATATATATAGACTAATAAATTAATATAGTGAAATAAATATATAGATAAGTAGAAACAAAAAACAACAACCAGATACTATGAGGAAGAGTAGGCTTACATCTTGGACATCTATACATAATGACAAGCATAGATTTACCTAGCAAACATTGGACTCTTTTATGGAAGAAGAAGACTCCTAGGACGTGGACTAAATACTAAAAAAGTAAGGAAAGATTTGGAAAACTTGAAAAAAAGACTCGGTTAAAAATCTCCTTCTGTTAGGTGGGAGTGAATTTGGAATTTACAAAGTGAAAAATCTGGAATGAAGAAAGACGAGAAAAGGTTGAACGAAGGTGGGCAAAGGATCTCCATTCCATTCCAGATGCATGGAGGAATATTGGAGACTGAGAAAACTCCATAAGGTTAAAGGAAATAAATAAAGTTGTTTCCTGAGTCCTAATTAGTCAATACGAAATTAAAAATAGAAAAAAAATAAAAAGTAAGCTTATGCATATATGCATGGCAATACGAATATATTAGGTAATAAGAATATAAATAAATAAAATTACCGATTGTCTGTTTATAGTGAGTTAATGATTTCTTATAATATTTTTCAATTCTTTGATCTTATTTAGAAAAAAGATCAAATATACAATAAATTAAAAAAAATAATAAAATGTTTATTTAAGAAATTAAACTTCCTCAAGGTAGTATCCTTGGTCCAATCCTTTATACAGTTTATACAGCTGACATCCAAACTCATCCTAATACTATCCTTACCAAGTATGCTGATGATACATGTGTATTATCAGTCAACACCAATCCAGTTATTGCATCCCAAAGCCTCCAATCCCATATCACTGATCTTGAAGAATGGTGTCAAAACTGGAGGATTAAAATAAATTCTCAAAAATCGCATCAAATCACTTTTACCTTACGTCGTAAACCAATGACTTCCTGCCCTTCAGTATCCGTTTATAATATCCCTCTGGCGCCTGTAGAACAGATCCGATACTTAGTGTTGCACCTTGACAAAAGATTAACCTGGCTCGACGTTTTAGGCTACTTCAACACTTACTAGACAAACGATCTAAGCTCCCAATTAACTACAAAAGACTCATCTACATCACCATCATACGACCTATTTAGACTTACAGAGTAGAGCTTTGGGGCTCCACTAAGCCATCGAATCCCTACAATCCAATATCCTTCGTAAAATCCTCAATGCTCCTTATTTTGTTAAGAATAAATCATCCATAACGACCTTAATGTCCCTTTTGTTGCTGATTCGGCCCGAACACTGTATCTATCCTTTCATAAAAAACTTCATTACCACTCAAACCCTCTAGTTTCTAGTTTCTCAAACTCTCTACTTGTCATTATCATGCCATTATGTATCACTTAGCCTATTTACTTGTTGTATTATTGTAATACAGTTGTAAATATCAATAAATAAATTTGAAAAAAAAATAAATTATTCAAATGTCATCAGGCACATATTGTTTATGCGATCTGCTTTTGAAAAGCTCACCTAAGGGATTCTCGAGGAAGCGTCTGTGAAGAGTTCATCCCTCTGTAGTATACCTCCACTCCAGAGACGTTTCAGTCTCCTTGTCGGATTCTATGGAAAGGTGTCTTGTATGTACCAGTAAGTTTGGGTCCGCGGCAAGTTAGTTATGAAATTTTTTGTAGATCTTATTGATTATCTCAGTCAGGAGTATATGTTGAGGTCTTTGTCTATTGATTAATTAGTAATGTAAAAAGAGCAATATGTAATATAACGAAGGAATAATGATTGCAAGATTGGAATGGTCTGTAAGTGAGATTTTTTGCATAAGCCTTACAGATTTAACAAATAGAATTAGCCTAAAATTAAACACCTCTTCTATAACTTGAGTAGCATGAACTCTTATAAATAAAGTAAATATGGTTAAGTAGGCAGAGAGATTTGTAATCAATAGTGTGTTTGATAAAATGCTAAGAAATGTGTACCAGTGAATAGATATTAATTTTAAAAAAAATTGTTTTATACAAAACCTTTACTCATATTCGATTTAGGATATTAGAAATCACCAGTAGTAAAGTAAAGTAAAGTTTTAGAATTGGATGGAATTCATAAAATCCGGTTAAGTACAGATGAAAGAACTCTATTATTATAATTAATCTATAAATATTAGGCTACAAGGGGGGGAGGGGTAGAGAGCGTGGTGGGATACTGAAAGGATTTAAATAAAACAATAGGAGTTGTGTTAAAGGTAATGGTTCGAAATTGGAATCTGGATGCGAGGGTAAAGGTAGAGGTAAAGCGGCGATGTGGAAGGCCCTGCACAGGTACAGGTACCGGTACTCTACAGGCTCAACCACTCAGCGATAAAATCCTCCCCCCCAACCCCTCCTCCATCCAACTCTTCTAAAACCTAAATCACTCCCAGGCATTTTTAAATCCCACCTTTTTCCCTAGGTCTTAAAAAAATAATGTAAGCCTTTCCATATATTTTTATTTTACTTTTAAAAATACAGTTTAATGTAAAAAGTTAAAATTGATAGACTAGTTAAAAAAGCAAACATTTAGGATGAGGAAAATGGAATTAGCTTATCAACTAAATAAAGATGTTTAAAATAAAAAAAGGTCTTTCAAACTAAACCAAATATAAACATTATAATTAAGTTTGCGATGTTTCTACTCTTAAATATATTTTGAATATGTAGGTTGATATTTGGGATGCCAGAATCTCGTTTAGGATGAGTACTCAAATTATTATTTATATGCCTTAATCTTAATTGGGTTCCTTTCCAAAGGTCTGTTCTTGTGTTTACCAATTTACTCATCTATTTTACCTTCAATATATTATCTATAAATAAATAGAGTATCTGGGGTATGTAAGCACCAAAGGAATTACAATAAGGATCGTTTATTTATTCAATTTTAAACAAGGTTAATAATTCAGATGTTGCTACTGCGTATAGAAAAAGGGATTGCCATAAACCACCTTACAGGAATAATTTAAACTTTTCTGTGAACAGTGGTAGATTGGGTTACATGTCAGTCTTCGCCTTGCCGCCTCCGGGTCTCGCCATCCCTGACCGTTTCCTTCGCCGCTCCCTTTCTTCTTCCTCAAGCTCTGTCTAGAGAGAGTCCTCCTTGCTTCTCTGGGTCTGGCTCAAGAGCGTCCTTTCTCAGTGCAGTGTCTTGCCCCCCTTTCTTCTTTCTCTCTCCATCTTGGCCATGAAGCCCCCATAAGGGGACCAAAAGGTCTGTTCATTATGCAAAACACATTCCCTTTCATGATCGCTGCCCGGCATCACTTTCATGGTGCCGACAATACACAGTAAGTTATTAATACAGAGGTTCTTTATACTACTGAATGTATGTTAAGCATGAAGACAAGGGAATTACAAGGAATAGAGAGGGAGGTTCTACGAAAAGTCTTTGGATCTCCGAGAAAGAAGGAAGGGGGGTATTGGAGAAAGTGACCTCTTCAAAGAAAGAGAAATTTAAAAGAAGTAGGATATAGTCAGGAAGAAAAGAATTTAATTCTTGGATCCAGGTAACCAAAACAGGAATAATAGTAACCTGCAGAGCCAAGGGGAAAAAAACAGCCTTAGTTATGCTTCCCTTCGGAAGGGATATAAAATGGGGTTAAGAGGTCAGGTACTCGTTAAAAATCCCTATTGTAATTAAACCTAGATAGGCAAATTTTAGGGCTCCCACTTTAGCATTATCTGATCAGCCATAGCAGCATAAAGTGACGTTAAATAAATAAAAAGGCCACGTGACCTTCTTAGTTGAACTTGTGATTTGAGTACTACCAGTGGCTAGTTTCTCTACTTGTCATTACCTCATGTCATTATGTATCACTTAGCCTATTTACTTGTTGTATTATTATAATACAGTTGTAAATATCAATCAATAAACAAAAAGTAAAAAATAATAACACTAAATTAAATTTAATCGGCAGTAATGATAATCAAGTAGACAGTAAATAAAATTAACGAGATAAAAGAATAAAAACTATAAGAAAAAACAAACGAATAACTGGCACACAAATAACTCAAATGTGACGAGTGATATGAAGAGGTTACACGAGATAAGGAGGTCGGTTTCATGGGTACCGGCTAAATCACCACTACCGAAAATGATTTTTGCCAGAATGCACTGAACCGTCAGGTTTCCTTCATTCAATGGTATTCTTTATCGAGGCTGGATGAGCCTCAGATGGGTCCGCAGCTCCAGTTGGCTCTATATAATTAAAGTTGGCAAGTATATTTTTTTATGTTGGTATGATATATGTTATATGCTAAACATTTATAATATTATCCTGTAAGTTCAATAATTAGACAGGGCATGGAGGTAACTTCTCGATGCATGAAAAGACCGGAGCACTTTAGTGGAAGGAGGCTGTGATGGATCGGAGCAGTTCTGTCGTCGCTCCAGTCCCTTCTGTCTAACTGTCTTCTTGTCTCTCTTAGCTTAACCACTTGCCACGATTAAGTCCATTAGTAATGTATACCCTATATTGTGTGTATGTATTATCAATTAATTATTTTTAATAAATTAATTATATCAAAAATACATCTAATATTAACACGCGGAAGAAAATGAACCGGGTGGAGGTCAGAAAAAATTCTCTTGAATTAAGAGAACTAGTTATTTTAAAGTCAACGTTCAAACGCCATTACACATCTTCTTCAGGGCTAAATATACAAGGTCAATTTTATATGACGTGAAGTAATTTCATGTATCCAACGTCGCACTTCTTTCCTTTTCCTCCACCAATAATCCTTCATACTTTCACTCTGCTCTTAGCTTCTATCCTCTGCCCATATGTTGCTTCCTATTCTCTTCTCCCTCTCCTGAAAATCCTCAATGCTATGAATCCACCTTCTGAAAGTTGTTTTCTTCCTGTCATATTATATCGGCACTTACTAAACATAAGTCTAGTACTTATTTGGTGTTTTTTTTACCGCACCCCCCCACTATCTCCGTTCTCCAATAATTCTTTTAATATAAAAATACAACTTTTGTTACTATAAATTTCCATTAATATGAGTAACAATGTAGCTATGAAAGCTTTCAGTTTTCAGGTGATAACAATTGTAGGAGAGTCCCTAGAGACCGGCTAAATCACTGGTACTACACTAGTCTCTGCCATGTACTGAACCCAAGGGCCTTCATGGTTTGTAGTCGAACAGTTTTTATTTCTTTTATATGGAAAAAAAAACCTGTACCAATACAACCCGTAAACGGGTCTGGGGTTCAGTGCATGGTAGAGACTGTACTGTTTCATGGACAACGGTTCTGCAAGGAAGTGACTTGTCCTAGGTCACGCTCAACCGCCAGATTTTCCACATTTATTTTGGATACCCCATTTTTATAATGGGCGACTCAGTGCTCTACCAATGAACCACTCCACTCCCTTCTGTTGTATATTTGTTTGTATTAATTTTACTAACGGGTTATATCGATGATATCATATTTGAAATATTTATTTTATTTATTTATAAAAGCGATGGGCCATCAAGATCCATTAACCTTATTGCACTTTATTTAATAGCTTTCATATTTTTAACTTTGATGTAGGTAAAGAACTGCCATTTTTCCAGATTTTAGCCTGCTCAAATTCTAATTACCTTTTCCATCAAATATAAGAGAGCTAAATCACATAATATAAAGGATAATAAATAGAATTGTGTTATATATGCGTCATTTCACATATACATATCACAATATAATTAATAAATAGTATAATTGTAATAAATAATGTCTAGGGTGGCGCCGGAATAATTTTCAGCTTTAATTATTAAAATTGAAAATCCTGTAAAACTATTTTTATTTTTTACAAGATTAAAATATAGGAACTAACTTTATTTTGACATATTTTGTATCATTGCTGATTCAGAATGTTTTGATGGAAGAGGATCTAACGAAGCCGATCAGACTTCCACACTGGCCATTCCAGATCCCATTCAATGTGACGAGGTATGAGTTTAGTGGTGCTTAGGGATGCAAATTTAAGTTCGTTAGTATCGAATAAATATACATATGTAGGACTTCGATATTACTGTGTTTTAAGGGGATAAATATGTTTTAAAAAATTAAGGTATGCGAGTCTGTTTGAAGCCGGAGATGGATCATATGGGATCTAGGACCCTCCTGGGGCTCACCCGGCCTCTATAAAATATTATAAAAATAGGGTACCCAAAATAAGGGGGAAATACCTGGCGAGTGAGCGTGACCTAGGACAAGTCACCTCATTGCAGAACCGTTGTTCATGAAACAGCACAGTCACTACCATATACTGAATCCCACACCCATTCACTAGTTATAGTGATTATTCTAGGGATGCCAGAATGATCATTTAAGAGAATTACTCAACTTATTATTTATTTTATTGTCCTAACGTTATTATAAATTAGATTCTTTTCCAGAGGTTTTTTATGTGTTTGACAATTTACTAAACAGTCAACTTACACCTTAATTAAACAATGCATTGAGGTTCATGTAAGTAGCATTAAAAAATAAAATGGTTACATATATATTTTTTTTGTTTATATTAATACGTGTTTAGGAAGGAAAAACTACGGCAGTTTTTTGGGCCTAATAACAACTAATAGGGTTTCTATTCTAACCACCGTCAACATATTTCTGTTTTGTTTTTTTATGGAAACATATAAGTTATATAGGGGGGCGGGTTGGCTCAGCGGCAGAGCTTTGAGTTGCAATGCCGGAAATCCTGGATCATATCCCACTTCAGGCAAGACTTTTATTTAGTCTGTTTGCAGCCGAAGATGGATCATATTGGATCTAGGACCTTCCTGTGGCTCACCCAGCTATAAAATGTTATAAAAATAGGGTACTCTGAATAAGGGGAAAATCGGGCGGTTGAGCGTGATCTATGACAAATTACCTCCCTATAGAAACGTTGTTCATGAAACCGTACAGTCTCTACCATGTACTGAACCCCAGACCCGTTCACGGATTGTAGTAGCACAGGTTTTTATTTTAATCTGTTACATATATTTAGGTTTTAACACTAGTACATTATATACCCAGAATCCATTCGACGTTGAATGGTTGGAGTGTGGCGGGTCCACTCTTGTACTGCTTGCCTAGGTACTATTTTTCCTTGATTACCGACAGGCCTGTCATAGTTAATACTTTAAGCGGATTTTGAACCTTATTCCATGGAAGAACATAAGTGTTATCTTATTTTAATTGGATTCTCTCAAGTTGGGCCGATAATATAGATGAGACAATATAAACAATATTGAACGATGGGAAGGAAAGGACGAAGCGATTATAAGATTATCCGGCTAATCCTTCCCTGATTGGGCGGGCTGTCATCAATCGGGATTAGCATAATCTAAAAACATCAGGGCTTATAATGAAGCGATACCGGGCCCACTTAACTCCGCTCCTACAGAGGATTAAAATTCATCCTGCTGTGTTTATACTTGTCAATGGGAGGATAACAAAACATTATTTGGCTGGGAAAATATAAATAAGGTCTAATAATGAGTAATTGTGGTCACGTGATCAATCGAGTGGTACTTCAAGACAACTGTACCACCTCCCCCCCCAAAAAACTAGAGCCTGTAAAGTGTTTTATGTTTAGTACATGTTAGATACAGCCATATTTCTAAGTTACAGGTTAAGCAGGGTCCTGATTTAGCCCAGATCACACTCAGGTATTCCTCTATTTAGGGTATCCCCTTTATAGAGAATGAGTGAGCCCCTAGGGCGTCTGGAGATTCGCAGGTTCCATCTATAGCTGTCAACAAATAAAATAATCGATCTTCTGAAACTGTATATCTTGTACATTCAGCACAGCGGCTCTCACACTCAGATTCTCAACTCCCAGTAATCTACTTTAAGTTCTTAACATTTTCTATAAAAAATTGTCTCTTTTTAAACTTATTATTTAACAATTTTGGATCAATGAAAATAACACGTGAAAAATTTTAGATGTACCTAATAAACCTCGAGTGTGTTACCACCCATGTTTAAAGTATCGGTATATTCTATCATAATAGAATAGAAACTTTATTCTGTTATTCTAGAACGAGTCCCTTTAGAATAACAAACATGAACTGAAACATAAACATACATATATATATATATATATATATATATATATATATATATATATATATATATATCTGGCAAGAAGACTACATAATAATACAAACCATGAAGCATTTAAAAAGTGTCTTTCCAAAAAATAACAAAAAGAAAAAAAGGAATAACTGAAAAGTACTAATATTGACAGGACTTTAACCAATTCTACTGGTTTATTACATTAATATGTAATTACAATTTTGATTCAATTCGGATCACTTTTTGAGCCACCGTTCATAATGGAATGGATGTTCCAGCGTGTTGTCCAGTGTTGCCCAAATAAAATATTTCTAGTAATTGAGAAAGCGTTATCCAGCCATCGATTTCGCCAAGCTTTTATTTTATTTCATGTTTTACTATACACTGTAAGTACAAGTAAAACTGCAATTTTTGCAGACAAATTTATAAAAATATTTTTTTTAAATTATTGTATTAATATATTAATTAGTATAATTTGTATTAATTAATGTTTATTATAATTTTTATCGATAATTTCTTTTTATCGATAATTGGTTCTGACTCATTGTTGTTTTCCCGTTTGCGCCTAATTGCGTTCTACTTAGGCGTTTCAATACGAACGCGAATGTGAAGCGAAGCGATGCGGTTACACGCGAATTTTATGCGATGCGATGTGACGCGGCGACTACGTCCTACGTGCGCGCGATTCGTAAATACTGTTATTGACGTTGCGTGGTAAATCATTAATGTCTCCGTTACCGTTTCCCACAATTTTAATTCCCATATTTTTCATACTACAGACCTTATATCATTCCTTAAGGAGTGAAAAAAAACATTCCCATAATTCGAATTCCTATAAACACATATGTTGTCTCGATTCATGTCACTTTTCACGGCACACCGTGAAATAAATCAAGGCATAGGACAGTGAAGTTCAAGTTGAAACTAGCAAGCCCACGTAGAGACACGGTTATCTCCCACTTGTTGTGATGATAGTAAGTGGCTAGCCGTCCTGAAAGATGCATCTTGTGTAAGTTAAAAGCTAACCCAGACAAAATAATCAATTTCAAGGGGGGAGGCAGGAGAAGAGAGCCGACATGAACAATTCAGATCCCCCTCAAAATATGTAGCGTACGTTTTAGTACATTTTTCGTTCATATGTTACTGAAATTTTTGTAAATTTTCGTGCCTAAGTTCTCTCTGCTCAGAACACGCAAGACCATTTTTGGGGCGCTATTTCCCCACAAGAACATTTATTCGCTTGAGCATCCTTTTGTATTCATCTCTGCCAAAACAATCTTGGTCTGTTAGCCCCAATTGGTCCTTATCATCAATAAAAAAATTGTTTTATTTATTATTGTATTTTTAGTCAATCATTCACGTGAGTAAATTAAAACCTTTTCCAGTCATATATTATTTTTCTTTATTCTAAAAACGTTTCAACAATTCCATGTCATTTTCAATTTACATCATTTTTAAGTCCTTTAACATTATTTAATTTTAAAAATATACTCTAAAAATTTTTTTATATAATTTTGTACATTTTCAACCTAAAAATTAAAAGACAAATCAAATAAATACATAATTTTACATACAAAAAACATGTCCCAAAATTACTGAATAAGATATAGATACCTTTTTGGTTGATTGTCATATAATTTAAAACAAAGCTTAGAGTTATAGTGTACTCCATGGTCAATTAACAATTTTTGTAATTTGTACTTTGGACTGTTTTTTATTATTATTATTGTTATTAAAATAGTATTTTAATTTATTTACTTCTTCAATATATAGTCATTATGAATGGTTAATTAATATAATTAGTAATTTTTTATCTATATTGATCTATTTTATATCTTTTTATATATTTATATATATAATTATATTAATCAACTATTCATAATGACTATATATTGAAGAAGTAAATAAATTAAAATACTATTTTAATAACAATAACAATAAAAAACAGTCCAAAGTATAGTACAAATTACAAAAATTGTTAATTGACCATGGAGTACACTATAAATCTAAGCTTTGTTTTAAATTATATGACAATCAACCAAAAAGGTATCTATATCTTATTCAGTAATTTTGGGACATGTTTTTTGTATGTAAAATTATGTATTTATTTGATTTGTCTTTTAATTTTTAGGTTGAAAATGTACAAAATTATATAAAAAAATTTTTAGAGTATATTTTTAAAATTAAATAATGTTAAAGGACTTAAAAGTTATGTAAATTGAAAATGACATGGAATTGTTGAAACGTTTTTAGAATAAAGAAAAATAATATATGACTGGAAAAGGTTTTAATTTACTCACGTGAATGATTGACTAATTAAGATGCACTCCAGTTACAAAAACAAGATAATTAAAATATTGTATTTTTTTAAATTTCATATAACTCTGACAATATGACTATGGGAATATAAAGCTCTTAGATAACAAACGGTATTAGTTCCGACACTCGAATCCTATTATCGAATATCGCTGAACTTGTTCTAGCGTAATAATTCTGCTCCACAGTCTGCTCCGAGTTAAAGTTCATGTTTCCAGTAAAGCGGAAAATACTGCAGTCAGTTAGTTAATGACTTTCCCGACAAGAAAAATGTGAAAAAACAAAATAGTGGAAAATAATTTCATAATCATGCAATCTACCAATTTGCAAGGCAGGCAAGTTTTCTTTTTTTTTTTTTTATTTTGTACATGATCACGTATAGGTAATTAATTTCTGTGTAGTTTTAAGGTCAAATGAGGACTACAATTATAAAACCATTGAAGCGCGTGGTTTCACAACAAGCCTAGCGTTCTATTTAATGTTTTTATTTATTAAATAACGAACCTTTATAATTGGCCGAGAGAAAAAAAAATTGACCCTTTCCATTCATTATTATGCATATTAAAAAAAATAATCCATTCGTCCAACGTAATTGATTATAATCCAACGACGTTTTTATTAAAATATACAATCGATAGCTAATAAAATATTCTACACAAACATATAAAACAAACTTTGGCAACTTAAAGTATTTAAATTTAAATACCCTGAAAGAAAGGTTGCAAAAATGAGGTTTTAGATTACAAAATGCGGAAATGTGAAATTAATTTGCAAAGCAATTGCTAGGGTAGTTGTTTTAGTAAAGAACAAATTCCTTAAAATTTCACTACCTCAGAACCGACTTATAACCGGTCCGCCAGAAGCGTATGTGGGAGGATTACGTTAAGACTGTTAATCAGATTTCTAATTTTGGAGGTAGTGCGTAGACGGTTAAGTTAGTAAACAGCGAATGGTTGCAAAGGCATCGAGCTTATGTGAAACTTTATAATCGACAATGAGAAAAAAAATGTATCACCTCCCCTTTTAGTTTAAGATAGGCCAGATATTTATGAATCAGGAAATACCAATTTTTATAGCATTTATTGAATTTCGGTATTTCTAGTTTATACATATCTAATATAACTATCTACATGAAAATATTTGACTTTTTTCATGTCTTTTCGCAAATATTTGTATTTTCGAATGTATGCAACTCCCCGCGATAGCATCAGACCTACATGTTATAATACTTTAGCATGTCTACTATAAATTTAGCTATCAAAAAGAGTTACAAGTATGCACATCACAGAAGTAAAACTCTCCAAAACACACCCTTCATTGTGATTTTAAATAACATGTGTTTATATTGTTCTAGATATTGGTCATTCCGTCATATCTATGAATAGAAAACAGCTGCACGAGATAGAGGAAGCTCACAACGACGGCTTGACGGAAAACTTGGAGATTTAGTAGAAAAAGTAATGTATACAACAAACTGTCCCCGCGAGAAAATAGAAAACCTTCAAAAACTATTAAGGTGTTTAAAGTTGTTTATAAACAAAAATGGCTTGCATGTAATAGCACAAAAGCTCGTTTTCTTGATAAGAACAAAAAATGGGTTAACAATAAAATTTATTTATTATTAATAAAAATATAATAATGATACAATAACTTCTTTTTTCCGTAAAATAGTCTTCACTTTATCGTCTTCCGAAATATCTTTTTAGTAATTTGAACGGTAGTTTAAACCCTTTTGACAAGAAAAAGTGCCAACATATTTTTGGCCAGGTTTTAGGTCAAAATACCAGTTTGAGCGGATAACGTGCATATATTACAGGCCAATATAACGTAAAATTTCGATTCATTTTATAACTAAATCTAAACATAAATCATTCACTTGAAACCAGTAACCAGTGGTTATGGCTCCCAGGGATTAAAATATTCCTGAAACCGTGATGGTTATGGAGTGCGTGGAAGCGTGTTTATTGAGCCTATTAATAAATTTTATTTCGTGTTAAAATGGCTGCTTAATCTAGGCATCGTTTCGGAAATTTATTTCTCTATTTCGTGTCGGAATGGACCGAGTACATATATACCTTCATTATTTGCATAGAATTACACTCGTTTAAAGGATCAAGCTAAAAGCAGCGGGGAACAAGATAATTACACGATTCTGACAGTTTTGGAAAAATACGAGGCCTTATTTCGGCTCGTTAATTCTTACAAAGGTTCAGTTTCGTGGCTACGTTATGTGAAGAATGTTTAAAGGAAAACATAAATAAAAACATTTTGTGGTTATCATACACTTAAAAAACTCAGAAAACCCGCTGTACTGTTCAAATACTAATCATCTAACATTTTCATTGACTTCAAATAAAGAATAATTATACAATGTAATGGACTGATGAAAGAAAAGATAAAGGAAATGGGGAAATAATGAGAAGCCAAAGTCATTATCGTCAAGAAGAATAGAAATAAATAAATTAATAAAGAAAAAAGAATATTCAGTAAAAATTATATAAATGTATCCCTTGATAGTTGCACTGTTTTCATTTAAATAATCACACAGACGGCATTTGCTATAATGGAATGTACGTGAAAAACTTGCATGTAATGCCCTTGTTTCGAATGCGATTTATTTAAAAATCCAAATTGAAAAATAATTCATAAAACATACTGGAGCTACTGAATCTTACAAGTATTATAAATATGAAAGTTTGTATGTTTGTCTCTCTTTCACGCAAAAACTACCCTCCCCCCTCCCCCCCCCCCCCGACATTTTTATAGGTACTGTGGAGAATACATTATAGTACATAATTAAAGGCAAATCACATGATCACAATTGTTAAAATAACAGAAAGAACATGAGTGAAACTATTGTTTTGATTTCCTACTAATCTTACTAATATTATAAATGTGAAAGTTTGTATGTTTGTCTCTCTTTCACGCAAAAACTACTGAACGGATTGGGATGAAACTTTACAGTAATACAGGTTATACATCAGAATATAACACATAGGCTATAGCAAGGTCGGATTTAGGAGGGGGCATATGGGCACGTACCCTCCCAGACAGTTTTTTAGGTACTTTGGAGAATCCATTATAGTATATAATTAAAGGCAAATCAGGGACTTAGCATCTTGAAATTTGCAGATAGGTTCTTTGTATAATTTAAAAATAAATTTGGATAATTCTATCTCCTTAATATAAGAGAGGTTCAAAGATTGTATGGAATCCGTCAGTTTTGAAGTTAGACATCAGAAACTTTGGATGTACGAGTTACTTATAGTTTAAAAAAAAATTATTTATTTAAAATTATCGTCATGAAACTATCACATAAGACCAAATTCCACGCGAGCGAAGCCGCTGGCAAAAACAAGTTTTAAATATATGCTTGAGAAATGATATTGGTATGCATCTTTAGGAATTCGTTAAAAGAAGCTACCACCTATTTTCATTCGTTCAATCGGAAAATTTTCATTATATAAAAAAAAGTTAGGATATATAATATTTTATTAGGATTGTCTAGCAACAGGAACTATTTTTGTTTTAGTTTTACTAAGCCTCTGTTTCAGACGTCTTTAATAAAGCTCTGTTTGGTTCTTTTAATTCAAATAGAAAAATGTTATAATGGAATGTTATATATTTTAAAAAATCTGTGCCACGGTTTTCCATGAAGAGACGCAGGTCATTTCTTGGTGAGCATTCTACTGTTGCTAAAACAACGAACGTACAGAAAAGTTATGTAGCCTAGGTTATATGCCCTTTTCAGATTCTTTTTTTAAAATTTAGGTTATAGAGGCTACATTATACCTACCTTATAGAGGCTAGATGAGCACCCGGATCTTACAGCTTAGACCAAAGGCTCCCTACATCGGTCAATTTCGATCATTAGTAGGCATGAATTTAGCATTTATTGTATTTAGGATGTCTTTTTTCTAGACCAACGATTGTGCAAAAATGCGGTCGGCTCTTATTTGCTCATTTAACGTCACTTTATGCTGCTATGGCTAATCGGACGATGCTACAGCGGGAGCTCTAAATTTTGCCTATCCAGGTTTAATTAGGATAGGAATTTTTAATGAGTACATCGTACAGGCTGAGGACCCCGTTTAACGGCCCTTCCGAAGGACGGCGTAACTAAGGATTTTTTACTCCCTTAAAAGCGGTCGGCTCTTGAGTTGATCTATTGCTGATAATGAATAATTATAATAACAATCAATCATAGCGGGACTATAACTAGACAGCAGGTTATAGAATGCTCCTGGAAATCAACCTCTTTCAAACCTTAGGGTAAACCGGGGGAACGGCGACACCCCGGGTAATACCGACATTGCAGTTCTAGCCATCGCTGCAGAGATATTTGTGAAGTGCTATTCGCTGCAACCTTGCGGACATCACCGCAACTAACGCCCAGTGTGCCTCTGTCGTTTAGGTAAACAAGTTGTGCTGTGAGTTGAAATTAAAAGTTTTTGCTGATTTCGGTGTAATATTTCCTTAGCACTTCATAGAAGGTAAATGTTATTATAAGTTTGTAATCCTAAATAAGATTATATAAGTTATAAAGCACGATATTTAGCGAGTAGTTTAGTATAGTTTTTGTTTCGGTTCGGTCACTAACCTGCCCTCATAACCTGTTTAGACGCCATCTAGTCTTGCCGGGGTAATGCCAACATCCCTGTAGCGGATTTGGTTCTGCGGAAAACTATACTTGCGACCATTGCATTAAAAAATAATTTATCTTTTAATCTAGCTTAGATTAATACAAAATATGTTTACTCAAAGTTTGGATTTGTTGTAAATACTTTTTTTTTCCTAATAATAATTTCCTCAATATTTGCACATTTATTTTACTAACTGTTCACCACTTCATTGTAAACGTTACATGTACAATAAAAAAGTTTTTTTAAATTATTACAGCATTTAATTTGCCTTCTACAACCTATGTTGGGCATTACCCAAAGGTATGTCGGAATTACCCTGGTTCATGGGGCAATTCCGACATGTGGTTATAGTTTACAAACAATTATTTACAAAAAAAAATGTGAAGTTGTTTAAGCATATTCATATAAGAAATCGGTAGGCCACATTTTGAAGTAGTTGTGTGTTTTATTTTGTATTTATATCTCTTTAAATACAAAATATAAAAATTAAAAACCCTTAAGGTGTCGCCAATTCCCCGGTTTGCCCTATATAACTGTATCTTATTTAAAACGAAAAAAAAAAAACTGTACCATTACAACCCATGAAGGATCCTGGATTCAGTAGGTAATAGAGACTGTACTGCTAGATAACGGTTGTGCAGTGAGGTCATTTGAGATCCATGAACCAAGGATCTGTGGCCTGGAAACTCGGAGATCTACCACTGAGCCATTCCGCCCCCTTTATACTATAATGTACATAATATCCACATATATCATCATTAGATAACTAATTGACCAGTAACATACATATGGAGATAATGTATAAAGATAATTAGCAAGGGTAAATTTTAGTAATAAAATAATAAATTTTCAAAAACATCACTGTTAAAACAAACAAGAGAACCTCATGTCGTGGTATTTAATTTACCTAACAGGGAACATAACCATGCGATTGCATATTAATGGATCACCTTCGGAGCTTACAATGGCGGCGGTAATGAGGGCTATGTTCCGGACAAGGATGATAATTCAAAGGTATCGATCCCGTTGTACATCGATAGTGGGAGGATCGTGCCGAGTCCCAGTTTGTTTTATCTCAGCGAGAATCGGATCTGACACTTCTTGCCCTAGAATCTAATTTGGTCGCCCTCAACCAGGCCCTTTCCCTTCCGTCGTCCATTTTTTATAATCAGGTGCCATGTTGTTGTTCCCTGTCTACTCCTGACACAAATGAAATACGCCAATGGAAATCTGTTCGACTAAAAGCATAGCTGCCACTTCCCAGTGGATTTGTAACTTGTTTCTATTTTTAATATTTTTTTAACATTTTCTATTTTATAATGGATAATATTTAGATCTGTTTATTTTTTTTCCATTAAAGTAATCTTTTTTAATATTTTTGGAAGTGATTTAAAAAAACTTTTTTGTATACGAAAATTACTCACAGTAACTGAAATTATGTAGATGTCTGAGTAATACGTATCACTTTACTTAAGTTTTTAAATATTAGAGTTCATATCGTTTTGTAAATATAAAAAATATGTACGCATCATTAGAAGATGATAAAAAATTGTTTTAAAAAATTATAATAAAAAATAATAATGCACATGTTTTTCTCAAAGTAATATCCCATAAATTTTGTGAAAATATGCTCCTGCTACAGATCAACGACAAACTCCAAAATTGGTATTTAAGCAGCAATTGTATTTGTTGAAGCCTTTCAATTCAGGAATGGCATATCTCATATTTATTTTTCATGATATATTTTTTTTAATAAAGTGATATTTTGAGTTGTCTCATGTTTTAACTTGAAGTATTATAGAAATAATGACATAAGTTAAAATAAAAAAAAGTTTCAAGATTTTAAAATTGTATTAATAATTAATATAAAAACTCAATACCAAAATTCCTAAGAAATGCTTTGCTTTACCAGAGCCTAAAGTTTTGTTTTTTAAACTCATCTGGTTTAATTTTGACAAGAAATGGAACTTTCAAATACCTGTATTTAAAAATTAGGTTTTCATTTTAATTCAATATATTTCACTGGACTGCAATCCTTTAATAGCCATAATTAAGCAAGAAAAACCAATATCCATTCATACTTCATTATTTAGTATTTCTTCAACGTTTCGACATTAGTCATTATCGATTGTTAAAATTTATGCATCAACCTACAATGCATATAACTATATAAAGTTGTATGTCAATTTATCTGCAAAGACAAGAATTACAAATAAAATAATTTTAATTTTTTTTTAATTAATTAATTAATGACTAATGTCGAAATTTTGAAATAATTAACAATGAAATAAAGTTGGAAATTGTTTTTTCTTGCTTAATTATGTTTCTTAAATTAGGTTTTTTGAGTCATGACAGAGTTATTCCGAAGAAGCGATAGGTGTTAAATTAGAAACAAACAAAAAAATGAAAATCGTCCGTTTCATTGGTAAGGGCATTGACTCTTTGAAGTGCTCAATCCTTCCTGGGTTGTAGCGGTACAGGTTTTTAATTTATTTTTTTTGTTTTAACGAAAGGAAAGTACAGTAGCTACTTTCCGAACTTTCCGTCGAATTCTAATACAGACACTTGCCCAACTATTAATCATCGCAAATTGATCCCACATTTAGATGTGTCGATTTATGAAACAGTCCACGTTTTTGTAAATGAATGTTTCATTTCTTTATCGTATTGTTGTATTGAATACTGAGTTTTCCTTTCTTATAATTACTGTTTATAGTTACTTATTTCTTTTTTAAATCGTTATTAAAAGTTACCTATACATTTTTCATTTTATTAATTCATTATCTAAATGATGATATATCTCTCGTTCAAAAGAAGAACGATATAACTGGCAATTTTGAGTAAAATCTTTGGTCGAAGATTTTTAATTTAGAAACGATATATCAAATATGTTTTGTTTTATTTAGTTAATAAAGTCATATTTTGAGTTATATCTTGTTTGAACTTGAAGTTTTATGGGAATATTGAAATAAGTTAAAATCAATAAATCTTCAAGCTTTTAAAAATGTCTAGTGGATAATATAAGAATTTCAATAACATAATTAAAATAGCTATGGTTTGCTTAAATACTCATTTTTTAAAACTGACATGAAACTTTCAAATTGAAAAATTTGTTGTATTTTTTTTTAGATATGACGTTCTTTTGATGGAGGGATATATTTAATTCTTCTATTCGTTTTATTTTATTTTAAGATACATTATTTTCTACATTATTATTTTAAAGGACTTTGTCTCAAAATAAATTACAAGTGAAATAGTACATCCAGTACCGTACACTTTAGTATGGTTAAGGTAGTACATTTTATATTCATTTCTCATGGCCTAGAGAAACCTTTGGAAGAAAATTACATCATTTCGAATTCCCTCTTGATTATAAAGATACTTTAAATTAAAATATAACAGAGAGGGTGCCCCAGATTGCGCGGATAACTTGCCCAATTTGGTAATTAGAAAATAATTTGCCTTGACTTGGGTTGTTTGTGTTGGGTTGCCCCGGCCGATAATCAGATATGACTTGTGTAACAAGTTTAGATTAGTCCAACTCCCGGGCAGCCTTATATACTTATGTGCCTTATATACCGCTATATACATGTCCTATTTAACTTATTTACTTTGAGTCAAATAAATGGCAACTTCATATACAAGTCTCTACCGCTATCTTACCAAAGAAGCTTTGTAACGGGGATAGATGTTATGCTTAAATCAGTAAGGATAATTAGCGTGTAAACCCGTTTATGTAAGCTCAAATGTGGTTTCAAAAGCATTTGATACAAGAAAGATATGGATAAATACGTCAAAAGTATTAACACTTCTTTTTATGTATTTTAGATAGGAAATCCAGTTATGTTAAATGTTAAATAATAAAAGACTCCGGAAAAAATAAATACAATCGTTTATTAGTAACAATTAAAAATAGTTAATAAAAATTAAGTTGGCTGCTTGACCATTTTTTATGATAACCCTATTATTTAGCAGTTTAAAGCTGTTTTATTATTTTTAAATTATCCTGCATCGTTCCTGAATAGAGGTTATTTTTATTTTAGGGTAAGAGAAATAAAAACCATTTTCCAGTCATTATTTGTTCTCAATTTTCACTCTATTAGAGACGTTTCGACACTATGGTGTCATTTTCAATCTTTTCTTCTCCTGCATCTTTTAAAAAATTCCTTTAATTTTTTTTTTTTTTTTTTATATAGTCAATAAGTTATAAGCATAGATACCTAGAAAGTCATACTTTTAAAAAATCCTTGGGAGATCATTAGTCCTCCATGGTCAATAAAAATATTATTATATAATATAATATTATTTTATTGACCATGGAGGACTAATGATCTCCCAAGGTTTTTTTTAAAAGTATGACTTACCAGGTATCTATGCTTATAACTTATTGACTATATAAAAAAAAAATAAAAAAAAATTTTAAAGGAATTTTTTTAAATATGCAGGAGAAGAAAAGATTGAACGTCTCTAATTGAATGAAAATTGAGAATAAACAATGACTGGAAAATTGGTTTTTATTTCTCTTACCCTAAAAAAAGAAGAATTAAATCCAGTTTTAAAAAAAAAAACAATTAATAAAAATTTATATGAATGGTTATTTTTATTTGTAAGCGAACGAAGTAGTTTTTGAATATCTCTGCACTAGGTTAATTTACAACATTTTAATTTACATATGTATTTTTTAGAAATGTTTCCTTCACATCAACAGTCTAAATGACATCCAATGTTTTTCATTAAAAACTTAATTAATTCCCTTTTTAGACCCAAAATAATAATAAGAAATGATTTATCTAGATAAATAATTTAATCTATTATCTATGTATTTTTTGAAGATATTATAAACTGCTAGCCTTATATAGATCAAGAACTCTGACTTTTTCTCTTCATTTTATATCAAACAGAAGATCTTTATGTTATTAATTTTTTATTTTGAGCTTATCATCTCTGTTGGGATTGAATTTGGGAGTGTGATATTTTCATATTTGCTACACCTGTATGATATCCAAAATCCTTTAAAAATTGTCACTACTGAAATTCAACTTTCATTTTTTGAACATGAAGAAATAATGATTATGAAGGCCATAGAGTTAATTCAATTATCTCTGCAGTTAGAAATGAAAGATTTACTAAGTCTGCATAAAACTAGCTCTTTTTATGAGGAAAGAAATTAAGAAAATATAAACCTTTTTTTTGTATTTTGAGAGTAATTAATATTGTTCTTCTAGGTATCGTTACAATGAAGCCAATTCCTTTACATAATTCTGTAATTGTTCGTATTAAATTAAATAATTATTGTTATTTTTTATACAAAATTCTAATATTTTTGTAGAAATTGAAACAATGATAAATATGTGTATAAATATATACTACATTAAAGACAAATACAATTTTTCTTATACACGAGAATAAAATGTAGTATTTTTCTTGGAAGAAAGGTTTTTTATTGAATTTTTTTTTTCTAAACACATTTTTTTCTACGACAAAAGATAAAGGGAATGTAAAGTCGATATAGAGTTTAGAAATATGTTTTTTCTACAAATTTGAGGAAGGTGTTTTTTTGGTTCTTTTATAGAATGATTATCAAAAAACGATAATACAACCTAACACTTTTCATTTATAATAATTAATACTTCATAATTTTTCAATATTTGAATGGGGCAGGTATATTATTTAGTGTGGTTGCAAGAGTGATATATGAAATATGTTAGAGTGATATATGAAACAATCAAACTTAAAACCTCAACTAAAGGTTGATTTTGTTCATATGTAAATAGGTATGAAAAAAAACGGAATTTTTGTATATGTTTATTATATTTTATGAGCAAATAAAGGTTATTATTATTATTATACTGCTTCATAATTTTTCAATATTTGAACACTTACGTCAAAATTAAAAAAATATATGTATTCTTCAATGTTACTAAATGTATATGTCTTTTTTTCCTGAAATAGAGGTTTTTTTAAACATAATTCTCTCGCTGATAAAAGACATTGAATGATTTATAAAGTCGGTTTTGGGTTTGGAAATCTGCCGTCAGAACACCAAAGGCACCCGCAGATTCATCCAATTTTATTCCCCTGAAAAATTAATTTGAACCTGTAAGGGCCGCCATTGCTATAGAATACCCCCTCTCGAAAAAAAATCTATTGAAGTTTGTAAAAAAAAAAAATAAAGGAAAAAAAGGTGGTTTGTTTTTGGCATAGAGGACTGAGGGATGATTCATTACCCCGGGAGCTGGCTGATAGATTAGCACACCTGGACCGCGCCTTCCAGCGATTTTATTAAAAAAAATTTAATTTCGGGATAAGGATACCTAATTCAATGGCTCTTAAATTCACTTGGGGCCGAATCCTAAGGAGGGGGGGCGTAGCTAAAAGGGGGAGCATAAAACGATAAAAGTTCCCGTCGGATATTTTAAATCTTGTAGAAAGAAAAGTATGAAAAAACTTTCAATTAAATCCTATTCAGAAGTTCTCTTTTCTACTTAGCTAGTTACGACCTGGGATTAGTCACAAATGAGGAAATTACTCGGGGAAAAAAACGAGGAAATCTACTTTTAAAAAAAAATGGTGTCATTTGCTTTAATTGGAAATTCGACTGCTACTGTTCATAACTCTGTTATAAATAGAAAGTTCAGTTATGTTTAATGCGGAAAAACGTTCAATAACTCATAACATGATAGTTTATCATAATTAAATAATTATAGGGTCAATCCAAGTGAAGTTATCCAATAAAAATTAAGTTGGATGGATGACTATTGTGACGATTATCCTTATATTATTCACGGGGTTCTGCACTGGATTAAATAACAAAATTTTAATTGAAATTATTAATGCTCTAAATTCATAAATAGCAAGTCAAAATCACCTTAAAAGTTATTTAATGAAAACAAAAAAAAAAACAGTTTTTAGACCCAAAAATAACAATACTTCAATCAGTGACTTCAGTATGTTTTTTTTCGGAAGTTCTCTATTAATATGACGACTTTAATTTTGTCGTCACTCAATTTTGTCACTTCGAAGCAATTGGAAAGTGTTCAGATCAAACGACTACCTTAAATTGTGTAGACAGGAGTGGATCCTTTCTTCCTGGCCCCTTGCTGCTATCAATCTTTCCCTAAAATATCATCTGCTGCGAAAGATATTTGTCATTTTGCATGATGTGACCAAGGTATTTGAATTTCAGCTTTTTTATAAGGGATTTATTGATCTTTTACGATCTGACTAAGTAAGCACTTCTCTGTTAGTTATGTGGTCGGTCCACGAAGTTCGGTGGATACGGCGGTACACCCACATTTCATATTTATGGAAATAGTAATTGATAAAAGGAAACGCAATAATATCAAAATACTAACGTTTTACAAGATTTATTTGGAGGAAAGCATAGTTCTCTCTTAAGAGTTCTCTTCCAAAGGCTCCTTCCTTTTGCGGAGAGAGAAATTGGCCTATACCAAGCCGGCTTCAGGAAGGGAAATGCCACTACCGATCAGATCTATTCTCTGCGGACGATTCCTGAAAAAACGAGGGAACACTTAATCCTATGATAGCGTGCTTAGAGACGAGCTACTCAAGGCAATGATAGCTAAAGCAACAATGAGAAGAGTGTAATGTAATATCTGAGTGCTTCAAGACACATAAGGGACTTAGACAGGGTGAATGTCTGGCATGATTCCTATTTAATTTTGCACTAGAGATTACACTGAGGAGATCTGGAGTGAATGTAGGAGGCACCATCATCAACAAGACTACACAAATACTGGGCTTTGCTGACGATGTAGATATTATAGGTAGGCCATTTGTAGTCTTGAGGGAGATTTTTATTGCTCATAAAGAAACCGCAGCAAAGATTGGTCTGGTTGCATACCAGGATAAAACAAAATACATGGTGGGGTCCAAATTGGAGAATTTACATTTCAACGGGTAGATGAATTTGTCTACCTCGGGATGCTGGTAAATGCAAACAATGATATGCAGCTGGAGATAGACAGAAGATTAGTGGCTCTACAAGACACTAATAAGACCTGTCGTCACCTGCGGTTCCAAATGCTGGACTCTATCCATGAATTAAGAGCAGGCTTTACTGAGGTTCGGGCGGTGCATCCTCCGAAGAATATTTGGTCCAATATGTATAAATCAAGAATGGAAATTAAGCACCAAAGCGGAACTACAGATGTTGTTTCAAGAAGCCGACCTGGTCAGATTTATAAAAGTGGGGGGATTACGTTGGGCCGGACATGTAGCGAGGATGACGGACGACCAAATTCCTAAGAAGCTCCTTAAGGAACAGATCCATGGGACGAGACCAGTTGGGCGTCCCAAATTGCAAGGTCTATCATGGTATAAGGAATTGGAAGTCGGCTGACAGAGATGGCTGGTGGAGTATGTTGCAGAAGGCGTTGACTCCCCGCGGGTTGTAGAATTAAAGAAGAAGAATAGGACAACATAGTTCAAATTTAAAAAAGGTGACTCGATATTTTTTCTCAGAATTGGCGGTTTCTGATTTTGTTTTTTTTTTTAATGGCGAACACGAGGGTTTGATCAAACCAATATAAAAAGTTGTTCAAACGACTCAAAACGGATGTCCGTAGATGAGAAAAACTATCTCATCGGAACAGTGCCTAGTTAAGATCGAGGGAAGGCGGCTTCTAAGAGGTGTGCTTCGAGCCATTCAAACATCTTCATTTTCAGATTGATAGGAACAACAATTCGATGGACTTTACTCATTCTGTGTGGATTTAGCTCTCTCGAACATTTAGAAAAAAAGTGAGATACCTCATTTTCCCCTGTACTCTTCAAATATGGAATAATAAAATAAATTCAAACAAATAATAACATAAGTTTACGTAAATATGTATTAGTGATAACATATGTACAGAAGTTAAAATTATAGCATAAAAATCTTTTCAATCTAGTATGATCTTTGGAATTGCTCCGAACTTCTGAAAGCATTTCAAGGCTTCTTGTTCAGAAGACGGCAATGGCCGAAGTGTAATTCTCTACAGTTGATATAGGCAAATATATTTAAAAGTCAAAAAGCAGGGATGTCATTTGACCGTAATAACGTTCTACTGGTTTTACCCTCAATTAATTAAATTTTTCTGAATTGAAACTGTGTGAACCCCAGGAGGTTATTCGGATCCCAGAGGTTCGATTCATGGCCGTTAAAAGAATAAATAATTTGTTTGTGACAGCAAGTCTCGAACCTAGGCCTTTTAGATTAATGTACCATTAATTTTACTTTTAATCTATTTTAGTTAGTTATTTTTTAGTTACCGATTAAGAAATTGTTTGTTTGTTTATTTAACGTCACTTTATGCTGCTATGGCTAATCGGACGATGCTACAGTGGGAGCTCTAAATTTTGCCTATCCAGGTTTATTAGGATAGGGCTTTTTAACGAGTACCTGACATCGTACAGGCTCGGGACCCCCGTTTAACGTCCCTTCCGAAGGACGGCGTAACTAAGGATTTTTTACTCCCTTAAAAAAATCCTAGGGCCACCTGCCGGGCTACGAGCCCGCGATCTTGGGTTTAGTAGTTTGTTACGCTAACCACTAGACCACAGGTGACCGATTAAGAAATAAAATCAAACATACAGATTTAGTTGAGATACATTAAAACTTCACGCAGGTATATATTTTTTGTATTGTAATAATTTCATTGTGTTCGTTGAGAGAAATCCCGCATAATCTTATATTATCTGTGTGATTAATATAAAGGGTGTTAAAAAATGAATAATTCGACCAACAAAATGATAATTACATTACTCATATATAACTACTGTAATAATAAATGGCATCAACTGTAAATAATATTCATTAGGTGTTAATTGATTTTATTAATAAAATATTATTGCGAGTAATCAATATTGAATAGGCGTCATAACTTATTCCAGCCCTGGATTCGCCCCAAGCAGCAGCGGCCGGTTTTTGATCCTCCAGGACCTATTACTAACTCATTTGGAATATCCTTAGCACCTCCTCGGGGGTATGCCATTCTTATTTCGATTCCCGCCTCGGCAAACCAACTCTTTGAGGAAGTTTCTCTGTCAAGGAGAAAATCTTGTTAGGACTCTAAGTCGGACAATATCCAAGGCCCGAGGTTTAGGGCAAAGCGAAACCATCCCTAAATTATAAAGGTAAATTTTCTCAAACTAATTATATCTGGGAGAAACCTTAACGAGATCTCGCCGGCTCTGGTGTCCTTCAAAACTTCCTCTCAAACATCAAAAGAGCTAAAGGCAGAGTTATGATTGGTAATGGAATCCCAGGGTTTGTCATTTAATTCTGTTGTTTTTTATTTGTTTGGTTTTTTTGTAAATCAATTTCATTTAATAAACGGAGATAAAAAACATTTTTATTGCTTGAATGCCGTCTTGAACTTAAAGCTTCGGTTTTTATATATATATTTTTTCACGGAACGATCTTTTAGGATATATTCGTGTGGTTCTACTTTTCATAAATTATATTTTATTTATTTTTATTTGATGGTGATTTGTTAAATGATTAAATGGTCCGGGTTCTTGCAGGACCATAGAGCCAAAATAATAATAACAATCAAATTCTTACATTGAAACTAAAGTTGATTTAAACAAATTGGATAACTATTACACATGCAAGTATGCGTCCCCAGTCTCACGCAATGCATCACGACCATGTCAAGCATGCTGGTGAAGCGCATCCTCAAGTGTTTCTCCTACCAAAAAATGCTCGAAGCGGCTAAAGGAGTTTTCACTTCAAACAAATTTAAAATAAAAAAAATAAAATAAAATGAAGAAATGAATTTTTATTAGGTTGATCGGATGGAAAGATAGAAAAATATAAAGGCTTTTAATTTTATTCATTTCTTAAATATTTTATTTTTAAGAGAAAAGACTTGCTCTGGCCGGGTTTCGGCCGTAAATAAACAAATCATTATAATTTCAATTCTATTATTCACAAAGAGATAAAACTATTTTACTAATAAACAGTGTTACCAAACATTTTTGTGGGCTAACAGTATGGAGTGGTTGTAGTAGCGCCAGCCAACTCCCTGTCAATATGTCAAACCTAATTGGAATGTCATGCGTGGATATGACATACAATGGCACTGCGAGGTGTCCTTGTGGCACGCCACCATCCACCAAATTCATGTAAATTGGCGAGAAAATCCTTAATATGATGTTCAATAGAATTATATTTAATTGCCAATTTAAAGAAATCACATAAGACAACGAGAAGGAAAAAAATGAGATAAAAATATTTTGTATGAATAAATGTTTATCTATTTTTGGCGAATTGGTTGTAATAACTGTATTCATGCACTAACAATAAAAATAAGCTTACTAACCAAAGTAAACCAAACATATCTGACCATTTCACACAAACAAAACATGAATTCTTATTTTGAAGAGAGAAGATTTGCCACGGCCGGAATTCGAACCCGTGTCTCTCGGGGACAATACTCTACGAATCGAGACACCGGAGTCACCTTCCAGTCGGGACAAATCTGTTCTCTTATCTGATCCCATGTCCCCGTGTTCTCGCATGGCCTAGTTACGAATGAAATCCAATAAAAAAATAAATAAATAAGGTCTGAACGGTAACGGTAGTAAAAGCCCGTAATAACGGTGCAACAACGGTATTAAATACCCGAGGGTAAACCGAGGCGTAGTTGGGAGGATTGCGTAGATTGATCTGGAGGTTCTAGGTTTGGGCGGTGGCCTTTGAAAGAAAGTTTGTTGCTTTGCCGTATGCTTAATAAATATATATGATAAAAAAAAAACCTTCACCAATACAGTCCGTGACTGGTCTGGTTTTCAGTACATGATAGAGACTGTACTGTTACAACGACAACAGCTGTGATTTGTCCTGGACCACGCTCAACCATCAGGTGTTTTCCCATTATTTTGGGTACCCACTTTATTGAGACTAGGTAGCCCCCGAAGAGTCCTAGATCCTATATGATCCATCTCCGGCTGCTAACAGACCAAATAAAAGTCTTGCCTGCAGCCGGTATTTGAACCAGGATTTTCGGCATGGGAACTCCTTAAATATTTAGTAGGCATACGTTATATATACTCTGTAAATTTTAACTATTAAGCGTAGTTAAACAAATTACGTTCTAAAATTATATTATTAATGTTTTAATTAGCGCTAATTCAAAATCATAATCTAAACAGTTTTTTTTTTTTTTTTTAGACTATTGTTCGTGTTATAATAAACCCATAAAAAACCCGCCATGACGCTTACTACCCTGAGGGAGATCATTGCTATTATACTGAATATTATAATTATTATTCTTGTTTCCATCCGAGAGATCAAAGCGGATCGAGACCTATTCAACTTTTCCAATTCTCTGCCAGGGTGAGCCAGACTCTAGTTTTTCTTCTTTATTATTTTAGAGAGAAATATTCTTTATTAATATTTCCTTTTTTTTCAGGTTAGTCTCCTCGATCCATTGTTTGCATTTTATACTCCGATTTAATTAAATACCCACAACGTCTAGGAATTTTGTAACAATTCATATGCCTTTATGCATGTAACATATTGGTTTTATAACTGAACAATAAATATATAAAAGACTTTATTGGTTTCCTTTGGTTTAGACAGTGTTGATAATGGTTTTGCCAACGTTTCGCCAACCGTGCTGCTGACTTCTTCAGGGCTGTAATGAGAAGTTTTTCATTTCAGCCCCTGAAGAAGTCAGCAGCATGGATGGCGAAACGTTGGCGAAAAATTTATCAACACGGTCTAAACCATAAGAAACCAATAAAGTCTTTTGTAATAATAGTGGCTGTGGAAACCTAAAAGAGTATTTAATATATATGAAAATAGGGTACAAATAGGAAGGCTGTGTAGGGTAATAATGTAACCTATATCTATCAGTGAAGCACTTTTGTTTTATTTTTTCAATTGCCACATCATTTCATTTCAAGAGTCTAAAAAAGCAATATTAATTCAGTTTATTCAGATCTTTATCTTCTGATTGTATTTTTTAAATTATTTTTTGTTATTTATTGCTGAATTTCTTTTTGTTTAATAAATATTCAGATATTAGTGTGTTTAAATTTAGATTAATTCTTATTTAACCCTCACCGCCACACCCTAGTATGTGACACGCAGGTCCCCGGTACTCCTGCGTAAAAATATTCACATTAATTAACCCTCAAAATTTTTTTGAAAAATATTTAATTTTTTCCGTCTGTGGCCAATACTCGCAATGAAAAATCCCGTGTCTCTCCCAGACTCTCGTGTGGCCGTTAGGGTTAATAGAATAGAATATAGAATTATATAAACTGAATTAATGATGTTTCCTTAGATCAGGGACTTTTATATTATTCTCGTTAGCAAGTACTTGAGACTTAAGACCACTGTGCATGGCGACCAACGGCTCATTGCCCGTTAAAATTAAATTTAAATCATTCGCGGACCTCTGGTTGGGAACCACTGCTTTAGACTCTCGAAATGCATTGATGTGACAATTGAAAAAATACAACAACAGGCTATAAAACATATGTTGCAGAAAGCTTGTACTCCGCTTGTAGGTGTACAACAAAATATTTTACACACAGACATATAAATACATATATATAAATACACACACACATATATATATATATATATATATATATATATGATAAATAGAAATAAAAAACTATTTTAGTTTCAATTATAAGTTGTTGCAACGTTATTTTTCATTAAAATAGCAACGACATTTCATTTCTTTTAAAATTATTTTCCTTTTAAAAATATTTTTTGTCAAGGAATAATATTAAAATAATCAAATCTCATGTAAAAGTTTCGGAGAATATTCTCATATTCAGTACATCACGCCAAACCATTATTTTTTTAAGATTTTCTCTTATAACATTTTTTTTTTAATCTCCGTAATGTATTTTTTTTAGGACCAGTTATTTATTGGCACATTCCATACTTAAGTGTACTATACGCCTTTTAAATAAATTAATATTTGTATTGTAACGAATTTAAACGGGAACTCGGCAAATATTATTTGCAAAAAATAATTAATATTGATAACGTTTTACTATTACAAGACTAATTCCCCCTCAAAAGAAGCAATCAAGTAAATCAAAACGACTAAATCAGGACACCGAAGCTAACTCAATTAACAGATAATATTGTGCGAAAAAGCTTTGCATTTATTATAACCTGATTTAATGTTATGGCCAATTGAGGGAATGAAGGGAATCCTATATATTGCCAATTATCGGAGAATCGAACATGCACCAGTTGGCATCTGGGTCCATTTGGACAATGCCCAATGCCTCCAATGCTCTTCCAAGCTACAATAATACCCATATATTAAAAAGCATTCTTATTTAATTTCTTATAAAATTACTTCAGAAATAAGACTGTCCCTGTGTGAATAATTAACTACAATTTTATCCGGAAAATACTTTATCGATATTTGAATGTTTTTTTTTAAAGAAAAAATTGGTAATATCTGATATTACTCGAAGTGTTTCGACTATTTTGGATTAGCTAGAATATTGGATAGCGTGCTGGACCCAGTGTGATTCTTCCAATATTCTTACAGTCCGTCCATTTCCCCTTTTTATGAACTGTAATAAGGATAGATTCTTTCCATTCTTTGAACACTTTTTCATTTTCCCATATCGGTTTAATCAAAAAAGAAAAGAGCAAAGCTTTGAAACTCTCGGATTCCCGCAGGCTTTTATTAGCTCACTAGGAATCTTTTCAATTTTCCGATAGTTATTTCGACTCCTACCCTACCAGCTACTTTAATTAAAGGTTCATCACTGTGATATTCATAAGGTGGGATTTTATTATTACTTTCTTTATCCGAAATTCTTTGTGGTAAAAACTTTTTCAACGATGTGAAATAAAACATACTCAAAATGTCCTCTGGTTGGCTCACGATATTATTGTTTTCTTATTTAATTTCATTTATTACAAATCTCAGACCCCGTTTCAAGCTGATCCGAATCACTTGCTGAAGAGGTTAAATGTAAAAAAAAAAAAATATTAAGGAAATTATTGAAAGCAAATCACAATTAATTCAATCAATAAACTCAATAAACAAATGGTTTAATAATTAAACAAACAAAATACAAAATAAATGAAACACCTTAATTATATATAAATAAATAAATCTTTACAAAATATATTATAAAGGTTATGATGTAAATATTTTTATATGCTACAAGTTGAGAAAATCCTGATAATTAACAATTTCTTTTGGTTGAATAAAAAAAAAAAAAATGTAAAGCCTGTTTTTAAAGTTGCAATTTTAAATATATCAATTAGTGAATCTAAAGTACCCCCCCAAAAAAATAAAATATTAATGTTCAATATTAATCACCTGCAGGTGTATTCAGCAAAACCAGCTGGTGGAGTCGATATCAACGATGTGATCGATGCGGGCGAAAATCGATGGGTGATCGATGTGGTGATAATCGATTGGTGATCGATGTGGCGATAATCGATAGGTGATAGCGAGATGCGTACAACTATCCAGCTTGACAAACTAACTTTAACTATCTGACCGATGATCACAGCGCGTACTTCAGTTGTTCACCGTAGGCAACTGACACTTGTTTGTCCACTTACACCATATGTTATTTACACAAACAATATTCTACTAGGCTTAACTGATAATTATCTTTTGAAATAAATATAATACCTTTTTGCTTTCAATAATTAATATACGATATAAACAAAAGAGAAAAAAAACTTTACTTCAAGAATGGTTAATTAAATCTTAATGAAAAACAAAACAAGGGAATTTAATTTAACTTAAAAACAAGAAAAATAACTAATATTTTAATGTTAAGGGCCTTAACAATTAGATTATATAATTGTATACGTTCCTTAATTTTTTTAATCTATTAGTTTATGTTTTTACCATTAAATTTTTAATGATTTAATTCTTAATCGCACTAAAGCTTAGTCAATTTCACAATCAGGTGTCAATGGATTTATATTGTAGTTATTAGCGAGAGAGATCCCGAATTTAAATGATATAACTAACATAAATAAAAAAAAATTTACTACTGAAACCCATGAAGGATCTTGGTTTCAGTATATGGAAGAACTTGTACCGTTTCTAGGGCAACTGTTGTTCAGGGAGGTGATTTGTCCGAGATCACTCTTTACCTCTCTTTAATCTCCCGATTTAGGGCATCATAGGATTCTATATAGATAGAAGCTGGGTGAGCCACAGAGGGTTATGCAGGATCCACCTATGGCTGTTAACAGTTTTAATAATTTTTCTGACATATCCAGATTTGAACCCGGATACTTCAGCATTGCAACTCATAACTCTACACACTGAGAATAAAACTCCGATCCAATTTAGAGCTCCTAAGAAAATCTATCTATTTAACCACATAAAGTCAAATCAATATCAAACTCGGATGATTTAAAAAAAAAAAGTAAGAACAGAATGACAGTTTAAAATTTTATTTGAAGACTTTGGTTGATACCTGGTTGATAAAAACTAGATTTTTACCCCAATTCAGAAAGCCCACTTTATAGATGCTAGATGAGCCCCATGAGGATCTACAGACCCCACAGGGTCCATTCCTGTCAGGGAATAAATAAAAACCTTCAGCATTTCAACTCATCACTCTAACAACAAAGCTACTCCTCTCACGTAATTAACACAATTATCTAATAATATATTTTAATTTCGGTGACTCGTCAGCATTTCATAGCCTAAAAATGGCACTTCACATTATCATCAGCTAATAATCCTGAACACGTTTGTGAATAAAAATAAAATTATTCATCATATTTTACTGGAGTACATATAAATTTATATTCCCATGGATACAGTAAAAGATTTATAGACAATAATTTTGCTGTAGAGGTTGGAGGACCCGACACGGTCCTATCTTACAAGCACAATGAACCCTGTAAATATTTTCTCAGGGCTTTATTGGACAGCAAATAGGGAGCTGTCAATGGCTAAAAGAAAAATATATCCGACAAAAAAATATGTTTTCTGCCCTATTTCTTTATGCTTTTCACCTACACTACACTGCCATATTATAATACAATAAAAATGAATGATAATAGTACAAAATATTTTAATTTTATAATATATTTTTACTTATTGTTCTTTTGATGGTGAATATTTTTAAATAGTTTTGTTTTGAAGAGGAAAGATTTATCCTGGCCGGGATTCGAACCCGGATTGTCTGCATCTCTTGTGCAGTGCTCTATCCACTGAGCTACCTGGGGTCGTCCCGTTACGACCCTTACGACCCCTGGTAGCTCAGTGGATAGAGCCCTGCTCTAGAGATACAGACAACCCGGGTTCGTATTCCGGCCAGGATAAATCTGTTTTCCTCAAAATAAAGATAGAGAGTGAAATACAATCCACTATTAATTAATTACTGGCGCGGCAGACTCATAAAGAAGTCCTTGGCCTGCTCAACAGCTCTACCCCCATCGTCCTGATCGCCAGCTCCAGCGATGGAGACCTTGCTCAGCCTGAGATCTTCACAGAAGTCATCTTTCCATCTAGCTTTGGGCATTCCTTGAGGTCTAACTCCATCAGGATTTCCTTTATACTGTTTTTTAGCTGTTCTTTGTTTCGCCCGTCCTATATAAGTGGCCCAGCCACTTGATGCTTTGAATCCTGATGAAGCTCGATATCGTTAGGCCTTCTTTTTTCAAAGTTTTTTCTAACAAGCCATAATAGCAGCAGGAAATAAGTGTTATTCCTCACTACAAAAAGTGTTTCAGTTAATCACTCTCTAAAAGTATAAAAATCCAACCATAGAAAACCATAGTAAGACAGTTAGTCATGTATGTGTGCGAGGCATGGCCCTGACCAAAAAATCACACTTAATGGTCAACAGATGGGAAAGAAAATATTAAGAAGAATCTAGGGCAGAGTTGCCGAAAATGATATCTGGAGAAGAAGAAAGAATGAGGAACTGGTGAAGCTAATGGGGAGGCCGGGCATGGTGGCGTTGATAAAGAAAGCGAGAATTAATTGGAAGGGACATGTGCAAAGAATGCCGGACCACAGGATAGCAAGGAGAATACTCAATGAGAAACCGGACTGTAAACGAAGCCGAGGAAGCCCTCGGATCAGATGGCTGGATAATGTCGAAGAGGACCTGAAGCTGCTGGGTGTGCAAAACTGGAGGAGCACAGGATCGCGGAGATTGGTCGGCTGTGGGGTTGGAGGCTTGGGTTCCTGCAGATCCGCAGAGTCCAAATAATAATAAAAATCATATTCTAATATTGAAATTAAAGTTGAATTAAACAAATTGGATAACTCTTACAAATGCCAGTATGCATCCCCAGTCTCACGCAACGCATCACGACCATGTCAAGCATGTTGGTGTCGCGCACCCTTAAGTGTTTCTCCTACCAAAAAATGCTCAGAGCGGCTAAAGAAGTTTTCACTTCAAACAAATTTAAAATAAAAAAAATAAAGTTAAATGAAGAAATGGATTTATAAAAGGTTTACCGTATGGAAAGATAGAGAAATATAAATGCATTAAATTTATTTTTTTCTCAATATCGAGTATAAAACGTGAAATTTTACATGTGAAGATCTGCTAAATCCAATCATCATTCAAAACAAAACAAAATAAATCAGTCCATCTACCATAAGACATTTCTTCAAAGTCATTCGGGCTGCTTTTTTTATATTGCTAACTCACATTCGATTCTCCTAGCCAATCATGATTTGCTAGAAGCAATAGGGTTCACTCAGCCACATCAATTATTAAACTAAGTGAAAAATAAAACAGAGGTAGAATTAAGCTTTTGAGTAAAGCTTTATGGTTTACAATGCACGGGCCACTTATAAATCAGTAGCTGGTTAGAAATTCACAACACGTCTCGCGGATCTAAATTCATACAATATGTAAATATGACTGTAGGCAAATCGTTCAGTGAATATATGAACAGGATCATAGTTTCATAGGATCATAAAAAAAAAATCTCACACACGTGTGTTTAAAAAAATCGAAAAGCGAAAATATATATCATGAAATATATATCTTCGGTGCAATCGAGATTTTTTGAAAATAATATGGTACATTATCCTGTCATACAGTGCCTATTTACATATGGTTAGTAATGTCTATTTACAAACGATAGTCAATGGATACCTCTTTTGCATTACATTTCTATATAATTTAATACTTACATATAATTATTAGTGAGTAATTTATTTACGAACCAATTTATAATGTAAGAGTTATATAAAAAATTAATTATGTAACAAAAGCACTTTGATTGGCTTGTTATATAATTCAAATTCCATCTGATTGCTCAACATATGTTATTAATTGGAAATTTTGTTCATATAATTTATTCAATATAAATTACTGAGATGGTGTAAATAATAAATTGTTTGAACAATTTTAGACACTCTCAACAAATATGGTGTTTAATTAGTTAAAAAAAGGAGGAAAATTATAGTGAGGTCCTTAATAAACATTTTGATTATAAATATTTTTTATCAATAATATCATTCACTATATTACTGAACAGTAATAATTGAATAGTTTTGATGAATTTTTTTTCTATCCCCTTGGCTTTTATAATTGTATTGAAAATAAAATAGTAGGGGAAGAAAGCATCTCTTTTACTGCACCAGGTGCATTTTAAGAGAGGAAATGTGAATAGGATTTTCTTGATTATTCAGATGGTAGGAATGGGCGTCCAGTGATGGTCTCACTAGTTCTTTCTGATTGGAGTTGGTAGTGTACTCAGTCCATGTTGAGTGTCTCTAAATGTGTTGGCCTGCGCTGAGGTCGGCCTTTCGGTGTAATTGCGTTGAGTAGAGGGTTCGTGCAGTGTTGGAGGCTATCAATGAATTCGATATGCCTCCGTGTATTGAAGTCCGTTGCCGTCGGGAGTCCGAGGCACCTTCGTCCTTTGTAGGAAGGTGTGCCTTACTCTGCGCCTCAGTATACGGTTTTGAAATTATTGGAGCCTTTTTGATGTTGTAGGCGAAATATTATTTAACATAGGTGCCCCATAAAGGAGTGCTTGTCTAATAACTGCCTTATAGATCATTACTTTGAGGCGGAGTGATAAGTTCGGTGTCGTTAAAAGGTGATTTCGTACCGGCAAGTGCCGATCAATTGGTGACTTTTAACAGCCTTCAGTTATTTATATAATATAGCAATATCACCACAAAAAATACTATATTTACAAGAGAAAAAAATAAATTTGATAAAATTGTATTGCTATCGCTTTATTTACTGTCTTTAGAGGGAGCGGCAAGTGGCTCACTGAGTTGCCGATTGGTTCAAATCCCGCTGCTTGGCAGACTTTTATTAAATCTGTTAGTAGCCGGATTTGGATCCTATGGAATCTAGGACTCTCCGCGGACTCACCCAGCCTCTATGAAATGGGAAAATCTATGTCCCTGCAAAATCTATGTCCAAGATACAGTACAGTATCTGCCACGTAGTGAACCCAAATGTTGCATTGGTACAGTTTTTTTTTTCCTGTCTTTAGATTTTAGTTTGTGTTAGACAATTCTATCGGCTCGACGCCTTCCTTAATCCCTTCCTCTTTTCGTACAATGTTGATTCGTAATAAACGTTTTAAAATCCCTGATTTACTTCCTAATTTCTTAGCCATACAACAATCCGATCCGAGCCAAGGATGGAAATATAGGAACGGATCTGTTCCGCTTCTGACTCGGCGATTACAGAAGATGAGGATATCTTCCAGAGCTGGGAGGATTAGAAGATTATCCTCGAGTAAGCCGAGAATTTTGGAACTGCCTCCAATCCCTCCTTCACCCTCCCTCCCTCATCCTTCCGACCGCAAAACCGTAAATAATGAGACCCGTTTCTGAACTGGCGACGACGGGGAATATACCTTTCTCTCGATATATCTCACTCGCAGCTTCCGGCGATACGTCATCGTGACGTCTCCATTGAACAGGCCCAAAACTGGCGCCCGAACATGAAAAAGAAAATCTATCCGTACTGTCTTATTACTATGTTACAAATCTCTATATTTATAATATTATGATTGAAATGTATAATTATCCAAATATCAATAAATTAGTGATGTAGAGAATATGTTTTGTGGTCTAGAAAATTTCTAATAAAACGCTACGCTTCAATTAAACTACATTCTAGATCCCTCAGCCCAAACGATGAACTAAAAACAATGCCGAAACGTCAGGACATAATAAATTATACATTACAGATAGTAAAAAGGATAATTATAGTTTCTGTACCCCGAACGGTTTTAATTACTTATTATTTCTACGGTCAACTGTTTCCTCATCAATACAATTGGCCAATACTCATATCAAATGTTTTAAAACAAATTAAGTACCATTAAAAGGCTTTATTTCTAAAACATTTCTTCTTAATAATTATACGAATATTCATTCATAGATTATATAAAAAATTATAACAAAATAAAATCGGTTGGTTAAGGATTACTTAGGGCGACACATGCAATAGAATGAACCTAACTTATTTCAGTAACATAAAAAAAAATATATTTAATGTATTTACCTTAATTATTCTATTATTTTTTTTATTGTTTTGGTTTTTTACACGAATCAGGCGACGGCAAGGACCAGGCGAATATCACTTAATAATCTTCTTCACACTCTCCGCCTTCCTTCTACTCCAATACTCTCTCACCTTCCTGGACTGTTCCTCTCGCTCTTCCTTAGTCCATTTTCTCCCTCGTCTCTCCTTCCTTCCAGCAAGAACTTCAACTGCTTTTAGTTGTTTTTCCGAAAAGCTCTCTATCCAAGCAGTCCTTATCCTTGATTTTTAGCCTATCCAGCTCCTCTTTTATTCGTTTCACATATCCACTATACCCTTACAGCTTAAGACTTTAATCAAATTCCTTTTGTTCAGCCTCTTATTGTTCATTCTGACCATGTGGCCGTAGAACCTCGGTCTCCTGATCCTGATGACTGTTTCAAGATCTTCTAAATTATTGTATATTTCTTCGTTAGATTTTCGCCTATATCCCTCAAAGTAAAGTAATATTATATATGTTTTGTTTTTTTAACATTTTTTTCAACTTATTATTATTTAAATATTATTCACTATGTCACTGAATAATTTCGGTGAATTTAATCAGACTTCAGTTATCAGTATAGAATTTATATGTAACATATAAAATTATAAATTCGAGAGAATAGTTGAATATTGCTTTATTCACTGCCTTAACAATGTACAACAAAAAAAGTGTTGTACATTATAACTTTTTTTTTTATTAATAATATTGTTTAAAATGTTGCTGATTATTTTGGTGAATATAATCACACTTCAGTTATTCAGTTAGGTAAGACAGAAATTAAACACGTATACTTATTTAATAAAACTAGTTAGAACATATGCTTTACAAATTTACTGGATCAATAAACAAACTCACAGAAAACGACTGCAAACTTTACAGCCAAAAATACTTAGACTTATCACCAAAGCACCTTGGTATGTCAATAACAAAACTCTGCATACTGACTGAAAAATACCATTGGTTGGCGAACACATACGGGCGTAGTACAAATGCTTTCAAGAAAAACTACACGGGCACCCAAACCCATTGGTACAACAAATGGCCACTACTCTCATGCCTGAGAACACTAGGAGGAGACTGAAAAGAATGTGGATGAGGGATCTACAACTATAGAAAATTGAATTAAGCCAAGGGAGAGGTACCACTGGCTACTGCACTTCATGCCTCTCATGTCATTGTATATTATTTTAATCGTGATTGTCATTGTTTTCATTTCACAGTTCTGAATAAATATATAAAGAAAAAAATAAATTATTCAGTTATAGAATCATACTAACATGTTAAGAAAAGAAAAATTATAAATTCGATATAATTGTTAATTATTATTTTAAATACTGTCTTTAGAATTAGGCCTGTGACCTAAAACTCTAAGGGAGGGTCTGCAGATACCAGAGGGCGCCATCCATTCCTGTTAACTTATTAAAAAATTTATCTTTCATAGCCGGATTTTAACCCAGGATCTTCAGACGAGCGACTCAGCGCTCTTCACTTTGAGCAACCACTCAGTGAGCTGTAATTTCGATTCTAATATTTTTTTTTGTTATTTAGCGTTTTGTTTCGAAGTTAATTCATGAGATA
Source organism: Arma custos (assembly GCA_037127475.1). Taxonomy (NCBI): domain Eukaryota; kingdom Metazoa; phylum Arthropoda; class Insecta; order Hemiptera; family Pentatomidae; genus Arma; species Arma custos. Next base: position 13,344,617 of record CM073762.1, on the reverse strand, counting down.
TTTACCGAATATCCCATGCTTTCAGAATATATGCGTTCTGAAACTTTATACAGGAATTTCGAATTGTTTCGCTTCATACTTTCGCGCTTCCTTCGGTTCATTAGGACCCCATTAATCGGAACTAATTACATATCAAAACCACAAAGGTGTACTAATGAGACTACTAAGCTAAGGGATTGGAGCGAAGAAGATTCGCCTCGGCGTGAAGGGCCAGCCAGCTCAACAACTGAACAGATGAGCGCACTCGGACAATGGAGCGGCGAAATCCAACTCAAGTCGTCCGGAAAGATTAACCCATTAGCTTAGGGCTCGCACCAACTACCTCTTTTAGCATAATCATTATTATCTTTATTACTTTCTCTTTTATTTATTACACTCCATGTCATTACGATGTAATATCTTAATTATATATTATGAACACAAAAAGTTAAGAAAATAATAATTAACATTTAATTTAAGGAAGAAATAGTTGGGGGTGCAGTCAATCAAAACACCAAAATAAGCATAACTTATTTATTATGTGCCGACGTTCCGGCCTACATTGTAGGCCATCTTGAGGGCTAAGAGAGAGAAACAAACAGAAATATATAAAAACGTAGCAGTAACAAGAATATATAAAGTGGTACAGGAGTGGAAATAAAATAGTGACTAGATATGATGAAATAGTGAATAGATATATGATAAATAAGAATGAATATAAGACTGGTTACAGAATATAATAAACTTAAAATAGTGATAGATAAAAATAAAATTGTAGATGATGAACAGAAATTGTAATAGTGACAGATATAATAAGACAAGAATACGAATAGAAAATAGAAAAAATACATGTCAAGAAATGATAAAATGTAAACAATAATATAAAGGGAAAGAAAAAATGAGGAGGTAAACGGAAAGATACAAAAAGAGAAGATTAAAATATAGAAAAAGGGGGGGTTGAGGATGTAGGTATTTATATTATTGTTTACATTTTATCCTTTCTTGACATGTATTTTTTTTTCTATTTTCTATTCGTATTCTTGTATTATTATATCTGTCACTATTAGAATTTCTGTTCATCATCTACAATTTTATTTTTATCTATCACTATTTTAAGTTTATTATATTCTGTAACCAGTCTTATATTCATTCTTATTTATCATATATCTATTCACTATTTCATCATATCTAGTCTCTATTTTATTTCCACTCCTGTACCACTTTATATATTCTTGTTACTGCTACGTTTTTATATATTTCTGTTTGTTTCTCTCTCTTAGCCCTGAAGATGGCCTACAATTTAGGCCGAAACGTCGGCACATAATATGTAAGTTATGCTTTTTTGGTGTTTTGATTGACTGCACACCCAACTATTTCTTCCTTAAATTAGAAGATACAGTCGACCAATTCTTCTCTAACATAGTTAACATTTAGTTGATGTGCTAGAAAATACGGATGTGAAACTACGCCGTCCTTCGGAAGAGGCGTTAAACGGGGGTCCCGAGCCTGTACGATGTCAGGTACTCGTTAAAAATCCCTATCCTAATTAAATCTGGATAGGCAAAATTAAGAGCTCCCACTGTAGCATCGGCCGATTAGCCATAGCAGTATAAAGTGACGTTAAATGAACAAACAACAAACGGATGTGAAACGTGACCGCTAAAGCTTAAGGATACAAAGCGTCTTAAGGTATTCGAAAATATGGTTTTGGATCCGAAATAGGATGAAGCCACTGGAGGATTTAGGAGGTTACATAACGCGGAATTGTGAAGCTTATACCCTGTTAATACTATTCAAGTGATAGTCTCGACATGGACATGTAAAGTTGCTGGTGTTAGTAGAGAACGAATTCCTAAGATATTAAGTCATTATGTTAATAAGCGCTGGGCCGACTGTGAAGCGTTTGTGGGGTATACCTAAGCGTAGGTGGGAGGATTGCGTTAAGAGTGATCTGGCGTATTTGGATTCGGTCAGAAGTTTGTAAGCAGAGATTGGTGATATCGGCATCGAGCCTTCGTGTTTGCTAATCACTATTATTGTTATTGTTACGGTCACAGAGAGAACGACGGGCGGAAGGGATTAGCGTCTTAAGCCCTTTGGCGGACGAGGTTAAGATTGGATTAGAACCATCTCAAAGATCCTAGAACTGTGCGTCTAGAAGGTTCGACCTTGGTATAAATACCCCCACACCGCAAAGTGGCAGTCAGTAGTCAACCGGACAGTGTGATAAACCTGTGTCAGTGAATTGTGACAGTCTCGCGAGTGTAATAAACTGTTTCTGTTTGTTACTGTGTGTCAGTTTGTTATATTTGGAGATTCTTACGGTCGGTGGACTTTAATTAGTGAACTGTAAGTGTTAATTTGCAGTTATAAGCTCTAGCGTAATTTTATTGTATTTGTATAAATTTATGTAAATAGTTAAACTATTTAGTATTAGCAATATCTTATGTTATTGTAGTAATTAAATAGGAGTTAGGCCTAGATTATAATCGTTAGAACATTGTTACTGGAAATTCAGCTTAATAATTTAATTGTATTCTTTTTGTCACTTTGTTAATAAATATTAGTATCTTGACTTTAGGAATAGTTGAATTCATTGTAACACCCAGTAGCCCGTAACATTATTACTAAGAAAATAGTACTTTCAATATAATCATAGAATTTTCTTCACAATCTTCTATTATATCTTATACATGTACATATACATAATTTTTATTTTGTGTTTTAATGATGATTGTTTGATGAGGGGGGAAAATACACCCTAGAAAAAATGTGGAGATAATGTAAAGACAACAGTTTGAGAACATGAAATCACTAATTTCCAACACACTGTTAATTACTTGAATACTTCCAATTAGATTTTAAAAGGATATTAAGAACTATAGTTTTAGATGTCATCTCAACAAAGTTTTATTTAGAACAAAAACTACGAATCGTTTTTCATTTAAATATGTTGTGGAATAAAAAAGAGCATAAATAAATGGAATAATGTTGTAGAATGTAGAACAGACGATGCTAGCACTATCTATCATCACATCCGACAAGCAATTACTGTAACAGAGATCCTATCGCTTTGAGTTTAATTAACATTCTTTTCTTTTTTATGTTTTATTCTTTTTGCTTATTTGCATATTGTGATAGAGATTGTCTCTGTATATTTAGAAAACAAAGGAATTATCAAATAAATTAATTTCGAAAAAATTATGAATGTATGTAATTACATAAAGATACATTTCTCTCAGAGACCCATTATCTTATAATATTTAATATACAATATATTCATAATAGAAGTATTAAATTATATATTGATTAGACGAATTATATATTTATAAATTTATATAGTTAATGAGACCTGTGGGGGATATACATTTCAGTATGGGTGTCACCTGTGGTGTAGTGATTAGCACAACGACCTTCTATGCTCAAGATCGAGAGTTCACACACTTACAGTTGGCTATAGGATTTTTTAAAGGGAGTAAAAAATCTTTGGTTAAGCCGCTTTTCGGTAGGGGCATAAAACGGGGGTCCCAACCTGTGCAATCTTAAAATATCCTAATTATACCGACAGGCAAAATCTACGACTCCCATTGCAGCATCACACAGAGCAACATTAAGTGACGTTAAATAAATAAATGAACAAGCAAATACATTTATAAGAGTCATCCAAATGATATAATACCATAATCGTCCATAATTAAATTTGTATATTTATTATAACAGTAAGGTAAATTGAGAATTCAACATTATATATAATATAGATTAGGTAATCTACCCAATCAGACAGCCTTTTTTGAATAATTCAAAACCAACCACTGATGTTTCACAACCATTTAGAAAACCAGGAAGCATTATTGTTTAACAAATTATAATTTTGAAGCTTTCGAACCGATAAATAATAAGATTTTCCTGCCTATTGTAATGTATAGTTATAATAAACCATAAATACTTCTGGACATTTTTCATATTCCATTATAACCAACATCTCCTATGCCAATACATCAAAATCACCAAAAATATATAAAGGAAAAAAATAAATAGAAAAAAAATGTTGAAAAGAAATATCGCGAGCTATAGTCAGAGAGAAGGAAGGTCAGACTTGAGTTTTTATGTTGTGACTTCTTTCTCAAGTCCGGTCGAGTTAAGTAACAATACATGCCGAGGTTCCAGGAACAGGCTGATTATCGGACAATTGGAGTAGCCATCATGCTGGAGAAACACAGCTCTAGGCCTGGTCTGGAATAGTTTATTCTTCCTGGCCACTACAAACTCTACTCCTACCAATCGCCTCTTTGAAAAATAGTTGTGATTTCAGTACGTGAGCACTTTATTTTTCTAAAATTCCTCTATATTAATAAAAATATTATTTGACTTTACCAATTTTTATTATTTAAATATTTCTAAAACAATAGTGTAGAGCATATCTCAGTGTGTTGAGCGCTGAGTTGATAACTAAAGGCCCAGAGTTCGACTCCATCAGTGTCAGTTAAATTATTTATCCGCTAACATTAGTGAATCGACTCTAACTATCCACCAAGCGCATGTCTAAGTCTTAATCACCTTTACTTTCGTAGTTAACCAATGACTTCCTGTCCTCCTTTATAGTTTAATAGCACCGCTCTGATTCCTGTAGAACATGTCCGCTATTAGGACTACACCTTGACAAACGCTTAGCTTGGAATCCTCATACTAGACTGAAAGGACAAGAAATAACTCGCCGTTTCAGGCTACTTCAACATTTACTAGGAGAACCCTCCAAATTCCCAATTGATTACAAAAGACCCGTATACAAGACTACTATCAGACTTACGAAGCAGACCTTTGGAGCCCCAATAAGCTATCGAATTACTCTCGTATCAAATCCTTACAATCCGAAATTCTTCGTAAAATCCTGAATACTCCTTACTTTGTTGCGAACAAAGTAATCCATAATGACCTTAATGTCCGATATCAATCGTTTAATGACAACCTTTATTCCCACTCAAACCCACTTGCAACCTCTTCAATTCCTGATTACCTCCGATGCGTCTGAAATGAAGAAGGCCTCATGAGCTAAATTGAATTTTTTATTCCGGTACTTCCAGGGGGTAGTTTCCCTACTTATCTTTATCTCACGCCTATAAATATATATATATATATATATATATATATATATATATATATATATATCTTTCATTATTCTCGCCTTCTCAAAAACGTAAAACTGGATGGATCAAAATGTGAAACATATACAAATTCGTTAATATATTTCCAAATTAAGTGGTTTAGTTCAAGATGTAAACCCGAATCTTAACAAATTCAGGGTATTATTTTATAATGGTCTCCAAAATTGCCCAAAATCAGAAGATGAAGATCTGGAAGAGGAAAGGAACACACACGATGAAACAACAACATCCAATGTTATCTCAGAAATTTCTCAGGCTGAAGAAATTAATCTTTAACCCAGGTGTCAAATTACGTCGTGAGGCTGTTGTCATGGTGATCATGGCTGGTTGTCATGGCGACGTGGAACAAACACATGACACTGGTCCTGTGGCTGTCAGATTAAACCTTGCCTTTATTGTGTTACCTTGTCCTCTAACTGCGGGATCCCAGGTCAAAACAACTTACGCTGCTGAAAAGGCTTGGAAAATAAAAATGATTTGTAACAAAAAAATTATACCAGGTTATCATGTAATACAAATTGCCATAAATTAGATGAAATCTAATTTTATCTTAATATTTCAAGAAAATTAAATGTGCCAAATTAAACCAAATAATGAACTTACAGAGTTCTTGAATTATAAGCGAAAGTAAATATAAATCAAATAGATATTAAGGAAATTTTAACATATTCGAATATTCAAGCTGCTTACCTACTCATCAAAATCAGCATTGGTATTTTGTAAAAAGTTATATTAAACAGAAAAAAATCATAAACATGTCCATACAAATTAACTGGTAAAACTCCCAAAATTAAACGAAATCTATGTAATGATAATATAATTCAAATTTTAAGATTTGAATCAAAAATAAAGCCTAGGTAATACCACAATCATGATAAAAACTTCAAGCAGGCTTAAATCATGTACCTTAAATATTAGGTTTGAAGCCGATTGGATGTGTTTTGTACACTTTTTTGCATATTTTCATATATATAAAGTTAATAAATAATTCTATATTGAGTAAAAACAAATAAAAATGCATTTGTTTATGGTAAAGATTCTTTTAGCTGCAAAATTATTTAAATAAATGTCTTTATAAGTTCACGGAATAATTAATGCAATGACTATTTCAATGTCACCATAGTAGCCGATTTTCAATAAATTAATAATAATAAAAATAAACATTTTAATAATCTTCTAAATAAATTGAAACTGAGCTATATTCATTAATACATTCTAAAACTTTTTACGGTAAATATTGGTTGTAACCGAAATTAATCTCCAGGAATGTGATCGTTTTTTTTTTTTATCCTGCGAAAATTCCTTTATTCTAAAGTATATTAGGTGTTCATAACATTCTAGGTCTAAAATATTTCATTTGGATTTCTAAGTATTTTAAATATTAGTACAAAAATGTTACGAATGTAATTAAATAAAGACTAATCTGAAAAAACACTTTAAAAAATTTTGTCTGTATTAAAAATATTCAATTTTATTCTAAACTAAAATTAATATACATACCTTTTTGAATGAAGAAAATCAGCATAAACTGGGCCAAATACGCCATTATCTTGAGCAGACGATCTTATACGCACAAGAAACTTTGATCACAATAACACATCTCAAAAGGTTTTAAAATTGTTCAGAATTAAATGGAAAGTCTTGATAATAATTAAAAATAAAAATTAGTCACAATTGATCTATAAAACCAAAATATTTAATTAACTAATGAAGTAATAAAACTAATCTTGACTATTCTTCTTCTTGGAAAAGCTTCAGAAATATTTCCACTTTTCTAGAACCTAAAAAAAAAATTAAAAAAAATTAATAAATGTAACAATTTTAATCATAACAAGAAACATAATGCTATATTAACAGAATATTTTAACATGTTTGATAAGCTAAATTATATTTTTATGAAATTGCCAAATCACGAATTATTTCTCCCGACTTCTTTAACTTGTAAACACAAAATATAGTTATATAGGTACACTATTTCTATGGAAACTTTCCATTTAAACGAATTTAAATGAAAACAATGGAATGCATCGATTTATAACGTAAAACAAGCTACGTCTCGTTCTCATATTTCGAATTTCGGAGGCTGATTTCAATACAGAGAATACAGTGAAATAAGATCAAGAAATTTTATAAATTATAAGTTTTTGTATAATACTAAAACGTAAAGTATCCACTGTAGTACGATTTAAATAAACATTTGTATAATTTTGTATAATTAGCCCGCCGTTAGGTGAGCAGAGGGTGCCCCCCTGGTAATAATAAACATCACTATTAATCCTTTTGAATCAGAAATATATTTTTAATTTCTATTATGTATAAGAAGATTGTTTCTGTAGTTTTGGAAGTGATTTATTACAACAAAAAAACGGAATCTAGTCAAAGAGCGCACAGGAAATTTAGGAAATTTGATATATTTTAAAACTTTTTTTTTATAATTTAATTTACTGTGTGTTTATTTCATTATTTATGTTTATTAACTAATACATGCATTGTTTAAACATCGTTTCTGGTTAATAATTCTGAAAAAAAAAAAACAGCCTATATGAACTATGTTAGTATTTGAATTGAATAAATTAGCATTTTTATTTATTTATGAATAAACAACAACTTAATTTAATAATTATCCATAGCGTCTAAAGTTGATGTTCAGTTGCGAATTAATGCAGTTGAATTCAAATTTAACTTACCCGCCTAGTCACAGTCGCCATAATGGGCAAATGACAATCTAGTAGACTTTGAGAGAGTGGTGGAGATGCCCCAGCCGGACCGTACTGCCTAAGGGTACACCTACATTGGATCCGATGCGATGCGACGCGATCCTATTCTATCACATAGGATGGTGGGTTGAAAAAACAAATAACTGCAATACGCAGTGAGTGCCTACACTGGATCAGATCCGACACGATTCTATTCTTTTCAATCCGATAGTGAAACTAGTCACTGCCTTCCGAATAATATACTATTAATTTTATTCTTTTATTTCTTATATTTTATATATATTATAGTGAAATATAAATATATTAAAAATAATTAATAAATAATATTAATTTTATAAATTGAAAGAACCAAATGTTATAACAATGAGGTAATATTACTATGTTAGAATATTTTTGTCTTGCTGTATGACTATAAATAAATAATTTAGTTGTTTTTCAAAAAAAAAAAAAAAATAGAATTTATTGTTTTTATTATATATTCGTGTTTTATATAATGATTTAATTTTATTTCTTTTGGTATTTTGTTGTTCATCTTTGCAAACGAGTATAAAAAATCAGAAAAGCCCTTACCTCCCAGAGTTGCCAACTGTTTAATAAAGAAATTAATAACGATAATAATTTTATCAAAAGTTAATGTTTCCAATTTTATTTGACGAATTAAAATTGTATGTAGGTATATTTTTATGTACATTTCTGATAGATATAATTTTATTCAACGGAAAAATAACCTTCGCTACTATATTTAATGGTTCATGAAGATTAGTAATAAAATATTTTACTGAGAATTGAGAATATTTAAGTTTGATTTATGACGGATATTTATATAATAGTTAATTATCAAATTGCAATGTACATTTTTTAATAAACATTTTAGACAATAAAGATTAAGTTGCCACACATGGTAACGGCTGGCTTATCGGATTGAAAACTAATGATTTTGAAATGTGAAAATCGCACCTGATCGAACAGAATTGCATCGGATCCAATGTAGGCGCTTCCGTATAAATAAACTATTTTGATTCCACGAGCGACTAAATCGGTCGGATTAGTCTGATAAAAACGGACGGATTCAATGTAGGCGCTCTCGATATATTTCAGTCATTTGGTTTGCTTCCGAATTCTGATCGTATCGGATCGGATCCAATGTAGGTGCACCCTAACCCACTCCGCGTTGAGACGCCGGTCCAGAAGTATCAAGAAGACGTAATATTGCTGATATCCACCACGAAGCACTGTTATGTTACCTGGAAATGTTGTTATTGTTCCAGTGCATGCATGCAATCGCCTATCAACCAGATGCTGTCAGATGACTGATAGAACGGAGGTAACGAGTCTAGGGAAGGCAAATTGTTAGTTTTATTAAATTATTGAGACCATTGATTGCCATCATTAAGTTCACCTAGTACCACCGCTTCAAACTAAAGACTATAAAATCGTATCGCCGTATCGCCCAATCGCCCCGTATTTCTTTTCTCTCAGATTATTTAGGATTTTAAGAAATTTTTTGTTGTATTATATGGCTATTCTTTTTATCATATCTAATTTAAGTATTCATTGTTCTTTAAATTGTATCAAAGTCATTCCTATTTTTCTTTTTAACGTTTTAACTATTATTCTTTTATGCCATTGTACTTTAGTTTTAATGAACCCATTTTTCAGCACCTGGCCTAGTTTAATAACAATTTCCCAATCACTACTCATAATTTTTTTTTTTGTTTTTATAATTCTAATCAAGGTAAGAACAGTTGACATATCAAAGCTTGGTAAAAGACGAATATACACGGTTCTGAAGTTACTCTCTTATCACAAATACAAACTTCGACTTAATGCCTAATAAAAATACAAATAATGGATAAAGTGTAGTATTGAAGAAGGAGGGGGGAGCAAGCTAAACTTATCTAAAGGAATTTTTCGAACCATTTCTCACGACCCCAGCATACTTCCATCTTATTTTTTCTTTTTCTTTTCTTTTTTTTTTTGCTTCTTCTGCTCCTGGCGCCTTCATCAGGCAAAGTGTTTTCCTCGGTAGGGGCAGGGCTGCCACATGAGCTGCGCTCGTAAAGTGAAGATAAAGAACCTTGGTGAAGATAAAAAACACTGTGAATAAATTAGCGCTATGGTCTCAGAGGACTGGCTTCAAATTCTCAATAAGTAAGACATGCTGTGTACATTTTAGCCGACACAGAAACCCCGGGATTCCACCACAAATAGTTCTAAGTAATGTCCCGTTGTTGTACACCAACAACGTCCGATTCTTAGGTCTCCAAATGGACAGCAAGCTAACTTGGTCAACCCATATAGAACAACTACAAATCAAAACTATTAATAGAATGAAGCTACTGAAAAAACTAGGGAACACCAGATGGGGATCAGACAGGAAAACCATGCTCCGCATTTATGAGGCACTGATCTTAAGTAAAATAGACTATGGCAGCTTTATATATGCGTCTGCCTCCCATAATAGGGTTAAAAGACTAGATGCACTTCATCATGCTGGTATACGGATTTCTACTGGAGCCTTCAGAACAAGTCCAGTATACAGTATCTGCGTCGAAGCCGGAATCCTTCCACTCACATATCGTCGCCAAAAACAAGGGGCCAAGTATATAACCAAAATATACACGCAACCAGAAAACCCAGTTTACTGCTCATTATTCCAAAGAATAAACGACAACAAGTATAGGAGGCTGAAAAATCCCTCTCTGCCGTTGTGGCACAGAATGAGAAATGTTATCTCCGAATTAGTTCAACACCAGACAACAAATACTCAAAGCGGAAAGCTAGCCCCGTGGGCTCTATCACCTCCACACATCAACTGCAAAATGTTGAAACTCTCCAAGAATAGTTCCCCACAAGAGATTTCACAAGCCTTTCTTGCTGAACTGAGTAACTATCAGTTTAACAAAATCTTATTTACAGATGGTTCTCGTACCAACAACTCTACATCGTGTGCTGTATATACTGGCGATACAACTTTTAAGTACAAGCTGAACAGTAATTGCGGTATCTTCACAGCTGAATTGACGGCTATTCTCAAGGCTCTTCAAATAACCCTTACAACACTAGATCAGTCAACAATAGTTTGTTCCGACTCACTGAGTGCTCTCAAAGCAATAATAAACACATTTTCAGATAATCCTGTCATACATGAAATTTACCAGGCCTTAAAACAAATAGCAGACTCATTAAGAGAAATAACTTTTTTTTGGGTCCCCAGCCACTCAGGAATTCTTGGAAATGAGAAAGCCGACAAAGCAGCATCAGAAGCCCATTCAATACAAGAAATAACGCTTTCTTATATCCCACCTGCAGATTTATTCCAACAAATAAAAGCAAATATCCTAAGCGAATGGCAACGGACTTGGACATCGCTAGAGAACAATAAACTGAAAATAATTAAACCGACTACCAGCAGCTGGGCATCATCTTCCAGGCAGTGTAGAAGAGAAGAAGTAGTTATTACCCGCCTTAGGATTGGTCACTGTCGTTTGACCCACGAACACCTGATAACAAAGAGAGACCCACCTCAATGTACACTGTGTAAGGTGACAGTTACAGTGCACCACATCTTCGAGGAGTGTCCTAGGTACAGTAGTGTAATGGAAAGGTGTGGCGTGCCTCGGCAGATGCTTAAGGCATTGGGCGATAACGAACAATGTGTAAATAATACGTTAGAATTTATTAAAAGCATCAACATATTCCAGTCAATTTGACATATACATAAAGGTATATGTGTGTATGTGGGTTTATATATATATATTTATATATCCAATATATATATATATATATATATATATATATATATATATATATATATATGTGTGTGTGTAATGTAATGTCTGTAGTGTGTGTACAACGTTATAAACTATGTTTGAACTATTAATTTGTGCAATTTTTATATAAATATTATAAATTTTATATTGTATTGTATTAAAAATTATATAGAAATATGTATAACGTTATACAAGTATTTATCCTTATATTACCTGTTTAATACGTTAATATGTCTCTGCTATATGTAATATGTTTCTATTATTAATATCCATTGTATTAATATATGTTTAATATATTAATATGCTTCTACTATATGTAATATGTTTCTATTATTATTATCAATTGTTTCTATTATATGTTTAATATGTTAACATGCTTCTACTATATGTAATATGTTACTTTTATTACGTATTATCTATTGTTTCTATTATATGTTTAATATGTTCCTACTATATATAATATGTTTCTATTATTATTATTATCTATTGTTTCTATTTCTATTATTATTACTATCTATTGTTTCTATTATATGTTTAATATGTTTCTACGATATGTAATATGTTACTATTATTATTGTCTATTGTTTCTATTAAGTAGTTGTAATTATCTAGATGTAAATATGTATATTTTCTAGTGGTGAGGGCAATAATAACCATTTGTAGTTGTTTGCCCTTAAAAAATAAAACAAACAAACAAGAACCTTGGAGGAACCATACGCTTTCGGATCAGCATGATTTACTTAGTTCGCGCTTCATCATGTTTAACGAGATAATGCGCAATGATAATTAAAAACAAAAGAAATCATAGTTATAGTGTGTTTTTATATCATTGCGTTGTATATGTTATATATACTACAAAATACTAAGCTTGAAAAATCCTAGGATAACAACATTCCAGAAGGCGTGCAAAAACGCAACAACAAAATAACAATAACAACAATAACAAAAGCGAGAACTATCCAAAAATGAAAAAAAAACAAGACATTAAGAGTTATTAATGAAGCCGGGATGACTATATGTGAGCAAAATTTTGACATTAAAAGGTCACCTGAGGTCTAGTGGTTAGCGTAACAAACTACTAAGCCCAAGATCGCGGGTTCGTAGCTCGGCAGGTGGCCCTAGGATTTTTTTTAAGGGAGTAAAAAATCCTTAGCTACGCCGTCCTTTGGAAGAGAGGTTAAAAGGGGGTCCCGAGCCTGTACGATGTCAGGTGCTCGTTAAAAATCCCTATCCTAATTAAACATGGATAGGAAAAATTTAGAGCTCCCACTGTAGCATCGTCCGATTAGCCATAGCAGCATGAAGTGACGTTAAATGAACTAATAATAACAGCTATCCAAAAAAACAAAAAACAAACAAGACATTAAGAGTTACTAATGAAGCCAGAATGACTATATGCGAGTGAAAGTTTGGCATTAAAATACAATTTTAATAATATTAACTCTCTTCTTACATTCTCTTTTGCAATTAATGTTCTTTACACTAGTATAAAGTATTTTCTACATATCAATATTAATACTGTATTTTCTAAAATATTTTTTATTTTCATTTTTATTTTATTTTATATAATTCGTTTCTAGATTTTTATAATTTTTATTTCTTCTTTTTTATTACCTATAATTTTTAGTGCGTAATTCTAATCACTTTCTAATTTACCCATATCATTTCATATTCCTATTGTATATTCAGTTTTTATTTTTTATCTGTAATACCTTAATTTTTTAACTGTCAACACTTTCTGTTTTATTATTATTTTCTACATTTTAACCTTCATAATTACCTTACTGTACATCTTTATCATTTTTTTTTTGCCTGTATTCACCTTCTTTTAGTTTATCTATATTTAAAATGTTTTAATATATTCGTACCGTTTTCTTAAATTGTCTGTATTTTGCATATAGCCCTGAAGAAGACCTACAGCGTAGGTCGAAACGTTGGCTATCAATAAAGATCTTCTGAAATTACTTGAGAATTTCATTTAGTGACCTCTACCCGGACCAATTTCTTCAACATTAAATTATGATAGGTCAACAATTATCATTAATACAATTTTAATAAGTTGGAAATATTACAAAGATGAATTGTAAGGAAAATGTTAGTGCCAAAAAATACATCAGAAGAATTGAAATGAACGAATTACTGTTGATAAATATCGAGATATAGGAAATATATCAAATCTATTGAGAAAAAAGAGAACCGTGTTTTTCGAACATAAATATTGGAGCACAAGATTTTCGAATATTAGTGAAATAAATGGAATAACGACATGCTGGGTTAAATAAAACAAAAATGTATGTAACAAAAAAGGAAGGTAAGAGGACAAAAATATCTTACAAATAAAATAATAATAACCGTTAATGATGCATTTTGTAATATCGTACACTTCTTTAATTAACATAAAATAATGAATCTCTACAATCAAAGTTATTACCTGATAGTGATTGAGCAACTATTACCTATTAATTATAGCAATAAAAATTAAAGTTTTAAACTTTATTTATCTATGCCAGCGTCGGAGGGTTTGAACGAGATGTAGGTGGGAGGATTTCGGTAACTCACCCTTGAAACGATCCTCAAGGTGTGAGTAGTAAAACATGTCTGTAAATCTGTAAACAGCGATTGGTTGTATCGGCATCGAGCATCCGGGTTCACTAACCTTTTATTATTTATTTTAAATAATCTATTATACCTACAGCCCCGAATAAGTTGCTAATTGTAAGTCTTTTTAACTGATTTATTTATTCTGTAAAGAATACAAGGAATGTTACAATATAATTTGGTAAATTAACAATAGAATCAAACAATATTCATACCCGTAAAGAATAATTAAATTACACGTTATTGAAATACAACTTTCTGATAAAACATTTAGAATATTACGATTTCAATCTTGTCCAGTGAAACCTCTCTCTTAGGGTGCACCTACATTGGATCCGATGCGATGCGACGCGATCCTATATTACAACAAAGGATGGTGGGCTGAAAAAACAAATAACTGAAATACGCAGTGAGTGCCTACACTGGATCAGATCCAACGTGATTCTATTCTTTTCAATCCGATAGTGAAACTAGTCACTGCCTTCCGAATAAAACAGTATTAACTTTATTCTTTTATTTCTTATATTTTATATATATTATAGTGAAATATAAATATATTAAAATAATTAATAAATAATCTTAATTTTATAAATTTAAAGAACCAAATGTTATAACAATGAGCTAATATTACAATATTAGAATATTTTTGTCATGCTATTTCAATATAAATAAATAATTTAGTTTTTTTTTAAATAGAATTTATTGTTATTTTTTTATATATTCGTGTTTTATATAATGATTTAATTTTCTCGATTGTGATAATATTTGTTTGATCACAAAATCGAGGCTCGTTTGTTTCGAACTAATTCTTTGTCTATTTTGTTGCTCATCTTTGCAAACGAGTATAAAAAATCAGAAAAGCCCTTACCTCCCAATGTTGCCAACTGTTTAACAAATTAATTAAACATTACGATGATAATTTTATCAAAAGTTAATGTTTCCAATTTTATTTGACGAATTAAAATTATATGTAGGTATATTTTTTATGTACATTTCTGATAGATATAATTTTATTCAACGGAAAAATAACCTTCGCTACTATATTTAATGACTCATGAAGATAAGTAATAAAATATTTTAATGAGAATTGAGAATATTTAATTTTGATTTATGACGGATATTTATATAATAGTTAATTATCAAATTACAATGTACATTTTTTAATTAACATTTTAGACAATAAAGGTTAAGTTGGCACACATGGTAAAGGCTGGCTTTTCGGATTGAAAACTAATGATTTTGAAATGTGAAAATCGCACCTGATCGTACAATATCGGTTCGGATCCAATGTAGGCGCTTCCGTATAAATAAACTATTTTGATTCCATGACTAAATCGCTCGGATTGTTGGGATAAAAATGGATCGGATCGGAGCGGTTCCAATGTAGGCGCTCTCGATATATTTCAGTCATTTGGTTTGCTTCCGAATTCTGATCGTATCGCATCGGATCCAATGTAGGTGCACCCTTAGATAACCAAAAACACATGGCGGGCGATTGTCGTCATTGATATCTACATATCGTACATAACGTATGGAATTTACATTGATTTACTCCGATTTGAGTTTCTTGTACTTAACGAAACGGAATCGTGTTGTTTTCATAGTTAGGCTAAGCCAGGCATTGGCTTGAAAAGGAATTATTGCTTATAAAACATCTCCATCCCAAGCCGAACCGTATGAGAGTGACGAGATTCCGCTCCCCTTAATAGAATTAACTCAATATGGACCAAATTCGACGTAACCACTTGTTCACTGGAGCTTAAGATACAATGATGATTTTTATTTTTTTTTATAAATCAAAGGGCCAAATTATACTCATGATAATATTTTAACATCCCAGTTCGTCACTTAGAAAAAATCCTAAAATATACGTTTAGTTGTAAAATTTATGAATATTTCATGCCATTAAAAATAATTGAAAAGAAATAAAGAATAAAATGAGTTTAAAGTATAATGTCAATAGTTAGATATATTTACAAAAAAAAATCATATATTTATACGTCGAATATAGATACCATTTTTAAGAACATTTATGTGTCAATGGCTATTTGAACCTGATCTATTCTAGAGGCCACTTGTCATACATTTTACTTTAAACGGAGAGTCTTCTGATTCGATTTGAAAAGGCCAATCACTTAGATCCGCCTGGGAGGATGAGCAAGCTAAGTGTTGGAATGAGGACGGGGGCGATGAGATCAGTCGGAGGAGGAAGGGATTGGGACAATAGGCGATTCCAGGATTAGATTTCTATCTCTCTCTTGTTTCTATCTCAACGGAGGGCAAAGCTAAGTCATCTCAATCATATTTCAAAGTCGTTCATTTAACTACGGAAATATAATAATATTACGAATTAATAAACGTAAATATATGTGAATGAAATTAGTTCGATTCTAATAAAAGAGTGATAAAAAATCAATTATTATTTTTAATTGGCAGATAACAGTACTATTTGCTGGACTGCCGTGCTTTATATGAGCGAAAAGTTTAACTGTTTTGAGCCAGACCTTATTTATTAATAAGTTATTTTTTTATTAATTTAAAGCCATATTGTACTGCTATGGATAAGACGCTACTACAGTGGGAGCCCTAAAGCCCTTAAACGAGTACCTGACATTGCACAGGCTCGGAAACGCTATTTTACGTTCCCTCTGAAGGACGGTATAATTAAAGATTTTTGTTCCCTTTAAAAACTATAAGCCACCAGCTTTGGTGCAATCCCGCGATCTTGAGCATAGTTGGTTGTTTTGCTTACGTTACACTACAGGCCACCCCATTAATAAAGGCAATACTCAAAAATAAATATTCTTTCACAGTTATGATACACTCTTTATGGTTTTAATTTGTTGGACAAATAAAAAAAAAATATTACTGTAAGTGGTAATTGATATAAATAATGAGAATCATAAATTCATTGTAAGAATCTATTTAACAAATATGTTCAATTTTTCGTTTGTTACCGTAGTGTTTACGATAAATTTGAGCTGGTTTAAGATTTAAATAACAAATAATTTGTCAATTACTTTGTAAAATTTTAATATTAATAAACTCAGCTGTACTAAAAGAATATTCACAATATTATTTAGTAATAAATAACGGTATTATATTAGTTCATTATGCCATATTTAAATACAATAAAACAAATATAATATAATAATTGCTAAAAAAATATCTGGGTGTAGAATTAATGAACCTACCCCGTTTACATCTAGGGGGAATAGCGTTCTGGTTTTATAGTATGTGAAATAGCCACCTAGATGGCCTGCTTCGGGGAAAGAAATGTAGGTCTTTGTGCGCCCGCAGGATGCGAACAGCCACAATCCTTTTTTTTTTTAGATTTTTCTCTGTCCTTGAATCCGAGTTTAAGTCGGTGGGAAAGAGAATGGTGAATCTGTCTCAAAGAGATAATTTAAGGATCTATGGACAGCCTGCCGCTGTACCACGGAAACCATGGTTCCCAGCAGCTTGAGGTTGGACGATCTTATCCATATCTATGCTTGAATATGGTTCAGTCATACACGGACCTACTCACCCCTGATCCTCTAGGTAGAACTAGACAGGCAGGGGTAGTGGCCAAGACATCTATTGATGAATACAAGCGGAATCCCGGCAGCTTCTCCTTCAGTTGAGGGTACTTGAGGCCTTTGAGATCTTGCTCAGCCTCCACTTGCTTTCGGAACCTGTGATGACAGCATATGTTTCTGTGTATTATAATATATTTATTATATTATTGTAGTTGTATTTTTCACCATGCATTATCCCCTTTTCTAGTTTCTTTTACTTACGGATAAAAGACGCTCGACTGAAAACATTTAGCTCTTAATAAACAAAGTTGTTTATTCACAGGTCAAATATTATCTATAGATTCCAAAGAATGTGTAATATCTTTAAGAAGGTATTTATTTGTAGACAATTTATCTCCCTTTCTGGCAAGATTCCTTGAGCGTCTTCCCCTTATAAACGAAAATTCCTATGTCTCTTCCAATATTCCTGTGCTTTCTTTTGGATATAAATACATTTTTATGTATGATTTAAATCAATATAACAGTTTATTTAATTATTTATTAAAACTCTTTTACAAACATAGAAAACACCTGTACCATTACTAAATATTCAATAAAAAAAAATGGTAATAGTAATTGAAAAGGTCTGTACTCTTTATAATTCAACGATTGAGCATGAAAGTGATTTGGTCAAGATAACGCACAACCACCAGGTGTTCTCTCAAAATTAATAATAAGTGAACTGGAAACGCAATGGTGTTCTTTCTACCTCCAACGTTTAAATAATAAAAACATGGGTACAACGTTTAATGTTCTTCTGCCTACTATATGTTGACAGAAGTCACATTTCAATGAAACGGTCTTGTTTTCTTAAAGACATTATATTTTTTTTAATTATTAATATCTTTTTTAAAATTTAATTTATTGATATTTACAACTATAGTAATATTACAATAAGTAAATCTGCTGATATGTACAATTTGACATTAAACACTTGTGGAGAAACTACCCATCGGTAGCACTCCAATAAAGTTCTATAGTAGATGGTCTCGAGGCCCATCTTCTTTTGAGACGCCTCGGAGGGTTATCAGGAATAGTATGGGAAGCAAGTTGAGAGACTAGCGGATTCAAGTGTGTATGGAGTTTGTCATGGAAGGATAGGTATCTAGTTTGGGCCAAATCAGTAACATATGGGATATTAAGATCATGATGGATGAGTTTGTTTGTGACATAATAAGGAGCATTGAGGATTTTACGAAGGATTTTGTATTGTAAGGATTGGATACGAGATGAATTGGATGGTTTAGTAGAGCCCCAAAATTCAACTCCGTATGTCCAAATAGGCCTGATAACTGTCATGTAAATGAATCTTTTGTAATTAATTGGGAGCTTAGAGCGTTTGTCCAGTAAATGTTGAAATAGGCGAAAACGACGAGCAGCTTCTTGTCTTTTCAGTCTTGTATGAGGATTTCAAGTGAGACGTTTGTCCAGATGGAGTCCTAGGAAACGTATCTGTTCGACAGGGATCAGTGGAATTTTATTGATGATACAGTAGGGCAGGAATTTGTAGGTTTACGACGAAGGGTGAAGGTAATTTGATGGTATTTGTTAGGATTTATTTTAATTCTCCAATTTTTACACCTTTCTTGAAGGTTTAAGATATGATATGGAAGATATTGGGATGCAATAAATGGATCCTTATTTACTGATAACACACACATGTGTCGTCAGCGTACTTAGTGAGGACAGTGCTTGGGTGGGTTGGGATGTCAGCTGTATATATCGTGTATAGGATGGGACCCATGATACTACCTTGAGGAACTCTGGCAATTATTAATATCAGAAACGAAACATGTATAATTTCCGGATTACCAAGACATATAATATTATTTCCTTCCTGGATTTTTCTTTATTTTTTCTGGAATTCCGATCACGTATGGATGATTTTTAAGAAGACTTCTAGAAAAAAATTCTATTTCGTGTAATAAAACAAACGGAAAATTTAGCATAATTAACGGAATCATTTCTAGCCAGAATCGTACTTGTTAATTCAAATACAATCACAATATAAGAAAAAAAAGGAAACTAATTCTAGAAAAACATTATAATAGAGTTACTAATAATAAAGAAAAGGAGAAAAATACCTAAAACTAAAACTTAGTCATTAAAATAAAAAAGAGAATAAAAACTTTAAACTAATTGAAGAAATTTTATAATCTGGAATCTTGATGAGAAATAAAAAGAATAAATTGACAAACTCAAAGAAATTAATCATAAATAAAAAATAAGATAATCCTATTTACATAATAAAATTTAAAATAAATTATTTTACCTGTTATTTTTAAACGACTGATTGGCTTTTGAAATAGACACCTTTAATTAAATTTCGTTAATGCATTGATTTTATCAATGTTTGGGCGCCTAAATGTTGAGAATAAGTCGTTGTTGCTAAACCTTGGAGGTGAGTAACAGATGATGGAGGTTAATTGGTTCATTAAATTTCAGGATTAGTGATTAAGACCGGAAAACGTTAATTACATAAAAAATTGTATCACTACAACTCATGAGAAGTCTTGGGTTCAGTAGTTTGTAGAGACTGTACTGTTTTATAGAACAACGGTTGCGGAGATATGTGATTTGTCCAAGATCACACTTAAATAGTCCCAGCAGGGTCCCCAGATCCGAAAGTCCCAGTCTGTTAACTGATTAAATGAATTTTAATGATTTGAACCCGGGACCTTTGCCTCTAACAGTAAGTCACTAAAGCTATGATATAACATGGATATGGAAATAGTTATTATAAAATAAACGAACCCGGGACAGGTTGGTTTAATAAATAATTGTACAATCATCTTATTCAAAGAGAACAATATGAACCTAAATATTAATTTCCCACCATAGCAAACAACTTCTAAGTATTCCTCCAACAATCGTCTTCTTCCTGGAAGCTTTCAATAAACCTCAGGATTCATATTAATATTGAGACAGGAGTCGAGGGCGAAAACTTGAAGCTCCAGCGCTCTGTGTATTTGTGAGAGCTGACCAGTCGCGAGAGTGGAGGCGGAGTAATGAAATTTCCCGGAAGTAAACATTTGAACTGAACTGGTTCGACTGTTTGAACTCTCCCAGCGGAGGATTAACATAGCTCTTAATTCATCCTCTGTACTCCCTCTCGATTTTAAATACGAGATCCTCCGTAGGAGGAAGGAAACCGTGTTTATATTTCAGAACAATATTTACTCGTGGAAGCGGGACCGCCCCCGATCGTTCCTGGGTACAGGAGAGTACATAAGTAGCGGCTTTTGAGGCCAAAGGGACTTTTTGATAAGTACAAATATCTGGAGGCTGGAAGGGAAACTGAGGAAGGCCAAATGAACTGGAATATTAAAAAAAAAAAGAAGCATTTCTTGGTACGTCGGCTGTTGAAAAGTAAAGTTTAGAAATAAAAAATTACTAAGAAGAATACAAAAAAGATAGAAAAGAAAGAAAAGTGTAACAAGCTGAGTAAAGTAAAAGTAGATAAATTAAATGATAACTGTTAAGGATCTGTGCTCGAAGCGTCCTTACTGAACATTTCCTAGGCCCAGGGGTCGTGATAATAACGGATATATCAGGAATTTTCGATTAATTGAGCTAATTCAATTAACAATTGATTAAATTACATTTTATTTCAAGAATGCCTAGTCAAAAAGGAGCAGCACATCCCGGACACGGTGGTAAAATAAAAATATCCCTAATACTCTAATCCAAGATTTCTTGGAATAAATGCACGCTCAAAAAAACAATGTTTTTTTCATCTTAGCCACTCTGCCTTCAAACAATGAAATTCGTCCATAATAAGACCTATTGAATAACTGATACCGTAGAAGGTTGAGCGAACCCGGATGGGAAGGTTTGTTGTAGCCCTGCTCCGAGTCGATTCCACCTCAAAGGGAATAATTCAGTGAGCTACTTGAAGGCTTCCTTAATTTGTTTATTCATGCCAGGATGAGGAAGTTGTCGCTGTGGGCCAATCAAAGGAACCGGTATTTACTAGTGCGGGGCCAATGTGCAACGAATTAAGTGATCATTTGCTCAATGAGTCGGTTAATTATCGTTAATAATTTATGTAAATATATTCATCATCAAAAGTAAACAAGTGATGTAATATTAAATATAGAAATTGACTTTATTTTAACTTAAAACGTAAAATTTTTTTTCAGGTCACCTGTGGTCTAGTGGTTAGCGTAACAAACTACTAAACCCAAGATCGCGGGTTCGTAGCCCGGCAGGGGGCCCTAGGATTTTTTAAGGGAGTAAAAAATCCTTAGTTACGCCGTCTTTCGGAAGGGACGTTAAACGGGGGTCCCGAGCCTGCACGATGTCAGGTACTCGTCAAAAATACCTATCCTAATTAAAACTAGATAGACAAAATTTAGAGCTCCCACTGTAGCATCGTCCGATTAGCCATAGCAGCATAAAGTGAGGTTAAATGAACAAACAAACAACTTAAAAATTTAATATATAAAACTCCTACATATTCTTAAAAAAAGTAATTTTAGGTTTAAACAGAGGAATATTTAAGTCATTAATGATACAGTATACTACCTTCATTACCATATTAATGATACAGTATTATTATCTCAGGGAGGCATCGCATTTTATCATTTTAATATTATTCAGTTCAAAGGAATCTTACTGTTCCCTGAGATCATTGTGTGAGCAGTGAATCCAATATACCAGTATGTTAGAAATTCGTGTAAGGCTTCAACAGCAAAACTTTATCATCAGAACATTAGTAATGAAAAGTTTTGGCACGGATCCATATTACGATTATATGATTAATATCGAAATTGTCGCTTGGTGTTGAACTGTAATATTATTATTTGCAAAACAGTTGAGCTCTGACTTATTGACAAAGTTCAATAACTGTATCGATCCTTAGTTGAGATGGAACGCTCTGTGACAGTTTCGATTAATTGTTTGGGACTAGTTCGGTGCGGCTCCCGTTGAGCGTTGCGTAGTGAGTATTTGTGCCCCAATTATTCTAGTTGTGAGATTAGATGTCAAGTTGAAAACAGAGCTCAACTGTTGCCGTGGCGACGGCGTCAGGTAGCTGACAGGTGAATGTAAATGGCCGGCAATATAGGGTCGAATGAGTTGCCAGTTACTCCCTCATTATTCTCTCACATTCATCATATTAGCTGATGTCCCTATGACAGCCTCACGAAAAGGTCACCTCCATTTAAATATTCTATATAGTCGTTATTTAGATGGCCTTTCCTGCTTCTTTAGAGAACGGGGTAACTCAGCTTCAAATGAGAATGATTTAACGTTAATTAACATGATGATAATGGTCATTTTTTTACTTGGTTTTGTTTAACGTATCTCCAACCATAATCTTAAGCCATTAGCGGCGACTGTTCTTCTTCATGTAATTTCGTAACTTTTAAATAATCAAGCGTCTTCTGTATATTAGTATTTCTTTCAAACGGTAGACATATTTCAATACTCAAGTTTTTTCTCTCTTCTTGATATTTTTTACATTCAAACATATCATTGACAGAAATATTTCTACTATTACTGGTTTAGCAAGATGGTAGGTACAGCCCTAAGAGATGCTGAATGCCAGTTAATTCAATATGGCCTTTTTCTTACCTGCTTGTTACGCCGCATTCTTCGGGTGTTAGGCCTTTTGGAGGGATCCTTTTGTCTTTTATTTGACAGAGGTGGTTTTACAGAAGACTCTTTCACTTTTCGTCCAAATTTTCTTTAATTTCATTGGATATAACATGTTATCATTCCGACAATTCCTCTGGTTGTATTCTTGGCCCAATCCTTTATACAGTTTATAGAGCTGACAGCCCAACTCATCCTAATACTATTCTTATCACGTATGCAGATGATACATATGTATTATCAGTCAACACCAATCCAGTTATTGTATCCCAAAGCCTCCAATCCCATATCACTGATCTTGAAGAATGGTGTCAAAACTGGAGAATTAAAATAAATTCTCAAAAATCGCATCAAACCAATGACTTACTGCCCATCAGTATCCTGTAATAATATCCCACTGGTGCCTGTAGAACAGATCCGATACTTAGGGTTGCATCTCGAGAAACGATTAACCTGGAATCCTCATACAAGACTGAAAAGACAAGAAACCGCTCGACGTTTCAGGCTACTTCAACACTTACTAGACAAACGCTCTAAGCTCCCAATTAACTACAAAAGACTCATCTACATGACCATCATAAGACCTATTTGGACTTACGGAATAGAGCTTTGGGGCTCACCTAAGCCATCGAATTCCTCTCGTATCCAATCCATCAATAAAGTCGTCCTTAACGACCTTAATGTCCCTTTTGTTTCTGATTTGGTCCGAACCGGGTATCTATCTTTTCATAACCAACTTCATTCCCACTCAAACCCTCTAGTTTCAAACCTAGCTTCCTCTCCAATTCCCAATAATCCTCCGAGACGTCTGAAAAAATGATGGCCACGTGACCTTCTTAGTTGAGCTTTGATTTGAGTACTACCACAGCAGTGGGTAGTTTCTCTACTTGTCATTCTCATATCATTACGTATCATTTATCCTATTTACTTGTTCTATTATTGTAATACAGTTGTAAATATATATAAATAATTTTTTTTTTAAATCATTCCGACAAACATGTTGATCTTAAGAAGGGATCGTCACCATCTTTTGCTTTGATTGGCCCCCGCCAAATCAGCAACAAAACTGTGTTTGTTGTCTAGAGTTCTGAGGATTTTATCACAGATAGTGAATCTGTTGCTATGCAGTTTAGTTCGTTAGTCATATAAATTTCTTGTTTAATTTAATTCGTAAGAACACATTGTAATATAGATTTAGTTGTTTTATAAATATTTAGAAATGTTACGAATATAATGTGTTTCACAGTCATTGAATTTTAATGAATTTAATTCATTCAAAAAACGTGCATTGAATTAAAATAATAATAAATACGATATAACATCTAAGCAGAATAGTGATTAAAGTTTTCAGGTAAACTTCAGTTTCATTTTTCTCGTCAGAAAAACACTCATTTACCTTATCTAAATTTAGATAATTTATAAATATTTAGAAACTATTTATCAATAAATAATTCACCCAGCATATCTACTATAGCGCTGAGATGATATGCTGAAGGTCCTGGCATACTCTATGGCATATATGGCACTAGCGTTGTTTCAGAACAAAGCAGTCTCTACTGTGTACTGAACCGCAGATCCTTCGTAGCTTTTTCTGCTTTATTGATTCGAAATTATCTCAAAGTAAATAAATATTCAATATAAGGATCGCAACTATTGCAGTTTCCTGTCTGCTTCAGATATTACAACATTCAAAACTGATTCAATGTCGTGGAAACACTAGTGCACAATCATGTTTAACATGAGCTATGACGCAGGTACACGCCTTGATCAATCAGGCTGTATCTCACCAACCTAAGTACCTCAACCTGAATTGCAACTCATTGTTTACCATCATTATTGATTTTAAAATTAATTATATTAAATGTTTCGAAGCGACTGGTCTCGATCCAGATCTCTAGTTGGAATTAAATTATTTATTCCTTACAATCGTGGATCGACAAATTGGTATCAAGAGATCCTCTATACAAAAACCGTCCAGTCCCTATAATATGAGTCCCATTTTTTGGATGTCAAATAATTTCTCTGAATACCAGTTCACTTAGAACCAGTCGAGTATTTAGCAATTACTCTTATAAAGATTTTTCGTGGAATGTTTATAATAGACTGGTTTATTTTATTATGGGCTTTGTCATTATTATTATTTTGTTTTTTGGCTAAGCTACCAAAAATGGAGAATTGGAAACGAAGTTTTTAAGAAGAACTAAAAATTGTAAATGTTTGACAATGAAAACCCTCTTAGGAATCACCCAGTCTCTAAATATGGTAGCAATTCATTGGAGAAAGCCTGACAACAGAGAGAAATTTCGACCAAATCACTTCCCGCCATTGCCTTAGAAGCAGTACAGTCTTTACCAAAAATATTTGGTCGTTAGTAGAATACTACTAACGACTCCTTCGTTGACTGTATGGTTAGTTTTTTTTTTTCTAACCAGCCAAAAATGTAGAATTTGAAACACTACATAGAATCAAAAACAATGTCATTGACGAACCTAGTAATATACTTTTTTAATTATTCAACATTTTAACGTCCTAAGAGCAGGAGTAGTACCCTGTATCCTGTATCCTAACAGTTTATGATAGGTATTGGGTTCATTTTTTGATACAGACTGTACTATTCCCTTTAGAACAATTCTAAAGGAAGGTATTTTGTCCGAGATCAGGCTTAACCGAGGAGTTTTTAAGGCTATATAAAAATTGCTAGTGTTTAATTGGCGAATAATTCACCATTTTTGAATTTTTAAGTTTTACTGTCAGCATTCAGAAAAAATACGATTAGAGCACTGCCACAATATATTGCTTTAGCAGCAGTACTGTCACAACAGAAAACTGTGACTAAGCTAGTAATAAGTAGTAAGTAGTAATTAGTTATAAAAATATTTATGTTTTATTAAATAATAATAACAGCATTAATATTTTACTTCATTAATTATTTTCACGTAAATAATTGCTTTAAACTAACGAGATAATAAAAACAAAGTGGTAGTTACTGAAGCCTCGATTTGGACAAGACGCTTCTTTGGACGAAATCCTTTCTAATCCCTTGGCTTATACTAGATCGTGCTCGCCGCATATTGTCTACACAAGGTCTTATCTGCTTAGCTATCAGTAAATTAATAAGATTATTTATTATTAAATTTTGATTATTTTTTTTTAATGTTTTTATTTTCAAACTGCCTAATAAAAAAGAACTGCATTTCGCGGGCAGTTTTTGTTTTCACTAATAATTATTCTGATTTCTATGGATTTATGTAAGATTAATTATATGGAAATGGTTGACTATACCTTAGACGAGTTTGAAATGTTCGCGGGTGCTGTTAATAAATTTGTAATTTATTTGTGCCAATGGTTCGACACAATTTATAAGCCTTCATGAGGGCAAAGGGATGAAGAGACAGTCAGTTGAAGTTGGACTCTTCATCCAACTGCCGTGATGATGGCCTAAAAATGAGGTCAAACAAGGACAAATCACCTCCTTGCACAACGTTTTCCATGAAACAGTACAGTCTCTACCATGTGCTAAACCCCAAACCCAATTACGGATTGTAGTGGTACAAGTTTTTTTATTGAGTTGCAATTTGACTCCACATCCCTCAGACCTGATGATGGCCTTAAATCTCGATCGAAACGTAAGTAAATATAACAAGTCTGACTTATTTTTTGTAATTTATTGACGGCACCTCCTGCACCTCCTCACCAGTGGATTTATTTTAGACTTTTGTACAAATTACTTAAATACTGTTGGAGGTACAACTTAAACATCTTGACAACTTTGCTCTAGATTCCTGACGAATAATAAAACAATATAAAATAGATTTTAAATAAATAAGGGAAGAATTTATAATATCTATATTTATGTTATGAGTTTTGATACTCCACTGAGGAAAAAAAAGATAATATCTAGAATATCGTCTGGTCTAGGATATATAACGGACGATTTCGGTCAAATAATAGATATCTAACTAAAAACAAAAACGAAAAAAAAACTCACGGAATTGTCTCCTTGTGGACGTGACCCACATTTCCTTCAATAACAGAATCAAACGCCGAAGGACGAATTGTGAATCCTTTCCAAGTTGAAAAGTGTTTTTTTATTCCTAAGTTAAAATAAATATAGTGTTTTCTTTTCATAAATTAATCTCTATTAACTTTCAGTTAAAAAATCAAAGGCTTTATTGACATTTTCACTCAATCTAATTGTGAAATGATTTAATTTATTCTTCCAAGGATGGTAGTATGTTTCTGAACAAAGAATAAACAATAACTTTTGAGTTAATAATTTTCAATAATATCATTTTTAATCGGACAAGACAATCGCTTCGTGATAAGAAGAATCCAAATTTTGAATAAAAAAAATAAATAAAAAATACGTCTGCCTGCCCTCCACTAAAATTATTGAACCCATCTTCATTAGATTCAGTAGAAAAACCACGATGGTCTTTAGAACTAGTCTTTATGCTTGAATGTGATAGCCGATAGAATCCGATAAGCTTGTATCTCAGCCATTTTTAAGAAACAGAGGAAGAACACGAGCGATTAGAATCAGAATATTAATTCTATAAAAATGCATTGGGTTGTTTAATTTCGATAATAAATATTTGTAACTGTCCATAAGAAAGGATGTTTTATCATTACTACTCAAAATTTGACGGTTTCATTTAAATTTGACAATTCAAGATATTTAAAATCACAATATTGAATAAAAAAAGGACTGTCTGGACAAAGAATAGGTTTTCGTAATTTTTTTTTTTTTTGTTATTCATACTGAAACGGTAAATTCGCTTTAGTTTGTTACAAATAAAAACCCAAAACACCGAAATAGGGCCATTGTATCTCACCGAAATAGATGAGATACAATATTTTAACTTTTTAGACTTATAATTGTCTTAAAACAGTACAGTCTCTACCACGTGCTGACTCCAAGACTCTTCAAGGATTTTAGTGGTATAGTAAAAAAAAAAGACTAACACTACTCGCCTCCTTAGCCTCCTGGACTACCAATTATAGTTCCTCAGATTCCACGCATATATTTCCTATTTATGCTTTCTTTGATCCATCATAGGCATCATCCTTACTCCACTTATTTACATTCTTCACTGAAACGTTTTAAGGAAATGCTAATTTTATAGGCAGCGGCGTAGCTCTGGTTGTAGAGCGCTGAGTATGCTAAAGCTCTCGTGTTCGAAACCAGCTGTGGCATTAGATTATTTAATCTGTCAACAGCTAGGGGACCTATGGGTCCTGCAGACCTTCCTGGTGCTCATCCAGCCTCTATAAAGTTGGTAATCTTAATTGGACTCTGATCTCGGACAAATCACCTCTCTGAACAACCATTGTCCTGAATCCAAGACTATGGATGGTTTGTCTTTAGTATATACAGGTATAATTACAATAAAATTGTAAAAACAACTAATCCCATAGAAGATGCCCTAATTACCCCCTATTATTCCTCATCATTTTGCTATTTTATTGCTGAATTTTATAGATTTGTTATATAAACTATTATAGAAACCGTCCGGAACTTGATTAATTATTTGATATCAAGAAAACGTAAACTTCTAAGCGATAAGAAAAGGTCTAAGTGAAATTATAAATGCTTATTTGAATTAAAATTATTTGGAAATAATAATTTCACAGTAATTTTTTCAATGTTATCATGACACCATTTCTTTCATAATTTATTGCAACTTTAAATTTATATTAGAACATATCCAATCCTTGTAATCCAAAATCCTTCGTAAAATCCTCAATGCTCCTTATTATGTCACAAACAAACTCATCCATCATGATCTTAATATCCCATATGTTACTGATTTGGCCCAAACTAGATACCTATCCTTCCATGACAAGCTCCATACACACTTGAATCCGCTAGTCTTTCAACTTGCTTCCCATACTATTCCTGATAACCCTCCGAGGCGTCTGAAAAGAAGATGGCCTCGAGACCATCTACTATAGAACTTTTTGGAGTGCTACCGATGGGTAGTTTCTCCACAAGTGCTTTTCAAGTCGTATTGTACAAATAGCAGATTTACTTATTGTAATGTTATTATAGTTGTAAATATCAATAAATTAAATTAAATTAAAAAAAAATATTATAACAAGGTAGTTCTAAATATTTTATTAGGTTCTACTATTATATCACTGCTTTCTAAATACAGAGCATGGCTAGAGTGTATTGGTTGTTTTTTTATGAGAGTAAGTATCCCTTAAGCCCATCAACTTAGCAACTCTTAAAAGCAGGAGTCAGGTCAGGTATGTAAGCCGCCAAAGCCCCTACAAGAAGCTCACTCAACTTGGACAAGTTCCTGATACTTAAGTCCCTGTTACAAAAAATAACCGTGTACAATAAACAGCTGTTACTAATAAATCATTAAAATAGACTATTCTCTGTGCATGTCGTTGATATTAATTAGGTTCATGTTACAAAAATAACCGTGAACACTGTTAAATATATGAATAACACTGTTACTGACAAATCACGATGCTAGTTTATTCTATGAATATTCCGGCAATGTCCTAATATCGTGACTCAACAATGATGTACAGTTCGCCGCTTCAGGCTACTTCAACATTTACTAGACAAACGCTCTACGCTCCCAATTAATTACAATAGTTACAATATACTCCTACATGGCAATCATTAGACCCATCTGAACTTAACGAGTAGAGCTTTGGGGCTCCACCAAACTATTAAATTCCTCTCGTATTCAATCCATCAATAAAGTCGTCCATAACGACCTTAATATCCCTTTTGTTGCTGATTTGGCCCGAACCCGGTATCTATCCTTTCATAGCAAACTTCATTACTACTCAAACCCTCTAGTTTCAAACCTAGCTTCCTCTTCAATTCCCAAAATCCTCCGAGGCGTCTGAAAAGGAGATGGCCACGTGACTTTTATTAGTTGAGCTTTGATTTGAGTACTACCACAGCAGCGTGTAGTTTCTCTACTTGTCATTCTCGTAATAATCTTATCCTTATGATCTAAAATCCTTCGTAAAATCCTCAATTCTCATTATTTTTTACGAACAAAGTAATCATAACGAACTCAATGTCCCATTTGTTGCTGATTTGACCTGAATCCGATATCAATCTTTTCATGACAAACTTTACTTCCACTCAAACCCAATAATTTCAAACCTAGCAACCTCATAAATTCCTGATAATCCTCCGAGAGTCTGAAAAGAAGATGGCCTCGTAACTTTCTTGTTGAACATTTTATTTGGGTACTACCACTGGGTAGTTTCTCTACTTGTCTTAATGCATGACAATACGTACCTACCATTAATCCTGTTTACTTTTATTAGTTTAATATAGTTGTAAATTCCATTGAATAATGCAAAAAATTCTTTTATTATTCTGTTGCATTTATTCTTTCAACATCTAATTTCAATTAATTTCCGTAAAACAAGTAAGATTTAGGATTAGGCGTCATATAGTTCTTTTTGATATTTAATTTCAATTATATTCTCACCTCTAGATCAGTTAACAAATTAACTATTCGATGACTATCATAAGACCTATAAAAATTATTTCAATTTTAATTGTCTTTTGAGGAGAAAATAGAACCGTTAAAAATATGAAATAACGAATCATCTAATCGATTATAGTTCGTATCGACTTAGAGGCAAGAAGTTGAAGTGCTTATTTTATGAAAATTGCAAAAAAATACAAAAAAAAAAAATTAAAATTATTTATTATGATTTTATATTCGATTACGAACTTCACGAAACTAAAAATGCTTAACTTAAAGTATTTCCTTCTTTTCCTTTAAACTTTTTCCCACCAACAAACCCTGATTGCATTTCATACTTAGAAATCTAACTGGTCTTCAAAAGTTTTAAGAAAACATTGTTTTATCCTTTAATTAATGTGAGATTTGTATTAAATAGCATTTTTTAAATATTAATTTAATATTTTATTTGCAATTTCCTCAGGCTGTAAGGTTTCGAAACCGGATTTGGTAAAAATATTACGGATTATGTTCACCTTTCACCGTTCACCTTTGGGATGGAGAGATCGTTCTTGGGCTCTCTCAGCCTCTATAAAATGCGGTCGAGCATGATCTCGTCCAAATCACATCCCTACTCTTTTTTTGGATCTATTGAAACAGCTATTTTGAAATCACGAAACGGCCTTTTAAGACCACGAGAATATCACTACTTTTCCGTTATCATTTTCGCCCTTCTTATCTCCCAGTATTCTCTTATCATTTTTGTGTGCTTTTGCTTTCTCTCTTTCGACCACGCAGTGTCCTTCCTTTCTGTTTTTCTCAGTTTTCCACAAGAACCTTCATTTTTTTCGCATTGTTTTCTATTTGGGCAGTTTTCGTCTGTCATTTTTAATTTTTATATTTCTTCTTTTATTTGTTTTCCATATTCTCTTGTATTCACGAATATTTTCCAAGACTTTCTTGTTTAGTCTCCCTTGGTCCATTCTTACCATAAAATCATAGTCATCTGATTCTTATTTCGGTTTCCAGGTCTTCATCTACCTGTTTCTTCCAGATTGGATTTTAAACTATAGCCTTTTTTTGTTTTCTTGGGCCCATAGATTCCCTCTTTGGCCTCAGGATCCTTCTCTCTATTTTCAGAAAATTTTCTAATCTAGGGAGTAATGTACAAAATTACTGGTTTTATTAATGTGTTGTAGAATAGATTCTGGGATAATTAAAATAAATATTTCCATTGAAATATGAATAGCAAACATTTAATTATTATATCCGGTAGTAAAGCTACTGAACTTGCGTTTACTAATTATTATTATAGTTAAAAAAACAAAAACCAATGGGGGGGGGGTTACTAAATTGTGCCGTGTGAGCAGAGACACGTGTCCTAGCGTCGTTTCGACCGGTGCGCTGGCTCCCCTTCAACAACAGCAAAGGTCCTTTGTGCCCCTGATGAGCAGTATCCTCAGGCCTGAACAACTTCCGTATGATCCTGTCTCTCTGCTATGTTATATCCTTTCCTCATTCCTTCCTTATTTTTCCCAGAACAACGGAACGTTTCTATTGTGGTATTTTTATGATTGTTATACAGGAACCTGTCTATCTGATGGATCTCGAAAGCGGAAGGATTCTGTACAAACTTTCAGTGATATATTGAGAAAAACTCAAAGTATTCCAAACAAGCAACCTTGAATCAATAGAATACTATCATCGCGTCACAAAGTAATCACGACGAATATAGGGATCAACTGCAGTCTAGCTTAGATCAATAATAAAAAAAATAAATAAAAAAGTATTCTCAGAGAAACATGAATGAATATAAATATGATCTTAACATCCAAGGTGTTACAATGAAAGGACTCGACCTTTAGGTAAAAACAGAAAAACCGCGGGCATAGGCTGTGCTAACGACTACATCACAGGTGACGCCTATACGATTAAAATTTAATGAATAGTTTTATTATTTACGTGTTTTATTGCTCAATTTTTCAACTTCTTTCAGCTTGTCCTTATGTCTATTAATTATTAATTATTGCAGATTTCTTTAACCTTAGGGTTATACTAATGTCTCACCTCAATGCTTAATCCTCCTAATATTCTTATAAATTGTGTTTATTTTTTTTTTTTAAACTGAACTTAATTCTTCTTTTTTAGGATAAGAGAAATAAAAAACAATTTTCCAGTCATTTGTTTATTCTCGACTTTCAATCTATTCGAGACGTTTCGACACTATGGTGTAATTTTCAATCTCTTTTTTCTGCATCTTTTAAAAAAATTCCTTTAAAATTTCTTACATAGTCAACAAGTCTAAAAAAATTGTGTAAAAAAATAAATTAACAATAATTACATTACTCTGCATAATTTAACATAAAATGTCCAAAAATAACTCACTATAAGCATAGATAGCTGGAAAGTCATGTTTTTTAAAAAATCCTTGGGGGATCATTTGTCCTCCATGGTCAATAAAATAACATTACATTAAAAGACCAAATCTTGATCTTTGGACTATTAGATCATTTTTCAGTTCTATGAAACATTTAACTTTAATATAATATATCAAAATATGTTTAAGCAACACATCAACAAAATAATATAAAATATAACCAATTTTTTGTATTTATTTTATTACTTCTTTTTAATATTTCATCAAATCAATTAATTAATTATAAAATTTTATAAAATTACTATATGGAAAATCTATTTTATAAGATCTAATAATAGGTTATACGGTCAGGTTATTTTAACTATTACCTGATTTGTTTTCAAAGTATAAGGCAACTTATGTTCTATTATTTTTTTAATTTTAAAATTATGGAAGAATACAATTTACTGATTTCTCCTGCTTCCTTTCTATCATTTACAGTATTTTCTAATTTATTGTTTATGAATAAAGCTTCTAAATATTTTCTTTTAATAGTGTTATTTTCTCTATGCAAAATTTTAGGCTTATCAAAATCAAAAGTGAGTAATTCTTTTTTACAGTGTGCAGATAGTAATATTTAAACATAAAAAATACCTCAAACATTCTTATTTCTTTTTTTTTAACTTTATTTCTTACTTTACAAAGAAAAAATACCATTTTTCCAAATCAGCCAATGTTATTGTCATTAATATTATATGTTTTAGAATTGTACACATTCTAGTTATTCTTTTAAGCGAAGAATTGTTACTTGATATACAATTTTAAAACTTCTCTCCAATTATAATTTATGTTTTTTTAGTAATAATGGAAAGAACAAGGTCGCATCTTGAATCTTGAATAATTTATCTGACGCCGAAGCAGGCGAGATTCTGACATTGAGTTCTTGACTTAAGCACACACACAAACCATCCAAGCGAAACAAAAGCAATTACAGAGATCCCGGAGACATTAGACCCGTGTGATTAAAATGGAAATGTTGCGCAAACCCAGATGACTAGATTTAAATCTTAATAGAGCTTTTATGCAATAGGGTCGAACCTGGTGCCGAGCGAGCCTCCGGGTCAGCTATCTCATTGAGTCGACATAGCAAATGTTTTAGAAAAGTAGAAATATTTTCTGGGTCATGTTCATTAAGAAAATGATGCCGTGGCAGCCCTGGATGGAAAACAGCCGCGGGGGCAGATTTTTTTTCTCTTATTTTTTTATATTCATTTTGCAAGAGGTGTCCTTAGAAAAAAAGGATTTACAAAATTGAAAAACCACACCGAACACTGCGTCTGAAATGTGTATCTGCGTTTAAGTTCAAATGATTCTTTGAAGGTATATACTTTTTCACAATAACCTAACTGTAACGTTTGTATTTTAATTTTTCAAAAGAAATCCGATTTAAAAAAACGGAATTGAATGTACCACACTGTTTGAGGGATTTGCACCCACGAATTTGTACGGGTGCGTTATCTCACCCAGTGATAGGTAATACATAAATTGTATTACCCATTGTTGCATAGGTAGCTGTATTATTTACCAATACATTGCTGCTTCATTCTTGAATTTGGTATCGTTGGTTTATTAATAATTTTTATAAGCAATGTTTTATAATAAATAAAAATGAACAAATGTTAAAAAAAACTGTCAATTATAAATCAGAATGAAATTAGAAAAATCCCAAAAGCAGTCTTAAGTTTATATATCACTGAAATGAGCTAAAAAGTATTAACAATGGATTTGTCTGTTTGTTCATTTAAGGTTACACTTGCATCAGGTGGTGGATGTGATCTCCTCTGCATTAGAACGTGGATCATATTGTTCGGGCGTCTTTCTTGACGTGGAACAGGCTTTTGACCGAGTCTGGCATACGGGCTTGCTCTACAAACTCCGTAAATTCCTACCCCCTACATACTTTCTCATCCTTCAATCCTATCTCACAAATAGAACTTTCAAAGTAAACCATAATAATTTCTATTCATCCCTGTTTCCAACTCATCCTAATATTATCCTTACCACGTATGCTGATGATACATGTGTATTATCAGTCAACACCAATCCAATTATTGCATCCCAAAGCCTCAAATCCCATATCACTGAACTTGAAGAATGGTTTCAAAACTGGAGAATTAAAATAAATTCTCAAAAATCACATCAAATCACTTTTACCTTACGTCGTAAACCAATGACTTCCTGCCCTACAGTATCCTTTAATAATATCCCACTGGTGCCTGTAGAAAAGATCCGATACTTAGGGTTGCACCTCGACAAACGATTAACCTGGAATCCTCATACAAGACTGAAAAGACAAGAAACAGCACGACGTTTCAGGCTACTTCAATACTTACTAGACAAACGCTCTAAGCTCCCAATTAACTACAAAAGACTCATCTACATGACCTTCATACGACCTATTTGGACTTACGGAGTAGAGCTATGGGGCTCCACTAAGCCATCGAATTCCTCTCGTATCCAATCCCTACAATCCAAAATCCTTCATAAAATCCTCAATGCTCCTTATTTTGTTAAGAATAAAGTCATCCATAACGACCTTAATGTCCCTTTTGTTGCTGATTTGGCCCGAACCCGGTATCTATCCTTTCATAGCAAACTTCATTACCACTCAAACCCTCTAGTTTCAAACCTAGCTTCCTCTTCAATTCCCGATAATCCTCCGAGGCCTCTGAAAAGAAGATGGCCCCGTGACCTTATTTGAACTTTGATTTGAGTACTACCAGTGGGTAGTTTCTCTACTTGTCATTCTCATGTCATTATGTAACACGCATTCTATTTACTTGTTGTATTATTGTAATACAGTTGTAAATATCAATTAATAAATTAAAAAAAAAAAAAAGTTACACTTGGAGCCCTAAAACAACGTAGGGATCTTTATCCAGTAGCTGACGTCGAATTAGCTGAGTTATTCATTTTTGAACCTGAACGCCTCAAATACTAAAGAAGTTATAAATCACAATAGAGATAAATGGAAATGACCTACAATTCTATTCTTTACTTCGACCAAGAGTTGAAAAATGTTGGTGCAAAGCAGGATTTTTTTTTGTAGAATGACTTGTGATTCGTTTAGGACGTGCCCTAGCTTGTAAAGGGCAGCCTCCAAGTGACAGGGCTCGCATATTAACTAACTTACTTCACCCTGTCCACTTCCTTGCTATATTTTCGCACCGCACGTTTTCTTTCCTCCATTTCCCAAGTTCTAAAATTATACTTTGCACTCAAAGCTGTGAATAACGATAGACTCAATTACTCAATTATACTCAAAACACACACACACAGCCCCGTGGAGTG
Organism: Arma custos; assembly: GCA_037127475.1. Taxonomy (NCBI): domain Eukaryota; kingdom Metazoa; phylum Arthropoda; class Insecta; order Hemiptera; family Pentatomidae; genus Arma; species Arma custos. The sequence goes on along the minus strand of CM073762.1, from coordinate 13,308,072 downwards.
TGGAAAAAAGGTGTAAGGAGGTGGTTTTAGTGGGTAAAAATCCCACACCCGGATAGGTACGGGCCTTTCCGCGTCTTTTGAAGATTTCCTCCTGCCCACGTAAAAAAAACACACACACACACATATCATATATATGAAGTTGTCGTGTCACAGTGTCACAGAACTCCTCCGAAACAACTTGACCGATTCTTATGAAATTTTGTGTCTGTATTCAGTAGGTCTGAGAATAGGATGTAAACTATTTTTCATACCACTAAGTGATACGTCTCGGCCATTATTGTAGATTAAGCGTCGATCGTAGCAGTGACGCTTGATGATGCTGCATTTTTGATATGTTGTAAGGGCATGTCTGAATAGTGTAAATCCAAGTTATCAGTTAGGAATTTCGTATATTATTGATTTATTATATACTGTACTCATATATAAGATGAATAAGATGTAAAATCAAAAATCTATTTAATTATAATAATAATTTTTCTATTCCTTTTAAGTTTCTTTAAAATTCAAATTTAAACGTAATATATTTTTAAAACTATTACAATAGCCACAGCAACGCGTGGCCGGGTCAGCTAGTATATATATATATATATATATATATATATATATATATATATATATATATATATATATATGTGTGTGTGTGTGTGTAGGTGTGTGTGTGTGTGTATGTGTGTATATATGAAACCTATACCTCTACAACCCATCGAAGGCCTTAGGTCGAGTACGTCGAAGAGACTGTACTTTTTGGAATAACGATATTTGTTTCGACACTTCTGATTTTCCATTTTTATTATTATTATTTATATTTCCTTTTGCCCCATATGTTAAATTGTACCATTAGCTGTTCTTGACTTACTTAATAGACTTGCCAATTGACACATTTAAAAAACAAATCTTAAAATCCGGTTGTTCCTTATAAAACAAGCTAATGCAATTATTTTTACATGTAATAATTAATTATAATCCTGTTTCGATCGGGATCAAGTTTAATTATAAATTCGTACTCCACTAGCACCCCCCAGACTAAATTTAATAATGATCCTTACATCTGTAATTGGGACACAATAAATGGAACTTAGGGGAATGGGGGACCTGATAGGATCATGTAGCGGGGGCATTGATCCAGTGAATTACATATCCGACATTGTAGTCCCATCGACCCACGCTTCATTAACCATAGCCATGTCTCGCCTTCCGTGCATTCAGTCCATCATGGAGGGAACCATCGTCTTTAAATATGTCTAATTCATATGTAGCAATGTATAATTTTATTACACAACCGTTCATTACTATTCCATTTATATTTGTATAACAAAAAACTTTACCACTACATCTATATGTGACGCTACCTAGATAATATCTGAATGCCTAGATTAATAGGGTAAGTGGCATTGAGGTACCTTCAGGAAGTCAAGAGTCACTTAGGGTTTATTAGCTTTAATCTCAAGATAAGGGCAGTTCATCGGAAGGAGCGGTCAGCTCAAGATGCAAGGAACTGGATGAAGATTGTCAAGAAATAGCGAGTCACATATAGCGTCCAATTTTTTAGTAAGTATTTTTATTATTTATCTTTGCAACTAATAAACTCCTGGTCAGTCGACCCACATCAACCTTTGGAGAAGAGAGAGAGATATGTCTCTTATTTATTATTGATAAAGACTTAATCCATATTAAGTATAAAGATCTTAGGGTGGCATCCCATTGTATTATTTAAATATAGTCAAGATCAAATTATCTCACTTTTCCCTGAGATGTTAGCCAATATAGCACTACAGTCATGAATGAATCATCTGGGCTTCAGTCCTTGGTTGGGACTGTACTCTTTCTAGAACTACTATTCTGCTGGAAGATGATTTGTCCTAGATCATAGCGGTTTTCTTCCAAGTTAGAATTCCCAAATTATAGAGGCTGGCTGAGCTTCAGGAGGGTCTCTAGCAGGATCCAAGGACTGTTAATAGATTGAATCATCTGTCACACCCGAATTTGAACAAGAGACCTTGGGCACTACAACCCAGTGCTCTACCCACATTCTTTTATATATTAATAATAAATTCTTTATTTATTCTGGGACAAGTCTCTTTAGATTAACGTAACTGTACATTATTGTGGGCTTTAGAGCCTTAGAGTACAAAGGAAAAAAAACAAGTAGAAAAGTCAATCTATAAAGCCGATTAAATAGTAATAAATAAAAAATAGCTTCTTATGATAATGAAAAAATGAAGATTTCACATTACTTCACATTAAAAATAAAAATAAAAATGAATAAACAAAATAAATAATATTCTATCGATAATTTTATGTATGCACTTCGGGGAACTGGAGGGATAGAAAGTAATCAAATAAGCGGGATTTGAAGGTAGGAAGGGTCTTGGAACAGCGGATGGAAGAAGGGATAGAATTCCACAGAGAACAGGACCGAATCAGGAACGATCTGTCGAAAGCAGCGGTCCGATGGGCCTCTACATATACAAATCGGAAGGGTTTGAACGGGTATCACGGGAATGGATGGAGGATTTAAATTTGAGGAGCTCATATATTTATAGTGGACGGCTTGACAACTTGATAGAGGAAGGATGCAAGGTAATACTTACGGTGATAGGAAGGATACAACCACCTCAACTCTTCATAAAATCGGGAGACAGGGGCGTCCCTGGGGATCCCGAAGACAAAGCGTACAAAGCAATTCATCAAACGTTTTATTTTGGCCTTGAGCTCCACAGAGACACTCCCATATACAGCGCAGCAGTAGTCGAAGTAGGGGAATACTAAAGAGGTAACTAGGAGTCTACGCATAATTTAATTTAACGCAATATTAATGCATAATGTTTTTTTGAAATATATATGAATCGTCACTAATTATTATTTAATATACCTTAGCAGAGATTTACCTTTAGTTTCACCTTAAGGTCCAGCTTAGACAAATATAATATAAAATAGTAAATTTATTCTGGATATAAGGAATAAAATGGTCCGGGTATAAAAAATTCTCTTAACACTAGACTATCTAGTGATAGTGTGATACTACTGGCCCTGAAGAAGACCTGCTATGTGGGTCGAAACGTTCGCTTATCGATAAACAGTCCTCCCAACTTAATAGAATTATTTTTACCTTCACTCGGGCCATTTTCTTCCATATATATATATATATATATATATATATATATATATATATATATATATATATACATATATATATAAGGCCAACTTATATTATGCAACAAATATTTTGGAGATGCTATACATTTGGTTTTTGCTTCGTTGAAAACAAGTCCAAACTCCAGTTATACTAGATATTATTTTATGCGCTTTCGATCCCTTCAGAGAGTTATAATATTATAATTCGAATTGTACTTGTACTTTCAAATTCATAACGTCCAAGTTGCGGTACCTTTAAATAACTCTATTATATAGGAAGCAGAGTATTATTTAAATTTTACTATGACGATTTTAAATAAACTGAACCTCTTGTAAATACAATCACGGCTTTCAATCACGAAGCTTTTAGTTCGGTTGAGCAATTTGTTTAAAAAAAAAAAGTTACACATATTTAAAAACGGTAAGACAGCATTGAGCCTTAGCTGCTAGTGAATTCTTTTACTCTCTAAAGTATGCCTCTTTTAAAGTTTCCTTGATCATGAAATTTACGGAATCTCAAACATAAAGGTGAAAGAAGAACTAACATTTGAATAAACTCGTTATTACAATATTAAAATATTCCAGTTTGGTGAATAGTGTGGTTCATTGTCTTCAGTCGGCGGAACAGAGAATAAAAACAGGGAGGATATTATAGGGCTCTCGACAAACTGAATAAATAATGCTTCTAATGCAATGAATGCAGTTTGTAGCCTTAAACATTCCCTTATAAAGAATTTAAAGGAATCCTTCAAGGGGCCCTTTTTAGTCCCTTCAACTGGTGAATATATTATTAAACGGGGTTTTCTTTTCAATAACCAACGGAAAGTAAGAAATACTACATATTTTTTAAAAGTAAACTCTAAATTAACATACAAGTAATGAATAAATTCCACATAGGCGTAACAAGGGGAGGGTTATTGGGGATGTAGCCCTCACCCATTGCTTAGAAGAAATTTAAAAAAAAAAATGTTAGTAACAATTTAAAAGAAATAAAAATTTGAAGGATTTTACTTTACCAACTTTAGATTTTACTTTAGTTTTTACCAAAAACTACAACAAAGAAAGTGCAAACGCAGTTATTTTAATGAATAAAAGATACACTAAAATGACAAACCAAAACGTAATACTGTTTATTTACAATTAATTATATTATTATAGCGGCAGTAGTGGCATCTAGCGGCAACAATAAGATCGCAAATGTGAGAAGAACAGTTTAGACAATTCTTAGAATCTAGAAGTAAAGTCTGGATGGGTTTAGAAAGTTCCCTATGCAATTAACTATAGTAAGTTATTGTAACCAATAAATAGGGTTACTTCTATTTAAAAGCTATTTCTTGATTGCCCTTCCAAAAATAATATTTATAATGAAATAGCATTTATAAAAAATTATTATCTATTTATTTAATTTGAAGCTACATGATTATAGTATAATATATATTATACCTATATTACGAAGCATCTTTATTGAAGGGAGTGATATGTTGGAGTAGTTGACTGGTCGGGGTTAACACCACCCATGAGTCATCTCTAGTTACGCCAATGAAAATACATAATGTTTCTAAGTTATACAACAAAACATTTATTCTCTAAATACTACAAAATTAAATGTGCTCAATTCAAAATAAGTTGCATTGAAACCTCTTGAAATGTATTCTAAAACAGTGAGTTAACATGATGGATGAATGAGCTATGAAACAAGTTTTCGGAAATTTATTTTTTTTCTTTATAATATTAGTAATATCTACTAACTGTTATAATGTTAACAACCCAGATTTGTCATTAAATTCTGCACAATCCATGAAGTGTCAGAGGTTCAGTACATAATAGAGACTGTACCGTTGGGCAGCGTTTATGCCGAGAGGTGATTTGTCCTAGATCACGCTCAACCGCCATATTTCTCCCCTTATTTTGGTTACCCACTTTATAGAGATTGGGTGAGCCCCAGGAGGGTCCTAGATCCCGTACGATCCATCTCCGACCGCTGATAGATTAAATAAAATTATGCCAGTGAGCGGGATTCCAACCCAGCTATGGCTTGGGAACTCATCGCTCTACCGCTGAGTCAATCTACATTCTTACAACCTCATGACTTCCCATTTCGTTGTATATTTGAAGTATTTAAGAAAAAAAAATCGTGAAAAAAAGAATTTATATCTTCAGAAAGCAATAATATGTTTGGAACACAAAAATGTATCCGCTCATTTCATAATGCTACTTTTAAGTAGGCAATCTATGAAACATAATATTTATTTATCTTTATGAGATAATCAAGCTTAACGATCCATTCTTGTTTACAAATACTATAATATAATGGATAATAAAGTGGTATTGGGACATTTCTCTTTCACTTTTATGACTTATTGTTATCATTAAACGGATCAATATAGGCTCCATTACTACATACTCTAAATGCACATGTTTAAAAATCCTGTCAAGTTTCGTACTTAGTAGTCATTTCCTTTCTATTTTTATTTTTATTATGTTTTTATCACTTTTAATTGATTCATGATTCGTATTAATATGTAGCCTTCTGGCCAGATGTATATTATGTTTATTTTTTTGTTCATAATTATTTTATTTTAAAGGGACATGGTCCTATAGTAAAGTTTGTTTCCTATTCTATTCTATATAATACTGTATAGCAAGATATCTCTGCAATAGCGTGCTGAGTTACTATACTAAAGATCACGAGTTCAAGTCCGGCTGTGATGGATAAATTATTTAAAAGCCTCACATAATTGGGGGAAGACAAGGCAGTTGAGTGAGATCTCGAACAATGTACTTCCCTGCACAATTATTGGTACAGGAACAGTACAGTCTCGACCTGTAATGAACCTAAGACCCTTTATGGATTTTAGTGTAAAAATTAAATCTTCCATTAGATAGATAGATATAAATGCTCTTTAATTAATAAATAATTTACAATGTTTTTCTTTTTAATTTTATTTACAACTTTATAACGTCTACGGGAGTTTGATTGAACTAATAAATAATAGCAAAACTAAAAATAAATCAAATTTCCTTTTGAAATTAATAACTAAATTCTGAAATTAAAAACTTCCTATATCGACCTGTATTTCTTACAAAATTATATGAACCTATTAAATTCTCCCCATTCAGAATATTTATTAGTTTTGGTTTTGAGATTATCTCATGTCTTAAGTATTTTTTCTATAGGATTTCAAGACGGGACATACTGCCAGGGAAGTGAAAACCATTTTCAATTTCGTTCAAATTACACAGTGAGCATAGCTGTATATTTTGCGAATCAAATGATTTGTAATTTAGATCCTAAAGTTCCCCTCTACATTTCAAAACTGAGCTAATTTTTTTTTACTACTTTCAAATGGCTAAGGTAATCTATTGTTTTATCTAAAGAGCTATAGAGGCCGTGGTGTGTGCTTCCTGATGCTTTTGCATGGCAAACTAATAAAAATAAAATAAAAATAATTATAAGAATAAAATAATCATTGTACAGTTCTAACATTTTGGACATTTCTCCCTCCCAAGTAACCACGGAGTATAAGTTAAATGAAATAAAATTTATATTTTTTTATTAATTGTTTTAACTAAAATAGAGCCAAAAACTCAAAAAGAAACACTATTATTTATTATAATGCAATTGGGAAAAAACACAATGCAAAGCCTTATGTTTCAAAAAATACACCTACTTACCAGTCGACGTTTCGCCTATTCAGGCATTATCATGACATCATGCCTGAATAGGCGAAACGTCGACTGGTAAGTAGGTGTATTTTTTGAAACATAAGGCTTTGCATTGTGGTTTTTCCCAATTGCATTATAATTAATTGTTTTAATTTTTAAATATTTTTTAGTTTAATTTAAAACCATTTCTCTCTTTTTGCGCACATTTTGCCTCTATTATTCTTCTTAAATACTATAATTTTTTATTTATCCAGATTTACAAGCCAATACCAAGTTTTACAGTAGATTTCTGATTTGCTCATCATGTATTGCAAACCAACCGGATTATCTCATATTAGGACAATATCGTCAGCATAGGCCAACATGTTCAATTTCTTATGCCAAAAGGCTCCTCTCTCGAGATTCCCCGCTAAATCGCTTATGAAAAGAGTAAACAGGTAGGGACTCAGTACACAACCCTGCTTGACCTCCATCTCTGTCTTGAATGACTCCGCATCTCCATCTATTGCCCAGACCACTGCCTCCGTGTTTTCGTAAAGACTTTTTTTTTTTCTTACCCTCCTAATTTATTTTTTATAATATAACAAACACAACCTTATATCAAACATATAAAACTTATAACTGTCACAATTTGGACATTACTGTTAACTGTTACAGTTTAGTCATTCATGAATTACTATTATTAATAATTAGATTTTCATAAAATGTAAGTATTAGTGCTGTTATATAGTCCTTAGATGGAAACTGGCGAAGGAGAATAAACAACAAAGTTTACTCAATGTTTAACGAAGCAGATGTTGTTGATTGACTGCGATGGGCTGTTCATGTGGCTAGAATGGAGGAAGTGGCCATTCCAAAAAAGGCTATAACAGAACCTCTGTACGGCATGAGAAGAAGGTGGAGACCGAAGCTGAGGTGGTCGGATAGTGCAGAGAGAAATACGAGGGATATTCTGGGAGTAAGATGCTGGATGACAGCTGCGAAAAATAGAGACGGCAGGAATAAGCTGGTAGAGGAGGACAGGACACGTCACCGAGTTGTAGCGCTATATAATAATAATAATTAAAAACCTTTTAATCTCCCCCTTTTAGCCTCCCAAGGAGAGCTGAGTAGCTCAGTGGTAGAGCACTGAGTTGCCATGCCGAAAATCCTGGTTCAAATCCCGCTGCAAGGCAATACTTTTATTTAGTCTGTTTGCAGCTGGAGGTGGATCTTATGGGATCTAGAACCCTCCTGGGGCTCAGCCTATATAAAGTGAGTACCTAAAATAAGAGGAAAGATCTGGCGGTTGAGCGTGATCTAGTGCAAACCACCTCCGTGCGCAACCGTTGTCCTTGAAACAATAGTCTCCAACATGTACTGAACCGCAAACAGTGTAGTGGTACAGGTTCTTTTTCATGTAAAAGTTTTGCCCCTAGGACATATAAAACTAACACATCAATTTAATTTAATTAATTAAGTTGGGTTTTAAAATAGTTCCTTAATAATGATTTTTTTAAACGAATATTTAAAAAATATATCTTTCGGTTATTTAATTTAGATATCGATATTTTTATCGAAATTGGTCGTGAATGGTGCAGTGTCGTCGTGGCCTGAGTTCTCTGTCTTACGTCACTCGAAAATGATCTGACCAGTTTATTATCGTCGCTTTTCAATGGCCATAACATACAATAATATAATACGTGGCTATCACAAACAAAACCTACACCCAACATCAGAACCAGTTGTGAGGAAAGTTATAATTGATTTTTAATTACAATATCAATACGGGATAGAAGGGCTGTGAAGAGAAACGAGTTTTATAAATGCCCTACAGAGAGGGAGAGAATGAGAGAGAGAGAGAGAGAGAGAGAGAGAGAGAGAGAGAGAGAGAGAGAGAGAGAGAGAGTGAGGAGAGAGAGAGAGAGAGAGAGAGAGAGAGAGAGAGAGAGAGAGAGAGAGAGAGAGAGAGAGAGAGAGAGTGAGTGAGAGAGAGAGAGAGAGAGAGAGAGAGAGAGAGAGAGAGAGAGAGAGAGAGAGAGAGAGAGAGAGAGAGAGAGAGAGAGAGAGAGAGAGAGAGAGAGAGAGAGAGAGAGAGAGAGAGAGAGAGAGAGAGAGAGAGAGATGCTCAAAGGACGGTTGGTAGCTAATGACAGAAATGAAATATGATGAAGCTTTTGTTGTGTTGTTGGATCCCACTCCTTTTTGGCATCTTTCTTCAGCCTCCAGAAGAAATAAATTCATCACCAACTCCCACCTCGAGTATCCAAAATGAGGGTGAGGCATTTCTCGCCGAGATGGATATCCATTCTCAGGAAAATCTTTAGGGTTCCTTCTCCCAAAGGAACACGGGCCGTTGAGCGAATCATTAAAACCTCAAGTCGAGAGCAGAGGAAATGATGATGAAACTGTTTGTTTTTTTGTATATATATGACGAGTCCATTCGGGAGTATAGGAGTTGCTAAATGTGGGAATGCAGAAAGTTCAGCATTTGTTCAGTATTTGAATGCAGAAAGAGCCCCTAAGCTACTCCGTAAGGCCAGATGGGTCTAATGATTGTCATATATATGAGTATTTTGTAATTAATTGGGAACTTAGAGCTTTTGTCGAGAAGTTGAAGTAGCCTGAAAGCGAGCTGTTACTTGTCGTTTCATTCTTCAAACAGAAAAAAAAAGTTTACGCCGTCTTACCTCGATTTCGCAATACACTATTGCTCCTAAGTATAAGAAAATCTCTCGTATAATAATAAAAGGCTTACTGAACCCGAAGGTTCGATTCCGATACTACCTATCAACTTCCATTCTTGGAATACTATCCAAATCCTCACGATCAGACTCACACAATTCTCTCACTTACTTCTCGGTCTGCTTTTGAATATTTACTAATTATTTATTTAGAAATCTATTCACTACAAAATTTAACAACTTTACCGAGAATATTCTTTATATCCGTCATTGACATCTTGGGGTAGTCATTACTTCAGTGTTTTCGAGTGAGAAAACGGACAAACAATGATTCTTATTTCACTTAATGTGATGTTTTAATTTAATGTATTTAAATGCATATAAATACATAAATATAGTTTCCATGTCACTTTGACAGGTGCTTTGGTACACCAAGTAGACGCGCCCTAACAATGGCTTCTTGAATCCTCATCCTCTCACTGGCAAGGACCCGACAGGTATCCTCGTATTGCTGATCCCCTTATCCAGCTTCCATCCGTCCATTCCTTGAATATCCACCCAATCACGGGTCAGAGATCAAGAACCTCCACACAGAACTTTCCTCTTCGATAAATCTTTTCTTAAGGAACGGTTTCTATGAGCTCTTAGCCTATTTCAAATTCTCCTATCTCCTAGCCCAGGTTCCTATAAATAAATATTCTAGATTGCATTTTTAAAAAAAATAGTTATTTATTTTATTATAAAGCCTCAAAATATAACAATTCCACCCCATATGTATTCTATACTCATATACACATGCAAGGCCTCAATATATAAACAATAATACCATATTATGAAAACAACTGTCACAATACCTCTTCTATATATTTCCTTTAATTCAATTCCTTAGTCTTAGGAAACAAAACATCGAATGAAAAAAATGAAACATTCCTTTTTTTCCGGTCCAAAACCACCTGGAACTATACAAGATATTATTGTCCGCCAAGCTTCTGTCCTATCCTCATTCAAAATCCATGCTTTTCCAATATCTACTAAACTCCTCTACAGATTCTGCCTAATCAAGTATTATGTTTTTCTTTAATCAATCAGAATTAAATAATGGCTTTAATTATTTAATCTTTCTTTAAACAATTCTTGTAACTTTTTTTTACTTTTAATCTGTTTATTTGATCTAGTTTTTTCTCTTTGACACTTTTTGCACCACAAAAACGTTTTTACTTTTTTATTGTTTTTATTTTCTTATTTATTTTTTAATTATTTATTTATTGTTATGAGACACTTATTTAGATATTTTCTGATTTTCATAAAGTAATATTTTGGCATGATTCATTATGTATATTTTTTTTTTGTTACAATAAAATAGGCATTCCCATTCCACATTATCCGTGATAAATTCACTTACAAAGTTGTGATCGAAATATTTGTTCATGAAAATGAAAATTATTACTATATAACTATCGTATTACTATAGGTGACAATAAGGGGCCTATACTTACTTTGAAGAGAGGGGGCAGTTGTCGGTACGCATCAGTCGAGTCCAAGACGTAAGGAGGAGGATGCAGAATGAAGCCCCATGTATCATAAGTCACCTATAGCTTCCCGTTTTCATTGTAAGTTGTTTTTAAGTCTGTAACCATGATCAGCACAAATAAAATATAATGTTATTCTATAATTATTGTTATTTAATAAACAACTCCTGGTCAGTCCAACCACGTTAACCTTTGGAGAAGAGTATATATGTCTCTTATTTATTAATAACATAAAATTACTATTTATTAAGTATAACGATCTCAGGGTGGCATCCCATTTTAGTATTTAAATATATTCAGATCAAAGGATCTGACTTTTCCCTGAGATCATAGCTTGGGCAGTAAAGCCAATATAGCAGTATATAAAAACTCTTCTAACAAATATTTTTGTATATGTAACAATTTTCTTTAAATTAATTTGTTTATGATTGATAGCAAACAACATTATGATTGATAACAAACAACCGATGGTAACCCGATATTAAGATTAAAAACCTGAATACGGTGGTGCATTGTTTGTATATCAAATGTAATTTAAAATACAAACTCAAACAAAAGAGAAATTAGTTGCCAAAGAATCTATTTTATACAAGGATACACAGAGGCTAAAGTTGTTCTCAGCTGAATGGTTTTAAAAGTTTGATTAAAAAAAAAATTGTTTGAAACTTTGTCTTAAAGCTTAATTTCCATACTCAACATACATCAAAACTTTTTTTTTTATTCAAATGTTTCCTATAGGTTTCCCATTTCGCAAGTTACACGACAAGTTATCATTCTCGAATTCCCGATTGAAGCGAATATGACTGATGAGCCTATCACACGTTTCCTTTCCCCGGAATAATAATAAAAGGGAAAACTCTTTTAGGAAAGTTGCCTTGTTCCCTGGAGTTGAAGGATTTATCGATAAGAAGCAATTTTTCCAACCTCCCCGGAAGATAAGGGCCTGGAGCAGGAACATTATATCAAATCTATATCGGCCCCGGACCGAACCGAACTCCCCCGGACAGATTAGGTCCTCTATTATCTGTCTTGTATTAGTGCCTCTTAGCGTATCTTCCATAGCCAATACTCCCATTGGAATATTTTATCTAAGCTTAAGGAAATGTAGAAAAAAAAATCTCTTCCTGAATATTACTTGAATAAATCTAATAAAAGAAATAACCACTAGCATAAAAAGGAAAAATAATTATTGTGATCATATATTTCAATCTTTCGCGTTAAAATTTTTTGTTTCCCAAATTAGATTTAAGACAGAAATTAAATACGTACACTTACTTACTAAAACCAGTTTGGACATATGCTTTACAAATATACGGCATCACTAAACAGACTTACAGAAAACGACTACAAACTTTTCAGTCAAAAGTACTTAGACTTATCACTAATGCACCATGGTTCGTCAATAACAAAACTCTGCATACTGACTTAAAAATAAAAACGGTTGACGAACATATACGAACGTACTACAAACGCTTTCAAGAAAAACTATACGGACACCCAAACCCATTGATACAACAGATGGCCACTACTCTCATGCCTGAGAACACTAGGAGGAGACTAAAAAGGACGTGGATGAGGGATCTATTACAGTAGGAAATTGAAGCAAGCCAATGGAGAGGTAGTTGTTGGCTACTGTTCTTCGTCATGCCTTCCATATCATTTTGTATTTTTTTCTTCAGTCAACCAATCTGCTGATTGTCAATTACTTGTATTTGACAGGTGTGGATGGAAATATAGAGAGAAAAAAAAATGTTTTGTTTAACATATTTATTCTACTATGGCTAATCGGATGGTATTACAGTGGGAGGCCTAAATTCTGCGTATCCTGGTATAATCAGTGGTCTATAACGAATACCTGACATCCCCCATTTTATGTCACTTCCGAAGGATGGTACAGCTAAGGATTTTTTACTTTTAGGACTACGAACCCGCGATCTTGGGCATAGTATGTTGCTATGCTAACCACAAGACCATAGGTGACCTCGAACTGGCATTAAATATGTCTTATTTTAACAGAGTAAAACAGCGCCAAAGACAAAAAGAGAGAAAACAATTTAACATTTAAGAAACAAAGACTCGGGATTGCATAGGATTTATGTGAACGGAACTTCCTGAAAAATGTGATACTTCCGTCCAAGGCCAAGAAAAATAATTTCAGTGAAACCCTCAGGCAAAGATGAAGCAAGAAGAAAGAACTTTTTTTTTTATTTTAAACACTTTATTGAAACATTACAATCTACCACTTGTGGGCAATAAGTAATGGTGCTATGTAGCTTACAATCATTCCAAAACAAAACAATGATATAAACAAAATAAAATAAATAAATGTAAAATAAATATATACATCCGCAAAAATATATACCTACATGCGGTAATAAAAAGAAGTTAATGCTAAAATGATAGTAAAATAAAGTAAAAAAATAATAAATAAAAAAAAATAAAATGTACACATTCATACCCTATTTACAATTTGCCTGGGGTCCTCGAACTGACCTTCTTATGAAAAAATCCTGTATCATAGTCGCATAGTCCTTTAGGAACAAGGAAAAAAACTGTACCACTAAAACCCAGAACGGTCTTGCGTTCAAATCATGGTAGAGACTGCAGTTCCAGGACAAAAAATAAGGCATAATTTCATTGTTTTTCAGACAAAAAATTTGTAATAAAAAAATACATTTTATTTATAAACTTGTTCAATATATCTCTAAGATCGACTATATATCGAACATTTGCTAATGCTACTGATTGTGATGTTTGTCTACGAAGCGATTTTTTTTTAGTATACGACTGTCTGCTAAGTATACATACTGATCAGATAAGTTTCAACAAACATGAATTTTTATTGTCAATTCAAATTCGAATTCTCTGAATAATCAACAGCATTCCCTTAGGTTAGAGCACGAACAACAGACAAGATGTTAGCCAATGACAACTATAAACCGAGCCAAGTTGTTTCTTCAAAAGTTATCCAAACTTTACACCGAATTCCTAATCAGTTTTAAAAGCTTTACTCGAACGTCGAATTATTCAAATTGGAAGTGAATGGTATACTGTGCTACAGGTCTCATCCAACAAGCATTACATTTTACTTTTATGCTTTTTTTTTGGTGTGCAAATGGTAGGTAAACAATATAATTCTATAACTCAAAAATAGTTTACAAACTATTTTCATATAGAAATAGTATGTATACATTAAATTATGGGAATTCAGTTTGTATCTCAGGGTGTCGGGCGCTTAATTGTTATACTTGAGATTACGGATCCGTATCCGACTATGGTTGATAAATTATTGAATGTTTTAACACATATAGTTGGACTCAGCCTCTATAAGGTAGATAATCTTGGACGCGGGAAACTCAGACCTTTGGGTGTAATCTAGGCCAAACCGTCTACAATCGTAGTCCAGTATATATATATATATATATATATATATATATATATATATATATATATATATATATATATATAAATAATATACTAGCTTATGCCCGCGGCTTCGCTCGCGTGGAATTTCGTCTGCCACTTAAAGTTTCGTGAAAGATCATTTTTAATAAATAATTTAATTATTTTTTAAAATTTTGTACACCCAAAATTTCAGATGTCTAACTTCAAAACGGACGGATTCTATACAATCTATGAACCCCTATTATATTAAAGGGGAAACCCTTGGGGTTGAATTATCCAAATTTTTTGCCATCCAAATTTCATTGCTAGCCAGCCGTTACACCCAACGACTTCGCTCTCCAAATCGCCTTGAAGATGATCTACACTGTAGGTCGAAACGTCGGCACATAATTATAAGTTTGCTACTTATTCAGTGTTTTTTTGACTGCACCCCCCAACTATCTCCTTTACATTAGATCATCCAGTCAACTATTTTCATCGCATATATTACTGTAAAGTTTCATCCAAATCCGTTCAGTAGTTTTTTCGTGAAAGACAGACAAACATAAAAACTTTCACATTTATGATATTACTAGCTTATGCCCGCGGCTTCGCTCGTGTGGAATTTGGTCTGCCATTTAAAGTTTCATGAAAGATCATTTAAAATAAATAATTTAATTATTTTTTAAAAATATAAGTTACTCGTACATCCAAAATTTCAGATGTCTAACATCAAAACTGACGGATTCTATACAACCTTTGAACCCCTATTATATTAAAGGGGAAACCCTTGAGGTGGAATTATCCAAATTTCTTTCTTAAACTATACAAAGAACCTATCTACAAATTTCAAGATGCTAAGTTCCTGATTTGCCTTTAATTATGTACTATAGCGGGGGGGGGCACATGCCCCCGTGCCCTCACATAAATCTGTCCTTGCTGTACCCTATAATCTATTTTATTCAATAAGTTTCATCCAAATCGGTTCCTTTAATTATGTACCATAATGGATTCTCTACAGTACCTAAAAATCTGTCAGGGAGGGGGGCACATGCCTCCCTAAATTCGCGCTCGCTATAGCCTATGTGTTATTCTGATGTATAACCTATATTACTGTCAAGTTTCATCCAAATCCGTCCAGCAGTTTTTGCGTGAAAGAGAGACAAACATACAAACTTACACATTTATAATATTAGTAAGATTAAGATTAGTTGGATATCAAAACAAATAGTTTCACTCATGTTCTTTCTGTTATTTTAAAACATTAATAATATTAGTAAGATTCAAAAGTTTTTAACATAATTATTATATTGAAATATAATAAATATCAGCGTATGTCAATGGGATCTACACGATCTTCACCCAAAATACCCTCTTATATCATTTTACATATTAGTAATATTTATTGTACCAAAATAAAAATTTGTCATCAATCACTTATTTATATTGACAGATACGTGAGAGGAAGGAAGATCCATAGAAAATAACAGAAAACAGTTTTAATGCATTCTATTTAAGTGGGGGGTACATACATATATATATATATATATGTGAGCCCTCAAGACCGGTCAGTGTTGCTGGTACTGCATAGCCTGGCCCTTGAATGCAATCCTTCCTGGCAGAACCTCTAGGTACCTAGGTACCTTCACCATATATATATATATATGTTACGAACACCCTTCGTAGGTTATAGTGGAACAGTTTTTTTTTTTATAATATCCTACGTAAAATTGTTTGCAAAGTGTTTCTTGATTAAAAAAACTTACGTTACAAT
Organism: Arma custos; assembly: GCA_037127475.1. Taxonomy (NCBI): domain Eukaryota; kingdom Metazoa; phylum Arthropoda; class Insecta; order Hemiptera; family Pentatomidae; genus Arma; species Arma custos. The sequence goes on along the minus strand of CM073762.1, from coordinate 13,291,921 downwards.
TTGGATCTGTCGTAAGTTGACGCAATTAAATGTAAAATTTTACTTTAAAAAACATACGAGAGTAGTTGCAAATTTTAATAAAAATATATATTTTTCTTTTTTCTCTTTATGTATTTATCCATACATGTCAATAAAATTAAACTAGCAATCACCAGGTTTTCGGTCTGTAAAGTTACATTTTAATGCCATGAGAGGCGCGAAGAAGAAAAATACCCAGCGCTACCTCTCCCGTGGATAAATTTAATTTCCTACGTTAACAGATCCCTCATCCACGTTCTTTTTAGCCTTTTAGGCCTGAGATTCGTTCTATCAGTTGGTTGTGTGCCCTCGTAATTTTTCTTGGAAAGGTTTATAGTATGTGTTCGCCGACCGTTAGTATAATAAAAAAAATGAAACATAAAATTGCGCACCGTGTTCCTAAGCCATTGTCGGGATAATAAGTAATGAGGAAGGGTAAAGTTGCCTTGATAAAGCTAACCTATAAGCCGCGGGGACTTAGCCCTAATAAAGTTGAGAGAAGATTATTTATTCCAAAGCGGTTTAAACGTCAAAAGTTGGAAAAGGATTCTGAGGCGTTCCATCCTCCGACCAACATTAAATTATTTTATTTTATTTTTTTTTTATCATCCTCTCTTCTTCTAACTTTTAAAGTGCTTTTAGAATTCCTTTTTAATTTCCCATTCTTGTACAACGGCGTTGGTATTCACAATTAACGAACGAAGTAACGGAATATTGAAAAAGCTTTTTTTTTTTAAGTTTTATTTTCCTAATTTATTCAACCACAACATAAATTTATTACTTTAAAAAAGTTTTATAGTTGTTAATTGTTTTATCCCACAGTTAACAAACGGTGGAACACTTGTAGGAAATATATTTTTATAGTGATGGGAACAGATATAATATGAATATACAAGACACTTTTATAAGAACTAACAAGTGTTTTTTTACTATTGATTAACAACAAAAATTATTTAATAATCCAAAAATTAAAATAGTGAATAATTCCTTAACTAACTAAACCATCTCAGCTTAAACTAAAGGTTTAGGCCATCTCCACTGCTTTATCTAAATTATAGTTTAATGCCAAACATCCACTTTTCCATATATATTTAATTGGTTAGCAGTAAGTAAAATCTGTCACACTAATACAGTATTGGTGATCTACTAATTTGAAAAAACTTCAAACTATCCTTACATATACGTGTTCTTGCTACATTCCTGATTTGTAATGTTACATTTTATGTATTTTTACATATGGTAGTACCCATGGTAGTTTGGTTTATCTATTTCTGAATTTTGTAAACCATTTCCTCGTATAATCTCAGATATGTATTAGAATCGTTCTACCGTCTCAGTTTTTCAATATATATTTTCAGAGATCTTGATGTATATTAAAGCTGAAGATTTTTTATATTTGAAGGTAAATTATTACCTTTAATTATTAAGTGAGAAAAATAATTTTGCATGAGATCCTGTGCTTATTGAGAAAGACTTTTAAATCAGAGTAAGTCCCTTAGGTAAGGAATGGGTTAATAACTTGAAATGAATTGCTAATGGAAGAAGTGAACCAACTTTGATACGTTTCACTGTCATCAAAACTTCATACTCTTGGGAACCGAGTTCACTGCACAAACTTTTAAATTATGGTGTTGATGTAGTTGAGGGTAGCTGTAATCTAAGGAAATTTTGAAACGATACATATGTGTACTAGTTTTATTTATATATATATATATATATATATATATATATATATATATATATATATATATATATATATATATAAACTTAACTTGGTTGATTATTACCTCTATAAATATTATATATATACATATACATATATATATATATATATATATATATATATATATGTATATATATATATATATATATATATATATATATATATATATATATAGCCACTACTTTACTCCTATATTATTGTATGTTTTTTATATTTTTTTATTGAGTACTGATAAATTCAAAATATAAGGCCCAAATTATTGTTACAATATTATAGAATTATTATTTATTATTATTATTTAATTTTCATTTGCACCTGCGCAATTGCGCATCCAGCAAATTTGATCCAGATGTTTTTCTCTTTGCTATTGTACAGGAACATCGAGTTTTGGAATGAAATATCAATTTTTCAGTAGGTCTCTTGGCCAATGTCTTTTTAATCTTTTTTTATTAAGTCCAGGTAACAGGGAGTAGGAAAGCGGAAGAACGAGTGGGTTTGGGTGATTTTGTGTCGATAAGTGGAATGTTATGTATTTGTTATGAATATATGATTTTATAGTAGGAATGTTCATGTCATTGTGTATAGTGTGATTCGAAACATACCACGGTGCATTAAGAATTTTTCTGAGAATTTTGGATTTTGTTATTTGAATCTTGTGTATGTGAACTTTTTTTGCTGAACCCCAAAGTTCTGCTCCATATGTCCAAATAGGTTTTAGTATACTGTTATAGATAAGTCGTTTGTTCCTCAAGTCAAGTGAAGATCTGTAGTTATTAGTATATTATAGAATTATTTTTATTCTAACTATTATTGAAAATTTCTGCGATAATTGAGATCAAGGAACACATTACTGTTTATCGTTTAAAGGGTATTATTTATACTTAATTATAAAAATATGTTAGTCTAATTATTTTATATACATATGTTTTGGGTTAATAATACTTGTATATTATAAAATTTTCTATTTTTTTTTGTTTAGTCCGAAAAAATGCAAAACAATGAAGCGGAAACTTTGCTACACGGTAAAATAGGTCCTATTTCGAAAGATGTTATTCATTATTCACTTAAGTAAGTGTGATAATTTTTTAATGATTTAACTGTCAAAGATTGGTTGAAATGATCTTAAGGCTCACTTGCAGGACTTCTTCCTAAGAACACAATAGGCTTATCTCTTGAGCGTAGAGCGATTTATCAGTGTAGAGCACTGAGTTGCTGGTTTTTAACTTTGTTGTGACAACTTCACGATGAACTTCTTAATCTGTTAACACCAATATATCGAAAACTTAGGAATCGCAGACCCTAATGGGGCTCAGCTAGCCTTTAAAACGGGGGGGGGCATAATTGTTGTGAGTGATCATTGTTCTAAGTAATATATCCTCCTTGTGTTTTTGTTGATCCTCCTTGACATGTTATTTCTTGATTTTCTTTTACTCGTTGAATATCCGCTGTACATATATCTACTTAATTTGATGAGATATAGACGAATTTCCTCCGAATTCGTCGAAAAATATGTATAGAGGTAAAAATTAACCAAGTTAATTATATTTTTCTAATAACCAAACATATCATTTTTGACACCTGACGCTAGTTGACCCCTATAAACAAAGCAGTGACGAAATTATTTAAAAAAACATGAACCGGAAAATACTTCTAGTGTAAATTGCTATATTTTCATTCAAACGAAACGACAGGAAAATAATGGAACACTCGAGGAAATTGCATGGAAAATGAAAAATTAGTAAGAAGAAATGCAGAGATGCGTGACCCGTCGTTACACGACACGACATCGGCGACACGAACGGAACAGAATAAATAATAAGAATGTCGAAGAGGAACAACTGCAGGGATCGGAAGTGGAGAGTCCTGATGAAGTCGTCGAAGTACTCTAGAAGGGTTGAAGTACATAATAGTCTGAAGGTAAGAATTTCCGGAGAGCTTTGGAAGAAAAGTTCGTGCAAAGTACCACTTCCGGTGCTCATTTAGTGACGAAAATGGAAGAAGCGTAAGATCCAAGTTACACTCGACATCCGAGTAAGAGATTTTCGTCTGTTTTTATTTATTTTAGAAATGTATAGAATAACGTCCGTTAAGGAATCAGGGATGGTGAAAATGGTCGAAATTGGGATCTAGGTCCCTCATGGGTCTCGAGAAAGTTGGTACCAAAAATAAGTGGAAAATCTGGCGGTTGAGTGTTATCTAGGACAAATCATCAACCAGCATAAACGTTTTCCAAGAAATAGTATAGTCTCTACCACGTACTGAACCTCAGTCATGGGTTGTAGTGGTACAGGTTTTTACTTTTAAGGAAGTGAATATATAAATTTCATCTTACATTATATTTTAAATTGATTTTTATTGAGTTTTTGTTTCGAATCTCCATTTATTTATATTAAAAAAATATTTACAATATATATATACAATACATAAATATATAATTTATTAATATAAAATATAAATATATAATTTAATATATGATTTTTATTGAGAACCAAAAAGCACCATTATTAAGTTTTGAATAAATTTTAAAAAACGGGAATTTTAATGCAGAAATGTTGTATTTCAAAATATATTTAGTTTAGGTTCTCAATGGGTAACATTATCACACTAAACTTGAGTCGTAGTATTTCGTTTATACATGTTTATAGCGAAAGGTAATAAAAGGTTTTTAGTTTATTCAGCAACATTGCATCTATTTATTATATTTGTGTTTTGTACTTGTAAATAAATCTTGGAGGAATAAAAAAAAATTAGACATGTTTAAAGAGTAAAACAAGATATTTGTTGATTTTATGTCGTTTGATGGAAAATATGTCATTTAGGCGACTTAATTTTAATTTGTAATATACATATACGTACGTTTAAGTAAAAGAAACAGTTTTCCATCTCTTTAGCTTTATATAAAATGTAATGGTATAAAACAGCAGCCTTTGACAGATCTTTCCTTATCCGATTGTCCTCCCTTCGAAACTTTATACCCTCTTCCTTTCTTCGTCCCAATAATCTTCCAACCTTCAAATCCCGTATATACCCATCACTTAATATCACTACAATTCCCAAAAAAATATTAGGATCAGTTTTGAGTTCAAATTCTCTCATTCGATGAATGAATGAAGTGTTTTTATGTATAGATATGTGTGTATATATATGAGTGTGTGGGGAATAAACCACGTACATATGTATGTATGTGTGTATATATTTATATATGTATGTATGTTTTCCTCTAATGTGGCTGTTCACTGATGTAGTTAGATTTTTTTTAAAAATAACTGTAAATCACTTATGGTATTGTAGTGGTTAGCGTAACAAACTACTAAACCCAAGATCGCGGGTTCGTAGCCCGGCAGGTGACCCTAGGATTTTTTTAAGGGAGTAAAAAATCCTTAGTTACGCCGTCCTTCGAAAGGGACGTCAAACACGGGCCCCGAGCCTGTACGATGTCAGGAACTCGTTAAAAATCCCTATCCTAATTAAACCTGGATAGGCAAAATTTAGAGCTCCCACTGTAGCATCGTCCGATTAGCCATAGCAGCATAAAGTGACGTTAAATGAATAAACAAACTTATAGTATTGTTTGAAGTTGTCTCCATTATTTTTGTTTGCTTGGCATAAAATTGTATATTAATGTAACTATCAAATGTTTCTCTCTTCTTCTAATCTGTTTTTAGAAATATAGTTATTATTGGAGATAATTCGCATTTATCTTTCATTATTTTTAAATTTCTTTCTCACTTATTAAATTGTTTGTTATAATTAATTAAATGTAATTATTTTACACTCTAAGACATAATAGCTTACAATCAATAGCTGTATTGTTATTCTAAAGGGACTTGTTCCAGAATAAATAAAGACTTTATTATTATTATATATGCAGGATAATCATCAATCAGTGAACATACATCGATAAACATATAGCGATATATCCAACCATGTATAGAGTTAATCATTTGTCTAACCAGGAAATATGAACATAATTGGCAAACATTTGCTTCACGGTTTTGAGTTCTGACTGGGGAGGCAAACTTCGGGCTGTGTGGTCGGGAGTTGATGTTGCATCATTACATCACTTTGCTCGGAACACATTCGGAAACCACTAACATTTGGTCTCCAACTTCAAAGTCCAATCTAACGAGCAAATCAATATGTATATATATATATATATATATATATATATATATATTGTATATTACAAATTTTGAAAATTTATGCTACATAACGGGTAGCATATATAATAAAAATGCCTCTCCAAAAAGGTCAAAATCAGTACATGAGACACTACCATATAGTCAGTCATAAAAGCAGTGATATTGTACGGAGCCAAGACTATGTGCTTTCCCAGTCTAGAAAAAATTCTGAAAATAGAGAGAAGAAATCTTAGGAGAACCCACTGCCTCAAAATAATATCTGAAGGATACAGACTAAAATCCAACATAGAAAGTTACTGTGAAATCCGTGACTTGGGTAATGAGACTCAGATTTTATGGTCGCATGGAGAGGATGAACGAGAAGAGATTAATCAAAAAAAAATTATAGGCTACGAATTCAACTATTGATACACAGAACAACTAAAACAAGAAACACAGAGACAGGGGAATACACAAGAATTATTATATAATAAAACAAATTGCTCGAAAATGCGGTACTTAAGGCAGACAGAAAAAAAATTCCCATCCAAGACCTGGACGGAAGAAGGAACGAAAAATTTCAGTGAAGCGATGAGGCAAAGATGGGCCAAGAAGAAGAAAAAAGTAATAAAAAACAAAACAAAAAAAACGCTTCATCATAGTCGTGTAGTTGTTCAAGGTTGTTTCGCAACAAATAATATAATAACAATACAATATCATAATAATTATAATAATATATATGTATTATTAATTTAATACTATTTCGTATTAATTTATCATAAATCTATCTAAGATAGGATGAAGATGGTACCCTGCTGAAACACATTTACTGGCCAAGAAAGGTTGATTCTTTTTTCTGTTAACAGATGTTTTGTTTACTGTCAACCTAACTTCACTTTCACGTTTCCTGTACATGTGCTCAGTACAATGTCAAATCGCGGTTGTAAAAACTCTGCCGACAGTTTTTGTTATATTTGTGGTGAGTTTGTGATTAAAAAACAACAATGAAACATTAGACTTTTTTCAAAAAGGTTTATCTATCATACTTTGGAACTAAACTTGGTGATAATGATAAATCAATCAAACGATTTGCAAAAGGCTTTGCCTAAAGACCGACCATGTTTCAAGTATCTCGGCCAAAAGTTTCCTCGCCTTTCAGAAGCTATACTAAAAGAAGGCTTTGCCGGACCTGACATTAGAAAAATCATGTTTGATGTTAACTTTGAATCCGAAATGACCTTAAATGAGAAAGAAAGAAGATGTGTATCATTCAAGCAAGTCGTTACAAAGTTCTTGGGAAATGAAAAAGACCCAGAGTATGTTTCTATAGTAGCTAAAATGTTACAGAAATTTAAAAAGTTAGGATCTTTGGTGAGCCTGAAAGTTCACTTATTGAACAGCCACCTTGATTACTTCCGGACAATCTGGGAAATGTTAGTGAGGAGCAAGGTGGGTGTTTTCACCAGGATGTTAAAGTGATGGAAAAACGCTACGAGGGCCGCTGGAACACCAACATGAGGGGGGACTAATATTGGTCACTTCAAGAAGTTCAACAAGCCACTCCTCATCCTAGAAAAAGCTACACAAGTAGCTTAAAAAAAAAGAGAAAGCAAGTATAGAGCAATTCCAGTTGACAAGTGAAACCTGTATTAGCATGTTATATCACTGTTTTAAGCAGCCACTGTAAATACAAACCATGCTTATCATGTAACATAGTGTTTCATTAATTCCCCCATATACCGTATAGGGGTTTAGATAGGATTTTATACTATATAATACAAAGTATATTGCTGGAAAACTATATCTAAAAAAACTAAGGCCAGATTTAGATTCAGCACATAAAAATCTCAACACACAAACATCTTGGGACATAAAAGATCAATTATTAAAGTCAAAAAAATGTTTTTAAAAAAAATATTTTATTGGCCTGTGTTATCAGACAATTTTTAAAATCTTGAAACGTTTTTTTTTTAAATTTTAACTCTCATTATTCCTATAAAAGCTCAAGTTCAAACATGATACAGCTCAAAATATGACTTTATCAGAAAAAAATCAAGTTTGCAATTGAATATCACTATGTCGTTCCTGAAGTAAAAATCTCCAACCTACAATTGCTACTGAAGGCCGAACTCAAAAAAGCCTATTTTTATTTATATTGTTCTTGTACGGATCCTATAACATTTACATTTAGAAATAAAATTTAAAACACGTTTAAAAAGAAAATTATATAAATTGTAAACGTTTAGTTATATAAATTTGTTAAACTTAAATTTCAGGTTGACAATCTTATATAAATCAATCTCAGCCTATATGATATTTTATAAAAGCCATATAAGTAATACGAGGGTTATTTACATAACAATTACATTACGCTCTAATAAACAGGGAATATGCCTTTTACCAAAATACACTCGCGAGTATTGTAAACATGTAATCATCCAACAAATTGTTTGCGAAAGGAACATATTCCAGTGCGCAACCTAGCTTGAAATATCTAAGAGCTAACATATATCTTCCTTATTTAAATAATACATCATTTTACAGTGAACTTGAATGTTTGGAGAGCAAACATTAAACAATGACGAATATTGTTTATTTATATTATAAATATAAATTTACAAAAATATGGAAGACGTAATAAATAATCGAAGAGGTATCGTTAAAAATTTCCTGGAATTTAATCCAATTTAAATTTGATAATGCTAAAATAAACAATTTATTTCTGGTAAAACATTAAGGAGCAATATACATTTTAATTTAATAGGCCGAAAATACTGAACTATGAAAAATAAGCCTATTTTATATATTTTAGTTATGTGTGTGTACATATATATATATATATATATATATATATATATATATATATATATATATATATATATATATATATATATAAAACCTGTACCACTACAACCCATGAAGGGTCTGGGGTTCAGTACATGGTAGAGACTGTACTGTTTCATGGACAACGGTTCTGCAAGCAGGTGACTTGTCCTAGGTCACGCTCAACCACCAGATTTTCCCCCTTATTTTGGGTATGCTATTTTTCTAATATTTTCTAGAGGCTGGGTCGGCTAGAGGGGGTCCTAGATCCTATATGATCCAGCTCCCGCTGCAAACAGACTAAATAAAAGTCATGGCCCGCAGCGGGATTTGAACCAGGAGGACATGGCAACTCAGTGCTCTACCATTGTATATATATATATATTTATACCTCGTCTTCAGGGATCTTCTCTTTATTATTTAAGATAAATGAAATTAATCAACACAATAATAATAAGGCTTTACGAACTCGAAGAATCGAAGCTGAAACCACCAATTTCCATTAACAAACTTCCGTACACAGATTAGTACTTTGCCTAAATTAGTAGTCTCCCAACCTAAATCCGTTAGACCACGTTTAACGATTTCCTCCCACTTACGCCTCGGACATCTATACGCCTATAGCGAGTCAGCTAAGCTCTTATTATTTTTTAGGCATTCGTTCGATATTAGCCCGTCTTTATCTTAGGGATGTTATTACTTCAAAAATGTCTCATTTTATTCGAACTGAATACAATGCCGCACATTATCTTGTTTTCGAATATCTTAAGCCATCGATGAACCCTGTGGGGTCTGCAGATTCTCCTTGTGTTCGCCTGGACTCTATGAAGTGTGTAATCTTAATTGGTGGTTGGGTACCAAATCACTTTCCTGCACAAGCATTGCCTTGGAAACAGTACAGTCTCTAGCGTGTAATGAACCCAATACACTGGGTTGTAGTGATAAAAATTAATATAAAACGCTGTCAACTAGCTTGACTACAGGGTTTTAATGAGCTTGCTCCTGGGCTCACTCAGGCTTAGTAAGATGGTTACCTTAAATTGGAGATAAACTTATCTTTACCTACGCTTTTTATATAATATTTTAAAACAAATTTATTATTACTTTTTATTACAATATGTTGATTTTTTTGCAAGTTATCGATTGTCCTAAGACTGCTACAACAATCTGAGCTACTACAGCAACGGCGCGAACTAACTACCCACCTCTGGCTGGGATCTCCTACACAATGCTCCAGAGACAATGGGCCTCGCGCTCTAACTAGGCAACTGTCTTGTCAATACGTAACTCCTGCATCATCTTCTTGTCTTCATTAACTCACGAAAAAATCCTTTTACCCTTAAAAAATATATTAGAAATTAAAGAATACCACTTCGATATATTTTAAATTAAAAATTAAATATAAATATATTCAAATCTATGGTATTTAGAGTACAACGTTAATAATATCTTAACTATTATATATTTTTCTATATAAAGGCCCTGATTAACATTGGAATACTCCCAAAAAAAACTAAAACCTCAGACCGAAACCCATCATCTCAGAAGTGAAGAAGTATCTTTGGGAGAACGAAGAAATATTGTACGCAAAGTAAGAAAGCCACACGGAAATAATTGATTGATTGATCTACTCGGAAGAAGATTGGAATAAATCAGTGATATTTTGTGATATAAACACAAAAAGAATGAACTTATATTTTAATCTTATTCCAAAATTAATTGTGTTAACGATAAAAATTCAAACAAAGTAAAACTAAAATTTTAAAAAATTGATTATTAAAATTTTACAACTAAGATTTATAAAAAAACGTTCAATTCTTTTCTTCAGCAAACTTATTCACCCATTATAGTCAGGCTGTAATGAAAACAGTTTCAACTGATAAAAGTGAAATTTAAAGAAGAAAAAGTTAAGCTAATTCATGAAGGGTCTTGAGTTCAGTATATGATAGAGACTGTACTGTTTTCAAATTTATGGCTGTGAAGAGAGTTGATTTGGGCGAGATGACACTCAACTTTTTTTACTTCAATTCATGGTACCCACATTACAGAAGCAGTCTGAGCTACAATGACTATTTGTGGCGATTAACAGATTGATTTTTTTAGCTGCGCTTAGCCGGATATAAACCCGGAACTTATGCACAGAAGCTCTGCATCATATACACTGAGCTGTAACCCATTGTTGACAAAAGATCTTCTTTCATATCCCTGAAGACAATGGAATAGCCTAAGATATATCAATGTTAATATTCTTAAACCTCAAGGTAGTATCCTTGGTCCAATCCTATATACAGTTTATACAGCTGACATCCCAACTCATCCTAATACTATCCTTACCACGTATGCTGATGATACATGTGTATTATCAGTCAACACAAATCCAGTCATTGCATCCCAAAGCCTCCAATCCCATATCACTGATCTTGAAGAATGGTGTCAAAACTGGAGAATTAAAATAAATTCTCAAAAATCGCATCAAATCATTTTTACCTTACGTGGTAAACCAATGACTTCCTGCCCTTCAGTATCCTTTAATAATATCCCTCTGGTGCCTGTAGAACAGATCCGATATTTAGGGTTGCACCTTGAAAAACGATTAACCTGGAATTCTCATACAAGACTGAAAAGACAAGAAACCGCACGACGTTTTAGGCTACTTCAACACTTACTAGACAAAAGCTCTAAGCTCCCAATTAACTACAAAAGACTCATCTACATGAACATCATACCACCTATCTGGACTTACGGAGTAAAGCTTTGGAGCTCCACTAAGCCATCGAATTCCTCTCGCATCCAATCCATACAATCCAAAATCCTTCGTAAAATTCTCAATGCTCCTTATTTTGTTAAGAATAAAGTCATCCATAACGACCTTAATGTCCCTTTTGTTGCTGATTTGGCCCGAACCCGGTATCTATCCTTTCATAACAAACTTCATTACCACTCAAACCCTCTAGTTTCAAACCTAGCTTCCTCTTCAATTCCCGATAATCCTCCGAGGCGTCTGAAAAGAAGATGGCCACGTGACCTCCTTACTTGAACATCGATTTGAGTACTACCAGTGGGTAGTTTCTCTACTTGTCATTATCTCATGTCATTATGTATCACTTAGCCTATTTACTTGTTGTAATATTGTAATACAGTTGTAGATATCAATAAATAAATTTTAAAAAATATATATTCTTTAAAAACATGTAAATGCTTTTTTTTAGGCTATATCAGAGTATTTTCCACAAAATTCATTTCATCAGAATATATCAATATGTTCCTTTACCCTTTGTATGACCATATTTCTAGCAACATTTCAATAACGAAAAAAACAATCGACAACGCGAAAATTGTTATGTCTAACATGAAACGATGAAAGTAACTAAAAAAAAATACGAACTATATTACAGGATAACATACACTTGTTTTATATCATTTACATAGGAATGCCTTGTAAATGCCAAGAATTCCCGGTGTTAAACGTTCCAAACCAGGCTATAAGGAAAAGTGACTTACAATAGCAGGTAGGCTTCTCAGAATAATATCGATTTGTACTCAATTGAATACAAATTTAACGGTAAGGAGGCGAATAGGAGCGGAAAAGATTGTTGAATATTCCTAAGTGCTTAGGCGAAATAATGGTTTTCCTTACTAAGAACTGAGTAATGGATAGAAGATATACCAGGAAAGATTTAAGTATTTTTGGAAAATATTTGTATATCGTCGACAAGGAGGGGCTAGAAACTAAAACTTGAAGGCTATTTTCTCAAAAATTCGATTTCCTTGAACCAGTCCATAATACTTACTAAAATATTTAAATGAAACAGACACTTAGCTGTCATAAATATAAAGTAAAGATTATAACAAAGTATTGTAGCAACTTTTTTGTCCCACCATCATGAACACTATCATCACTCAGTGTAGCTGGCTACATCCTTCTTTTTATCGAAGTTTATTTGCTTAGCTAGCGACTACTCAATAAAATAGTTTTAACACAAAAGTTTCTCATTTTTCTTTTTTTAAATGAATTTCAATTATACGAAGTTTCAAACCAACTATATCTCTTGGTTTTAAATATACAGTAAAACTTCCTTGAACGGACACTTCTAACAGGCGGACATTTCTCGTAAGCGGACGATTATATTTCCCCCCTCATAATTTTTAAGTTTTCTTTATATTTTTACTTCTGATATCCGGACATTCTCATAAGCGGACGCGGACAGAGATTTTATCAATAGTTTGACATAAAAACTTCCAATACGCGGACAGTAGAGCAAAATTTCCGAGAAAGGAACCTCGCTTGGAAATTGGATTGAAGCAAGATTTGTTTCAATTCAATTCCCGAAGTCGATGGGTTCGAGGAATTGTTTGTGCTTGCTTTGCTATGAATATTTTTAACTCAGTTTATTCTCCTCCTTGAAAAAGTAGAGATTATACACGCGAGTGAACTTGAAAAATTGAGTGTCCGTGATCTTGGAAAGAATTTTAAAATTGGGAAAACGTGTGCTGCAGAAATTTTAAGAAATGAAAAAAAAAAATCTTCAAAAATGGGTAGATCATGGGAATGATAATTCAAAGAAGACATTTAAAGCAGAAGGGGGGGGGGCTGATGATTGATCAAGTTACGTATGAGTGGCTATGCCGAGCGCGATCAAATAACATCCCAATTTCTGGACCATTATTACAGGAAAAGGCGTTGGAAGTTGCAAAAAGTTTGGGAAATGACAATTTTAAAGCTAGTGGTGGTTGGCTGGACAAATTTAAAGTGAGGCATGGAATAAAATACAGAACCTTAAGCGGTGAGGGTGCTTACGTTGATTGTCCTCTAGTTGCTGATTGGACATCGAAAGTAAAGGACCTTTGCACTGGATTTTCCCCTAAAGACATTTACAACTGTGACGAAACCGCACTTTTTTTTCGAGCATTACCGGACAAAACTATGGCGCTGAAAGCAGAGACTTGTAAAGGAGGAAAAATCTCGAAGGAACGTGTCACAATTTTTTTGTGCACTAACGTGGAGGGTGTGTTTGAAATTCCACCTTTGATAGGAAAAGCCAAAAAGCCAAGATGCTTTAAGGGTATCGATTTGAACATTTTTAAGGTGGAATGGCAAGCAAATAAAAGAGCATGGATGACCCACCAAATTATGTCAGAATGGCTGATTAATTTTAATAACAGAATGCAGTGACAAGGAAGACACGTAATTTTATTTATGGATAATGCCTCGTCACATCAAAATTTAGAGTTGTCAAACGTCAAAACAGTTTTTCTCCCGCCAAACACGACCGCCTCCTGTCAGCCTTTAGACCAAGGGATCATTAAAAACTTTAAAATACACTATCGCAAATGTATTTTACGGCACATTTTTGCCCATATAGATGAGTCAACTTCGGCCAATGATTTGTCTAACAAAATTAATGTTTTGGATGCAATTCAGTGGATATGTTCGTCCATTAAAAATATTAAAAAAGAAACTGTCACGAACTTTTTCATTAAATGTCTCACCTTGAGTCATTGCTTCATTTCTACATGATAAAAAGCAATCCTTCTGGAGTGGAAGCAGTGATGAATTTAAAAGTCAATTTGGAAAAAAAATATCTGAAGAAAAAAAGGTCCAGAAAAAAATTACAGATTATTTTATTTAAATAATATTTATTTTATGTTTATTATTACTACTTATAGAAATTATTATTTCTTTGTTCATATAAGTACACAATTTCGTATTATCTTTAGTTTAAAATAATGTAAGCCTTTGAATAAAACTTGTTAGTCATGTATAAACATACCTATTACATATTTTACTGTTTTCCCCCACCCTCATTTTCTCACCAGCGGACACTTCTTATAAGCGGACAAAATTTAATTCCCCACCTGTGTCCGCAGGTGAGAAGTTTTACTGTATATATATAAACTTCATCGAACCCACAGGCCTTCAGAAGATCTCGTGGCAAAACCGTATCCAAAAAGTCGATATGGCATTAGGGTTAGTTCAAGACATTTACAACAAAAAAATGCATGTCAAGACAGAAAAAAAATCGGCATTACAACACAGTCATAAAACTGACAGTCCTTTACGCTTACTAAGTGAAACATTGTGGCTTAACAGAAAACAGGAATTAGAAGAAATAAAAAAACAAGAGAGGAAGATCATCAGTAAACTCTTAGGAGCAAGATATACCCAAGATGATTATGGGCTACAATCAATCGAAACAACAAAAAAAGTTCCAAACATTGAAATAGATACAAGGAAAAGACGAATAAAATTCTTTGGACACCTCACGAGACCACTGGAAAATCGACTGTCAAAAAGAATATTAAATTATGGTAGCTCACTTAATAATAACACCTTGGCTCCACTTGAGACACCTTCAGACACAAAGTCAACAAGTGGAAAGTTACATCAGAGCAACCAAAACAAAAGCAGCGCAGACAGAAGTGGTCGGAAGAACGCAAACAAGCTTTCTCAGAGAGAATGAAGGCCTATAAACTGTACCACTACAACTCGTGAAGGGTCAGAGGTTCAGTAAATGGTAGAGACTGTACTATTTCTTGGACAACGGTTGCGTAGGGAGGTGATTTGTCCTAGACCACTACCAGCAGAATTTCCTCCTTAAAATGAGTCCCTAAATGAAGGCTCTCATTCTTTAAAGTTTATTTAAAAATTCATACCGGTCATTATAAAAAGCGTTAAATTTACCATAGAATACTTTATAAGAAATCAATAAGAAATGTAGAGCTTGATTAAATACCCTTAAGGTACTTTTTTTTTATGATAAAAAAGATGCATTAAATATCTCTAATCTGTACCGCTACAAAAAAAAGTGATCTGAGGTTCAACTCATGGTAGATACCATACTGGTTCTTGGACAATGGTTGTGATCTGTCCTAGTTCACACTTAACCATAAGATTTTTCTCCTTATTTTGAGTACCCGCTTAACAGAGGCTGGGTGAACCCAAGGAGGGTCTGGGGCCCAATAGGGTCCATCTCCGACTGCTACTAGATTAAATAAGTTCTGCCAGCAAGGGGTATTTGAACCCAGGACCTTCGGCATGGCAACTCAGCGCTCTACCACTGAGACACGCCGCTCCCATATATATAAAATTTCGTAAATATTGAGGGACCCTTAAAATATTTGTTTCCTTTGAAAGTAAGAAAGAAGAAAGCTCATTATATTTGTAAGCGTACCTATATATATTCTGAGAAGTGTTTTGAGTATTTCTTTCGACCATAAAACCTACCTATATATAAGAAATTATATATTCAATCAGAGTATGATGAAATATCTTCTGTAGTGTCGATTTTTTTTTATGAACGCTATGTTTTGAAGTATTCTCGTATTGATTATGGAACAGAGGATATAGATGAGACTCAAAAGCGGAATCGAAAATTCGTGAGAAGAAAGATTTCGAAACTAACAAGCGTTTTCCCGAGGGCAAACGAACGTGGCTGTTTTATTAAATAGCGAGGCGAGGTCTGGACCGGAATAGGAAGGAACGCTCTTTCGTCATGTCAGCTCGAGCACTTCAACTTCAAAAAGTCCTCCAATACAAAGTATGTGTGAAAAATACCATTCAAAATAAATAAATAAATAAATTGAAAATTAAAGAATGGACAAATAATTTTATTCTGGTACAAGGTCCCTTAAGAACAACAAAAATTAACAAAATTTAGTAAAAATATACCTGGTCAAACATTATCAGAATAATAAAATATTTACATAATAACATGAAAATAAATAATAACTAAAAGGTACGTTTCGAAAGAGAATCAGAAAATGTAATAATAAAAGTGAAAGAAAATAGCATACTAATTTACCATAAAAAGAAATATACCAATAGAAAATAAATAATAGCTTCTGATAATATAAAAATAATATCATTATGAGTAAGGAATATTTACTATAATTCATCAATGGCTTATGTTGAATATAGCTTAATTATTTTATTGATTAGAGAGCACCTGTTTGGGAATTAAGGAGATGTAGGAATAGTTTGGATTAGAATGTTGATAATGAAGATGCTCGTCGAGTGGGAGTGAGTTCCAAAGAGAGGTAGAACGGGTGAGAAAGGAACGCTCAAAAGTTTTGGTTCTGTGGGAACGGCAATAAAGAACGGAAGTGCGAGATCTTGTGCCCTGGGATTGGATAGAGGATTTGAATTGTAGGATACTGTAGATATAAGATGGATGTTGTGAGTTGATGGTTTGATATAAGTAAGAACCTAGGAAATAGAGTCATCATAGAGGTATAATGGGCTAAATAAATATTTTTTTTTTTTTAATTTAATTTATTGATATTTACAACTATAATAATATTACAATAAGTAAATCTGCTATATGTACAATACCACTTGAAAAGCACTTGTGGAGAAACTACCCATCGGTAGCACTCCAAAAAGTCCTATAGTAGATGGTCTCGAGGCCATCTTCTTTTCAGACGCCTCGGAAATAAATATTTAAAAAAAAATTAAAAGTGTCTATAAATTGAGGCGTTTGGTTTCTAAATCAGGTACATCCATTTTTTCCCAATTCATACATAAGTTCATAAAGTGATGCATTAAAAGTGCTTTTTTCAAAACAATCTAGATCCTTCGAAAATCAGCCCAAAAACATTCCATTTCCTACTAAGAATGGAAACACAGGTTAATTATATTTTAACTATAATTAAATTTAGAGCCGGAGTACTTCTTATAGTGAATAGTAAAAGAGACAATTATAAAATAAAATTGATTTGCGGAAAGCCAACAGGAGTGGATATGGCGAAAACAGGGAACCGGCTCCTAAGTGGTTCCTTATTAAATATCCCGGCCCCTCGAGAGTCGGGAAAATTGGTACGTCCTCCTGTCGCGGGGGGAAAGGGGAAAAATCTGTTGCGGGGGTCGAGAATTGGCAGTCGAAGAAGAGGGAATAATGAGAGCGAGGAAGAGGGAGAGAGGGAGAGAGAGAGATGTGGAGATAGCCGAGTCGGTTAGGAAATGAAAAGAAGACGGTCCCTGGTCCCTCCTCAAAGGAGATTTCCTCCTTGCGTCCTTCGGCACCCCCCACCCTCCCGATCCTCTGGAAATGGAGTCTCCAGAGGTTAAGTGAGTCTGTACACGGCAAGGATAAACGCTTTAGTAGATGAACGGTTTCCTTATCGACTTGACTCCTCAGCAAGCTCTGAATAAGTTCTTAAGTTCTGAATAAGTCCTTAACACAGAAATCAACGACTCCGACTTTATTTTAAATGGAATACAATCGGAAAATTCTAAATAGAAAGCCTCAAGTCTCTAAAATATTAAGCCTTAATCCGCGTATCCACAAGGTTCGCGAATCAATGACATTCCGCGCTCCCTCTTAATGGAGAAGTGATTTGTAAACATGGCAGAGCAGGAAGTGATCCTCAATGTTTTGGCGAATCTTGATGGAACATTTCGTCCGAGTTAGTATCAGTCTATATTTTAATTATTTATTTGACAAAAGACTACAGAAGACCTCGTTTTGGTCGAGCTAACTTGGATGAAGAGAGAGAGAGATGAGCGAGTTAATTTTGTAACTTAGATCTCAAGAATTGAGTGGGCACTACAAAAATTTGTAAAGCTGGGTCTCAACCAGCCCCAATAAAATGGTTACTCTTAAATGCGGGAAAAAAACCAACGGTTGAGCGTGATCTCGTGAAAATAACCTTCCTGCACAAACGTTGCCCTAGGAGCATTACAGCATATACCATGTATTTAACCCAAAACCCTACATGGGTTGCAGTGATAAAGATTATTTTTTTAGTAAAATTTTAATAATTTTCAAGTTTTGAGCAATAAAAAATGAGACAATAATAAAAGGAGATAGAATCCGAAGGCAGAGTTTGTAAAAAGTAGGTACCTTTACCTGCTTTATACAAACTTACGTCCAGGCATTACCACAGCATCCAAACCCGTTATATCAATTAGATAAAATATAATTTCGATTAATTATTATTACAAAATTTAAATAACAAAAGAAAACTGTGAACTTATATGGAAGAAACTCATTAGAAACAATAGTAGCTTTAAAAAAAAACTCAGCGATGGGAAACAAAACTAAAAAGTAGAAAATAATTTTAATTTAATAAGATTTTTCAAAAAATCTCCAATATTAAGGAATAAAAATTGTATGTAAGATTGTCGGAAGGAAATTGGATTAGCGATGAAAATACCTGCTGATGTGTAGTAAAATATAAAAATAAAATGATAATTTCATTGTCAGGATATCGGAAAACTAAAAACTAGAAAATAATTTTTAGTAAGTTTAAAATAAGAATAAAGTGATAAACGAAAAATTCCGTTTAATGGTAAAAAACAAACATGCGGTGCTTTTTAAGAAATTTTCAAAGTGACTATACCTTTACCAATATCAGGCAATAAAATATTTACAGCCACTAACATCAACCACCCCCAGCTATTTTACGATTAAATGAATTTATTCTTATTTTAAACTTATTAAACATTATTTTCTACTTTTTAGTTTTCCGATATCCTGAAAGTATAATAATGATTTTATTTTTGCATACATCAGCATGAATCTTCATCGCAAATCCAATTTCCTTCCAAGAATATTATTACATATTTTTATTAATGTTGATTACACTCTTCCGTAATTTGCATCAAAGGTTTCATAATATTGGATTTTTTTATAACATCCTATTAGAAGTAGATTTTATATTTCTATAAGATTTTTCGTCTGACCCCACTCCTCCCAGTGTTCATATTCATGTTACAAGAATCGTCCACACAAGCCTGAACCAGTCCACGAACCTATCACTCTCCCCTTTGAATTGGGGGGGGGCAAAAACCGACAGCCGGCGGAGCGCGGATTAACTTCGACGATCTGCTACACGCTCCGCATCTGGTGGGGATCGCGGAGCACCGTTGATTCGTGGATACGTGGCCTAAGACGCGTATAATGGAATCCTTATACGAATCGGGACAGAGGCATGGACAGTTTTTGTGTGTAATTCGAATTGATAAGTACCAGCTATTACAGTCAATCATACAGGGAAATATTGAAGGAAAAATAGAATCAATATTTATTTGCCAGTTTTCGAACCCAGGATCGGTTACATAGTAACTCAACGCACTGAGCTACTCTTATCACACTAATTTCCAGCAATTACAGTTTGACCTCACAGATATTTTGGAAAAAAGTCCATTTAAGGAAGTGGATCTGAACCGGACAAGTCATCAGAAGGAATGCTGTAACATGGACCAGGCAGCTTATGGATTGGTATCCAAGAGAGCACGCAAGGAAGAGAGGACGTCCACCGATAGCCTGGGACAAGGAGATGAAGAAGAGCTGCGGAGGGATAGCCTGGAAGAGAGTAGCATTGGATAGGAAAGAGTGGAAACGGATGGGGCAGGAACATTATTTAGTCTGGTTGCAAGAGTGATATATGAAATATTGGCATCCATCATATGTTAATAGTGTAGAGTTCATTATTATTTAGCCTCATATTTTTCATCTACTGTATTTCTTTACCTATTTTCTATATGTTTATGTTATATTCACATCTTATTTTGCATTAATGCCACTTCTTTCTAACTGTATACAGTTACATATTAACTTCCCTAATTTATATTTTCTTTTTCTTTTCATTCTTCATAGTTCATAGATATAATACCACTATTTTCAATGTTTAATTTTTGAAATTTATCAAGCTTTTCTTTCTATTTATGCTTGTATTATTACACTTTACCTATGTAACCCCTCATTTCTGGTATCTTATCCATATCTATAATTAAACTAGTTTTTTCTAAATCCTTCATACTCAACCCCCCTTTTTCTATATTTTAATCTTCTCTTTTTGTATCTTTCCGTTTACCTCCTCATTTTTCTTTCCCTTTATATTATTGTTTACATTTTATCCTTTCTTGACATGTATTTTTTCTATTTTATATTCTTATTCTTGTATTATTTTATCTGTCACTATTAGAATTTCTGTTCATCATCTACAATTTTATTTGTATCTATCACTATTTTAAGTTTATTATATTCTGTAACCAGTCTTATATTCTTTCTTATTTATCATATATCTATTCACTATTTCATCATATCTAGACACTATTTTTATTTCCACTCCTGTACCACTTTATATATTCTTGTTACTGCTACGTTTTTATATATTTCTGTTTGTTTCTCTCTCTCTTAGCCCTGAAGATGGCCTACATTGTAGGCCGAAACGTCGGCACATAATAAATAAGTTATGCTTATTTTGGTGTTTTGATTGACTGCACCCCCAACTATTTCTTCCTTAAATTAGAAGATACAGTCGACCAACTCTTCTCTAAGATATATGAAATATGTTAGAGTGATATATGAAAAAATCGAACTTAAAACCTCAACTAAAGGTTGATTTTGTTCATAAGTGAATAGATATGGAATAAAAAAATGTGGGAAGAACAACCAAAAGTCTACTGTTAGCTGTATCCCATATTGTTATATCTGATACCAATAAAGTTTTGTAAACAAAAAATGAAATAATGAAAAAAATAAAGTATTCCAAGTGCTATTATAAGCGAGGAATAGGATCCAATATTGATGTGTAGACAGGTTTTTAAATCAACACAAATTAGCAGTTATAGAGTGGAAGCAATTATTTCGGGGTATAATAAATTAACGGTGGAATTAGGGTTAATAATTCTGAATTATAATTGCTAAATAGGATTTAAACACAAATATAAATCCACTTTCGCTAATCACTTCTGGGTAAAGTTAATAAATACATTATTCATCTGCTAAAAATACAAAAATAAATGGGAGGGAAAAAAGAGGGGATTTTATTTCCCCTCAATATATTTCGTATCACCTCAATCATTCTTTGCTTCTCATCTTCAACACGATAGCGATTATAATGCAGGTAAATATCTCACGGTTAACTAGCCACAATTTTTCCCTCACTTTTCCCCCTCGTTGATCGATTAGCCACTGAAGGGATCTCATCCCCAAGAAGTAAAGTGTACTTGAAACCTTTTGTAACGACCTACTTTGTTTCAGGCCCTTCGTGTCTCTTCTTGTCGAGGACACAATACACAATAAAAAAAAAATTGGATCCCACAAAGCATCCTTCTTTGTTATTAGTATTTTCTAAAAACAGGATATTTTTTGTTGCCATACCCTCACAATCTCTTTTAAAGTAGGGCAAACAAAATAATAGGATAGGAAGCAGATAAAAAAATGTGTCCTTAATGCAACAGAGGATGAAGAAAAAGCATAACAAACTTCACCATTTATATATATAGTTGAAAAGTCATTTCTGTTTTATTTTTATTTAATTACTATTGTATGTCAATAGTTCTTAGCCATATACCACTATTATCAAATCAAGGGTATAATAAATTACCTTATGAGTAATCTTGTTCATGTACAATAGATCTTGTTCATCTACAAAGTTTTTTTTAAATCTTTTTATTGATATTTACAACTGCATTACAATAATACAACAAGTAAATAGGATACGTGATACATAATGACGTGAGAATGACAAGTAGAGAATTTACCCACTGGTAGTACTCAAATCAAAGTTCAACTAAGAAGGTCACGTGGCCATCTTCTTTTCAGACGCCTCGGAGCATTATAGGGGATTGAAGAGGAAGCTAAGTTTGAAACTAAAGGGTTTGAGTGGTAATGAAGTTTGTTATGAAAGGATAGATACCGGGTTCGGGCCAAATCAGAAACAAAAGGGACATTAAGGGCGTTATGGATGACCTTATTCTTAACAAAATAAGGAGCATTGAGGATTTCCTGCAAAGTTACCGTAATCATCAATCATAATTCCACAAAAATAATATATATATATATATATATATATATATATATATATATATATATATATATATATATATATATATATACCTGAACCCTCGAACCACATGAAGTATTCTGGGTTCAGTTCATGATAGAGACTGTACTATTTTTAAGAAAACGGATATGAAGTGAAATTGTCCGAGATAACACTCCACCACTAGATTAACACTCCTCAAATAAGGGTATCCATTTTATTGAAGCTGGGTGATCCCCAAGTGAGTTCTATAGATCCCACAGGCTCCGGTATTCGACAGTTAACAGATTTAATACTACACCTGCCTTTGAGGGTGGATGATACCATTACAATTAATAAATCAAAGAGTCAAGGTTTTGGAAAAGTCGATTTATACCTGGCATTAAAGCAGAAATCCTACTTACAGTTAATTGCGCATGGATTTTTTAATGTACTTAAAAAGTAATTTAGAACATTGTTTTTAAGGGAACATTATTAAAATATGGAAAATTGGATGGAAAGAAAGAATTGAATTTTTTTTCTTTACTTTCAAGAGATGAAAAATATAAAATACAGTAATTTTACAACAGCCAAAGTTTCAAAGATTTTAACAATCATATCATTTGTATAATTAACATATATATATATATATATATATATATATATATATATATATATATATATATATATATATATATATATATTGTAAAACCTACATTGTATAATTATACAATTTTTATAATAAACTACAGTGGATTGATCCAACGTTAGGTGGGCAGGGAATAACTCCTAATATATATAATACATGTATATATTTTATTACATTCACTTATTTTATTTTATTATGGAATGGTTGTACCTACATAGCACCATTATTTATTGCCCACAAGTGGCAGATTGTATTGTATTTAATAAAGTGTTTAAAAAAAAAGTATATATATAATTTTATAATTTATTTAATTGTTATATAATATATATATTTTTTTCCGGCCTCGTCTTGTTTTCTTTTATTGATTATCATACATTTTATATCTTTATTTTACTAGTTTTTCTAAATTCTTCATGTTCCAACCTTTTTTCATATGTAAATCTTCTCATTTTGTATCTTTGGTTTACCTCCTCTTTTTATTTCCCTTGTATATTATTTTTACTTTTCTATCCTTTCTGTACATTTATTTTCTGTATTTTATTTTATATTCGTTATTTTTAATTATTATATCTGTCACTATTATAATTTCTGTTCATTACCTTTAATTTTATTAAATCTGTCTTTATCTTAATTTTATTATATCTGTCACTATTTTAATTTCTTTTCATTATCCTTAAGTTTATTAAATCTGTCTTTATCTTAATTTTATTACATCTGTCACTATTTTATTTGTATCTGTATATATTTTATTTGTATCTGTCACTTTTCGAATATTCGTTATCTTTAATATTATTGTTACTGTACGTTTTTATATTTTTTGTTCTGTTTGTTTCTCTCTCATAGCCCTGAAGATGACCTACACTGTAGGTCGAAACGTCGGCACATAAATATAAGTCTAGCACTTATTCATTGTTTTTTTACTGCACCTCCCAACTATCTCCTTTCTACGTTATATAATTTTATTTGGATTAGTATTCCCCGTAATTTTTGTTTTAATATTCGATAGGTTTGTTTCGTAATCAATTAGAAATTTGTCACAACAAAATGTATAATAAAAAGAACATTATTAAACAACTGTACTGTTTCATGGACAACGGTTCTGCAAGGAGGTAGCTTGTCCTAGGTCACGCTCATCCGCCAGATTTTCCCCCTTATTTTGGGTACCCTATTTTTATGATATTTTATACAGGCTGGGTGAACCCCAGGAGGGTCCTAGATCCCATGTGATTCTTTTCCGGCTGCAAACAGACTAAATAAAACTCTTGCCCACAACAGCATATAATTATGAATATATATTCATATTTCTTAAATATAAATATATATTTTTATCCGTGGGTAGCTTCCATTGCAAGTTGGAGAAGGAAGAGAGACAGATCCCTTTGTTGCGATGAAAGGCTTCGGTAGATAAGTGAGTTACATTAGGCTCGTACCCCTCCGACATGAGAGTGCCATTTTTTTTTTCACCTCTCTAATAAACTCTCTAATATATAGTTCTGTCCTTGGGAATTTAATTTTTGTATTATAATATTAACTGTGGCTATATTATTGCGAGTCTACAAATCGATGAATTATACATCATTATTTATTTAAAAAAGCAAAATTTATTTAAAAAATATGTCAATACAGTTCACATATTTAAATAGAATATGAAAAAAAAACCTGTAACCACTACGACCCGTAAACAAGTCTGGGGTTCAGTACATGGTGGAGACTGTACTGTTTCATGGACGATTCTGCAAGGAGGTGGCCTGTCCTAGGCCGGTTTTTAACCTTTTTATAATATTTTATAGAGCCTGGGTGAGCCCCAGGACGCTTATGATCCATCTCCCGCTGCAAACAGACTAAGGATTTCCGGCATGGCAACTCAGTGCTCTACCACTGAGTCACCCATAGAATATGTCTACGTAATAATGATGATAATAATAATAAAAATATTTATTTGAGAAATCATACAAATGCCATTAGGTACATATTGTATATTTTATCTTTATTTGGTAAACCTTTCCTGAGGGATTCTCATGAAAGCGTTTATGGAGAAACCTGATTGAAGGCACTCCTAGCGTGATTCATCTCACTGTAGTAGATTCCTGCTCCAGAGACGTTTCAGTCTCCTTGTCGGGTTCTGTGGTAATGTGTCTGTCAGTAATGATTGTACCAGTAAGTTTATAGGTATATATGAAGGTAAAAACGTATATATAAAACAAATCTGTTCTTAAAGACTTATGTTTTAAAAATGTTCATTCCTTATCGACACCCTCAAAAAATATGAAAGTGACCATCTTTGAGCATTTATATTATTATATTTTACTTTTACGTAAAATTACATAATTACGTTTATGTACTATCATTAAATTACTTTATTACGTTATTACACTATCTTCATCATTCCTCTCAATCGCTCATGCAGTGTGAGATTTCCATTCTGGAGGACATCCAGAACATGTCCAAACTATCTTAAACGGTTTACCTCAATAATTTTTCTGGTAACTGCACTCCGAGGCTTGATCTAATGGTTGAATTACGAATGCGGCATCGTCTTGTTTTCCTTTTATTTTCCTAAAGAATCTCATTTATTTATTTTGGGTCTTACTTTTATGCCTTGTGAGCAAGATTCGGAAAAGTAAGTCAATTTGGGGAGAAATTTAGACCTCAATTTGGTGTCCTTTAATTTAAAAAGTATTTATTGACAAAATGGCAGCAGAATTAACTCTCTCCCGGTATCCATTGTCCCTGACTCCAGTCTCATCCAGATTTGCACCCAGATATTTGAAGCTTCTCACCTGTTCGATGGGTTTGTCCATTACTCTCGTCAAGACTTCCTGTCAATTCTCATTCTCTTTGTTTTTTCTATATCAGGGTTTATTTCTATATTTCCAGTCCATACCCATATTATCAAGAATAAGTCAATTTGGGAAGAAATATAGACTTATACACCCTCACTTGGCGTCCTTGGATACTTCACTTTATTTTTTATGAACCTTTAAATCTTCACCTTATTTACTGTGTGGAACAATTAACCAGCTGAGCTAACTTCTTCCCTGATTTCATTGTACATGACTCCATTCTCATCCAGATGTTTAAAAATTTTAAAAGATGAAAAGTGTGCTCCATGCAATAATACAACACCATCGAACAGGTTAGGATCTTTAAATATATTTAAAAAGCTTTAAATCTTTAATTATTTATTAGACATTTAAATTAATAAAATAAAGGCGTGCTCCCAGATATTTAATGCTTCTCACCAGTTTGATGGGATTTTTCTTGATTCTTATGATTCTCTATTTTTACTGAGGCATCCTGCCAATTCTCATTACCTTTTTTATCAGGGGTTATTCTATATTCCCAGTTTATACCCCTATCATTAGTCATAATATTGCTTTTTTCGAACGCAATATCTAATCCCAATTTCTCTGTTATTTCCTTTAGTTCATTAATCTGTTCATTAAAGATATTTATATTAATATTTTATCTACAAATTTTAGCGAAAATCCTTAGAATGCCGAAAGCGGAAGATAAAGGGCATACCGAAGGAAGTAGACTAAACCAGCGCGGGGGGGGATTTGTATTGATAAAGAGGTTTTTATCAAGTTAGCAGTGAAATGCGATAAGCTCGTCACGACGTCATCAGAATGGCATTAGCCTCCTCCTCGTAATAATGGAGGTCGCTTTGGAGATTAACGCGCCGACGATACAGAAGGGAGGGATAAACTCCGAGAGATAACCCCTCGAAATAATACATCATTTGCGTACATATTACATTGTAAATACAATATTGTCAAGCTCGTCATATAGATCATGTATTTGTAATATACAGGCATGTCTTTTGTAGACGCAATTCGTAATAGCGTGAACAAGATGAACTTTTTCCGTTTTTCGATATTGCAATTATCCTTAAATAAGCATATATCGGTGATTCCGTTGTAAAAGTGTTTATTAACTCTTGAAGTAATATGGACTCGACTCATGTACGTGCCAGCGAAAACGTAATCCGTCAGTTGAAAGTCACCGACGAGGACCATCAGGGAGAGGTTATTCGTCTCTGATTCGAGATAAAAAGATGAGTTAACTATTCTGTTAATACCGATAACTACTGATGACACAATAAAGTGGGTACCATTAATTAGGGGGAAGGCCAAGTGGTTGAGCGTGATTCCATCCGAATCACCTCCCTTTATAATCGTTGGACTAGAAACAGTTCAGTACCACACAATATCCTAAATGGGTTGTAATTGTTCAGGTTTACAAATTCTTATTCTAACATCTGTTATCTATCTAATATATACACTATTTTAATTGTTCTTCGGTTTTTCATGTAATAATTACATGAAAGTATGAATAAATTATTACGTATAACTTGATATGAGCCACACACATTCCTTACTTAACTTCAGCTACAGCACTAAAGAAAGACAAAAAGAAATGTAAGAAAAAAAAACCTGTACCACTACGACCCGTGAACTGGTCTGGGATTCAGTACATGGTAGAGACTGTACTGTTTCATGGACAACGGTTCTGCAAGGAGGTGACTAATCCTAGGTCACGCTCAACCGCCAGATTTTTCCTCCTTATTTTGGGTACCCTACATTTATAATATTATAGAGGTCGGATGAGCCCCTGGAGGGTCCTAGATTCCATATGATCCATCTCCCGCCGCAAACAGACTAAATAGAAGTTACTGCCTGCAGCGGGATTTGAACCAGGATTTCCGGCATGGCAACTCAGTGCTCTACTACTGAGCCACTTTTTTTAATTAGTAGCTAGGATATCCTGAAATAAAAAAAAAAATTATGGTTGGTATTACTGATAGCCCGAGACCCTTAATAGCTGTGAAATCACGCTAGTTTTTTTGCTTATTTTTATGTTGGCAGGCAGATTGTAATGCTTAAAGTGTTTTCTTCTCTCTCTCAAAAAAAAAAAAAATCCTGTTGTAATGTTCTAATTTTATGTCTTTATGTTCTTGGTTATTACTTATTTTAATAGGCGATTGATGCTTGAATATAATGTTCTGCTATTACAAAAGTTGGTGCAAAAGAAACGTCTATTGATAATTTATTTGTCGTTTTATGAACTTTAGGACTTTCATTTTTACAATACAATAGACTAATAATATGCACTTTAAAGTGAAAAATGTTTAGTTATTAAATTAATAAAAGAAATAACAGCTAGAACAGAATAATTTGCATGTTTCTCTCCATATCGCTCCTTCAAAAATAACAACAGCGAGCAGACCAACAGTTAAGTTTTGTTAGAGAAGAATTGGTCGACTGTATCTTCTAATTTAAGGAAGAAATAGTTGGGGGTGCAGTCAAAGAAAACACCAAAATAAGAAAAACTTATTTATTATGTGCCGACGTTTCGGCCTACAATGTAGGCCATCTTCAGGGCGAATAAAACACGAGGCAGCGAGGAGAGCTCAGAATGCAGTCAACTGCATTCTGAGCTCTCCTCGCTGCCTCGTGTTTTATTCGCCCTGAAGATGGCCTACATTGTAGGCCGAAACGTCGGCACATAATAAATAAGTTTTTCTTATTTTGGTGTTTTCTTTGACTGCACCCCCAACTATTTCTTCCTTAAGTTAAGTTTTGTGTAGAAAAAATATTGGATGGAGCTTTATAATTGAGAATGACATATATGATATTACATTTACATCACAACATGAATTTTATTTTTTAATAGTTATATTTTTAGTTCAATCAAGTTTTAACTTGAAATTGTATGGAAAAATGACACAATCAAGCTTTTAAATATTAGCCAATGGAAAATAAAATAATTCCAATACCACCATTATCATAGAAATGTTTTGCTTCACCAAAACCCAAATATATATCTATATCTAATATATTATAATATAATAATATATTATAATATATACATATAATAATACAATTTCAAATTTCAATAAATAATTTTTTTAAATATGAAACATATATTTATTTGTAATTTTGTGTTTTTCTTCTTGGAAGGAGATTATTAGACATGAATTTTTTCGACTAAATTGATGGAACATGTTCTTCTAACCGTACGAACTTTATGTCTGAAAATTTCGTAAAAACTATCTGAATCATATTTATTTGGCCTATCTAATTTAAGGGTACCTTTTTGAGAAACCACCCTCAATTTTTTATTCTATTAATTTTTCGTTTCTATTCCTCCTTCTGGCAGAGGAAAAAGAATGTCCTTAAAGAAAAAGGAAAAAGTAGGTAATGAAGTAAACCAATTTAACCAGCCTTGCTAATGGCTCCTATTGGTGAGGAAGTGAAGAAGATTCTGAGGTGGAGTTAATTCACAATTAAGGAAAATGTCGACAATCATTGTAATGGATATTGATTCTAACCCACGGTTATTTTGACCGTTTACGTGTTTATATTTCTATTTTATTGTCCCATCTAATTCATAAAAATTCATAAAAAAAAAAAAACCTTCAAAAATTGCCTTGGGTGTGCGTGTAAGATCCTATTGGTATCCACCGTCGAAGGTGGTCACTACTTGGATGGGTGATCGCCCACAAGGTGAAACCACGAAGCAGGACATTCCGCAAATGATTGTCTCCCCCTTTCCACGGGTATGTGAGACCCGTCAGCCAACTGGAAGCTAATCAGAATGACTTATATTGGGAATGGCGCTGTGGTTTTCCAGGATACCGGTACCTGCGGCTCACTCTGGAGAATTTTCGGGAAAAGAAATATACGATCGTACGTCCTCGTGCGCCTGCTGACCTAGAACGGCCTTAATCTATCGATCTAGACCGATTTGTCACCCTCTATGAACTCGATTGTTCATCAATGGGATGGAAAATGCCTTATATCGAGGGTTTTTCACATCTTCAGCTGTAAAAAAAATTGCTTGAAAAACTAACTAAAAAGCCTTCCTCATACAAGGATGGATCTCATGCTTTTTTAAATATCATAATGGGTTAAATCTCAGTTCTGGCCTTCCTAGGTATTTGCCCTTACCTCGTTATATCTATGATAGTCAAAACAACGCCCTAAATCTGCCCTGTTCGGTAGTTTTAAACCACGATGAACATAAATAGATAATTTTTATTCACAAATTAAAATTAATATCAAATTAAGCTAGGCTTCAGAAGAAAAGAGATTAACGAAAACTAAATTCACCGAAAATATATATTTTTTAAAACGTTCGTTGAGCCTTATCCCCCTAGTGCATCATTAAAACATATGCACTAATGATTATTTTTTAGTAATATAATTTTTAAATACCTAAGTTATAATTATCACTTGGCCGTATAAATATGAAGAAGAAAATTGTTCGGATGGAGATAAAAAAAAAAGTCTTTAAATTGAGATAAACCAGTTAATGGCATTTCGGCACACGTTAAAGGTCTTCTTAAGGGCTAGTATAGGTCAGATTATGACCCTGAAGAACTTGGGTCAAAACGTTGGTTTATAATAAATAGTGGATTGCTATTTAAAGAATCATTTTTTGACCTAAATCCAAACCGTTTTCTTCTATACAAAAAGTTAGGCAATTTCAGGCGTACCGAATGCAAAATGGTCGAGAAAACTTCTTTTATTCAATAGACATTGCCACCGAAACAGTCAAACTTAATTAACTTGTTTAATATCTTCTATTTTTAGTTCTTACTTATTTTATTTTTGATATGTATATAATTTAAATGAGTATCTTATGGTTATAGCAAAAATATAACGTGCTAGAAAGTAAATTCGTATATAAAGAAATATTTTGTTTTGGTTTTATGTTTATAATATCTATATAAGAAAATACATTAGACAGACAAAACAAGTTGGTGTAATAAGTCTTACTACCCGTGTAAAGTTGGGGCGGGCCACTAGTTCTATATATTTTACTATTGTTAGCAATCTATAAATTGACAGAGTAAATTTTTCTATATATATCCGATTTTATTTAAACAAAAGCTTCACTTTAAATATATTTAGAAGTGCATCGCCACCTCCTAACACTAACCACCCCTAGCACTAACCACCTCCTAACACTAACACTAACCACCTCCTAACACTAACACTAACCACCTCCTAACACTAACCACCTCTAACACTAGATAAACGTTTTTTTTAATGCTTTATTACTCTTATCATGCATATTTCAATTCTACATCGGCCTACTTTCTTCACCATCGTTTAGGAGGAATTTATTTATTATTGTTTCGAAAGCAAAATTAACTTAACGGAATAACTATATAGATTCATTCCAGCTAAATTCCATCAGCCACAACATTCCATAATATCGGCGGTAGCTACAAGAGCTGCGGATCCCGGTAGCTAACAATTAAGAAGCCCTTGCTTAGGCAATGCTAGGACGAGGAGAGGATCCTACGATGAGGGCGAATTCCAGCATCATCGGAATTATCTTCCCTCCGGATCTCCGGGGCCATCCAGGAGTACGGCCAAGGTCGGGGTAGGTGAGATACTTTTAATAATGATACATATTGAAATAAATGTTTCGATAAGGATATCTATAGGAAAAAACTAACAGAAGAGAAAAGAGATGCGAGAAAAGGAATAGAGTGGGCCGAGAAAAGAAGGAAGGAACAATCGGAAAGAATGAACAAAAGGTGGGAAGAAAGAAGAAGGGGCGTGAATGATATTCGCGTGGTCTCTAAGGCTCTTCCGTAAAATCAGAGTAACAGTCTCGAAGTTGTTTTAAAACGTCCAAAGGACCAGATACAACCAAACAAAACGTATGGATTGAACAATAAGTAGATGGATAAAAAAAAATAACCGTACATTAGTCAAATTGAAATACATAATAATGATAATTCACATCTAGAAGAAAGGGGATGGCCTGTAGAGCGTTGAGATGATGTGCTCAATATTGAATAATTTATGTAATTGAATAATGATTCTATTGAATAATAAATAGATACGTGTATATATAAAAAAGTAATATTGAAAAAAATAATAAAGTGTTACTGAAAAAAATAATAATAATCCTTAACTCAGTGAATAGAAGGCTAAGTTGCTATGCTGTCGGTTCCGGGTTCAAAGCCGACTATGGTAGATAAGTTATTAAATCTTTACCATATAACACCCGAAGATGATTCCTGTGGGATCTACAGACTTTCCTGGGGCTCACCTAGCCTATGCCAGTGGGTACTCTCAATAGTGGGAGATCCTGGCAGTTCAGTGTAATCTCGGCCGACTCATCTCCTAGCACTCTTCATTTAAAAAACAATACATTGCCCTAGACCTGTTGGTACATTTTTTAGTGCTTTAAACAACTTAATTTTCTAAAACTTATTCCTATTAACGTATAGGTAAGGTTTTGGGAGGTTATTCCATTAACGCATGTATGAAAAATCTGTTGATGATATTGGCATTAAACCTAATTGGTAATCATGTACTATTATCATTAGGGATGAAATAAATTATTGTTATGAATAAAAGTCAAATTCCATTATATGTAGCACAAAAAGAGAAAATGATGTAAGTTTGCAGATTCCAAGAACCTAGAAGAATCCTCCCTTCTACGTTTTTGACTATCTTAACGATTTCAAACTTTTTAGAAATATGTTCGTAATAAAGAAAAATAGCATTAACAGCTGATCTCGAACGAACCGATGAAAACACTACGTGCATAAATTGAATTATTAATTTATAAAATATTTTCCGTTTTATAGTACTACAGTTCTGTTTATTATTAAACAATAATTCTTTTATAGAAAAAACTATTATATATTTATATCTTCTCCTGTAAATAACTGATGATGTACAGTTAGGGAAGTCTCTTGCATGAGACGAAACCTCACTTTTACCTTATGTTAAAGTTTAAAATTCATTATTTAAAAAAAAAAAACATGTAAGGCTAGGAATAGCCGATCTGGAAATAAATAATATAAAAAAAATTATAAAATACCTGAAATCAGAAAAACTGCTCAGAAACAGTAAAAAACAGTTCGAGTAGATCGTGATTTAAAACAAAGAAAAGAAATATTAAAACGAAACAATTTTTAAATATTTTATTTGAAAAGAAAAGATATGTCCAGGACCGGGACTCGAACCCGGGACCTTCACCTCTCCGTGGTGACGCCTCAACCATCTCGGCCGCCCTGGCACGTTTCTCGGCCACAATCTTAACAACTCTTATAATCTTAACAACTCACCCTACCGTATGAAGCGTTAAACTATTACACGCGCATAATATACGATTCAAATGAGGAATTTAAATTAATAATTAATATTATGCAAATGGCGGGTAAGATAGAATCGGTTACCAAACTCCGATCCTACGTTAACCGTTAATTTTTCACTGTTAGTGATTCTCCCGACAATTAGCATAATGTAACCAGGATCGCTTTTAAGAGCAAATATTATCACTGCTTCAGTATGAATAATTTGAATAACAGCTGTTCCTTGTATGAATATTCAGATCCGAACGAGGAAAACCAGTTATTAATTCGGGGATGAGGTTCGATTCTCGCTATCAAATCGCACGAGAGCAATTATCTGAACAAGCGCAGATTTACTTCCTGAATTCTCGATAGTAAAAATGTATAATTCCAAGCTGCCAAAATGCATATGTTCTTAAAGGTGCAGTACCTTCAGTTTTCAAGTATCCTTCAGTTGCCACTCAGTATCATAATCATAAGCATAATCATTTCAGTTTTAATTAAATGAGGATGTTATGGAAAGAAAAAGGGGAATTGAATAAGATAGTGAAGTACGAGGGTGTGAAATTTTCAAGGCTTTAATTTTTTTAATTATTTTTAAAAATTTATTTATTGAAGTTGAATATTTATTGAAAAGTTATTTATTTACTGTATTATAAACAAGTAAATAGCGCGAAATATGCATAATTATAAGAGATAAAGGCAAGTAGACTACCACCCAGTGGTAGTAGTACTCGAATAACAAATTCAGCTACAAAGGTCACGAGGCCATCTTCTTTTCAGAAGCCTCGGAGGATTATTAGGCTTGAAGAGTTGCCAGGTTTGAAACTAGAGGGTTTGAGTGGGAACGAAGTTTGTCATGAAAAGTTTGATATCGGGTTTTGGCCATGTCAGTTATCAACGGGACATTAAGGTCATTACGGATGACTTTATTCGTAACAATGTAAGGACCATTGCGTAATATATATATATATATATATATATATATATATATATATATATATATATATATATATATATATATATAAATGAATGAATGAATAAAGCATTTTATTACGAAAAATTAACAGGAATTATTAAAATAATAAAAATTAAAATAATTTTACTACAGATACTATATACAATATTTATAACTTTTATAATATTATGAACTTTTTTTTTCTTGTTAATTTATGTAGGCCTTCCCCTTAGGGGGTGATGGTCTAACTTCCATGGAGACCAATTCCTACTGGGAAGTGATCTATATATACATAGTTAAATGTAAAGGCTACTTCAACATTTACTAGACAAACAGTAAATGTTGAAGCGGCGAGCTGTTTCAGTGTAATATGATATTTAAAATTAAGCGTATGTCAAGAAGTGGCCCTTAGTACTAGGTCTGTTCTATAGGAATCAGCGGTATGTTATTAAACGATACAGGAGAACAAATTAATTAATGAAAAAGATCATGAAAGCAAAAGAGTTTATAATTAATGTCGAAAAATAAGAGTGTATTGAAAGAGTTAGTTTAAAACTCAACTGTTTTTTTTAATCGAGGAAGCGGAACGATACTTGGCCATTGCGCAGTTTCGAAACAAAATACCGCCTCTGTAGGACCGAACAAGGGACAAACGCCTTACTTGCAGTTTATAACATTCCTAGGAGCTATCTGCTACCTTCCTTCGAATTCCAGCCATCTAGCCGTGTTTCCTTCCAAGCTACACCTCTAAAAATTTTCTGGGAGGATGTGAAGGAAAAACCTCCAGGCATAGTTTTTATTTGATTTTATTTTTACTGACTACGATAAATAATTAGGTGTATTTTTAGTGGAATCCTTGTATAATAACTGATTAAATTAGTTATTTTATTGAAACAAACCGTCAACTATAGATTGAATAAGAGTTTTAAGTCATTTTTATTTTTTTTATATGATTTTTTTACTTCGTTTCGATTTCTGAGGCCATTAGCGACGACTGCTCTTCATAAATGTCTTGAATTAACTTCGTGGCTTTCATATCTCAAACTTTCAAGAATGGTGTCAAAATTGGAGAATTAAAATAAATCCTAACAAATCCCATCAAATTACCTTCACTCTTCTTCGTAAACCTACGAATTCCTGCCCTACTGTATCCTTTAATAATATTCTACTGATCCCTGTCGAACAGATACGTTTCCTAGGACTCCATCTGGACAAATTTCTCACTTGGAATCCTCATACAAGACTGAAAAGACAAGAAACTGCACGTTTTCGCCTATTTCAACATTTACTGGACAAACGCTCTAAGTTCTTAATTAATTACAAAAGACTCATTTACATGACAGTTATCAGGCCTATTTGGACATACGGAGTTGAGCTTTGGGGCTCTAATAAACCATCCAATTCATCTCGTATCCAATCCTTACAATCCAAAATCCTTCGAAAAATCCTCAATGCTCCTTATTATGCCACAAACAAACTCATCCATCATGATCTTAATATCCCATATGTTGCTGATTTGGCCCTAACTAGATACCTATCCTTCTATGACAAACTCCATACACACTTGAATCCGCTAGTCTCTCAACTTGCTTCCCATAATATTCCTGATAACCCTCCGAGGCGTCTGAAAAGAAGACTTTATTGGAGTGCTACCGATGGGTAGTTTTTCTAAAGGTTTTTTGTTTTCATGTCATTTGTTCATATTAGCAAATTTACTTGATGTAATACTATTACAGTTGTAATTATCAATAAATCAAGCTAAAAAATAAAAAAAACTGGGTGGCTTTTAAATACATCTGCGACTTTTGTATTTAATTTGAACGGACATGTTTCAATATTCAAATTTATTCTTTCTATTTGATGCATGTTACATTCAAATAGATGATTCACTGTAATTTCTACATCATCACAGCTTTGGCAGGTGGGTTGATACAGCCCTATTTGATGGAGATGAGTCGGCTTTGTATGTGCGATTCTTATGCTGCATTATTTTGGCGTTAGGCCGTTTGGAGGAATCCAAGCAGTGTTTAATCTTTTGTTTGACAGAGGTGGTTTTGCGGAAGCCTTTCCCACCCTTCGTCCTAATTGTATTGCATATCAATTTTAACCATTCCGACAAAAATTTGGATCTAAAGAAGAAAACGTCATTGCTTTAACGCTGGAAGAAGACCGTGGGTCGAAACGGTGGCTTTCTTATGACCAGCTCTCCCTGCGAATGAAAATTTTTTTTTACCCCCTCTATGATCATTTTCTTCCTCACCTGTAAATTTATTTAGGAGGTAAAGCATAGCCTCCATAATAGAACAAATCGATTGGAATAATTCTTATTTT
This sequence comes from Arma custos, assembly GCA_037127475.1. Classification (NCBI taxonomy): domain Eukaryota; kingdom Metazoa; phylum Arthropoda; class Insecta; order Hemiptera; family Pentatomidae; genus Arma; species Arma custos. The sequence goes on along the minus strand of CM073762.1, from coordinate 13,255,438 downwards.
TTCCAATGACTGCTGTTCACGTATGTGGTTAAAATAGAAGAGATGTACGAATAGCACATTTTCATATAATGACCAGACCATCTGATAAGTAAAAATTTTTTTTGTATAAAATCTATTGAAACATTATTACAATCAGCCACTTGTAGGCAATAAGCAATAGCGCTGAGTAGCTACATAATTGAAACTATTTTTTTCTTTTAATTTGTTTTCACAACCAAAGAACAGTGTTTCAAATGAAAATCCTTTGAATTTCTTTTGGCTTCGAAACTCGCCATCTCAAAGTCAAAAGGTGCTCGTTAACATTTTGGACCTTTTGAAGGTGTAAAAAAAATGTTTAAAAAATAGAAAATAATTAAGGTGAAAATTGAGCTAACGTATTAGCGCTTATTAAAAGCGTCATTAAATGCCTGAATAAAAGATACAGTTATTAAGAAAACAACACGCACCAGAGAGGCCTTCCATTGAAGCCTTCAATACTACAAGCTGTTATAATACAGTTTTAAAAGCCATTGCTAAACGCTTTAAAAATTATTCTAACATTAAAATTCTATAAACCTTTCGGTGCTAAACAACCTTTTACTTTACTAACAACATAAGTAAGAATAGAATTACAAACGAGTAAAATTTTGGCTGTACAGTTTACAAAAGACCACTGAAAAAAAGCATTTTCACATAATTTTTGGGCATTTTTTTTTTGTTTGTAATTTAGGCTCTTGAATACAAAATCCTTCAAGCACCTTCTGATTGAAAAACACTGAACCAAAAGCGATGTTGATCTGATTTAGGTCTAGCCCATCAACGATTCGAACACAAACAAGATCTATCCCAATTTAAATCATTCATACAAACGAGGTCTTTTATTATCTAATGGGTAATACCGGCATTTCAAAAATTGTCCTTTTGCTCATAATAAATTGCAATTTTTGCTAGTTTAGTTCATCTATTTTACGCACCCGAAACTTAAGGTTCCGACTCGGTCAAAAACCATGAGAAATGAGGCAGTAAATTGTGTTAGGCTTGAATTTCTAATCTCTGTTCTAGAAATTTAGGGGTTGCCCGATTTTGATCCAGAATGCCACAAATACATCGTTAGTTTATATCCAATACAGAATATAACGAAAACATATTTTGAACTAAGAATACTCCTTGACAAAGGCTTAGAGCAAAAAAAAAACAATACAGTTTCTTTTTAGAATTATTGACACAATTAATCTTAATTTTGTACTATTGTAGGATCAGCACTAGATTAATTACTAAGAAATTTAAAGTATAATGATTTAAACTAATTAGTGAAAATTGAACCGGACGTTCAACTCCGAATTTTTTCACTACTTTGGCCATGCAAATATTATGCAACCGAATCGTCAGGATTAGTACCAGAATAAAACATAATAAACAAGGCGACAAAGTGTTGTTTTACACAAAAATGCTTGACTTAACTAACGAAAAGTGTAAAAAAAAAATCATTTTTTTAATTTTGGGATTATCCGATTTGACCCTGACCGCCTCAAATACATATAAATTATATAGAATACCGAATATGATATATGATATGTTAATTCTAGAACTACTTCTTTTAAGAATAACAATTTTCTATAACAAAAAAAAAGAAGTATCTAGCTAGAATAATTAATGTTTGTTTATTAATCCTTCAATGCACGCAGATATGGCTAATCGCACGAGGCTTCACTGGGATTCCAATCCATTATCCATCCTATCGAGGTTAAATTAAGATAGAGATTTTTAATGAGTTCCTGATATCGCGCAGGCTCTTTTTTACGTCCATTCCAAAGAACTACCTAGCTAAGGCTTTTTTAATCGTCTTAAAAAAACTAAGGGAACCTAAGGAATTGCGAACCCGTGATCTTCTAATTGTATTTTAATTACGATGTAATTTTAATAAAATGTAATTACAATTGTATTAATGTAATTAATTGTGATTTTCAACTTTTGTAGAATTTTTGACTAATTATTGAAAATCAAAAATGTACATGAAGAAAGAGCAGTGCACTTTTTGTACTTGTTAATTATAAATTGAAGTATTGGACTAAAGTATTAAGCACTCGAGTATTCTAGTACTAAATATCAATTATAGGGTATGAATGTGTACATTTTATTTTATTTTATTATTAGTATTATTATTATTATTTACTTTACTTTATTATTTATTTTACTTTATTATTATTATTACCGCATTAATTTCTTTCTGTTACCGCATGTATATATTTTTCCGCATGTATATATTTATTTATTTTATTTTGTTTATATTATTGTTTTGTTATGGAATGACTGTAAGCTACACAGCACTATTACTTATTGCCCATAAGTGGCAGATTGTATATATCAATGAAGTATTAATATAATATATATATATATATATATATCAATTAGTACCAATCATCTATTTTCATTTTATTAGCGGTATCGAGAATTCAATTCAAGTACATGAATCGATACCGGTATCGATACTGCATTTGTCCGCCATGAAGCGGGCTGATAGTTTGGAATTGTTTTGTGGGTGGCAATTTTCAAGTTTGTTAGGGATGCCATTCGATATATCAACGCCACTGTAACCTAGTTCAATCTAAAGCGAAAAGCTAATAGGTTCAAGTAGATCAGTCTGTTCAGTAAATGTGTTATACTGCATTTAGCGGTCGCTGCAATCAAAAGCTTGTTCCTTCTTTTTTTTTTAGATTAATTTATTGATATTTACAACTGTAATAATATTACATCAAGTAAATTTGCTGGTATGAACAAATGGCATGAAAACATAATACACTTGTGGAAAAACTACCCATCGGTAGCACTCCAATTAAGTTCAATAGTAGAAGGTCCCGAGGCCATCTTCTTTTCAGACGCCTTGGAGGGTTATCAGTGATAGCATGGGGAGCAAGTTGAAAGACTAGCGGATTCAAGTGTCTATGGAGCTTGTCATGGAAGGATAGGTATCTAGTTTGGGCCAAATCAGCATCATATGTGATATTAAGATCATGATGGATGAGTTTGTTTGTGACATTAAGGAGCATTGAGGATTTTACGAAGGATTTTGGATTGTAAGGATTGGATACGAGATGAATTTGTTAGTTTAGTAGAGCCCCAAATCTCAAATCCGTATGTCCAAATAGGTCTGATAACTGTGATGTAAATGAGTCTTTTGTAATTAACTGGGAGCTTAGAACGTTTGTCCAGTAAACGTTGAAGTAGGCGAAAACGTCGAGCAGTTTCTTGCCTTTTCAGTCTTGAATGAAAAAACTTGTTTCAAATCGATACAAATTCGATTGGATTCTATATAATTGTGTTATTATTATCTCTCACTACGAAATGGAATTTCAGACATAGATAATAGTAGCTGAGCAACCTGCTGAATTAGCTACACCGATTACAAAAATAACTAAAATCCCATATAATTATCTAAGCTCGCGTAAACTACGTAACCAGTATTTAAGAAATTATACTGAGAAGGTTTTGAAAGCTGAATTAACATTTTTTCTACTTTAGCCAATTTTTGTGAAAGGATAGCTTAGTGGGTTGAGTGCTAAGTTGATTCGCTATAGATTCTGGATTCAAAACCGGTTATGACAGATAAATTAATAATTAATATAAAAATATAATTAATATAACAAATATAAGTATAAACTAATATAAAAAATAATATAATTAATATAAACATATAAATAACTATAGAATAATTATTATTTTATAGTTATTTATATATATATATATATATATATATATATATATATATATATATATTAAATAGTTAGAATATTATCTATATGTGGAATCTGTAACCCTTCCACTCCCTCAGTCCCTATAAAGTGGTATCCCTCAGTCCCTTAATTGGGTGGAGGAAACCTAGTGTTTTCTCAAGTATAAAAGCCAATACCAAGAGAACATAATAACTTATTCTGAAACGTTTCCATACTCCCGTTGTGCAATTTGATACATTCTGTTAAAAGGAATTTTGGAGAAAATATTCTGATATTCACTTAATAAAAGATTTATTTCTTTAATGCTCAATATGTCCCTTGTGATACATAGCATTATTCATTATGTTTCTCACTTGTATTACTGCAAAACGCTAACTTTATAGAAAGATTAGCTAATGATGGGCCCTGAATAACCTACAGATTCTAGGGTTCATCCAACAACCATAAATTCGGTAACCAACTGCCAATTGGACGAAAAACCTGGTGGTTGAGTTCGATCTGAACCAAATTGGCTACCTGCACAACCATTGGCTGACCTTAATGTAGGCATATACTTAATTCATGACCCTTCTGGTAGTAGTGAACTGGAATATATAGTAGACTAGCTTATACCCGCGGCTTCGCGCGCGTGGAATTAGGTCTGCCATATAAAGTTTCGTGAAAGATCATTTAAAATAAATAATTTAATTATTTTTTTAAAAATATATGTTTCTCGTACATCCGAAATTCTAACTTCAAAACTGACGGATTCTATACAACCTTTGAACCCCTATTATTTTAAAGGCGAAACCCATGGAGTGGAATCATCCAAATTTCTTTCTTAAACTATAAAAAGAACCTATCTACAAATTTCAAGTTGCTAAGTTCCTGATTTGCCTTTAATTATGTACATGCCCCGTGCCCCCACATAAATTTGGCCTTGCTGTAGCCTTTGGTGTATAACCTATTTTACTCAATAATTTTCATCCAAATCCGTCCAGTAGTTTTTGCGTGAAAGAGAGACAAACATACAAACATTAACATTTATAATATAAGTAAGATTAGTAGGATATAAAAAAAAAATAGTTTTACTCATGTTCGTTCTGTTATTTTAACAATTATAATCATCTGATTTGCCTTTAATTATGTACTATAATGGATTCTCCACAGTAACTAAAAACTGTCGGGGGGCACGTGCCCCCTTGCCTACCCACTAAATCTGCGCTTGCTATAGCCTATGTGTTATTCTGATGATAAACTCTATTACTGTCAAGTTTCATCCAAATCCGTTCATTAGTTTTTGCGTGAAAGAGAGACAAACATACAAACTTTCACATTTATAATATTAGTAAGACTAAGATTAATTACGTATTGAAGGAAATAACATGGAAACATAATATTTATTCGCGAACTACCATCAATGTGCAACTTTTTGTATGAATTCTGTTACAATAAACTTTCAGGAATAAATACTGATATTTGTCACTTTATAATAATTAGATTTATTTATTTAGTTCAATGTATGCAATTCTGCTTCTTATTATTGATGTATAAAACGCCATCATAATAGACAGATTAGCAATTGATGGATCCTATAGGATTTCAAAACCCTCTGGGTTCATTCAGCCTCTTTAAGTAGGTGCTCTTAATTAGGGGAAGAACCTGGCGGTAGTGTGGGACCTTCCAACCGTCTCTACCACGTACTGAATTCAAGATCATCAATGTATTGGAGTTGTTTTTTATTTGCGGGGGAGAGCATTTCAAAAGATTCCATTTGCTTTAACTGTTACAATTTTATTATCCGCATCCAAAATATATTCATGATTGTTTTTTTCTTCTTATTTTAGAGCGTTTTAGGCTGTTTTAAAGGTAGATTAATGCAAAACAGAACAGGGTCGATAAGGAAGAGATAACTGAGGCCGCAGATTGTTATTTCTAGGATGAAACGATAGCGTGTTGAGAAGCTGATCCTCCCAACACAACGCTAATTCTCTTAGCTCGAGCCTTTTCGACAGCTCAGTCACGGAACGACTCTGCATATTGATGAACTCTAAGCTCTTCTTCGCAATAACTTCTAGGTCCAAAATGAATCTCACAAGGATTCATTATTCCGAAAATAAAATAAAAATAATTCCACTTAAATTATTATTTGAGAAGCAATTTCGATTTGATGTAATTTCATACCTTGCGTGACAAGGACTAAATAAGTTTATCTTCCTAGAAGCATTAAATGACTCGAACTTATTACAGGCACGAAAAGTTACTAGAAAACATGAACTTGTTTACAGAAGTTGAAGTAATACTAATGGATTTTCAAAATGTATATAATTTTAGATTAAACAACGTCTCAAGATGCCAGAAGGTAAGGTATTCTCTATGATTTTCTGTCCACTGGAGAATTTAGTAGCAAACATGGCGTGGAATTGTAGAGCATATAATTGAAGTTGGGTTATTAAGTGTTGGGCTTAGTTATAGACGAATTCCTAAAAAGATATTTAGCAGTGAGCCGACTTCTCAGGGGATAGGCCGAGGAGTAGGTGGGGGGATTGCGGTGGTAAACCGTTTGATGGATGTTTATATCAGAGCGTCATTCCTACTTCAGCATCGTTAAGCATTCTATTATTATTACATCGTATTGTATGGATAATAGAAGAAAATATATCCATAATATATTTAGGGAATATATCACACAACATTTTAACCTTTCGATGAGCGCGGCGAAATCTACGACGCCATCTCGACGGAGCACTAAATGCGCAACTCTAATTTTCATCTGATTGCCTCATTATTAGTATTATAATTATCACTTGAAGGGTTGAGGATCAAAGGCGGATAACTTATTTTTCATTTTCCCGCCCATAAATATAATCTTATCTAACTATAACGGAGGTATTAAAAAAAAGTTTTTTAAAAATTGTTTTGATTTATTTAACTATATGTAGTTTTTTTGCATGTAGCGCTGATTTAAAAAATGACATTGTTTTTTCTATCACGTAAGGCTTGCCTACAAAATACAATTGAAGTTTTGGAAAAAGAACAAAAAACGGATTAATTTATTGATATTTACAACTGTAATAATATTACAAAATACAGTTGAAGTTTTTGGAAAAAGTACAAAAATTGGAAAATTTTGGATTTGTTTTTATTATTTTAACATGAAGTAAAACCAAAAAAAACAAAACAACAATACCTATCTAAAATGAGCATAATTGTGATGCACATGTGTTGTAAAGTTATTATAAGTCCTTGTAAAAACGTTTTATTTTTCCATCAATGCTTCTTTTGGTACTTTTTCGGCTGTGCTCTTGTGATTTTTCCCTTTTTAACATCCAATAGTAGTCTGCCATTATGTTGACATTCCATCGACCTTGGTATCTGCGCTCCATTTCTTTTATATCTTGATGGAAACGTTCCTCACTTAAAGCCCCAGGATTTTCTGGAAAGTAGTCCAGATGTGAGTGAAGGAAATGAAGTTTGACATTCATGTTGCAGCCTAACACATTGTAGTTTTGTAACAATTCAGCCACCGAAGTTTTGTAATTTGGGTCTTTTTTGTTTCCAAGAAAGTCCGTTACAAGTTTAAATGAATTCCAGGCATTTTTTCTTCCATTCCCATTTCAGTAACAAAGCTTTTATCTTTTAAAAGTTTTCTTATGCCGGGCTCAACAAAGACTCCTTCTTTCAGCATAGCATTGGATATGCCAGGAAACTGTCCACATAGATACTTGAAACACTATCCTTCTTTGGGTAATGCTTTCACAAACTGTCTCATTAGCCCCAATTTGATATGAAGTGGTGGAAGTAAGATCTTTTTAGGATCCACTAAACTTTGTCTTTCAACATTTTTAACTCCAGGAATAAGAGCATTTGTGATTGGCAAAGCCTGCTTGACATAGTGTTGTTTCTTGTCACGGCTATCCCATTCTCAGAGGAAACATGGAAACATTGTGTAACCACTTTGTTGACCTAGTAACATGGAAATAACTTCCAAATCCCCACAAATGTTCCATTTATGGTCAAAGTAGCCAAGCTTATTAAAAACCAACTCAAGATTTTTGTAGCATTCAAATGGACTGAGTGTCCAACAGGCACAGAAGCATATCTTTTACCATTGTGAAGAAGTACATCTTTAAACTGCTTTTTGATGAATCAAATAAGAAATTTTCAGGTGAACTTTGTGACTTATCTAGAGGTCTGACTTATCTTGGACTTATCTCTGGATTTTTTTCATTATTTTTCACTAAACAGCACAAAAAATACTGTTAAACCCACTAGCTAAATATGCTATATTTGTTTCATCGCAGACCTGTGTAATTTATCTAATCAGGTATTTATTGCAGTAAGACTAATTCTCATTTGTTATTCAACGTAAGTGGCTGTGCACAAAATTGTCTAGTGTACTGAAGGACTGTTGACGATTTGTAAATTGTTCAGTAAATATAAGGGTTAATAGACTGCCAGAAACAAAACAGAACTAATTTAGTTTTGATAATACATACCATCAAATGATAAATATACAGTTAATCATACCTAGAAACAACATAAATGATTAACAGGCCCATTAGTACACTGCTACTTAAAATTAATAACAAATAAAAGTCATATTGTAATGATCACGTTTTTAAATGTATATGATGAAACATTTAATGTTTGTAATTTAATAAATTTCCTTCCACTCTATAATTATAATAATACAACCACTAAAATAGAGACAAAAACTCAAAAAGAAACACTATTATTTATTATAATGCAATTGGGAAAAACCACAATGCAAAGCCTTATGTTTCAAAAAATACACCTACTTACCAGTCGACGTTTCGCCTATTCAGGCATTATCAAGACACCAAAATCAAAAAGGGGTTATGTGAATCGCATCTCGAAGAAAAAGGTGCAATACATCCCAACGATCAACAGCCCAAAAAGGCTCCAAACATGAGACAGCCTTTTTGATTTTGGTGTCTTGATAATGCCTGAATAGGCGAAACGTCGACTGGTAAGTGGGTGTATTTTTTGAAACATAAGGCTTTGCATTGTGATTTTTCCCAATTGCATTATAATAAATTATAATAATACAAGTTAAAAATTCTAAATTTGCGTAACGTTGACTGGTTAGTAATTTCCCATTATTCTGGATACTTGAAGCATTTTTTTTTCGTGTTCTAAAAGCATTCTAGTAATCTAGAAAGGTTTCGAAATAATGTAATGCTAGAAAAACTACAATAACCTAGTTCTTTTCTAGAAGATTATACCAGAACATGAGAGATGTGAGGGTAAAAAATTACATAGCTCGCGAGAAAAACAATCGGCCAGAGTTGTTTTGAAGACGACTTTGTCTTCACTTTCCTTCGTTTTATCTTATCGATATTCGAAAGGAGTGAATAAATTCAGAATCTACCTCTTGGCACTGCCTCAAAGAGTTATCGTTTTTTTTTTTTTTTTTGGAAGAAGGGACATTTTTTACCACGAGAAGAATTTTTTCGACCCGATAGATGGTAGGAGAGTTATTCGGGAAGATAGCAGGATAAAAGACGAAGGTTTCGGATTCCATCCCGACCATGAAGAGATGTAATTTTATTGTGGGGGGAGGGGGCTTGAGAATAGCTGGCTCAATAGAACCTACCTGAGCCTTAGCCCTCAGTCCCGGGAGTGATCTGGCTTTTCGCAGTCACTTGCTTCTTATATCTAAGCCTTTCTTTATCCGATTTATTTCCTTTTAATATTAAATATATCACTTTCAACTAAACCGCAGAGGTCTTATTAAAAATTATTAACCTATGTTTTACTTTACCATAGTATGTTTGCTTAATATATTATTTTATTTTATTAATGATGAGTACATATTCAGATTTAGTCAGAAGAAATATAATTAATAAGTATATGATTGAGCTAGAATAATCCATAAGAAACCTGTGCCACAAAAACCCATGTCATATTCCAGATCATCAGAGCTCGTCTCCTGATCTGACCTACATCAAACATAAAATCTTAATTATAATAATAGTAAGATAAGGAAGAAATAGTTGGGGGTGCAGTCAATAAAAACACCTTAATAAGTGTAACTTATTTATTGTGTGCCGACGTTTCGGCCTACAATGTAGGCTATCTTCAGGGTTAAGAGAGAGAAACAAACAGAAAAACATATAAAAAACGTCCCGTTCCCTTACTTATATTTTCTATTTTCTTTTCATACTTTAGAGTTCATATTTATAAACACTATTTTCAATTTTTAATTTTTGAAATTTATCAATCTTTTCTTTCTACATATGCTTGTATTATTACATTTTACTTATGTAACCTCTAGAAGTCTGGTATCAAATCCATTTATATCTATAATTAAACTAGTTTTTTCTAAATCCTTCATATTCCTATCTAAATCATTTTTCTATATTTTAATCTTCTCATTTTGTATCTTTCCGTTTACCTCCTCATTTTTCTTTCCCTTTATATTATGTTTACATTTTATCCTTTCTGGACATTTATTTTCTGTATTTTATATTCGTATTCTTTAATTATTATATCTGTCACTATTTTAATTTCTGTTCATCATCTATAATTTTATTATTACCTATCACAATTTTAATTTTATTATATTCTGTAACCACTTCTATATTCATTATCTTTAATTATCATATCTATTCACTATTTCATCATATCTAGTCACTATTTTAATTTCCACACTTGTACCACATTACTACATTACTTGTCACCATATTCTTGTTACTGCAACGTTTTTTATATGTTTTTCTGTTTGTTTCTCTCCCTTAGCCCTGAAGATGGCCTACATTGTAGGCCGAAACGTCGGCACACAATAAATAAGTTACACTTATTAAGGTGTTTTTATTGACTGCACCCCCAACTATTTCTTCCTTAGTAAGGCTCAGCGAACCCGAAGGCTCGATGCCGACACCACCAATCTCTGTTTAGAAACTTCTGTCCACGGACCACTACACAAACCCAAATCTGCCAGATCACTCTTAACGCAATCCTCCCACCTACGCCTTGGTCTACCCCTCAGTCGTCAAAGCGCTTATTAACATCTTAAGAATTCGTTTGTTATTAAGCCCAGCAACTTTACATGCCTATCTTATTCTTCGCGACGCGATCATTTGAATAATATTTACCGGATGCATGCTTCGCAATTCCACGTTGTGGAATCTCATAAATTCTCCGGTTATCTCATCATTTTTTTGGACCAAATATTCAGAGTAATGCCTTCTTTTCGAATACCTGAAGAAGTTGTTCATACTTCGAAAATTGAAATAACAATTTTTTTTGGGTGGTAAGAATAGCAAACATTTCTATTCATTACTACAAAAGGTTTCTTTAAAACAATCTTTTATTAACTATTGATTTGTGACAACAAAAAACTATGGTCAAAAAGACAACAGAAGAACCTATATCATTATCACCAACAAAGAGTGTCCAACAGGCACAGAAGCGTATCGGTTACCATTGTGAAGAAGTACATCTTTCAAACTCCTTTTTGATGAATCAAATGAGAAATTTTTAGGTGCAATTTGTGACTTATCTAGGGGTGATGGAACAAGTGTGCTAGGATGTAATTTGATCATCAGACCATCATCAAAAACTCACATCAATTATCCAGCACATCTCACTTCAACAATTTATACTTACTCATCAATCAGTGACAATAACCTCAAGCCAAGAAGGTCTAACAAATTTTAAAGTAAAAAAATATATACTCGATATATACAAGGCGATATACGAAGAGCTGGGGATAATGTATTAAAAATAACTGTTTAGCGAAAGATTTATTAAAAAATAAAAATACAGAAATTAGATTATTGATAATTTGTATAATTTATAAATGATTCTTGTACTAGTTTTTCTGCCTCAGGCCGCCACGCCAACTTCAAGGGAGAATGGTTGACACACATATCATTTGATCTATTGTGGTGATCACATAAATTATTATTATTATTATCCTCCTCTCTCTCAATTTTATTAATATTATTTAAGCCCGAGTCACAAGATTTATTACCAACGATTTGGTGTACCATAGATTTATTTAATATTTCTGACATTTTATCTATTCTTTCGTCCATTAATTCATTAAATTTTCCTAATGCGGCTAGTTGATTATTTAACGCTAAATTCTGTTCTAACTATTTCAAATTTTCTAATTGTTTCCCCTCATAATCTCGTTGGATCTGATCCATTAATTCTTTACATTTTACAAATTGATTTTTAATTTCTTCGATATTTGCCATTTTATAATTATTTAAAATTTTAGCCCTCAAAAAAATAATTTTCACAAATTTTAATCACCACAATTTATATATTAAAACCACAATTTATTTAAACACCACGCTAATTAAATGTTTTTTATAACCACGCTCTGCTACCAATTCGTAATGGCCCTTCTCCCTGAATATATTAAATGGGCTCAAAAGGTTCGTGGACCGAGAAATAGGAGAAGAAATAAGCCAGTTACAAAAATAAGGGACCCAAAATAAAATATATTTTCAAAAATTATACATATATATATATATATATATATATATACACATGCAAATAATATTCATACAACAAATACTTATATAATGTTTGATACAAGCCTGAAGAGAGAGAAGCCAGAGGAGCAGGGTCTCGGGCGAGAAATCAAATCAGAATGAACGAATTAAAAAGAAACTGTTGTGTGCCAATTTACCCCCTCTCTTCTCCTCTGACTTCGTCCGACCAATGAAATTTTGTTATTTAATCAACAATCGCAGATCTAACATTAAAAACATCGTAGGTCAATGTTACAATTGTTAATGCTTAATTCTATAATAATTCTTATAAGTTATAAGTTCATAATACTTCTTTAATAATAATTTATGTGATCACCAAATTAGCTACTATTAATGTGATTACTAGTTGGAAATTTCACCAACAGGTGGTGTCCCCACGCCATTGTGCAATATTTCATAAAATATAAAAATAACCATTTTGATCGGGAAATAAGTATCGTCTGATTAGCCTTTCAGGCCTAAAACAACGGAAGATAACCAGAAAGTCTTATTTTTTTCTATAAAAACATCTTTTTTTTCTCTTTATATTTTTATACTCACCTGTCAAATACAAATAATTGACAATCAGCAGATCGGGTGTAAAGTAATACAGAATGACTTGAAGAAGAAGAGTAGCCAACAGCTACCTCTCCATTGGCTTCATTCAATTTCCTACTATAATAGATCCCTCATCTACGTTATTTTTAGTCTCCTCCTAGTGTTCTCGCTAGGAGGAGACTAAAATGTTTTTAGAAAAATACGTAGTAATAGTAAACAAACCTAAAAAATATAGAATAATTTTAATTTATAGGATTTTGTCAACGATTTCCAATATTATGGAATCCTATGAATGTAAATTACAAGACTAAAACTTGCAAGTAAAATTCGTGGAAGGAAATTGTATTTGCGATGAAAATACCTGCTGATGTGTGAAAAAATAGATTGTAAATGATAATTTTACCGTCAGGATTTCGTAAAAAAAAAATTATTTTTAATAAGTTTAAAATGAGAATAATGTGATCAACGAAAAATTTCATTTAATAGTAAATAATAACGTGTGGTACTTTTTAAGAAATGTTCATAGTGACTGTACATTTACCAATATCACCCAATAAAATGTTAAGTGCAACTAACAACAAGCACCCCAAATCTTACGATAAAATGAATTTTATTGTTATTTTAAACTAATTAAAAATTAAATATTGAAAAATAAAAATATACCTTAGTTGATGTACCGTGGAAAAATTCCAACGAAAAGCCCTTAGTCTCCAAACTAAAACAGAAATAGAAATTATCTGTCCAATATTTCGCCCATTCAGGCATCCTCAGGGTAGAAAAAAAAACAAAAAAAAAACAACAGAACGAAAACAAAACAAAACATGTATAATGCACAGTTTTTTGTCTTATGTTTTGGTGTTGTTTACAATTATTTATTTTTTCCTGTTGTGCTTTTTGTAGTTTGATGAGTGTATGTTGAATTTTCATATTCTCCAGTATTTATCAGCTGTTTTTATCTAACCTTATCCAGCCGGGGTCGAGTAACCTTCCTTATGATTCATTAGTTGCATTTGAGCCTTGGTCGTGGTGGGATGCTTCTTGGGTGCATTATTCATGTTTTGTTTTGTTTTCGTTCTTTTGTTTTATCGTTGTTGTTTATTTTCCTACCCTGAGGATGCCTGAATGGGTGAAATATTGGACAGATAATTTCAATTTCTTTTTTTATTTTGGAGATTTAAGGGCTTTTCATTGGAATTTTTCCACGGTCTCAACTAGTTAAAAATTATTTTCTAGTTTTTTAGTTTTCCGATATCCTGACAGTAAAATTATCATTTTATTTTTACTCCCAAAGCCCCTGGGTACGACCTAATCACATCCTATATTCTAAAACGCCTTCCTCGGAAAGCGATCCTACTCCTTACATATATATACAATGCCGTATTGCGTACCACATACTTTCCTGATTCCTGGAAATTATCCATAGTTAAGATGATACCAAAACCTAAAAAACCACCAGAACTTCCATCTTCTTACCGTCCTATATCTCTCCTGCCCATAATGGGTAAAATGCTTGAAAAACTCATTCTGAAACGTCTACATCCTGTAATAGAGTCCAACCAAATAATCCCAGATCACCAATTTGGTTTCAGAACATCGCACTCCACAATCCAGCAATGCCATCGAGTGGTGGACGTTGTCTCATCCGCATTAGAGCGCGGAATGTGCTGCACGGGAGCTTTTCTCGATGTAGAGCAGGCTTTTGATCGAGTCTGGTATCCGGGACTGTTGTACAAACTCCGTAAATTCTTACCTTCTACTTACTTCCTTATTATCAGTTCCTACCTCAGTAATAGAACCTTTAAAGTAAACCATAATTTTTCCTACTCTTGCCTCTTTACCCAGTTAGCTGGTGTTCCTCAAGGTAGTATCCTGGGTCCCATCCTATACACAATATATACAGCTGACATCCCAACCCATCCAAGCACTGTCCTCACTACGTACGCTGATGACACATGTATGTTATCAGTAAATAACGATCCATTTGTTGCATCCCAATATCTTCAATCCCATATCTCAAACCTTCAAGAATGGTGTCATAATTGGAGAATTAAAATAAATCCTAACAAATCCCACCAAATTACCTTCACTCTTCGTCGTAAACCTACGAATTCCTGCCCTACTGTATCCTTTAATAACACTCCACTGATCCCTGTCGAACAGATACGTTACCTAGGACTCCATCTGGACAAACTTCTCACTTGGAATCCTCATACAAGACTGAAAAGACAAGAAACTGCTCGACGATTTCGCCTACTTCAACATTTACTGGACAAACGTTCAAAGCTACCAATTAATTACAAAAGACTCATTTACATGACAGTTATCAGACCTATTTGGACATACGGAGTTGAGCTTTGGGGCTCTACTAAACCATTCAATTCATCTCGCATCCAATCCTTACGATCCAAAATCCTTCGTAAAATCCTCAATGCTCCTTATTATGTCACAAACAAACTCATCCATCATGATCTTAATATCCCATATGTTGCTGATTTGGCCCAAACTAGATACCTATCCTTCCATGAAAAGCTCCATACACACTTGAATCCGCTAGTCTCTCGACTTGCTTCCCATACTATTCCTGATAACCCTCCGAGGCTTCTGAAAAGAAGATGGCCTCGAGACCTTCTACTATAAAACTTCATTGGATTGCTATCAATGGATAGTTTCTCCACAAGTGATTTTTTTTGTTCATGTCCTTTGTTCATACAGCCAATTTACTTGATGTAATGTTATTACAGTTGTAAATATCAATAAAATAAAAAATAAAAAAAAATAAAAAATTTTTACTCGCATCAGGTATTTTTGTCGCAAATCCAATTTCCTTCTAAGAATCTTATTTCATATTTTTATTAATATAGATTTCAACCTCCCATAAATTACATCCTAGATTCCATAATTTTGAAATTTTTTATAAAACCCTTTTAGAAGCAGATTTTATATGAGATTTTTCCTCTGCCTCCTCTGCGTTCTTGTTCATGTTACAAGAACCGTCCACACGAGCCTATCGCGCTCCCCTTTGAGCAAAAACCGGCAACCGGCGGAGCACAGATTAACGCCCAGGAACTGCTACACGCTCCGCATCCGGCGGGGATTAACGCGGTGCACCATTGAATCGAGAACACAGTGGATACGCGGCCTACCGTTTGTATTTCTATGTCCATATGCAAAATTTTGTTATTGACTTTGATAAAGCTTTAATGATAAGTCTACATAAAAACATTATCACATTAAATTCTGGTGTATCGAGGAAACTTTTTCGTTTTACTTATGTATTACTATTGATATACAGGGGAGCGGGAGAGCTTACAGTTTAAAAGGTTGTTGAACTATAAGTCGTGGTTTCGAGTCAGGTTGTAGCAGGTAAAGTATTTAATATTTAATCAGCCATAAACTGGCCCAGTTTGAATTCCAGATCTTTCTGGGGCTCACAGAGCCACTAATATGGTTACCCTAACTTTGGAGATTGAGCATAATCTCCACAATCGTTGACTCATTTATTCATTATGAGTGACTCTTCTACTGCCATGCACCTCGCCCTAAGAAGGCCCATTGTGCTCGATTCCTAAAAAATCCCTATCGTAGGTCTAGGCTGTTGAGATATTTTAGATAGTCTGTTAAATAGATTACTATTTCAAATAAGTTACAATACAAGAAGTTCCTCCTGTCCTCCAGGGCCAAGGTCAAATGTCCCCTTACGATATATTGCATTACAAGAGAACGTCGTAATGGTTGACTTAAAAACATTACATTTTTACTAAACAGATAACTATTCGTGAATTTTCGTGAAATTATACGAGTTTTTATATAGTATGCTATGAAGTATTCCTCTTTGAATAGTAATACATAATTGAATAATTGTAGTAAGTGAATATTATCAAATGTGCATAGAATGAAATAAGGATATAGACATCAATATTAAATTACTTTTCAGAATTATTCAAGTTCAAACTGTTTTATCATTCACCAATTACTTCTACCATTATTGTTTTTACTTAAAGTGAAGTTTAAACAATACAATCCATTTTAATGGCATTTATTATAATTTAGAAAGAAAAAGCTGAAATTTTATCTGAGAAAATAAATTCAATCAGAAAGATGCCCTTCATTAATTTCTTATTTAATCATTGATTATTTTCGAAGCCAGGAGGCAGTTATTATTCAGGAAAAGTGGTTTCTTCAGTTTGTTTTTTCTTTTCTTTTTTTTATTTAAATCCTTTTTTTTCTCTTGAGCCGTTAAAATTATAATTGAGCTGTCAAGTGCCTACCCCAGCGGTCTCTAGAGGTCTCTTGGGAAAACTTGATCCTAAGCCCCGGACTTGCGATCTCGTCTTGTTCCCTCCCTTCAACTCTTATTGTTTGTTTATACAGTTTCATCTCTTCTTCTTTCTTTTTCATTTCATTCTCTCTAATAAGCAGAAGTTCTAAATGACGAAAACTCTGCCATTCTTGGTATAATTTACATATTGTTTAAAACTGATTTCCTCTTTTAAAAAATAATTCCTTAATGTGTTATTATTCATTATCAAGTAACCAAGGTGGGAAACTGATAAGAAAGCTGGCAAAGCTTGGATAACTTTAATATTACTTTTAAGCATGCTTTTCTTTCAACTTTCTTTTTTAACTGTGCTGTTCATGCATGAAACTTATTTTTTATAGTGACAATATTAGCGATAATTATTAGTTTTCTCTTATATTTTGGTCTGTATAATATTTTTTCTTTATACCAGTTACTTACTATATTGGCTTCATTGCAGAGTCAATGATCTTATATCATATCCTTTGATCTGAATAATATTTTTAGGTTATAAGATAATTTTTATAGTGTGCTGAAAATGTTTACAAGAAAACTTACAAAACTACTTATAAAGAACGAAAAATGGTACCTCAATGCCCCTTACCCAATTTATCTAGGTACTCCTAATGTTCCAGATAGTGTCACATCTGGAATATTAGTAGTAACTATATTTTCATTTTTTTCTTTGATCTCTTCTGTTTATTATTTGTTTGTGGTGTATACACATGTTTCAAATAGAATTGCACTACGGTGCTTTAATACCTAAACCAGAACTCTCACATCAGGTATCCATGAAACTGTTTGATTACTTTTTTTGTCATTTACAGAACCTACTTTATATAATATATTATTTAGTCAAATTTTCTAGCGATAGTCTGTTATAAAAATATATTAATAAAAAATATAATATATAATTGAATACAATTTTAATAATTTGAATAATATAATAATAATAATAATATATAATTGAAACCAATGATTAATTATTAAGCTCTAATAATTATAGTCTTTGAATGTGACAGCTTTTATTATACCATTATTTATTATTGTTATCAATGTCAATTTATAGATGCTTGTAAATATTAAATGGCCTTTAGGCTTTCAAACACAATGTATTACATATGAGCTAAAAGAGTATTTTAATAGAATTTATGTGCATACGTTGGACTGATAAGCGTTTTAATTGAGCTATATGGTATTTTACAGAGAAATTTCGTTAGAACACAAAGGGCGATATTCAGTGTTGGTAAAGCATGTTGTTGATGACCTGCTAAAATGGAAATTATTTTAGTATATATGCGAAATTATAAGCTACAACATAAATTAACTTACATTTTATAGGCTCCAAAACATTTTGGTGCATTAATTTTTATTTCATTGAGGTTCGGGTTATAATTAAATCCCATTTTTAAAGCTTATTTAATTGCCATACTAATCATTTATAGCTAAGGGCAAAACTTATTATACGATCTTATGCGCTGTAGCGACTGCGCAATGTTCAGCTCTGGCGTAACTCCATTAGTGTACAATTTTAGTTTATTTAAAATACTAAAAGTCACCGTATTCGGATCATTATTAGCAAAGATCAAGATGGAGTCCCTTTTATATGACATGTGTATATATACATATATTTTTCGAAGATGTTGTTTATCTCCTTCAAACTTGATATAAAGCAACGGTTAACACCTCGTATTATATAATGTTAGCTCCACCGCTAATGATATAATAAGATGCCTTATTTATTTATATGACACTAACGGTATAATAAGATCTGATTGTGAATATACAAGGGTAAGTCAATTTATCTGCAATTTAAGTATATTTTTATGGTACTAGTATGTTTAAGGGCCTGCTGACATCAGCACGCTCACGTGTCCCTTTTCTTAACCATCTCCAACTGTTATAGTAACCTTTCTATTGTTTTGTTATTGTTTATGTAAAGTTGAACGTGAATGTGTTTTTGATTATTTTCTTCAAATATGACTTGGAATTTGAAGATTTTTCGCGCGGTGAACGATGAAAAATAAGCTGTTAGGTTTCTTCAGGAGCGGAATGTCATTCCGCAGAAAATGCGTTGTGGAAATGGACATGATATGAAACTGCAAGTGGGGAATAAAATTAGATGGAGATGCCAGGATGGAAAAAGGATGCAACAAGATCCTGGGTATTCGATTAAATACGTGGTTGAGGAATAGTACATTACTTTTGGAGACTATTGTCCATTTTATATAACGAAGTTAGAGGGAAGAGACCCTTTTGATACAATTTTTTAAGATATTGTTCTTTTTAATGAGCATTGTTTGGAATAAATCTTTCATTGTTTATCATAACATCATATTTTAAATATTTCTATTTTAAACATTAAATAACAATTTGTAACTATAATATAATAATTTTTTTAATTTTTAAATGTTTTTATTTTAAAGAGAAAAGATTTTCCCGGGCAAATTTTAGTTACAAATTGTTATTTAATGAATATTGCTTGTAATAAATGTTTTATTATTTCTGGTTTAATTTTGTCTACATGTTTCTCATTTATTTCATTTCCTATAAATCTGTTGTACCATAATGAAAGGCAATGCCTATTTAAAATTCATGCATAACCTGACAAGGTCCAAATAGTTGAGGTAAGTGACACCTGAGCGCGCTGATGTCAGCAGGCCCTTAAACATACTAGTACCATTTTTATTTATGTTGGTAGAACTGTCGTTTTGCGTTGATGGCGCATGCTTTGTTTATTTCTTGTTATGTCTATGCGAGTTTCAAGGTGCTAGGTTAGGTTTCGTTACCGCTGTCGAGCTGCTGATAATAGCTGATCTGCTTTAAATTTACACCAAAGAAGAGCAACTTACAGTGATCCGTTTTTTTTGTTCGGAAGGCGTATTAGGAGCCGAAATTCATGGAAGACTTTCGGTACAATACGGGAACCGTATTTTGCCACAACAAAGTTTCTACGAATAAATTACGCATGATGAAGGAGCCAGACTACCGTGTACCAACAAAAATGAAGAAAACATTGAGCGTTCACGTGAAATGGTGTTGAAATGGTAGATCGTCTGTAAATTAAAACGGTTTTGCCTAAGAAATTATCCACAACGGACTTGGGTTTCATAGTTTGTGCAAGATGAGTCCCAAAACAATCACACAGTTGCATAAAACGCGCTTGTACAACGATGGACCAGGCGCATTGAAAAGCAAAGGGAGTATGTCGAAAAATGATGTACTTGTAAATTTCCTATTTGATTACAATAAAATTTTATAACTATATTGCAGATAATAATTGACTTCCCTCATAAAATGCAGATTTTAAGCTTGTTTCTGTTAAATAAGTTACAAAAATATTGTTTAAAAAGAAGATTATGTATGTAATAGAAAAATATAACGATTAATAAGCATAGAATTAAAATTTAAGATATGATAAGATCAATCGATGATCAAAATAAATTCTCTAATAGTAACGTTTGCATTCTGATAAGTCGGTTCTTATTATTCGAGAATTTATTTTGATCTCGATCTATTTTTCTATTTGAAGAAATACTCACTTTTAGTTTTGAGAAAATTTTGGTGAAAATGATTTAGTAACGGCAAAGCATTCTACAGATTGAATTACACACTATTAAAAAAAGTTTTCATGGTTGAACGCAAGGAAGTGCTGTATTTAGCAATTGGAAGATAACCGATATACATAAGATAATGTAACATATGCCTCGGTATTTTCTCTCTTGTAAAATCGCTCAAAGTGTAGATAGGCGGTATTGTTTTGACAGCGACAATATATTATGTGAGGAAGAAATAGTTGGGGGTGCAGTCAATAAAAACACCTAAATAAGTGTATACTTATTTATTGTGTGCCGATGTACAATGTAGGCCATCTTCAGGGCTAAGAGAGAGAAACAAACAGAAAAACATATAAAAAAACGTGGCAGTAACAAGAATATGGTGACAAGTAATGTGGAAATTAAGATAGTGACTAGATATGATGAAATAGTGAATAGATATGATAATTAAAGATAACGAATATAAAAGTGGTTACAGAATATAATAAAATTAAAATAGAGATAGATAATAATAAAATTATAGATGATGAACAGAAATTAAAATAGTGACAGATATAATAATTAAAGAATACGAATATAAAATACAGAAAATAAATGTACAGAAAGGATAAAATGTAAACATAATATAAAGAGAGAAAAAAATGAGGAGGTAAACGGAAAGATACAAGATGAGAAGATTAAAATATAGAAAAAGGGGGTGGAATATGAAGGATTTAGAAAAAAATAGTTTAATTATAGATATAAATGGTATGATACCTGACTTCTAGAGGTTACATAAGTAAAATGTAATAATACAAGAATAGGTAGAAAGAAAAGATTGATAAATTTGAAAAATTAAAAATAATGTTTATAAATATGAACTCTCAAGTATGAAAAGAATATATAGTATAGCGACAATATATTATATTGCTTTCAGACATGAAATGTTGATATGAGGGTACAACAAAACAATTCGGTGAAATGATTTTTTTTCTAGCTTTTCACAGACAAACCTGAAATTCAGATTCAGTACTAAAAAAAAATGAATTAGCTGAATCGTAGAGATGATGGTCAAATACTAGGATTTTCGTTCTACTTAAGGGTATAATTTACAGAGGCTGAGTGAGACAAAGGAGAGATTTCTGATTACGACAGATACAGCCGTAAATTCACGGATCAATGACAATGAATAATTTATCTTCCATAGCCAGTCTTCTATCCGGGACCTTTAGATTAGTATATGTACAATACAATGTGCTTTACGCGCTTAGGTCTCCCGCTGTTACTATACAAATTTAGGTCATGAAAAAATACAGTGCAGAAAGGACACAACTGCATTTAATAAGTGAACTTGAACACAACTGAAAGGAAGTTGCAAGCGATTACGCCAGAGCAAGATATTTCTTTCCTTCAGTGTCAATAAATTAGGGCTCTGTTCCCGGCAGTATAGTACTTTTCTTCTTCACTTGTCCTAGCCGAGTCTAAGCGTCTTTAAGGACCTTAACCATTTAGGACGCCAAAGATATAGGCAATTATTTAAGAAAAGAACTTTATTACTCTACAAGGTCGCCTGAGAATAAAAAAACACGATCAAGTAAAAAAAGCGAATATATCCACTAAAAGTATAAATAAATAATATTTTAAAATAAATAAATATCAATTAATAAAAGTAAATAAGCGACGAAATAAAATAGTATTTAATTATCTACTTACAATAAAATAAATATTAAATGTATATAGTTACGTATTATAATCTTCAGTAATACTGGTAACACAATTAATTAATATAGATAATACATATATTTTATAATTTTTAAAAAATTATGTACTCGACAAGAATAATTAGTAGATTAAAGCATCTCTATAACCTTTTGAACGAGATATAAAACTTATTATTAAATTAATTAATTACTTAATAACTGTTAATGACCCAGAAGGATGGACCCTATTGGGGCTTACCCATCCTATATTCATAATAAAAAGTAATAATAAAGACTTTATTTATTCTGGAACAAGTCCCATTAGATTAAGAATACTGATATTAATATATAAGGTCTGCTGACATCAGCGCGCTCAGGTGTCACTTACCTCAACTATTTGGACCTTGTCAGGTTATGCATGAATTTTAAATAGGCATTGCCTTTCATTATGATACAACAGATTTATAGGAAAAGAAATAAATGAGAAACATGTAGACAAAATTAAACTAGAAATAATAAAACATTTATTACAAGCAATATTCATTAAATAACAAATTGTTATTTAATCTTTAAAATAGAAATATTTAAAATATGATGTTATGATAAACAATGAAAGCTTTATTCCAAACAATGCTCATTAAAAAGAACAATATCTTCAAAAATTGCTTCAAAATGGTCTCTTCCCTCTAACTTCGTTATATAAAATGGACAATAGTCTCCAAAAGTAATGTACTATTCCTCAACCACGTATTTAATCGAATACCCAGGGTCTTGTTGCATCCTTTTTTCTGGCATCTCCATCTAATTTTATTTCCCACTTGCAGTTTCATATCATGTCCATTTCCATAACGCATTTCCTGCGGAATGACATTCCGCTCCTGAAGAAACCTAACAGCTGATTTTTCATCGTTCATCGTGCGAAAAATCTTCTTCAAATTCCAAGTCAAATTTGAAGAAAATAATCAAAAACACATTCACTTTCAACTTCACATAAACAATAACAAAACAATAGAAAGGTTACTATAACAGTAGGAGATGGTTAAGAAAAGTGACCTGAGCGCGCTGATGTCAGCAGGCCCTTAAACATACTAGTACCGATTTCGTTTATTGATTTAAGTATAATCGAATTAAATTTTAATTTGCTATTAAATTTCGGTTAGCTGGAATAAGGGATGAGGGAGCGGAGTGGCTCAGTGGTAGAGCACTGAGTTGCCATGCCGATAATCCTGGTTCAAATCCCGCTGCAGGAAAGAATTTTGTTTAGTCTGTTATCAGCCTGAGATGGACCAAATAGGATCTAGAATCTTCCTGGGGCTCACCTAGCCTCGAAAAGTGGGTACCCAAAATAAGGAGGGAAAATCTGGCGGTAGAGCGTGATCTAGGACAAGTTATATCTCTGCACATCCGTTGTCCTTGAAACAGTAAAGTCTCTACCATGTACTGAAACCCAGACCCGTTCACAGATTTTAGTGGTACAGGTTTTTTTTTGGAATAAAGGATATAATTATAGGAATCGTTCTCACGTACAGAGGTTTTACTATAGAATTCGAACGTAATATTTTTTATGTATTTTGCTACATTATGTAACATGCTGTAATTTCTAATTTAATATTTTTTTTTATTTGGTTGACGATGCTTCAATATTTTTAATCAATTTTATACGGTTGGCCTCTGCATCAAATTAAAGGAAGTTAGTAATCGGTAAAATAATTTAAGTACTCCATATTTTTTTAAACATTCATTGAATATGTTTCAGTAATTTACGAACAACAAAAGCAAACAGAAGGTAAGAAAAGTTAGAAATGGAACAAAATAAAAATTAACTATTACTTTTTAATGAAATAGGATTAAATGGCCCTAGAAGATTTGTATGGTAATTTAATAAAAAAATTAATAATGAAATATTTACATAAATACAATTATAATTCCTTAAGAATAATAATATGTTTCTATAACATATAAGAGAGAGAAAAGCCACAATATCAAAATTAAATAGTACTAGGAATAATGGTTCAAGGCGTCTCCTTGAAGTAAAGTTCCATAGAGAAGTTTAACTTAGCGAAGAACATACTTCTAGAAGAAGTTCCGGGATCATACAGAAGTATTTCCTAGTTGTGGGGACGTTCTGTCTTAAATATTAAATTTCTCATTACACTGAATATGTTTTGCAAAGGGTATTGTTTTGATGATTTGGATTTTCTATTTAATGTTCAGAATTTTTAGTAATTATACATTTATTTATAATTAATTTCCCTCTACATTATTATAATACTTTTTTATTGTCACTTAAATAAATATTCTTGGTAATTAAAAAATCCAAATTACGTAAGCATGATCCTCAGATTTAAAAAAACAACCAAAACAGGGATAAAAAAAACATTAAAATAAATATTGATGGTTTATTACAATAAGGACCTACTAATCGACTAAGAATATTAAATATTAAAATAGAATATTAAATTAATCCAAAAAAGTTGTACCCAGCGGTACCTCTCCCGTTGCTTGATTTAATTACCTATGGTAATAGATTCCTCATCACGTTATTTTTAATCTCCTCCTTGTGTTCTCTGGCATGAGATCAGTGGCCATTTGTTCTATTAATAATAATAATGATAGTAATAAATTCTTTATTTATTCTGGAGTAAGTCTCTTAAGAATAACAATACAGGTATATAGGGTATTATTATGTCTTATTAAGTGAGAAAGAATTAATGAGAAAAAAAAAGTTGCGAATTACCTACAGTGATAACATTTAAAAAAGAAAAAAGGAATCAGAGTACAAGAAATAAAAATAAACAGAAATAATATTACAATAATTATATAAAAATAAACAATAGATAATTACATATGTATGCAAATTACAAAGTCAAGTAGAAACTAAGAAAGCAGAAATGAAACAAAAATATGAACAATGTCAACTAATATAACTTGTTTTTAAAAATGTATATAAACAATGATATTAATAAATGAATAAAAACACATCATTCATTTATCAGTTAGAAAATATTAATCTGAAAACTGAGTATGTTATTTCCGTGTTATGTTATGAGTATGTTAAGGATATAAGGTTGTTGAATATATGGGATTTGAAGGTTGAAAGATTATTGGAACGACTGGAAGAAGGTATAGAGTTCGAAAGGGACGAGGATCGGATAAGGAAAGATCTATCAAAAGCAGTTGTTCGGTATTAATGGGTTTGGATGTCCGTGTAGTTATTCTTGAAAGCGTATGTTGTATGTGTCGTCAACCATTTGTATTTTTAAGTCAGTATGCAAAGTTTTGTTACCAAAAAAAAAAATTTAATTTAAAAAAAATTCTCTTTCCGAGGTGTTTCTCTACTGACAGCTGCGACTATATATTTTAGAATGTTACTTAAGCCACATAATAATCTTGGAAACTAGACATAACTATACACTCTTTCATTCAAAAGTTCCGACCAATAAAATATTTCTAATTGTACGTAAAATATTTCGATCATTTATGAAGGTAGAGAATAAATGTTATCATTACGTTATACCAAAGCCTTAAAAAAAAAAACATACTTGAAGAAGATATTTAAGTAATAATAATCCTATGGGAACTAGGACCGACCTCGGTCTCACCGAGTATATCACTTTACAAAATAGTATCACCTTACCAGGATAGATTTTTTTTTTTTAAATCGGTTAAAAGTAGTATAATTCATTTTACAGTTATTAATTGTGTTTAATAACAGAAAATATTGTTTTTTCTGTATATAATTCCATAAATAAAATTTGAAGATAGCCTACGGAGTCTGAACATTACTACCTTCAAACCAATGTTATATAAAACGCTTAAATTAATAGGGTCGGATGCTATGAGACAGGATATAGTTTATTTCAATTTCATTGTAATTATTTTGTTATAGAATGCTTTTGATTCGGTTAACAAATTTATTGATTTATAATTGACTTATAGAAAAATGTTTGAAATGTAATATTAATTAATCATTTTAGAATTAAAACTTAGTATTATTGAAAATATTTTCATTACATAAATTATAAATAGTATTACTTTATGTTTATAAAACACTCATTATACATCCGAAGGTCCAACTGGGGCTCATCCATCTTCTATAAACAATTGAGGTGAATTCAAAGCTAAGAAATTAACCTTCGTGGTAAATCTAGGTAAATCTAAATACGTCTGATTGATGGTATAAACTATTTGTCAATAAGTTTGTTACATTTAAATAATAAAATTTCAAGTAATAGAAATTAACGCTTAAGTTCCAAAATGGTATGAGTCACATTTCGATTCAAGTCCAGGAAGAAAATATATAAAGGAAAAAACTAAATAGAAAGAATTAGAAAACTAAGGTTTAATGCAAGCCTTAACTTAATTCTATCTTTTTTTGCTTATTTTCAACATAGCAGAACCTGTCACAACTGCAAAATGTCCTAAAAGCTGTCAAAAATGACTGGCAACAGTACTGTCACCACCATGAATGCTGTCACAATGCGCTAACAGATTTGCAAGATTCACTGTTGCTCGTAAGCCTACCAGTATTGCCGACAACACACACATATACAAGTATGTAAATAAATCCTTTTATGTATCATTTTTCAATGGTTGAACTCCTAATAAAAAAAGACAGCACAAACGTTAAAAAAGAATAACTATAAAAGGTAGGACTTTCAATATAAGGTGGAATTTTTATTAAAAAGAAAAATTTAAAACAAGAATGACTTACAAATTTATATTAAAAATTATATTTTTAAAAACCAATCCAATGCTTTTAAAACAATTATTCATAGATTTCAAAAATAGATATCTGTTTTATTGTTTTGTTTATTGTTTTCTTGAACAAACATGATACATTTAATTTAATTTCTTACACTACCTCCTATAAATATATGGCACAATTACACAATTCAACAATGGAACAATTATTCATATTCAAATATATAGTATTATAAAAATTTCGCACAGGTAAATAATTAAAAAAAATTCAAATTATTCATGCGTAATTGCCTACATATTTTTCTTGTTACTTTTACAAAGGAATTTTTAAAAAATTTAAAGGTATTAATTAATCCTGTCCAATAACCTTTTAATCAAAAAGGCGATAGCTTAGCTAAATAAACCTTTTTTTTTTAAATATGCATAATTTTCAATAACATTACTATTAAGCTAAATAAACAGATTAGACCCCATTCAACAACTTTTAACAAAAGGAAATACAAAAAATTCATTATTAAATAATATATATATATATATATATATATATATATATATATATATATATATATATATATATAGCTGTTGTAAAAAACTTTTTAAGAATTTATTTTTATTTTTATTTCAACAAATCTTGTAATAAAGGCAATCTGAAAAGTGCAATAGGTAATAAAAGTTATATATTAAAGTTTTTGTAAAAATAATAATAAATCATTCTATCACATTTTTTTAATTATTCTGAAAAAGTATCAAAACATTACTCTGTGATCCGCATCATTTATTTTACACCCTCAACAAGTTAAATTAGTTAAACAAATTTTGGTATTTTTTCTACCCAATAATATAACTAAACCCAAATTTAATATGCTCCAAAAAAATCTAAATTAGATATACAAAAGTATACATGTCTTAATACAAAAGAAGCTAAAATATTATTCAATAAAACTGTTCAAGTATTGAATATTTACAGTTCTTGTTATTTATTTAATGTTCCGTTTAATTATAAGTTGATTAGATATTTAATCCAATATTACAAAATCGACAAACCATTAACTGAATTATTTTAATTAATTTAATTATTATTAAATATATTTTTATTGTACTAGATCACATTTTAAAGAGAATCTTTATTAATAAATTTATAAATACGCCTGAGCCCGCTAAATGTGTTGTTAAATGATAAATAAACACTTCTTTTATACAATAATGTCAAATTACGATTGATATGAAATTATTATAAATTCATAATTATTTTAAAAAATCGCGTATTTTTAATGTTTGATTAAGTTTCGAGTAAATACCGGTAATTACTCATATATGCATATATGTGTTATGCTACAATCTAATATATTAATGTAATATTCTGTGAGCCATATAAATATTAGCACAATTATTATATAACAATTATTCTATCAAATTCATATTGAACTCTCCTTGATACATCAAATATATAAGCATATAAAAGAGTGCTTTAATTTCTAGGAGTATTTTAGTGAAACAATCAAACTGAAAGGAAGACAAACAAGGTTTTTTTTCTGTTTTTTTTTTCTATTTGTTCCTGAAAATTGGCCTTTGTCAGGCAGAAAATTTAAACCGCTTCAGGATTGTTGTGAAATTGCTGGCAAGAACAAATTAAGTTTATTTATTTAAGTATTTAGAACTAGAACATTTCTTTAAAAAAATATTCTGTTATGAAATAAAATAAATATAAGTTTATTTTATTATTCGGATTTATAATTTATTTTATTCGGACTCATTTCATTAAATTCATTTATTTAAATGATAGATAATTCTTTGAGGAGTCTAACTAGTATCAGTCAATTACATATAATAAGTATTAATTGAGTAAATAAAAATTAAGAACTGTTTGAACAAACTTAAAATATCGAATTTGGAAAATACCTATAAAATAATATAATATAATAAAATTAAATATTATCTACTTATTTCTTATATTACTTAATGTAAAAATGTATATCAGAAACAAATCTATGAAATCGGTTTTTTTTTTTATGAAGTAATGGGTCTTATAAAATACATTTTATTTTCTTAAAAATAAGTCTTGTTAATACTGGCTTTACCATCTCCTAATTAAAAGGTTTGTTATTATACAATATATTAAATGACTATATTTTTACAATCTAATATTTTTTAGGTGTTTTTAAGAGTGTTTTAAACGTTAGTTCAAATTTTATTTATTTTTTTATTATTATTATTATTTTTTATTATATTATTATTTCCTTTTAGGTGTTTTTAAGAGAGATTATAACATTTATTCTAATTTTATTTTATTTTTTATTACTTAAATATTGAGTATATATAAGTGACTTTTCAGTATAATTATTTTTAACATTATATGTTTTAAGACTTTTTAAGAGTGGTTGTAGTTAGTTTTGTATTTTTATCTAGTTGTTTATTTATTTTTATGGGAGCGGAGTGGCTCAATGGTAGAGCACTGAGTTGCCATGTCGGAAATCCTGGTTCAAAATCCGTTGCAGGCCAGATTTTTATTTAGACTTTTTGCAGCCGGATATGGATCATATGGGATCTAGGACCCTCCTAAGGGCTCATCCAGCCTCTATAAAATATTATAAAAATAGGGTACCCAAAATAAGGGGGGAAATCTGGCGGTTGAGCGTGACCTAGGACAAGCCACCTCCTTGGAGAACCGTTGTTCTGGAAACAGTACAGTCTCTACCATGTACTGAAACCCAGACACGTTCACGATATAACTTTTTCCGTACTGTTAAGTCGTATATATATATATATATAATTTTCTTTTTTTATTATTTGAACATTGAGTATATTTGAGCCTTTTCTTTACAATTAGAGATATGTATAACACTTTTTAGGTCTTTTGAAGAGTGATTTTTATATTAGTTTCGTAATTTATTTAATTTTTCAATAATTTAAAATCGGGGATATAATGCCCTCATGAACTACTAGTCGTGTAAACGGTGATTTTATATAAGGTCTTTATTATAAGTAATATTACTTACTTTTTCGTTAACGGAACATTGGACACATATCAGAGGCTTTTCTGTGATATTAGTCATAAATATCGTACAATACTTTTTAGGCTTTTTCAAGAGTGGCTTTTAACATTAATTGTATTTTAATTTTATTATTTCTTTTTCGATCTTTAATTATATTGGAGTGACTTTTCTGTACAATTAGTCATAAAACAATATTTTTTATGCCTTTAAAGAATGATTTTTAATGTTAATTTTGTATTCTTCTTTAGTTTTTCTAACCTAGTAACTTTGTTTATACTAGTCGTATATGAAATTCGTTTCAGTTCTTTTTAAGGATTTTTTTTTAAACTCAGATGTATATATATATATGTATGTAATGCAGATGTATATGTATATATGTAAATGGTATATATATATATATACAAATTGATCATTGGGCAGATATGAGTCTTTTCTTCATTATTAGTGGCATACATAATATTTTTTAAGAGTGGTTTTTAATCTTAGTTTTGAATTATTATTTATTTTTTGCAATAATTGTAAATCGAGCATATATTGCTGTTGTGTATAAATGTTTTTCAACCGTTTAAGAATGGTGTTTAATATTATTTTATTTTTATTTTTTATATTTTTAGAAATTTGAGCAAATAAGAGTAAAGTTTTCTGTACTGATAGACGTACGTAGTGTATAATTCATTTTAGTTTTTTTAAGAGTGATTTTTAACATGAGTATTTTTGTAAAGAGGGAGTGACCTTCCTATAAGTTTCGTCATAGTTGGTTTTATATGTTATTACCTGAGCACTGAACATATACTTGTGACTTTTAAACACTAGTAAACGTATATACAGAGGGATATAGGTATATAATCACGTTTATAAATATATATACTTTTTATTAAATCTTTTTGAATTTTTGTTTTAACGTTAATTTTTTTTTAATTTACTTTTTTATCATTCATCTATATTATGAATGACTTTTCTGAACCATTAAAAAAATATATAATATTTTTTTAATTTTTATTTTTAATTTTTTTATTTTTATATATTACTTCATTGGTTGAAAATTTCAATCATTGGGTTTTTATTTACTATTAGTCATAAAATAATATTTTAAGTGTGATTTTAAAAGATTAATTTTTTTTAATAATTTAAGTATTGAGGATATATGAATGATTTTTCTGTACTATTAACCGCAATACATTATCAAGTTTTTTTTTATGTTTGGCTTTGAATTTTAGTTTTGTAATTTTATTTAGTTATTATTATTTTGAAATCGAATATCTGAGTATATGAGGGATTTTTCTGTTCTATTAGCCGTATATATAGAAAATATAAAACTTATATTTGTATATATAATTATTAATAATAATCGATTATTTATTTGATTAAATATCGAACTCACGCGATATCGAGGAGCAGATACGTAGCGTGGAGACAAGAGGAAGGCTTGGAGAGGACTGAGGCAGCCCGGCCCCCTCCACCTTCCTCTACCCCCACCACCCCGCCCAATACCAACCTCCAAAATTTTTACGTCATAAATAATAACTATTATCATTATCTAACACTATAAAAGCTATTATAATAATAAGGTAATTATTCCGCTGAATGTCGCTTCGAGTTGAGTCACAAACAATTTTAACTTTTCAATCGTTCCCCTTTTAATATTTTCCAAAAATACAAGTTATCACGAGCTTTTGTAATGGGAAATGGAAAATGATTAGTGGTAATCAATAGATTTCGGTTACCATTTCGTCAGGAAATAAAACTTACAACTAACATTTCGAACTATAGATGATATGTTTGGTGAAACGTTCACTTCTAATTGAAATGAATACCGAAATATTCACATTTCCCATAATTTCATTCTATTTTCCATACTAAAGCAAATGATAACTTGTATTTTTAAGGAAATATTAAGAGGGAAAGGAATAAAAAGCTAAATTTTGTTACTCAACTCGAATAATTACCACTAATAGCAATAATAGGGAGTGGAGTGGCTCAGTGGTAGAGCACTGAGTAGCCATGCCGGAAATCCTGGTTCAAATCCCGCTGCAGGCAGTTACTTTTATTAATATGTTTGTGACGGTAGATGGATCATAGAAGATCTAGGACTCTCCTGTGGCTCACCCAGCCTCTATAAAATATTTTAAAAATAGGGTACCTAAAATAAGGGGGGGAGACCTGGAGGTTGAGCGTGGCCTAGGATAAGTGCCTTGCAGAACGGTTGTCCATGAAACAGTACAGTCTCTACCATGTACTGAACCCCAGACTCGTTCACGGGTCGTAGTGGTTACGGGTTTTTTCTTTTAAGTATAATAATAATTAAAACGACTGAAAAAAATAGATTGAATGAACAGGCTCTAAATAACAATACTTAATGCACTTGAATATTAGATTACTTCAAATATAAAAAAAACTACTATTTTTACTAATAAGAATAGATAGAAAAAAAAGTATTCTAGGATTATGTCCATTAAGAATAATCAAGTCGCTCATTACTACTTAAATAAATAATTCTCAAAAATTATTTATTCTCCTCCAAAACTCTCTCACAGGAAAACCGTTCACTGATTAGAGGTAAGTAAAAACATCAGTTGTTATTACAAAACAAAATGTTGTGTCTGTTGTTTTCAGAAAAAAAAATAATCAGTTTTTACCATCTAAGCCCCAGATTTATTACGAGAGAGCATAATAATGAGATTATTAGAAATATGGCGGAGAAATGAACAATAAAAACTGCTATTAAAATTGAATAATATTTATTCTTTGTATGAAAAAAAAATTGCTTTATTACCGAACGAACTGATAGATCCACCCAATACACAATCTATACATATTAATCAAGAATGCTGTTCATCATTCAAAATGTTGTTTACAGATATGAACCTACATAAAACTATGAAAATCGTCGATCATTTATTTATAGCTAGTTTTCTGTTCACATTGCTATCTTGCGAACTCTTTAAGAACCAATAGCTGTTTTTCCAAGAACCAATTTTTTATTTTATAAAATATAATTTGGTCCTACAATATATCATAAATTAAATTTGGCAAATTACGTTATAGAAGTCAATAACTGTCAGAAACATATATTTATACAACCCTTTTGTGTAATTATTCGCGTTCCTTAGAGGCACAAGATGTTCCCTCAAGAGTTTACACTAAAAATTTTATATTATTAGTTAAAAATTTAGAATATAAAGTTTATCTTGTAATAATTATTAATTACAAGATAATCAGTTTAAACTAAACTGTTATGGGTGTAATAGTAAAAAACATTGATTATCAAGCAGTAATTACATAAGTAAATTAGAATATGGTTACACTTAATATTGAACTTTATTTAATATTTAATTTACATTATGTATATGTTTATGCGAGAAAACGCATTGTGGAGAGCGCTGAGTTGATAAGCTGAAGATTCCGAGTTCAAAGTGGGAGAGAAATTATTTAATGTGTTAACAGCCACAGATGGATCATGCAGAATTATAAACGCTCATGGGGCTCACCCAGCCTCTATAATGTGGGTACACTTAGAATATTTTCAATACAGAGACGACATATATGATACTCCATTTCCATGACTGTTGTGATTTTTTTAATAAAATCATATTTTGAGTTGTATCATGTTTGGATCTGAAGTTTAAGGGAATAATGACCTAAGTTGACTTATAAAAAAAAGGTGGGTCTGTTGCGGAAAAGGCATGCAAATTACTTATTCGGTAATTATGATTACTTATGTGAAATAAATCCATATGTTTCAGAAATTTAACATGTAACTTAATTATAAATCCTAATACGACCTGGGCCAAAAATAATTTATGATTGCTGGAAGGCCTATAAGGGAATAAAGCAACTTGTTGAAATCAATGAGTCCTGCTTATCCAAAATGAAATATAATGTGAGGAGGACATACCCGCAACATGTGGTATAAACACTACGTTGTTAGCAATTCAAAAAATTTCGTTGACTTAAAGACAGGTGCTGATACCCAGAGGGAGGAATCACTTTGGGCTTCAGTCAACCGAAGAAACAAAAAAGAATGTGCAAAGAATAGAAATATGTTAGTTCATATTTATGCGATCTCATATGAAGGAGAAGGTATGACAAAGAATGTTATAGGATCATTGAAAAGAAGGGATATGTCTGACCGAGAAGCGAACAAGGATGGTTTAAGTGGCTAAACACCACCACGGAGAGGTCGGAGACCCGGGTTCGAGTCCCGATCCTGGTCATTTCTGTTCTTTTCAAATAAAATATTTAAAAATATGGAGAAAGAATGTTTTTCTATGTATACTAAGATTTCAGAAAGCATTGCTCATTTTTATCCACCAATTTAATTGTTTTGTTTTGACGTTTATAAATATACAAATGTTATGTTGTGATTATTTTATTTATTAGCATAAATAACAGATATCTAAAAAATAATATGCTTGCTTTTTCCGAAACAGACCCAAAAAAGTTTCTAATGAATTTCAATAACATGGCTATGGTTCGCCAATACCCAAGTTTTTATTTATTTCTTAATTCCTCTGGTTTTAATTTGACAATAGATAAAACTTTCAAATGCCTCTATTCAAAAATTAGTTTTTTTATTTACAAGTTGTGACATTGATCTTTCATAGGAGCGGTTTGTTCTTACAATGTCCCCAATAATTTATAGCCTGTTAATTAATTAATTTATTATTTTTTTATAAACATTTTCGATCTTGAATAATAAAAGCAAAGCAGGAAAATTAAATTTATGGGTAGACCTTCTTATCTCTCTGCACTTAGCGGAAGGCTCGCCGACATGTAGGAACCGAGAGAGGGGGTGAAATCCCCAGAGCCTGCGTTCCCAAGGGGGGTTCCGATAAGAGTTTACAAAACATTAGTTGAAAAAACAAAAACAATATATATAATAAACAATAACACCTAGATTTATCATCCTGTCTATAAAATATATCATCCTTACTATCAAAGGAAATAAAAAAATTGGCAAATTTAACTATATAATTTTTTAGATTTTCTAGATAATTTATATTATCTCTATAATATAACTTTGCTAACCAAAAGGCTCGATGCCGATGCCACCGATCTCTGCTTAGAAACTTCTGCAAACTGACCACTTCCCAAACCAAAATCCCTCAGAGACTCTTAACACAATACCTACCCCTAGGTATACCCCTTACCCAGTAGGCACAGCACTTATTAACTTTTTAAGGATTGGCAATTGGTCTTCCACGCCGCCGCTTGGTATATTTGCCCTGAAGATGGACTACATTGTAGGTCGAAACGTTGGCACACAATAAATAAGTACACTTATTATGGTGTTTTCATTGACTGCACCCCCAACTATTTCTTCCTTACTTTTTAAGGATTCGTTCGTACCAGCAGATTTACGAGCCCATTTTGATCTTCGTGACGCTAACACCTCAATAATATTAATCTGGTGCATGTTTCGCAATTTCGCCTTGCCTAATCTCCTAAATTCTAAAGTCTATTCCTTTTTTTGACCTTGGTTCTTATTCATCCTTCAGGATTAGCGGCCATGTTTTATATCCGTAAAGAAGAATTGGAAGGATGATGGTTTCATAAATTCTTATTTTTATAGTTCTGGGCAAATGATAAGAGCTTGGCAATGTCAAGACCGAATAATAACAAGCACTTCCCGCCTTTATTTCCTCTTGAATTTCCTTTTTTCTAGTTAGCATAGACCCTAAGTACATAAACTTCTCGATATGTTCAAATTTATTACCTTCTAAAACAATGTCCCAAAATCTCCTCCTATAATATTTTTATTGTAATTATAAATATAAACATTAGAACATATCAGATGCGATGCATATGATCTTCGTTGGTGTGAATTTTTATTTTGAAGTATTTCTTTTTGACAAAATTCTTTCGATCCTCTGTCCAGCCTTTTCTGGTCTTATCTTCATAATGAAACCCTTCCAGATTTTTTTCACCCTGCATCCAAATTCAGTTTCTTCTAGCTTGTAAGACTTAGTTAATTATCAACTTTTCAAAATCTTTCTTTACCTCTTTAGCCCACGTTATTGTTGTTCATTTTCTAAAAGTAGTCGAATATTTGCTTGTTCAATCTGCACAGCTGTCCGAAGAATGTAGGTATCCACTTCCGCATGGTATCAGACATTATATCTGCTTCATCAGGGTAGATTTCTTTGTTACTTCGCGGTTTCAATCCGTCTTCAGTTTGAATAGTACCCATGATTTTTTGTAGAATTCTTCTTTCCAGGAGATATTCTTTGTTAATCCATAAGCCCTTTCCAATTTTAGATTTCGATCTCCTCAAGGTAGTATCCTTGGTCCAATCCTGTATACAGTTTATACAGCTCACATCCCAACTCATCCTAATACTATCCTTGCCACGTATGCTGATGATACATGTGTGTTATCAGTCAACACCAATCCAGTTATTGCATCCCAAAGCCTCCAATCCCATATCACTGATCTTGAAGAATGGTGTCAAAATTAGAGAATTAAAATAAATTCTCAAAAATCGCATCAAATCACTTTTACCTTACGTCGTAAACCAATGACTTCCTGCCCTACAGTATCCTTTAATAATATCCCTATGGTGCCTGTAGAACAGATCCGATACTTAGGGTAGCACCTTGATAAACGATTAACCTGGAATCCTCATACAAGACTGAAAAGACAAGAAACCGCACGACGTTTCAGGCTACTTCAACACTTACTAGACAAACGCTCTAAGCTCCCAATTAACTACAAAAGACTCATCTACATGACCTATTTGGACTTACGGAATAGAGCTTTGGAGCTCCACTAAGCCATCGAATTCCTCTCGTACCCAATCCTTACAATCCAACATCCACAATGATCCTTATTTTGTTAAGAATAAAGTCATCCATAACGACCTTAATGTCCCTTTTGTTGCTGATTTGGCCCGAACCCGGCATCTATCCTTTCATAACAAACTTCATTACCACTCAAACCCTCTAGTTTCAAACCTAGCTTCCTCTTCAATTCCCGATAATCCTCCGAGGCGTCTGAAAAGAACATGGCCACGTGACCTCCTTACTTGAACTTTGATTTGAGTACTACCAGTGGGTAGTTTCTCTACTTGTCAATATCATGTCATTATATATCACTTAACCTATTTACTTGTTGTATAATTGTAAAACAGTTGTAGATATCAATAAATAAATTAAAAAAAAAAAAAGATTTCGACCTCGAACTGCTGCTTTCTCTAAGACATTCTCCTGTATATAGTCTCCCTCAGATTCCTACAATTTTTGATCCTTTCAATCCAACCTATATTCGGAATATAATGCTATTATTTATTCCTTTTTCTATAATAATTATTCCCTTTATTACGGACAAGACAGTGGAGAGCGGGCAGTGGCCACTGGACGAGAGCCAAACCTGGTCAAGTTGATAGTTGCTCTCATCCTCCTCCCCCAACCCCTTCGACCTTTCCCCCACCCCCCCCCCCCTCTCACCCTGCATAGGCTTTTATCTTCATTTTTTAGGAAAGATCTATTTTCCATTCGTATTTTATAAAATACACAGAATATATTTTCTTATGCCTACAAAATCGGTATAAGAATACAAGCTTAAATATATATTATTTTTTATTAATTTATTCATTGAATTTTACAACTGTATTACAGGAATATAATGGCAACATATAATGGCATGGATAAAGACAAGTAGAGAAACTACCCAGTGGGAGTAATCAAATATAAAATTCAACCAAGGTCACGAGACCATCTTCTTTTCAGAAGTCTTGGAGGATTATCAGGAATTGAAGAGGTTGCTAAGTTTAAAACAAGTGGGTTTGAGAAGGAATTAATTTTGTCATGAAAAGATTTATATCGGATTGGGTCGAATCAGTAACATTATGGATTACTTTGTTTAAATTAAGGAGCATTGAGGATTTTACGAAGGATTTTTAATTGAAAGGATTGAATACGAGAGGAATTTGATGGCTTAGTGTAGCCCCAAAGATCTACTCCGTAGGTAGAGATGGGTCTCATGATAGTCATGTATATGAGTCTTTTGTAATTAATTGGGAGCTTAGAGCGTTTGTCTAGTAAATGATGAAGTAGCCTAAAACGGCGCTTAAATATATAAAATAATAACTATAAATTATGACGAAAAGGATAATATATATATATATATATATATATATATATATATATATATATATATATATATATATATATAAAATATATAAAATCTGAACTACTAAAACTTATGAAGCTTAGGTCATAGGTTAAATAATTGTTTGGGAAAGTACTATTTCTAAGCCTAAAGTTCTGGTAAGTGATTCAACCGAGGTTACACTCAATAGCCTGGTTATTTCCCCAACTTAAGGTATCAAATTAAAAATTGAGTAAAGCTCACGAGGGACCACTGACCCCACAAGGCCCGTCTGTGGCTGTCAAAAATATAAATTAAATAATTGATTTACCACACCCGTTATTTGGTCAAAAAAAGATGAAACCACTGGAGATTTAGGGGATTGCGAAGCATGCACTCGGATAATATTATTCAAATTAAAGTGTCACGATGATTAAGATGGGCTTGTAAAGTTTCTGGGCTTAGCAACGAACGAATTCCTAAAAAAAAAAATAAGCCCTGTGCTATGGAAGCGTTTCAGGGGGTAACCGAGGTGTAGGTGGGAAGATTGCATTAAGATTGATCTGATGGGATTTGGATTTAGGTATTGGTACGTGGATAGAAGTTTGAAAGCAGAGATTTGTGGTATCGGCTTCGAGCCTTCGGGTTCGGTAAGCCTTTTTATTATTAATAGTATTATTACGTTCTTGATAATAGTAATATAATAATAAATTCTATTATTTTAAATAAAAGATATAACTTTAGCGTGTAGGCTTTATTTATATTTATGAATATTCCATACACACAAGAGATGAGATGGTAGGATGTGTCAAGAAGAAGAACACACTTCATCCCCAAGTTGGGATATGGTGAAGAGAAGCTCTCAAAGAAAGTCATTTATCTCACTAACTGTAATACAAGATTTACGTTGGAATTTTCCTAACCAACACAGTCATAAATCAAAGGAAAAACATAATTGTTCCCCAACATTTCCTAAAGATTTCCTAGCCAAGCCTTTTCTATTATTGGATCCGACATCTTATCCTTAAAAGTTTGTATCAATTTATGTTTCAGGTTCAGGAGTTCGAATAATGATTTTTATAATCAATTTTCGTCTTTACTAACGTTCCACGAAAAAAAACCCAACATAAAATTGAAAAGTAATGGTCTGTTTCTTATCTGTACGTCACTTTATAATGCTAAGGCTGATTATACGATGCTACAATGGGAGTCCTAAATTTTGCCTATTCAGGTATAACTGGGATAGGGATCTTTAATGAGTAGCTGAAACCGCACATGCTCGGGATCCCTATTTTACGTCCATTTCGAAGGACTGCGTAGCTAAGGATTTTTTATTCCCTTGCTAAAACATTTCTGGAACTAATCCATTGTTCAGATTTACGAGAGACGTAATTACACATGCAATGTCGAAAATGACTTCAGGCATGCTTTGTTATGTAAATTGTTACAATATCTCATTAACTGCGTACAATGAAGTGAAAAATGAATAAATGAACAGAAGGCAAGCAATTGCTCACTAAAGATCGTAAATATTTGAATCAGTATTATTTAATAGATAAAGTATTTTTAATTATTTAAAAGTTATTAGTTCAATGTTATATAATAATTATTGTACACATATTAATTTAAATTCAAATAAACATTTATACCAAAGAATATATTGTTATCTATAAGAAAGTTAATTATTAACGCATATGTTGTTTTATAATATTGATAAACCATCTGTCGTCATTGTTAAATGGAATTAGAGCAGTCGATTGTTTCTTGTTGAAATGTTATCAAATATTCTTCCCATGATTGGAACTGAAAAATTCGGCCCTTTATTGTTGAGGTAATGCTTATATTATTAATGTTTATGATATTTAAGTTATTTATCATTATTATTATTGTATTTTTAAAGTAAATTTATTATAATTTATCAACAATTAGATAACGAGACACTAACATAATGTTAGGTGGCCCTAAACAGGTCAGTAGATCTTTCTCATATACAAGATAAGGTTATTCAAGTACTATCTTCCCACGTACGTCTTGTTCCTTTATATTAGATCAACGAAACATCGTTTGATTAGAAACTTTACATCGATAGTATTTATCAATACTGCTTTCCATACGCTTCAAACGCGGCAAATGGAATAATCTAGCAATGAAATCCAAATGGAATAATGAAGCAATGAAATGGAATAATTGGAGTGCTTGAGGTTAGATAAATTTAAAGCGAGTCATAATATTAATCCTCCCTTCTATATACATTCATCCTTTCCCAAAATATAAAGGGAAAAGTGAATAAATAATTCAAAATAAATAAAATCTATTAATTAAATAATATGTTAGTTCGCCTCTCAAACATCCTTTTAATTGAACAATCGATTAATAAAATATATTTTCTAAGAGTAGTATTTATATTTAACAATGACTTTACAATATTTAAACGGTTTTAGTTAATAGTCACATTCATTATTACTGTGTTACCATGACAATGCGATGGACGTAAGACATCTCTTCTTTCCGGTTTTGACCAACCTCGTGTGGCTATCGAAAAGTCTATTAGAAACCGCTGTTAATAAATATTTAGAAAAGGTTTCTATGTAGTCTCCTTATGTGGCGTAGGGAGTTGAGGGTCTCATCACCTGGTCATCTGACTGCAATTAGCCACTGCTCCTCCAGGTTGAGGGAAACCTAGTGGAGAGGGTGCACCCCCTACCCGGGTGGTTATAGCCCGGTCACCGTTTCTCCTGAGGGGACATAAATATTCAGGAGACCAGTAGTCCCGAGGATATGGGTCTCCATTGCTTGGCTAATAACCCGCATGGCAGAAAATCTATTCAAAGTAAACAAAATAGCCTCCAGTATTTTCGACGCTATAAATGGCATAAGAGGAAGTAAAAGAAGAAAAATAAGATAGCCTTCTTATAATGAAATTTAACGAAAAAATCCATG
Source organism: Arma custos (assembly GCA_037127475.1). NCBI lineage: Eukaryota > Metazoa > Arthropoda > Insecta > Hemiptera > Pentatomidae > Arma > Arma custos. Next base: position 13,214,420 of record CM073762.1, on the reverse strand, counting down.
AAAAATTAAATTTTCAATATGAAGAACGGAGATAGTTGGGGGGGTGCAGTAAAAAAAAAAACACTAAATAAGTACTAGACATATATTTATGTGCCGACGTTTCGACCTACAGTGTAGGTCATCTTGTTGTGCTTGTTTCTCTCTCATAGTCCTGAAGATGACCTACACTGTAGGTCGAAACGTCGGCACATAATTATAAGGCTAGTACTTATTCAGTGTTTTTTTGACTGCACCCTCCCAACTATCTCCTTTCTACATTATACATTTACCTTCTTGCATTTCTGACATCATTTAACTATAGCAAACACCTATGCTAATTCATTATTTCCTAATAGGGTAGTCAAGTAGCATTTTATTATTAATTATTTAAAAACGTTAATGACAAGAATTGGGACCGGTGTTGCTGAGTTGCTAAGTTGAGCTGCAATCCCGATTTTTTAAAAATTAGAGTTTATTTCATTGCATTCCTTTCCATTGCAGAATATATGAGGCTATACAACGCATCATTATGGATCATGCATCATGTATAACTGTATAAATAGCGCCACTAAGATTGAGATTGGCTTGTAAATTCTTTGACTTGGTAGAGAACAAATTCCTAAAATTTAATAAGAGCTGAGCAAAACAGTTGACATCTGAAGAGTAAAACGATGCGAAGTTGGGGGAAATGCACAAGGACCATATCAGTCAAAGATATGAAAATTATAGATAGAAATTTTATCCAATTGCTTTCACATTGTTATAATAACGTTATAAAGTCTAGTACTTATTTAGTGTTTTTTTTTTTTTAATATTTGACTGCACCCCCCAACTATCTCCTTTCTACATTTTATCATCCAGTCAACTATTTTCCTCTCATACATGAAATTTTCAATAGTTTTTTCTTTTATTTTCATAGCAATTTTATTATTTAATTTATTAATATTAAACAACTTATATTTACTGTTGCAGCTTATTATATATAATATCGCCCCAATTATATCCAGTCGAGAAAAGGTAAGTGGTCCCTAAGAGCAGCCCTTATCCCTTAGCTCTTGTACATTCTTCATCCTCATCCCCGGAAGACCTCATTTCCCTGCCCTGACCCGGAGGCGTATGAGAGGATCACTGAGCTTCGGGTATCGTGTATGTTTTTTTTCTCTCTCTTTCTCTCTAGCCCAGACAGCTCTCTTTTTCTGTATATATTTCCCTCTTGTTTATTGTCCTTTACAGGGACAAATAAAAGGTTCCCACATCTCGAATCCCACCGGTCTCTTGAATTTATATATTTTTTTTCTTTTTTCGTATATATGTCTCATATTTCCAACTATATTTTTAATGTCAGATAGTTTACTTGACATATATTTGACGCCGATGAATTTTATATCTTCAGTTTATACGTAAAAATTCGGAATCCAGGCTTTAATTGTGGTTTATGGTTTCGGGTACTTCTACAATATCTTGATTGTAGCGTATAGAAAGAATAAGAATAACTGTTACAATAAAGTATGAGCCGGTTAGTACCTAAATACTTTAATTCCATTGTATTATATTTATCTATTTCCTTAGGTATATGCCTTATTTGTTTGGAAGATTGTTATTCTTTTGTTATAATTGGTACTATTCTGTTCTGACTAAAAATTTTGTTTATTTATTTATTAAACGAGTGCTGATTATTTAATTATTATTATTGTAAAATATTTACTTATCGTAGATATTATATAAATGTAAATAAAAATAACTGTAATTAAGTGACGATATGCTAATTACTAATTGCTAAAAATTAACACTAAGTGGGCCAGACTCAATGGCTACAATGTTATACATTAAAGCCAATAAAGAATTTATTATTATTATATTTGACGCCATGAAACTACTTTCATAAATTAATTTTACCGAAATACTTTATTTCAAACGTACATATGGACGAACGAAACATAAATAGGCAAATTTATTATAATGCAATTGAGAAAAACCACAATGCAAAGCCTTATGTTTCAAAAAATACACCTACTTACCAGTCGACGTTTCGCCTATTCAGGCATTATTAAGACACCAAAATCAAAAAGGGGTTATGAGAATCGCATCTCGAAGAAAAAGGTGCAATACATCCCAACGATCAACAGCCCAAACAGGCTCCAAACATGAGACAGCACCCCACACCAAGACGTTCAACATACAAGCCTGTTTGGGCTGTTGATCCGTTGGGATGTATTGCACCTTTTTCTTCGAGATGCGATTCTCATAACCCCTTTTTGATTTTGGTGTCTTGATAATGCCTGAATAGGCGAAACGTCGACTGGTAAGTAGGTGTATTTTTTGAAACATAGGGCTTTGCATTGTGGTTTTTCCCAATTGCATTATAATAAATAATAGTGTTTCTTTTTGAGTTTTTGGCTCTATTTTAGTGATAAATAGGCAAATTTTTTAAATATTGTCATTGAGAATCCAGGTATATTTGAGTATGATAAAGTATGCATACTTAACATAGCTGGCATAATAAATGGAAATACGGTTTCAAATACAGAATTTCGTTCTCCGTTGAAAATACACGGAGCTTAACGGACCATTCGCTTCAAGTTAATTGAAACATACCGATATAATTTATCTAGGAACAGTTCCTAGGAAATATCTCATAGAAATAAGATCTATCATTCTATCGTTCTTTAGCTTATTATTTTTTTAAAAATAAATATTAAACTAGGATAGATCCCTGAAGCTTTCTAATTCATTAAAATGAAACAGGTTTTGTTTTATATGTATTTTTTTTAGGTTCCTCCTCCTAAGCCTTCTTGTGCACTCAAGCGTCTGCGATTCCTACTCGGAGGTTCCAGAAATATTCGAGATGCCGGAGAGCTTGCTGGAAGGGGGAGGGGATGACCTCAGATCGCACGACGAGGGAGAGGATCCGGACCTGGAGGAGATGTGGGTCCACTACGCTCTTGTAGATCTGGCCTACTACCTCAGGTCACACAAGTTCAACGAGTACGACAGGAGGTATGTAATAATACATAAAAAATATATAATATTATATTCATAATGTGGAATGGGGTAGCAAAGTATATAAAGAGTTGCTGAGAATCATCTCGTCTTATCAACACGAGTAATTGTATCCTGAGATCCTTTTCAGCGCTAACCAAGGATGATGCCCTGTAGTCGATCGGGTAGAAAGGACCGTTAAAAAGAGTTTTTTTTTTAGTGTTTCAATTAACTTGAGAGATTTATTTTGTAAGAAATAATTTATAGAACTATGATCTAGCTCAATGTGTAGAGCGTTGAGTTGCTTAGCCGTAGAATATGGTTGTTGGTTGTTCACGATATTTTATTTAATCTTTTAATAGCCATAGATCGATCCTGGAGAATCTCTAGACCCTCCAAGGGCTAACCCAGCCTCTATAACATGAGGAACACTTGCAATTGAACGTGTTCCCAACGAAATCAACATTTTACTTAAGCGTTGGCTTTAAAATAGTAAAAAATATACTAACACGAAGGTCTTCCGTGAGATTTTATTTTTTTTTTAAATTAAAATGATATGTATAGGTTAACGTAAACGGCGTTCATAGTTGAATACGAAAGATTGAAATTTAGAAAAATATTTTTACAATAAAAATTAAAACAAGATGGGTGGATTAAAATGTTAATTTTTTATAAAATGCAATAAGAAAAGCCGCCTTAAGTCTCTACTGAAAAAAATCGACCATTACCCGTTAAGCCATTTCAGGACTCACATCAAGGAAGGCAATGTGCAACATATCTCACACCAACAGTCCAAACAGAACCTTTAAATAGACAGCAACCTTGCGTCAATGTGTTCTATAAATTGTAAACATGATGCGATGGGTACAGTCCCAAAACACAAAGCCTTAAGTCTCTAAAAGAATTTTAGAGACTCAAGTCTTTGATTTGGGGAATTTTTCCCTGTTGCATCCTATTTATTATTTATGTCTTTTTTTGAGCTTTTCCTCGCTTTTTTAATTTTTTTTTTTATGTTTAATATCCATGTGACTCTAAAAAGATTCAAGTTAGAGAAGAATTGGTTGACTATAACTTCTAATATAAGGAAGAAATAGTTGGGGGTGCAGTCAATAAAAACACCTTAATAAGTGTAACTTATTGATTGTGTGCCGACGTTTCGGCCTACAATGTAGGCCATCCTCAGGGCGAATAAAACACACGGCGGCTAGGCGATCAACGGCCCACAATAAATAAGTCCCACAATAAATGAAACATCGGCACACAATAAATAAGTTACACTTATTAAGGTGTTTTTATTGACTGCACCCCCAACTATTTCTTCCTTATATAAAAAGATTTAAATTCATTTTTAAGTAACATTTTACATCAAACTAAATATTATTTTGAATACATCATATTGAGTATTTACAAGTTATCGATTGTTTAGTGGCCTATAGAACAAGTTTCTTTCTTTATATATATTTATCAAGCTTTATATATAATGGATAAGAAATTAGTCGAAATTGATAAAAAAATAAAATAAAATAATTTTAAAAAATTCGTCCACTTCATTAGACGAGATACAGCATGTTTATTCTACTTGGTGAAAAAAAGTATAAAGGGTATAGGGTTCAGTACATGTTAGAGACTATACTGTATCTATGCCAATGGGTGTGCAGGGAGGTGTGAGAACACGATCAACCGCACCCACAATTAAGGTACCCTATTTATAGAAGCTGAATGAGTGTCTACAGCGTCTACAAATCGTATACCTATCACGCTTCCGACGATATTGTTATAAAATAATCGTTTTCAATAAATTATATTCATTTTTACGATGATATGCACTGCATCGAGAGGTACTATAGAATATAAGTAGACGAAAAAAATGAGTATTCCATGTTTAATTTAACTTTAAATCTTGATAATGTTAACACCCGGGGCTTGTGAGTAATTTTGAGCAATTTTGAAGAGTATTCTAACTCTTCGAACAATATGGAAGTTGAAAGTTAACAAGATTATCACTTCGATTGTTAATTTATGCCACTATAGGTGGGAGATATGGGAACAATGGCTCCTATCTGCTGGGGGGTACAGGTTAGTACTAACGATCCCTCCACCATTGAGCCGGTGTCCATTAGCTCTCTCCTCGCTCCTGGCCAATAGCAAACTTTATTATGAAAGGCTTCCTCCTTCTCAATCTCTGATTGGATCTCACCCGATCCCGCCATCTCGATTCTCCAATTAGATCTCCCCTTCCTTTCTGCCAGGAAAACCAACTGCATCATACCAATTTACGACATCCTATCGTGATCGGTATAGTTTTTTTATACATAGCATTAAATAATATTATGACATTGTAAAGATGAATTTGATCCGTTGCTATAGAAAATTAGGTCGATACATTTAGCCAAGTACGATTAATCGTACGTCAGTTATCCGAACGTTCAATTAACGGAACTGTTTTTTGTTTTGTTTTTTCAAATGTAATTTAAATGATTATAATTTATTTTATTGTTATATGATATAATGTTTTAAATATTTTATTTGAATAGAAAAGATATGACCAGGATCGGGACTCGAACCCGGGTCTCCCACGTTTCCGTCGTGGTGCTTAGCCACCTCAGCCATCCTGGTTCGCTTCTCGGTCAGTCGTCTGACCCTACTGATCCTATATCTCCGCGTTCTCGCAATTTGCGATGTATACACGGGATATATATGGTCAGTACAGTTACTGATTTGGACACCAGGGTTTTCCCGGATGCAGAGCCTCCTTCATACGAAGATTTTATGGATGCCGTAGACCACTTAAAGTCTAACAGGGCTCCTGGAGAGGATAATTTGCCAGCGGAATTATTTAAATATGGAGGCGAATATCTACGTCAAAGAGTCTACAATCTTATATTTGAAATATGGAATGATGAATCTATGCCTGAGGAATGGTATTCGGGATTGATTCTGCCGCTATTTAAGAAAGGGGACAAGAAGATATGTCAAAACTATAGAGGCATAACCCTGTTAAATGTTATCTACAAAATCCTGGCAAATATTTTAACTACAAGACTTAAAAATTATTCGGAACAGATCCTCACGGATTACCGATGCGGTTTCAGGCTTAACAGGGGTACTACTGATCAAATCTTTGTCTTGCGTCAAGTACTCGAAAAATGTTATGAGCTTAATACGGATGTCCACATGCTATTTATTGATTTTAAGCAAGCTTTTGATCGTGTGGACAGGGATCAACTGTTTAATGCTCTAAAAGAATTCAAAGTTCTGTTTAAATTAATAAATTTGATAAAAATGACAATTTCCCGGACACAGGCTAGTGTAATCATTGGTAATAGAGATAGCAGGAAAATCCATTTTGGTTCTGGTGTAAGGCAGGGAGACTCTCTTTCTGCCGTTCTGTTTGATCTTGTGCTACATAAGGCTCTGCAAAACATAGTGTCAGATGGAAGTCTACCATCTCGCTTATGTCAAATACTTGGGTACGCAGATGACATTGTGGTTCTGGCGAGAAGTGAGAAGGCATTAAAGGAAATTCTGGCAAAGATTGTGCAGGAAAGTTGAATCGTGGGTCTTGAGATAAACCAATCTAAAACCAAATACATGGTAGCATCAGGCTCTGAGGCAAGAAGAAGAAAGCAGGATCTTAGGTGTGATGGCTATACATTCGAAACTGTTGATAGATTCACGTACCTTAACACGTAAGGATCACGTAAGAATAATGTGTGGCAACAAAGCGTATTACGGTCTCTCTAGATTGATTAAATCTTCCCTACTATCAAAACGCACAAAGCTCAAATTATATAAAACCCTTATCAGGCCCGTTGTGTGCTATGGTGCGTAGACGTGGATGCTTAAAGTAGCCGACCAGCAAGCTCTGAGAGTATTCGAAAGGAAAATCCTAAGACGTATTTTCGGTCCAATAAATCAACAGGGCACATGGCGTATTAGGAGTAACCAAGAGTTGAATGACCTGATAAAGCATGAAGATATTTAAAGGTTTATTAAATCCAGAAGAATTAGTTGGCTGGGTCATATTGAGCGAATGCCGGATGAAAAGTTCTACGTGAAGCGTTTCCAGGAAAAAGAAAGAGGGGACGACCACGTAAATGTTGGATTAAGGACGTGGAGGAGGACCTGCGTAAAATTGGAGTGACCAACTGGACGAGACGGGCCATGGACAGAGAGAAATGGCGAATCATTGTTGGAGAGGCCAAAGTTCATCTTGGACTGTAGAGCCGAAGAAGAAGGAAGGAAGGGATATGACTGACCGAGAAGCGAACCAGGATGGCGGAGATGGTTAAGGCACCACAGCGGAGAGGTGGGAGACCCGGGTTCGAGTACCGGTCTTGGTCATATCTTTTCTTTTCAAATAAAGTAATTTAAATAAATTTGATCAGATCATCCAGTTACTTATTTATAATTTATAATTTATAATAAAATTTGACGAAAAATAAAATGATTTTTTCCATGAACGTCAATAAGGAGGGCCCTAATCATTTCTCGGAAACAGCAAAAAAAATAATCTTAGACTTCAATACGTATTTGTTTACAAAGAACTGCAAGCCTAATTAGGTAAGTTCATTTGTTTCTCTGAATCACTTCCTATTCGTTTGGTTGGTATTTATTTCTAGCTTAATTTCGATTACCCGAACTTTTGATTATCCGAACCACACTTCACAACGGATAATTACTTAGTTCGGATAATCTACGTTCCGCTGTAAAATGAAAAACACTTATTGGCCATTGATAAACAAAATAAGAAAATACAATAATCCGGGTTAAGGAAGTCTTATTCTACGAAGCCAATTATAAATCAAGACAAGATAGACATAAAACTGTTACCTTTCTACCATATCTAGCTTGATGATTGAGAGGAATAGTTTGGCTTGATTTCCATTAGAAACTTAAAATAGGACATTCCACAACAACAAGTATAATATTTTAGTAATTTGTAATTATTAGGGTTCATGTTTAGTTGCATCGGTTAAATAAACTATAACATAGCTCTATTATTTTTGTACAATATGTAATACTCATTCTAGGATACCAATCAGAAACCAAGACAAGATAGCCATACAATTATTACCCCACTCCTGTGTTTAACTTGGTTTGATTCCTATTAGCAATTTAAAGTAAGACATCCCAAAAATGGAAATATAATATTTTAGAGAATCCGAACAGTTTAATTAGTGATTTACATTGTAATTATTATTAGGCTGCGAGTCAAGTTACAGCGGTTAAATAAACGATAACAAAGATTAATTGTTTTCTTAAATTTAGGAAGTTTTTTCAAAGATACCAAACAGAAACCAAGACAAGATAGCCATAAAATTATAACCTCTCTCCTACCTCTAGCTTGGTATGATTTCCATTAGCAATTTAAGACATCCCAAAATGACGTATGTATTTTTTTAGTGGAACCGCAAAGTTTAATTAGTTATTTCTGTTTTACGATATTGTTAGCAGGAAATTTTTAATCGTTAAGCAGCATATTTAGTTAAATTATTATATTCGTACCTAGCAAAAGGTTACATTTGGCACATCGTATCAGAAAAATAATCGATAAAACAATTTAATTATTTTTGTACACTAACTACGCCATGTACTAAGATGCTATTCAGTAACCAAGACAAGTTAGCCCTAAAATTATTACCACTCTCCTATAGTTATATTAATACTAATAAGCTTAGTACGATTTCCATTACCACTTTTAAAAAACGCATTCCATAATAACGAATATAATATTTTATGACAAATACATACTGACTTAAAAATAAAAACGGTTGACGAACCCATACGAACATACTACAAACGCTTTCAAGAAAAACTATACGGACACCCAAACCCACTGATACAACAAATGGCCACTACTCTCATGCCTGAGAACACTAGGAGGAGACTAAAAAGGAGGTGGATGAGAGATCTATTACAGTAGAAAATTAAAGCAAGCCAATGGAGAGGTAGCTGCTGGCTACTGTTCTTTGTAATGCCTTCCATGTCATTTTGTATTTTTATTCATTCAGCCAATCTGCTGATTGTCAATTACTTGTATTTGACAGGTGTGGATGGAAATATAAAGAGAAACAAAATATGACAAATAAACCGTTTGATTAGCGATTTAGGGTTGTAATTATTATTAGGGTTCAAGCTTAATTGCATCAGTTAAATAATATAACGCAGTTTTATGTGCTAATTAGAAGCCAAGACAAAATAGCCATAATGTTTATATAAGCTACTATGGCTAGCTTGGTATGGTTAGCAATTTAAAATAAGACTTTCCAAAATGACAATTGTAATTTTTTAGGAGAATCGAACAGTTTAGTTATTTATTTATTTATTGTTGTAATTATTATTCAGTATTCATGTTTAGTTATTATGTGGTTTTGAATGATCAATAAGTTTTTTCATTTTATAAAATCATTGTTTAACTTCTTATTCTTTAGTGGTTTCTTTCACAAGCTAATACGATTTATTGTAATCTTTTCGTGGTTTCCATGACTAAACATATCGACCTATTTTTCTATATCTCTATCAAAAGATCGATTAGATAATATTCGACTTTATTTTTTAATTTTGTCCAATTAACAATAATCAAACAATGAACAAGTAATGAGTTAACTAGTTAAGAAACTCTCGATACAACACAAAATTTAAACAAAATCATTGCAGTTTCCAATCAAATCAAACATACTGAGGTAATTAACAATAATAAAAAAATAATAAGTTAACTTATTAAAAAAGAAATAAATAAAGAATAGCCTACACTTATAGATAACCATAACATAACCTATCACAAATAACTTCACATACATTAATTCTAATACTCCCATAAAACAAGATTCAAATATAAAATATTAAAACTAATTAATATATATTATAATTTAAATAAACAAATAAATCAAAACAATTTAATGTTAAACTCCTATAGATTTACAATTTTAATTTTTCAATACAATATCAAGGCGTTTAAGAATGGGTGCAGTCCAAAGTATAATGCAGAGCAAAATATGACCATGGAGAAGAATGTATCTCCAATAAATTTTATATTATAGACGTCCATATGAGGTATCTATACTTGAATTTTTCAGTTTTTTAGAACATTTCTAATATAATTATTAATATTTTTGTTGTTTTTGATGTTAATAAATTTATATGGTGAATTACAGACAAATTGTATGAATCATGGCAGACATTTAAAAAATTGATGAATGACCCAAAGGGTCGAAACGTCTTTATAGGAAATAAAAAAATAAATAATTGGACTGGAGAATGGTTTTTTGCTTCTTAATTAAATATCATCAATTGTTAGTCCAGTAAAACCTATATTATAATGCTTATTAAAAAAGTAAATTAATTATCAATTCGTATTAGGAATCTAAACCAATCTCCAAACCACTTGAATTCCGCACTAAGTCCAAATACAAACAATATCAAATAAAAGTAATATTTAATATCGTAATCTGTATACATATCTTGTATACATAGCAAATTGCGAGAACACGGGGATCTGGGATCAGTGAAAAGAAAGGATGTGTCTGACCAAGATGCGAGGCAGGTCAGCTCAGTTGAGAGAGCACCACGCTAGAGACGTGGGCGACCCGGGTTGAAGTCCCTGGGCATATATATTTTCTTTTCAATTAAAAATTATAACAATTAATAACAAATAAAATAAAATAAGTCAAAAGTAATATTTCATTTGTTGCTAGGCACGCTTCTGAATCACTTCTACATAATGGCTTCCTATTTTTATAGATTTCTATTACTTTCGCATTTAAAATCTCAGTTTTTTGTTAGAAAAAAAAAAGAATGACAAGTGGAAATAGTAATTTATAAATGAACACAATGAGTTCACAAATTCATTGTCGGCCATGAAAAATAGCATTATTTTATTCTAGCTAATTAAAAGTAAAATTAGAGTTCCTTTTTTGTATCCTTTACCTGTATTGATCATTTACACTTGTTTCTTTAGTACAGTAGCGACGATCTATTCAATTACCAGGTCAATTTGTGATACTTGACGCCATCACGTTAGATATTTTAATATTTTTTTTACATCTTCGGATTTAAATGTTTGATCAGGGCAACGTCGTCGGGTCAGCTAGTATATACATATACAATTTATAACCATTAAATCCAAGTTTACCAAACAATTCAATCGGTCGTTAAAGTTATCGCATTCAAAAATTAAAATGTTAAAGAATAAAATTAAATTTATTGACTTCTTTACCAGATATTGGGCTCTAAAAAGGTTTGGAACATTTACATTTTATAAAGTTTGTTTTTTAAATAAAATTTATTCAGATTTCATTATAAAAAGGGGGGGGGCTATTTCATATTGCAATGAAGTTAGGATCGAGGAGAGATCGGAGGCGATATTGCATTTTTATTTATTCATACACCAACAGAATCTGCTCAGAATATAAATTTACATTTTGGGGTGATAAATTATTATATCCCCTTTTTTTCAGAAATAATAATTTCTCGAAATTTTCTTCAAAACTTCCACTGTTTTAATAAAAAGGCGTCATAGTTGAAAATATGCGTAGTCAATGATTTTTTTTTTGTAATTTAACAAAATGTTGTTTTTCTTATGAGAAGTAGATCCATGTGTAGGCTACTAAACTCGAAGTGTTGAACGACTAAATTATTTGGGGAGTAACTGGTGCCTGTAGAACAGATCCGATACGTAGGGTTGCACCTCGACAAACGATTAACCTGGAATCCTCATACAAGACTGAAAAGACAAGAAATCGCTCGACGTTTCAGGCTACTTCAACACTTACTAGACAAACGCTCTAAGCTCCCAATTAACTACAAAAGACTCATCTACATGACCATCATACGACCTATTTGGACTTACTGAGTAGAGTTTTGGGGCTCCACTAAGCCATCGAATTCCTCTCGTATCCAATCCCTACAATCCAAAATCCTTCGTAAAATCCTCAATGCTCCTTATTTTGTTAAGAATAAACTCATCCATAACGACCTTAATGTCCCTTTTGTTGCTGATTTGGCCCGAACCCGGTATCTATCCTTTCATAGCAAACTTCATTACCACTCAAACGCTATAGTTTCAAGCCTAGCTTCTTCTTCAATTCCCGATAATCCTCCCGCTGTTGGCAAGACTTTTATTTAATCCGTTAGCAGCTGAAGATAGATAATATGGGATCGAAGATTTTCGTGGAGCTCACCCAGCCTCCATAAAGTGGGTACCCAAAATAAGGGGGGAAATCTGATGGTTGATCATGACTAAGGACAAATCTCCTCCCTGCACAACCGTTGTCCAAGAAACAGTACAGTCTCTACCATTTACTGAACCCCAAACCCTTCAAGGGACGTGGTGTTACAAGTTTAATTAAATTATTTATTCTCCAATAGCCAAGAATGCCCTTTTAGGATCCACTTTTTGGAGCGTTGCCACCCATAATTGGAGGAAATCAAACTTTTTGAACGACCGAATCATGAATTAAGGTCCATTACAGAAATGCACATTGCATTTTAAAAATTAAATTTGGAATACAAAAAAATCTTATGTTTGTTAAGTTAAGGCTATAGAGAAGAAAGTGACTAATGTTACCTATGAGTACGCATATTATCGATATTCAACAGTTAATTCATATAAAATAAGCAACGTATAATGAAGCTTTGAATTGATTTAGTCTATTTCTATGGGTTCATTACTTCGGACTCTATTACTGACGAGATGAAGTGTGCCAGGCATAAACAAATATTAGAATTCTAGGTTTTGAACAATTTTTTACAATATTCCTATAACATTTCCTCCTACTAATCGAAACACTGCGCGTCTGTTGAGTGTGACCTCGTAAAAATCACCTCCTCCAGTCTCTAACGTTCACTACACTCAAGAACATTCATGTGTACTTGTAATAAAATTATGATTATGGTTATATGATTATAATTATAATAAAAATCGTTTCTACTCTTTAATATGGCTGATATGGCATACAATATTTGTTAAAAATACAATTTACTTGAAATAATACAGCTATAAAAAACTTAGCTACCACTAAATCAATAATGTTGATTCTATAATTGAAAGAGGAAGAACCTTATTCTAAAAATGTTTTCGAATCTGGTAGTTAAATTAGTTCAGCTCTCGTCTGTTTTTCTTTAATATTAATTCTAATTTAAAACAAAAAATAAAATAACAAAATGGAAAAGAAAAGGTTCCATCAGTATAATCGGAAACCCGAGACTTTTTTTTCTCTTCATTGTCATCCAGCTTTCAAAATAGAACAGCTTTTGAACGGATCTCTTTTTTTTTTTCTCCTGTTCTATATTAATTCATTTTGCATCCAACCCGGACAAGAATTCATTATTTAAAAAACATATTTTTTATTACTTACAAAAAATTTGTTGGTAAAAAAAACAAATACATACGAAATTTATGATATATTAATAATTATGAAGGATTTATCGGTTTCCTGTTGTTTTGGACCAATATATTTACCATACATAATCAGCGACCATTGACTCCTATTTACTGAAGTGTTTTTTTTTTAAGGAAATATGCATGTTTTACATTAATTTCAAACGTGATATTTAAAAGATTTTGTTTTCTTATCCGCCCTCATAAAAAGCATAATAACGGTATTTATCAATATTTAACTATATAATCAATCGAGTACTAAGATCATACTTATGAAAGCTGTGGAAGTAGACCCTAATAGAACAGTTACGAAACATGCGTCAAAATCGAATAACTATTTTTGATTTTCTAATAATGGCAAATCAAGTAAATGCGGTCGATAAGAAAACCATAAGAAAGCACAAACATATTACGTAAACATGAAATTATATGACATCTACGTGACTATTGTTTTTCCAAAACTACAGTTGGAAACCACAACCTTGAGGAGACGAAAATCGTTTTTGAAGTAGAGAGTGGTGTAATACATTATTATCGGCGTTGCCTAGCAATGGGGTCGAGGAAATACATTTTTGTTAGTCTTTTGTCGTGCTCGATTAGTTTCATTTTTAAATTTGGCAAAACACAAAGCCACTTTTACTGACTTCTTTAGGCAGTTACAAAAAATATGTAATTTTGAATTTAAATGTAAAGAATGAGATGAATAGATTTGAAAAATAAAACAAGCTATATCTTATTCCAATATGATCTTAGCACAAATGTCTTACCATTATTGCAATATAGAGGATACTCTAGGAGTTGTATGTTGAACGTCTTGGTGGTGGGGTGCTGTCTCGTGTTTGGAGCCTGTTTGTGCTGTTGATCGTTGGAATGTATTGCACCTTTTTCTTCCAGATGTGATTCACATAACCCTTTTTTGTTTTTGTGTCTTGATAATGCCTGAATAGGCGAAACATCGACTGGTAAGTGTGTGTATTACTAGATTTGAAACATAAGGCTTTGCATTTTGGTTTTTCCCAATTGCATTATAATAAATAATAGTGTTTCTTTTTGAGTTTTTGGCTCTATTTTATTGATAAGTTTTTATATTTTTTGGTAAACAGTAAATCCAATGCCAAATTTTGTTTACCTGTACTTTAAAGATATCATTAGTTAAAAAAAAATCTTATTTCGACAAGTTTACTCAGAATAACTGATAATTGCACATTTCTGTTATTGAACACACAATGCATAATTGATTTAATTATTTAAAATAATATACAAAAATATAAAGAATTGTTATTATTAATTAATTCAAGTACATTTTAATCCTTAAAAAGAATAACAACATAAGCTCAATAAACATAATTTTTCAATGGAGGTATTTGAAAGTACGATGTGAGAAAAAATATATAAAAATTTGTGTACTGGTAAAGTAAAGTATTTCCATTGTAAAAATATTATATTAAATATTATCAAAATTTTTAAAATATTGAAACTTTTTTTTGTTTTAACTTATGTCATTAATTTAATGACAACCATAAAAACTCATAGTTTCAAATGGTTTCAAGTTCTAACACCAGACAAATCAAAACATGATTTTTTTTTTTTTTTAAATGTTGGAAATGAAATATCAGATATGTCTTTCCTGAATCAAAATCCTTCAACCAATACAATTGCTAATGAATCCTTAACTAAAATATGTCAATTTTTGAGTTATGTAGTTCTTATGAAGGACCGATTTATTTAATATTAATGAATAATAATAATCGTAATTTAGGCTCATGAATTAAAGAATGGTAACTTATGTGATATCTAATAAGTTTTGTTTTCGTTTTTTTTTCGAAGAAATTCAGGATTTATTATTTATTGCATATAAAAAAAAATTGTACCACTTCAACTCGGGAACGGGTCTAGGGTTCAGTGCATAGTAGAAACTGTACTGTTTCATGGGCAACGGTTCTGCAAGGAGATGACGTCCTAGGTCACACTTAACCGACAGATTTTTCCCCTTATTTTGGTACCCTATTTTTATATTTTATAGAGGCTGTGTGATCCCCAGGAGGGTCCTAGATCCCATATGATCAATCTCCCGCTTTAAACAGACTAAATAAAAGTCCCTCTGCGGGATTCGAACCAGGATTTCCGGCATGACAACTCAGTGCTCTACCACTCAGCCACTCCGCTCCCCTATTGCATAAAGATAAATTTTTCCAAAATCTTCGCCCTTCCATTAATAAGGAAACTTCTATTCATTCTTGTTAGGAAATATTCTCTTTTATTGCGAGATCTTCGGGTGTACAGAGACCCGATATTAGATAGCTAGTGTAGACTGTAGGATCCTCAAGTACCTCCTGTCTTGAGTTGAGGCAAAAACTTTATTGCCTCTTCTAGAAAGTCCTGGAATTAGGGGTTTGTGTCTTAGGTCCTTTCCCTATTCTACTCAGCATAAAATCTCTACCATTTTGGTTTATGTTATCATGCAATATTTATTAAAATAATATTTATAAATATTTATTATTGTTAAATCATGAAATATCGATGATGATACAATTGTTAAGAGTCGAGAGAATTTCATTGATTAATCATCTTAATTTTTTTAAATATAAAAAAATTAATATAATTAAACTGTTATGCAATTTTCATTTGTCGAAATTGAGCGTTTTTGTTAGCATGAATTACTATATTAGAATATTTTTCAATAAAGAAAAAAAATCTAAAAATTCGCTTTAACAACACAAATTTGGTTGTGAATTTGTTATCAGTGAAGTTGAAAATTTTTCTCAGTATCTACAGGTCGCGACTACAACATGCTCGAGACTGGCTACAAGAGAGCTATGCATGAGTTATATAAATGTTTTAATCAACTTCAGTTTAAATGTTGGAATTTCATTGATACAATAATAATTAGATACCTGTATCTTAACGCAGCCCTGGTTACTTGTCCCTGCTTGTTCGCATGCGCGAGCAGTTACATTTTGTAACAGTTACATTTCTAACAGCTGATTTGTTCTATGCTTCATCTTGCTTACTGTGTTTTGATTATTGCTGATTTATTTTTTCTTATTTGTTGTTTATTGTTCGATATTATTTTAGTTAGTTATTTAATTAGTGTAAAATGATGCGTATTTGGGATTTGCCTTCAACAGAAGAACAAGCTATACATTTTTTGCAGGAGCGTAATATTTTACCAAAACAAAAGAAAATGTAGCAATTCCCATCAAATGCAATTGTATTGTGGTGAAAGGTTTTTTTTGGAAATGAATCATATTTATGGGGGTTCGTATGGCGACAGCATCAGTCAAAACCAAATACAGACAGTTTTGAATCTATATTGAAGTCTATTTCGACGCATTTTCCACCTAAATGCGATTAAATTTTTATTATTTGTATTTTGTAATTGTTCATTCTTCTTTAATTAATTGTTCATCATATATTACATTTTTTAATTTTATTTTTTACATAATTTTTCATTACTTTTATTTCTTAATTCTTAATTGTTTGAAATTATTTTTTTGTACATAATTTTTCTTTATTGCGATTTTTCATTACTTTCATTTCTTAATTGTTCATAATTTATTATTATTATTTTCCTTTTGTCAATAAATTCTTTTGATTTGTAATTGTTCATCATTTCTCAACCCCAATAAATAGAAGGTAACTTTTAGAAATGTAACCGTAACAAAATGTAACTGCTCGCGCATGCGAACAAGCAGGGAAAAGTAACCAGGGCTGCGTTAAGACACAAGTGCCAATAATTATATTTAACTAAAAAGCTGTTTAATGGTTGTGCAATTGATAATAATAATGACTTAACACATCAATAACTGGTTGGACCTTGCCCCCAAAAGATTTAATGTGTAATAGTTAAATGCCTTGGTTTATGAAATTAATGAAAGTACAAGTGATCCAATTCTTTTTGAACATAACGATAATAATAATTCTAAAAATGTAATTAAAGTCTGTATAAATACAAATACAAGGTATTAATAATATAAGTGTATACTAATTATTATTCCAATTAAATTATTTATATTTTTCGAAATTCAAAAAAGAACACGGTTATTCCAAAGTCTGCGTTTTCTCTACTGCCGGGAGTCCTCATGACTGCCCATTTAACATTTTTTTTTCTAAATATGAATCATCATAAAAATATGAATATTTCATGCGATGGTACAAGAACTATCGAGCAATTAACTATTCTTTTCTGAACTGTGACAGAAAACGAAGACAAACTGAGTATAATGTAATATAAAAAGGTCATATGAGTTAACAGCCATAGATCGACCTTGTGAGACACCCAAACAACCAACTTATCTACAATATGGGTACTTTTATTTGGGGAAAAAAACCTTTCATAACTTCCCTAAACAACCTTTGACTTAGTAACAGTACAATACCTTATAATGGAACCGAAGACTTATTAATAGCAATAATAATAACAAAAGGATTAGAGAACCAGAATATTCGATGGCATTACAACCAATCCCAGTTTAAACATTTCCATCCACAGATGAATACCCAAACTCAAATCCGTTAGATCACTCTAAACGAAATCCTCCCACCTACGCCTCGGTATACCCGTTGTTCGTTTATCAGCAGGCACAGCTCTGATAAATTTTATAGAAATTTGTTCTTTACTAAGCCCAACCACTTTTCAACTTCAATTATATCGACCGTGGACAAGCTCCGGAATTGCCCCTTGTGTAATCTCCTAACTTCTCCAGCTGCCTCATCCCTTTCAGGACAAATATCATGTTATACCTTATATTCGAAAACCATAAGTCGTTGTTCATTCTTCAACGTTAATGACCACGAGTGGTGATATTTTTTTTAAATTTAAACTTTATAACGTATACAGACATTTTTTTGTGCGAATAAATAATTATAGAATTGAATATAATTAAAATAGAATTTGTCATCAATGAAACTAAATTTTAATCTTTGAAATGCAATTACTATTAGTGGAATATTTTCAATTTATTGTTGGTAAACACTTTTATAACAATAAAAGTGGCATGTAATAGTGACCTTTCTGAAAATGATACAATATATTCTGAAATATAATGACAAATGGAAACATGTTTTCATTAGTTCTATTAATTTATACAATAGTGAAAATTATCTTGTATAATTGGAATACATCAGAGTGATTAATTAATTAAATATAATTATACAGTAGATTAGAATCGATTTAGAAGTAATAATTAATGAAACAGAGAGTGTCAAGCTTTGAAATGCAATTTACTAATACACTAAGTTGAATTGAAATTTCCTATGTAAAATGGAGTGCTGCGATGTAGCCTGTTATAAAATTAATTACATTCAAGTAATCAACTGTTATTAAAACAATATATACTGTCCGTAATTCAAAATTAAAAATTTACAATAGAACTGTCCTAAATATTTGTTTCAATACCTTAAAGTTATAACTCGATAAAAGTGTATTATATACACGCGAAAGAATCGTAATACAAAAAGAAATCAATGTTCAATCAATTAATATAATATAAAAGGTTAATTAAAAGTACAAGTTACTTGTTAATTCACATAATTTCTACATTGTAGGTAGCGGTTTTTAATTTAGTTATTTCTTCGTATGCAGATAGCACATGCCTATTATCTGTCAACACTGATCCTGTTATAGCATTCCATACCCTTCAATCCCATATCACTGACCTTGAAAATTGGTGTCGAAACTGGAGGATTAAAATAAATTCCCAATATTCCCTTCAAATCACCTTTACCATACGTCGTAAACCAACGACGTTCCTGCCCTCCTGTATCGTTTAATAACATCCCACTGAGGCCTGCAGAACAGGTCAAGTACTTACCTTTACAAAAGCTTAACTTGGAATCCTCATACTAGACTGAAACGACAAGAAACAGCTCACAGTTTCAGTCTACTTTAAAATTTACTAGACAAACGCACTAAGCTTCCAATTAATTAAAAAAGACTCATATACATGACAATCATTAGACCCATCTAAACTTACGGAATAGAGCTTTGGGGCTCTACTAAGCCATCGAATTCCTCTCGTATTCAATCCTTACAACCCAAAATCCTTCGTAAAATCTTCAATGCTCCTTACTTTGTTACGAACAAAGTAATCCATAATTAATGCCCCATTTGTTGTTGATTTGGCCCTAATCCGATATTAATATTTTCATGAAAAACTTCCACTCTAACCCACTAGTTTCAACCCCTTCAATTCCTGATAATCCTCCGAGGTGTCTGAAAAGAAGATAGCCTCGTGACCTTCTATGCTGAACTTTTTATTTGAGTACTACCACTGGGGTAGTTTCTCTGGACATGATTAATCTTTCATTATATTTACTTGATGTATTCTGTATACAGTTGTAAATAATTTTTAAAAAAAGTTATTTCTAATATTAATATTATGCTTAAAATGTTACGAAATAAATACTCCTCATTTTATTCAATTTTTACTTATTAAATTTTAAAACGTTTTAGAGACGGATATCTTGAAATTTCAAAAGAGGTCAAAGAAAAATAACATATCAAGCTATTTATATCTCTATCTGTCTATAATATTGCACAACTGTATATTCTAATCAGACTGTATATTTTAATCACAAGGCTAATAATATATTTATGAGAAGCAGATAAACCAAATTAATTCTCTATAAAATGAGATATTTAAAATATGCTTTGAAATTAAATGTTAGATTGATTCAGTTTGGAATTCTGTGCCAATAGATTAAAGATTTAAATGTTTTGTTTCATTAGTTTTGTTTTAAGTTATTTCACAGCAATATTTTTTTAAATTGCATTGTGTGTTTTTTTTAATTTTAATATATTTTATTGATTTGCAATGCTGATTGATAGAACTAATAAAAAAAAAAAATTGATATCATTACTGAAGTATTTATGTTCTAATTCATCAAATATTTAGCAAATAAATGAATAACTTATTAATTTAATGTATAAATAAATTGTCTAATTAATTAATTATTAAGGCAAATAAATGGTTTATCATAGAAGCTTTAAAAATTAATCAATTAGTAATAGTATCAATTAGTTTTGCACAGATTCCTAAAAAAAAATTACCCGAAAGAATTTATTTGCATGCATTATGTAAAATTTATAAATATTTAAAATTACAAGCTGTAGAATGATCCAATATGGCTCCTCCTTTCTTGATGTTCACTAACAACCTTTAAAAGGTTTATTTTCAGCTTAAAACAGGAAGATTTCAAAACGAAAAAAAATACACTAACTGAGCAATCAATAAACTTGAATAAATATCTTGAATTAAAAAAAGGTATTTATAACACATTCACATATTAAATTAAAATTATGCACTTAATAGTCGACACAAACCCGAACCGCACTGGACCGATTTCGATCGAAGAATGAGGTGTGAGGATTCGCGGGCAAAGATCGATAATAAAATCGATGTATTAGCTGTCCTAGTCGCAATCGAATGTACTTTCAACGCCAAATTAAAGGGTGATCATATTCTTAATCTAAATAATTTTTAAATAGTAATAATATTAATTCTTATATTTTAAAAATACTTTTAACATTTTTTTTATTTTTTAATAAATTATAAAATGTACAATGAAGCCAGCAAAGTAATATTATATTTTAATATAACATTTTAAATCGATAAAATATTCTAAAAAAAGACTAATAATTTAAAAATACTTTAGATTCATCTTATTATTTCTTTATAAATTATAAAATTTGTAATAATACAAACGGTTTTATTATATTTCATTTATTATATGCGTTATTAGTAAACCTCTATTGTTATTATTAATTAAAATATCCATAATAAAATAAAATATCAATACCCGTACTCCATCCATTTTTATTTATTTATAATTACGATAATATAGTTGCAGTTACATGTTTTTATTTTGCAAAAATGATAACGTTCATTTTTTTATTTAAATTAAATCTAAATGACCATACGATGAATATAACTAATATTAAAGTTGTTTTAAAATAAACAAATTTTATTATACATAAGCGATTATAATTTTATTCATTTACAACATTTTTAATAGAAAATTTAAATAAACTGAAATATCTTGATCGTTCAATTAAAAAAAATGAAAAAGTTAATATATTAGCAATAGTTTCATATTTTCTAAAAGAAAAATAACAATAAAATATTCACAGTACTAAAGTGAACTGAATTCGCGCCATAATATACCGCCATCGGTGACTAACTTGATCAGAAAGAATACTAAATTCTGATTGGCCGAGATTTACCGCCAAATCTTAGCTGCAGAGCCTACCATTTTCAGTCTACTACTACGATCCTCCATAATAGCATCAATACATCACGTTTTCTCGCAGGTATTTAACTATTATTATTTTAATTATTAATATGAATGTTTATTTAATTAACCACGTTATAAATAATATAATATTTATATTTATTTAAATAATTACTTACTTTTAATGTTTATACATTAAAGATTTTTAGATAAAAAAATATATTGAAGCATTTATTTCTACTTCTATTAAACGGTTCAGTAAAAAAAAAGATATATTTAATATATTTATTTAAGGTTTTTAAATATTTTATAAGTAAAAGATTTCTCCGTATAACACATTTAAATGTTGATAATTTGACATTTTAAGGTTTAAATCCATTTTCTTATAATATCAATTTATAAAATCATTTTATTTGCTTAATAATGATCAATACATTATTACATAATAATGTAGTTAAATCTGTTAAATATATTTTATATATATTAAAATAAATTGTCTGTCTTGTTTAAAAAAATTAATTTGCAAAATTATAGTTAAATATTAATAATCTAATAAAAATAATAATGCTAAATTAATTGCTGAAAAAGAAAAAGTATTCATTTTAGCGTATTCGTTCTGCATATTTTTTATTTAGATCTATTTTTTAATGAAACAAAATAAGTATATAATTTATTTCTACTTAAAATAAATACATAAGTATTCATCATTACCTAAGATTACAATAGCAATATCCTCAAATCCCGTACCATGTTCAATAGATTCACTAAATTTAACACAATCAAATATAATATATTTCAAAAAAGTTTTATAAGTCAGAAAAGCAAATAATTTAGCACAAAAGAGAAACGAGAACTAATAATTATAAATATATATTAAAAATAACAGATCCAGTAGGAAGGACCCGATGAGAACCGAAGCTAGATCTGAACTGACTCAAGCTAAGAAGGAGGGGAGACAGATGCTAAGGACATATTTGATAGTGTAAACATCGTTACAGCTAATTCGATTCTTACAGTCGTCTAGTATTGAGGATATTCCTTTAATAGAACAGTTCCTTTTTAACCTATTCGAATTATTTCTTCTGTCTGAAGGATTCAGGACATGATTTTATTATTTATTAGTACACTGCATTCGTCGATTCAATAAGTCAGTATAGCATCCTCACAACATTTTTATATAATGATATTGGCATATTACAATATTAACTAAAAATAAGGACTAATATATGGTTACGTTATTATTGATATAAAATATACAATAACACAATCAATATAATATACATTTTTCTAAATATTTTCCAGCCATTTTTATGTCGATTTGAAACAAACCAAATTTTTTTACCAAAAGTTTTAAAAAATATAATAAAAAAAGAGATTTAACGGTATTTAAAATATTTAAATATAATTCATATTAATATTATATTAAGAATATTTCAAATGCTGTTTAATCCTCCCTAAATATTTTTTTTAATTTGTATTAATATATCTACAGCCCTGGTGAACAAGTGGTTAAGTCTGATTTTCTCCAAAATGAGTTTCTTATACTTGAGTAAGCGGAATCGAGTTATTTTCGTAATGAATAAGGTGCTAAGTAAGGCATTGGCTTGAAAAGGAGTTATTGTTTATATTACAACACCGTTTAAAGCCAAAAACTAAGATAATGATACGATTCCTGTTATCTGAAGGCATTTAACTCCCTCTGAACAAAACCACTCATTCGCCGGGGCTGTAGATATAATGATTTTGAAATCACCACAATGATTAAAACACATTTTCTACAATACTTATACAATAAAGTATTTTAAAATATTTTAAACATATTTTTATTAACATATTTATTATAACATATATTTATTAACATATTTTCTTAAAACCCACAAACTGTTAAATAAAACATAGAGATGAATAATTTCTATATAGAATATGTATATTTATATGTTTATGTATGTGTTTTTATGTATGTATTTGTGTGTATATTGATGTATATATGTGTATACTGTATGTATGTCATTTATAAGCTCAATATTTTTTTTTATTATTATTATTTTTTTTTTTATTATATATTTTTTTTTAATATCTATATATTTTAACCAGTTTCTCAAATCTTGATAAAAACAAACGAATTTCAGGCGTTGATGACCCTGGGGTTTTACGCCATAAAGCCCAAATTAGCAAACAAACAAACATATTTTTATAGCTACTTATTACATAATTATTGTATTACAACTTACACAGGTCATTTTACATCTATTTTAGTGTGCTGTTTGATGTTTCTTACTAAAAATCTCATTTGTTCACTGCCAGGGCATGAATATGAGACTAACCTAGTCTCGACACGTCGCCTAAGAAATTAATAAAGAAATAAAAGACTGAAACTCAAGATCGAAATATTATATTATTTCCATAACAGTCAAGAAAAGTGAAAACCAATATATATATATATATATATATATATATATATATATATATATATATATATATATATATATATCAAATAATTAGCGTTTCTTTATTATCTTGTTTTAGTTTTAACATATTTTTATCTAATTTCATATCGTTGTGCAATAGTATTAACTTTATAAAATATATTGAACATTTTTTTCAGATTTACGAGAGACGAAGAATCAGCAGTTAAAGGATATTATAGCAAATTCCCGGAGCCTCCACTGCGTGCCTTCCAGTGGGAAGTTCAGAAGAGGTGCTCTATAGGGTTCATAGAGTGCCTCAGGTACAGCACTGGGTATACTGGCGTCTCCCGATTACAGGTTAGTCGAGAACTAAATGTTAATAAGTCATTCTATTGATAAAAATGTGTCTTCACCACATCTCCATAAAATCAAAAATTTTAATAAAGTTTAATAAAGTTAGCGTTTCTATTATATATTATATATGTCCTTCTGGCCAGTGAAAGCAAATAAAACAAAAAATTTAATAAGAACAA
The DNA here is from genome assembly GCA_037127475.1 of Arma custos. Taxonomy (NCBI): domain Eukaryota; kingdom Metazoa; phylum Arthropoda; class Insecta; order Hemiptera; family Pentatomidae; genus Arma; species Arma custos. The sequence goes on along the minus strand of CM073762.1, from coordinate 13,189,908 downwards.
AATTGATTCCAAATTTGGTTTAATGCCCTCCCGTTTTCCTTAATAACGCACCCATCCCACTGAGAGACAAAGTACAATATCTTGGACTCACATTTGATTGGAGAATGACATGGAGTCCTCACGTTAAGATGAAACGCCAATCACTAAATCACAAACTCAAATTAATGTACTCGCTATTCAGGAATAACGCCAAATTAGATTTAAGACAGAAATTAAATACGTACACTTACTTACTAAAACCAGTTTGGACATATGCTTTGCAAATCTACGGCATCACTAAACAGACTCAAAAAACGACTGCAAACTTTTCAGTCAAAAGTACTTAGACTTATCACTAATGCACCATGGTACGTGAAAAACAAAACTCTGCATTGAATTAAAAATAAAAATGGTTGACGAACACATACGAACGTACCACAAACGTTTTCAAGAAAACTATACGGACACCCAAACCCATCGATATAACAAATGGCCACTACTCTCATGCCTGAGAACACTAGGAGGAGACTAAAAAGGACGTGGATGAGGGATCTATTATAGTAGGAAATTAAAGCAAGCCAATGGAGAGGTAGTTGTTGGCTACTGTTCTTCGTCATGCCTTCCATGTCATTTTGTATTTATTTTCAGTCAGCCAATCTGCTGATTGTCAATTACTTGTATTTGACAGGTGTGGATGGAAATGTAAAGAGAAAACAAATTTGGTTTTGTAAAAGAATGCTGATATTTAGGAAAAATAATGTATGAAACATATTCATTTATATCGAAGCAAAAAATTCAAATGCATTGGAATAAATTGGAAAAATGAACCTTTTGTTTTCCACCACTGAAAATCCTAATAATAATCAAAACATTTGACAGATATTTTGCACATTCTAAATCTAAAAATATAATTTATTTAGAAATCATATAAATTTTATTGTTCACCTGTAATAATTGTATCGTTAATAATAGTCAATAATTGCAAATATGTGGAGCACGAATTTGGCAACTTGATTTTATTTGTGTGTGTGTGTGTGTTTTCGTGTAAAATACTTTATGTTCAGGATGTATCAGTGATGATGAAACATACACTTACCAGTTAAGTAAAAAACGTTCAACATATGTTTAATATGCACTATTATATTCGCTACACCTGTAATTTAATAAAAAAAATGGATCATAACTTTAGTTAATTTTTTTCCATTTTAGTGTTTTGTAATAATTTATGTTTTTGTTACTTGCCACTACCTCTTAGTTTGGTCTAATAATTTTTCTCACATTGGAAGGTTTGAGCTGAGATAATTTCTCATTTACCTAATCAAATGTATGCACATTGTACATACAGTAACCTAATAATATGTATACTATGCATAATAGACAATTGTAAAAATAAAAAGGTAGATTACCCTAAACTTTATCATGATAATTTCATACATTTTTCAGATAACATTAAACTTTTCAAAATTAATACAAATTTTGTTTAATTAATAATATCAGGAGAAATTTTATTGCCGTTTGAAATTATTATCATTATCACCCAGTTCCTTAAAAAAGTTCAGGAAGAAAAGATAAAACAATTTATAGATTACTAGCTGACCCGGCCAAGCGTTGCTGTGGCTGTTGTAATAGTTTTAAAAATCTATTACGTTAGAATTTGAATTTTAAAGAAACTAAGAATGAATGGAAAAAATGAATTAAATAGATTTTTGATTTTACATCTTATTCATCTTATATCTGAGTACAGTACATAATAAACCTATAACAATCTGTAATAATGGCCGACACGTATCACTTAGAGTCATGAAAAATAGTTTACATCCTATTCTCAGACCTACTGAACATGGGCACGAAATTTCATAAGAATCGGTCATGTCGTTTCGGAGGAGTTCTGTAACAAACACTGTGACACGACAATTTTATATATTAGATTATTTCAAAAGATATTTTATATTTTAGGTAGTTAATAAACATCAAAAATGTGTTTCATTACAATTTGTATTCCCATTCTATTTAATCATATTTTTTCACATATTCTTTGCAGCAATAAATTTTCCATGTGTTATTCTTAAACTAATTCGCATAAATAAATATTGTTTTAGCGTGTTGATAAAGAGAAATCAGTTCTGGTTCAACACCACCGTTTGGAATGTTGTTTGTTGCGCGATTACAATCTAACAGAGAGTTTGTTTTATTCTAATTTGCACGTTCAAATGTTTCTGGAATCAGTAAAAGTGATGTTCGTTTGTTTATTTAAGTCCGATTCAAAATGGCGATCTATCCCTGTCGTTTCGCTGTTATCATATTCATTTGGTGTTTTAGGAATCATGACAGAAAAAAAAATTGAAAGATAAGTTGAATACATCCTAAAAGCCGAAAGAATAAAAATATGACTATTTACTTGTCTAGTACTTATATGTATGACTTACTAATGCTTTTAATTATTTTATTATTCAATTGAAGCGACAAGAAACTTCTCGCCGTTAAGTTACCTCGACAATTTCAACACAACCTAGGCAAACACTCTAAGCTCCCAATTAATAAAATATGACTCATATACATGATTACAATAAGACCTATTTTTGACTTGTGGAGTATAGCTTTGGAGCTCCACTAAGCCATTGAATCCCTCTCGTATCCAACCCCTAAAATACATAATCCTTCGCAAAATCCTTAATGTTCCTAACTTTGTAAAGAATAAATTACATCTAATTTGTCACGAACCCGTTTCCAGTCCTTTCATGAATAACTTTATTCCCTCTCAAACTCTAGTTTCAAACCTAGCTACTTCTTAAATCCCTGATAATCCTCCGAGGAGTTTGAAAAGAAGATGGACTCGTAAGTTGAATTTGTTATCTGAGTACTATCACTAGGTAGTTTTCCTACTTTTCTTCATACATGCCATTATGCATTATTCCTTTCATTTACTTGTATTGTTAAATACATTTGAAAAAATATATATTTAATTTGTAATTTTATTGAAGTAAACGCAATTTCCATCTAGGTCCTAATATCCTGGGCATCGATGAAGTCCCGAAATGGGAGATAGAGAAGAGCAGAGTGTAAACTTGATCTCTGTGAAATTAGCTGTCATTGCAGTGATGGAATGCAGCGGCGAGCATTGACAGATCTAGTCTCATGCATTTCATTACACTGGTCAACAAAATTTAACTTTTTTTCTTTCACAAGAATTAAAATAACAGATTCTAAAAGTATTTTTCGTGCTGAATTCAAATATAATTACAGTTTTTCCCCATCGGGCAGGAGCTTTGTGTGATAATCATTTGATTTTTTTATAATATTCCAAAAAATCCGTAACTAGCTATCTAACTCAAAATTATAACTACTGATTCTGACTTACCTAGAAAGTGGTAGATAGTGATTTTCGGGTATATTTTGCATCTGGAACGTCTCTCATTTTAGTCCAACAGTAGTCAGCTAGCATATTGGAACTCCACTTGCCTTGGTACCTCTTCTCTATTGTAGAAATTTGTTGATGAAAACGCTCACCGTGTTCAGCGCTGACAGCTCCAAGGTTTTCGGAGAAGAAGTCCAAGAAGTGAATTTTTAAAGACATGTTGCATCCCATAGCTATATAAAAATGCAGAAGATCAACCTTCCTTACATCTTTTTGGAGTAGATTCCACCCTTTGAGTCTGGAAGCTAAAACATCCGCTTGCTGTTTAGACAGATTTAAATCGCGAATCAAGTCACTAATGTCTTGCTGATTGGGAAAGTTTGGTTCTGATGAACAGCTACTGGCTTCATATGTAAGATCATTTTTATTTTCATCTGAATCATTTGAAGTTTCAGTCAGGTCAGAACCAGAGTTATCACTCACTTAAGGTTGTATCTGCATATACTGGTACGGGGAACTCTTCACTGTGTAAGACAGGTCTCATTGCAGATTGCAAATTCAGATACTTAACTGTATATTTTGTTTTAGATGTAACAAACAAAAATAACAGTCAGTTAAATGATCCTTCGGTTCCCTCCAAATCATGGGAATTGCAAATGGGATATGATGTGTACCATTTTTCCACCCAGTCAGCAGTCTAACACACGAAACACAGCATGTATTTGGGGCCCAGCTCTTGTCAAAATCACCAACTTGACAGCCAAAGTAAAGTTTATAACACTTCTTTACAAGCGGGGTCAAATTTCGCCTCTGAGACTTGAAGGTCAGCTCACCACAAATATAGCAGAAATTATCTGCATGATTTACACAATTTCTTGGCATGATGAAAAAATAAAGCACAGAAATACAACATGCACAATATACACAATACACTTCTAAACAGAAAGGAAGGAAATATTTCACTACTCAACAATCTCACAGTCAGCTCAATACTGACACATCACAATGCCAAAGAGGTCTGAACATGTATAAACAACAACAATGAACCTGCACAGTCATGTTTTATTGCGCTTCAGCATGATATTTCAAATAATTTCAATAATACAGCTTGAGTAAAATAACTACATATGAGGTAACGGTTCCTATGACAGGTCAAAGAAAACGCTAAAATCATATTTTGAAAAGTAGCTTTTACAGAAAAACTATGCCTGATGGAAAAATTCTGACTACATATCTGAATTCAGGAAGGAAAATGCCACTAGATTCACTATTCAGATCTCTTGTGAAAAAAACCTTGTCGACCAGTGTAAGAGGACTTGAGTTGGAAGAGGTTGTAAATAGTGTAGAAGCGCGTTATGTAGAAGGGCTTTATGTGTTAATATTCGTTAATGGGATGTGCCTAGGAAATACTATCTGCAGAAAGATCATTTTAAATCTGCACAGTGCTTAGAAACCGGGGAACATCTTGTAGTCCTAGTTAGAAATCTTATAAAACAACTCATATTTTATATTGCCCTTATATTAAGTTGTAACTTTATTGTAAACAATCGTTCACACAACCATATAGTAATTTATTTTTATTAGCCCTAAAAAGCTCTGCTCCTGATGAATCTCTGAGTTGAATGACGTTGTTTGTATGTCGTGGTGATCATATACTGATAATTTGTATGAAGTATCAGTATTCAATATTGATAATTTGTATGTTAATAAATTAATTTGAGTCATATTACCCAATCACCCAAGGCAAAGTTGAGCTTTAAAGAAGTAAACACACAACCACCATCTGTAAAAGAATCCAATCTAAAACAGTTATGGGGTTTTAACCAATCCATTTGAACTGGTCCAGAAAAAAATAATCTGGTTGCTTGACCATTTTAGAAAAAAATTATATTTTTACCATCAATTATATATGGAATCAGTAGTTCAAAACAATTTTTTTAAATTTTTTAGAGTCAACCATTTGAAAATGGTTCTGTCCTTTAAGACACTATTATCTATTTTTCTCTTTTGTAAATAGTAATTATTGTATGGACCGGAGTGGCTCAGTGGTAGAGCGCTGAGTTGCCATGGTAATAGACCGGAGTGGCTCAGTGGTAGAGCGCTGAGTTGCCATGGTAATGGTCTGGAGTGGCTCAGTGGTAGAGAGCTGAGTTGTCATGGTAATGGACCGGAGTGGCTCAGTGGTAGAGAGCTGAGTTGCCATGGTAATGGTCTGGAGTGGCTCAGTGGTAGAGAGCTGAGTTGCCATGGTAATGGACCGGAGTGGCTCAGTGGTAGAGCGCTGAGTTGCCGTCCCGCAGGTCCTGGGTGCAAAATACTACTCGCTCGCAGACTTTTATTAAATCTGTCATTTTTTATTAATTATTCATTAGTCATTTATTAATATTCATTAGTCATTTATTATTAAGTCTGTCTGATGGTTCCTCTGGAATCTAGGACCCTCCCAAGGCTAGGGAATCAGTAGTTCAAAACAATTTTTTAAAAATTTTTAGAGCCAACCGTTTGAAAATGGCGGCCATCTTTGTATTTTTGAGTTAGTAAGCTCTTACGGAAAACTCATTTCCTCAGGACTGGTATGTCATAGACTAATAATTCAAAAACCATTGTTTTCCTTACAGTCTGCTCTATCTATCATGTCCTCTTCACTATTTCAATATTTTGAAGTCCAATACTTGAAAACTGCTATTGCAAACAACTGTTTTCATTTCTCAAGAGGCCGCTTTTGAGGGTAATTTTTTAGCACAAGGGGATGTATATCAAGGTGATTTTTGGCATGATAATAAACCTAACTAAGTACCTAATGAATTTTTGAAAATGGTCCTTTTTGCGCCTATTTAGCAATGCGTAAAAACTTGAATAATTCATAAAAATTTTATTATTTGTCAAGTTTTTACTGTTAATAGCTCTTTTTAAGCTTTTTTTAAAACTTTTTATCTGTGTCCAGTAGAACACAAAATATTATTGTAGTTCTATTTGTAATTAGAATCTAGGCCTACTCTTATTAAATTTTTATTATTTTGTTTATTGAAAAAAATACTTAATTGTATAAAGGCAAACAAAAATGCATAGTATGATAAAGAGGTTCAAGTCAATTCTAAATAACTCCCACTGCCAAAAAATCGAAAGCGTTTTGAGCGACTGCAGAACAACTTTTCATGCTTTTCAATCCAAAGTCATTGAAAAGATCCTGAAGTAAAAAAATGTATTTATTTTTCTGATGGAAGTGGAAGTCAATACAAAAATAAAAAGAATTTTGTCAACATCTGTTATCACGAAAGAGACTTTGGTTTGGAAGGAGAATGGCATTTTTTTGCATCAAGCCACGGGAAAAATGCGTGTTATGGTGTTGGTGGGACCACAAAACAGGAAGTGACACGAGCTAGTTTACAAAGAACAATACAAAATCAAATTCTTGATATTGATCAGATGTTCAATTTCTTCCAAAATCACATCAAGAATATTTCTTATTTTCTCGTCAAACGAACAGATATCAGAAAATACAAAGCAGTCAACTTCGAAGATCATGTTAGAACACTATTGTTAATATTGCACTGGAAATAAATGATACGATTGCCTTTATTTATGAAGCTCAATCAATGGTGGATAGGAGAGGTTATGGAGATAAGTTTAGAGCATAATGATATTAATGTGCTTTTCTACCACCCAGCTGGACCTAGAACTTCCTTCAAAAAGTCATACAATGATAAGAGGTTTGGGTGCCTCTTCAAAATGTTCTAAGAAAATTAAGTGTTTTTGAGCTTACAACATCCACTGTTCGATCACACAATATCTCTCCGAAGCTTTGACAAGAAATCAGTGAGTTGCTCAATGGCTAACAATGTTATTTATTCCAGCTATTTTCACCACTTTACATAAAGTATTGGTTTTATATTACAACTAAGTATAACAGATAAACATTTTTTTATCAAGTCCCCCACCAGAGATATTAAAGTCTAAAGTTGGCAATAATTTGAAGTTTAAAAATTTAAAAAAAATAAGTTAACAAATATCAGGGTTAAGAGTACTTTTAATAGAAGCTACTTAGTTGGGTTTATTATCATGCCAAAAATCACCTTGATATACATCCCCTTGTGCTAAAAAATTACCCTCAAAAGCGGCCTCTTGAGAAATGAAAACAGTTGTTTGCAATAGCAGTTTTCAAGTATTGGACTTCAAAATATTGAAATAGTGAAGAGGACGTGATAGATAGAGCAGACTGTAAGGGAAACAATGGTTTTTGAATTATTAGTCTATGACATACCAATCCTGAGGAAATGAGTTTTCCGTAAGAGCTTACTAACTCAAAAATACAAAGATGGCCGCCATTTTCAAACGGTTGGCTCTAAAAATGTTTAAAAAATTGTTTTGAACTACTGATTCCCTATGTAAAAATATAATTGTTTTACAAAATGGTCAAGCAACCACCTTTGGACCATTTGATGTGGATTGACCCTATGGCCACTAAAGTAAATAATAAGTTTGAGTTATTATCTCCAAGAATTACTCAAAAAAAAGCTTCTACCATTACAACTCCTGATGGTTCTTTTTGTAGAGACTGGCTGTACTATTACAAAGATTACACCGAGAGTCGATTTGTCCGGGATCACGGTCAACCTGGCGGATTTCCCCCTACTTTCGGTACCCAAATTATATAGGCTGGATGAGCCTTGGGAGGGTCCTAGATTCCAGAGGAACCATCAGACAGACTTAATAATAAATGAATAATGAATATTAATAAATGACTAATGAATAATTAATAAAAAATAATAAATGACAGATTTAATAAAAGTCTGTACAAATACCACCCATCAAGGATCTTGGGCTGAGACTGTACGGTTTCTTGGAGAACGGTTGAGCAGGGAGGTGGTTTGTCTAGATCTGTTCAACCACTAAATTTTCCTCCTATTTTGATACTCAATCTACAGAGGCTGGGTGAGCCCTGAGAGGGTTCAAGAAAGTCACAGATATTTTAACCTCGATTCGAACCAATTTTTTTTTCTTTCGTAATGGATTGAACTGGCCGAGGGTGCAGTCAAAGATAACACAAAATAAGTGAAACTTATTTATTAATTGTGCCAATGTTTCAGCAGCCTTCAGGGCGAATGTGAGTGCCTCTTCGTGGTGACTAGTCAAACACTGTCAAATATTTTATTGCGATACATATTTAAGTGGAAAACCTAACCACCCCTAACCGTAAGATAATGTCTTTCATAAACTAAATTAGAGGTGAGTATTTATCAACCAGCGATAATACTCAACGCGCCAAGAATCAGCAAAACTTCCTTTTTAACCTGTCTCAAGGAGGAAGAAGAAGAAGGTTATCCTGAGGTATGACAACTCGAAGCAAAAAGGAACTTGGAGGAAGTAAAAGAAGAAGAAAATACTCAGCTATGAAATAGGCAAGAATTCCAAAACCACCCTTGAGGTTTCTGCCTGTGGTTTCGTTACCCATTTTTTATAGTGGATGGTTCGCCGCACTGAATCCAGTAGCAGGAATGGCTCCCTGCTAATGCAATCAGTGTAGCCCTATGAAACCACTGGACCTTCAGTCCCTCTCACGTCACCGATCCGTCGTCCTCGTTTGTTATAATAATATTATTATTGATAGTTGGCTTCACTGAATGCAGTAACAGTGATCGCCAACTGTTAATACCGTCAATGATTTATTTCTTATAGAAGGACTGTACTTTGAAAGAGGGGTCAAGGAGTTTTGTGGGGTAGAACCTCTTCTAGGGTAGACCTGGAAAATGGTCCTCACTCTGGGTGGCGCTTCTTCTGCTTTCTTTGTCTTCCTCTAGGCCGATTTCCTCTCTGTCCACTTCCTAATAAACAAATCTCCTGTCCTACAGTATCTGTAGCACTACACACTACACACTAAACACTGTACACAATTAAATACAGTTTTTTCATACAGTCTGTTCAGTCGTGTAACTGTCAAACAGTGTATATTCAATAATTTAGTCACTGCCGCCATGATCGGCTATAGCCATCTAAATAAAAAGAAATTTGCTTATACACCATATGTTCTCCGATTATGCTCACTTGCTGCTCAACCGTGGACGAATCACCAGCTTGCAAAATTCACGGCATCAGACTGAGAAGCAACCTTGGATCTCTGCAACCCCCTCTGCTATTCCGTGGTCCAGAGAGGACGACACTGATCAACCAAGACAATTGCCAGGCATTTGGAAGACTCGAAGACCAGGTGACGATTATCAACTAACTAAGTAAGTAATCTTTACTTGGATTAACAAGCGCCCTTACAGCGCGGTTACAATTCTTAAAGACTATTTGGCTTCGCCATCCAATAAGGAGGCTACCGTCCCTCGCCGAGTGGCCCAGTCGCCCGAGTTTGATATTCCGCTATTAAGAGACTTCATTTCTTGTAAAGTTGTCTATTGAACAGTTATCCCTAATGTTAGTTAAAAACCATAGTTCCTTGTTCATTCTTTGTTCTAGTTCCTGTTAGAATTGTTACGTTAATTTTGTATATATATATAAGTTTCTTAATGTATAATTTTGTATTTATGTTTCAATGTAATATTCACATGTTTCAGTATTGATCTAATTTATTAAATTTATCGAACATATTCAAAATTAAAAATATTTTATTATTTCATTTCATTTCATTTTTTGTTTTTTTGTTTTTTTTTTCTATTCAGGCTAATCACGCCTCAACATTTTGGTGCCGAAACCCGGGCGGGAATGTAATAAGATAATTTTTTTTCTCTCTTTCACCGAATACTGAAGCATTGGAGTCACCGGCCATATTGTTTTATTGTGTTATGTGGTATATTCGACCATATTGTTTCAAGGTTACTTCAACCCATGTGATTCACATTAAAATTGTACTATCTCTTTCATTCTATTTAGGTTACAAATGTTGAATGCATGTTAATTTAAGTTCATGAGTAATTGCTATTATTGTTCTGATATAATTAAGTTGTGATTTCTGTTTTCAGCCGACTTAAAAATTGTTAATAGTTCAGAATGTCTAGTCGTCGTCAATCTAAAATTAAAAACGCTCACCAAGCGATATTAATAGGATTGTTAAGTGAATTTCGAATTTTCGCCGAAAATTGTAAGGCGGCAGTGACTAAGAAGGAAATTTCACGAGCCAAAATTCAAATAAATAAATTAAATCACTTAATCGCCGAAATGAGAACATCTCATAATGCTTTAATCACCGAATGCATTCTCAATGACCGAACTGTCCCCGCCGATCTTAAAGAACAAATCATTCAGGCGCAGGCCGAAATCATTGATTTAGAAGCGCTAATATCAAATCAACCGGACGCTGTGTTTGCCGCGCCTAGTATCCCGGAAATTCGCCTCCCCCCTCTAAATTTGCCCATGTTCAACGGGGATATTACTCAGTTCCAAACATTTAAAACGACATACGTCCCGCTCATACATAACAACAAGAATATAAATGACGGAATTAAGTTAACCTACCTTAAGAGTTGCCTTTCAGGAGGAGCTCTATCGGTAATAAGCCACTTAGAAAATTTAGACGTGAATTATTCCATTGCATGGGCCGCCTTAACCGCGCGATATGATAACTTGTTGGCGCTCGCATCACGCATAGTAGAGGGCATGCTAAGTTTCCAGCCCTTCGCTCATTCATCACCACAGGCTTTGGAATCCTTTTTAAAAACATTCTCCGAATTAGGTCAGCAATTAAGAACAATAAATATTCCGGACTTGGGGGATTATTTCGTGTACATTTTAGCATTTAGAAGTCTGGATCCGGTCACCCAGAGAGAGTTCAAATTACAACATCCTGAAGACTTCCCAACTCTCGCCGACTTGCTAAAATATATTACTCGACTTAGAGTTGCTACCGCCGCTGTGTCCGAATTACCATCGCCTAATACTAGCCGGAAGTTTCCCCCTAGGAAACCAGAATCATCTCCTATGCAACCGATAAACCGAGTCGCTCGCTCATTCGCTGCAGCTCTGCAGTGTCCCTATTGTCACGAATGCCACAATATATACCACTGCCGCGAGTTCAAAAGTTTACTCGGCCGGAAACGGCTTGGGTTCATTTGCAAAGAAAAACTTTGCATAAATTGTCTCGGATCTCATCCATCGGGTCAATGCCAATCCAATCAGCGGTGCCACTCATGCCAAGGCTTCCATCACACCCTGCTACATCGGGGTATTACCGAATCTCCATCACACCCAGAACCATCGACTAGCCTAATGCGCGGCTCCTCCCGGTCAGAATCTTCAGCATTTAGACCGTTTCAACCTCATCACTACTCCACTCAACGCCGCATCGACACCGAGCAAAGACGCCGATCTCCGCCAACGGTTCGTACCTTTCACGCCATCGTCTCCACCACCCGATCGGAAATTACTTAGCCGGTCACCAACCTTGGATCATCACTCACAGGAATCCCAACAAATTCCATCACCTTGTGAGTCTATCCCTTTTGAAGCACCGGTGAGTTATCAGACTCCCTCACAATCCATTCGTCCCTGTCACCGGACCTCCCACTGCGATAGTCCGCCTGAGGAAATCACTGCTCGCCGATCCCTAGACTCAGGTATAACCAGATCTCCCCAATGACTTCCTTCCACCGTCGTCTCGCCTGCCCCCGGGGATGCTCCCCATTCATCGGAGGACTACCATTACCTAGCACACCATCTCCGTTCGTCGCATCATCATCACCGATTCGCCGATAACTTACAATCGTTAACGTTCACCACGCCTCCTTCGCCATTAACCTTGTTAGGATCCTCGGGGGGTATAACCCCTTCACTTCTGCCCACCGCACAAGTCAAGGTATCGCGCCCTAATCACCGAGCCAAATCGCCTCGAGCCCTGCTAGATTCAGGAAGCCAGGTGAGTTTCATCACTAGAACATCCGCTTCTCAACTCGGCTTACCAATATCACTAGCCCCGGTCGGGGTTAGCGTCCTGGGAGGTTCTTCGAATCTCGCCTGCCCTGGATACATCACCGCTTCCATCGAAGTCCCGGGGTCGTCTCCTCTAACGCTCCGATTATTCGTGATCGAGAGCATCACTCATGCACTCCCCATCACGTCTATAGATTTATCTCCGTGGCCGTACATGCGAGAGTTAACGCCCGCCGATCCTCTGTTATGCCATCCCGGCCCAATAGACCTCCTCTTCGGAGTAGCCTTGCCTCGTATCCTCTTGGGAATTGGTTCTCCGCCTAAAAGCGGACCCATTGCTCTAAACACCGTATTTGGGTGGTGCTTCATGGGGAGCTGTCGTCCTCTCACGTCCAAACGCCATATCACTTGGTCCAAAGAGGTAAGGGATACTGAAGGAAAGACTTATCGCCTCCCGTCTCAACGCCGTCGCGCGCCGCTTACCACTGATCCGAAACCTACTAGCCTTCCACCTGTAGCTAATGCCGTAGTCCCCACGTGTCAAGAGTTGTCAGTTTTTAACGCCCTCACCAACTTGCAACTAAACCGCGACCTTCAACGGTTTTGGGATTTAGAGGAAGTTACAGCCATTTCCCCTCCGTTTTCTTCCGAAGAAAAACCTTGTGAGGAGTTATTTACGACATCTGTCTCTCGCGACACCAAGGGTCGCTACATAACGCCATTACCCCTAAAATCGCTCGACTTGGGTGAATCTTATTACCGGGCTATCAAACAGTTTCAACGACTTGAAGCCCGCCTTCACCGTGAGCCCACTTTACGCGAAGCTTACATCGCCTTCATGCGCGAATACTTGGACTTGGGTCACATGTCCGTAGTTCCAGAACCCGACGACGCGTCCGGAGTGATTTTCTATCTTCCTCACCATCCTGTACATCGCCCGGACGATCCGCCTTCTAAAATCAGAGTGGTCTTTAACGCTTCGGCCCAATCCTCCAACGGGAAATCCCTCAATGACATTTCTTACACCGGGCCAAAATTACAATCTGACATTGTCACATTGATTACCCGAGCTCGAACGCACCGATACGTTTTTACCGCAGACATTCGGCAGATGTATCGTCAGATATTGGTCCCTCCAGAATATCAAGATTTGCAGCGAATTGTATGGCGATTCTCGGCCAACGAACCTATCCGCTCCTACCGTCTCCGAACTGTCACGTATGGGGTCAGCTCCTCCCCCTTTCTTGCCATCCGGACTCTTCATCAATTGGCACATGATGAGGAGGCTCGCTTTCCATCCGCCGCCTCTGTTTTTCGTAAGGACACGTATGTGGACGACATTATCACCGGAGCATCCACGCTGTCGGAAACAATCCAACTAAGGGACGATGTCATCTCGTTACTGCAATCCGGCGGTTTCGAACTCCGCAAATGGGCCGCAAATCACCCTCAAATTCTCGCCGATCTAGCTGTCGAGCACTGTCGAGTGGGGGCCCATTCATTTGACTTCTCCACCGAAGACGAGTCAACCATCAAGATACTCGGCCTCGTATGGTCAGCAGACACAGACACCTTTTCTTATAGGGTGTCCTCTAATAAGCTCTCAGCCACTAAACGGCTTATTCTCTCTAAGCTCGCCCGCATTTATGACCCTCCGGGATGGTTAGTTCCTGTGACTTTCACCGCCAAATTACTAATCCAACGCCTGTGGGTCGGACATTCTGATTGGGATGACCCTGCTCCCGCCGAAATCAGCCGAGATTGGACTTCCTTCCAGGAAGAACTTGTGTCATATCGCAAATTTCTATCCCTCACCGTTTCCCTTACTATCAGGAATCTCGTAGTTGCCAACGTCTGGTCGCCTTTTGCGATGCATCCGAACTAGGCTATGCCGCGGTGATATATTTGCATTCCACTTCCTCCGCAGGGGAAATCGCGGTCAGCTTACTCATGGCGAAATCCAGAGTCGCACCCTTAAAAAAGGTATCGCTCCCGCGATTGGAATTATGCGGTGCTCACCTCCTTGCGAAACTAACCGCCAAAATCACCGGAATTTTTTCTCAGCCATTCGAAGATCTGGTTGCCTTTTCTGATTCCGCCGTGGCCCTCGCCTGGATTCGCGGCGAACCGCACCGTTGGATAACATTTGTGGCCAACCGAGTCACTGAAATTCAGGAAATCGTACCCCCTGCGCAATGGCGTCTCATTGATGGAAAGGAAAACCCCGCCAACTGCGCCTCTCGCGGACTCTCTCCCAAGGTATTGGCCAAGCATGCGTTGTGGTGGACAGGCCCTTCTTGGCTCTCCAATTCGCCATCCCTATGGCCCAAATCGCGCGTTGACTCCCCACCTAACGTTGTTAACACTGAACGTCGTGCTCCTCAAAATATTGTTTCTTGCGCAGCACTTACCACCCTCAATCTGGAAAGCCGGTACTCGTCCCTTTCATGACTACAGCGCGTTACCGCTTGGTGTCTACGTTTCATTCACAACAGCAGGAATCCTCATTGCCGCGCTACCGGGTTCCTTTCAGCCGCTGAACTCTCCATTACTCTTGACATGTTAGTGAAGGGGGTCCAAAGAGCCGCCCTTGCGAATGAGTATCAGGCCGCCACTGACCCTACATCTAAATTGCATCTCAAACGCAAGCTGCAGTTGTTCCTTGATACGCATGGAATTCTCCGCGTAGGTGGACGAATCAATCAGGCCCCTCAACCGTTCGCCGCTAAACATCCCGCCTTGCTTCCCAAGAATCACCCTTTCACCTACTTGGTTATTGATCAGGCTCACCTTCAGAATTTGCACGCTGGTCCGTCTGCCACGCATTCCTTTATTCGCCAGCGATTCAGGATATTAGGCGGTAAAAACGTGGTTCGTCTTCGCCTAGCGAAGTGCAACAAATGTTTTCATGTTAGTCCGCAACCATTCCCACTATGGGATGGCTTCCCAAGGACCGTGTTACACCCACGTATCCCTTTTCGAAGGTAGGGATCGATTACGCCGGCCCTTATTCCGTTTCCTCCGCTCGCATTAGGGGCTGCCGGATAACCAAAGCGTATATCTGTGCTTTCGTCTGCTTCACTACTAAGGCCATCCATCTGAAACTCACCTCTGAACTATCCGTAGCAGCTTTTCTAGCCGCCTTCACACGTTTTTGTGGTAGACGGGGACGTCCTTCAGATATATATAGCGATAACGGAACCAATTTCGTAGGAACTAGCCGCCAAATTAATGAGGTCAGATGTTTCCTCCACCAATCCGATACTCAGGAAGCCATTACTAATCACTCCTCGCGTGAAGGTATCCAATGGCATTTTATTCCGCCTAGCGCGCCTCATTTTGGGGGTTTATGGGAAGCCGCTATCAAATCCATCAAGCGCCATCTCCGCACCGTAATGGGTACTCAAATTTTGTCATATGAAGAGTTTTCCACGCTACTAACGCAGGTTGAAGCCGTGCTCAACAGTCGACCCCTGTGTGCCCTTTCGATGGATCCGCATGATCTAGAAGTATTAACTCCTGGACATTTTCTCATTCACAGAACTCTAAACGCCGCCCCTGCTCAGGACCTAACGGAGGTTCCTGTAAATCGTGTGTCTCGTTGGAAACTCATAACTAAGATCCATCAAGCGTTTTGGAAACGATGGTCTATCGAGTACCTCCATACACTCCAACAGCGATCACGATGGACTGAGTCGGCCCCCGAACTCACAATCGGGTCTCTAGTTCTCATCAAGACCGACAATGCTCCCCCCTTATGTTGGCCCTTAGCACGGGTTCTAGACTTGTATCCTGGAGCAGATGGCATCGCCCGAGTCGCCAGCCTCCGAACCGCGTCAGGCATCATAAAACGCCCGGTCACCCGCATATGTCCCTTACCATCTCAATGATGCCACATTCGTGCCATGGGCGGGGGGATGTTCAGTCGTCTAACTGTCAAACAGTGTATATTCAATAATTTAGTCACTGCCGCCATGATCGGCTATAGCCATCTAAATAAAAAGAAATTTGCATATACACCATATGTTCTCCGATTATGCTCACTTGCTGCTCAACCGTGGACGAATCACCAGCTTGCAAAATTCACGGCATCAGACTGAGAAGCAACCTTGGATCTCTGCAACCCCCTCTGCTATTCCGTGGTCCAGAGAGGACGACACTGATCAACCAAGACAATTGCCAGGCATTTGGAAGACTCGAAGACCAGGTGAGGATTATCAACTAACTAAGTAAGTAATCTTTACTTGGATTAACAAGCGCCCTTACAGCGCGGTTACAATTCTTAAAGACTATTTGGCTTCGCCATCCAATAAGGAGGCTACCGTCCCTCGCCGAGTGGCCCCGTCGCCCGAGTTTGATATTCCGCTATTAAGAGACTTCATTTCTTGTAAAGTTGTCTATTGAACAGTTATCCCTAATGTTAGTTAAAAACCATAGTTCCTTGTTCATTCTTTGTTCTAGTTCCTGTTAGAATTGTTACGTTAATTTTGTATATATATATATAAGTTTCTTAATGTATAATTTTGTATTTATGTTTCAATGTAATATTCACATGTTTCAGTATTGATCTAATTTATTAAATTTATCGAACATATTCAAAATTAAAAATATTTTATTATTTCATTTCATTTCATTTTTTGTTTTTTTTTCTATTCAGGCTAATCACGCCTCAACACAGTCATTTCCAACTCTTATCAGAGCAACACTGCCCTGTTGTCAGTTGAGGTTGTATCCAATGATGATATTGATTCGGACGGACCACATGCCGCTGGAATATGCTTTTCACCAGAAGCCAGAAACTGCGACGCCCATGCCATACCCATCACGAGCGGCCCTACATCCTTGAGTCCATGCGAGAAGAGATTTTTCACCGCCTGCATGGGCACAGTCATCCCGGGATACGAACCTCGAAGCGCCTGGTCACACAGCGTTTTTTCTGGACAGGCACGAAAAGTGACGTCTCGAGGTTGGCTCGTTGTTGCATTCCTTATATTATACGAATAACATACGCTTATCTGGAGATGTTACAACATAAATACCTAAAATGTATGTACGTATACCAGAAATATAATTCTAAAAACAGCCTAATGAATCAACAGATTCGCTGGAATATGCTTTTCACCAGAAGCCAGAAACTGCGACGCCCATGCCATACCCATCACGAGCGGCCCTACGTCCTTGAGTCCATGCGAGAAGAGATTTTTCACCGCCTGCATGGGCACAGTCATCTCGGGATACGAACCTCGAAGCGCCTGGTCACACAGCGTTTTTTCTGGACAGGCACGAAAAGTGACGTCTCGAGGTTGGCTCGTTGTTGCATTCCTTATATTATACGAATAACAAACGCTTATCTGGAGATGTTACAACATAAATACCTAAAATGTATGTACGTATACCAAAAATATAATTCTAAAAACAGCCTAATGAATCAACAGATTTGCACCGAAAATTAGAAAAGTATATGCCATAGTGAACTAAAAAATAAATATAAATTAATGATGGTCAGGTAATAACTATTGAATACAATAAAACAAATTAAATGGTTGAGGGTATGGCAAATCCATTTCACAAAAAACCTCATTGGTCACTCGGCTTTTAATAACCTTCACTAAATATATTTATTTCAGTTGGACTGTGACATGATAGAGTGCGGCTATACTGTGAAGTGAAGAATTAAGTACATTTTACTAACTCTTCATAAGTGTCTTTTGTTTATTTATGTTTTTTCACTTATATACATATGTTTAATGAATCATAATTAATGATGAAGGACGTTGAGGAAAGTGTTCGAAATCCTTTTCTCAGACCGATGCTTCTAAACCAGATGAAAAGTTTCTAGAAGATTCTTCCTCAAAGAAACGAAATTACGAAGGCTCTCCACTAAATCTATCCTCACCTAAAAAATGGGTAAATACTACCTAAAAATCTCATCAACAACTGTAAGTAACAAATTTCAATTATTAAAATAAATCAATCTTGAAGATCGTAATAATCCTACGCAGCAATGCCGTTAAGCCTGTCACAGTGATCATACCGCCAATTTATTTATATAATGCAAATAATTATCAAGTATTGTTAAATGACCTAAATGCTCTCTCTATGTTAAATGACCTAAATGCTTTCACTACGAAATTAGCCGGCAAAGACACAAAAATTATATTTAATTATGTTTATTTCACTCCCGTTACAAATTTAAGCAATTATTGTATTATATTTTCAATTTTAGATTATTTCTTAGTTTGGCTTTAAGAGTATAACGCATTTCAATTTTTTGGACGTATAATTTTATACAGTCAGAGTCATAAATATTCGTCCAATATTATTATTTTTATTTTCTTTCGTTTAATTTTTTATTTATATTTTTATTTAATATTAATGGATGTAAAACACATTCATAGCTGTGGAGTGGAATAAATAAGGTTTCATAATAAGTACGAATTAAAGAACAATACGTACTAATTTATGATAAGGTGCATTCATAACTAACAGTCAAAAGTATTCGTACACTGGACTAAGTTAACAAACCTGCGAATAGGATAACGTATCTCGGTGTCACCCTCGACCGGCACTTGACGTTATCCCAACATTGCAATAAGAAGATCAGATCGGTGAGAACCAAATCTTACAGGCTAAATCATCTTTTAACCTCACCGAACTTATCACTCCGCCTCAAAGTAATGATCTATAAGGCAGTTATTAGACCAGCACTCCTTTATGGGGCGCCTATGTTGAATAACATTTCGCCAACAACTTCAAAAAGGCTCCAACAATTTCAAAACCGTATGCTGAGGCGTATAGTAAGGCACACTTCTCTACAAAGGACGAAATCAGACATAATACACGAGACTCTCGGACTCCCGACGGTAACGGACTTCATCACACGGAGGCATATCAAATTTTTTGATAGCCTCCAACACTGCACGAACCCAATATTCAATGCACTTACACCGACAGAACGACCTCAGCGCTGGCAAACACGTAAAGACACTCAACATGGACTGAGTAAACTACAAGCAAACTCCAATCAGACAGAACTAGTGAGCCCCATCACTGGATCCCCCACTCCTTCCATTTAATTAATGTTCAGTAAATCCTTCAGAACAACCAAAAGGGTTAAGAAAAAAAAAAAAAAAAAATTCTTACTTTGGCTATATGAACATAACGATTCATTTTTTTTTTTTGGACGTATAATTTTATACAGTCATAATTTTATACACATTCATAGCTGTGGAGTGGAATAAATAAGTTTTCATAATAAGTACGAATTCAAGAACAATACGTACTAATTTATGGTAAGGTGCACTCATAACTAACAGTCAAAAGTATTCGTACACTGGATTTTAATCCTTATGATAGATGGTTTGAGGATTACTTCTAATCAGTCCTTGCCTAGACATGGTGTATAATTAAAAAGTGCGTTTTATTTTTTTCAAATAAAAAATGGGAAGGTAATCGAAAGAAACGACCAAAGAGGTAAGAAAAAATATTGTGCGTTTATATAATGAATGTAGATCGCTTAGAAACATCGCCAAAATTATGAATAGAACTCACTCAACAGTCAAACCATTATCGACATGTATGGATTGAGAAAAAGTTTTATGTCTAGGGATAGAACAGGACGACCAAGAAAAATCAATTGTAGAACAGAAAGACTTATCCTTAAAAAGATTAACAAAAATCTAAAAATGAGTGCACCTAAATTAGTTGATGAACTTTTTTCTGAATCAGGAGTCCGAGTAAGCTTATCAACAATGCGTTGGTGCTTACGAAGAAACGAGCTTCATGGCAGAACAGCTCGACGAAAACCATTGATCAGTGTTGTTAATAAAAAAAGAAGATATCAGTTAAATCTTTAGACCATATAAAAAGTGAAATTGGCTTTTGGAATAGTGATATTTACCGACGAATGCAAAATTGAAATCTTCAACACTCAAAGAAAACAAAAAGTATGGAGGAAAAAAAATACAGCTATGGAGACAAGGAATATAGTTCCAACAATCAAACATGGTGGTAAGTCTCTCATGGTCTGGGGGTGCATGAATGTTGCTGGGGTGGGGACCCTTGAATATATTGATAGAAATAGAAATCTCCCAATTAGTGCTGAAAATTTTGGGATACCAGAAAATTACATTTTTCAGCAGGACAATGATCCGTAGAGCACAGCTTGGAAATCAAAAATGTGGATCCTTTAAAATACACCAAACTGGATGGTCAAGCCTCTTCAATCTCCGTAAATTCAATGCCAGATCGTACACAGTGCATATTAAAAGCGAAAGGTGGGCCTACCTTAGTTGGTTAGATAAACTTAATAATATAAATATTTACTTTATATAAATGTTCCAAAGTGTAAGAATACTTTTGACTGATGTTTTTCAAATATTGTTTATATGACGTTGTATGGAAATTTGTCTAATAATTCAGAAATATATTTATTGATTACCGTTAAGATATATAACTTAAATGGTGATTTCATTGTTTTATCAATCCCATTAAATAATACCAATATTCGCAAATTATACAGGAGTATGAACAATTATTAATCCGACTGTATATACTTTTCTATTTTTCGGTGCAAATCTGTTGATTCATTAGGCTGTTTTTAGAATTATATTTTTGGTATACGTGCATACATATTATTTATGTTGTAGCATCTCCGTATGTTGATAAACGTATGTTATCCGTATAATATAAGGAATGCAACAACGAGCCCACCTCGAGACATCACTTTTTGTGCCTGGCCAGAAAAAACGCTGTGTGACCAGGCGCTTCTGATGACTGTGCCCATGCAGGCGGTGTAAAATCTCTTCTCGCATGGATTCAGGGACGTAGGGCCGAGCGTGAGTGTACGGCATGGGCGTCGCAGTTTCTGGCTTCTGGTGAAAAGCATATTCCAGCGGCTTGTGGTCCGTTCAAATCGTGAATTGACGTCCCTTCCAGGTAATGCTGGAAGTGCTTGATCGATCGGTGGATAGCCAGCGACTCTATCGTATATAGCGTATTTCTTCTGGGTCCACCGGCCTCTTGTCATTCTTCTTCTCTCCCGCCAGGAACCTGTTCAAAGGAACTTGCATATCCGCCGACCTGGGTATGCAACGACAATAGAAGTTAAACATACCCAGGAAACGTCGCAGGTCCCTGATTGTATCCGGCCTAAGATAGGAAGCAATGGCTTGGCCCTCCTATCCCATACTTATGGCAAGAAAATCCTCAATTTAAATCTAGGGCTTAGAAGAGACTTTCCTTGGGTATTTACAATAGCTAACATAATCCACCCAATCAATGGTGCATACATGTTGAGCGATTATGGGCTGCTCGTTGACTTGAAATTCAGACGTCTGGTCAATCAGGTTACTTCTCTCACAACTTCATAAAGGCAACAAGTAATATTGTTAGGTTGGTAACCGTCAGAATAAACTTTGGGTTACCTCCTGTATGTATCATTGTGTTCACGTGTAATCATGTTAACATGTTAGTTACTATGTGTGTTATTAAATAGTATATCCAAACATGGAGCAGTCAATGCAGTTTTTGTTTGAACTTTAAAAAAGTAATTTTCTCCATGGAATTATCGTCATCGTATATATCATAATCGTCGTCAATGTCGACAATTTCCCCGAGAGCTTTAAAAGATTCCGGACTTAAGTTTATTTTGTAGCCACAGAAACAGACAAGTAGCAAGACTAAAAAACTTATTGGAATCGGATGGATTAAAACTCTACTCCACAATCACGACGCTAAAACCAGGTGTAGAAACTGTGAATTCTGTTTTAGACGTTTTAGAAAAGCATTGCACCCCCAAGAAAAAATCTGACAATGGTGATTTGTGTTTTTTACTAGGAACCAGGCAGCAAACGAGCCAGTTGAACGTTATTTTACGGATCTAAAATCACTAGTAGCACCTTATGAATTCGGTGAACAAGAAGAGAAATTGTTAAAATCCCAAATAATTCTCTGACTTTATGACAAAAGTACTCAAGTACAAAAGTAATTTTGAGAGAAGACTCTTCATTGAACAAAACAAGTTATAAAACAACCATGATTTTCTTGTTCATCGACATAAAATTTGGGGATTATAGACACTTGTGATCACAGATGATAGTGTCATATCTTATAAAGTCCCCATCAAAAAAATCCGTAGTTATATTAATAGCCAAGTTATTGACTGAGTAGCAGAATAAAAGATTTGTTAGAGCAAATGCCTAAATATTTATACATAAAAAAAAAAATTTTTACTTACGTGAATTAGCTTCGTGATGGAGTGGTAACTTCTTTTTGCAATTCTTAAACTCTATAAGACTCTTCAACCATTGGCGCTAAGGATTCTTTGATATTTCCCCAAATTCGCTTATACTAATTTTCTTGTTTTAAATTGACTTATCCATCAGAAATTAAGTTAATAAATGAGAAAAAAAATTCGTTCTTTCTTTAATCTAAATATACTCAAGTATCATAGCAACAGAATAATCTTTACTTCATTGTTACTCGCTTAACAAATTTTGAAAGACAATGTTAGGAATATTTTCAGCAGTACGAAATTATACGAGGTTATCCGAAGGTAAACTATTCCTCCGTTCGGATCTCCAAGTGGTGTATGCTTCAGGGGATTCCTGGTGCAAGTTGAAACATAGAGATTTACGTACAGAGAAACTCACTAAGAATCACTTTTACTCACTTCTAAATATTCACAGGCAGACAGGGAAGATCTATTAATAGATAATTAATAGATAAATAGATAATAGATAATAAATTTATTAAATTACCTAAGCGATTTTTAAAGAATTGAACAGCTTTAATATTTAAAATAAATAACTGAGAAACTAGGCCTATTGGTGTGGATGAAGTTAGCAGCACTGCTGAAACACATTTGCTGGCCAAAAAAGGTTGATTCTTTTTTTTCTGTTAACAGCTGATGTTTTGTTTGCTGTCAACCCAATCTCACTGTCACGTTTCCTGTACGTCTGCTCAGTAAAATGTATAATTGCGGTTGTAAAGCTCTGCTGACAGTTTTTGTTATATTTGTGGCGAGTTTGTGATTAAAAAAAAAACCATCCGACCAATAGGGCACGGTATAGATTTACCGATCCCTGACTCACCAGATGATTTAAATTCTATTCCATCGGAAGTATTTTCTGATGTACAACGGAGTTAGATGAACAAGATGATGAAGCATTCCAATGTTTTACAGAAAATGTAGAGTCTAAACTGTTTACTCAAATCGATCTTAACTGCTTGGTTAGGGATCTTGGCTTAACGAAAGAAAAGTTGCATTGCTTGGCTCTAGACTAAAAGAAAATAAATTGCTAGCGGTTGGAACAAGCATTTATGTGTACAGGAAGAAAGAGCAACAATTTGGAAAACTATGTGTGATACAAAAAAACTTTTTACAAAGATTTAGATTCAGCACATAATAGAGCCAAAAACTCAAAAAGAAACACTAATATTTATTATAATGCAATTGGGAAAAACCACAATGCAAAGCCTTATGTTTCAAATCCAGCAATACACCAACTTACCAGTCGACGTTTCGCCTAGATGAGACAGCACTCCACTACCTCATGTTTGGAGCCTGTTTGGGCTGTTGATAGTTGGGATGTATTGCACCTTTTTCTTCGAGATTTGATTAACATAACCTTTTTTTGTTTTTGTGTCTTGATAATGCCTAAATAGGCGAAACGTCGACTGGTAAGTGGGCGTATTACTGGATTTGAAACATAAGGCTTTGCATTGTGGTTTTCCCATTTGCATTATAATCAACTATTAAAGTTATAATATAATTCACACGAAACACAGCATGTATTTGGGGCCCAGCTCTTATCAAAATCACCAACTTGACAGCCAAAGTAAAGTTTATAACACTTCTTTACAAGTGGGGTCAAATTTCGCCTCTGAGACTTAAAGGTCAGCTCACCACAAATATAGCAGAAATTATCTGCATGATTTACACAATTTCTTGGCATAATGAAAAAATAAAGCACAGAAATACAACATGAACAACATACACAATACACTTCTAAACAGAAAGGAAGGAAATATTTCACTACTCGACAATCTCACAGTCAGCTCAATACTGACACATCACAATGCCAAAGTGGTCTGAACATGTATAAACAACAACAATGAACCTGCACAGTCATGTTATATTGCGCTTCAGCATGACATTTCAAATAATTTCAATAATACAGCTTGAGTAAAATAGCTACATATGAGGTAACGTTTCCTATGACAGGTCAAAGAAAACGCTAAAATCATATTTTGAAAAGTAGCTTTTACAGAAAAACTATGCCTCATGGGAAAATTCTGACTACATATCTGAATTCAGGAAGGAAAATGCCCCTAGATTCACTATTCAGATCTCTTGTGAAAAAAACCTTGTCGACCAGTGTTATTAAGCTACCATTGCATCCGAACGAGTTTGGAATCAGAAGCATCTATATCCAAATACCTATGCATGTACCTCGGCTTCGAAAAAATTGTGATTTTTTTTAGGAAAAATGTTATATACATAAATATTTTTTATGATTTTTCGAAACGGTTTTTAATGATGTTTTATGTCAAATCATTTATAATATGTTTTTGGAATATATTAACGCTAGTATATTTCAGACTACTTCAACATTTACTAGACAAACGCTCTAAGAGCCCAATTAATTAAAAAAAGACTCATATAAGTGACATTCATTAGACCCATCTGGACATACGGAGTAGAATTTAGGGGCTCCACTAAGCCAAAAAATTCCTCCTTACAATCCAAAATCTTCGTAAAACCCTCAAAGCTCCTTATTTCGTTAGAAATAAAGTCATCCATAATGACCTCAATGTCCCATTTGTTGCTGATTTGGCCCGAACCCGATACCTGAATCCTTTCATGACAAACTTTATTCCCACTCAGACCCACTAGTTTCAAAGCTGCCTCTTAAATTCCCGATAATCCTCCGAGGTGTCTGAAAATAAGATTGTCACGCGTCCTTTTAACTCAGAACTGTAATTTGAGTACTAGCAGTGGGTAGTTCCTCTACTCGCCTAAATCCCACACCATTATATACCATTCATAATATTTACCTGTCGTGTTATCTATTATCTAATACAGTTGTAAAATTGAATAAAAACATTTAAATTGCTTAGCATTGAATGATATAAGGATAATAGCAAATCAATAAAATAGAGAAAAAATTCAAAAAGAAACACTATTATTTATTATAATGCAATGGGGAAAAAACACAATGCAAAGCCTTATGTTTCAAATCCAGTAATACACTCACTTACCAGTCGACGTTTCGCCTATTCAGGCGTTATCAAGACAAAAACAAAAAAGGGTTATGTGAATCACATCTCGAAGAAAAAAAAGGTGCAATACATCCCAACGATCATCAGCCCAAACAGGCTCCAAACATGAGACAGCACCCCATCACCGAGACGTTCAATAGCAGTTGATAATATCAAATGATGATTTTATTAAAATAAAATGCTATGTATGGTCAAATATTGAGACATTTTTTATCATGGTTAAAGCATGTAGGGAATTCAGCTATTTTAAGACAATTAATAGCTGGAATAAAATTCTTGGAGGGATTCGATCACATCCATTTTCAATTACCCTATCTAGGAATATTTTTCTTTAATTTTAATTTTAATTTTTAAAATCCTTCATTTAATTTTTACATTACAATTTTATAATGCGTAAGTAAATTATTATACACCCTAGCATAGACTAGGAGGAGTTAGAAGAAGCAAATGAGTTAGATAAATTGTTTTATTGTTTAATTCTCGCCATGGTCATCTTCGTGAATCATTTATTTTAAATTAAATTTATTGTTTTTTTTATCAAATTATTTTAATATTAATAATTATGAATAAAAGTTAAAACTGATATTACATTTATTTTATTCCATTATACAGCCCCATCAATTATTCATTCGAACAGCCTAAATTTACATTTATTTGGAACTGTAATATTTAGTACTCAATAAATTTCCGAGATTTCTTTATTCTATTTCAATATTTTTTTACATTGATGTGTATTGATCTAGGTGGCAACGGATAAATAAAGTTAAGAAATATGGAGTATGGAGATTATTATCATTATTATTTTTAGCTTTTTCCAAAAATTCTTTAACGAAATCTTTGATTATTTGTGATATATCTCTCTCAAATCTACTAGAATACTGGCGATCTTCCAACATAAAGAAATGCAATTGTATTACTTATTTCTCGATATTGCAAGACAACTGAGCCGTACCAGATTTATAAGAAATAGCATTGGCATCGAGCGAACGTGGGTTGCGATTGGATGCAAAATAAAACGAAAAATAAACCTATAAATATTTTGGTGAGTTATACAATACATAGAACTAATAGTAAATTTTATATATTACTTTTATGTAATACCTTTGTTGGCATGGTGTAAACAAATGAGTAAAAAGTTTTTGTTTAGTTGCAGCGAGTATGGCGTCGAGACCGGAAGCTATAACTGAGTTATCCCTTCGGGTTCCGATTGCTGTCCCTTCAGAAACAGAATTATTTTGTGTCATCAACATGGTTAATTGTGCCCTCTGATCCGTTTCAGGGCTAATCAGGGTGTCCTGTAGTCGTTGGAGTAGAAAGGACGAAAAAGGAATTTTTTTAAAAATTTTATTGTTTCGTGACTATAGTCGAAAGATTATTTTTTACGAGGATTAATATAAATAAGAGGTATCTCAGTGTGTATAGCGCTGAGTTGAGATGCAGGAACCAGGTTCGAATCCGACTGTATTAGATAAATTACTGTTACTGTTGGAACAAACATGCCCTAGTAATTAAAATTATTATGTTTATAGAGCAATTTAGAAACGTTTTAAAAGGTGTCCTAGGATTTACGTAGGATATTTAAAATGTATCCTTACATCTTTTTCGCTATTTTTTTTATGTTCCTTCAATATAAAACAAAATCAAAATAAGTATTTAACATTATTTCCAATGGGAAAACTTAATTTTTTTTTCTCTTCCTCCAAGATTTTATTTATGCATAACTATTATATAGAACTTTAATTTTGTATTATTAACTATAGATACAATCGCATCATCAGCAAGTCAGGTCGTTTTACCCTACGTTATAAAAAAAAAACTTTTAGTCGATAAACAAATTAGACTATCGATAATAATATGAACGAAACATCAAGTGTTTCAAATAATATTTTATAACCAGGCTATAAAAATAACATTTTATTATAAATAACTCAGATTATTATTTCACGAATACCTGCTAATAAAAAAAAAAGTATTGGGCAAGGAAAGTACACTGTTAAGTTCTAAATCCTACAGTAATAATTTTGAATTTAACAGTTTTGCACTTGCTTTTTCAAAAAAAAAGTTACTAAGAAATTGTTTATATCGGTTATTTTTATAAGATTTTTTACCTAAAATCAAAGTACGGCTGTTATGAAGTTAAGAATATTGAGTTCCTATGCTGAGATTCCGGGTTGAAATCCAACTGTGGCAGCTAAATTAATATGATCTGTTAAGGATGGACTCTGCGGGATCTACTCGTACATAGCCACTATAAAGTGAGTAACCTTTAATTGGAAAAATACATGACGATTGAGCGTAATCTGGCAGGACAACTTCTTGCAGAACCAATGTCTTTGAGTAGCCTATACCATGTACATAAGCGAAGGCTCTTCAAGGGTTTTGGTGGTACAGGTTATTATAAAATTTAGATATTATAGTTAGATCTATTACATAAAAAATCTCGCCAAAATGATCTTCAATGAGGTTTTATTATAAATGTTCTTACGATTATTTTCTCGAATGAACTTTTTCTATAAAAGCTCTCCCCCTTCTGCCCTTCATCGATGGCCAGGATATTGGGACCTAGATGGATATGGCGTTTACAAAACTATTATTGCAAATTAAATATATAATTTTACAGCTGTATTGTAACAATACAACAAGTAAATGAAAGGAATAGTGCATAATGGCATGGATGAAGAAAAGTAGGGAAACTATCTAGTGGTAGTACTCAGATAACAAATTCAACTTGCGAGTCCATTTTCTTTTCAAACGCCTCGGAGGATTATCAAGAATTTAAGAAGGAACTAGGTTTGAAACTAGAGTTTGAGTGGGAATAAAGTTTTTCATGAAAGGACTGGAAACGGGCTCAGGCCAAATCAGCAACAAATGGGACATTGAGGTCATTATGGATGACTTTATTTGTAACAAAATAAGGATCTTTGGAGATTTTACGAAGGATTTTGGATTGTAAGGATTATATAGGAAAGGAATTTGTTGGCTTAGTGGAGCCCCAATATTCTACTCCGTATGTCCAGATGGCTTATGATTGTCATGTTTATGAGTCTTTTGTGATTAATTGGGAGCATGGAGCGTTTGTCTAGTAAAAGTTGAAGTAGCCTGAAACGGCGTATTTAGTTTTTTTTAAATATAAATTTACATCCTTTGGCATCCCTCACCATGAAGATAAAAAGCAAGTTTCGCGGAAACGTTTGCTACAACATTCTTCTAAATTAGACCAAATATATAAATTTTTGTTTGTTTAAAGAAATAAAAACATTCTCCTTTAATTTAAAAATTAAAGAAATAAAATAATTAGTTTATATTGAAATTTAAATCAATTAACCTTTACAAGCTAAAATTGAACGTGGCAAAGAAAAATCAACCTACAGGCCAATGAATAAAAACACTGTTCTTGTTTTGTTTTTTATTTACTTAGGATATTTTGGAAGGCGTAGATTCGTTAAATCACTAAAACGTTAAGACTGTAATGTAAAAATGTATGAAAGAAGCTACAAAGTTCAATTGACAGTATTATTCTGATTATGGCCCATTTCAATGATTGGTTTTCTTTTAAATAGGTAAAATCCCAAATACCCTAGTTCCTGAAGCATTATAGTCTCAACCACGTAATGACCCTTCATGGGTTGTAGCGGTTCAGGTGTTTAGTAGTAGGTAATATAATAATATTGTATGATTTATAAGTAAGTGATTACCACCAACAGAATAATTTCGCTCCGTCACCATCCAGAAAAAACATATTCTAATCGCATTTTACGTTTCTGTAACGGAATAATTACAATATTTGGAAAAAATGCAAAATCGTTTAAGCTTGTAATCTTAATGAATCAAGAGCTGACTGAAACTCATTTTTTTGTCATGGTAAAGAATATTCTGTCCTGAAAGCATTATTATAAGTTATTACATTAGAACTTGAAAAAAATATTGATAACGTCTAGTATCAGTTAAATTTTTATTGATTTTCCGTAAATTTATTTTTTTAAAACCATTAGAAACCGTTATGCTGCTGAATTAAATTCCATAAAAACTAGGATTGTCCAGCTAACAGACCAAACTCCATTTTACAAGCTATTTAATTGTGCTCCTCGTTGCTAAAATTGTATGACAGTAATTTCCATGTATTCGGTAGTTCAGATATTGTTTTTTTTCACCTTAGTGTTAGCAAAAAAAATTCAACACTTTACCCCTCCAGTAATTTGCACTTCAATTTAGAGGCCCTTCAAATCCATTGCTCGTAATTTTCCACTGCATTGCAAGGGATTTTTATTTTACTTAAAATTGAACTGCATTTGGTTTCCAATTACGCAGTCTGGTTCGAAGACTTAAATTTTTTAATGTTTTTTTTAACTGTTCACGATGTAACTATTCAACTATTATCTTTCACTTTAACAATATTTCGATTTTCTTGTTCTTTTTTCATTCCTTTGTTCTTTTCTTAGCAAAGCGTTCTTTATAAATATTAGGTGAAATTCTCGATACACAGTATATATTTATATATATATATATATTTATATATATATATATATATAAATATATACATATATTTATATATATACATATATTTATACATATATAAATATAAATATATATACATATATTTATACATATAATTATATATATATATATATATATATATATATATATATATATATATATATATATATATATATTTTGACAAGACTGCTAAGTCAGCTGCCAAAGACGGCTCACTTTCAATACTCTACAGTAAATTGACTAATCAGTTATTAGTTGCATTTGAGCCTTCGAGGTGGTGGGATGTTTCTTGGGTGCATTATTCATGTTTTGTTTTGCTGTTATTCTCTTTCTACCCTGAGGATGCCTGAATGGGCGAAATATTGGACAGATATTTTCTATTCTGTTTTAGTTTGGAGACTAAGGCTTTTCGTTGGAATATTTCCACGGTCTTAACATTTATGTAAGGTCTCTTTTTACATTTCAATATTTATATATATATATATATAGCCAAAAACGCAAAAAGAAACACTATTATTTATTATAATGCAATTGGGAAAAACCACAGTGCAAAGCCTTATGTTTATGTCGACTGGTAAGTAGGTGTAATTTTTGAAACATAAGGCTTTGCATTGTGGTTTTTTCCAATTGCATTATAATATATATATATATATATATATATATATATATATATATATATATATATATATATATATATATATATATATATATATATATATATATATATATAGTTATAGGAACCACTATGTTTTGTCAATATTGTTATTATGACATTGCTTATTAAGGAGTTCACAGCCACAACAGGACAATGCTACTTCCTGGGTCTGACCAGCTGCATTCACCCTTATCCCTCCCACATCTCCTATCTGTACATACATATATATCCGTAGAATTAAGATATTTTGTCTGCTGTTAGAGTTAGTTATCTGTAAATCACTTAGACTAGCAATGTAATTTGTACTTCAGCTTAATAAAGTACTATTTGAGACTGACTCTCTTTCGACTTCCATAACTGGCGCCCGACAGGGACAGCTATATATCTTAGATATTGCTCCTTGCTCTGCATCTATGATTCACTTAGAAGATTCCTCTGCACTGAACTCATCCTAAGCTTGTACAGCAGGTCTTCTCTTCATATACTTCCAGGAGGGGTTCGAAGGGTTCCGGAAGAAATAAGTCGATAATTGTAAGTCTTAAATAGTACTTTATTAAGCAAATTACATTGATAGCCTAAGCAATGTTATAATAAGAATATTGACAAAACATAACGGTCCCTAGGGCAGGAATCCATCATATGTTCCTTATCATATGACTATATATATATATATATATATATATATATATATATATATATATATATTTTTTTAATTTGTTCCCCCCATGGTAACCCCATGGTGGGACCGTTTATTAATATTAGGACATGCTCCATACTTAAGTAAGCATATTACATGTCATTACATGTGGTGTTAATAATTACAGATCAATTTGGTATCATAATTACAGAATACATTTTAGTAAAATTTAAGAATACAAGAAATTCAAAATTTATAGTTTGAGTAAATTGATAATTTCTGAGAATAAAATTAAAATTAAACTTGTAATCCTAAATTATGTAATGACAAATAAATAAATTTAACAAATATACAAATAAACAAAAATGAAAGGTTTTATGATATCAATGATGTAACTAAAAAAAAAAAAAATCAATTCATGAGTTATACATTACGATTAGCGATTGTACTTAATAAAAATGTATACACATATATTTATACTCATAACAGTTACAATTAAAAATGAAAAACCAGGTATCTGGTGAATTGCCCTTCTTATGTCCTAGAGCTGATCAAAATTTATGTCTTTTATAAATGATAATAAGTCAGTTTTAAATTTAGAAAAAATTAAATATTCTGTCTCAGGCCAAGTCCCTCGTTTGAGTATTATTTTTTTTATCAATTTAATTCTTTGCCGGTCGTATCGTGAACAGTCATATAGTATGTGTCTGAAAGTGTAGGTCTGTCCATCTTCATCACATGCGTCTGTTCTAATAATGTTAAATCTTTTCAAATACTGTTTTGTGTTTCCATGTTCTGTTAAAAATTGTGTTAATTTGAAGTCTGAACTGTGTAATTGTTGGTAATTTTCGAGTGTTATGCGAGGAATGTGTCTGTGTTATTATGACATTGCTTATTATATATATATATATATATATATATATATATATATATATATATATATATATATATATATATATATATATATACATAGAGGGAGAGAGAGAGAGAGAGAGAGAGAGAGAACTTTTCAGTTTCTGTATTTACAGATTTCTAGCATCAGATTGTATTTTTCTGGTTCGCTACGTCTACTATTATCATAATCGTTACTAATTAAAAAAAAAGTTTACAATTCCATTTTATCCTAATATTGTTTTTTAAGCTCATTGTTTCTTTTTATAACTTTTTAAATATAGAACATTTTAATTAGCGTCGAAGCGGAAATTAAAGTAAGCAGAAGTAGAAGAACGGATGAGCCTGCTTAATAAAAAGCAAACCCAGGCAAGAGATAATGGTTTCATTTAAACATTCTCCATTTAGAGACTAAAATAAAAAAAAACTTGGAGTGAACAGAGCGTGTTTTATGGACATTGAAAGGCCATTCGGAAGGACACTATGGAATGAAATGTACCTCTGGCTACATTACTCTTCATTAAATGGAATGCTCTTCTCTGCTTAAACTGTCATACAGGCCATTTTTGTTTCGTTTAAAAAAAAAACATGTATTTTTGTGATATCCTCTTCGTTTTATGTAAATAAAAAAATTTGTATTATCTAGACGTTCCTTCTATTTATTCTATATTCCATGATCTGGGCTGATTTGATCCATTATCTTTGATCATGAATTATGATGATGAAAGGGACAACTGGTATTATAAGTAGCTTATGATAAGCTGAATATCCTTGTTATAAAAAGTTATATTTATACTTAATAATACTATTAAAACGATAAAAAATGGGTAACTGTGTTGCTATGTTGATCCTTGGTATGATGATTTCAAAATCTTAGTATAAATGTTTCTAATATGAATCTCAATGATACGTCTATAGGTAATATCTGTGGCACCTAAGCATAGTGGGCTAAGTCGAATTTTGTGAATTTCAAGCTGTCTACTTAGAATCGTAATTTTTCTGAACTTATTTTAAGTTCAAGATTGGAGTATCAGCCCACGATTCACAAAGGAATATCCTTCATTGCAATGGACGGAACACAGCGTGTTAGACACAAGGAAAGAGAAAAAAATTACGATTCTAAGTAGATAGCTTGAAATTCACAAAATTCGACTTAGCCCACTTTGCACAGGTGCCACAGATATATACTATACTAGCTTATGCCCGCGGCTTCGCACGCGTGGAATTTGGTCTGCCACGTAAAGTTTCGTGAAAGATTATTTTAAATAAATAATTTAATTATTTTTTTTAAATATAAGTTACTCGAACATCCGAAATTTCAGATGTCTAACTTCAAAACTGACGGATTCTATACAACCTTTGAACCACTATTATATTAAAGGGGGAACTCTTGGAGTGGAATTATCCGAATTTCTTTCTTAAACTATACAGAGAACCTAACTACAAATTTCAAGATGCTAAGTTCCTGATTTGCCTTTAATTATGTACTATAACGGGGGAGCACATACCCCCGTGCCCCCACATAGATCATCATGTGATTTGCCTTTATTTATGTACAATAATGGATTCTCCACAGTAGTTAAAATACTGCAGGGGGGAGGACGTGCCCCATCGCACCCTCCCCCATAAATCCGTGCTTGTTATAGGCTATATGTTATTCTGATGTATAACCTATATTACTGTAAAGTTTCATCCAAATCCGTCCAGTAGTAAAGAGAGACAAACATACAAACATTCACATTTATAATATTAGTAAGATATAAGGCAGGAGGGAATATTGATGAGCTTTACATCACTGACTACAAGGAAGGAAAGACTTTAATTAGTTTTAAGGCATATAAGTAAAAAAAAAAAATATAAAACATTTTACTGAGGACTGCAGTACAAAAATGTATACTCTTTGGCAAAAAGTAAAACGAGCTAGACTGGGAAATTGAAATCTTTTCTCTTATTTTGAAATATTTTTCTTTATAACTTTTAATTTAATTTGATGTTTTATATGGTTTCCTTATTCGAAATATTTCACTTTTTTTTTAATTCAGAGGTATTTTTATTACCCATCATAAGACTCATCTAGCCTTGTAGCAGGGAAAAGAGACTCGATAAAGAAAAGAGATAATTAAAGATAGATGAGACTAATGCCTGACAGTTCTTTGTGCCGGGCGATGTTAACATGTTAAACATGGCGGGCATAACATGACACCGTTGTACGAGTCATGAAGTCGCAAGTCATGTGTAGCAGTTTTCCATTAGGGGACGTGCACGAGCTCTAAAACCCTTTCTATGACATACTTTGAAAAAGATATGATA
The DNA here is from genome assembly GCA_037127475.1 of Arma custos. NCBI lineage: Eukaryota > Metazoa > Arthropoda > Insecta > Hemiptera > Pentatomidae > Arma > Arma custos. The sequence continues at coordinate 13,155,438 of CM073762.1, read as the reverse complement.
GGGATAATTCATCATAGTTTAAAAGTTCTCAGAGAAAATAGATTTTATTATTATTATTTTATTTTATTAATAAAAGATTAATAAGAATTAAAGAATTAATAAAATATTTTTTTATTGGAATATCAAAGAATTTGGAATGACCTAATAAATCTGGCATGAAAGCTTGTCAAATTCAATTTATTAGCGTTTTCGTTTCGCTCCTTCAAAAGAACAATTATTTTATAATTTAGTGGAGAATAAAGATAGTGGGGGGGAGGGGGGTGCAGTCAAAAAAACGTTTCGACCTACTTCGTTGGTCATCTTCAGGGCAAATGGGGGAGGCGGCTGGGTGGACTGTTTAACTGACCAATTAGAGTTTATTCAAATGTCGGCACAAATAAAAATAAGTCTTGACTTATTTGGTGTTTTTTTTTACTGCACCCCCAACTATATCCATTCTCCATTACATCATCCAGTCAACTATTTTCCTCTCCAACATTTTATATTATATATTATTATAACAACAATTATAATATTATTTGCATATAAGTAATGACTCCATTTCAAGCCACGGTCTGACTTAGCTAATTATTCATTACCAAAATGACCTATTCCGCTTCACTAAGTTCAAGGAACTAATTTTGGAAGAATGTCAACTTAACCACTTATTCCGCAGATATATTTCCTTACTAACATCTTGTTTCGCGTTTTTAGTAATTTATTTTGTTAAATGTTATGTTATTTATTGTCCAGTATTGTGATGCTAATCCATAAAGGAGTATCTTCATTGGTATTGTTTGAATTCCCCACAAGGGATTCCATTTAATAATGGTATGTTTTATGTTTTTAAACATATTTTAAATATTCTAATTGATTTTGGGATGCCATTATTATTTCATCAAACGTTTTAACCTTATTCTGATTTTTTTATTTTATTTATATATCCTATATTTTCCAGCCTGTTCCTAGCCATTTTAGGTTTTATTAAATAATCAATTTTAAACTTTAACAAAAGGTAAAAGTGTGGGTCTCGTCTCATACAAATGACCCTCTTAACTGTGCATTATTAGCTTATTTGCAAGGGAAGTTATAAATATATAATAGTTTTTTTATCATATAAAATACTTATAACGTAAACATAAACAGAACTATAGTACTATAAAACGGAAAACTAAAAGGAAACAGGAATATATTACAGTTTATTAAAACGATTGGTGAGAAAGTTAATAGAGTTCACATCAGAATATCTTTCAAGAGTCTCGGTTTTAGTCTTGGGGATGACATAGGTTCGCCTATGTTGAATGCTACAGCTCCTTTGACTGCTGGTAATCCGCTCTTAAATCTGGTGTAACGCTTTTTAATAAATTCTTCAATCGTCTCTAGTTTTAGCTCTCTGTGGAGTTGACTGTTTCGTACAAACCAAGGCGCGTTTACGGCTATTCATAGGATTTTATTTTGGAAAGTTTGCAATTTTTTTCGCTTAGTCGTTGACACTGCATCCCACACTTCACAACCGTACATTAGTAGAGTTCTAAGAATGGTTTTATAAATTAATAAGGCTATTTCTGGTTTTAATCTAGATTTTCTATTAATTATCTGATAAAGTAGAGCTAATCGTGCGTAGGCCTGTGTTAATTTTATGTTGATATGCTGGTTCCAGGTAAGACGACGACCTAAATAAACTCCGAGATATTTTACAGCTTCTTTATTCCACGGGAGGTTGCTGTCATTGAGCACTAGCTCAGGTGGGTCTGAAGTGCGTCTAAGGGTGAAAATTGTTGCGCAATATTTTTGAACGTTGAAGTCAAATTTCCATTTAGAAAAATATTGTTCTAACTTATGAAGGTGACTTTGAAGTGTGTTCCTTTATTATAAATTTGATTCTTTTCCAGAGGTTGGTTGCATGTTTATTAATTTACTAATTATTAAAACCATCAATATATTATTCATAAATGTATAGTGCATTTAGAAGTTATTATTATTATAGTTCCAAAAGAACTATAATAAATATAAGAGAACGGATTTGTCCCGACTGAGAGGCGACACCGGTAGCCCAATTGGTAGAGTGCTGTCAGAAAAGATTTGCCGGGTTGGAATCTCGGCCGGGGCAAATCTTTTCTTTTTAAAATTAATATAATGGATACGCTTTATTAATACAATTTTAAATACGATTAATAATTCATATATAATATGGGATTACCATATAATAAATACAGGACTTAAATTTCAACTTATCTTGTAAAACAAGGGTACATCTAGAGTTCTTCTTGGTGAGGTGTCTTCCCCTTCCCCCTGTCTTTTCGTTCCACGCCCCATCATCGGCTACCACCGCCGATCTTCCTTCTTGAAACCACCTTCCTCTTGCGGATCTTTAAAGGCAGTGTCTTTTCAATGGTGGAGTCTTGGATCCCTCTATTTGGTATCTCTTGACCCCCCTTGACCATGGGGTCAAAACATTCTAGCTGAGTGACCTTTTCTTGCAAACGGTCATTTGCTCTTTTTGCAAATATACATTTATTTTTATAATAACGCCCGGTATGATACATAGCAATACATTTATAAGTTTGACGAGTCAGATCAACCTATATAAACGGGAAAGCCGTAGGGTGTTTATAAATCATTAAAGTTTTTATAACCAATCTCGCTTTAACTACTGTCCTTTCAAATAAATATCCACTAGGCCTTCATTTGCTTTTAAACATATATAATATTCAAAACATTTATCTATTTTGACAGACCACAATTAGGCGAAGAGACATAAAGGACTAAGGAATATCCTTTGAAACGTCGGGTATAGGCAAGGACCATTAGCGAAGGAAGAAAGAGCAGGCGAAGCAAAGACCCCACGTAGGGCCAAAGCAAAGACAAGAGTTTATTAATGATGTCGCGCTCTGCCGCGGGCGTTGGGTGCCGTATACGTCATGTTCTCTTCACAATGCCTTCTTGTCTAGAGATTAGCAGAAGAAAAATAGTTCTAATACATGCTCATATATTATCATGTATCTTATAGACTGTATTTGGTTCTAGAAGTTATAAGTTCTAACAAGAATTGTCGAAAATGACATTTACAAAAAGTAGGTCACGTTGGCAGGTAGCAGTAGAACGTATGGGAGGGGGATTTACCTGTAGAAAAGGCTACGTAAAGAAGGACGGGTGAGATTTCCTTGAGAAGAAGCTTATAAGAGAAAAGTTTTAAAGTTTGCCTATCCAAGTGTAATTAGGATTGAGATATTTTACAAATGCATAACAAAGCCTCGGGACGCTCCTTTTAAGTTCCATCTGAAGGTCGGCACCACCAAAAATTTTTCACCACACAAGAAACTATAATTTGGCTACGTTTCGAAAATTTATCGTTCTCATATTCATGTCCTAAAGATGAAAAAATATGCTTTTTAGTGAATTTATAATAATAGTGTAGTTATGTACACCAAGATCGTATACTTTTTGACACAAAAATTAAGGCTTATACATGATAATTCTGACAATTCACCTTCTAAAAACTTATCTATTGTAACAAGGAGAGGAGTGGCTCATTGGTAGAGTACAGAATAGCCATGCCAAAAACCCTAGTTCAAATCCCGGTGGACTTTTAGTCTGTTATCAGACGGAAATGGATCATATGGGATCTGGGACCGTTATGGGTTCACCCTATAAAGTGGGTACCTCAAATAAGGGGGGGATCTGGTGGTTGAACGTTATTTAGGACAAATCACCTCCCTGCACAACCATTGTCCTTGAAACAGTACAGTATCTACCATGTACTGAACCCCAAACCCGTTCAGTGGTTAACACTTGTCTGTAACTTATTACTGCTTAAAATATGTATACATAACCTAAAGGCTCGATGGCGATACCACCAATCTTTCCCCACAAATCTCCTTCCACATTCCACCACTCAAACCAAAAACCACTATCAACTCAAACCTCTCACCGACACCTCGGTCTTCGAAGGTTCATCAGTCGGTCCTGTCCTCATTAACTTCTCAGGAATCAGGAATTTTAGGAGCAGCTTGCAAGCCCATCCCAATCTTCGCGATGGCATCACATTCATTATATTAACTGGATGCATACTCAATCAATGAATAAATAAATGTATGTAAATTCAGCGTTTAGTAATCTCCTAATATATGTATATACCTATATTTCTTTTCTTACTTTTTAAAAATTCAATTAGCTATAGGACGCTATAACGAGACCTCAATCGAACCAATACAAACCATCAAAACCGTGTTAAAGTGAATAAACCCTAATGTAGCCGGTTGTAATAAAGTTTTATGGCCAATGTGGCCATAAAGTTCTTTAGATCACTTTTATAAAGAACCATAATTTTATTTATTACCCAATGCTATTAAAAGATAAATAACTCTATTAGAGTATTTTTATTACTCTACAGCCTGTGACCAGGTGTTAGCTTCTGGCTATATTTTTTTATTAAAAAGGGCTTTAAATTTTTTTTTTAATTATATTTTTATAAGACTGAAAATTCGTGACGATATTCAAGTAGATTAAGAATAAATTATTATTACAAACAATGTTCTAATGTTATTTAATAAATAAGAAGCCATAACTACCTTTTTTATTCAATCTTAAACATTAAAGAAATAATATGAATGGTGTCTTTTTTGCGTGCACTTATATTAAGGGCCTGTCAGAATGTGTTAGAGATATATTTAAAGAGTATGATATTTACGAGATTAGGCTTGCGAATAAGATTACAAACAAGATGAGTAAATTTTACACTCCATTGAAAGATAAAATACTTACACAGCAACAATCAGATGTAGTGTATGAGATTAGCTGTTTGCAATGCCCTAAAATATACATTGGTGAAACATCACAATTGTTGCACAAAAGAATGTATCAGCATCAATATGATTGTAAAAATATTGGTTGCAAGGAACCTAACACAGCATTGGCCCAGCCTACCAAAACTTGTAAGCATCAATTTGATTTTGAGAATGCTAAAGTTATTTACAAAGAGAGTGATGGCTCTAGAAGGAAGTTGTTCGAGGCCAAGCAGATTGCACAAAAGATTGACATTTCGGTAAATTATAAAACAGATTGCATAAATTTGAACCAATATTATTCGGAAACGTTGAATATTTTAAAAGAAAAATTTGGCTAACTTTGCTAATATGTATAAAAATTTGTATAGGCTAATATTACTTGATATGGTTTGTGGATCAGCTGATTCTATAACCTTCCCAGCTGGTTGCGTATTGCTTTCGTTCAGTTGTATGTTGAACGTCTTGGTGGTGGGGTGCTGTCTCATGTTTGGAGCCTGTTTGGGCTGTTGATCGTTGGGATGTATTGCACCTTTTTCTTCGAGATGCGATTCACATAACCACTTTTTGATTTTGGTGTCTTGATAATGCCTGAATAGGCGAAACGTCGACTGGTAAGTAGGTGTATTTTTTTAAACATAAGGCTTTGCATTGTGGTTTTTCCCAATTGCATTATAATAAATAATAGAGTTTCTTTTTGAGTTTTTGGCTCTATTTTAGTGCTTAAACATTTCTTTTGTTTTAATGTTTATAGTTTTAATTATAATATATAATTGACTATTATTATGTGTTCAGAAAGACTCGGATCCGTACTACGTCATGAAGAGGAAGAACTGGACTTGGAACAAAAACCGAGATGAGATAGCAAGAGCGGACACGGAGTGTCAACGGTTGTACAAGGAAGACTGGGACTCGCCGCAACCGTTTGTCGGGCCGATCCACCGCTTCCAATGGAGGACTACTATGTCCTACTTCATGTGTCTCTATACTCTTCGGGTGATTATAATATTATTTTATTAGATTTTGTTTTTTTGTTTTCCATGCAATCACTTTTTTGTCAATAATAGTGAAAAAGTAGATCAAAATAAGGTCACCTGTGGTCTAGTGGTTAGCGTAACAAACTACTAAGCCCAAGATCGCGGGTTCGTAGCCCGGCAGGTGGCCCTAGGATTTTTTTAAGGGAGTAAAAAATCCTTAGTTACGCCGTCCTTCGGAAGGGACGTTAAGCGGGGGTCCCGAGCCTTTACAATGTCAGGTACTCGTTAAAAATCCCTATCCCAATTAAATCTGGATAGGCAAAATTTAGAGCTCCCACTGTAGCATCGTCCGATTAGCCATAGCAGCATAAAGTGACGTTAAATGAACAAACAAACAAGTTGATCAAAATGGATTTAAAAATGAATTAACAAAGAACTATATAATATTTAAGGGAAGAATAATTTAAATTTAAATGTGGTAATTCTGTATTTAATTTAAAAGTAAATATCATCATCAAATGTCAAAGGATAGAGCCCTATTGAATAATATTTGTTGTCCTTATTATTTGAGGAAGGAAATGGTCCGGGTTCGTTAATGACTGTGTTTAGTCGCGGACCTGGACTGCCCGCCAGATGGAACGGTCATTAAGTCATTTTTGTAGACGCTATTATTAATTTGTATCTTCTTTTACATGTATATTAATAGTATTTAAGAAAATCTCGCATGTTATGTAAATTAATAAATCAAACGCTTTGTTAATATCTGAGCTTTCATTCAAATTCCCGTGGTACTTCTATTTGCTTCTATCAAAATTTATTCAGTCTAATCACGCCTTAACAGACTGCATAATGAAAAATTTTATACTCCCGTTAAGATCACCTTTCTGGGTACGAACCTAGCCATATTAGTTTGTTATGCTAACTACTACACCTAATGTGATTTCCTACATAAAAACAAATAGAAACCTGTTCTATTACAACCTGTGAATGGGTCTAGGTTTCAGTACACGGTAGATACTGTACTGTTTCATGGACAACGGTTGTTCGGGGAGGTCAATCGCCAGATTTTCCCCCTTTACTTTGGGTACCCACTGAGTGAGCCGCAGGAGGGTCCCAGATCACTTATGGAGATGGATCTCCGGCCATTAACAGATCATATAAAAGTTTTACCAGCAGCGGGATTAGAACCTAGTACCTTCCGCATGGCGACTCAGCGCAATACTACTGAGCTACTCCGCTTCATATATAGACAGATACCTTTAATTAGGAAAAGTATAAGAAGTGTGACCTTGGTCAGATCATTTCCCTGCACTAACGTTGGTTTAAAAACAGTACATCCTCTGTACAATATGCTCAACCCAAGACACTACATGTGTTGAAGTGGTCAGGATTAGTTTTGTATTTATCATTATTATAATTATTATTTTCGAATTAATAATAAATTAATACAACAATCGCCTGAATATTTTATATCTTGATTGAAGCGATAATTAAGCATGCCTGAACGTGATAAAATTCCAGAACTAGAGCGAGTAGGACGGGGGGGAGGTGAGGAATTTAAAAGAATGGGCGGGAATGTGTGAGAAAATTTCCTAAATTGCTGAGCCGTTGGAGGGGGGGGGGGAGCGGGTAAGATGAAGAATTGCCGAGGAGAGAGAGTAATATCCCATAGGGCTTAGCCTAACCAACCCAATCTCGCCTCGACCCGCGCACCCACATCCCGCTCCTTGTAGCGAAGTTACGAATCATCTATGATGGGTGGGAGCAGTGTTTCATCAATCGCAACTAATCCAGGCAATTTACTGGATAAGTAGATAGATTATATCGATTTTTAAATTATCGATAGTCAAACATCGAAAACGCCAGTCATCCATCACTAACAGATGGGTTGACAACTTAATAACTTACGTTTATCGACTTAAAACTGATTGAAGTCGTTGTTTTTGTCAATATTCCCTCATGCCTTATATCTTACTAATATTATAAATGTGAAAGTTAGTATCTTTTGTCTCTCTTTCACGCAAAAACTACTGAACGGATTTGGATGAAACTTTACAGTAATATAGCTTATACATAAGAATAACACATGGGCTATAGCAAAGGCGGATTTAGGGGGGGGCGCACGGAGGCAGGTGCTCCCCCCTCCCTGACAGTTTTTTAGTTACTGTGAATAATCCATTATAGTACATAATTAAAGGCAAATCACATGATAATAGTGGTTAAAATAACAGAAAGAACGTGAGTGAAACTATTGTTTTGATATCCTACTATTATAAAAGCGAATGTTTGTATTTATGTTTGTTACTAATTCACGCAAAAACTATTGTACGGATTTGGATGAAACTTATTGAGTAAAATAGGTTATGCATCACAGGCTACATCAAGGGCAGATTTATGTGGGGGCACGGGGGCATTATGTTATAGTACATAATTAAAGGCAAATCAGGAACTAGGCTAATAAGGAATAGGTTCTTTGTACAACTTAAGAAAGAAATTTGGATAATTCCACTCCAAGGGTTTCCCCTTTATTATAATAGGGTTTCAAAGGTTGTATAGAATCCGCCAGTTTTGAAGTTAGACTTCTGAAATTTTGGATGTACGCGTAACTTATATTTTTAAATGATAGTTAAATTATTTATGTAAAATGATCTGTCACGAAACTTTGTGTGTTTGACCAAATTCCACGCGAGGGAAGCCGCGGGCATATGCTAGTATGTATATAAACGGTCCCTGAGATATTTTAATATAGATAGTATAATGTACTATAGCACCACTATAAACCATTGAGGGTTTCTAGTTCAGTACAGGGTAGTGACTTGTCCGAGATCACGCTCAATCGCCAGGTTTTTCCCCGATTGAGGATACCTCTGGAGGCTGGGCTAGCCTTAGGAGTGTCTGCAGATCCCGCTGGGTCCACCACTCAGCTACACTGATCCATACAGAGTTTTATAGCTATAGTATTTATTACGGTAAGATAGTCAATAATCTATTATCTTTGTCAACAATCTATAGAAAATCTCGTTTGTAGGAAACTTTATATCTACAGCCCTGGTGAATAAGTGGTTAAGCCAGATTTTGTTCAAAGAGAGTTAAGTGCATTCAGATAACAGGAATCGTATCATTCTCGTAGTTTTTGGCTTGAAATGGAGTTGTAATATAAACAGTAACTCCTTTTCAAGCCAATGCCTTACTTAGCCCCTTATTCACTAAGAAAATAAATCGATTCCGCTTACTTAAGTACAAGAAACTCATTTTGGAGAAAATTAGACTTAACCACTTATTGTAGTGGGGCTGTAGATATAAAATATGTAAATCGTATTAAATGCAGTTATTACACTATAGTTCCAATGTTACAAATAAGCATTTTACATTTACGAGAGGAAAATAGTTGACTGGATGATCCAATGTAGAAAGGAGATAGTTGGGGGGGTGCAGTAAAAAAAAACACTGAATAAGTACTAGCCTTATAATTATGTGCCGACGTTTCGACCTACAGTGTAGTGTAATTTTCTACATTACTTGTCACCATATTATTGTTACTGTACATTTTTATATTTTTTGTTCTGTTTGTTTCTCTCTCATAGCCCTGAAAATGACCTACACTTTAGGTCGAAACGTCGGCACATAATTATAAGGCTAGTACTTATTCAGTGTTTTTTTGACTGCACCCCCCCCAACTATCTCCTTTCTACATTATACATTTACCTTCTTGCATTTCCGACATCATTTAACCACAGCAAACACCTATGCTAATTCATTATATCCTTATAGGGTAGTCAAGTGACATTTTATTATTAATTATTTAAAAACGTTAATGACAATAATTGGGAGCGGTGTTGCTGAGTTGCTAAGTTGAGCTGCAATCTCGAATTTTAAAAATTCGAGTTTATTCCAGTGTATTCCTTCCATTGCAGAATCTAGGATGTTATACGAAGTGTCATTATGGATCATGCATCATGTATAACTGTATAAATAGCGCAACTAAGATTGAGATTGGCTTGTAAATTCTTCGACTTGGTAGAGAACAAATTCCTAAAATTTAATAAGAGCTGAGCAAAACAGTTGACATCTGAAGAGTAAAACGATGCGAAGTTGGGAGAAATGCACAAGGCCCATATCAGTCAAAGATATGAAAACTATAGATAGAAATTTTATCCAATTGCTTTCACATTGTTTTGTAATTTTTCAAAATTTGTTTCAATAAAATCATGATAAAATTTAATCATTATTTTGATTCTTATAAAGTACGATATGTTTCAATTATCTTCTAAATCTCTTCATCTGGGCCTAGTTGTCACGTGATGTACATTTTACTGTAGACTGTTCGGATTTCAGGAACACCCGGAGCTATCCCTCTTCGGCGAGCCTTGCAACAACTACGCCAACTGTTGGATGGACGGAAAACCGGAAGGCCTTTCGGATCCGAGGGCAGATGACAGAATACCCTTCAACTGTGCTCGATTCAGGTGAACAGAAATATAGTTTTATTTGATGGAGAATAATGTTACAAAGGACACTTCTGAATTTAGATAATTCTGTATATTTAGTCCCTAAAAAGTGTTGTTATCAGTAAGTGGATCTTATTATGTGTTAGTCTTCTTGTGTTAGCATTACCTCTGTTTAGTATTATAGTTTTATAGCATTTTTTCTTCATATTAAAAGCTTGCTTGATAGCAATAAGCATACTGCATGATATAGGCAAGCATGATATAGCTTAACTAATTAAATAAAAGTCTGAAAAAGGAGGGATTTCAACTCAGGACCTTGGGCACGCTGAGCGCTCTACCACTGTGCCAATCCGCACCCTGCTGTCCGCTAATGAACTAAATAATCAGATGTTTTTTTGGTCTTCCTCTTCTTCAGGTAATCAATAATAATCCTGAAAGGAGAATTTCGGAGGGTGGAGTAGATCCTTGGAAGGGAAGCAGGCAGGCCCTTTAAGTCCTTATTAACAACCTTCTTTAAACTACTTAACTTGCTTCGTCTTCTTCTAATTGGAATATTTCCTTCTCTCCAATTTCTTTCATTAACCGATGACCTTTATGTTTTCTCTTTTTTCTTTATTTTTTTTGTTTGCTTCATAAAAGAAAGGAAAAGTATAGTCGGTTTTTATTCCCTTGTATTGTGCATTATTTATTTTTAAAAGATGAATTAATTATGTAAAAGAAGCTTTATCAACTGTTTCAATTTCAATATCGGGGTTTTAATTGCTTGAAATGATTATATAATTTCATTAATTTAAGGTGCCTAAGATTGTCGACAATTAACAAGAATGTTGATTATTCTATAATAACTTTTAGGAAAGTGGACATCAGGAGAATATTTTATTGCGTAACCGCATCTATGTTTCTATTACTATATAAAATCATATAACAGAATAATAGAAAATATATAAAAATAAAGATATACGATTACTACATATGGTAATCGGTAATATAGAATGATAAACATACTAGTCAAAATGTTATCAAAATAGTACAGAATGGATATATTATATGTGGATATACATAAGAATATCACGTGAAACAACCTACTGGTTAAGATCTCAGTCATATCACCTTCCTGCGCAACGGTTCTAGAGCCAGAACAGTCTCAACCATTTTCTGAGATCGTTTGTAGTTTTTTTTTTAGTTAAACATAATTTCTTGATTTTAATATGTATATAAGGTTTTTTGTCTGCAATTTTTCTTATAATTTCCAAAATTTACTAAATTACCATCTAAAGTAATTCTTTCTAATCAGTTACAATTATTAGCTCATATCGATGAGAAGTAATCGATTACTTACAGTAAATTTTCTTTACTTCTATCGATATTATTTGTTTTTATTTTGAAGAGGAAAGATCTGTCCTGGCCGGGATATTATTTTTTATTCATTTTATGTGCTTTTATGTTATATATTTTGACAAGTTATTTCTTGTTATTTAAGATTTTTATTCTATTTGTTAACTTTGGCTTGTACTTACCTTTTACTTCATATTAATTTTCAAGTACTTATGTAAATGCTGCATCATTCTTATTATGTAGCTCCTTGGTATATATATATATATATATATATATATATATATATATATATATATATATATATATATATATATATCCAGGTATATATTCAATTAATTTTGTACACATTAGTTATCCTTAAGGGACTTGCTCCCAGAATGAAATTATTTTCATGTTCTTTATATTCAATTCTTTTCTATATATGTCCTATTGTATATTTATTGGAATTTATTGAATCAAAGTGACTTCTTAGCTTCCTTTTCTTGTTTTATTTTGTATTGTTTTTCTTTTTTTTAATACTTTCATATAACTTAATTGAACATATTAAGGGAGCCAGTTTGAAGAATAAAGGTTTATGACCATGGCTGGTAATAAAGACAGTTTTATGTCGTTTAATATAAAAGACGCTGTTAATATAATGAAAACAGGGATCAAGGGAAGGGGACGAGGGAATTCTTTCCAGGAACGATCATTAAAAATATTATAGATCAAAAGTTAATAATGCTCTATACAAGAAGGGAAGGCAAGGGCAGTATCTTTCCCGAGATTAACAGCTGTATCGAATTAATATTAGCGCCCTCTATTAGAAATTGTAATTGAGTTTTAAAACTGCAATAAACCGGCTCAAGATGTCCTTAAATGGCTAAACGATGCTCTGGAAGGATTTTCTCTGGAAGAATACGAATGACAAAAACATAAACGATAGGAATTAAGTGAACGATAGGAATACTTAATTTACTTACATAAAAAAATAGTTTTTCTGAGATGATCATGCATCACCACATTTCTTAGGTTGCCATACGATATAGAAGTAAAATTTCCAACAGTTAAACGCACATTATTGAAGAAAGTTAAGAACGAAACAGTTATAGAATTTAAAAAGGAATAGCTTTTCCAACTTTGCTGTATGGATTAGATAGCTGTTTAAAAAAATAAATAAATAAATACAATAGAAGACGGCATAGAGAGAAGAACCAGACGTTGAAATTCGAAAAAAATTGCATGAACACGTTTTGAGAATACAAAGTGATAGAATAGAGCTTTTCTTGCTTACAGGCCACAAAGAAGAATGAGCTTCTCAATAAAACAGAACTAAGATCTTACATATTCTCATTTTTTTAAACGGTATCGAAGCTACCACCCTTACACAAAATAAAATCAATAAGATAAAATGTGGCTATGCAGAAGGATAATGAGAATATCTTACTTTATTCGTTTACTAATCAGGATGTTTTGCGAAAACAGTCAAAAGAAAAATCTTTAAACCATTAAATATAAATCAGGAAACTAAAATACTTTATCACTTAATGAGAGGGAGAGTAGATATTGAATATAGGTGGTCGTGCAGGGAAGATCTCAGGAAAACACACATATGCTGTTAGATGCAAACAATGATTGAATGAATAATTGTGTATATGCATATTATATATATTTATATATATATATATATATATATATATATATATATATATATATACATGTGTAATGTATATGTGTATAGAGGTGTGTGAGTGTGTGCGCATGTAGTGGAGCTAGATTAATGCAATCGGATGCTAACCCAATCCCTAATGTTAATTAGTCGAGAATTGGCTGACACAGAGTGGCCACCACCTGCTTCAGGCTCAGCCAATCCTAGCAATGGATTCCATTATATTGTGTGTCAGCTTTAGATCACTATCATATTGTGTGCCTGTAATTAAGGAGAATCGATTAAGGGCATGGCCGTCTTAATTAGGGTTAATTGTGTACTAAGACTACGGTTAACTAATGGTATTAATAGATTTAAAACAGAGCTTATGAGGCGTTTATTTATTTATTTGACGCCAAACAGCCATGAAATACTACGCGACTATGATGCAGGTGTTTTTTTTTCAGTTTTCTCTCAACCCATCTTTTCCTCAAGCTTCCACTGAAGGCTTTTCTTCTTTCTTCTGTCCAGATCTTGGACGGAAATTTTTTTTCTGTCAGCCACTATAACCGCATTTCTGAGGAATTTTTGGTATTCAGTTCTGTTTTCTTTACCTAGGACTCCATCTGGACGAACGTCTCACTTGGAATCATTATACAAGACTGAAAAGACAAGAAACTTCTGGACGTTTTCGCCTACTTCAACATTTACTGGACAAACGCTCTAAGCTCCCAATTAATTACAACATATTCATTTACATGACAGTTATCAGACCTATTTGGGCATACCGAGTTGAGCTTTGGGGCTCTACTAAACCATCCAATCCATCTCCAGTATCCGATCCTTACAATCCAAAATCCTTCGTAAAATCCTCAATGCTCCTTATTATGTAACAAACAAACTCATCCATCATGATCTTAATATCCCATATGTTGCTGATTTGGTCCAAACTAGATTCCTATCCTTCCATGAAAAGCTCCATACACAGTTGAATCCGCTAGTCTCTCAACTTGCTTCCCATAATGTTTCCTTGCAGACCCTCCTAGGGCTCGACCAGCCTCTATAAACAAGATATCCCTTAACTGGGAAAAATACAGGAAAAACTAATATACCTCCCTTCATAATCTTTGGCTTGGAAACAGTACAATCTCCATGTTGAGTTCAAACTTAGGTTGTAACTGTACAGATTTTTTATCGCTTTATCCCAGCCTATTAATTATGTACTTGTTTGCTAAAATCGTTGCTTTTTACCGGAAGATAAAATATAGGGAAGAAACCCCGAAGAATAACGATAGTACAGAAGGTTGGAGACCAGAGTTTAGAGCAAATATCTAACTAAATAAGAGGGTTTTAAATATCTAGGTGCTCATCTCAATGAAAGCTGATACATTGACTAAGTGGTGCTAAGAATTGGAACAGCGGGGATGTTTAATATGGTCCGAGGGGAGTTCCTGGGAAGAAGAGAGGTGATAGGGCAGACCAAAATTCCCTCCTATCCTATCTTACTCTTCGGAATTGTGGACCATGACCTCAAAGTCAGAAGTCAAATACAAGCTATGGAAACGCGAACCTGCGAAAACTAGAAAGGAAAACTCGGGGAGATAAGATACGGAACCCAACCATATGAGCTAATCTCGATATTAAACCAGCTGACAGGATGAGACAATCCTGGCTGAATACAACTGTGGTTCAGAACACAAATAAGGTGGTCCAGACATCTACTTAGGATGAAAGCAGAGAGAATCGCCAGGAAGACTTACGAGACCCAGAGGAAGGTCTCCTGGGAAGACAGGTTTTAGGAGGAGAGGAAAGGACTGGAGCTGGTTCAGGAAAGAGATACTTGGTCTTTAAACTGGATCCTCGCAATGCATTGATGATGATGATACAATATAAATGATAGAAAATCATCAATGAATTCAACATAAATTTATGTTCTTATTCATTATTTAACTCTTATTTGTATCTTTATGCTGCGGCATTTTACGAAAGAACCACCAACATTATACTGTTCCATATTCCATGTTCATATATTTAGTTTTGTTGTTTTCTTTTCCAAAAATGTAAAATTAAATTTCCATTCTCTTTTCCAGCTTCTGCCCTGATCCTTGCTGTCCAGTCAAAGAAATCTCCAGCTACCAAGAATGCGTCAATGACAATGGCAACCCCTGTCCTGTTGACAGCTCCAATAGGACATGCGTCCTCGGTCCAGAAAACAACTTGCACTTGCAGTCCTTAGCTAAGAACCATTGGAATCTAACCTGCCATTGCAATGAGAAGGGTGTGAGGTGGGAATCCAGGTCGGTGTAATATTCATATTTAGTAATATATATATATATATATATATTGTGTAAGTGCATGTATGCATGTCAAATCTTTCATAAACTGAAGAGGACCTTGCATTTCTCCCTAAAACTTCTTCTACCCAAAAAGCATTATTGGAATTTCATAACCACTCCATCAGAGTCCAATATCCACTGAATCAGAGTTTTCATTTCTAAAATTGAACATTGAACAATTTTGAAACACTTGAGCCACGTTTTAATTCTGTACAGGAACGTATTTACAAGGGATTAAATTGTAATAGCTATGATTCATGCTACATTTCTATTCAATTTTAATAAAATTCATAAACTCTCTGTGATGGGAACCCTTTTGAATAATCCTCTTATAGTTTTGAAACATTTCCCTTGTGAAGTAGGACGAGATTAGCTGAATTCGCGGAATAATAATGTACTTTTTTAATTAGGCGAGAATATGATTTTTTTTTTTGTTTCAATCAACTTTTGGATACTCTAGGTCAATCATTATCATCCTCTTGTCTCGGGTAATGCTTTTGGCATTTTCTTCCCTAACCATATCCTCCATAATCCCGAGTTTTCTCATATCTGGTTTCTAAAATCAATTCGCTTTATTTTTAAGGCATTCAAATATTATTTTTCCTAAACGCCTTCACTCGCATGATATTTCTATAGAAATTAAACCTTCTTTTCCTCATTGTGTCGGATATTCTTTCTGTTATTTTATGAAGGGTCTCTTTTCGAGCTGTGCAGAACAAAGTCCACAAATTTCAAAGCCATAAATGGACCACGTGAAATCGGCAGACACCCTGTGACTTAACTAGCCTCTATAGAGAAGCTACTCTTAACATGGAAAAAATAAATCAATTCCGTCAATGTACAATCGTTTCCTGAAAATCGTATTGTCTCTACCAAGTACTTAACTCAAGACCATTCTCAGGATTTAGTGATACAGTTTGTTTTTTTTTTTGTTTTTTTTTGTAAATCTGGCCTCTTAGCCAAGTTTTATTTGTTGTAAATCGTTACCTCGTATCTGCAAATAAAATTCACATTTTTGAAGATGTTATCTGTAGAAAATTTCTGCTCAGCTCATTTTAACGCCACGATAGCTACATGTTATTAATATCGTTGTCATAGCACATCTTCATCGACAATCTTACTAATATTATAAATGCGAAAGTTTGTATGTTTGTCTCTCTTTCACGCAAAAACTACTGAACGAATTTGGATGAAACTTTACAGTAATATAGGTTATACATCAGAATAGCACATAGGATATAGCAAGCGCAAATTTATGGGTGGGGCACACTAGGACACCTGCCCCCCCCCGAAAGTTTTTTAGGTACTGTGGAGAATCCATTATAGAACAGAATTAAAGGCAAATCACATGATAATAGTGGTTAAAATAACATAAAGAACATGAGTGAAACTATTGTTTTGATATCCTACTAATATTATAAATGCAAATGTATTTATGTATTTATGTTTGTTACTCATTCACGCAAAAACTACTGAACGGATTTGGATGAAACTTATTGAGTAAGATAGGTTATACATCATAGGCTATAGAGGCAGATTTATATGGGGCACTGGAGCATGTGCCCTCCCTCCCCTCCCCCCCATATAGTACATAATTAAAGGCAAATCAGGAACTTAGCCTCTTGAAATTTGTAGATAGGTTCTTTGTATAGTTTAAGAAAGAAATTTGGATAATTCCACCCCAAGGGTTTTCCCTTTAATACAATAGGGGCTCAAAGGTTGTATACAATCCGTCAGTTTTGAAGTTAGACATCTGAAATTTTGGATGAACGAGTAACTTATACTTGAAAAAAAATATTAAATTATTTATTTAAAATGATCTTTCACGAAACTTTATGTGGCAGACAAAATTCCACGCGAGCGAAGCCGCGAGCATAAGCTAGAGTAAAATATTTCCGAGATGTATTATGTTCTGACATTCAAGTTTTTTTAGTAATGTTTAATTTTCTGTTTGATAAAATAATTTATTTATTTATTTATGAAGAAACTGGTCAGTTTTAGTTTAATCCCAATCTTTTTTGTAACTCGGATCTATTTTAGGCTTTCATTTTCCCTCCCCCCATTGAATTCACTCTGGTTTTGCTAATATTATACCATCATACTCTGAATATACACTGTTGTTTGATATTTATGTAGCAATTTATTTATACAGACATATAGTAACGAATTTGTACATATAGTAAACGCTATTCGACTGGTCAACGTCCGAAGCGTTAAGCCGATGCGTAGATGGGAGGATTTAGTTAAGAGTGACGTATATAATATTGGTTTGAATAGTGGACCGTGGTCGAAATTATGTTAGCAGAAATTGGTGGTGTCGGCATCAGACTTTCGAGTTCTTATTATTATCAAATAATACACAGTAGAACGTTATGATAATAAATTCGAGTTAATTAGCCAAAGAGGTGAAGAAGAGCATTATGCCTGGGCGAGGCTGTAATGGATTGACCGATCAAAAAAGGTAAGGACCGGTCCCTAGTTCAAGGGATGATATATCGCTCGCTAGCTCCACGTCCAAAAAAAAAAAATCCCTCCGCAATGGCTCGGATCCAAACAACTTCATCGCTTTGTTCTTTGGCTATTAGCGCCCTTCTCATCTTCTTAGCCTTCATAGAATAGTCGATCTATGTAACGAGTGCAATATATAGGTCATAATTTAAAAAAATAATTTATATAGTAACAAATCTATTAGATCGCTTAACAGGAATGTCTATTTTCAAAGGGAAAGTTATACATATTTTTGTTTAGAAGAGAAAAGATTTGCCCTGGCCGGGATTCGAACCCGGATCGTCTGCTTCTCTTTAGCAGTGCTCTAAACCACTGAGCTACCTAGAATGACTACCAGGGGTCGTATCCCAGTCAGACAAATCCGTTCTCTTCGCCGATCCTATATCCCCTTGTTCTCGAATACGACCCTCCGTATGACTGGGATACAACTCCTGGTAGCTCAGTGGTTTAGAGCACTGCTATGGAGAAACAGACGACCCGGGTTCGGATCCCGGCCAGGGCAAATATTTTCTCTTCAAAACAAAAATATTTAAAAATAATAACAATTAATAAATAATAAAAAATTGAAACGTTATTCAGTTTATTGTTAACTGATTTAACGTCACTTTCACTATGACAAACTGTACGGGAACCCTAAATTCGGCCTATCCAAGTAATTAATTAGTATAGGGATTTTTAACGAGTACCTGACAGCATACAGCCTCAGGACCCCCATTTTTTGTCCTTTCCGAAAGATTGTATAACTAGAGATTTTTCACTCCATTTAGAAAATCTTAGGCCACCTTCCTGGCTTTGAAAACGGGAGAGACAATTCTTATCAAATTTGGTATATGAGGAGTTCAGAATTACAAATGGATTAGTCCGAAATTTCAAAAATGGACTTATCAATTGTTTATCCAAGCAATGATAAAGATTATATTTTTATACAACACATTTTTTGTTTAACTTTTTACTGTAGCATTAATACAGTATAATTTTAAAGTTAATTTTTTTCTGGAGGATTAAAATAAATCCCATCAAATCACGTTTACCCTCCTTCGTAAACTAATGACTTCCTGCCCTCCTGTATGGTATAATTACATCCCACTGAT
This sequence comes from Arma custos, assembly GCA_037127475.1. Lineage (NCBI taxonomy): Eukaryota > Metazoa > Arthropoda > Insecta > Hemiptera > Pentatomidae > Arma > Arma custos. Next base: position 13,136,353 of record CM073762.1, on the reverse strand, counting down.
TCCTGTAGAACAGTTCCGGTACCTAGGACTACATCATGACAAACATTTAACTTGGAATCCTCATACTAGACTGAAACGACAAAAAACAGCTCGCCGTTTCAGTCTACTTCAACACTTACTAGACAAACGCTCTAAGCTCCCAATTAATTATAAAAGACTCATGTTATTGATCTAATCATGTTATTCATCATCAGACCCATCTGGATTTACGGAGTAGAGCTTTGAGGCTCCACTGAGCCATCGAATTCCTCTCGTATGCAATCCTTACAATCAAAATTCCTTCGTAAAATCTTTAATGCTCCTTACTTTTCTTACGAACAAAGTAATCCATAATGACCTTAATGACCCATTTGGTGCTGATTGAATCCGAATCCGATATCAATATTTTCATGACAAACTTTATTCCCACTCAAACCTAGCAACCTCTTCACTTCCTGATAATCCTCCGAGGCGTCTGAAAAGAAGATGGGCTCGTGACCTTTGAAGTCGAACTTGCTATTTGAGCACTATCACTGGGTAGTTTCTGTACTTGTCTTTATTTCATGTCAGTATGTACCATTCCTGCCATTTACTTGTTGTATTGTTATAATACAGTTGTAAATTTCAATGAATAAATTATAGGAAAAAAGGCTCTTTTTTGTTTTTAATGGTATACTTATTGTTTATTTCCAGCCTAATAATTTGGTCCATACTTATAACTTTATTTTAGTACAATATTCCTTTTCTTGATCGGGACTTTGTATAATACACTACCAGCACAGCACTGCTGTCGTATACATTTATTACTCGCCGGAAACGATTTATATATATATATATATATATATATATATATATATATATATATGTGTGTGTGTGTGTGTATATATTTTAGGATTGGTTTCATTTAGAATGTTTTGGTTAAAAAGTGTTTTTATTGTTTTTAATAAATTGCGAAGGAGGGTGTGCATCTTTGGCTTGTGTAGTGTATGTATCGACCAGAGTGAATAGGTTTTTGCCCCCATTTAGTTTCTATTTCTCCGTTTGATTTTCTTATTAAGTCGTCTAAAAATGGTATTTTATTAACTTTTTCAAATTCAATAGTAAAGTTTAATCGAGTGGAATATTTATTAAATTCATTTAAAACATTTTTTTTCATTGTTTTCGGTTGGTATCGCTGTTATTATATCATCCACATATTTAAATAGAAACGGGATATTAAATGGTATGTTTGGTATGACTGCATTTAACAGTTCTTCTAAATAAATATCAGCCAAGATAGGTGAAATAGGAGATCCCATAGGGCAGCCGAATTTTTGGATATAAAATTTTTCATTGAATTGAAAATATCCTCTATCTGTACATTGGGCCAGTGATTGTAAAAATAGTTTTTTGGGGATTTTTGTATGCGTTTTTAATTTATTCCAATTTTTTTCTATTATAGTTTTTATTTTGGAAATGCATGTGTTAGTAAATGAAGACGAGGCATCTAATGAAATTAATTTATAACCTTTAGGAATTTAAGACCGTGGAAAAATTCCAACGAAAAGCCTTAAGTCTCCAAACTAAAACAGAAATAGAAATTATCTGTCCATAATTTCCAGATAACTTCTATTTCTCTTTTAGTTTGGAAACTTAAAAAAAAAAAATAGTATCTATCAGCTGTTTTTATCTAACCTTAACCAGCTGGGGTCGAGTAACCTTCCTTATGATTCATTAGTTGCATTTGAGCCTTCGAGGTGGTGGGATGTTTCTTGGGTGCATTATTCATGTTTTGTTTTGCTGTTATTCTCTTTCTACCCTGAGGATGCCTGAATGGGCGAAATATTGGACAGATAATTTCTATTTCTGTTTTAGTTTTGAGACTTAAGGCTTTTCGTTGGATTTGTCCACGGTCTTAACATTTATGTAAGGTCTCTTTTTACTTTTCAATATTAACCTTTAGGAATTTTAATATTTGTGATTTTTTGATGAAATTCAAATGAATCTTTAAGATTATATTTATTTGTAGAAAAGTGATATAACAATTCGGCGTATTTTGCAAGCTCGTTCGTCAGTGAATTTATGAATGATACTATAGGTCTGATGGGCTTCCGTGTTTATGATTTTTTATAACTGTATATAATATAGGGGAAGTTGGGGAATTAGTAATGAGTTTTTTGTATGTTTTTATATCAATGTAATTATTCTTCTTTAATAATCTATATATATATATATATATATATATATATATATATATATATATATATATATATATATATAATATGTAGATAAATAATATAATTATTAGTATATTAGCATATAGATTAGCCTACAAGTGATAACATTGATAACAGTGGACCGGCTAGAGCCCTGTTAGAGACCAACACTAGACTAGAGAGAGGTGGACCACAGGCCGGTTTACCTCCATCCCTCCACCCCCTGTAGCATCCTGTTCCAAGTGGACACTCCAGCAGATTCCCCGTCTCATCTGATTCCCGTCCATTGAACATGTCTAAGCACCTCGGGTACATAATGGAGCTCGAATTACATGTTAACATCGTCCTAGAATTTACCCCTGCAACATCTGAAATTCTAATAAAAACTTTTGAGACTTAAAGTAAAAACAATCTATCGTATATCTCGCCATTTAAATAGTGTTATAAAATGCTGACCCATATTTCAGCTTCCTTCCTTATCGTACACATGTCTGTTACAAATAAAATCCTGGGAAACAATATTTGGTAATACTGGATATAAAATGCTAAACCACGTTTTTTAAATATACGTATGTCTAATTTATTTCTATGTTTTAATATCGTAGCGACGCTCTATTTAATCAAGCTTTGCCAGTATATAACAGCTGATGGATCCTGAATTTTCAATAGTTATCCAGAACTAAGTTTTGGTGATCGGAAACTAATAAATGAGAGCATCAATTATCCGAATGTGTCAATTATCTGCACTGGATTTCTCTTCTTAGATACAAGGAATGGTCAAATATTTCCGTTCCTAAAAATAAGTTTTAAGTTAATGCTCGCTTTTTCTTACCCAAAACTATTACCCATCCATTATGTAAATAGATTTTTTTATATAATACTAGCGACCCGCCCGCTTTGCACGGGTAGTAAGACATATTATGCCCACATTTTGTGTCTTTCTAATGTATTTTATCATGTAGATATAAAAATAAAAACAAAACAAAATAGTTCTCTATATACGAATTTATTTTCATGCGCGTTAAGTTTTTGCGATAACCCATAATATACTCATTTAAATTATATGTTATAAAATATTCTAATAACGCGCATGAAATTCTTAAGGTAACTAAAGTATATAAGTTGATAAGGATTAATACTGTACTCATCTAAATATCTTTCCAAATACCGCATTGTACGTTATCAATATTTTAGAAGATAAAATAGGTACAGTAAGTCGTCCTTAAAAGCTAGATATATGTTTCAATGATTTTTTTCGTAGATCAATAAAAGAGGAATATTCCACCATGAATTGTTTCGTTATATGACAAAGGCATTAGGCAGCGTCTTCGATGAAACCTCCCCGGAGGCTATACTTTTTCCAACATTTCCGCAAAATATCGTTATATTCCAACCCGTTAACACAAAACCTGGACTATATTATTTGTAAACCTTTAATATAATATAATATATACCTAAACCTTTCTGGTGAATCACTCTATCTATTGGATGAAAACCGCATGTACTACTGCACGTAATTGAGTTTACTGCGAAGAGGCGCGTCCGAGAACTTTCTTTTATAATATGTGTGGATAAATATAACAGATTGTTAGTAGTGTAAAAATGTTACAGGGGGGGGGCTATGATTATATGAATCGATAAGCAAAACTTATTTATTATTTGCCAACGTTTCAGTCTAAATTTTAGGCCATCATGAGTGCTGAGAAGAAACAAAGTAACAATATCAAATGTTAATAATTTTTATCAATTACGTCATTATTGAACTTATTGAATTTATCTATTATTATTGATATATTATAAGTCTTCCGGTTGGATAAGCCTTAATATTATTATTTTATAATGGCCTTCGTACTGAATCATATTATTTTATTTTTTCTCAGATCATATGGTGAGAAAAGATAAACCAATATTTTTAATTTAACTTTCGACACATTCTAAAGACATCTTGTTCCCTGCTGTATAACACTATCCATAACTGATTATTTTCTACATCACTCAGGATATTTGCAGTTAACCATATCCTTATCAATATTGTATTGGGTTCCTAGATCATTTTAAATAACCTGCATATCGTGAATTATTGAAGTTCTGTCCAGAAAGAAGGAAGAATTCGGGAGGGGGGGGGGAAGGTTTGTGCGAGTAAATATGTGTATATATATTTAGAGTTATATTTTTTAGAATAAAATTGTAGAAAACATTTATAAATGTAAATAATCCGAGTTTTGCATATATTAAAAATATACTTTTCGAGTAGTTTCTTAAGAATAGTTACTCTAGAGGATCTATTGTGAAAAACAAGTTCAACCCCCTCCCCTGAGGAACTGACAAACAACACGATAAATTGCGAGGTAGTAAGTTTCCACAGAACAAGTTGCTTCTGCAAAAACTGTTTGTGCACTACACGACTCCAGGAAGGAAAGGTTGGATCTACGAACTCTAATGGTTCTTAGTTTGTCGTAAAAATGTCTGTGGGTTCGTAACAAACCCCTCGGACGTGTAATGGGAATTATTGGAAATGGGAAATGGGAAATTATTTAATTTAAAATAGCAATAACGAAAAATAATGAGATAAAAAAATATGAATACTGTAAGGGGGAAACCAGGTAACTCGTTTTTTTGTTTCAAAATTTGTTAGCGGTTTCTGATATATTTTTTTATGATGTGGGCAAAACCAGAGAAAAACAGTTTAAGCGTCTCAAAAGGTTGAAAAATTATGACGTGGTTCTTCACTTGTCTAGCAACTAACTTCTCATTTCCCATTAATATTATTATAGATCTGGTTGTTGATTGCTCTACTTATTCGGTTTGAGATTTCCAAATATACTTTCCCAATCCTTTCTAAAATTATCTCCAGGTAGGTGAGGTCCTCGATTGTTTTTACCTCTCCTCCTTTGCATTATATATTGATTTCTTCCTGTACTCTTCATGTTTGTAGGACCTTCCTTTTACTGCCGTTGATCTACATAGCCTTTCTAAAAAGCTCTTCATCCAACTAAGTAACGTAACTTTTTTCTAAACAAGATAAAACAAATATCCTTTTTTTTTTATTATAAGCATTTTTAAAATCGAAGCAATAACATTAATATCTGAAGGTTTTCAAGTAATTTTTTTTTATTTGTCCATAGAAATTATTTATTTTTTGTTCTTGAGAAAATATTCGGAGAGGAGGTGGACTAAATGAAAGGAAATTCTGTTTGAGCTCGGACGAAGAAGCCACCGCCTCCCGCGACCTCACCTCAACTTGGGGGGAATCTCTCAATCTCGCCCCCTCCTTTATTGCATTTTCTTCTTCCCCGTTTGATTTCCGGTTTAGAAACAGCTTATTTTCACACTTGCGTGCCTCCGTTAGAGTCCAAAAGCCACGAATCAGTCGGATCTTGCTTCAATTAAAAATAATAAAAAATTGTATTATCCACTAGTTTAGCAGAATAGGAAAGATATTTTCTTAATTTTAAAAGCGAAAAATTCCTTTTAGTCGGAAAAAAATATTCATAGGTAATAAAAAGGACCGGGTGGAGGTAAAAAAAAATAATAATAAGCTAAAATTTATCAGAAGAAAACATTTCGACCCGCATTGCAGGCCTTCATCTGAGTTTAATAAATAAAATATAAAAATATAATTGGATTAACCAAAACCCAATAAAATTATGATTTAAAACTATATATCCAAATATAATAGAATACATAATAATAACAAATAGGAAAGATCCTCGCTTAATCATAAGATCTAAATATTCCTTGTAGCTGGAAAAAATATTTTAAGACTTAACTCTTAAAGTTAAAAATTAATGGAGGAGGAAGTGGTCCGATGGTGGTTGACAATAAAATCCCAATCGTAAGCAATAATTTATATTATATATACATTTATATTATATATATTTATGTTTTATATATATATATAAATATATATATACTGCCTTAGAGCAGATGTCCCTCCAATTGAAGCTCTTTTTAAGTCTACGACGAAATGTTCTAAAAAATAGGCAGAACAAAACCTAAGTCGGACACTTTGCAATCAATTATTACTAATTTTGGATTTTTAAAATATATTAGGTTTATAATTATATTTTTTCTTTTAACCTTTGAATTCTATTAAAAACTTTTCTAAATCCTATCTCAGGAGTTTTTCAGTATTATAAAAATAAAATTAAATAACAAGGCAATATTATATTACAAAAAGAAAGATCTAGGAAGGAATTTCATTAAAAATCTTTAAGAAAGATTTCAGAAAGCAAAGGCACGTGACAAAAATTAGTTTTCTGATTCCTGGGATTACATGTATTCAACATTTATTTATAGTAAATAATTTTATAACAAATAGCTATACGACCTTATATCTGCTAAAGTATTTCTTGAAAAATGATTTACTTACAAAAGAAAAAAGTAACGGATGCCTCAGAAAATTTGGCATTTAGTCGAGGAGATATGTTTGGGTTTATGGAATATGGAACGAGAAAATGTTGCCTAAATAAACTACCATCATCATCATAATCATTTTATCCCCGTTGACCGCTGTCACAATTTGTAGTCTGGACTAGATGTCTCGTTCCTGGGCCAACTCTCTTCTCTTACTCCAGTCCATATCCCGCCTCCTGAACGCCTCATTACCACTCTCCTCCCGAATGCGCGGTCTTCCTCTTGTATTGGCCTTCAACCTTCTACGCGAGTTTCGTACGTCTTCCTGGCAGTTCTTTCCTGGCCCATCCTAAGGAAGTGACAGAACCACCGTGAGCTCCTCTAGGATGGGCTCAGCCGGCTTAACTTTGAGACTAGTCCGTATGGTACTATTGCGTATCCTATCTCGTCGTGTTCTTCCATTTTACGAAGATAACTCATCTCCTTGGATTGGATCCGATTCTTGTGTTTTGAGGTGAGGTTCCGCGATTCGGAAAAGTAGGAAAGAATAGGGAGAAACATCGATTTATAGATCATCGTTTGAGATGCATGCCGGAAATCCTGGTTCGAATCTCGCTGCAAGGCAGTACTTTTATTTAGTCTTTTTCAGCCGGAGATGAATCATATAGGATCTAAGACCCTCCTGGAGCTCACCCAGTCTCTATAAAATATTATAAAAACAGGTTACCCAAAATAAGGGGGGAAATCTGGCGGTTGAGCATGACCTAGGACAAGTCTCCTCCTTGCAGAAGCGTTGACCATGAAACAGTACAGTGTCTACCTTGTACTGGACCACAGACCCTTCCCGGTTTGTAGTGATACAGATTGTTTTTTTAGTTTTTTTCGTAACTTCCCTTTTTTCATTGAATTCAGATTAATTCATTTAATCTGTTAACAGCTATGAATGGGCCCTCTCAAATGTACAGAAACTTCTGGGGCTCGCCCAGCCTCTATAAAGTGTATGCCCTTAATTGTGGAAAACCTGGCTTCTAGAACACGCACCTGGCGTTTGTGCGAATTGCCCTGCACTATAGACCTAGAAACGATTCATTCACTACTCTGACCAAGATCCTGGGTTGTAGTGGTACACGTTTTAATTTCTTTTTAATTAGAAGAACTACAAGACGATTTTTCTGTCCCAAAAAAGATGACTCGACTTACTAATTGTCATTGTTATTCGCACTATCCCACATGTCGTTTTTGAGAGGTGACACGAAGAATTATCGAGGATTTTTCTAATAATTAACTGTTTATACCAATATTTTAGGCATTTGTTTGATTATGCGAACCGTTTATTTATAGAAGATAATAAAATTAATTTATATTTATTTAATTATTTATTTCGTACTATGAGTATTATGTGCTTAAGGCGCTGATGAACTTGGCTTTCAGTTGTTTAAGTCTGGGGTTCCATGAAGGGTGTCCCAAAAAAAATTAAGTGTGTCCCAACATTTTTTGTATCGTCCTCCGATTCAAATAAATTACCTACAACACCCCACTTGCACAGTAAATTGTATATGCATATAAAATAACAAAAGAATTATTACAATGAAGTGAGAACTAAAATTAAGTCAGAATTTTTCCTTTTCAACTGGTCACTCTCGAGCCCCACGGGTTGGACACCACTGGTCTAGACGACCGTGCACTAATCACACTCAATCACCAGATTTTCCCCTCAATCACAGGTTTCCACTTATGGAGGCTGAATGAGCCCAAGCAGGGTCAGCAGTTCCACAGGGGCTGTTAACAGATTAAATAATTTATCTGCCACAAGCGGATTTGAATCCGGATTCAACACCGCACATTGATCAATGTTCAAAATCTGAATATTTAAAAAAAAATCTATATATATGTATATCTATACATATATATATATATATATATATATATATATATATATATATATATATATATATTGTATATAACTACCGAAGGCGATGGAGATCGTTTTAAAATGCATAAATTAAAGTTATTGTTGAAGTTCGTATTTCTTTTTTCTTTTTTTTATCCATTCAGGTTTCCCGATCTATTCAACGTTCGAACACGAGAGACAAATGTGCTTGAAAAAAATATTTATTTATTTTTTTCAGTGGAACAGACGAGAAAGCAGATGGATACAGGAATATCGGTTTTACCTTCCGCTGTCAGAATACTGGAAGTGTAGGCTTGGGTGTATTTATTTTTTTCTGTATTGTCCAGGAAGCGGTTCCGCTGGCTGGCTTAAAAGAGACGTACACTTTGTCAATGCAACTGCACCAAGTGTAGTATTTTTTTTTATATACTTGAAACAGATTCCTGGTATATGCAAACGTACATGCAGCTCTGCACTGAGAACTTTCATTTTATGATTCACTCCAAAAACTTGTTTGTCAAATTGAACAGTCATCATCATTCATGTATGTCTTTAAGCCCATTATTATTTTTATTTATACCTTAAACTCTCCTAAATAATATATATATATATATATATATATATATATATATATATATATATATATATTGAAAATAAATGATGATTCGCGGAAGACTAAACTGTTCTAAGGGACTATAGCCATTTGTTAAAAGAGGAAGGGAACCTGGGGGACAGGATAAGATTGGATGTAAAAGGGGCAGAATAATTTAGACAGATGGGGCTGGGAGCGACCCCGAGGCGGGGGCTAGTCTCCAATCCGTTTGGCTCCGCTCCAATGGGAACGAGATAGTCGGCTCAAGCCAGGTGAGGTTGAGCTGAGTTGGGGTGGCTTTTGGACCTGACCTTACCCCCCTATTTCTTCCCCTCCTTCTTAACTCACCTCTAACCCGCGTAGATCCCATATCCATAACTTAGTCACTCATCATTCATTTGTTTAAAATGTTATTTTTTATATGCCTTAAGGGCATTTCGATAAGAATAAAATATTTCCAGATGTTTATTTAATGTTAAAATAACTAGGATTTTTTTAATAATTAATACTATTACAAGAGCGCGCATCTCTCAGATTAGCTGTAACCATTGTGTTGTGTAGACGTCCAAATTTTATCATGTATAAACATACGCCACAAGAACGAGCAGAAATAGTAACAATATTTATTGAAAATAATCGTTCCATTATTGCCACGCAGCGGAAATTGCGTCAAAAATATCCTAATCGTCCAGTGCCTCACAAATCCACAATTTATCGTTTACATGCTGTTTGAGCTCTCGCGAGACAGTAGGACCTCTCGATAAGAGCCGAAAATATGTGTGAGAAAATAACACACTGATCCAAAACACCAGATCGCATGCCAAATTAATAGAACCTTTTATTAGACTAAAAAATAAATTCATTGTATACATATATATCAAAATATAAATAAACTAATTGAATTAAATTAAAAATTTAATCGATTTGTAACTGAAAATAGTAACTTAAACCAAATAAGAAAAAGGAGAACATTAATGTTTATCAAGACACTAATAATGTTTGTCTATGTGGCCAAATGGAATAATATAAAACAAAATCTTCCTTATCTGACTCGTAGATTTCAACGGCGGGGCGTTCGAAGATGCCGATACGTCGAAGGAATTCTCCAACAGGGCGAGCTAGGATCAAAATATCGAAGTGGTCGAACCGTCTGACAGACCAATACTATGCTTGGACTTGAACTTGAACTAATTCCCAACTGCAGAGGGGCTGCGAATTAGACTAGTTGAAGTCCACCAAACAACTACACTATTGTTTATAATTTGCACTCACTCGGGCCAACACTGTTTGGATTACATCGACGAAATAAACAATAGCCGATCGGCATGCCTTTTTTTCTTAAATTTATAAATAAAATTAAGTTAATTATTTAAAAAAATAATAAAAAACATAATAATAAACAAATAATAAAATATGAAAATTAATTAATAATACTATATTTACAAAAGGTGAAAATAAAAGGAAATTGTTCTTTTACAAAATATCTGTCCTTAGCACATGCGAATTTTCGACAGTACCGTACGACAGCATACAGGCCTCATTCTGGAAGACAACGGACGTCTCGTAACGCTGAAAATGTGTCTCTGGTGCGCGATACTGTTGCAGAGTCTTCAGAAACATCAATTCGGAGGCGTGGTTACCAGTTAAAAAAATTCTGCACGCAGTTTAAGGCGAATTTTGAAACCTGATTTGAAAATCTTCCCGTACAAAATTCAATTAGTCCAAAAATTGCTACCGAGAAATCCTGATCAACGAGTTGAGTACAGTAATGCAATCCTAAGGCTGTCTGATGAAATTGAAGATTTTTCGTCTAAATTGATAATGAGCGATGAAGCTGGATAAGTGGAATCTCTTGGTGACAGGATTTCAATTCCACTTGAAGAGGTATTCCACTTAAACAAGGTGTCACTTATCCAGGTCATTAATGTTACACGTACCAATAAAAGGGGTTCTCAAACAAATAGCAATTTTACAAATGTAAAAATTTATTACCTATGTATGTACTACTCTGTATGTAGATCATACTTAAAAAAACCATACATACATAAAAACATGGCAGCGGGAGGTTAGAGTGGGCAATGTACTTAATGTTTACACTTTAGGTACCAATCAAAAGAAAGTTAATTAAACCCATCTATCCCTTCACATTTTCTTAGTATGCAGTAATGTAAATTCCACTTACAGAGGTAAATAAAAAAATTGTCCCATTAGCCAGGCAATTTCCACAAAAATTGATTCCACTTATAGAGGTGAAAACATTCCAGTTAAAGAGTTTATTTAAGGGAAAGTGATGTGACAACCAATTATAGAGGTATTCCACTTATGCAGGTTCGACTGTATTACAGATCCTTTTGGAAGAACTATAACAGTCTGTTCTCAATGCACCCTACTTATGAAGGGTCTTGGGCTGAGTACATGGTAGAGACTGTACTGTTTCTAAGAAAACGTGTAGGCCGGTAGGGGATTTGTCCATCACGCACAACTACCGAATTATCTGAACCACCGTTCTATACCAATTATTACTAATAATATTCAATACTTCAGTAATTTTTTATTTCAATAACTGAACTATTGAATGGTGACGTATGAAACATCTTATTTTTTTTTAAATAACTATGTTTAAGGAAGATCAAAGCGTCGTCTGCTGATTATCAGCGAAATCAAGCAATCGCCAATCGTCTACTGTTGATAAATTTATATTTTTTTTGTTGTTGTCATTTTGATACACATATTATATCCATTTCAAACGCGGCAATGAATGTCAATCTAGCTCTCAGTGGAGGATTTATAGTACTTATATCTTATTTAGTTTTTATTTACTTATTTTCACATTGTCCTGACGGTCCCTTAATAAATATCGATCGGTTTTCTAGTTTTATGCCATTATTGAAATTTAACTGCTCTGTTGGATAGCTTGGTTGGTAAAGAGCTTAAATGCTGAGAAGAATGTATCTGATTAAAACACACCTCGGACAGAAAAAAAAAGTGGAGACTGTAATGTTTCCTGGACAATGGGTTGTTCTCGTAGCATTGGCGTAACTAGAGTTGACTCATGGGGGGGTTAACCCCCAGCAGTCAACCATTCCAGCATATTACCCCCTTCAAAAAACATGCCTCGTAATATAGGTATAATATATACTATACTATAAATGATGTAGCTTCAAAGTAAATAAGTAGATTATAATTTTTTATAAATGTATTTTGGAAGTTACAAATGTTATTTTCATTACAGATGTTATTTTTGGAAGGGAAATCAAGAAACAGCTTTTTATATACAAGTAAACCTATTTATTAGTTACAATAACTTACTATACTTAATTGCAGAAACTTTCTAGACCCATCCAAACTTTACTTCTAGATTCTAAGAATTGCCTAAACCGTTCTTCTCACATTTGCGATCTTATTGTTGCCGCTAGATGCCGCTATAATAATATAATTAATTGTAAATAAACAGTATTGCGTTTTGGTTTGTCATTTTAGTGTACCTTTTATTCATTAAAATAACTGTGTTTGCAATTTCTTTGTTGTGTTTTTGGTATTATTGACCCTTACTTCTGTAATCCCACAATAATAACTCTGAAAAATAAAATCCTTCGAATATTTATATCTTTTAAATTGTTACTTACAAATTTTTTTTTTAATTTCTTCTAAGCCCATATATTGCATCCCAATCCCTTCAATTACACCTATCAAGCCTCGAAGAATGGTGTCGGAATTGGAGAATTAAAATCAATCCCAGCAAGTCCCATCAAATTACCTTTACCCTTCGTCGAAAACCCTTGACTTCCTGTCCTACTGTATTCTTTTGTAGTACTCCACTTATCCCTGTTGAACAGATTCGCTACCTGGGACTCAACTTAGACAAGCGTCTTACTTGGAACCCTCACACAAGACTGAAAAGACAAGAAACAGCTAGACGCTTCCGACTACTTCAACACATACTAGATAAGCGCTCAAAGCTTCAGATCAATTACAAAAGACTTATTTATGTGACTGTTATAAGGCCTATATGGACTTATGGAATTGAACTATGGGGCTCCACCAAACCATCGAATTCCTCTCGTATCCAATCCTTGCAATCCAAAATCCTTCGCAAAATCCTAAACGCTCCTTATTTTGTCACAAATAAAACCATCCATAATGACCTTAATGTTCCATATGTTACCGATTTAGCCCATTCCAGATACCTATCATTCCACAATAAACTTCAAACCCATCCAAACCCACTAGTTTCCATCCTTGCATCCAATTCCATCCCGGACAATCCTCCTAGGCGTCTGAAGAGAAGATGGCCTCGGGACCTTCTATTATAGAACTTTATTAGAGTGGTGCCAGTGGGTAGTATCTCTACATGTCCTGTCATGTATTATCTACTCTAATAGCAATTGTACTAGATGTATGTATTACAGTTGTACAACTCAATAAAATAAAATAATAAAAAAAAATTTCTTCTAAGCAATGGTTGCATCCCCTTTAATCCCCCTCATTACGCCTATGGCTCGTAGGTTATTTGCCCTCTATCACGCTTGACCGCAAGTTTTTTCCCCAACTAAGGTCAACCACCTCATTGAGGCTGGGTGAGCCCCAGGAGGGTCTTTAGAATCGAGATTTTCCATCCGTGGCTGTGAAATAAATTATATACTAAGGCCTGATTTAAACTCGGGAACTTCAGCTCTACAATTCAGCGCTCCACTGAACTAAACGGACTCACGTCTTTCCTTAAAAAAAAAAACTCTTTCTTTGTCTTTGTTCTTAAATGTTTTCAATATTTCCCCTACTATTTCCAGTGATAAACACACAAGAAAAAGGAATCGACAGAAAAGGGTTCAACAAAAAATAAATAAATAGATAAATAGCGGTAAATTTGAAGAGAGAAAGAGGAAATAAGACTCGTTTGTAAAACAGTGAGAAGGAGATGAAAGAAGAAGGAAGACAAAACTGCTTTGAGATCTGTTGTGGAGGCGCTGGGCCGTGCCATCTTGCTTCGACGATTCGACGAACACCCGCTCTCATAACAAGCTCCGCACCCTTTACAATGATGGCTAATACTCAACAACCAAAAACAAGCTATCTGCTTATTTTTTAAATAATAATAATACCCCCTTTAAGTATACTGTAATGTAATTAAGACCGAAACTGTATACATCGAACGTAATTAGTAATAGACGAAATCTTAAAATAGTCAAGCTTATAGGTAAAAGTTAGTTTACATTCAGAAATATTAATAACAAAAAAATGTACCACTATAATCCAACAGGAGTATTTGATTCAATAAATGTTAGAGACTGGTTCTAAGCCAACGGTTGAGCAGGAAGGTTATTCGTACGAGATTAGGTACTATCCTCGGCAGCAAACGATTATTATTTTTTTTATTTATTTAGTTTTCTTTGCTGTTTCAGGCTACTGCAACACTAACTAGACAAACGCTCTAAGCTGCAAAAGATTCATACACATGACTATTAAAAGATCTTCTTGGACTTAAAAAGTAGAGCTTGGAGGTTAAACTAAGCCATTGAAAACTTCTCGTATCTAATCCTTATAATACTTCGTAAAATCCTCAATGCTCCCTTACTTTTTCACGAATAAAGTCATCCATGCCAACGGCCATACCACGTTGAACACACCGGAACCCATCCGATAACCGAAGTTAAGCAACGTCGGGCGTGGTTAGTACTTGGATGAGTGACCGCCTGGGGAAAACCGCGTGCTGTAGACATCACACTTACACGATAACCAAATAAATATATATCTGGCTGTATGGATGAAAATATCCAATGCCATTTAAATAAATAAAAGTCGTCCATAATGACCTCATTTTCTCATTTGTTGCTGATTTGGCCCGAACCCGATACCAGTCATATCAAAGCTTTATATTTCAAAGAAAATGCTCAAATGAGGTCATAAAATAATCTATAAATTAATTTAGGACATAAATGTAAAATTCAAAACAAGAAGGCTTAAGGTATGTTGAACGTCTTGGTGGTGGTGTGCTGTCTCATGTTTGGAGCCTGTTTGGGCTGTTGATCGTTGGGATGTATTGCACCTTTTTCTTCCAGATGTGATTCACATAACCCCCTTTTTGTTTTTGGTGTCTTGATAATGCCTGAATAGGCGAAACGTCGACTGGTAAGTGGGTGTATTTTTGAAACATAAGGCTTTTCATTGTGGTTTTTCCCATTTGCATTATAATAAATAATAGTGTTTCTTTTTGAGTTTTTGGCTCTATTTTAGTAAGAAGGCTTAAGTCTCAATATTTTTTTATTTTTTTAAACCTACCACAACAACCCATGAAGTGTCTCAGGTGCAGTCTCTTTACAATGTTGGAATCTTGACCCCCTCTTTGGTACCTCCTGACCCCAATAGACCATGGGGTGTATTGACCATTCTACCTGAATGACCTATTTCTTACAAAAGGTCATTTGTTCATTATGCATATGTATTATTATAATTCCTAACTGCGCGGTACGATACATATTAATATCATACATCATTTTAAATTCGACATTGAAAATATGTGGTTTATTTTTTTAATAAGCTTGAACTTGCCCTGGCAGCAATCAATGTCAATCTAGCTTTTATTCAAAGGATTACAAATTTCTCTTATACTATGTAGCGTTTATTATTTACTGTCCAGAGAATAAGTGAATAAATGTAGGTAAGTATTATAGTTTTATATTATTATTGAGACATAAGAGAGGCGTGATAACTTAATGATGTAAACGGTAATGCTGTTCTGAAGGTATAGAATTCAATTCCAGCTGTGTCAGATGAATCTTAAACGCCGAGAATGAATCCTATTCGGATCTCGTCTCAATCAGCCACTATAAAATGTGTTCTCATAATTGGCGGATAACTTGGCGATTAAGAGTGATCTCGGACCAATAACTCCTCTGCATAAAAGTTTTCCTAGAAACAGTAAAATCCTGTACTGAAGCTAAGACCCTTTATGGGGTGTGGTGGTGTAGGTATTTTTTTACTTTGATTGAGGCATCATCATCACACGTCGCTGATTTTCTTTCTAGGTCTAGGTCTAGATCTGCCATCGCATTCTAGGCCTGCTTCTTCCTCTTTCTCCATCAGGACGTCCCTCCATGATCAGCTTTGGTAGCCTTTTTTTTTATCTATTCTGTGAACATGCCCCAACCATCTTAAGCTTTTCTAATGCTAGAAACTATACCAGGTTCTCCATATAGGCCTTAAGTTTTTGATTCTTGGTTATGCGGAAACTATTTCCTCTCCCAAGTATTTAATAATTTCTCCTGCTACTTGGAG
Source organism: Arma custos (assembly GCA_037127475.1). Lineage (NCBI taxonomy): Eukaryota > Metazoa > Arthropoda > Insecta > Hemiptera > Pentatomidae > Arma > Arma custos. The sequence continues at coordinate 13,120,068 of CM073762.1, read as the reverse complement.
TCCACGCCTCCCCATTATACATGACCACTGGGCATATTCTACGATAATGTTTAGCTTCTTGGGAAGATAACACTGTACTGTATACTCTATTCATTAAAATATCTATCATCTAAAATAACAACCCTTCGTGTTGAAAATACCATTCTCTCTAAAAAAATTTATTATGAAGTATATCGAGGTCAATTAACTACTATACTAGCAGTAAAGGCGGCCGAAGAAATCAAAGTACCATTTTAGCAGCCTTGGATCTGATGCGAAACGGGTTGAATTCCGAAAAGCGAGTGTTGAAATAAACCTCCTGGTATTTTACCAACAACAAAAATATATGAACCTGAAACAATTGTAAATAAACTCATTTTCATTGTAAGGTTGTCCCACCAATGTTTTAAAAATGGTATATAATTTAAAATAAAACAGAATATTTAAAAAAAAAAATCTCGTGGTAGATCTCGGGTGAAGTTTGTAGAGGTTGATAACCTTCGGAAAACCTTTCCTCTTTTCCTTAATAGGTTGAAAGAGGATGTTTAACAAAAAAAAAGAAGTGTCTTTTATCTACAATAATTGGCAAATAAGCAGTCGGTATATTCTTAGATTTTTTTTGTAATTTATTTAATTTACAGTATTATTTTTTCATATTTAAACTCGAAAAAGAGAAAAAAAATATTCAGCCGAGCCTAAAAGAGAAGCTTTTAGAAATTCATGAAAATATGATGACTTGCAGAGAATTATTATGAACATGAGGGTGAGGTCAAAGTGCTTTGAGATGGAAATTTTAATAACACTTGATATACATCCCTTAATTGTGCCCTAGCCCAAAACGTTCTCGAAATTAGCCAGCACAATTTCACCGTGGCTACATCTCAATAAGGGCACAATTAATATGAAATGTTAATTAAGCAAATACCATCCTTAAATAAGAAAACAAATTTGTATTTTCTTTAATGAAAATGAGTAAATATACAAAAAGAAGGCATGAAATATTAATTGGAATGCAATTGGAAAATTTTAAAAAAGCAATGTCTTTTCTTTTGGGGTATGTCTAAATTGTCGAAACATTGTCTGTTTTTTTTTGTTACATGATAGAGACTTAAGACATTGCTTTTTTAAAATTTCCCAATTGCAACAATAATGTTGAACGTCTTGGAGTGAGTTAGCTGTTTCCATTTGATGAGTCTGTTTGGACTGTTGATGTGATGTGTGCCTTTTCAAATCTCATAATAATTATCGGAAGGTCGAAATGGATTAAAATTATATTTTAACTGATTAATAACGACAAGAAACAGCTAGCCGTTTTAGACTACTTAAAGATTTACTAGGCAAACTCCCTATGCTTCTAATTGATTACAAAAGACTCATATACATGACAATTATGAGACACATCTGGACTTACGGAGCAGAGCTTTGGGGCTTTAAAGAATCCTTCGTAAAATCCTCAATGCTCCTTACGTTGTTAAGGACAATGTCATCTGTAATGACCTTAATGTCCCATTAGTTACTGATTTGGCCATAATCCAATATCAATCCTTTCATGACAAACCCCCAAGTTACAAACCTAGCTACTTCCTCGATTCCCTATAACCCTTCGAGGCGTCTGAAAGGAGCGTGACCTCGTGAACTGCTAAATTGAATCTGCATTTGAGTACTACCAGAGATAGTTTATTCACTTCCTGATATTTCACGTCATTAAGTATCATCCATTCTGTTTTCTTGTATTTTATTATCATAGAGTTGTATATTGAATTATTTAAAATTTAATTAGTTAATTAATTCCATAATCTGCTTTAATACTCCCTATACTATTGTGTATTTGTCGTTGGGATGAACTAGCCACCGCTCTAGGCTAAACAGTTAATCATTGTAAAAGTGGGCAGTGATAGGAGCGTCTTTGATGGATTGTGATTAGTCGCTCTGGATCCATCACTTAGCGCTCTAGGATCCTCCATCAGCTATCGCCCATATCCCCTTTAATATTAATTAAGTACTAATTAATGGCCACAATCAGGCTAAAGATACATCATTTATTATTTAATTGACAGTATTTAACGACATTTCTTTATTGATCAAGGTCTGTTATATTGGTAATTTTATTCGAGTGATGTATCAATTTTATCATTAATTTATGAAGTGTTAATGGCACAATTCGAACATTAAAACGAGCTAAATAACCTCAAACATTCATGATACACGTGCAAGCTATGTAAACAAAATAACAGTGGTCACAAACAATGACTTCTGTACATAGAAATGCCAGTATGGACATAAAAAATACTTAATTTAACTTAAATATTTAAATTAACTAAAGAAAAGCTTCTTATTTTTGATAATCAATTACTAGAAAAAGTGTCATAAATATGAACAACTGATTATCGATTGTATTCAGAAATTAAAGTACCATGTTTTTTTTAATTTAAATTATCAAATGCGTGGATGAAGACTAATGATATCAATATCTAGTTTCTTTCGCATTGATACGATTAAAAGTTTATGCGAAGGAATAAAACAGCAATTGATTAAAATATTGGGAATAAAAAATGTACAAAGGAAGGTATTATAGTGTTTGCTATGTGAATAATATTAGAAAACGAAGGCTTTCTACATGAATATGAAGATATTGCTATGTATCGTACCGGGCGGTATTATATTTTTTTTTTTAAGAACGATTTATTCATATTTACAACTGTAATTATAGTACATCAAGTAAATCTGCTGTATGAACAAATGACATGAAAAAAAAAAACACTTGTGGAGAAATTACCCATTGATAGCACTCCAACAAAGTTCTATAATAGAAGGTCTCGAGGCCATCTTCTTTTCAGACGCCTCGGAGGGTTATCAGGAATAGTATGGGAAGTAAGTTGAGAGACTAGCGGATTCAAGTGTGTATGGAGCTTGTCATGGAAGGATATGTATCTAATTTGGGCCAAATCAGCAACATATGGGATATTAAGATCATGGTGGATGAGTTTTTTTTTTACATACTAAGGAGCATTGAGGATTTTACGAAGGATTTTGGATTGTAATGATTGGACACGAGATGAATTGGATGGTTTAGTAGAGCCCCAAAGCTCAATTCCGTATGCCCGAATAGGTCTGATAACTGTCATACAAATGAGTCTTTTGTTATTAATTGGGAGCTTAGAGCGTTTGTCCAGTAAATGTTGAAGTAGGCGAAAACGTCGAGCAGTTTCTTGTCTTTTAAGTCTTGTCTGAGGATATTATAAAAATAAATATATATTCGCGCGATGAGCATATGGACGTTTGCAAGAAATAGGGAGCCCGGGTAGAATGGTTCAAAGTGGGTCAACAGATAAGCAAGGAGGAAGCTACGAAGAGAAGAGGAAGGAGGAACGATGCCGCAGAAGATTCCGAAGGCGACCAGGCCGAGGTCCTACCTAAAGTAATCTACCCCTGTCTCGTAGATAAGTTGTAATTTAAGTCCTGTATGTATTTTATGGCAATCCCATATTACATAAAATGAATGAATCTTTAAGTGTAGTTCTCATGTATATATTAAATCATTAAACGTTTTTCATGTTGTATGACTATATATATTTATTATTATTCTTCTGGTGCTTACTTAACCCAGATGCACTACATATTACAATAATAATGATAAGCTTTATTTTTTCCTCTTTCTTCTATGTACATTTTTTACATGGTTTTAAAAAGAAAAAAGACCCTTCTTTGGGGATAAGCCTCTCCCAATTTACACCAGCTACGTCTGTTCCAAGCAGAACGGTGCCATAATACACTCCGATGAAGTTTTGTATGTCGTCCCGCCATCTCGTAGCTGGTGTCCCTCTCTCCTAGTACTGGATACCAATCCGCTGTTGCTTTAGCCCAATGTGTTGATCCCATTCTTGCAATGTGTCCAGCCCACTGCCATTTAAGATCAGATACTGTCTTGAGAATATCGCGCGTACCAGTCAGCTTCCGTAGTTCTGTCTTCTTTATTTTCTCCCTTCTACTTTTCCTTAACATACTTCGCTCCATTGCACGCTGAGTGATTGCTAGGGATTTAGTTATATCGTTATTTAGACTCCAAGTTTGGCATCCATAAGTTAAAGGGGGAATGATGCAAGCATCAAAAACTTTTCTCTTGTGATGTATGGCCATGTTGCTTTTGAAAATATTTTTGTGTGACCAAAATTTGGACCATCCTATTTTAATCCTTCTATTCACCTCTTTCTCGGATTTATCTGCAAATGATATGAGTTGCCCTAGGTAGATTGTTTTTTTTAACCCATTGGAGTTTGCTGGTACCGAGGAATATTTCTTCTTCTTCGGCATTTGTCATCAAGACTCATTTCTTAAAATTTATCTACAGCCCAGCTTCATTTCCTAGTAGGACCAGCTCTTCTAGCATTTTCTCCAATTCAGATGGTGAGTGTGAAATGAGAAGTACATCATCAGCGAATGATGCACTACATATTTATGAATAATATATTGAAGGGTTAAATAATTAGTAAATTGATAAACACACCTCTAGGAAATTACCCAATGAAGAATAAAGTTTGAAATAATAATTTGAGTAATTAGTTTAAATGATTACTCTAGTATCCCAAAATCAGTAAGAATACTTTTTTATATTAACACTTTATTGAAATATTACAATCTGCCACTTATGGGCAATAAGTAATAGTGCTGTGTAGCTTACAGTCATTCCATAACAAAACAATAATATAAACAAAATAAAATAAAATAAAATAAATAAATATATACATGCGGAAAAATATATACATGCGGTAACAGAAAGAAATAATGCGGTAATAATAATATTAAAGTAAAATAAATAATAAAGTAAAATAAATAATAATAATAGTAAGAATACTTAAAGTATATTCAAGGATATAAAACATAGCAATATTTTTTATATGTAAGATTTGAAAAATAAGTATAAGGGTTGTTCTTGTTGTAAATATGTTGATTAATATCTTTATTTGCACACCTTGAATTATTTTATTAATTTACATAATGTTTTATTAAATTAATCCTTCAAAAATACTGCCGTCCCCTAGCATAGACGTGCGGCCATTGTACTGTCTATTTGGCTAATCGCTATAATATAAAGTCTGTAATGAAAAAAATAAATAAATAGTCAGTAATTAGCACTGACAACAGAAGCAGAAACTCAATAATTTGGAATAATCATATTCTTTTTTTAATTCCTCCCTCAATTACCCCTCAATGCATAGATCATTTGTATTTTAGATTTTTCGTAAAAATATGACATTTAACTATTACAACTAAAATCGTTTTTGGGAAACGAAAATTTCAACCAGTTATTGATGTTTCAAGTTATTATTAGTACGAATTGCACAATTATTAAACATCGTTTTTGAAATAAATAGGATTCTTATATCAATGAAATTTTAACTATTAAACTTAAGTCGATTAAAAGAAATTGTATAACTCATGAATAGGTCGCTAGGTGTCGCTAGTCTCGGACATGTTGCTGTCGCAAATCCACAAGTTTACCCTCAACCAAAAGTCGCCAAAGTTTTTATTTCAAAAATACATAGGATCGTTAATATTTTGGAAGAACCCAATTTAAATCGATTTTTATTTATAATTTTCTATAATTTATGATATGAATGTTTTCGTACTATTTGTTATATTAAAAACAACTCGTAAGTAACGAAGATACAAAAGGGGTTGTGTATACACAAAATGGTCTAACTCAAACAGCCAGAAAACCAGATGATATTTGCTAGAGATACCGTTGTGGGGCGGGGGAGATGTAAATGGAGAAAACTCAAACGAAATAATATTTGCCCTTGAGTTGAAGGGGAGAGCCTACCCACTTTGTATAAAAAGCAGTTTATTCAGAGCCACCGCGCACTGGTGGAGGGAAGGGCAAGTAGAGGTAGGAGTTTTGTGGAGGGGGGATCTAGGGGGGGGGGTCGGAGAGTTTAAGGGAGGATTTAATCCTGGAAATAAGAGAGAGCGAGAGCGAGAGAGAGAGAGATGTAAGGAGCAATCTGGTTGGTTGGCCCGGCAGCCAATTCACTGATTGGATTGAAGAGAGATCTCTTTGCAAAGGTTCGGGCTCTGCGTGGACGTGAACGAGTGCGAGGAAGGTCACCACAACTGCAGCGAGGAGATCGAGACCTGCCTCAACCTCAAAGGATCCTATCGCTGCGCCTGCGCCTTCGGCTACTCCTGGTATCCTGACAACGGGTCCTGCGTCCCTATGGAGGCTATCCTGAATCGCGTCAGTGAGGTTGGTATTATAAATGTATAAAATAATTACCAGAGTTTAATAGAAAAACCAAAAAAAAAAATAATCCTTTAAAATACTGTAACAATGCTCAACTGTCAACGTTTTGGCAATCTATGCATCGCACCTTCAACAGAACAATGTCATAACCAATATTTTTCAATAGAGTTGAAAGAACCGTTTTCATTCCACATTCATTATTAAAAAAATATATTGGTATTTTTAAAAAACGGGGCGAACACGCTAAAATAAGCTGTAATGTATATTCGCCCCTTCTAAGAAACAACGTCACGACTCAAGAACCCTATTTTTATTAGATTTGACATTTGCATATGATTTAAAAAAATAACAGTTTGGGCATTGGTAAAGCAAAGCATTCCTACATTAATTGCGTTGTTCCCGTTCGCTTCACACAGTTCCCGATGAATTTCTATTGGTTTTAAGTTTTTTGCCAACAAAAATCGAATCACAGGCCGCACCTCACAACTGGCGGGATTTCGGATTGTAGAACAAATTGCAAATTTCGATATAAAAAAAGGAGTAGCGCGGAGATGTTCCCGTTGTCACAGCTGGATGCTGACTGAGGCGCCAAGCACGAACACACCAATTCATACGCTATTATTGCGCGCTTAGCATCAGGTGGAAACGTTCCTTGCTTTCTGAATATATTTTATGTCTTGACTTCTAGTTAGCTTTGTAAAATATGAATTTCTGCCTTTAATTCTACCTAAGGATAACTAATAATAACTAAAAAAGAATTTATTGATTTCTTCTGGTGTAGACCATGTTGATAAATTTTTCGCCAACGTTTCGCCAGCCATGCTGCCGTCTTCTTCAGGGCTGAAATGAAAATTTCTCATTCTTTTGTAATAACAGTGGCCGTGGAAACCTAAGAGAGTATTTAAGAATATTTTACTTGCAGTGGAAATGAATATATGACTGTCTAGATAAGTAGATACAATACATAACGCGCTATCCACGAATCCTACATTTTGTTAAATCTAAATATATCATTAGTTAAATATTTTAATTTTAAACCTATGATGTATATTTCATTGTTTGTATGTTTGTGTTACTATAATAATTTATCTGAGAAAATATATTTATCCTTTGAAGGCAACATTAGTACATCTGCCGGAAAAACCAGAGTTGCCAAAGAAGCCAGGCCGAAAGAAATATCTTAAAAAGTTATATTTCTGGCGCCGGGAACAGCCGAATGAAGAAGATACAACGATTCTAGGGACCAACATTCAGGTCGTAACCAAACCGTATTACGTATCATATATATTTATTTATATTTTGAAATGGATTTTGTTTGAATAAGAAAATTCGTAATGTCAGGAACTATTCAAATGGTATTTTTTTTTATAATTACGAATCATATTTATTAAAATATAATTTAGCAATTCCTTCAATTTATGCATGTTTTCGTTTATGTAAAAACATTAAAATAAATCATTTTTTAGACAAATCTTTATTTAGTTTCCATATAAATTAAATTAAAAGTAAACACATGTATAGGTGGAAGAGAACGGTCCGGGCGGAGCTCAATAAGTTTCTCTTCGATAGGGAGAAATGTTTATTAAATAGCCAACGTTTCGACCCGCTTTGCAGGTATTCTTCAGGGTTAGAAGTCAGTTGTTTTCCTAAAATATTCATGTAACTCATTTATGTATAACTTAAGATGCTGTCCTTTAGTTGTCGTATCCCATGTGTAATTATAATGCCACTGATCCATATTTGTAACTGATTGTCTGTGTTTCAAGTACTATATCTGAGTGTATAAAAATACAAAAACATACAGGTTTAAATCAAAATATTAAACCACAATGGTACACTTTTTTCTTTTTTTTTTTTTTTTTTAGGCTTAAAGACTTTATTGTCAAAGTCCTATTTTGCCAGTTATGTTATGTATTTACTTAGTGCACTGTTAAGTTGGTTGCCAACAGCACGCGGTTTTTCCCAGGCGGTCACCCATCCAAGTTCTATCCACGCCCGACGTTGCTTAACTTCGGTGATCTGACGGGAACCGGTGTTTTCAACGTGGTATGGCCGTTGGCAACATGGTACACGTTTAAATACACTCTAACCCTATCAAAATATAGAAATGTACAACTTCTTTACCACTTTTTAATTTACCAGATTGTCTCAAAGCTATTGAAAAAATACTCTTATTTGTGGAGCTGGAAAGCCTCGAATAATTTGGCCCTGTCTTGAGTTATTAAAAAATAAAACTCTCATCATGGATTTTTTTTTAATTCCATTTCAAGTAACAAGTAAAATTTTTTTTTTTTTTTTTCGAATCTATTTTTGTTTTAACTTCATATTTTCTATTAAAGCAGAAATTGAGTACCTCAGTGAGAAAGGCGCTTTTGGACCTGGGTTTGAAACCGACTGTAGCAGATAAATTACAATTTTTTTTTTTTTTATATTGACCCAGTTGTGGATCGATCCAATGGGATCTGCAGACTATACTAAGGTTCACGCCAACGTTAGTAATTTTACGGATGAGCATGTCTTGATAAGACAGTGCACGTCTGTACCATGTACCAAACCTTTCATGGGTTATGGCAGTACAGTTTTTTTTTTAAATATTTTTATAAGAAATAGCCTAAATGAATGTGCTGATCAAGTGCTATCACAAAGGGACCTTACTCTGTTTAGGACCAGGTGTTCCCCAGCTCCGGAAGGTAGAGGAGATTTGGCAGGGGGGGGGGGGGCGGGCATTTCCATATGAAGGGAACTAGCTGATGAGTGACAGTGGGGTCCAGTACACTACACCTCCAATCAGTAGAGACTAGTCCAGGCGAGTCACTACACCTGCAATCAGTACCCTCTGTCGGCATAAATGTTATTACTGTTATCTCTCTCTCTCTCTCTCTCTCTATATATATATATATATATATATATATATATATATATATGTATATATATGTATGTAGGATAGTCATAATCGAAAAATAAGCTCTATTACAATTTCAAGTGCTATCTTGCCACACCTAGAATTTAGTCAGACCACATGAAAAAAAAATACTGCAATCAGAGTTCTTCTTTCATTCTCTCAGGCCAAGACACTGATTGCCTTGAGTACCAGTCTTCAAACTCTTAATTATTAGAAGGATAGATCATTATGTAAGTCAATTCCTGCTAAACGGATTCAGTCCGACTCTGTACGCTGCTGCGCTCACAATACCTTTCTCCAACGACGTTGCTTTCCTTTACACGAGACTACAAAAAAAATTAGAGAACCGATTAGAGTGCAATGTCTCAGTTACTGTTTTTTATTTTCTGAATATTACAATGTTTGTAATAATACAAAATAAAGTAATAATACAAATGTCAATGTCATAATGATATAATATTATTTTTGTATCATTGAAGTATAATTTGTAACATGGGGGTTGGTATGTCATTCGAAGGGCTGAGAGTACCCACATAATTAGAATAAATTTAGAGGTTAATTCCAAGGACATGACAATAAAATGTTTTTCGAATCCTGAGAGTGAGACGTCATAGATAGACTGAAATCATATACGATTTTTATAGAAACCCCTTTATGAAGGTTCTGCTCTGATAATTTTAGCTGTTGAATTAATTTTCTCAGACTATAAGGAGGCTGGCTAGAATATGGATCCTTCTTGAGAATGCAGAAGGGCCATTATAAATTATGGAGATTGGCAAAGTAAAGACATCTTGGGAAGATATCGAGTGAAGATTGTTTGTTGAAGGCGCTACAAGTGGACGCAAGTTAGTTAACATAACGGACACTTATTAGAGCGCCAAGAGCTCTTCAAACAGATTCGAGCCTTCTAAACCGCCAAGGGTAAACTCTTCCTTCTCCTAGTATCTCTACCGCCTCCTAAATCCGAACGGCATCGTATATCCTCCCATATTTGTCTCGCCCCCTTAGCGAGGACATTACCTACTTAAGATTTTGTATACAGTGTATAATGTTGTTCTCGTAATTTTATATAAGGATTCATCAGTGATTTCTCAACCATTGTAAGAAAAATATAGTCCTAGTAAATGATTCCAATGAAGCTTCAGATGCCATTAAAGCTTTTTTATGAGATAATAAAAAAAACAATAGAAAAGTTACTTTATTCTGGGACTATACCGTTTTTAATATAGAAAAAGTAACATAAATGTCTTAGAAAATAAATGGCAAAAACAATCAAAGAAAAATTATAACGCCCACAACACTTAAAAATATTACTTTAGGTAAAAACCAGAATAAAAAATAACGAATTAAAATATGATCGCAACAAAAATAGTCTAATGTTTTTATTTATTGAGTTTTCCCAAAGTTGGGGGTTTCTTCAACCAAATTTTATGACCATAATTCTTTCCTGTATATTTCTATATAGGCTCAGAGAAACTTGTTCATTCTGGCCATATCCTGGCATGTCTTCCTGAACTTAGTCAATCCATGAGATTCTTGATAAAAAAAACTAATAATAATACAGGGGATACCTAAATAAACAATAAATACATTTAAAAAAAACAATAAAAATCCAAATAAGGAATTGTTAAAAATGATGTTTAAAGGTGAGTAAAAATTCATGGTTATGTCTTACTTCGGAAGGGGCGTAAAATTGGTATCCCGCGCTTTTGCGATGTCAGGTACTCGTTTAAGATCCCTATCCTAATTTAGAATAGAATAATAATTTTATTCTGGGACCAGGTCCCTTAAGAATAACAAAAGTGTACAGAAATTATTAAAAATATATCTGGCCAAATGACTACATGATTGGAATACTGCAATATTTACATAAAAAACAATTAAATATGAACTAAAGGGTATGTTCTGGTAGAGAATAAAAAAAAAGTAATAAAAAATGACATACTAATTTATAATAAAAATAAATTGGCTAGTGGAAAAATAAATAAGTAGATGAGAACATCTAATAAAAAATAATATCATTATGAGTGGGGAATATTTACAGTAATTCATCAATCAATTGTGTTGAATATAGCTATTTATTTTCTTTCATTAGAGAGCATCTTTTTAGGAATTTAGAAGATGTAGGAATAGTTTGGATTTGAATGTGAATAATGAAGATGCATGACGGATATCGAGTGGGAGTGAGATCCAAATAGTGGTTTATATAAGAGGTTCCAATGAGAGGTTTATATATGAGTATACAGGCTTCTATACAGGGTATTATTATGTCTTAGAGGGTATTATTATGTCTTGATTACATTTAATTAATTAATACAATAAAATTAACAAATGAGAAAGAATTAAGGAGAGAAAAAATTACGAATTACCTCAAGCGATAACATTTAAAAAAAAAAAACAGAGTACAAAGAATAAAAAAATACTTTTTTATAATTATTGGTCATTTTTTATGAGTTATAAATATTTTTATTTTTTAAAGGGTTCAAATCCCGGTCGAGGGCCTATCTTTTCTCTTTAAAAAATAAAAATAAAAAAATACCATAGAAATAAAATTACAATATTATAGAGGGAAATAATAGATAATTACATGTGTATTCTAATTACAATGTCAAGTAGAAAAAACAAAGCAGATAATCAAAACAAAAATACAAACAATATCAATTAAGATACCTTGTTTTTAAAAAAAACCTAACTGGAAGAGTGGAGCGTCAATGATATAAATATACTTATATATAAACAAAAACACATCATTCATTTATCAGTTACAATATTTAAATCTGAAAACTGAGTATGTTATTTCCGATTTTTTGGGAATTGTAAGGATATAAGGTGATTAAATATACGGGATTTGAGGATTGAAGGATTATTAAAACGAAGAATGGAGGGAGGTATAGAGTTCCAAAGGGCCGAGGATCGGATAAGGAAAGCTCTATCGATAGCTGTTGTTCGGTGGGATGCTGTATATTGGTCTGAGAGCCGAAAACGTATGTTACGGGAGTGGACCGAGGTTTTGAACTTAAGGAGATCGGTAATGTATGATGGTCGGCGGGATTGAATAACTTGATAAAGGAAAGATGCCAGGAAATAATTACGGCGATAGGAAGGGTAAAGCCACTTCAACTCTTCGTGATTTCGGGTGATACGGGAGGCTCTTGGAATTTCAAAGTTAAAATGAACGAAGCAATTGATCAACCGTTTTAGTTTTGCACCAAATGTATAATAATATGCAATACTAATCCATAAACTGGTATAAGCCAGGTATCGACTAGCTGTGACAAGTCTTCTTCCCTAGTCGTAAATAAGTCCAGGCTGGATCCGAAGCAGATCGAGGCGGAGCAAAACTTTTCTGCTTTAGCTCTTAATTCTATCCTGTTTCCGATTACTTTTCTCTTTTAGGAAATGGCACTTGTTCAACACCGTTTAATAATTTCAATTATTCTTCTCATCTCTTCCAGACACCTCTCATCAATTTATTACATTTAACCTCCCATTTACATACACCATGTACTGGGTAGCATAAGGAATAAAATGCACACAATATGAGTACATTTGACAGTTTCATTCGGAAAGTCCGTTTTTTATTTCTAAATTTAAAAAAAAATTAATTTATTGATATTTACAACTGTAATAATATTACACCAAGTAAATTTGCTGATATGAACAAATGACATGAAAACAAAAAAACACTTGTAGAGAAATTACCCATCGGTAGCACTCCAATAAAGTTCTATAGTAGAAGGTCTCGAGGCCATCTTCTTTTCAGACGCCTCAGAGATCTTATCAGGAGTAGTATGGGAAGCAAGTTGAGAGACTAGCGGATTCAAGTGTGTACGGAGCTTGTCATGGAAGGATAGGTATCTAGTTTGGGCCATATCAGCAACATATGGGATATTAAGATCATGATGGATGAGTTTGTTTGTGACATAATAAGGAGCATTGAGGATTTCAGGAAGGATTTTGGATTCGAGATGAATTGGATGATTTAGTAGAGCCCCAGAGCTCAATTCCGTATGTCCAAATAGGTCTGATAACTGTCATGTAAATGAGTCTTTTGTAATTAATTGGGAGCTTAGAGCGTTTGTCCAGTAAATGCTGAAGTAGGCGAAAACGTCGAGCAGTCTCTTATCTTTTCAGTCTTGTATGATATTTAAAATTCAAAATGGATTTAGTGGATTTCTGTTGTTTACCATGTTTATGTTTACAGATAGTAATGAGCTGCTATTAATCCTATCTTTTTTTTAATAATATTTACATCATTACAATTGGACAAACATTGTTAAGTATGCCATCAAATGCGATCGTGGAAACACGCGATTTTCGTATACTCTTTTAAGGAGTTTAAACTTGGACACTCGGCAGCCCAAGCTCCATGAACCATTTCCAACACATTCGGGAAATGATGTAACGAACATTGTAACTAAAACGCCTTTGGTTTGAGACATTTTCGGCTGGCGATACAAATTATTTCATACATGATTTATTTATCCTGTCTGCCATGAGGTGAAACCATAACATCCATTCCTGACTTATTTCCAAAAAATGTCCATATTTTGAGAAATTTGGACAACTAACTACCATAAAGGAAACATTTTTGAAAATGATTTTCAAATCAAAAACGCACTTTCAGCCTTTATTTCACCTCAAAACCTTATATTCTTCAGTTCTCTGAATGAAAATTTGATGTTACATTGGTGAAAATGTGTAGAAAATGAGGGTAAATGTGTTGAATAAAAATGTTTTAATTTCATATAGTTGTTTCACTAAATATTCTTTCCTTTGAAAGCGGTCAATTTATATGTCATATTCTTCCTTCAAAATAACTACGACATAACTGAAAAAATGGCAATATTGAGCCAAGCTTTTAGTAGCAATTGTATGGATTGAAGCTTTTTAATTCAGAGGCAATATCAAATATTTCCTTCCTAATATGTTTTTCTTAATAAAGTCATATTTTGAATTATATCACGTTTAAAATTGAAGTTTTATGGGAATAATGACAAATGGTAAAAGAAGTTTTTACAGATTTTCTAATGATCAATAAAATAATTGCAATACCATTTTTAGAATAAGGGTGCTTTGGTTTACCACTACCCATTTTTTAACTCGCATGGAATTTACAAATAGCTATATTGAAAAAATAGGTTTTTTGATTTGTGACGTTATCCTTTTGAAAATTTATTAAAAATAAATTCTTATGTTATGAGTATTTGTTTTAAATTATATTTTCTTTTTAATTTATGAATGTGGAACGAAAACGATGACATTTGATTGTTTTCACCAAGTATTTGTGAACTGCGATATGGTAAAAAATATTTATACCGACCTATGTTCATAAATGCTCCCTAGGTAGTTTCTCCCCCCTCTCCCGTTTGAAAATCCATTATGGCCTATAATGTGCGCTTTGGAGGGCGTGTAAAAGAGGGCGCTAGGAGTACGTTTAGCGCTAATATGTCGACAGCGGGTGCAGGATATTGCTGTAGGGGGGAGGGTTAGGGGGTGTAGTAAACGATAACCGGCGGCTAAGCGATTTCCGATAGAGTCCACCTTCCAGCGGTCATCCTCCATGTTATGCTAGTAGACTTCTGGGTCTTCAGGAAGCGGCCCTGGTCAGTATCAGGATCTGGGGTCTTCACGGATCCTAGCCTACAACGTCATTAATTGGGGATTGAGGGAGATCTCGGAAATTACCTTGAACAAAAGTTAGGTTAGAAGCAGTGCAGCCTGTACTAAGTACTGAACTCAAGACCCTTCTAGAGTTATAATGGTACCTATTTTCTTTTTTAAATTTAAACTTCTTTAGCCCCGTTTTTAGTAGGAGAAAACTTATGGGTTCGCGTCAACATGTTCGTCACTAATTGCGCGACTGGTGACGCCTAGCGGCCAGTGTATGATGTATACAATTTCTATTAATCAACTTTAGTTTAAAGGTTTATAAAAATTTAAGTATTATTATCTCAATTAAATTATTGATATGATGTACAAAGTTTGTGCAGCCCATCGTATGTGTTGATTCATAAATAAACTAATTGAAAATGTATATATAACTATTGTAATTGCAAATAATAATAATTGATTTAGAAATTCGAAAAAAAACACAATCATTTTCAAGTTTTGAGTTTTACATTCTGACTGCCTATTTAATATTTGTTTTATTAAAAATTTTTAGTTTTATTATTATTAGTTTCCATCCAGTATCCTAATTTTGAAAATTAAAAAACCTTCTTATTTTAAATTTTATTTATATTAAAATATTTATTTATTTCCTCAAAATTTAATTTATCTTTTGGTTATAACATGAATGCTGTAATTTCTAATTGGTAGAAAAATCCTATTTACATAAAGTAATCTACTTGGTTATATAACGCCGTTTAGTTGTGTGTATACTGACCCGCATTACACTAGTTTTACAGGCGTAGTATACCCACACCAACTGAAGGCGTCTGAAACTTAACAGGTATATTTTAGTTACACTGAAATATATTTGTAGATTTTAGTGTTCTTAATATATTTTACTTTTTTATTTTTCATTTATGTAAGCCCATTGCCACGAAAACGGCCTTTATTTTTTGTTTATTCTTTCAAATTTACTAAATAATCAAATGTACTTTAAGTTGAAATTTTTACGCTCGAGGCTCCGTAAAAAGACTTTGATTTTTCAAGAATAATTTTTTTATGAGAAATGTTTAAAAAAATTTAAAATAAATGACAATTGTAATGTTAATTTATTTAAATTCGATGTCAGGATTAATGAAACACCAATCACCTTGAGAAGTTTAATAGTCTTAATTGAAATTGAGTAATTTCAACTGGATTTCTAAAGTTCTTCTTCCAAAGGTTTAAGGTCTTCATCATCCAGACTTAGCTATTCTCTCCCTGACAGTTTTGATCCTTGACAAACTTGCAGTTAATTATGAAAATTTACTTTCTATGGCACTGGCTATATTAAAAATCCCAATATTTTTAATATCTTCATGTTGTGTTGAAATTTGCTGTTAATAATAAAAATATACGTTTGTAACGGTAAAACAATATGTTTATATTTTTTTCTGGCCACAGAATCGAAGATTTGTTTGCATATTTTAAGTATATTACTAACTACCGGATTCTAGCCAAACATTTTATTTAATAATTATAATTAATCCAACAGGCAAGCGTTTAGAGGACTATGTTTCTCTGCTCGATTCCAGGAGCAATTGCAATCGAATTGTTTAGATTTATAACAGCCAAATCTGTAAGATATGTAAGACCTTCCTATGACACACCCAGCCTCTATAAATCGGATACTCTTAATTGCGGAAAATGCCTGAAGTTGTATGGCGTAACTTTTTTTTTTTGTTAATTGAGTAGTATTGTTGAATGAGAGCTAACATTTTTGAACAAGAATTTCATAAATATATTGAGTATGACATCTGGATCAAAAACAGATAAAGTTGAGGTTTTTCAAAGTTAAGTGAAATTAAGTATTTTGAATTGGATTCCGAAGTTCTTCTAAAGGTTTAAGGTATTCATAATCGAGCCTTAGCTGTATTCTTCGCTACAGTTATAGTCCTTGACAAACTTGTAGTTAATTATTTTTATAAAATAAACTATTCTGCCCGAGCTTTAATATTTAAAAAAAAATTATTTATCGATATTTACAACTGTATTACAATAATACAACAAGTAAATAGGATAAGTGTTACATAATGACATGAGAATGACAAGTAGAGATACTTCCCACTGGCAGTACTCAAATAAAAAGTTCAACTAACAAGGTCACGTGGCTATCTTCTTTTCAGACGTCAACCGACTTTTAATAATGAAGTCTGTTATGAAACGATTGATACCGGGTTCGGGCCAAATAAGCTATAAACGGGACATTAAGGTCGTTATGGATGATCTTATTCTTCACAAAATAAGGAGCATTGAGGATTTTAAGAAGGATTTTGGATTGTAGGGATTGGATACGAGAGGAATTCGATGGCTTAGTGAAGTCCCAAAGCTCAAATAGCTCCGTAAGTCCAAATAGGTCGTATGATGATCATGTAGATGCCTTTTGTAGTTAATTGGGAGCTTAGAGCGTTTGTATAGTAAGTGTTGAAATAGCCTGAAATGTCGAGCGGTTTCTTGTCTTTCAGTCTTGTATGAGGATTCCAGGATAATCGTTTGTCGATATGCAACCCTAAGTATCGGATCTGTTCTACAGGCACCAGTGGGATATTTAAAGGATATTGAAGGGCAGGAATTCATTGGTTTAAGACGTAAGGTAAAAGTGATTTGATGCGATTTTTGAGAATTTATTTTAATTCTCCAGTTTTGACGCCATTCTTCAAGATCAGTGATATGGGATTGGAGGCTTTGGGATGCAATAACTGGATTGGTGTTGACTGATAATACTGATAATAATAGACATCATTATGGTTTACTTGGAAAGTTCTATTTGTGAGATAGGATTGAAGGATGAGAAAGTCTGTAGGGGGTCAGAACTTACGGAGTTTGTAGAGCAAGCCCGGATACCAGACTCGGTCAAAAGCCTGTTCCACGTCAAGAAAGACGCCCGAACAATATGATCCACGTTCTAATGCAAAGGAGACTACCTCCACCACACGATGACATCAGCACGATCACGAGCCTTTGTGTGTTTTTCAATGTTTAAGTTAATAAAAAAAATTCAGATATCTTCTTTTTTCTGGTCAAAGATTTTCAGAATTACTGTTGTATTTCTAGAATAATACAACTCCACTTTCCAGCACACACTTGTTAATCAGTAAAAATAATTAAAAAATATTAAACTAATAAAAACAAATTGCCATAGATTAATGTCAGGACAAAATATTAATATGTTGCACTGGCAGCTGAGGGAGTGAGGGATGATCGTGGCAGTTGATGGCTATTCATTGTCAGCTCCGATACAATCCTTTTCAAAGCATCAGTTTTTTTTTCCAACAAAAAACTGATCAAAAAATTGCAAGTCATGCAACAAAAGCAACCCGTTATTACTATAAAAAAGAGAGAGATGATTTGTTTCTGTTGGTACTAATTTGAATAACATATTTTTTCCTGTTTTTTTTTTTTTGTATTTTTTACTTCAATCCATTTATTGAACCGTTTTATACTTCAAAAATCGTAGATGTATGATTAAAACAATTTAATATTAAAAAACAAATTTATTTATTAAAATACAGTAAATAATTATGTTATCTTGTCAATTCATAATATTTCCGATTTCTATGATAAAAAGCGTACTTTGTAATTTATTATTATAAAGTTCAATGTTATTTTATTACTTCCTATTTATGTTGAAATTTCTTCATTTTTAGCAATAAATATAGAATATGTATATAATTAGATATCGTCGACCTAATTATCTATCCTCATCAGACAACATTTAATGTTTTCCTAACATTTATATTGAAGGAGTGATAAGGTATAATCATTTAAAGCTACGTAATTAGAAATAAATACAATGCTTGAAATTTTAAACTCGTAACCACAAATTAGCAATATGTTAATTTATCAACCTAATATGATAAATCATTCGGTATTTTCCCGATATATCCTGATATCGATCTTAAAATTTGAGTATCGAAAATCGATAATTTTTCTATTTTTAAAAAATTAAGAAAGCATCATATTGACAAAAAAAATTATGTATTTTGATTTTACTGCATATATTGGTTGTTAGCCAATATCCCACCTTAAATGTTTCAGTCACTGTTGTCATTTGCTTCTTTTGTTACATATTTGGTTTGTCCGGTTTAATTTCAAATTCCCTTTTGTTTTCTATTTTCTTGAAAAGTTTTCTTATACTTGTGACCTCTATAGTATTCAATTTCATTTCTTAAAGTTTAATATCCAACTCTGAATTTTAAATAGATACAACAGGATTGTCGTTGTTCATTTCCTTAATGCTTAAAGAATAAATATTTTTTTCACATAATTCATTAGCCGGAATTATTTTCCTCTTGCTTCGCATATTCCTTCATGCGTTTACTGGCACGGTCTTCTGATACTCCTATCTTCTCTGGTCTTCCTTCATCCGGAAAATATTCCAGATTTTTCACCTCGTTTGCAAATTTACGAATACTAGTATGTGTTTTCGTAGTATACTTTTTATAAAAATAGTCAATTATCTTCTGGGCCACTCTATGCTTCTTCACTCTGTACAGATACCCGATGCTTCTTTTCACACACTTTATCGATTATTGTATTCATTTATTCCGACTATTACGATAAAATACTATGTAGCTTTTTTAGATTACATAATTAATTTATAATAATTTAAATTTTCCGATCTTATCCTGTTATAAAGACCTAAGGTTGTAATCTAATTGGCAATTGCCCCTACAGTGGCTCTTATATTAGCCGTCGGCTGTGTAAGTCGTGTCCGATCACAAAGACTTCCTCCCCCTCCCCGCCCCCCCAAGTTCCCAATCAATGGCGGCTATATTGCCGGCTCTTCTTCAAACCGTTTATCAGCTTCTTAGTAAAGTCTTAAGTCTTAAGTGTTTAATATATATTATAATTTCAAAAATATAATACTAATACATTAACCTTTCTGTATTACCATATAATAACTTTTTTAACTGAAGTAATATTTAATTATATCTCTTTAGTATTTTGTCTCCCTCTATAAGTTGAATAATAAATATTTTTAAAAAGTAACCAATCTCAAAGTCACCGACTTAAAGACCTATCACTAAATATAGTACTGTTTTTAATATAAATACAAAAAAGAAATGAATCGATTTGAAAAATAAAACAAGCTACAGCTTATTTTAATATTTCGTTTTTAGGGCAGTTATTTTAATTCACAGAATGCAGTAAAATAAGATATATATATATATATATATATATATATATATATATATATATATATATATATATATGGGAGCGGAGTGGCTCAAGGGTAGAGCACTGAGTTGCCATTCCGGAAATCCTGGTTAAAATCCCGCTGCAGGCCATGATTTTTATTTTATTTAGTCTGTTTGCAGCGGAAGATGGATCATATAGGATCTAGGACCCTACTGGGGCCCACCCAGCCTCTATAAAATATTATAAAAATAGGGTACCCAAAATAAGGGGGGGGAAATCTGGCGGTTGAGCGTGACCTAGGACAAGTCACCTCCTTGCAGAAACGTTGTCCATGAAACAGTAGTCTTTACCATGTACTGAACCCCAGACCCGTAGTGTACAGGTTTTGTTGTGGTTTATTTAATGTTAAATACTCGATATATCAAAAAAATACTAAGTGAGTACTCATACTTTAATAGACACACTAGGGAGGACTCAAAATAAGTTCTAAACTGAACTTTAATATCAAGAATAATATCATAGTTGGGCAAACTCATTTTACAAATTCAAACTCTCATAAAACTTTCCAAATTTATGAAAATCGTTATATAAAAACTTCTTCATCTTAGCTCTATCTAATGTATATTTTAAAAAGTATAACTCTGCGACCGATGAAGGATCTTGAGTCCATTACATGGTAGAAACTGTACTGTTTCTAAGCCAACGGTTCTGCTAATAGGAGATATTTCCGAGATCAAGCTTAAACACCAAGTTTCCCCCTAATAATAGTGCCCACTTTAAAGAGGCTGAGTGAGCCTTTCTTTCTTTTTACAGATTAAATAATTCATCTGAGCTATCCTGCTTCTCCCCTGTTAATATTTACTAAATATTTATTGAATAAATAAAATAGCTGGCTCTCCTGTATTATTTGTTACAATATTTGTTACATTCTCTGTGTTGTACAGTAAGAGCTGAAAATATAAACATAAAGAAGGAGAGACAAGAGACATGGAGAGTTATACTTTTGGTGTATATCCTGCTTGGGCTATCTACACAGCATCCCCACCTCCCGTTATCAAAATGATTACTTTCATAACGAACCCATCATTCCCAGCTAGCTCGTCCGGCAGCTGTAAAACCTAATGTCTTTTTTATTTCTTTTTTTTAGATTCGTTTGTCCTCTAGAGGTTTACCATAGACCACAGAAGTAAATAGACAAAAATATTTTAATATTCAGTTTCAACAATAACAATGATTAACAGAAATCTAAGATCAACACGTCCTCAAGGTAGTATCCTTGGTCCATTCCTATATACAGTTTATACAGCTGATATCCCAACTCATCCTAATACGGATACCACGTATGCTGATGATACATGTGTATTATCAGTCAACACCAATCCAGTTATTGCATCCCAAAGCCTCCAATCCCATATCACTGATCTTGAAGAATGGTGTCAAAACTGGAGAATTAAAATAAATTCTCAAAAATCGCATCAAATCACTTTTACCTTACGTCGTAAACCAATGACTTCCTGCCCTACAGTATCCTTTAATAATATCCCTCTGGTGCCTGTAGAACAGATCCGATACTTAGGGTTGCACCTTGACAAACGATTAACCTGGAATCCTCATACAAGACTGAAAAGACAAGAAACCGCACGACGTTTCAGGCTACTTCAACACTTACTAGATAAACGTTCTAAGCTCCCAATTAACTACGAAAGACTCATCTACATGACCATCATACGACCTATTTGGACTTACGGAGTAGAGCTTTGGGGCTCCACTAAGCCATCGAATTCCTCTCGTATTCAATCCCTACAATACAAAATCCTTCGTAAAATCCTCAATGCTCCTTATTTTGGGAAGAATAAGATCATCCATAACGACCTTAATGTTCCATTTATTGCTTATTTGACCCGAAGCCGGTATCAATCCTTTCATAACACACTTCATTACCACTCAAACCCTCTAGTTTCAAACCTAGCTTCCTCTTCAACTCCCGATAATCCTCCGAGGCGTCTGAAAAGAAGATGGCCACGTGACCTCCTTACTTGAACTTTGATTTGAGTACTACCAGTGGGTAGTTTCTCTACATTTCACTATATATCACTTAGCCTATTTACTTGTTGTATTATTGTAATACAGTTGTAGATATCAATAAATAAATTTAAAAAAAAAAACAGATCAACACGGTCGTTGGATATATTTAAAGAAGAAAATTAATATAGAGATTGTTGAACATTAGTGTTTACATAGAGGATATGGGCGAGGGGCGAGGAGGGGGGGGAGGATGTAGTGGTCAAAACTAAACAAACAATAGCTTTGTACTAATTAACGCAACCTTGGCTTAGCTGACCTCCAGCGGTTGTACAAACAAAGTATCAACGTGAAGGATAAATTAAAAACAAAAAGTAATTATTAAGACAAATATGAAACGGAAAATAAGAAAAAAGAACTACGAACCACTAACAGCTCATTTAAATTTATATTGATCATAAAAAATCCATATATTTCAATCATACTTTAGGATTTCGGGATCAAAATCGGATAACTTCATTTCAAAAATTTAATTTTTTAATAGTTTTTATAATCCATGCTTATGCTTCCGAAATCATGAGGTTTAGAACACGACAGAAACTAGCTAAACATGTCAAAAAGTATATTACGAAATTTCAGAGTAATCCAATTTTGACCCTAAAATGATGTAATTATAATAATGATGTAATTCACGGATTTTTATATTTTTATTTTAAAGGGAAAAGATATGCCCCGCCTGTGATTCGAACCCGGATCCTCTGTCTCTCCGTGACTCTTTAACATAAAAATATTTAAAAATTAAAACAATTGACCAAAAATTGTGTATTTTTATAGATTAGTCCTCTTTTTAAAACATTAAAATTATCATTTATAAATCTTTTAGTTACTGACCATAAATTATGTAATTAAGTACCTTAAAATAAAATTCAATTTAATTAAACTAGAGGGTGCCGGACGCCGGACCAACCCCTATTTTACAAATGATACAACTGAGAATTTAATTGTACTATAGTAGGCACTTAACGTTTTAGTAGAGCTAGCCAGATATTATACTAGAAATTGAAGTTCGGCTAAGTACTCATTTCGTACCTCCCCCCCCAGTGGGTCTATTAAATTTTGGGTACCATCTTTGTACTGTTTTAAGACATTGAGCATTCCAAATTAAATAATTTATTGAAATAAATGAATGAAGTATTGAAAAACGAAGGCTCCTGTTTCAGTTTACAGGCTTGAAATGTTTTTGAATAAAATGAAACTCAAAACACCCCACGGATCTGTACCAATACCAAGAATATTTGCTTGTCAAACCAAAATCCGACAGATCACTCGTAACCCAATCCTCCCACCTACGTCTCAGGTTACACCACGGATATTTATCAATCGGCTCAGCTCTCATTGCTTTTTAGAAGTTCGTTCGTTACCAAGGTCTAAAACTTTACAAGACCATTTTAATCTTTTCGGCTCAATCACTTCAATAATATTAACCTAGTGCAGGCTCTGCAATTCCGTGTTGTGTAATCAATTTTAAGAGTGGTCTCAGATCCTTTTTCGGACCAAATATTCTACCTATCACCTTATTTTCGAATACCTTAAGACTTTGATCATCTTTCTACGTTAATGGATACGTTTCACATATAAAATGAACTTTTGGGTGTATGATAGTTTTATATATTCTAAGTTTTAAAAAGCGTTAGCTTTTTAATTTCTATTTAGTTCATCCGGCATTTCATCCAAAAGAAATCTATCAAGTACTAAACAAAATGCCAAACAAAAACTCCCTTCATCCTCCGCCACTTACCTCGGAAAGCTGTTCTCTTTCTTACTCTCATCTATAATTCAATCATGCGCACAACCTATTTTCCGCCCCTTTGGAAACTTTCCACAATTAAAATGATAACTAAGCCTTCTAAACCTGTCACTAATCCTTCATCTTATCGTCCAATTGCACTCCTCCCTATAATGTCTAAATTATTTGAAAAACTCTTCCTTAATCGCATAAAACCTATCCTCGAAAATAGCGGAGTGATACCGAACCACCAATTTGGCTTTCGTTCTTATCACTCTACTGTACAACAGTGTCATCGTATCGTGAATGCAATATCTATCGCTTTTGAGAAAAAAGAAAATACTCAGCGATTTTTTTTGACATTGAAAAAGCATTTGATAGTGTCTGGCACAAGAGCCTTCTCTGGAAAATAAAACCTCACTTACCTCCTACATACTTTTTAATTCTTCAATCTTATTTCCAAGACAGATTCTTCTGTACTTCCGTTGACTCTTCGATTTCCTCCTTCATTCCTCAATACGGGGGTGTACCGCAAGGCAGTGTTTTAATCCCCATTCTCTATTCTGTATACACCTCTGATATTCCCAAGCACTCTTGCACCAACATCTATACCTTCGCAGACGATACAGCCATTATTTCTTCTCACAGAGACCCAAACCTAGCATCTATAGCTCTTCAAAATCATTTATTTGATTTAGAAAAGTGGTTCTATAAATGGAAAATCAAAATAAACGCCTCAAAATCGAGCCATATAAGCTTCTCTCCCCATGCAAAGCTTCGTGTCCAGCAGTCGAAATTGACAACGACGAAGTTCCTTCCAAAAATTATGTACGTTACCTCGGACTATATTTGGACAAAAGACTTACGTGGAACGTCCATACAAAATTAAAAAGACAAGAACTGACTAGACGGTACAAACAACTATCACATCTTCTGGACTACAGATCTTCACTTGACATGAGGAACAAACGACTTATCTATAAAAGTGTACTAAAATCTATTTGGACATATGGAGCAGAACTTTGAGGTTCAGCAAAAAAAGTTCACATACACAAGATACAAACAACACTGTCCAAAATCATTAATGCACCATGGTATGTTTCGAATCACACTATACACAACGACATGAGCATTCCCACTATAAAATCATATATTCATAACAAATACATAACATTCCATTCATCGACACAATATCACACAAACCCACTCGTTCTTCCGCTTTCCTACTCCCTGTTACCTGGACTGGATAAAAAAATATTAAAAAGACATTGGCCACGAGACCTACTCAACAATTGATATATTTTTTTTTCCAAAATAACTGGATGATCATGGAGAAAGTCACTTCAATCAAATTTGCTGGATGCGCAATTGAGCAAGTGCAAATGAGCATTAAATAATAATAATAATTTAGTTCATAGTTATTAGTTATTAGTTTTTTTTAATAAATATAATTTGATAATTTGAGACATGTTATAAGTGTTATACAACATGTTATATGAAGGCAATATAAAACAGAGCAAACTGGGACAACCTCGCGCTCTACACTCGGCCAAGGCTTGACGATATTGAATTCGCCAGGAGAAATTTATAGCCCTTGGCGGGGAGACTTATAAGAACTAACGAAGAGGAGGGAAGAAAAAGAAAACTTATGAAATATATTTTTCTATTAACTCAACAATTGCGGAATAATGGTAATAACAAAGATGGGAGAAATATTAACCAATATTGAACAGCGAATGTAAAAAAGGAAATATTGCAATCGAAATTAAGGAACCCTTTAAAATTAGCTTCCTTATTAGTGTTAGGTCACAGGTCTAAAAAAATATGAAAATTAATATACTCACATACATAATTAAAACCTCTCATTAAAAGTGCATTAAACATAAAATTTATAAGAAAAATAGTTCGGTTGGAGGTAAAAAAAAACTTTACCTTAAGTAAGGGGAATTGTGTATTGGAATGCCAACGTTTCGTCCCACATCGAAGGTCTTCTTTAGAATTTCAAGTTCATTTTTTTTTATTCCATCCCAAGCACTGAAGAAGACCGGCGACGTGGCTCGAAACGTTGGCTTTCTCCCTACTTAGGGGAATATTCTGACCTCCACCCGGACCACTATGTTCCTTATATATTGAACTATTACCGGTCAACTAGTATTATTGAAATATCTCAACAAAACTGGTGCGACTGATCAAGGTGACGATGAAACAAGTGCGCTGAAATGTCAGAGTACACGATGGCCTTTCAGGAAGTCTTGAGACACATAAAGGCCTCAGACAAGGTATAAAGACTGCCTGGCTTGTCTTTTATTAAATTTAGCCTCGGAGGGTGCAGTCAGAAGGTCGGGAATATAATTCGGAGACTCTATATTTAATAATACAGTACAAATTGTTGGGTTTGCCAATTGTATATACATTACACGGAGAACTAACGCAGCCGCAAAAATTGGACTCTTTGCCTACGAATCGAAAAAAATTCATGTGTAAGAGTCAAAGGAATGAGCAAAACCACAGGGAAACAACCATCAATGTAGGATACTATACCTTCCAATACGTGAACTAATTTTGATATCTTGGTACCCAGATAAATGCCTACAATGAATGCAACCAGAAATCCAAAGAAGAATAATAGTAGAAAATAGATGCTTCTTTGGGTTCCAAAAACATGTCAGAAGTAATGCCCTATCTCGAACCACAAATATAAGAAAATTTAAAACCCTGGTAAGGCTCATTCGAACATATTCTTAAAAATCCTGGACTCTCACCAAAGCACAATAGCTCGCTATCTAGAAGTTTGAGCGAAAAATATTACGGAGAATATTTGGAGCAGTATTTCACAATAACTCGTGGAGGCAACGGTCGAACACAGAAATAATAGGATTATATAAAGATGCCGACATTATTAGGTTTATCAAAGTAAACAGGCCACGATGGGCAGGACATATTGCAGGTATGGAAACAGGTGAAGTCCCTAAAAGAAAGAAGTGCATGGATTGTAAGACCGAGGCTCCGATTAGCGGATGGTGCGGCTGCGGACACTCGGACCATCTTACACATCTGTAACTGGAGAGCAGCAGCTATGAACAGATATGCGTGGCGGCTGATGTTACAGGAGGCCTTGTCCTTTCATGGGATGTAAAGCCAGCTAATTATGTCTGTATTATTATTGAAGATAAAATTATATAGCACTTCCTCGTTTCTCTGTCGAATCCACTATCACAATCACCACCTGAAAATATTATTTTTCTTTACCTGTACCACTGCAACCCATGAAGGATCAGTAGTTCAGCACTTATAAGATACTGTACTGTTTCTTGAAGAACGGCCAACGACTAGATTTATCCCTCTATTTTGGTACCCACTTTATAGAGGCTTGGTGAGCCCCAGGAGGTTCCTAGTCCCGTAAGTTTCATAATAAATAAAAGTCTGTCAAGCCGTGAGATTCGACCAGCTCCATAATTTATCTTTAAAGTAAGTAGCTTTATTTCATTATTTATATCAATTATAAGTTTAAATTTAACTATTTGAAAAAAAACAACGTTTATTTTGTATTTTTGTTTGATTATTAAACCATTTGTTTATTGTGATTGAATTAATTGTGATTTGCTTTCAATAATTTCCTTAATATCTTTTTGTTCACATTTAACTTTTTCAGCTAGTGATTCGGATCAGCTCAAAACGGGGCTTGAGACTTGTGATTTTGTATCCAAAATTGCCGCTCTCCCCATCAGCATTAAATATAAAATTTATAAGGAAAATGGTTCGGATGGAAGTAAAAAAAAAATTCTTAAGTAGAGAGAACTGTGTATTGGAATGCCAACGTTTCGTCGCAAATCGAAGGTCTTCTTCAAAATTTCAATTTCATCTTTATTTATTCCATCCCAAGCACTAAAGAAGACCGGCGACGTGGCTCGAAACGTTGGTTTTCTCCCTACTTAGGGGAATTTTCTGACTTCCACCCGGACGCTATCTTCCTTATACATTGAACTATTACCGGTCAACTATTATTATTGAAATATCTCAACAAAACAGGTGCGACTGATCAAGGTGACAATGAAACAAGTGCACTGCAATGTCAGACTACACGATGGCCTTTCAGGAAGATTTGAGACACATAAAGGTCTCAGACAAGGTATAAAGCCTGCCTGGCTTGTCTTTTATTGAATTTAGCCTCGGAGGGTGCAGTCAGAAGGTCGGGAATACAAATCGGAGGCTTTTTTTTTAATAAAGTTTTATATATAAAAAATAAAGTTAATGATGTAATATTAAGTAACCAAAAATGTCAAAATATAAACGGCCATTAAATAATAAATTGTAATTGTTAGTATCGACCGAAGGGATGAAGGAGAGTAGCTTCTATCTTGAATCGCCATTCAAAGTTTTTGTTAAAGCTAGTTACAATCAGATAGCTAAGAAATTTATTTCAGTTTTTCTCTTTTTATCTTTGATCTAACTTTTAGTTTTTTTATTATCATCTTTTTGTAGGTTTCCATTAGCACTCTCTTACCTTTTTTATTCGATCCTTTTCCTATTGCCTTTCCGCTTCCACACCTTTTATATTAGCATTTTCTATTCACCTTTTTCCTTTTAATATCCATAAATAATCCCTTTTCAGGTATTTAAAAAAAAAAAGAGTTTTTAATCTGTCTGGGTTGAAGTCGCCTTTTGTTTTTTATTTCTAAATTATGAAATACCTCGGTACAAAGCACGACAGCATCGAATTATCAGATTGTTATAAAAACAAAGTGCCTTGAAATTTTGTTTTTATAATAAACAATAAGTGACAGTTCACATAAATAATAATTAAAGAATAAGGTGTGTTTACCAGTATTTTTTGGGAATTTAATCTAATGGAATCAGATAATTTACGGGGAAAACACATGAAGAATCCCGAAAAGAACTCTAAAAAATTTTACTTTTTATTTTTAAGCGGGGTTTTTCTACATTTTTTCCTGCTATTGTAAAACTTATTTATAAAATACAACTTTAATTAATTAAAATCACTGTTGTTTAAACATGTAAAGGAAGTCCGGAACATGTATTTACACTTATCGCTGCTTGTATATATAAAATTGTAAATAAGGATTGTTTTTTTTTTTTTTTTTTGTTAATATTGTGAAGATTAATTGTCGAATGATAATAGGTCCATAGAATATCAACTTCCTTCTTCTAATACAAACACAAGTCCCTTCAAACCTGAAGTACATTCCTTGGCTTAACATCCTTTGAATTTGCTAACCTTATGCAGGTAATTTCTATAATTAATACCTAGAATTTTCCGTATGACCTTCCTTATTTTTTTTCTTGCTAAGTTTTCTGCATATAGGAATAATAATTAAAATTACTATAATTATATTATAATCGTTAATAAATAAATATAGGTTTAGAGAGCCTGAAGGTTCGATAATCACCTAGGATGATTATCAGGAATTGAAGAGGTTGCTAGGTTTGAAAACTAATGGGTTTTAGTGGGAATGAAGTTTGTCTTGAAAGGACCAGTATCGGGTTAGGCCAAATCACATTATTTATAGTTCAAGTAGTTTTTCATGATTCCCGCTATTTTACTACTTGACTCATTCAAATATTCGTTTTATTTCTTTGCTGTAATCAAATGGATAAAGAAATGAAGAGAAAGAAGCAGACGCAGATGAAGAGTCCTTCCCAGAGGCAGGTCCAAGGGTACATCAATGTCTTCGGGCGGCATAACATAAAAAGTTATAGGACCAAGGAAAGAAATATCATCGATTCACATTCCGATATTTTAGGATGGCATCTTAAAAAAGAATTCGGTCGCAGGAGCCAAATCCGATATAAAAATCTGTACAAAGTGTCTACTTAAATATTTACGACAGAAATACATTACCTCGTCTACTTGTAAAAATTTTATCATCGATACGATTCCAACCGTCATCATCATCATATCCAGATTCAGTTCTAGCCTTTATCGCGCTACAAACACAACAACAAATGTTAATAAGTGCTAAATTATGTTAAAATTTTTCTTACTTGTTAGACGCAACGGTTTTTATTATAATGATTCATTTTGTTAAAAAAAATATATTCTCATGGTAGTAGAAGTTCTAGTCCCATAAAGAATAACTAACATTTCTTAAAATAAGACGGGAAAGTAAGATCGCTTAGGGAGCTTAGTGCTCAGTTACTAAACTGAAGATTCAGGGTTCAAATCCGGCTTTGCGAAATAAATTATTTCTACCATATATGTTAACAGAAACCGATGGATCCTTTGGGATCTACAGACCCTCTTGGGGCTCATCCAGCCTCTGTAATTGGGTACTCTTTATTGGAGGAAAGACCTGGCGGTTGAGCGTGAGATCTCGGAAATAAAATAAAATCCCTCCACAACTGTAGGCATGTTGTACAGTCTCGAGTGTATACTGAATCTGAGTGTGTTCAGATTAGAAGATTTCATTTTCCCGGATTCGTTTAAATAATTGGGGTTCGTGTAAAAAGAGACGTGACATTATAACTATTTTTTAAAATTAACTTATATCCAAAGTTTTGGGTTAACTATTACAAAAAAAAATTTAATGATAGAAAAATCGCTATAATTCATACTTTTTTATGATATTAATAGCCATCCAACATAATGCAATATATATTTACATCTCTCTGGTTAACGATTTATAAAAAAATGAAATAGAATAGACCATAGAAACACAAAATTATTAAAGTGACATAAAAATTATTTTTTATTACTGGCTAAAAATTGGTTAGAAGGAAAAAATCACCTCGTTATAATTATACAAATCCGAGATACAAAATAATGAACTTTAAGGGTATTTTTTGATTTATTATAACCCGAAATTGGTTTAAATAGGTAACTAATTGATTCTTCTTTCCCTTAATATGTGACGAATAAATTTCCTTAGGGAGCAGTTTATGTTTCTTATAAATCTCCAAGATTAGGATAGGCTTCCTATTATGTTGCCATTGTCTTTAAAAGGGTGTGTGGACCGTAATGGAGCCAGTCGTTATTTAAATACTTAATTAATTAAAACATAATTAATGAGTTGTTAAAGTAATTAAACATCTGAGGTCATTATCGACTGATATACGGAAACACGAGAGGTTTTATTAGTCACGTATAATCAATCATTTTCATGCCGACATAAAACCCTCAGAATAAAATTATTGAGTGTTGGGAAGGCGGAGTGACCTCGTATATCCAGTTACATATTTTCATCTAAAATATTTTACTCATAATTTTTTAATATAATGCAATACCTTGTATTTTACATACTTGGGATCTTTTATTACTTTCTTTCTATATGTAATATATATATATATATATATATATATATATATATATATATATCATTTTCTTTATCCAAAATCAAATCCAAACTATTCCTACATCTCCTTAATACCCAAACAGATGATCTCTAATCAATAAAATAAATAGCTATATTCATC
Source organism: Arma custos (assembly GCA_037127475.1). Classification (NCBI taxonomy): domain Eukaryota; kingdom Metazoa; phylum Arthropoda; class Insecta; order Hemiptera; family Pentatomidae; genus Arma; species Arma custos. The sequence goes on along the minus strand of CM073762.1, from coordinate 13,088,913 downwards.
ACAATAGATTGAGAAAATACTGTAAATATTCCACACTCATTATGATACTATTATTCATACTGTTAGATGTTCTATTATTCTTCCATGAGCCAATTTCTGTTTATTGTAAATTTGTATTCTATTTTTTTTTAAATATATATATTTTTTATTCTCTATCAGTACATACGTTTTAGTTCATATTTATTGCAGTATTCTAATAATGTAGCTGTTTGGCCAGATATATTTCTATTAATTTTTGTAGAATAGTGTATTCTTCTGGGGCCTGGTCCCAGAATAAAATTATTTTTCTGTTCTATTCTATTCCATTCTATTCTATGGTGGGATTATGAATAAACGAACTTATTCACTGCTTATAACTCTATTTTGGGGCAAAAATATAACATCTATAGAATGAAAAAAGGAGTGGAATAGATGTTATTTTTATCCGAAGACTGTCGCTCAGGTTTGAGGTTAAAAAGGGATCAGGCACAATTCAGATATTGACTCGTGTTGTATTAGCCCTAAGTTGACTTAGGGATTAACAGACACTTCTGCGGCAGACTCAAGTCTCTGAAAAGTTGTGAGCTTACTTCAATGGGCCTGTAAAGACTGGTTAGCCGAAAAGGTCCTATTCTGCGCCACGACGACGCACGCCCACACACTTCAAAGCTCTAGGAGCTGAATATAGAGGTCCTTCCTCACCCGCCATAATCTCCTGACTTTTCTCCAACTGATTCTTACTTATTCCGTTGTTTGGATGAATTTTTATGAAATAAAAAATTTGACCACGAAAATGCCCTGAAATCGGCCTTCTAAGACTTCGCTTCTTCATTGACAACTAATTTCTACAGAGCGGGGATGGAAATGCTTGTTTCACGTTGGGAGAAGTCTATTGAAAGTGAAAGATCCTATTTTGATTAATAAAATTATTGTTAAATAATTTGTTTGCTAATAAATTAAATTTGCACCTTCATTATTACCTTATTAAAAATAAATATTTTATAATAACATCTTCAGTGTATCATATATATACATATTAGGCATGAATTAGAGCAGTCTACTTTCAACGCTCTCTATCACCAAGCCAATAAAGTTTTATTGATAATAAGGTTTCAATGGTGATATTATTCATTATGTTTAATTAACCTTCGTATACGAATACATCCCTAACTACGGAACACATTCCTAACTACCAATGTAACGAAAGTAATTACCAGTTTTCAATTTTTCATCCAAGCCTAATCACTAACAACTTCTTCAAAACAATACTCACATAAAAAAAAAGCCTTCGGTTTTCACCTCACACGTTCACCATTTGCCTCGACATTTATTAATACTTTATGGATTCGTTGATAGCTAAGGGCAACAATTCTGAATACGGATATACACATATAGAGATGTACATATATAGATGAAAATTGCTTAATCAGTTCGTTTCTTAAGTATCTCACCATGTCCGACAGCCTATGAAATGAGTTATTATATTTTAAAAATTGTGTACAGGCGTTTTCCTCACAGAAAATGTTTGGAGGTGTAGCTTACAGAGTATCATGGTTATAAAAGTAGTAGATGGCTTTTAGGATTGTTGTGAACTGCATGTCAGGCGCTTGTAGCTTGTTTGCTTCTGCTGAGGCAGACTTTTGTTGGGTTGAACAAACTGGCCTATGGTTTATTATCGTTTCACTTCCTCAATTAAAAAGAAAATGAGTTTTAAAGTAACAATTTTACTAGGCTGTTATTTTTCGATGGCAAATGCAAAAGATATTTGATTCCAGGGTCTCTCAACATTTGAAAGAATTACACAAATTAAGAAAAAAAAAAACCTTTATAATTTCACTGCCTCATCAACATATTTTTCATTCCCTCAATTAAACACTTTTTTTTAATCATTTTTAAAATATTATTGAAGGTACAACATAAAAATTAAACGTAATGTAGAACATAGGCATAAATATTTGCAGCTAAAAATTATCAGTTTTTATTGTTTTTGTAGAAATTTATAAGATTGCATCTGCGCATCTTCAAATAATAACACATATAACGTATCTCTTTAAAGCCTAAATCGAAGTTTACTATTTTTGTATTTACTCTTCTTGCATCTTTGATATCGTCAATACAAATGGAAGGTCAGTGGTAAAGCACTAAGTTTCCATGCCGAAAATCCTAGTTCAAATGCCGCTACAGGCAAGACTTTTATTTAGTCTGTTTGCCGCAGAAGATAGATCATATGGGATCTAGGACCGTCCTGGGGCTTACCCATCCTCTATAAAATGTTATTAAAATAGAATACTCAAAATAAGGGGGAAACATCTGGAGGTTGAGCGTGATCTAAGACAAATCACCTCCTTGCAGAACCGTTGTCCGTGGAACAGTACAGCCTCTACAATGTAGTGAATCCCAGGCTCATTCACGGGTTGTTGTGGTAAAGGTAATAACAATATAAATAGAAAGTTTCGAAAGTGAATAGCACAACTGTTCAGGAGAATAATTTTTTCACTTCCCTTTTGAAGGTTTATTCAAAATCTTACATTTTGTCAAAAGTATTTTACGTTGTAATTATGTCACCTTAGTAAAATAAATTACGTTGCTTTTGTGCGTTATAAATCACTTTATATTAATTTTATATCAATTATCAACAGATTAAAAACGAAAAATGTGTTTTTTCACATTTATGACTTTAGATTAGTATCGACGATGTTATGTGACTATTTACTGAGAAAAGAAGTAATTGATGTACATCTACTTCGAATTTTATTTTTATTTTATCCAATAAAATTTATTAATATAATATTACAGTATGTTTATTTTTTTTCGGAGGAGACAGACAGATGGTAGGTATGTTAGGAGGATATGATATATGATAGCATGCGTCATTTCTCCTCGGCGGATAGCGAACATAGCTTTATATTAGTGTCTCCTCTGGCAGGTTTAATTTCAGCGATACTCCTCCACCATCCACTTTCTTCTCAGTCCCCTCCTCAACACCTAGGTTGAGGTAGACATCGGCTAGCTTCTTAGCTTATTTAATAAAAATAATAACAATGTTGAGACGAAATAAAAAAAAACATACGAAAAAAATAATTAAATATTGAAAAATAAAAAGAGACCTTACATAAATGCTAAGACCGTGGGAAAAATTCCAACGAAAAGCCCTTTAGTCTCCAAACTAAAACAGAAATACCCCGGCTGGGTAAGGTTAGATAAAAACAGCTGATAAATACTGGAGAATTTAAAAATTCAACATACACTCATCAGACTGTATGTTAGATTGCAATGAAAAGAAAAACAACATTATTTTTTTTTCTGTCCAATATTTCGCCCATTCAGGCATCCTCAGGGTAGATAGACTTTTTGAAAAAATAATAATAATAACAATAAAAACTCTAAAGAAAGAAGAAAGGAAAATTCTGGGCCTAAGATGGACCGAATAAGGATATAGATTACAAAAACATCTAAAATTGTAAAATATTCTAACATAGAGATAAACATGATGAAAATACTTCTTAAATTCTATGCTCACATAACGAGGCTTCCTGATCAAAGACTTACAAAAAGAATAGTAAAATTCAAAGCATCCCTTGTTAATGGAAGGTAATGGATCCAAAATAAAAAGAAAGACTTGGAATTAGCCAAAATCACTAATAAAGACATGAACACAAGAAACAATTGTAAACTTAAAGTTGAAAAATGGGAGGTTAAGCCAGAGACAAAAGCGCCGAGAACTGGAAGGAAATGGAATGAAGAGAATAATAGCTGAATTCTCACAAAGAATGAAAACCTGGTGGGCAAATAAGAAGGACAATGTTGTTTGGAACTGCTTGTATTGTTCTAAAAATGCTGAACATTATAAATTGATTTTTCTATCCTCACCCTGAATTATGTCCGGTAGGTGCATTCTCCGATAGAATCTAAGAAAAAAATGAAAATGAAAATAATAATGGCAACTTTCATTATTACAAACGATATTTGCTTTACAGCAGCAGAAGCTAATGAAATAAGAAACTTTTGGATACCTAACTATAAATATGAACAATGACATATTAAATTCAAATTTCCTCATAGAAGACTGAAAAGACAAGAAACTGCACGACGTTTTAGCCTACTTCAACATTTACTGGACAAACGCTCTAAGTTCCCAATTAATTACAAAAGACTCATTTACGTGACAGTTATCAGATTTATTTGGACATACGGAGTTGAGCCTTGGGGCTCTACTAAACCATACAATTCATCTCGTATCCAATCCTTACAATCTAAAATCCTTCGTAAAATCCTCAATGCTTCTTATTATGTCACAAACAAGCTCATCCGTCATGATCTTAATATCCCATATGTTGCTGATTTGGCCCAAACTAGATTCCTATCCTTCCATGACAAGATCCATACACACTTGAATCCGCTAGTCTCTCAACATACTATTTCTGATAACCCTCCGAGGCGTCTGAAAAGAAGATGGCCTCGAGACCTTCTACTGTAGGACTTTATTGGAGTGCTATTAATAGGTAGTTTCTCCACCAAGTGTTTTTTTTTCATATCATTTGTTCATATTAGCAAATCTACTTGTTGTAATATTATTGCAGTTGTATATATCAATAAATTAATCTAAAAAAAATTCAAATTAGATATAAAAAAATATAGGAATGACAGGGGTGACGTTTTTTAAATGTATTTATTCAAATTACAATTAGATTTGAAACTAGATGAGGCTAATAATAAATGAAAATTCTATTAAAATAATACAAAATATAAATCTCAATCATGACTAATTTACTAAATTATATAACTCAGTTTAAGCAACGAGTATTTACTATTGTGGATTTATTTATTTATTTGCTAAGCTTGGAAAATCTGAAATAAAACACAAGCAAACCCATTTATTTTGGCAACGTTTGGAAAATTAATTGTTTTCATATCTTTGCCCTTATAGTGCGTTAAAAACAAAAATTAATATTTAAATATTATATTGAAAACGGAAAGGTAAACAGAGACCTTACATAAATGTTAAGACCTTGGAAAAATTGCAACGAAAAGCCTTTAAGTCTCCAAAATAAAACAGAAAATGAAAATATCTGTCCAACTTATATTTTCAATTGTTTTTAGTTTGGAGACCTTTTTCCACGGTCTTAACATAAATATTATAATTACAAAAAGATTAAAAAGACATTTTATTCATTTACATTGATGATAGCATTTGATTTATCATCAAAATTTATTTTATATTAGTGTTAAGTTAATTAGAATTTATTAGATTTGAATAACATTAGTTTAGATTCAGCACCTTAGTTTTATAGAATGCTACATTTATATTGGTTTTATAGTAATCATTTCTTTAATATCACGTTTAAAGCTATTTATTTCATGGTAAATTAATTAAGGGGCTCAAATTTGAATATATATGTTCTCTGTCTGAAATGTTTAGCGAGAGCTTTTATATCAGGTTTATATAAGTTTTTTTATTATGGGATTACAACAATATTTGTGCTAGTACACTGTTCGTTTTAGGTATTATTCCGATATTCCAAAGTAGGATTTACCGCACTCATCTTGAATAATTTTAAAGTGACACTTGGTTATTATTCATATATTGTAAAAATCGTATTTGTCTTGAAAAGTCGGAGTTGATTTTTTTTCACAATTCTTTAAATCCATTTACTATAATTAATATTAAAATTAAAATTTAACTTAAACTTAGTATATATATATATATATATATATATATATATATATATATATATATATATATATTTGTAAAAGCAAAAAGTATATTAAATGTAATTTAAATGAGAATAACACACAACAAACTGGCTCAGGATGGGATTACGGCGCTGAGACTCTACAGTACCCGCAACACTCAGCGGTCGGCCAGGTCCTCAGAGGCTGCAGTTCTCCCTGTAGTAAGGCGTTATTTAATACATAAAGTTACATAATTCGTAAAAAAACAATTATTGAGTAATTATTATTTTAAAATAATACTTATTATTGATTCAAACCTTAAAAAACAATACTTAATTAGTATATTTGAATAATCAAAATACTATTGAACTCGATACATAGAACTAATTACATTACTCAGTTGCTTATTTATTAAACAAGATCCATGTTTGAGGTTGCATAAAGATTGAAGCTAATTTCATAAATACTGTAGCCAATGTCACAAGCGTAAAAGACCAGGTTTTATAATAATCACAATATTAATATATTTATTAATTATTGTGAAACAAGTTTTTGGAATAATATTCTTAACAGTTTTAGGGTCTTGGGGCGAAAATCCAACAATAGAAGAATTAACATTTAATATAATTTTATTTTTAATTTCATTGTTTTTATACAAACATAATAAAATGATTAAGTACGATATTTCATTTGAATAATTAGTAAAATTAAATATAATTATGAAATAATTTCCAAATATAAATAATAAAAATAAATAAATATATCCTCATCCATTCGTCGTTTCAATAATCATTCAACCTTCAAATCCCATATATTCAATCACCTTGTATCCTTACAATTCCCAAAAAATCGGAAATAACATACTCAGTTTTCAGATTAATATTTTCTAACTGATAATTGAATGATGTGGTTTTTATTTATATATAAGTATATTAATATCATTATCTATATATATTTATATTATTGACGCTTCACTCATCCAGTTAGATATTTTTAAAAACAAGTCATATTAGTTGATATTGTTCATATTTTTGTTTCATTTTCTGCTTTCTTTGTTTTTACTTGACTTTGTAATTTGCAACATATGTAATTATCTATTGTTTATCTTTATATAATTATTGCAATCTTATTTCTTGAACTCTGTTTTCTTTTCTTTTTTCTTTTTTAATGTTATCACTGTAGGTAATTCGCAACTTTTTTTTCCTTTTCTTTCTCATTAATTCTTTCTCACTTAATAAGACACAATAATACCCTGTATTAATATGCTCTAAGATGTAATAATACCCTATATACCTGTATTGTTATTCTAAAGGGACTTGTCCCAGAATAAATAAAGAATTTATTATTATTATTAAATAATAACAATAAAGAAGGAAAACATACAGTATTTTCAGAAAAATAAAAATTTTATGTAGAAAAAAATGAAATATCATTTAACAACTATTTTAACTATTTCAAAAATCGATGCAACTAAATTCGCGCAAGGCAGTAGTAAAAATTTAAAAGGCTTTCTTCATACATATATCTTTAAATATTCATCGTCAAACTGAATCAGTATCTCCTCTTTTATGTGAACTTTGTGCGTATCAAGTGATTGATTAGACGGATTTTGAAGAAGTATATATCTCCACAGGGACGACAATCGGATAAGGAAAGATCTGTCAGAAGCTATTGTTCGATGGAGCATTCTATATACGTGTAAATCTGGGAAATAAGACCGGGAGTAACGAGATTTACATGGTTTTTTAAAGATTTCATGGCAGGTTTGTTTCTATTCATAATATAATTAGGAAGAATAAACCTTGAATATATCATTAATTTAGCATAAATAAGGAATACATTTTAAACAAAGGAAGCGTCAAATAACGATTTTATATGTTGACCATTAGTGATTTCTGTTTTCATTCATATGGTCAATAGAGTAGGCATTTTAAGAAAATTGCAGGTTATGTTAGATGTAAAGTCATTGTTCAATCTAAACAAGCTTCTCTTCCTATTTTACCTGCTCTACCTCCTTGTACCAGAGCCAGTGCCCTCTGTCACTTCATTGGCCAACAACTAGACACAAAATGACCAATTACCAGTACAAGAAGGATTAGAGAGAACAGCCACAGAGTCAGCATGTGTTCCAGACAGCACCTCATCATGAAGTAGACACCACAGGCAGCCAGCAGAGTAGGGTGGAGCCCGCAACCACCGTTAAACATGCCATTCACAGATGGACAAAACAGTAATAAAATCATGTAATTTTCATTTTCATACTACGCAGAGTAAAATATATTTATTTTCATCTTCAATCTTTATTTTTATAATGTGCACCAGAGAGGGAAGGTACATTCCACTCACACCAGAGAGGGAAGGTATCTTCTCTATCTACAACAATCATTGTTAAACAAAAATAACTAATAATTACAATGCTATACTGTTTATTTGATTATTTCAATTCACATCCAATAAATTGAATGTAGCATATTATACCCTTGAAATGTTTTTCATTATTTTGTCAGTACTATCCGCGAGGTAATTAACCCGAAAATATATCGAAAGTACCTTTCGAGGAAGGAAAATAAATATATAAAGACGGTTGTTATGTCTCCTTTATTTTTCTTTTAGGAAGAAGGTAGAGAGGACAATAGAACGTGGGAAGAGAGGATCAGAAATTGTAAGAAGTTGGGACAGGGGGGGTTGGTGATGGAGTGATAACAACCACCCCCCCCCTCCACGGCAGGACAGTTTGTTATCAGAGACAATTCAATATGAACAGGTTAAGTCCCTAAGTCACTCCTGGTCACTATCCGTTCCAACAGCTAGATTTTTCCTTTATATTCGTAATAATTTAAGATTTCAGTTACAGAATAAACTTTTCGGGTTTGATTGTTAAATGTATAATATTTCTCTATAATGATACATTAATTTAATTATGTTTTAAACAGTTTAAATATGTATTTTTAAAAAATTAAAAACATATACATACATAGAGTTTATTGATTATGTTTAGTATGATCGTTTATATTCCTCATACAACACTGAAAATACAAGAAACTGCTCGACGTTTTCGCCTACTTCAACAGTTACAAGACAAACGCTTTAAGCTCCCAATTAATTACAAAAGACTCATTTACATAACAGTTATCAGACCTATTTGGACATACGGAGTTGAGCTTTGGGGCTCTACTAAACCATCCAATTCATCTCGTATCCAATCCTTACAATCCAAAATCTTTCGTAAAATCTTCAATGCTCCTTATTATGTCACAAACAAACTCATCCATCATGATCTTAATATCCCATATGTTACTGATTTGGCCCAAACTAGATACCTATCCTTCCATGACAAGCTACAGACACACTTGAATCCGCTAGTCTCTCAACTTGCTTCCCATACTATTCCTGATAACCCTCCGAGGCGTCTGAAAAGAAGATGGCCTCGAGATCCTCTACTACACTATTGCCCTATTGTAGTGCTACTGATGTCATTTGTTCATATTAGCAAATTCACTTGTTGTAATATTATTACAGTTGTAAATATCAATAAATTAATCTAATATATATATATATATATATATATATATATATATATATAAAACTCTATGTTTTAATATCAAATCTTTTAATCAACATCATTATATTCATCAATACGATTTTAATTTCATAATTAAGATAGAACTGCTATATGTGGCACTATCTGATCTCAAGGTTGCATCCCATTTTATTATTTAAATACAATTCAGACCAAAGGATGTGACTTTTCCCTGAGATCATAGCTTGGACAGTGAAGCCAATATAGCAGAACATTGGCTAGAATGGTTACTAAAGAAAAAAATCTTATATAAAGTGTTTTATATAGTGTGTTAACTATTTTTAAATCTCAGTTTTGTACAGTAATTTCAGTTTATTAACTAACATTTAAAACTAAAAATTGCCTACTACTAAAATTTTAAATTAGGTAAATATTAAGTGTAAGACTAGATATTTTTTTAAATTTAATATGTTTTATTTTAGAAAACACGTTTTGAATTCGATCTGTCAAGGATAGTTTGAATTTTAAGAAATGCCAATCCATAAAATTTCTTCTCATGAAATAGGCTGTGGTAAGTCGCTTTGTGGAAAATTAATTGTAAGAAATATATTTGTGTTTTATAAAACTAAAAAAAAAAAAGCTAGAAGAAAATATATAATTTATTTTAGAGAAATGACCAGAGATCGTCTTTATAATCATAAGTCTTTGATATTTCTGATAATAATTATTTTTTTCGTTATTCATGAGTCAGCAATATAAGAGCATTATACATCCAAGGAAATTTATTTTTTAACTTTAGAGAATCGAAAAAAATAAATAAATTCGCTATTTAAAACTCGATAAAAGGACTGTCCCACTAATTGAAATAACTGAATAAAATTTAAAAACCCGATGTCTATATTTAATATAAAAAACAACTAAAAGATCGGAATTGTAATGGCTTATTATATCACGTTATGAACGGAAGGGGAGTAAGATAATTAAAAACTTTATAAACAAAAGCATCTAAAAAAAAAAAAACAGACTTTTTTTAAAATTTCTTAGCTGGTGGGAGGGCACCCTCCGACCGGCGAAAATTTAATTTGTAAGAAAGTATTGCCGAGAGTGAGGAGGATTCATTGGATTGTGAATGGCTTACTTTTATCTTTCTTCTTTTGAAAGGAGATACTTGAGTCTTCTATTTTAATTAAGGCAGAGCTCTCAGATCATCTTTCTCCCGGCGATCAAATAATAAACACGATGCCATAACAAAACACTTCATAGTTTTATATTAGATTCAGTTTTATTTTCAAAGGCAGTTTCCTCGATCACTACAAGATCTTTTTTTTAATATAGATAAACAAAATTAAAAATAATATCGAAGAGCGAAAGCTCAAAAGAGACATAAAATAAGACTTGTTAGGACGTAACTGGAAAAATTCCATACAAAAAAACTCCAGTCTCTAAAATTAATTTTTTTTCTTATCCTCCTAATTTATTTATTTGCAATACAAAACAAATACAAACTTTAAAATTTTTTTTTCATCATCCAAAAATTTTATTTATAATATTATACAAATTTACAGAAATTCCTGAAAATGCTTCCATATAAAAAAGCCTTCTGTTACCTTTCGGTATTTTAAGGCGTTACAATGGGCTGAGTCCGCTGAAGGCGGTTTTTACTCGAACCGGCTCAAAGCTGCTGACTTAATACAATACAAAACAGGGGGGAGCCGTTTAGCGGGATCAAGAATAGTGGTAGAAGGAAGAAAGTGGAGGAAGGAAGAAGGAAAAGGAAGGAAGGATAAGGACGAGGGACTACTTACCCCATCCCTAGATCAAATGTAAGCACATCGACCAAGGAAACACTGCCCTGTCATCTTCCAGGTCTGGGGGGTGGTTTTAAGTCCCTAAATAGGGGGTTCGCACAGGTCTTCAGCCCAGCAAAAAATTTGATGTGCGTCCGACCTATGTACTCGGGCACCGAGGGAAGCCGAAGCTCCTCCCGGATCTTTGTGTTAAGTGCTCCCTTGAGCGATGTGCCACTTACGATCTTTCTAAGGATAGAGTTCTGGTAATGCTGCAGGCGTTGCAGCGTTGTTTTGTAGAAGTATCTCAGTAGTGGTGCATCATAGAGCAACGTAGGTCTTATGATGGACTTGTAGATTTGTAACTGCAATTTAATTTGTTATTTTAATTTAATTTTTTTAAATTAATACAGGGAAACGAAAATTAAAATTATTCTGCGAAACCGAAATTGACGAGATACTACAACGTTATACAGGTGGTCTATTATCATATGCGCCGAAAAATAAGATTATCATAAAATAAAAAATAAAATAATCTGTACCGCCCTAAACTATAATAATTCGTTGTATCAGACGGGTAAGCGCTTTCAAGCAAATACTGAAGTATGGTGATTAAGAGTGTTGGAGAGGGGCAGCATCGTGGTAGATCGCTGAGTTGTCGCGCAGAAGGTCCCCTAGGTTCATGTCTGACTGTAGCAAATTTAATTTAATTTATTTGACCTGTTAACAGGCGAAGATGGATCCTGTGGGATATAGCGATCCTCCTGGGGTTCACCCAGCCTCTATAAAGTTGGTGCCATACTTGAGGGAAAATCTGGCGATTCAGCGTGCGACAAATCACCTCCCTGCACAACCTTTGTCCAAGAAACAGTTTAGTCTCAACCACGTATTGAACATAAGACCCTTCATGGGTTGAAAAGGTCCAGAGGAAAATGGGGTAATTAGGGTGGGATACTGCGGGACCCTACCAATTGGAAGAATACCAATCTATTCGGTTTAAGTTTAATGAAATTCCATATTTTCATTGCCTGGTGATGATCGCACATTCCGAAGATGTGACCAAAAAGCAATCACCTTTTTATTTTAATTGATGATAGTTCAGATTCTATCTTTCTATATAGTCACAAACCCCTGAAGGAACCTATTCCGAGAACTTTTATCGGTATTCGTGTTATGGTTTTTCAGGGTGTCAATATTCACCAAGGATGATCTGCTTTAGGAAATAAAATAGAGGTTCACGTGTGCATATCAACCCCGAACAGCCATAATCCATGGATCTAGACCAGATATGGGCGACCTTTGGCATGCTGTGGACCAAACTTTAGTATGCACATACGTTCGCGGGCCGCGTTTAAAAGTAGTGCATTTTAAAGTAGTATTCATAATTTTTAGCGATAGATATCAGACATGAAATAATATGGTAATGTTACTATAATTCAATTTATAAAAATAACAAAACGAAATTAAAAAAATATAACATATATAATAAAATCGTTAAATTTAGAATTGTTACAAACTACAAAAATTAAATAGCGACACCGAAATCAGTGAGGCACTTGAGCTTGAATTTGGGAAACTAATCCATCCATGTTTGGATTAATTCCACTGATACAAAGACGTTAAGAATTTCTCAAATTATCGTCAGTCAGCCTTGTACGGTGTTTTGATTTATTAACATTCATCAATGAGAAGAACTGTTCGCGTTTATAAGTACTGTCAAACGCATAAATCAATCTTTTGCGGCCACCCACCCGCTTATACAGGCAAAATGAAGCAATGTTCTAGAATCGTCTAGTGTAGAACAATACAATTGCGAAGCAATAATCGTTTGTTGCGCCGCCAGTGAGGCGGCAAACATCAAAGGCTTTGATTAACGTCGCCACTCGGCTTGCTCGCTCACTTCATTCCGTGAGAATGAGTAAGTAGTGTAATATTTTTTTAATTGGATTTTTCAAAATATCTCGCGGGCCGGGTCAAATCTTACTTGAATGGATAAGCTTCTCATTTAATATTTATGTTCATATGAATTGCCTCACAATACCACTAGGAAGTTAGCGCGCCTAGACTACTATAGATAATCTACTTAATACCACACATTTAGAGTTCCTGTACATCTTAGCAGCATGCTCATAACACTTTAGGCAGCTCACTTATTTACATCTCAAATAAAATAAAAAGTAGTGGGATGTTGGGATCTCATTTGGTGGACTGGATAGGGGCTAGTTTGGGAGCCTCCTCACGTCTTCTTAATTGAAGTGCAAGGTGCCCCCCCCCCAACCCTAATTTCAAATCGATAAATACTCTCGAGGGAATCCTCGTACCCGAGTCGTTGAACTTTTAGTTCCGCCATAACCGTTTCCGGCACCTCCTGGTGTCCCAATTGGTTGTGCCATGAGACAATGGTCTGGCATAGTTGTAAGTTGCCAGAAATTTGCTGAAGATAAATACTTAAATATTAAATTAAAATTGTGATCTCACTGTACAAGCAATAACATCGATACTGGTGGATAATATCGATACCTGATGTAGTACCACATAACAACACCGCTCAGCAACTTACAAATTTTACCAAGTATTTACAATAAATATAATAATTTTAATGAATACAATAATAAAACATAAAAAAATAAATTTAAAAACTAGAAAATTAAAACTAAATTGATAAAGTAAGTAAAGCAAATAAGTTACTACCCTCCCTGCTCCTCTTTTAATGTATATTTATAAATATAAATTTATAAATAAATTTAAAATCATTCATTGATGTACAACAGTGCGGAGCAGGATGTTGGTAAATAATTATTGAAAATTATAATTACAAAATTAAGGTTAATGAAAATTAAGATAACAAAACTAATTCCAATACAAAATTAACACTAGTTTTACTAATAAAAAATAAAATTGAATATCAAATGAAATAAAAATATCACATGAGTATATTAATTGTACATGCAAAATAATGAGAAAAAATGTTACTGTAGATAATCGAGAATGCTTTTAATTTTTAAAGAGTTTTGTATTTATTAGTTATTTCAATTTCTAATGCTTCCACTTAATTTATAATTATATGTATATGTATGCAACTAACAATGACAGAATTCCAACTAAAGCATGACACCTATTATTTACAACTAAGGAGTGAAATTATTAATGGTCACATTAAAACAGCGAGAAAATGTTATGTTAAAATTAGCTGACCAAATAACAGAAAATATAATAACAACGGACAAACATGAAAAATGAAATAATAATAATAATAGAAAGAACAGTCAACTTTACAATTATAAAACCAACACTATTCCTGATTGTATTCATTAATGTTTATTTCGCCTTAGCAACGCAAAGTGTCTGTTGTTTTTTATATAATTTACCTCACTAATAATTGTAAAAAAACAAAAAGTTTTCTTTGGAAATGAAAATAACAGACACCATTACAGGAACACTTTACCACTTAAGTCTCGCCATCTGATGCCATTTAAATCTCCGACTCAAAGAAAACTACTCTCAACAGAAGCTATACCAACAATATCATTATCTTTAGCTAAGTGCATTTTAATATAACTCGTCGAGGACAAAGCCGTGCTTTACAAAGGAACTTAGCCTGAGGACTTGATGATTTTAATATGCACCCAGTGTTACCCCTTGGTACCTGCTGGTACTTGAGTCCTTTTATTAGAACCGCTCTTAGCGAAGCACAAATCTTCCTTCCCTACTTCCGCTCTTTGCAGGAAATACTTTCTAAGGAAACTTACCTCGTTAAGGGGAAATATTATTTTCGGTCTAATAACTGGCTCATTTAGTCCGAGGGTGGCCAGTAGTTTGATTACTGTAATTTCACTTCTACTCTCTCTTCATCTCCGGCTCAAGAATTCCATACCCTCCTCCTCCTGGCCTTAGTAATTATCGACTCTCTGACGATGAAGGTCGATTATTAATTAACTGGAGCACTCTTAGCCGATAATGGCTGGAATTTGTATTAATGGTTAATGAGAAAATTACAAGTATAATAACCAATAAGGAAGGTCCTCTTAAGGAATTCGCGGGGTAATGGCTATTGAAAGAAAATAACTAAGGCCTTAATCAGAAAAGTTTCGGTCTTAATATTCATTACGTGTGTAATAATAACTATATTGGGTTCAATACCCGGTAGAGACTGAATTGTTTAAGTAACACAACAATTGGAAGCGGTTAAACAAAAACAGCTCATAAAATTTAGAAAATACACAAGCCAAACTTCGAATATTTACTTATTATCTGTAGAGCAAATGTTTTCTCCTATATTACTCCTACCTTACTACAATATTATTCCTAACCAAGATGTTTTTCTCGATCAGACGGGTAAGAGCTGTACTGCTTTCAAGCCAACTGTGGAGTGTGTTGCTTTGGTCGACATATTTTAAAATACTATGGCTTTAATCAGAAAAGTTTTGATCAGAATATTCACTAAATTTTGTTTGTTTTCTTGGGTTTAGGGAGCGTAAAACATCTTGGTCATCAACGCCCGTTGGGCATTAAGTTATGGTAAACCACCTATCCGGGTCCGAGAAAGAACGAAGGGAGAGGCGCGCCCAGACTCGAAGGGGCAGTCAAGTGGTGGTTATATTGTTATTTATGACACGAAGATTGGTCAGAGGATGTGGATAAAAACCATGTTAACCACACTAAGGACATTAGTACAATCCACTAATGTTTACAATCGATTATTCATGGAAAAGTCCAAATCTTCTCAGATCTTCGGAGCTAACATGCTCTGTGGGACAAGTGGCGCCCCCATAGCCTCCAGCACCAGCCCCCCGGAGCCTGTTAATGGGTGATATTAACAACACTTGGTTATGTATCGAAAAATTAGCTTGGAATAAGGTGTGTAATACATATACTCATTCATATACATATAAACATACACATACATATATATGCATACATATATACGCATTCTACACATATATATTTCACATCAAATGGTGGTCATCAGTTTATACTTGGTAATGAATTTAATGACCGCATCTATCGTGGATTTTTCATCTCTCAGAGCCATTGAGATATTAAAAGGTAACCCGAGTTGGTGTAGCACAGATCGATAGTTTTGGCATTCTTCGAATATGTGTCTGATGGTCAAGATGTCATTGCATTTTGGACATTTCGAAGGTGCTTCTCTTGTCATTAGGTAAACATGGGTTAGTCGACTATGGCCTAATGAGGCGGGTAATTACCACTTCTTCACGGCGTTTGCTACGGTTGGAGGTAGTCCATGGGTTTACGCATTTCTTAATACGTTTTAATTTATTGGTTTTAATTTATCTATTTTTTACACACTCGTTTAGAGGGCGTGCAAGCTCTGGGCCAGTTAACATAGCTGTGCCTCAACCCGGGAGGGATAGTGCTTCTCTTGCAGCTATTCACTAAATGTAATTATAACTATAGTGGACTCAGTACATAGCAGAGACTGCACCATTTCTTAATTGGCGCAAAAAAGTGATTTGGCCGAGATCACTCTAGCCCACCGTGTTTTCCCTCATTAAGGGACTGAATAAACCCTCTTATTTTTCTTATTATGATTATAAATTATCTGTAAAAGAACTTACTGCTTAAAATAAAAAAATAATAAAAGGAAACAATAATAACGATCCAAACTTCTATTCTTCTTGCAGAACCCCCTCCCTATTGGACCTCTCAGCGGAAGAGTACTGTTCAGCCATCATCGCTATTCTACCGTGGTTCTAGCCAGGATTCGATCGACTCTTCTTTTTTTTCTGCATAGGCGTTCAACATAATACAGATATGACATCCTTCGGCGTTAGCAGGTCCCTAAGCTCTTCCAGTCTTACTACTTGGCCAAACCACTTTAATTAATGACTCCAGGAATGCCTTCATGGAGGTCCCCTCAAGTTTTGCCGCAATTCTTTGAAGAAATTTCATCTCCATAGCGGTGCCTCTACTCTACTTTAGTAAATTACACTTCAATTTATAACTACAAATTAACAGTTACAGTTCACTAATCAAAGTCCACCGACCGTAAGATTCTCCAAATATGACAAAATTGACACACAGTAATACTCAGAAACGGTTTAATACACTCGCGATACTGTCACAGTTCACTGATACACTTATCACACTGACTCATCACAGTGCCTGGTCTACTCTCAGACTGATTCGCTCGAGGCGAGGGAGGTATTAGGTAGGCGAGGCCGAACATTCTAGAACACGGATGGGTGAGAGACTTTTCAAACAAAGCAGAGGCGGTTCTACTATGTTCGAGAAGGTCCTAATCCAATCTTAACTTCTCCCGCCGACGGGCTTAAGCCGCTAATCCCTTGTTTCCGTCCATCTCTCTGTGGCCGTAACAATATTGTGCTATATTGGCTTTACTGCCCAAGCTATGATCTCAGGGAAAAGTCAGATCCTTTGATCTGAATAAAATTAAATACTAAAATGGGATGCCACCCTGAGATCGTTATACTTAATATGTAATAATTTTATGTTATTAATAATTAAGAGTCTTATATAGTCTTCTCCAAAGGTTAACGTGGTTGACTGACCAGGAGTTGTTTATTAAATAACAATAATTATAGAAGAACATCATATTTTATTTGTGCTGATCATGGTTACAGACTTAAAAACAACTTACAATGAAAACGGGAAGCTATAGGTGACTTATGATACATAGGGCTTCATTCTCCATCCTCCTACTTACGTCTTGACTTGGCTGCTGCGTACCGACAACTGCCCCCTCTCTTCAAAGTAAAGTAATAAACCCTAAGGACCATTATACTCTACCTGGCCTAGGCCCCTTATTGTCACCTATAGCAATTGAGCTGAACTATCGAACAAAAATATTGTTGATTATTATAAAAAATAAATATTAATATATTTCTATATCTAAAGTGCTTAAAGAATTAAAGAAAAAGCTACAGTTTAGGTGTGTTGGTTTTTCATAATACAATTTTGATGATATAAGTGATGTAAGAATTGGGTTGTATTGGTACAGGTTTTAATTAAATTAAACATATTGAATGGCTATAGATAACTTTTAATACTATATTATACTTTAGCATATTATAATATGCCTGTATGTTGTAATAGGGAATGATTATTTTTTTTCAGTGGAGGTTGAAGCGATACTAAGCAGCGGATTAGAATGTCAGTCGGAAGGGCCAATTAAACTAGATCCTTCTTGGGGCGATTTTTTTCATCGGCTTAGTGACACAGATTAGGCTGTTACCGTTTAATTCTGTCTCATTACCATCTGCACTTTGTCTAACCTAAAATTTATGGTTGCCCTCTCTACTTTACTTTACTAAATTCTGACAGTAACATATAATGAGCTCGTGCAATGTAAAATTATATAGAACGTTGTGTAGGTAGTATATATAACCTACTCATTAAGGAAAACCTTATTTTTTCAAAATTGGTTACAATCTGTAATGACATTATTCGATGATTTTTTTAAAATTTTCTTATATGGACAGAGTGTCCGATGATTCCCTGACCAATAAAATACGGAATTTTATAAAACTTGACGCAAAAAGAACGGATTTCTAGGAACAGAGAAAGATTACAAGGGTTTTGAGTTGGGAGTTGAACTCAAAAGACGAAGGAGGCCTCTGTCAGGAGAATGGAAGAAGGAACTGAGTGAGGGGCTCAAGAGAAGAATGCTGGGGCATTAAAGATGGACAAGAACAAGATCCAAAATCAGAAAATGATCGATTGTTAATTTGCGGTCTATAGCTACGCAATCATCATCATCATAGTCCATCCTCTCTACCGCTACTCAGTCATCATCATCATAGTCCATCCTCTCTACCGCTCATGCAGTGTGAAGTTTCCTTCTGTTTTGCCTGGATCACACCGTACGATTCTCTACCATTTCCCATCTTCTGTCCCGTTTCTGATTTCTCTTCGCAAAGCATTTAACTTCTTCTTCTCAGGTATATCCGCGTTTCCTCTGGATCTTCTTCCATCAATCTCGTATGTTATCTTGGCCAGCCTGTTGTTTCCCATGCTTAGAACATGTCCAAACCACCTTAGATACCTTTCCTCTGTATTTAGTGATAGCTCAGAAGATTCCGGGTTCAGACCCTGCTACGACAGATAAATTATTGTATCAGTTGAAAGCCACGGATCTACAGGCCCTCAATGGGTTCTACCACAAGAGGTATAAAGTGGATGTAATCACCTCGTGGATAAATAGTGCTAAATCACCTTCCTGCACAACAATTGTCCAAGAAATAATACTGTCTCAGCCACGTACTGAGGTCAAAACCCTTCAAAGGTTGTTTTGATACACGATTATTAGTAAGAGTCTTAGGTTCAGTACTTGTTAGAGACCGTTCTGTATCTAAAACCACGGTTGTCCAAGGAAGTTTGTATTAATCTTATTCAGAAAGAACTTTCAATTCAAAAATATTCAAGCACGGATAAGAATACTCATGAATTGTTTTCATGTTTCTGGGCTACTTTATTCGCAATTTCTTTTGTATCTGTTCCGCAGATTGTCGCTTCGAGTTAAGTTACAAGTTTTAACTATTTATTCGTTTCCAACATAGAGTCGGAGTTGAGAACTGGTACTGCCGGCGAGCAGGATCGTGGTCCGACCTGAAGGAAGATGATCTGTCAAGGTGGGGTGTAGCCAGATGGTAGCTCAGTTGTTGATAGAGCCAGTTAAATATTTTCTTTTTCTTTCGCATGCTTCGATCACGAATTAGATGGGATAGTGAATCTTATTTTAAATTATTATTATTATTTTTATTAGTCCTAATTTTTTAATAGTGAACTTTATTTTCTATTAAGATTATTATTGTTATTAGTAATTATCGTGTTGATGGTGAACTTAATGTTAAATTATAGTCGTTATTCTTATTAGTTATTATTTTTCTGACGGGGGAATTTCTGTTTAAATTGGTAATTATTATTTTATTAATGGCTTTAGGATTATTCTTATTAATAGTAGTCGATTTTAACTTTTATTTTAATGTAGCAGAGATTCATTTTTATACAAGGATGTTTTAAGTTCATTTCTTATACCAAGTTTCCCGATATCTCCTCGACTATACCCTGTCCTCACCCAGCCCTTTTTAGGTGTCCACGAAGTCTGGGGGAGGAGCAGCAGGTAATAAGTGGATTACGGTAATCATTTCATCAAGAAATAAAAGTTTCAACTAGCAATTTGAAGTATAGATAATATATTTTTGATGAAACGTCCATTTATAGATGAAATGATTACCAAAGTAAACACATGTCTGATAATTACATGCCCTTTTCCATACTTAAGCTTAAGGTTATTTGCATTTTTGGAAAATATTATAAGGGAAACGAATGAAAAGTCAAAATTTGACTCAGCTTGAAGCGACAACCTACGGAATACTTGCCATGTTTTTTCTTGCTAATGATTATAGATAAATATATTACTAATGATAATAGAGGAAATCAATTAATGGATAATCCTGCCAACTAAACCGAAGCCATCCGTCCAGAGGCGGTTCAGCGAAGACCATTTGCGCGGCAGGTGATGGAGGTTGGGCAGGGGGAAGGTATTAGCGAAGGAGGGGGCGATGAAGACGAGGAGTACAATGCTGATTTCCTCGAAGGACTAAACTTGCCGCTCGGCTGGCCGGAGTTGTGCCGCCACAATGGGTCATCATCCTTGCTAATGGCCCCAGATACTGGATACTAGATACTAGATACTAGATATCCGTCCTTCATCCATCACGGATATCTATTCCTGGCTCAAGCTCCATTAGCCCCCCATCAACTTGCTCTTTTATGCCTCGAATCGCCGAGGGAAAAAAATGATCTTTGTTTAACAGGACAGCGTATTAAATATCCGGGGAAAAAAAAATCTTTTCGAAGTAGCTCCCTTTATTTATGGAACAAGTTAGGTCTCGCGTTTCGAAATGCGTTAAAGAACGTTGGTCGATAAAAATAAAATCGATAAACACATATTTTATCGATCTTTAGACTGGATAAAATTATAAGAAAAAATCATTTTCAAAGCAACATAAGTGTACTATATATATATATATATATATATATATATATATATATATATATATATATATATATACATACATATTTTTTTTTGTTATAAATGTATATTGAGCCAAGGAACAAGAATTGTTTTAAGAAAGAGCTCAGATGTTTTCATATGTGGAGGAGGGTCTAGGAAGATTTAAGTTGTGATCACTTCCTTGCACTCTACGTTATTTTCACTACTGGCTGGTTCAATTTAATAATGGAAACATTTTCTATTGTAAAAATAAAGTACTGAGAAGAAAATCAGTAAAAGAGACACCTTAAGTCTTGAGTTATTTGCTTTCCGTAGGTGGCCAAATTCATATAATTAAAAATATATATATCGTCTATGTCAAAACAATTCCACCTATCTACGCTTTGGGCGATTTCACAGGAGAGAAAAAAACCGCGCCATATGTTACATTATCTTATGTACATCGGTTATCCTTCAATTGCTAATTACAGCACTTCCTTGCATTCAACCTTGAACATTTTTTTTAATAGTGTGTAATTCAACCTGTAGAATGCGTTGCCGTTGCTAACTCATTTTCACCAAAAGTTGTAGATAGGCGGTATAGTTTTGACAGCGACGACGATATATATATATATATATATATATATATATATATATATATATATATATATAACTTAATGAGTTCGAGACACATAAACTAAAAAAAAAGGAAAGGTTTCGAAATGAGAACGCACAGAGAGATCGGTTATAACTCACTTTATTGATAAACTAATCCTTCTTATATACTATCTGGGAGTTGTTTATCTTCTCAGTAGGATTAAGCTCTACCATTACCCGGCTATGGCACTTAACTCCCCCCCTCCAGTTTCCAGACACTTTTGGAAACTAAAGGAAGGACCAGTCCAGGCGAATAGCAGAGCTGGCTCCTGTACAACACTACAGCTCCCAGACACACAAAATTACAGTATGTACAATTAAATACCATACAATGATACAATAGAACAAAAAGAAGATACAGCCACAAGGATAATAAAACAACCAAAACCACACCCTACTGATTGTTGTCCTCCACAACAGATATGAGAAAAAGGAAAAACAAAAATAGCTACTAATAATAATAAGAACACAAAATTTTACACTTATAGGAATACAACCACTTTCTTGTTCCGCACATTGTATTACTCCACTGGAGTAGGCGAAGGCACTCCAGACCCCAGAGGAAATTTCAGCTGTTCAATATGGACCGTCCTCCGCCTCCTGGGGTCCCCTACACTTTCGATAGTGACTGTGTTGTGTTCCCGAATGACTACAACACGGAATGGTCCCTCGTATCGCCGTGGCTCCTTACCCCTATTAGACCCAATTCTCCTGTAGACAATGGCCCCAATTTTGAGTGCCCCCGAGCAATCTCGGACTCTCGTGTTTTCTCTAGTAACTCGGGTTCGTTTTTCCCTCACGATCCTTCTTCGCGCTTTTTCCCATGCCTCTCGAACCCGCACGTGGTTCGCGACAATGTCACACGCTGCGTTGTTACCTCCAATCGTACCCTCGGGATCCCGACTGGGCCCGCGAATCCCAAACAACACTTCAAAGGGAGAGAACCCCGTTACGGAATGGATAGAATGGTTGTACGCCGCAACCGCTTTCCGCATCGCTACGTCCGGCGTCAACCCCTGCTCGACGTGGTAGACCCTGAGGTGATCGCTAAGCGTGCTATGCAACCGCTCTATCCCTCCCCTACCCTTCGGGTGTCCCGGGGTGTTGAAATGCCACGCGACCTCCAACTTACGCGTTTCCTCGCTCACCACAGCGTTGTCGAACTCCCTCCCTTTATCGGACGTTATGGTATCGGGTACCCCATAAAACATAAACCATGTCCGGAGGGCTGATAACACCGACTCTGCTTCCTTGGAGTGAATCAGACGGGCCATAGCGATCT
This sequence comes from Arma custos, assembly GCA_037127475.1. Classification (NCBI taxonomy): domain Eukaryota; kingdom Metazoa; phylum Arthropoda; class Insecta; order Hemiptera; family Pentatomidae; genus Arma; species Arma custos. The sequence continues at coordinate 13,066,036 of CM073762.1, read as the reverse complement.
TACTGAAAACGTCGATGGTAGTGAGCCATGTAAAACCCTTCCAGGTGAACGTGTCCACCTGCAGATCGCGGAGAGGCCGATCCCCCGTAGGTGTTTCTTCTTGTACAGCTTGCGGTGGGTGGCGGTCGTACTTCGTAGTCATGCAGACTTCGCATGCCCCTATAACTTCTTGGATCGTCCGCCGCATACCCGACCAATAATAGCGCCTTCTCAGCGCCTGCAGAGTCTCATTGACCCCCCGATGGTTGGTTTTGCCCACGTGGTAGGCCCCTGTCACTTCCTTCTGTCGGCCGCCGTCCCTGATGGTTTCCACCATGATCCTGCACCGAATGAACACACGATCCGGGATTTGATCCGTTTTCCACACCTGTCGTATTTTTTCCCATATCACTGCGTTACCCACGTAAAGGTGGTGGGTGTGTCCCGGCTTAGAAGCGTCCTTGAGGGCCTTACATACGAGGTCCAATCGCACCCCTGGTTGCGACGAGATGACATTGACGCGAGACCTCCCGTAACGCAGATACTCTATTGCCAGCATGCCTGACGTCTTCGTCTTCCAGATTATCTGCCTCGGTTTGTCATTAACAATCTCGTCAATTTCTTCTAAATCCCCCGGTCTCTCGTCTGTAGAGCTCTCTCTTTCTGACGATACCTCTTCTCTTCCCGCTACCGTGGTAGACTGTTCCCCTTCGCCCTCCGGCGACCAATCCTGCAAAAACTGCCGGATATCTCCCGATGGCCCTGCGACATCCTCTTCGATAGCATTCACCATGAGTGCCCGCGACAACCAATCGGCGACTACATTTTCCTTCCCAGGTTTGTAGACGACATCCATGGAGTACTGGCTGAGCTTCTCTTTCCAGCGAGCCACTCGAGCGGATGACTCCTTTAGCTGGCCTACCCACTGTAACGGCCGGTGATCCGTCTGGACCCGGAATCTTCTGCCAAACAAATATGGCCTGAAATGGTCGACCGCCCAAACAATGCCTAGTAGCTCCCTCTCCAACGCACTATATCTGGCTTCGGCCTCGGACAATCTCCTGCTCGCGTATGCTATCGGCCGGTCCCCCTGGTCATGCCCCTGAGACAAGACCGCCCCTAAGGCGTACTCACTGGCATCGGTAGTCACAACGAACTGCTTAGTGAAATCTGGGAACGCTAGCACCGGTTCCCCCGTCAGGTGCTCCAGACATTTCTTCAAGTTGTCCTCCATGACCGGTGTGACAACTACGCGTGCTCCCTTTTTTAACAAGTTATTAATGGGTACCAGGTACCGCGCCATGTCTGGAACGAAACGTCTGTAGTAATTAAGGGCCCCCAGAAGTCTTCTAATGCCTTTCACGTCCCGGGGTATCGCCATCTTGGTGATCGCTTCCACCTTGGACTTATCCGGCCTAACTCCTTCCCGAGACACCGTGTGCCCTAAAAAATTTATCTCCGTTTTACCCAGCACGGACTTCTCCGGAGACAGCTTCAGCCCGAATTCGCGAACCCTCGTGAAGACCTGTCGAAGGTGTTGCACATGTTCGTCCTCCGATTTGCTAAACACGAGCAGGTCGTCCATATAGACCTGGCAAATCCCCTCATCTACACCCCTGAGAAATTCGTCCATCAGCCTCTGGAACGTGAGGGGCGCATTCTTTAGTCCAAACGGCATCCTCGTAAACTCGTAATGTCCCCGCTCGAACGTGAAAGCTGTTTTCGCCTGATCCCGAGGATGAAGTCTGATTTGGTGATACCCCGCTTTCAAATCCAACGTGCTAAATATTACAGCACCGCTTAATCGATCTATGATATCGTCGAACCGGGGAATTGGATAAGCTTCGTCCTTCGTATTTTCATTTAACTGACGGAAGTCCACGACCACTCTGTATTTCTCGTTCCCTGTCACACTCTTCTTCTTTACCGCCCACAGGGGGCTATTAAACGGGGATGAACTGTCGACGATGATTCCCTGTCGCTTTAATTCATCTAATTCTACCCGGATGTGCTGTCTCAGCGCCTGGGGATACCGCTTCTCCTTCACGTACGTGGTCTTCTCCTGTTTTAGTGGAATTTCGTGTACCGTCCTTCCCGTGACACCTAATACCCCCCCCTTCCTTATAAAAGATGTCCCGGAATTCCTTTAGTAATAGGTTCCTCCACTCAACTATCCTAGTCACGGCCCCCACCCGAGGACCTCGCACCGCCCGGTGCCCCGCGTATGACTTACCCCCTAACGTAATGAACCACCTGCCTCGTTTATTCTCTACCTTCGCGCCCACCCTCTCTAACAGGTCGCACCCAACTATGGCCTGATACTCCCTGGGCAAACTCTCTACTACATGCACCTGCAGACGCGCTCCCGTTTTTCCCCACTCGCTCAATCCCATATCCGTTTCGCCCATCACTCTACATGGCCCTCCTAAGGTTAACAGCCTACATTTACATCTCCGGATCTGAAGTGCCTCCCCCTTACCACACAACTTCTCCGCTGCTGTTTTTGACAACAAGGTACTCGAGCTCCCTGTGTCTACAAGGCACTTCACTTCACCGTACGTCTTAATAATAGGCAACCAATTTTTCAGCTTACCTTCCAAGTTATTTATGACGCAAGCTCGGTCGCCTCTCTGCGAGCACCCTCCTCATACGGCCGCCTGCTTCCGTCTCGTGGTCGCCGTCCGCCGCTGACCCGCCGTTCGTTGACGATTCCAGCTGCTGCTCACGCTGCCCTCGCCACTGCTGCCTGGTTCCTCCTCCGTCTCTGATGATCCCGAGACACTAGATGTGTCCCTTGGGGACCCACCTCGTCTGGCCGAGTACCTCCTTTTCCGTAGCTCCTGTGCATTTACTTCCATCGGTTCTGCTTGATGTCCCTCCTTTCTGCGAAAGATGTACGGACATTGTCTGGCAAAATGCCCTTCCATCCCGCACTCGTAACATCTGGACCGTGGACATTTTGCTACCAGATGGCCCGCCTTGCCACACCCGTGGCACTTCCTCTCATCCTTCCTTGGCCCATTCTTCGACTTGGGCAGCCAATTTCTTTTTTCAGCCGTGAATGGTTTTTCTCTGACACTCGTTCTTCTACCCGGAGTCGCAGAAATTCTTGGTCGATTCGCCGAGACCCTTGTCCACTCAGGCTCATCTACCTCCATCCTGTAGCTCTCCTCTTCTCGGGCCCACAAGGTTCTGAGCGCATTCAAGGAACGTTTTCTCGATAGGAAATCCTTCCTTTTTTCCTAACTGCCTCGCCAACTGTACCTTCCAGATCGTGGACAGGAATAGCATTCGTGCGTCTGTCTCTTCCGCTGATACGATCTCTCTCATTTTTGCATTTAATTTTTGATACCGCTCCAGCATGACTGCAGCGTATTGACCCGGTGTCTGCCGGCTCTGCCTCCGTTCACAGAACATTTGAAAAATGTCCTCCTCGATCGTCCATCTCCCTCCTCCATACGCCTTCTTCAACCTTTCTTTAATTACTGCCCATTCAGTCTCCTCATCGGCCTGAATTAAGTTCAGCACGCTTCTCCGGACACGCCGTGCCAGGGCCACTCGCAATCTCTTTGCATCTAGTTCTTCTAGAAAATCCGCTGCCACCTGGGATTGAATGCTTGCCATGATTCCATCTCCACCTTTGATAAAATGATTGAGTTCACCGACATCGCCGTTGAACTTATCCAAATCAGAAATTTCTCTCCTGATGTCTTGCGCGTTGGCCTTCCGTAATTTCATTTTTTCTAATTCATTAGTTTCTTGCGCAATTCTATTAGCTTCCTGCCTCGCTAGGTCTGCCCGCGCTAATGCTAAGGAGGAAGTTACCTGAGGTTGGAGTTCAGGGATCATCTGCTCCGCCTGTGGGGGATCTAGCGTCAAGGTCGCAGGCCTCAGGATGCTCGGAGCCTGATCATTCATGTTGGCGCACTTAAGTACTATTCACAACGAATGGAAAGATAGCACAACGAACGAGCAAACGAAAAAAAAATTTCTTTCCTATGCTTTTAATCCGTGTCCCGGGTTTCGGCACCACTTAATGAGTTCGAGACACATAAACTAAAAAAAAAGGAAAGGTTTCGAAATGAGAACGCACAGAGAGATCGGTTATAACTCACTTTATTGATAAACTAATCCTTCTTATATACTATCTGGGAGTTGTTTATCTTCTCAGTAGGATTAAGCTCTACCATTACCCGGCTATGGCACTTAACTTATATATATATATATATATATATATAGCTGCCTACTTTTCTTAACTGTTAATAAATACGTTTTCTTGTAAGATATTGAGAAACAGCCTATTCATTATATAAATTCTTTTGGCAACTTATCGAGACTATTGTTCTCGTAACCTTGTCTTAACAGTGAAAAAAAGGCTTTTTGTGAATTATATTAAATAGCAGACTAGTCGAAATGTAATATTGACACTTGTATGATGTTAATACGTGAACTGTACAAATGTATAACAAAATATTATTACCACATCAATTAACCAAAATACCTTCTATTATTTATGCTATTTATTATAATTTAGAAGCATTTCAGCCTGTTTGGTTATGAGAGCAATACAGTCTTCTAGCATCTCCAAAAAAATGTTTAAGATATACACTGAATCTCAAATCAGAGAAGTAAAATATATGCTATGGAAATGCGGTACCTGCGAAAAGTAGAAAGGAAAACTGGGAGAGATAAGATTCGGAATACAACAATACCGTTTAATCTAGATATTAAACCATCTGAAACTATCCTGGATGAACACAAACTAAGATGGTCCGGGCATCTTCTTAGGATGTAACCAGAGAGAATCGCCATGAAGACTTACGAGACCCGCACGGTAGGAAAAGGGCCCATAGGAAGGCCTCGCATATCCTGGGAAGATGGCGTAAGGGATGCTTTCTCCTGAAAGGAGAGGAATGGACTGGAACCGAAGAAGAGGGCTAGTTGAGGAAGGAGATACTTGGCCCAGGATCTAAAAGCTCAAAAACTGTAAGTAACTAATTTATACATTCACAAAGTTCTATGTAATGTTCTTTTCTCTTTTACTTTTATTTTCAATTTTGCTATGGTGTCTTCTCTTTTTCTTTGATGATTTTTTTTTTATTCTCCTTCGCGCTTTTTGCAATTTCATTGTTGAAATTTACAATATTGATTTATTTATTTATCAAGCCTATGTCTTGTATTGCTTATGATTGAGTAGTTGCATTTGGACCATGGTAGTGGCAGGATGTTTCCTGATGTTGGTGTCTTAAGGTTAGGATGTGCTTCATTAGTCTATTTCCTTTGATATTATTGTCTTTCTTTTCTGAAGATTATAACTAGCTTTTGCCCGCGCCTTCGCTCGCATAGAATTTGGACTACCGCATAAAGTTTCTTGACGGTGCTTTTTAACAATAATTTAAAATAATAAATAATTTAATTATTTAAATAATTTAATTTATTTCACTATAGGTTACTCGTACAAAATTTCAGATGTCTAACTTCAAAACTGACGGATTCCATACAACCTTGAACCCTTATTATAATAAGGGTGTAATTATCCAAATTTCTTTCTTAAATCATACAAAGGACCTATCTGCAAATTTCAAGATGCTAAATTCCTGATTTGCCTTTAATTATGTACTATAATGGATTCTTCACAGTACCTCTAAAACTGTCGGGGGTGGGGAGGGGAACGTGCCCCCGTGCGCCCCTCTAAATCCGCGCTTGCTTTAGCCCATGTGTTATTCTGATGTATAACTTATATTACTGTAAAGTTTCATCCAAATCCGTTCGGTAGTTTTTGCGTGAAAGAGAGACAAACATACAAACTTTCACATTTATAATATTAGTAAGATTATACCATATTACTAGCTATTTTCGATCCCTATTATTATTTAAGATACATATGGATTTTTTGGAGTTCTTCTATTCATGGCCTAATATGTATGTCAAAATCATAAACATTGTGTTCAATTGATATGTATGTCATCATAAAACATAGAAGTTATTGATTAGATTTTGAATAAATTAAGTTAAGCAGTTCTAGTTGCCCACAGGAGTTAACGAAAGTAAAATAAAAACAAGAACCCACTTTTCTTTCTTGAAAATGGCGGTGAGTTAATAGAAAAGTATAAGGATGAAGACCTCAGCGGGAGATCCTGAAGGATAAGCTTATTGAGTCCTGGTAGTTATTAAAGAGCAGGCTGATCAGGCTGATGAGAGCGCTACCGGAGGCCGCTGATTAAAGCTAACAGGCCGAGCAGTTTGAGCGAGTGGAGCAGTAAACGCCGGGTTTAGTTTAGTGCCTCAGCCAGGGATTGCATAAAACATGTCCTCCAATAAAATCCTTTATCCTTTTCTCTTTATGTCTCCTATCACAATTGTAAAAAGGATCCTTCGTCAACCTTCCTTTAATTAGTTTTCTCAATCCCTCTCAAGTGAAGTGAAGATATAAAAAATATATATATATATATATATATATATAACTCTTCATCCATTTAATGGTCAAAGCATAAGGAAACTTAAGTTACATTAACGGGGTGCATCCTCTGCGTTTCCACGTTGCGCAATTTACTAAATCCTGCAGTTGTCTCAGCCTTTTCCGGATCGAATATTCTAAGCAATCTTCGAAAGCTGAAGAAGTTGTTCATTCTGCAACGTTAACGGGCATGTTTCACATTCAGGTGGAAGGATGATAGTTTTACAGATTATAGTTTTTAAATTTTGAGATACTAGGACAATAGCAAAAATTTCTCGCTTTGCTCAAACTTATTCACACAACGCGTGATTTAAATTTGAATTCTACTGCATTAATTCGCTACTGAAGAGTACTGTTTTATATATTGTGTATTCAAATATTTTTAGTTTCATTATCATAATCATGTTGTAATATATTTTCTGTCAAATAATCTTTTAAAAAGGATTTTAAATACTTTACATATACAATTCACTTTTGGTCTAGTGGTTAGTGTGGAGCTAAGGTTTCATTAGAACTACTGAGCCCAAGATCGCGGATTCGTAGCCCGGCAGGTGGCCCTAGGATTTTTTTAAGGGAGTAAAAAATCCTTAGTTACGCCGTTCTTCGGAAGGGACGTTAAACGGGGGTCCCGAGCCTTTACGATGTCAGGTACTCGTTAAAATCCCTATCCTAATTAAAAAACCTGGATAGGCAAAATTTAGAGCTCCCACTGTAGCATCGTCCGATTAGCCTTAGCAGCATAAAGTGACGTTAAATGAACTAACTAACTGAATACTTTACATAGCTGAAGGAAAAAATCTCATAAAGGCGTTAGCCAATTCAAGCACCATCAGGACATGCACCAAAAGAAAAATTATATCAAAGAAAACAAAGTGCAGCACATCTCACATCAACAGTGCAAACAGATTGATCAAACATATACAGCAACGTAGTCCCAAGCCGTTCCCCAAATAACATTTTAATTTTTGTGTGTCCTGATGATGCCTGAATTGGCGAAACGTTTAATAGCGTTTTATTCAGTAATTTAGAGACTCAAGGAATTACTTTTTTGTACTTTCCCATTGCATTCTAATATATAGTGGATGTATATTTTAGAATTTTTACTCATATTTATTAATAGCATTATTTTTCTGACTATTATTGTTATATTTTCAACTACGTTTATGTACTTAGTTTTTATTTCGTTTGTATCTTCTTCATTTAGCTTCGACGCGGGTCGAAATAATTGTTTTAAAAAACAATTACTCTTTTTAATTTCCTTTGACCAGTATCTCGTCATATAATGTATAGCAGCAAATATTTATTATTTATTTACCTATTGGAATAATTGATTAGGTGAAAATTTTATACATTATGTAATATGTTATGTTATAAAGAAAATCAATAAACAGGTTGGAGTACGTTTGGTAACACAATTAATTTATGAAACCCGAAAGCATCGTTTGCTCACTTGCGGTTGTGATCAATAATCTATTATATTCCCCATGAAATATTTACAAGATACACGTGTAGTTGAGCGGGGAACCGTCTGCCTAGTTTATACAATTACTTTGAATATATTTAATTTACTTGTCTAGATAATAAATTTATGAGTAAAATGTGAGGTAAGGAAACCTTGTGTTTGGTTAGGAATTGAAAAGAAAATAACCGCCTCAGAATCGAATATTTTCCCGCATGTTTTATGTTTCAGAAGATCGAGAAATCTTGCTCCATGTCTTTCTGCCTATTATTAAATATATAAAACAAATTGGAATCATATCTGTAGCAACTGCTATCGCTAATCTAACATACATTTTCAGGTATTTTGGAGGTTGTTAATGGCACAATATGGGTCATATCCTGACCAGGGAACCGCTATGGTTTGTCAATATTCTTATTATGACAGGCACAACATTAGAATGCTACTTCCTTGGTCCGACCAGGCGAAGTCTCCCTTATCACTTCTACATCTCCTATCACTATATATGTAACTGTAGAGTGAAGAGATTTTGTCTACTATTAGAGTTAGTTACCTGTAGATCACCAAGACTTGTGATGTAATCTGTACTTCTGTTTAATAAAGTACTGTTACGAGCTGCTGGGTGTTAAAATGAATTAAACTACTCCTAAATTCAAGATACTAATATTTAATAACACATTGCAAAAATAATACAATTAAACTGATATAAACTTACAATACCAATATTCTAAAGATTTTAACCTAAGTTTAACTTCTATTTAATTACTATAATATTATAAGATGCTACCAATACTAAATAGCTTAACTATTTACATAAATTTTTACAAATGCGATAAAATTACGCTAGAGCTTATAACTACAAATTAACACTTACAGTTCACTAATTAAGTTCGCTCACCGTAAGATTCTCCAAATATAACAAACTGACACACAGTAACAAACACAAACAGTTTATTACATTCACAAGAATGTCACAGTTCAGTGATACACTTCTTACACTGGCCGGTTTACCACTGACTGCTCCCAGGCTGCAACGACCCGGTATATATAGGCAGGATCCAACGTTCTAGACAGAAAGGGAGTGGGGGAGGCGGTTCTAGTATCTTCGAGAAGGTTCTAATCCAATCTTAACTTCTCCCGCCGACGGGCTTAAGACGTTAATCCCTTCCGCCCGTCTCTCTGTGAGCGTAACAGTACTATTTAAGACAGACTCTCTACTCCATATTTTTCAAAAAATGATAGTCCGACTTTACCTTTACATAGAGCAAATATGATAACCAGTATCAAATTCATTTATTATAATTATTTATGCTATAAAAATATGGAATATATATTCCATCGACGAAATTCAATTAGGCGTGGGAAAATTTATATCGTCCACACTTAAATGTAGAATTGGAATATTCTTCCGATATTTATTTCGTTTACTAAATAAAAATTACTAAGAGTCGACTACAGTATTTTTTTTAATTTCGTCATTTACTTTTATTTATTTATTATTCTATTTTTACTAATGTATTTTTCAAGCAGATGATAATAATATAGAAACAGGTCTAAGGTACATGTAGCCTTTAATGTAGTATGTGTAGAAGATATTATAAAGTAATAACAATGTAACAGGTAAAAATAAGATATAAGTAACGATAGGTAAAAAAAATGTGTGTGTCAGCTTCTACGCGCGACTGGAGTTTACCCCTTAAGAACTATTATAGTGTTACGGTGGCAGAGAGGATGGCGGAAGCATGGTATTAGCGGCTTAAATCCATCGGCGGGAGAAGTTAAAATAGGATCGACGACCTTCTCGATCGTCTCCTTTTGTCGGAAAAGGATTAAGAAGATTCCAGAATTGTCTCCACCCTTCCGTGTTCTAGAATGTTCGGCCTTGCCTATTTGAATACTTCCCTCGCCTCGAGCGAGTCAGTCTTAGCCTGAGTTGAGATTGAGTGAAGATCTGTGATAAGTGAGTGTCAGTGTGACAAACTAGTCAGTGTTGAACCGGCCAGTGTAATAAGTGTATCAGTGAACTGTGACAGTCTCGCGAGTGTAATAAACTCTTTCTGTTTGTTACTGTGTGTCAGTTTGTGATACTTGGAGAATCTTACGGTCGGTGGACTAGTGAACTGTAAGTGTTAACTATTAGTTATAAATTGTAGTGTAATTTTATAATATTCATAGAAACTATTTTAACTAGTTAAGATATCTAGAATTAGTAATATCTTATATTATTGTAATAATTAAATAGAAGTTAGGCCTAGATTATTATAATATTTAGAATATTGTTATTATAAATTTATATTAGTTTAATAATTTAAGTATTTGTAACTTAATTGTATTCTTTTTACCACTGTAACGAGTATTCTTTTGTCTGCTAAATTCGTCCGTCAGGTGTCTCTACCAATCTGACCTCACTTAACTGAGGACCGTCATTCCATACGGATGTGTATAAGTGGGTTATATGGCCAAGTAATTGCCAAATTTAACTGTTTTTACCTTATCGTATCTTTGCGGCTCAGCGTTGGTGGTGTTACGTTGATGTTACAATATATATTATGGTTATGTTTTGGAGTTGGCATTATGTTACCGTTGATGTATAATATAAGAATACAACATTTATCTTTGGACAATAGTTTTTTAAATCAATTTGGACCTTGGACCGGAAAACCCCGCAACCTGGTCACAAATATTATGGCGCTCGAATACAGGGACTGCAAAAGAAAAATCTACAGATAAGTTATTAGTTGAAGATTTAATTATTATATTAACATTTTTTTGAAATAGTGAAGTTAACTGATAATAGTTTTATAATAATAGTAACAGGATAATTTTTCCAAACAATACTTTAATATTTTTTTTTATGTTTAAATATAATTTTCGTATTAATCGAAGGTACTAAATTTCTGTTGACGGAAGCAAAAGGTTTGTCTTAGACGCAATTTTGGAAATGTAAAGATAATTATTTTTAACTTATAATTTTGTATCAACAACAAAAAAAATTAAGAATTTTTACTTAAGGTCGTAGAACGACTTAGTTTTGTTTAACACATGTTTTGAAAATTAAAATCTACTAATATATGATTTTATTTTGTATTTTTACCGTAAGGTTAAATAGTTGAATTGAACATATGTTAGATTAGCAAGTAAGCATTAAGTTCACCTAGAGACAACAGCTGTTGTTTGTTTCTATTTAGCATTATCTTGTGTTTCCTTTTAAAGGGAAAATATTCGTTTATCTATGGCTGGCATATGAAAAATTATATATTAAGTTTGTAAAGGACGCTTACCGATTTAATTTAATTTGTTAGTTTTAATATAATTTTATTAATTTAATTTTCAGTATTTTACGACCTTTAAAGGTTCTGTTGGTATTTTTTTTCAACATTTACTTTCTTTGGCATTTTTTTTTGTAACTTTGGGTAACGTCTTGATTTATTGTCACAATGGGTGATCCAGTCGTTCTAGTGTCAGAGAGGGAGGATATTTTTGCCGCAGTTCAATCCATTTTCACAAAATCCAAATCTTTGAGTACCGATTCAGCATCCGCTTTTAAGCCCGCTTATGACCGCTTACTCAAAAATGAAATCCGATTTGAAGATATTCAATCAAAAATTCGGATATTTAATGCAAGTATAAAGAACAAAAGTGAAAAACTCGAGACAACAGAAGTACAAAATTCATTTAACGATTTAGTTGATATTACTAAAGCGAATTATAACAAAGTGGTGCAATCTACCTGCCCTCCTGAGAATAAACCTGTGGTTGTCCATTCTCATTCTATTCCTCAGGAGCTACCGAAAATTGACTTACCGATATTCACAGGGAAATTAGAGGACTGGAAGGGATTCTATTCCCTATTTGATTCTATGGTTCATAGGGAAGAATCTCTATCGACCATTAGGAAATTTTACTATCTACGAAGTAGCTTACGCGATGAAGCTCTGTCGCTTATCTCGGGCTTCGCATTAGACGAAGCTAATTATCCGCTCGCTTACGACGCATTGGTCTCTCGCTATCAAAATAAAAGGCGACTAGCCAGATATTATATCAAGAAGGTGATGGATTTTACCCCTTTAAACAATTCTTCAGCGTCTAATTTGCAGAGATTTTTATCTGAGCATGAGAATAATTTTTCTGCGTTATCGGCTTTAGGCATTGAAGACATGGGGGATTTCATTAAACTTCATTTAGCTCTTAATAATTTAGACCCAGGGACTAGAAAAGCATTCGAAGAACGAATAAAATCAGCAGATATTCCCTCTTATAAGGATTTGATTAATTTCGTCACCGAACGAACTAGAGTATATGAGATGATGGCTCAAGAAAGCCGATCAGAAAGGCCTATTATAGAAAAATCCCGCTCTGCGAATTCCACTAAACGATATAACAAATCCAATTCCGGAAAAGAACAAATATCTCCGGGAATTTTTACTGTTTCGCCATTGGAAAAACAAACCGATGTTGCTGCTAACACAACGAATCACGATCCTCAATTCGACCAGTTCGAAATTCAGGCAGTTGGCTCTAAGAAACAGGTATTCTCTCCGACTGATGTACAATCAAGAAATAGTACCGAATCTATTCTCTACGAGAAAACGTGTCTAAAAGGCTCAAAACCGGCTCTACCAGCTAAGAAATTAATTTGCTGGAATTGTGGTGGACCGCACGTATATTCGAGATGTCCGCTACCACGAAAGTTGTTCTGTTACCGTTGTGGTAACCCAGGAGTTTCCATTCACGCATGTCCTAAATGTACTCCGGGAAATGTGCAAGGGAATCGGAAGTGAGGGTCATTCCTATTCCCATGGTTTCAGCTGACCCACCAAGTACCGATTTACCTATTACCGTGCCTTATCGTTTACCTTTTTGTACCGCTAAATCTGATATCGTTTCTCCTTGTGTCGTATCGAATTCTCCCGAAAGTTCTACCGTATCTTGTTATATTTTACCGTTTCCTAAACAGCACTATATTGATTTCCGAATAGGGAAACCTGACAAAGGGGGCCTGTCCTACTTGGCCCTGTTTGACCCTGGTTCCACTACCTCATTTGTTGGACCAGAAGGGGTTGAGATTCTCCTTAAATTGGGATATGAAGTTGAGAAAATTCCCGAATTTAATATTTGTGTCGCTAATGGAAGCTCTGGTATTGTTGATGAAAGATTCTCCATTTCAATTACCGTTGGGTACCGGTCATATGACACGAAGCTTTACGTTTTAACCAAGCTTCCATTTATGTTTCTTTTAGGGTTAGATTTTATCGTTAACACAAATATGAGTACTAATCATCGTGAAGCGACATGGTGGTTTCAAGATGACCCCGACCATAAGTTCTCGTTTCGTCAAGATGTTCAATTAGTAGAAGTGGAAACATCAAAAATATGCGGCATTAGTTCACTTGATCCCTCAGAAAGGGTGGATCTGGATAGAATAGTCAGTGAAGGTTTGCGAATTCTCCAAGATTCTCCAGGATTAACGGCGCGCATTAGCCATAAGGTAGATGTTCAGGATGCCCAACCTATCAAGCAGCGCTCCTACCATTACTCACCCAAAGTACTTGAGGCAATGCACCAGGAGTTAGATCGAATGTTGGATGAAGACTTAGTGGAACCTTGCCAATCTCCATGGTCTTCCCCGGTAGTCATGGTTCGTAAGGGATCAGGTTATCGTTTTTGTATAGACTTTCGTAAGGTTAATGAAGTCACTTGTAAAGATTGCTATCCTATGCCTAATATGACATCTCTCTTGGACGGACTTCGACAGGCTAGATATCTCTCCAAGTTTGACCTCAAGCAAGCATTTTTGCAGGTGCCCCTTGCCGACGAAACTAGTAAAGACATTACTGCGTTTACAGTTCCTGGCAGAGGACTATTCAGGTTTAAAGTTATGCCCTTTGGGCTGACGAATTCACCTGCTACCTTTCAGAGGTTAGCCGATGCAATATTTGGACCCGAACTTTACCCTTACGTGGTAGTTTTTCTTGATGATATTTTGGTTTGCACACCAACTTTCAAACTGCATTTGGATATGCTAATGGAAGTGTTCAGTCGACTTAAAGCCTCAGGTTTACGTATCAACCCGGAAAAATGTGAATTTGGCTGTAATGAAGTTGGGTACTTGGGCTATCTGGTTAATAGTGATGGCTTGAGTGTAGATCCAGATAAGGTTGGTTCCGTTACTTCGATTCCTCCTCCCACCAACGCTGGGCAGCTCAGAAGATTCCTTGGAATGGCAGGATGGTATCGCCGTTTTATTAAAGACTTCTCCACAGTTGTCTCTCCGCTAACAGCTTTGCTTAAGCGTAACGCTAAATGGATCTGGTCAGAAGAGCAGGGCGCTTCTTTCAATGCTCTCAAGTCAGCACTGACTGAAGCACCAATATTAGCTAGGCCAGACTTTAAACAGCCTTTTCAATTACAGACGGACGCCAGTGATACAGGTCTTGGAGCGGTCTTGACCCAAATACAAGACGGCGAAGAAAGAGTCATCGCTTTTTGTTCTCGTACCTTAAGTTCAGCTGAAAGGAATTATACCGTAACCGAAAAGGAATGCCTCGCAGTTCTGTTTGGTATCGAGAAGAATAGGCATTACTTGGAAGGTTATCCATTCACTGTAATAACTGACCACGCCAGTCTGAAGTGGTTACTGAACTTGAAAAACCCTTCAGGTCGTTTGGCTAGATGGGCTCTTCGCTTGCAGCCTTACAACTACAAGGTGGAATATCGAAAGGGGAAACTCAACACAGTGGCCGATGCCCTATCCCGAATTGCTGCAATCACAGTATTGTCTACCAGTTCCGATCCTAATTCTACTACCGATTCTGTTTCGACTTCAGGAACTTTCATAGCGACCGACGAATGGTATAATCAGAAATTTTATCGAGTCCAGAAGTCCCCAGAACTCCACCCTGGATGGTCGATAAAAGATGGACAGCTATTATACCATCGAAAGAATCCTTTGAAGGGAGAGCTAGAAGACCCCAGTGAGGAATGGAAAGTTGTCGTTCCTAGACATTTAAGGCGAGCAGTAATATATGAAAATCATGATCTACCGCAGTCAGGCAACCTGGGGATAGATAAAACTGTTTCTAGGGTTAGTAGACTATATTATTGGCCTGGATTGTACCGAGATATAAGCCAGTATGTGAGGCAGTGTGAGTTATGCCAGAAGGTCAAACCCAATAACACGCCACCTCGTGGGTTAATGTTCCCTCGCTATAACAAGCAGCCGTGGGAAATGGTGTCAGTTGACATTATGGGTCCTTATCCTAGGAGTTCTAGAGGCAATGTATATCTACTAGTGTTTGTAGATTTATTTAGTAGATGGGTGGAATTATGTCCCATCAGAAAAGCTACCTCTTCGGTTATTGTAAATAAATTGAAATCCCGCATAATATACAGATATGGCGCACCGCATAAAGTAATTTCCGACAATGCGAAGAACTTCGTCAGTAATCTTGTAACTGAAGTGGCTAAGGAGTTTGGAATCAAGAGAGAAACTACTCCTCTTTACCATTCACAGGCAAATCCGACAGAACGAGCGAATCGGAATATCAAGCAACTTATCGTAGCGTACCTAGGGAAGAAACACCAACGCTGGGACGAAAAACTAGGAGAGATCCAGTTTGCCTTAAATTCCGCCGTTCAAGATTCGACCAAGTTCAGTCCTGCCTTCTTAAATTTTGGTAGAGAACTGAGGCCTCTACATCAAGCTAACGACGATGATATCCTAGTGGCTGGCACAGACGAACATGCTGCTTGGGCCCCTAAAGTGGGCAGACTGCCTGAAGTTCATCATATAGCCGAGGAAAACTCTCTGAAGGCAAGTCTAAATCAGAGCAGTCGTTATAACTTGAGACGCCGAAAAGATCGTTTCCAACCGGGGGACCAAGTCTTAAAGATGAGGTTTCAGCTATCGTCGGCAGCTGATAAACTTGCTGCTAAACTGAACCCCAAATATGAAGGCCCTTTTACGGTTGTTTCCGTTACGGGTGGTGGATCCTGTAAACTGAGAGATGAAGATGGAAAGATAATAGGCTTATGGCATCCCTCAAAACTTAAATTATTTTATCCAACCCGACGGACTTAATCGCTGGAGGGGAGTGTGTAACGAGTATTCTTTTGTCTGCTAAATTCGTCCGTCAGGTGTCTCTACCAATCTGACCTCACTTAACTGAGGACCGTCATTCCATACGGATGTGTATAAGTGGGTTATATGGCCAAGTAATTGCCAAATTTAACTGTTTTTACCTTATCGTATCTTTGCGGCTCAGCGTTGGTGGTGTTACGTTGATGTTACAATATATATTATGGTTATGTTTTGGAGTTGGCATTATGTTACCGTTGATGTATAATATAAGAATACAACATTTATCTTTGGACAATAGTTTTTTAAATCAATTTGGACCTTGGACCGGAAAACCCCGCAACCTGGTCACACCACTTTATTAATAAACTTTAGTATCTTTAATTAAGGCATTGTTTAATTCATTTTAATGCCCAGTAGCCCGTAACAATAGTGTAGTTTATGTAAAAATTGGGTAAATGAAAGCATCTTAACAAATAATCAAAGCATATATAAATATTTATTCATATTATTTACATCATTCCAGTGGAATATATAACATCAACTATTTCACATAATAATAATTACTATATAAATCATTCTTGAGATTTAGAGAAGATTTTGAGCAGTATTTAGTCTGTAATTGTATTATCGTCATTATTATGACAATAGGTTTGTGCTAACTAAAATACGATACGTATAAGTCAGAAGTTACATGGGTTATGAATCGTGAACACATTGCATCAATAGTTGTGCCATATCTAGTCGTCCCGAGTAATCTGCCAGAAATAAAGTCTAAAGTAAGTTCATTTTTCAAGAATTGTACTAAGTGTAATCATTCATCTTTACTTAGTTAAAATTGAATTTACTTTTCACTGTTAAAATTTTAAAATTCACGATAAGTGAATAAACAAATATCCACTATGTCTTTATCTTTGAAAGAACCAACGATAAATGGTTTCATACTAAAACTGGTTTCGCTGTGAGTATTTTTCAATTTCAATGCAATCTTGATGAAACTTAGAAAGAAGTTCAATCAGTGATAAAGCTATTTGACTTTTTTTGAAAAATTTCAATCTGCTGATTTTGAAGCTATATCAGGGATTGCAGTCAATACATTTATAATTTACTGTAAATTTTATTGACCAAACCTCCTCCCTGATCATTTAAAAAAATTGTAAATCAATTCTCATAATAACAAAACATAAAAAACATCTAAGCTCGAAGGTAACATTGAGGTTATATATTTGTCTTCTTAACTAGTTCATACAAAGCTTTTAATCTTAATTTAAGGTTTAATTTTAACCATCTCGTCTACAACTATCCTTCTTTAGAGCATTCACGGGCTAGTTTAATACGATCAAAGCATCCATTAATAGAGTTTTTACTTTATTTTTTAGCAATAACCACAATTATATTGATTCCCACAGTAAATTTACAAAGTGCAGATAGATATTCTGTCTTAATATTCTGAACATTACCAAGATATTAAATTATTATTGTTAATTTAACCGGAATTTAACTTTTCATTTCTATCTGTTATGTAAAACAAATAATACAATTTTATCGAGAAAGAAGTTAAAGGTGCGCAAAGCAAGTTGCGCATAGGAACGTATTGGCCAAACCTCGATTTTACTCCTCATAAAATTTTCATACCACGGTCTAAATATGAAAGTCGTTACTTAAAGATAAGAAATAGGTAACTATTGCTGAGGTAAAAATAGGCTATAGGTAAAACAGATATTAGGTACAAATAAGTAATATTTAATTATTGATAATAGGTAAAAATAGGTCATGACGAAAAAAAGGTAGCATTAAAAACACGCATTAGGTAGTAATTGATCTTAAATAACAAAAGGTAAAATAGGTCATGAATAAAAGTATTTAATAGGTAATTGCTAACAATAAATACAATTTTGTAACAGGTAACAAAGCTTCGATATAGAGAAAAACATTTCTAACACTCGAAATCCTTCAAGTCAAATCAAGTCAACAATCAAACGATGGTCACAACTGCTGGAGGAAAACTCAATTTTAACAAAGCACAGAGCATCGTGCCATTTAACTCATCTTCCATCAAAAATGTTAATATCACCTCCCCAATCCAAAAACAAGTGGATATCAGTTTTGGCCGATGTAGTTTTCTTGATTGTACAAATTCTAGCGCTCTGAATAATTCATGAAATTGATCCAAACCGATAATTTTCGCTTAAGTTCGTGATGGTCTAAACTGCCTGTTCTAGCTCAATATCGCTTTGTGTACACATTTTTTTTTTAAGATTTCAGAAATATTTTCAAGTAATTAAATAATTATACACTATTAATAACATGCTATGTTATTAATACTTTATATGCGATTTATTATTTGTCTCAATAGCTTGGTGAGATTTGTGGCTAAAAGAGCTTGAAAAAATAAGAATGATATGGATTGAACTATTTTTTAAATCTAAAATATTAATAAAAAAAATCATATATATATACTTATATAAATATTATTCATTCGAAAGCAATTTGAAAAATCCCAAAACGCAAAGCCTTAAGTCTATAAAATGATATAGTAATTATATAGGGTATGGTAATAGTACAATATGAAGCATTGTACTTCCATTTCAATTGATAATGTATTTTTATTTTTTCCTCGTCCTTATTGCTAGAACATTATTTATTTATTTAGAAATAAATTTTAAAGAATGGAACCATAACAATCCAAGAAGCATATAGGGTTCAGTACAGAAACTGTAATGTTTCTTGGCCAACGGTCGTATAGGGAGATGATTCGTCCTAGATCACACTCAACCACCAGATTTTCCCTCTTTATTTTGGTACCCAATTTATAGAGGCTGGGTGAGCCCCAGGAAGGTAATACATCCTATAGGATCCATCTTCGGCCGATAACAGATTAAATAATGTATGCCAGCGAGCGGGATTCGAACTAAGGACCTTGAGCGTAGCAACTCAATGATCCACTCCGCTATAAATAAATACATTTTAAAAATAGAGTGAATATCAATTGTTTAGTGCTCTAAAATAACATTTGAATTCAAACTAAGATTTAAAATAAAAATATTTTAATTAATTTTAGTTCCCTATTTATATAATATTATGTATCACTCAAACAAATAAAAACGTATACCATTACAGCATATGTAATCGCGTCAATGCAACGTATAGCAGCATTCAAACCTAAAAGCTTCCTATACAGTATTTTCCCGTTTGTTTTTAAATTTCCAGTTTTTCCTTGGTAACAAATGGAAGAAATCAGAATTCATCTTGTACTAAAATTTTTATTTTATTTGATTATTTTATTGAGTTGTACAACTGTAATACATACATCTAGTACAATTGCTATAAGAGTAAATAATACATGATAGGACATGTAGAGATACTACCCACTGGCAGCACTCTAATAAAGTTCTACAATAGAAGGTCCCGAGGCCATCTTCTGTTCAGACGCCTAGGAGGATTGTCCGGAATGGAATTGGATGCAAGGATGGAAACTAGTGGGTTTGGATGGGTTTGAAGTTTATTGTGGAATGATAGGTATCTGGAATGGGCTAAATCGGTAACATATGGAACGTTAAGGTCATTATGGATGGTTTTATTTGTGACAAAATAAGGAGCGTTTAGGATTTTGCGAAGGATTTTGGATTGCAAGGATTGGATACGAGAGGAATTCGATGGTTTGGTGGAGCCCCATTGTTCAATTCCATAAGTCCATATAGGCCTTATAACAGTCACATAAATAAGTCTTTTGTAATTGATCTGAAGCTTTGAGCGCTTATCTAGTATGTGTTGAAGTAGTCGGTAACGTCTAGCTGTTTCTTGTCTTTTCAGTCTTGTGCGAGGGTTCCAAGTAAGACGCTTGTCTAAGTTGAGTCCCAGGTAGCGAATCTGTTCAACAGGGATAAGTGGAGTACTATTAAAGAATGCAGTAGGACAGGAAGTCAAGGGTTTTCGACGAAGGGTAAAGGTAATTTGATGGGACTTGCTGGGATTGATTTTAATTCTCCAATTCCGACACCATTCTTCGAGGCTTGATAGGTGTAATTGAAGGGATTGGGATGCAATATATGGGTCGTTATTAACTGATAACACACATGTGTCATCAGCATACGTGGAGATGAAGGTGTTTGTGCTAAAATTGAATTGAATGATTGAATTAAATGAGGTTTTTAATTATTTAAATTATAAATCTTAAGTGGTTAAGTCGAATTTCGTCAGAACGAGTTGATTTTTCTGACGCTAGTGGAATCGCACCATTTTGGTATTCTTTGTTTGAAATGTAGTTACAATATAAGCAATAACTCTTTTTCATGCCTGTGAGTCCTGACTTGGCCACTTACACACTACTAGTATAACATCATTCCTTTCCCCTAAACACTTATTCACCGAGGCTGTAGCTATGCCCCCCCCCCTTTTCTTTAATTAAACATTTACATTAGCATTAACTCCTTTTCAAAGCCTGTAAGTCCTGACTTGACCACATATGCACTACGATAATGAAATGATTCCGTTTTCGTTGGTAAAATTAACTCATTTTAATGACCTAATTCTATTTAATCATTTATTCGCCGTAACGACAGAAATGTCCATATCCCAGATAGAAAATAATTTTTAAAAAAGACAAGAGAAGAGTAATAAAGTCGCGTGGGAAGATGAGAGCTGAACAAGCCGGGTTTATTGCCCATTCGAGACGGGTATATCCATTATCCATAACCTCATAACCTGCACTTGATGCCAACCTCACCTGGCAATAAACCATCAAATAGAAATGTCACAACAGAGATATAAACTCGTAATTAATTTGCAACATAAACCTGGTAAAGACAGGTTGGGAGGATAGCCCCTGTCAGCTATTTCGTTCCTTTATCAGGATGTAATGTAATCAGCACTAATCCGAGGGGAAATATATATTATATTAATGTATTATTATATTAGGTCTCTCTTGTGGTGTAGTGATTATCATAACATTATCCCCAAGAATCTACTATCCCACATGGTTTGAGCCAGATGGGTCAAATCATTGATTTTGCCGTCCTCTTTAGTGACTTTAAATGATCTGAGCCTGGGCAATGTCAGCTACTCCTTAAAGATCCCTAGCCTAATAAATTAGATAAGCCTGGATAGGCAAAATTTAGGACTTCCGCTGTAGCATCCTTCGATTAGTCATAATCAATGTATCAACGCGCTAGAAAAATTAATCTATCCAGGATTTCATCTACGTATCTTATCATCAATGATCACTTCTTCCATATTTCCAGATTTCCATGTACACCTCCATTTCTCCACCTTTTTCTCTTGGCCAATGTCTTTTTAATCTTTCCTTATCAAATCCAGGTTATAGGGAGTAGGAAAGCGGAAGAACGAGTGGGTTTGGGTGATATTGTGTCAATGTATTTGTTATGAATATATGATTTTATTGTGGGAATGTTCATGTCGTTGTGTATAGTGTGATTCGAAATATATCATTGTGTATTAATAATTTTTCTGAGAATTTTGGACTGTGCTGTATCTTGTGTATTTGAATTTTTTTGCTGAGCCCCAAAGTTCTGCTACATATGTCCAAATAGGTTTTAGTATACTGTTATAGATAAGTCGTTTGTTCCTCAAGTCTAGTGAAGATCTGAAGTCCAGAAGATGTGATAGATGTTTGTACCGTCTAGTCAGTTCTTGCCTTTTTAATTTTGGATTTAAGTTATTTTTCTTCTAGGACTCCATCTGGACAAACGTCTCACTTGGAATCCTCATACAAGACTGAAAAGACAAGAAACTGCTCGACGATTTCGCCTACTTCAACATTTACTGGACAAACGTTCAAAGCTACCAATTAATTACAAAAGACTCATTTACATGACAGTTATCAGACCTATTTGGACATAAGGAGTTGAGCTTTGGGGCTCTACTAAACCATCCAATTCATCTCGTATCCAATCCTTACAATCCAAAATCCTTCGTAAAATCCTCAATGCTCCTTATTATGTCACAAACAAACTCATCCATCATGATCTTAATATCCCATATGTTGCTGATTTGGCCCAAACTAAATACCTATCCTTCCATGAAAAGCTCCATACACACTTGAATCCGCTAGTCTCTCGACTTGCTTCCCATAATATTCCTGATAACCCTCCGAGGCGTCTGAAAAGAAGATGGCCTCGAGACCTTCTACTATAAAACTTCATCGGAGTGCTATCAATGGATAGTTTCTCTACAAGTGATTTTTTGTTCATGTCCTTTGTTCATACAGCAGATTTACTTGATGTAATATAATTACAGTTGTAAATATCAATAAAATATAAAATAAAAAAAATATATAAAAGTTATTTTTCTGAATTTAAAAATTTAAATTAAATATAAATAGAGAAAAAAAAGTAAAGAAACTAAATTATTAAGTGTTAACAAATGGTTTAGTATACTTGAACTGATATCAGAGCGAAGGTTGAGATGGGCTTCTGACTGACTTAGAAGCTAGGAGTAGACCAAGGAGCAGGTGGCAAGATTATGGGATAATTCATGAAAAGATAATTGCGACTATAAATTATAATTTTCACCTACGGACTACTAATCCCAACAAACGTTCAGATTTTATTCCTCAATGTGTTGTTGCCTTTCCGCTTAGCTTCCTGTCTGTGATCATTTCTCCTTCTCGATCCTTCTCCTGTAGAAAGCATAAACCTTTCTTTGGTGAAGGTCCTTCATATCTTTAAATCTGTTTCTAAATCCTGTCCCCAATTTAGTCAGTCCAATATTTGCCTTTATTAAGTCCTAATGTACCTCCTGAAGCTATGGAGGTTGCACTTTCCATTTCTTTTCAAGGTTGACAACTTGTTAGCCTTTCTTCTCATACTGACCTAAATCCCTAAAAACTTGTCGTATAATTTGTTTAAACTAGAAGATAAACTCCCTTGGTGGGATTTCGTACACTCTCTGATGTGAGTGGACTGTATATTATTAAATTGCTAATATGATGAAATTAATAAACATTCTATAATAATGAGAAAATAACAGAAAGATAAATGAATCTATATTAATTACTGTTTATGAATAACGTCCATCCGTGAATGGCTTTTGGTTGTTGCGGGTTTCTCCCTACCCTGCTCTGAGTTCTATTCCATGCTGCGATGTGTGGATCACATGTTCTTATCACTTCTTCTCATATATGTGTCGACTATTGTTCTGATAGTCTGGTAGATGGAAATTTTGTCCCACTAGTTGTTGGCCAATGGATTTATAGACGGCATTGCCTCTGGTACAAGGACGAAGGTCAGGTAAAATAGGAAGAGGGTCTGGTTTAGATTGAACATAATTCTTTGTTTTCACCTCACCAGAAATTTGATCATCTTCATTTAGTTTCTTGCGACCTACAATTTCCCAGAATATCTTTCATCCCTTTTTCTGATTTTTACCAGTTTCTTCCTTGCTAAGGTTTCTGCTGCATAAATGCACTCTAACTATAATAATTATAATAATATAATTGTTAATAAATACATAATATATAAATAAAGATTTGTCGAGCCCGAAATATAGGTCGGCCCAATCACGACCCAAGAACTTTACACGCCTATTTCCCGACTGTGAGAGAAGGGAAGGAAAAGAGAAATTTATTATGTATGAATATAAATTTAATGTATTCTGTTATGAATATATTACTGTATTAAGCTTATAATACATCATGTATATATTATAAACTTGCGTACAGGTTGATCTTGGGTCATATGCGTGATAATGCGTGGGCGGAAGTTCGTACAGCAGTCTTAGTATTCTGGCGTCGTGTCATCTCGAAGACTTTTTTTCAGTGAGAAAAACTTTTTTTATCGACAAGTAATAAGTATTTTGTAAACATTCCGAAGAAATAAATCGGGTAAGTTAAAAAGACTTGACCTTGCATAAACTGATTTAAATTTTACCAAGGTTCACTTTTTATACAATTTTATATGGTTTAGAAAGAAGTCATGTCTTATCTTTATAAAATATTTTGAATTATTATGGTAAATTGTTGAAATAAAAAAATATTTAAAAAAAGTAGGATGTTTCTAAGAAGAAGAGGGCCGGTCAAGGTGAGAAATGGGCGAGAAGGGGAATAGAGAAGCGAGCCTAAGAAAGAGAAAGAGAAAAAGCGACGGTCGGTGGGAGAGGGTGAGGGAGAGGGAGAGGGTGAGGAAGAAGGAGAGGGAGAGGGAGAGAGAGAGAGAGAGAGAGGGAGAGGGAGAGAGAACTGATTGATGAGAACAGCTGAGGGAGCCAGCGTCCTACCATCATAGCTTCTCATCATATCTACCATCTTATATCTCCAGCCGCCATTTTGTCAAACATCTTTGATATTATATGAATAATCATCATTATTATAAGGGATTGTTTCAGTTTTCAGGTACCTTTCCTTACCTGATCTTACAATGCTACTAATAACGTTGGTATTTATTAAAAAAAAGTGCAAAGTAAATAGGAATATATATACGAGTATATTTCCAAAAAATCGGAAATAGTAGGATATATATATATATATATATATATATATATATATATATATATATATATATATATATATATATATATATATATATATATTCAATTTTGGACCTAAACTCATTCTCATAACCTAGTTCTGTGCACTTCTTTTAGTAGTATCTTTTTGTTACATACTGGTGACATACCTAACCTGTACCACTACAACCCGTGAACTAGTAAGGAGCTCAGTACATGGTAGAGACTGTACTGTTTCAGGGACAACGGTTGTGCAGGAAGGTGATTTGTCTTATATCAAGCTCAACCACCAGATTTTCCCACTTATTTTGGGTACCACTCTTTAGAGGCTGTGCGAGCACCAGGAAGATAATACATCCTATAGGATCCACCTCGGGCCGATAACAGATAATAAATAACGTATGCCAGCGAGCGGGATTCGAACTAAGGACCTTCAGCGTAGCAGCTGAGTGCTTTACCACTGATCCACTTCGTTATAAATAAATATGATATGATCCATCTCCGGCTTCTAACAGATTTAATAAAAGTCTGGCCAGCAGATGGATTTGAAACAGGATTTTCGGCATGGCAACTCAATGCTCTCTACCACTGACCCACTCCGCTTCCTTACTTGTGGCATACTGCTTCAGTCAATGTTATATTATATGTATATAAATATGTATATAAATATATATATATATATATATATATATATATATATATATATATACATACAGTCGAACCTCGGTATATCGAAACTCAGGGGGAACGAGAAAACTTCGAATTATCGAGGATTTCGATATAGCGAGGTTCGATTTATTGAGGTGATTTCTGACTGACTTCGATATATAGAGGTAGAGGTTAATAATAAAGTATGTATATACTCAATATAATATAGAAAAAATGTACCTATTTTATTAAAATATTGTACAACAATACAATTTACGCCAATTACATTGCTTAAGATAGCTATTGTTGAATATTGAAATGAAGAATTTTTATGACAAGTATAACTAAAAGGAGTAAGAAAAAAAAATACGCAATTAGAATAAAAACCATACTTCGTCATTATTTAACGATAAAACAATAGACTAACAAAAACAGATACATATTGAATTTGTGAAAAAAAATAAGCTGAGCTTTGAAAAAAATCGGAAATTGTTGTTTGTATACCTGAAAAGGACACTTTATCCAATGCATCATGCAATACTTAACCTACAGAAGACGAAACCTATTGCACAAGTGTTAGCAGAAACCGAAACAAACTGGAAACAAATGTGAGTGGGGGAGTTACAGGATTACTTGAGAAAAAAGGCCGTTCTGAGAATGACAATGCTTCTCAGAACGAGCTGTTCAGGCTAAAGGGTTCTTATTTAACGAATTGACATCGACATGTAGAGGTTTTCCTACAAAAACTTCGTTTTGTAGAGGTGCAGTGTATGCTAAGGAATCTTGGAAAATTCGATATATCAAGGTCTTCTAAACCAATCCTTCGATATGTAGAGGTAAAAATAACGTATAAAAGATAGGCAGATTCAAGGGGAATAGAAAAACTTCGATTTATCAAGGAATTCGCTATATCGAGGTTCGACTGTATATATATATATATATATATATATATATATATATATATATATATATATATATATATATATATATATATATAAGTTAAGGGTCAGGCCCTGGCAATAGTGGAGCTTAATCCTACTAAGAGTGTAAACAACTCCCAGATACTATATAAGAAGGATTACTTGATAAATAAAGTCAGTGTTTTACCAGCTTGCTAGTGTGTAGTTTCTTTCCCAATTTACTCTTTTTTTTTATGTTTCGCGAGCCAAAGTACTTAAGTGGTAACGAAACCCGGGAAAATTATTTGAAATCACAAGGATTATTTTTTTTTTTTTTGTGAAGTATTTAAAATTTTGTTTTGTGTTGTTCCTGTTGTTTTGTTACTTGCTTCTCAAGAAACCGGGAAAACAAGTTCAATATGAATGATCAACAAGGACAAAGCATTCTCAGACCGGCAACGTTAACCTTAGAGCCGCAGCAGCCAGAACAGGTGAATCCAGAGTTTCCTCCATATCCATCTACCACACTAGCAATGGCGAGAGCAGACTTAGCAGCTCAAGAAGCGAATAGGATCGCACAAGAAACAAATGAGCTCGAGAGAATGAAAATAAAGAAGGCCAATGCACAAGATATCAGGAGAGAGATATCGGACCTGGAAAGGTTCAATGGTGACGTGGGTGAACTTAACCACTTCATTAAGGGCGGAGATGGTATCATGGCCGGTATTCAGTCCCAGGTAGCAGCAGATCTGTTGGAAGAGGCAGATGCGCAGAGATTACGGGTTGCCCTGGCGCGTCGAGTAAGGAGGAGCGTCCTGAACCTGATTCAAGCAGACGAAGATACTGCGTGGCCAGTCATCAAGGAAAGGCTGAAGAAGGCTTACGGAGGGGGGCGATGGGCCCCAGAAGAAGACATGCTCCAGTTATTTCGGGAGACCAAGAGGGCCAATCAGTCGAACGGTCAGTACGCTGCAGGACTTCTCGCAAAGTTGAATAAGATCAATGAGAAGCTGCGAGAGGTAATGGACACGAGCTCCGTTGAAGCCTGGATGCTCTTTATGACCACTGTGCTCAAGGTACAGCTGGCCAGGGATACTGGCAAGAAGGATGGTCTTCCTAGGGACAAGGCGTTCGTAGAATGGGCCCAGGAAATGGTAGATGCAAGTGCTCGTGATGAGGAGGAACGGGAGGTTTTTGAACCAGGGTGGAGTAGAGTATCCTACCGCAGGAATGAAGTAAGGAGGTATAGGGGAAGACAGGATCTAGGGAAGAAGAGAGATGGAGAAGTGGGTAGAAGAGAAACGCTACCAAGAGACAGAAGACCGCTCATAGAAAAGAAGAATGTTAGAAAGGAGGAGAGGAAGTGCCATGAATGTGGCAAGGCAGGACATCTGGTAGCACAATGCCCTCGCACCAGATGTTACGAGTGTGGAATGGAAGGGCACCTAGCCAGGCAATGCCCATACATGTTCCGCAGGAAGGATACATACCACGGAGAGCCGATGGAGGTAAATGCGCAGGAGGTGCGCAAAAGAAGATACTCGGCCAGGCAAGGTGAGGCTTCCAGGGACTCGACCAGTGGCTCTGGATCTTCAGAGACGGAGGAGGAGCTGGGGAGCAGTGGCGGCGAGGGCAGCTGGAGTAGCGGCCGGAACCGGCAACGGAAAGCAGCTCAGGATCAAGGACGGCGCCAGGTGCTGACGGTGAGACGGAAGCAGACGTCAGTATGAGGAGGGTGCGTCGAGAGTGGCGACCGAGCTTGCACCATCAACAACTTAGAAGGTAAGCTTAAGAATTGGTTGCCCATTATCAAAACTAAGTGTGGAGTGAAGTGCCTGGTGGACACAGGGAGCTCGAGCACCCTGTTGTCAAAAATAGCGTTAGAGAGTTTATGTGTTAGGGGGAAGGCACTTCAGATTCGGGAATGCGATTGCAGATTAGTTACTTTGGGAGGGCCGTGCAAAGTAATAGGCGAGACTAACATTGGGTTGGACGAGTGGGGGAAAACGGGAGCGAGGTTGCGGGTGCATGTGGTAGAGAGTATGCCCAGGGAATATCAGGTCATAGTTGGGTGTGATCTTTTACAAAAAGTGGGCGTGGAAGTAAAAAATACGCATGGCAGGTGATTCGTGAGATTAGCCGGCAGGTCATTCGCATGTCATCGTGTAGTTAGGGGCGCGCGAGTAGGGGCCGTAAGTAGGTGGATAGAATGGAGAACAAATTTACTGAATGAGTTCCGAGACATTTTATTTCAGGAAGGGGAAGTATTAGGAGTTACGGGGAAAACAGTGCATGAAATTCCGTTAAAACAGGAAAAAGTCACGTACGTGAAAGAGAGGCGTTATCCCCAAGCGTTACGACAACACATACGGGAGGAGTTGAGGGAATTACGTAGGCAGGGAATCATCATCGATAGTTCATCCCCGTACAATAGCCCCCTGTGGGCGGTCAAAAAGAAGACTCCGACGGGGCAGGAGAAATACAGGGTGGTGGTTGACTTTCGTCAATTGAATGACAATACAAAAGATGAAGCGTACCCCATTCCTCGTTTTGACGACATCATGGATAGACTCAGCGGAGCCACAATTTTCAGTACACTGGATTTGATGGCTGGATATCACCAAATCCGACTTCGTCCTCGGGATCAGGAGAAAACGGCCTTCACATTCGAACGGGGACACTATGAGTTCACCAGGATGCCGTTTGGGTTGAAGAATGCCCCCCTCACGTTCCAACGATTAATGGACGAATTCCTTAGGGGTATCGATGAAGGGATCTGCCAGGTTTACATGGATGATCTCCTGGTGTTCAGTAAGTCGGAGGAGGAGCATGAACGACACCTGAGACAGGTTTTTGAGAGGGTTCGGGAATTCGGGTTAAAATTGTCTCCGGAGAAGTCCACTTTGGGTAGGGCAGAAATAAATTTTTTGGGTCACACCGTGTCAAGGGATGGGGTGAAGCCGGACAAGTCCAAAGTAGAAGCAATTACCAAGATGGCGATCCCCCGCGATGTTAAGGGTATCAGGAGGCTGCTGAGAGCGCTAAACTATTACCGGCGGTTTGTACCAGACATGGCGCGATGCTTGGTTCCCATTAACAACCTACTGAAGAAGGGAGCAAGGATGATTGTCACACCCTGCATGGAGGACAATATACGGCGTTGTATGGAGCACCTCAAGGGAGAACCCGTGTTGGCATTTCCCGACTTCACAAAGCAGTTCACGGTTACCACAGATGCAAGTGAATATGCCTTGGGTGCGGTGTTGTCCCAAGACAGTGCATGCGGGGAGCGGCCCATTGCATATGCTAGTAGGCGGTTATCTGAGGCTGAGGCAAGATATAGCGCATTGGAGCGGGAATTGCTTGGCATCGTCTGGGCGGTTGATCATTTCCGGCCATACCTGTTCGGTAGGAGATTTCGGGTACAAACTGATCACAGACCGCTGCAATGGGTGGGACAATTGAAGGAATCGTCGGCGCGAGTTTCACGCTGGAAAGAGAGGCTCAACCAGTATTCGATGGACGTGGTCTACAAGCCCGGCAAAGAGAATGTTGTCGCTGACTGGTTATCCCGGGCGCTGATGGTAAATGCCCTAGAGGAAGACACTGCGGGGCCATCGCAGGACATCCGCCAATTTCTTCAAGACTGGTCACCAGGAGGCGAAGGGGAACAGAATATCACAGAGGCGGAAAGGGAGGAGGTGTCCTCAGCCAGAGACAGTTCTACAGACGAGAGACCAGAAGATTTGGAAGAAATTGACGAGATCGTCAATGATAAACCGCGCCAAATCATCTGGAGGACGAAGACGTCGGGCAGGCTGTCCATAGAATACTCACGTTACGGGAGATCGCGGGTCAACGTAGTTTCGTCACAACCAGGGATAAGATTGGATCTAGTATGTAAAGCCCTGAAGGACGCGTCAAAACCAGGTCGCACACACCACCTATACGTGGGGAACGCCGTGATTTGGGAAAAGATCAAGCAAGTGTGGAAGACGGACCAGATTCCGGATCGCGTCTTCATTCGGTGCAGGGTCATGGTAGAAACCATTAGGGATGTTGAGCGCCAGAAGGAGCTAACAGGGGCGTATCACCAAGGCAAGACCAATCATCGCGGGGTCAATGAGACGTTACAGGCGCTCAGGAGACGGTATTATTGGTCCGGCATGCGGAAAACGATTCAAGAGGTCATAGGGGCATGCGAGGTCTGCATGACTACGAAATACGACCGTCACCCACGGCGAGCCTTACAAGAAGCAACGCCAACGGGCGATCGGCCGCTCCGGGACCTGCAAGTTGACACGTTCACCTGGAGGGGGTTTACGTGGTTAACGGTCATTGATGTGTTCAGTAAAATCGCCATGGCTCACCTGATCCAGTCGAAAGAAGCAGAGTCCGTGTTGTCCGCTCTCCGGACATGGTTCATGTTTTACGGGATACCGGATAGCATAACGTCTGATAAGGGGAGGGAATTCGACAATGCGGTAGTGAGTGAAGAAATGCGTAAGTTGGAGATCACGTGGCACTTCAACACTCCGGGACACCCGAAGGGTAGGGGAGGAGTGGAACGTTTGCATGGTACACTCAGCGACCATCTCAGACTTTATCACGTCGACCAGGGGCTGACTCCGGATGTGGCGATGCGGAAAGCGGTTGCGGCGTATAACCACTCGATTCATTCCGTAACTGGGTTTTCTCCGTTTGAGGTGCTGTTCGGAGTTCGGGGGCCTAGTAGGGATTTCGGAGAGACAATCGGGGACAATACGTTTGCTCGCGATATTGTGGCAAACCACGTGCAAATTCGCGGAGCCTGGGAGAAGGTGAGGAGAAAAATCTGGAAGGAAAAACGAACCAGGGTGACGAGGGAGAACGCGAGGTTACGAGACTGCACGGGGGCATTGAAACTTGGGATGATTGTATACCGGCGGATTGGGTCCAATAGGAGTAAAGAACCGAGGAGATACGAGGGACCATTCCGGATCGTTGTCTTGAGAGAACACAACGTAGTCACCATCGAGAGTGTTGGGGACCCAAGAAGACGACGGACCGTTCATATTGAGCAATTAAAGTTTCCTTTGGGATCTGGGGTGCCTTCGCCTTTGCAAACGGAAAACATGGAATAAACCAAGATATGTATTAATTTTTTTTTTGTATATAGACATATAATGTCCTATAAAGATGTACCATGTTAATTGTATATATTGAGTTTTGTGTGTCAACCGATGTTTTTTTTTTGTGTGTGAAGATAATGATTGTTTTTTTTTTCATATTCTTATTATATGTGGTTACTTTTCTTCATTTCAGGACGCTACAGTTTTTTTTTGTTTGCTTTGTTATTTCCTTATTATTGATTGTAATTATTTGTGTCTGGGAGCTGTAAGTTGTACAGGAGCAAGCTCTACTCATTGCCCAGCCTTGACATTTCTTTTAGTTTCCAAAAGGTGTCTGGAAACTGGAGGGGGGGAGTTAAGGGTCAGGCCCTAGCAATAGTGGAGCTTAATCCTACTAAGAGTGTAAACAACTCCCAGATACTATATAAGAAGGATTACTTGATAAATAAAGTCAGTGTTTTACCAGCTTGCTAGTGTGTAGTTTCTTTCCCAATTTACTCTTTTTTTTATGTTTCGCGAGCCAAAGTACTTAAGTTATATATATATATATATATATATATATATATATATATATATATATATATATATATATATATATATATATATATTAATGCAGACACTCATGCACGTTAGAAAGTAACAATAAATCACTAAGGTTAGGGCGCTTCAATAACCAGATAATAAAAATAAAAAGAAAGAATTGTACAATAACATTTATGTTGGACAGTCCAGCAGCCTGATGACGTCACCCCCCTAACAGGCGAAGAGCGCGCCACTTCTCGAACGGGGGCAGATGGATTCAATCCACAAAGGTTCTAGTCTCGTTTTTACGTTCTCTTAAGTTTTCTGTTGTAATGTTTTGAAGATTGGCTTTATTGTGTTACAGACGTGAAATTTCATTAACATGTGATTTGTAACCTGCCAATGATTCGTTCAATCATTACAAAAACCCCCAACATTTATATTAGAGTCCTAAACACCATGTTTTATTCTTCACACTTGCCCCATGCGACATAAATTGTTTATATAAACAGTAATATACATTTTAATTATTTTCAAACTTCTCTATAGAAATAATTCTTTTAACAAAATTACAGTGATAATTATAATTATAAAAAAATGTGAAAAATCGAAAAGGCTTTGGAATGGGGATGCTTTTCCCATTACCTGCCTAATGGATAGTGCTTTTATCCTTTATGGAAATTTTCCACTCAAAATATTCCAATGTTAAATCTCTATAAAATACGGATCCTTTTTTCCTGTTTATTTACAAAGAGCTAAAAATGTTTCCCTTCATACATATTTGTCCGTGTGGGTGGATTCAAAATGTCCTTAATTGCTTTTTATACGAAAACGGCAGGGCAAACGCATTTTCCGTTATTGAAGTTTACCGAGAACTTCTGCCAATTCCTACTAACGTTTCGCTGTAAGTTTGTAACGAGTATTCTTTTGTTTGCTAAATTCGTCCGTCAGGTGTCTCTACCAACTGACCTCACTTAACTGAGGACCGTCATTCCATACGGATGTGTATAAGTGGGTTATATGGCCAAGTAATTGCCAAATTTAACTGTTTTTACCTTATCGTATCTTTGCGGCTCAGCGTTGGTGGTGTTACGTTGATGTTACAATATATATTATGGTTATGTTTTGGAGTTGGCATTATGTTACCGTTGATGTATAATATAAGAATACAACATTTTTCTTTGGACAATAGTTTTTTAAATCAATTTGGACCTTGGACCGGAATACCCCGCAACCTGGTCACAAATATTATGGCGCTCGAATACAGGGACTGCAAAAGAAAAATCTACAGATAAGTTATTAGTTGAAGATTTAATTATTTTTTTGAAATAGTGAAGTTAACTGATAATAGTTTTATAATAATAGTAACAGGATAATTTTTCCAAACAATACTTTAATATTTTTTTTTATGTTTAAATATAATTTTCGTATTAATCGAAGGTACTAAACTTCTGTTGACGGAAGCAAAAGGTTTGTCTTAGACGCAATTTTGGAAATGTAAAGATAATTATTTTTAATTTATAATTGTGTATCAACAACAAAAAAATTAAGAATTTTTACTTAAGGTCGTAGAACGACTTAGTTTTGTTTAACACATGTTTTGAAAATTAAAATCTACTAATATATGATTTTATTTTGTATTTTTACCGTAAGTTTAAATAGTTGAATTGAACATATGTTAGATTAGCAAGTAAGCATTAAGTTCACCTAGAGACAACAGCTGTTGTTTGTTTCTATTTAGCATTATCTTGTGTTTCCTTTTAAAGGGAAAATATTTGTTTATCTATGGCTGACATATGAAAAATTATATATTAAGTTTGTAAAGGACGCTTACCGATTTAATTTAATTTGTTAGTTTTAATATAATTTTATTAATTTAATTTTCAGTATTTTACGACCTTTAAAGGTTCTGTTGGTATTTTTTTTCAACATTTACTTTCTTTGGCATTTTTTTTCGTAACTTTGGGTAACGTCTTGATTTATTGTCACAATGGGTGATCCAGTCGTTCTAGTGTCAGAGAGGGAGGATATTTTTGCCGCAGTTCAATCCATTTTCACAAAATCCAAATCTTTGAGTACCGATTCAGCATCCGCTTTTAAACCCGCTTATGACCGCTTACTCAAAAATGAAATCCGATTTGAAGAAATTCAATCAAAAATTCGGATATTTAATGCAAGTATAAAGAACAAAAGTGAAAAACTCGAGACAACAGAAGTACAAAATTCATTTAACGATTTAGTTGATATTACTAAAGCGAATTATAACAAAGTGGTGCAATCTACCTGCCCTCCTGAGAATAAACCTGTGGTTGTCCATTCTCATTCTATTCCTCAGGAGCTACCGAAAATTGACTTACCGATATTCACAGGGAAATTAGAGGACTGGAATGGATTCTATTCCCTATTTGATTCTATGGTTCATAGGGAAGAATCTCTATCGACCATTAGGAAATTTTACTATCTACGAAGTAGCTTACGCGATGAAGCTCTGTCGCTTATCTCGGGCTTCGCATTAGACGAAGCTAATTATCCGCTCGCTTACGACGCATTGGTCTCTCGCTATCAAAATAAAAGGCGACTAGCCAGATATTATATCAAGAAGGTGATGGATTTTACCCCTTTAAACAATTCTTCAGCGTCTAATTTGCAGAGATTTTTATCTGAGCATGAGAATAATTTTTCTGCGTTATCCGCTTTAGGCATTGAAGACATGGGGGATTTCATTAAACTTCATTTAGCTCTTAATAATTTAGACCCAGGGACTAGAAAAGCATTCGAAGAACGAATAAAATCAGCAGATATTCCCTCTTATAAGGATTTGATTAATTTCGTCACCGAACGAACTAGAGTATATGAGATGATGGCTCAAGAAAGCCGATCAGAAAGGCCTATTATAGAAAAATCCCGCTCTGCGAATTCCACTAAACGATATAACAAATCCAATTCCGGAAAAGAACAAATATCTCCGGGAATTTTTACTGTTTCGCCATTGGAAAAACAAACCGATGTTGCTGCTAACACAACGAATCACGATCCTCAATTCGACCAGTTCGAAATTCAGGCAGTTGGCTCTAAGAAACAGGTATTCTCTCCGACTGATGTACAATCAAGAAATAGTACCGAATCGATTCTCTACGAGAAAACGTGTCTAAAAGGCTCAAAACCGGCTCTACCAGCTAAGAAATTAATTTGCTGGAATTGTGGTGGACCGCACGTATATTCGAGATGTCCACTACCACGAAAGTTGTTCTGTTACCGTTGTGGTAACCCAGGAGTTTCCATTCACGCATGTCCTAAATGTACTCCGGGAAATGTGCAAGGGAATCGGAAGTGAGGGTCATTCCTATTCCCATGGTTTCAGCTGACCCACCAAGTACCGATTTACCTATTACCGTGCCTTATCGTTTACCTTTTTGTACCGCTAAATCTGATATCGTTTCTCCTTGTGTCGTATCGAATTCTCCCGAAAGTTCTACCGTATCTTGTTATATTTTACCGTTTCCTAAACAGCACTATATTGATTTCCGAATAGGGAAACCTGACAAAGGGGGCCTGTCCTACTTGGCCCTGTTTGACCCTGGTTCCACTACCTCATTTGTTGGACCAGAAGGGGTTGAGATTCTCCTTAAATTGGGATATGAAGTTGAGAAAATTCCCGAATTTAATATTTGTGTCGCTAATGGAAGCTCTGGTATTGTTGATGAAAGATTCTCCATTTCAATTACCGTTGGGTACCGGTCATATGACACGAAGCTTTACGTTTTAACCAAGCTTCCATTTATGTTTCTTTTAGGGTTAGATTTTATCGTTAACACAAATATGAGTACTAATCATCGTGAAGCGACATGGTGGTTTCAAGATGACCCCGACCATAAGTTCTCGTTTCGTCAAGATGTTCAATTAGTAGAAGTGGAAACATCAAAATTATGCGGCATTAGTTCACTTGATCCCTCAGAAAGGGTGGATCTGGATAGAATAGTCAGTGAAGGTTTGCGAATTCTCCAAGATTCTCCAGGATTAACGGCGCGCATTAGCCATAAGGTAGATGTTCAGGATGCCCAACCTATCAAGCAGCGCTCCTACCATTACTCACCCAAAGTACTTAAGGCAATGCACCAGGAGTTAGATCGAATGTTGGATGAAGACTTAGTGGAACCTTGCCAATCTCCATGGTCTTCCCCGGTAGTCATGGTTCGTAAGGGATCAGGTTATCGTTTTTGTATAGACTTTCGTAAGGTTAATGAAGTCACTTGTAAAGATTGCTATCCTATGCCTAATATGACATCTCTCTTGGACGGACTTCGACAGGCTAGATATCTCTCCAAGTTTGACCTCAAGCAAGCATTTTTGCAGGTGCCCCTTGCCGACGAAACTAGTAAAGACATTACTGCGTTTACAGTTCCTGGCAGAGGACTATTCAGGTTTAAAGTTATGCCCTTTGGGCTGACGAATTCACCTGCTACCTTTCAGAGGTTAGCCGATGCAATATTTGGACCCGAACTTTACCCTTACGTGGTAGTTTTTCTTGATGATATTTTGGTTTGCACACCAACTTTCAAACTGCATTTGGATATGCTAATGGAAGTGTTCAGTCGACTTAAAGCCTCAGGTTTACGTATCAACCCGGAAAAATGTGAATTTGGTTGTAATGAAGTTGGGTACTTGGGCTATCTGGTTAATAGTGATGGCTTGAGTGTAGATCCAGATAAGGTTGGTTCCGTTACTTCGATTCCTCCTCCCACCAACGCTGGGCAGCTCAGAAGATTCCTTGGAATGGCAGGATGGTATCGCCGTTTTATTAAAGACTTCTCCACAGTTGTCTCTCCGCTAACAGCTTTGCTTAAGCGTAACGCTAAATGGATCTGGTCAGAAGAGCAGGGCGCTTCTTTCAATGCTCTCAAGTCAGCACTGACTGAAGCACCAATATTAGCTAGGCCAGACTTTAAACAGCCTTTTCAATTACAGACGGACGCCAGTGATACAGGTCTTGGAGCGGTCTTGACCCAAATACAAGACGGCGAAGAAAGAGTCATCGCTTTTTGTTCTCGTACCTTAAGTTCAGCTGAAAGGAATTATACCGTAACCGAAAAGGAATGCCTCGCAGTTCTGTTTGGTATCGAGAAGAATAGGCATTACTTGGAAGGTTATCCATTCACTGTAATAACTGACCACGCCAGTCTGAAGTGGTTACTGAACTTGAAAAACCCTTCAGGTCGTTTGGCTAGATGGGCTCTTCGCTTGCAGCCTTACAACTACAAGGTGGAATATCGAAAGGGGAAACTCAACACAGTGGCCGATGCCCTATCCCGAATTGCTGCAATCACAGTATTGTCTACCAGTTCCGATCCTAATTCTACTACCGATTCTGTTTCGACTTCAGGAACTTTCATAGCGACCGACGAATGGTATAATCAGAAATTTTATCGAGTCCAGAAGTCCCCAGAACTCCACCCTGGATGGTCGATAAAAGATGGACAGCTATTATACCATCGAAAGAATCCTTTGAAGGGAGAGCTAGAAGACCCCAGTGAGGAATGGAAAGTTGTCGTTCCTAGACATTTAAGGGGAGCAGTAATATATGAAAATCATGATCTACCGCAGTCAGGCCACCTGGGGATAGATAAAACTGTTTCTAGGGTTAGTAGACTATATTATTGGCCTGGATTGTACCGAGATATAAGCCAGTATGTGAGGCAGTGTGAGTTATGCCAGAAGGTCAAACCCGATAACACGCCACCTCGTGGGTTAATGTTCCCTCGCTATAACAAGCAGCCGTGGGAAATGGTGTCAGTTGACATTATGGGTCCTTATCCTAGGAGTTCTAGAGGTAATGTATATCTACTAGTGTTTGTAGATTTATTTAGTAGATGGGTGGAATTATGTCCCATCAGAAAAGCTACCTCTTCGGTTATTGTAAATAAATTGAAATCCCGCATAATATACAGATATGGCGCACCGCATAAAGTAATTTCCGGCAATGCGAAGAACTTCGTCAGTAATCTTGTAACTGAAGTGGCTAAGGAGTTTGGAATCAAGAGAGAAACTACTCCTCTTTACCATTCACAGGCAAATCCGACCGAACGAGCGAATCGGAATATCAAGCAACTTATCGTAGCGTACCTGGGGAAGAAACACCAACGCTGGGACGAAAAACTAGGAGAGATCCAGTTTGCCTTAAATTCCGCCGTTCAAGATTCGACCAAGTTCAGTCCTGCCTTCTTAAATTTTGGTAGAGAACTGAGGCCTCTACATCAAGCTAACGACGATGATATCCTAGTGGCTGGCACAGACGAACATGCTGCTTGGGCCGCTAAAGTGGGCAGACTGCCTGAAGTTCATCATATAGCCGAGGAAAACTCTCTGAAGGCAAGTCTAAATCAGAGCAGTCGTTATAACTTGAGACGCCGAAAAGATCGTTTCCAACCGGGGGACCAAGTCTTAAAGATGAGGTTTCAGCTATCGTCGGCAGCTGATAAACTCGCTGCTAAACTGAACCCCAAATATGAAGGCCCTTTTACGGTTGTTTCCGTTACGGGTGGTGGATCCTGTAAACTGAGAGATGAAGATGGAAAGATAATAGGCTTATGGCATCCCTCAAAACTTAAATTATTTTATCCAACCCGACGGACTTAATCGCTGGAGGGGAGTGTGTAACGAGTATTCTTTTGTTTGCTAAATTCGTCCGTCAGGTGTCTCTACCAACTGACCTCACTTAACTGAGGACCGTCATTCCATACGGATGTGTATAAGTGGGTTATATGGCCAAGTAATTGCCAAATTTAACTGTTTTTACCTTATCGTATCTTTGCGGCTCAGCGTTGGTGGTGTTACGTTGATGTTACAATATATATTATGGTTATGTTTTGGAGTTGGCATTATATTACCGTTGATGTATAATATAAGAATACAACATTTTTCTTTGGACAATAGTTTTTTAAATCAATTTGGACCTTGGACCGGAATACCCCGCAACCTGGTCACAAGTTGCCTAAAAAAACAAGCGAGTTGCAAAACCTGAATTGAAATGTTTTTTAAGTAAAAACTTTTTTAGCCGCGTTGAGCATTTTTTGGTAGGAAAATAACTTATGGGTTCGCGTCACCGACATGCACAAGACATGAGCCGCTTAGAAAATTTCATTGATATAAGGATTATTATATGTATATGTATTATATGTAACTGAAAAGTCCCTTCATTGTTTAGCATGTCATATCAATAAAAACTATCAATAACCAGTTAAAATTTTCGTTCCCCATAAAACATTTTATTTGTCATAGTTAAATGTCTTCATTCATAATATTACTGAAAGTATATATGATCCAAGTATTAGTCATAGCATTAGGACTCTAAGAGTGACACTAGTGTCTTCTGGCAGACAAGCTCTGAAGCTAGGCTGATACAGTTTTCATGAGCCATATAGAGATATTTGTTTTAAACATAAAACATAAAGATAACATAAAACATGAAAATTTTTTAAGGTCACATGTGGTCTAGTGGTTAGCGTAACAAACTACTAAGCCCAAGATAGCGGGTTCGTAGCCCGGTAGGTGGCCCTAGGATTTTTTTAAGGGAGTAAAAATCCTTAGTTACGCCGTTCTTCGGAAGGGACGTTAAACGGGAGTCCCGAGCCTGTACTATGTCAGGTACTCGTTAAAAATCCCTATCCTAATTAAACCTGGATAGGCAAAATTTAGAGCTCCCACTGAAGCATTGTCCGATTAGCCATAGCAGCATAAAGTGACGTTAAATGAACAAACAAACTCTCATGGAACTTTCAAATACCACTATTGAAAAATTAGGTTTTTTTATATGTGGCATTATTCTTTCGAAGGAGCAACATGCAACACATTTTTTACGTAATTGGGAAAATATTTCAGTTTCAAAGAATGCCGTTATTATTATTCTATTGTTTAACTGAGGTGATATTTATTAAGTATTTTATTTATTTGGTATGATATTGAAAATTGATAAATACAGCAATCGCCTTGGAGTTGACGTTAAAGGTAAACATATATTGAGTGAATGTAAAGAACCATTTAATGCAGACAACAAACATGTTTAACCTCGATGTTTTTTGTTTTGTGTTCGATGGCCATAGGGCTATTCCGTGAGAAGTTAAATTGAAGCATGGGGGGGGGGGGGGGTGAGGTGAGTTTGCTTGGTATTGATTCCCAAACTTTGGCCATACCTACTTCCACTAAGTCTCCAAGTGCCCAACCACAAGGGTTTGCACCACAAGGTGTGCTAAGAAATCTCAAAATCGGTCAATTAATTAGCATTGTTATGAAAATTTATAATACGTTTTAAATATTTAAAACTCCGTCGCAAACCGACGACTTCCTGCCCTCGTGTATCGTTTAATAACATCCCACTGATTCCTGTAGAACAGGTCCGGTACTTAGGACTACACCTTGACAAACGCTTAACTTGGAATCCTCAAACTAGACTGAAACAACAAGAAACAGCTCGCCGTTTCAGGCTACTTCAACATTTACTAGACAAACGCTCTAAGCTCCCACTTAATTACAAAAGAATCATAAATGACAATCATAGTTAATAAATAAACCCATCTGGACTTACGGAATAGAGCTTTGGAGCTACACTAAGCCATGAAATTCCTCTCGTATTCGATTCTTACAATCCGAAGTCCTTCCTAAAATCTTCGATGTTCCTTAATTTGTTACGAACAAAGTAATCCATAATGACCTTAATGTCCCGTTTATTGCAGATTTGGCCCGAATCCGATATCATTGTTTTCATGACAAACATCATTTCTGCTCAAACGCACTAGTTTCAAACCTCGCAACTTCATCAATTCCTTATAATCCTCCGAGGCATGTGAAAAGAAGATGGCCTCGTGACCTTCTAAGTTGAAATTTTTATTTGAGTACTACTACTGGGTAGTTTCTCTAATTGCCTTTGTCTCCGAACATGATTTATATTTCATTATATTTACATTATTTTTCTGTATACAGATGTAAATTTCAATAAATATATTTTTTTTAAAATATTTAAAACCAAAACGTGGTCCAAGCACTAGACATTACAATACAGTTTTAATGCCAGATTGCTTCTATGGATCAAAGACGATAACAGAACAGGAAGGGAGATATAGCAAACATAAAAAAACAGTTACGAAAGAATTTTAGATTAAAAACTGATAAACGAAAAGTACAGGTTCGGAACCCACAATGATATGGATTGGCTAAAAAAAATATCTGAATCTGGCCGGAATTATACCAGAGAATATCCAAATCCAGGTAATCTGGAGATTCAAAAACCATAAGTGACAAGTTGGCCAAGAGAATAAATCAAAGAAGACGCGTTCTCATTTAAAGAATATAAGTACCGTTCCGTAAGAAATAAGTACCGTGGTCTTGATGGCCTCATTCGCCCATAATTATCCTAATATATACACTTTTTTAAGTACTTATTTCGAATATGTATGCTGGAGTGGGATGACTCAGTGTAGAGACCTGAGTTGCCATACAGGGAATCCTGATTCAAATCCCGCTGCAGGTAAGACTTTTATTTAGTCTGTTTGCAGTCAGAGGCGGATCAAATGGGGTCAAGGAATCTGCTGGGGCTCACCCAGTCCCTATAAAATGTTATATAAATAGGGTACCCAAAATAAGGGGAGAAAATCTGGCGGTTGAGCGTGATCTGGGAGCGTCACCTCCTTGCAGAACCGTTGTCCATGTCAACAGTCTCTACCATGTACTGAACCATAAACACGTTTACGGGTTGTAGTGGTACAGGTTAAGGTTAATTTGTATGCTAACTTTCTTGCTCCTAAAAGAATAGTTTTAATATAGCTCACTTTTTGAATATCCATGTCAATACGAAAAATTGTTCCAAATAATGACACAAATATTATCTGGTGAAGATGATTTAGCAAGTTCTGAGTTCTTCCATGGATCCACATGGAGGGAATGAGAGAAGAAATGGCAGAAATAGTTCTGGTAAACAATGGATGTACAGGCGGAGAACGAAGTGAATCCACAGCAGATAAATGATTTAATCTGTCAACCGACTCTGGGAGATTAGCGGGCCCTGTTGGGGCTCACCCAGCTTCTATAAACTATGTACCCTAAATTGGGTGAAAGCCAGGCGGTTGGGCGTGATTCCGTAAAAATCATCTCCATGCACTACCGCTGCCTTAGAAACAGTAAAGTCTCTACCATGTACTGAACCCAAGACCTTCCTTGTGGATGTAGTGGGACTTTTTTTTTCATTTGCCACTTTTTAACTATTTTTCTTTAGTCTAATACGAACATAGTATGAAAGCGTACTTACTAGTCTAAGTTTAGAATAAAATTTGATCCATAAATCTTTATCGTTCAATATTATCTAACGGTTTAGTAATAATTTCATTTAATAATTCGGGTAAAAAAAACTTGAAGATAAAAATATCCTACTTACCTTTCATTAGGAAATTTAATAACTTTTACATTTCGCCTGAATCGAGAGGACGGTTTTCCTCATCTCATGGTAACTTTATTTGTAAGGATTTAATTTTTTACAAACAGTGGTGCTTAAATCAGGCCGCACTTAAAACCTGAAGGCGTTTCTGGAACAGAATCAAGAGAACTTAAGTGCTCCATTAAAAGCCTGATATTTCTTTGAAGGCTACAGATACCTTAAGTGTCATTTACAAAAGATGTACAAAGTGAATCGCTATCAACCATTTTGTTTATTAATATAAATGTTGACAATTATTTATCTATCAGTAGTGGATTATTAGAACGCAGCGGAATTTTTCAGGATAAATCGATACATTTTTACTTCTCGCTTTTGATAAAAACATACAAAATAAGTTTTAAATATTTCATTGTATTGAAGAAACAAATTAAACCTTTTCCACTTTATAATATTTGGTATAAACTTATTGAAATAAGTTAACATGAATAATTTTAACGCAACTATATCATTTATTTTACATCCTGTGCATTTTAAAATATTTATCTCCGCTGGTGCAAAAACATGAGTTTTTGGCTCAATTAATTAGGACTAAAGTACGTCTTTTCTCCCTGTGCATTAGGAATTGACTCAAATAGTTAACTTTATTCTCTAGGGTATAAATTAAAAAGATGACAACCTAATTCGTCAAAATAATGTAGGTTTTGTACTGAAAACGTTCAGGGTTAGGTTTGCACAACTGTCACACCGGACATTAAAATCAGCTGTTGTTTAAAACACAAAAACTGATAAACAGAAGTTCAGTTGTGTTCAGATTGTGTAAGTTATGGATCCCCCACATATTGTACAAGAAGCAAATAATGTTATTTCAAATTCATTGCCAGCTAAATCAAGTCAGATTTATAATAAAACATACGATGACTTAAAAAAATGATGTAATAAAGAAAATGTGAAAAGCATAAGTGAAAATGTATTACTTGCATACTTCAATGAATTATCTAAGGGAAGATTTTTATCTCCACTATATTATTTTAATAAATGACCTATAAGAACGTCAAGGAAAATTCAAAATTGTAATAGTTGCACATTCAATTGCAGTTTTTGTATTTATTTATTAATTTATTTAGTTTTAGTATTTTAGTTTTAGTAACTTATTGTAAAACGTAACATAATATAAAATATTATAGCGTATAGTTTGCCTTTTTACATCATTCGCTCGGGAATAAACTCGAATTGTACACTCGATTTCGCTCGGGTACAAACTAAAAGCTGAGGGAATAATATCTTCTTTAGTCCCTAGGTGCATAAATAACTATTATCGATTTAATTTGTTTTATTGCAGTGATATAATCTATATTCAGATCTATTATTAGGTTCTCAGAAACCATTACTATGAAAATAATAAATGTATTAATATTTTAAGGACCTGCGCACATGAAGCTATTGACTCAGATATATTAAATATCGAGGCCCATGCTGTTACTACTAGAGACTCAAGTAATGAAAATACTATTGGTTTTATCGTGCTCTATTCGACCAATATGGACAGTATCGGAAAAGTTAAAATAAATAGAAACGTGAAGGATATTAAAATCTGTTGTGTTTTAAAGTTTATTTCTGATAATAAAATAATGGGATTTAATAGCGACATTGTTAAAAGATTATAATAAACTAGCAACACACCCCACCTTTGCTCGGGTAATAATCCAAAACATGCGCCTACATAATTTGTCTGTGTAATGTATTTTTTTTTTATCTCGTAGCGGCCACTAAGGACCACGTGAATATCATTGACTTCTTTGGGAGTCTTGCTTTTCTTTCTTCCCATCTCAGCTCATGTACTTTACTACATAGAAATTATAAAATTACAAACAAAAACAAATATTTCTTTATATACGAATTTATTATCTTGCATGTTAGATAATCGCATGGGATTAGGCAAGCAGCGTCTTCGGTGAAACCCATCGATATTCCAACATATTTACACAAAATTTTGACAAATTATATACCTAAACTTTCCTGGATAATCACTCTACCTATTGGTGAAAACCGCGTGAAAATCCGTACAGTAGTTATTAGTAGTCCAGTACAAACGCGTACAAACGCTTGGAGGACTTTGTTTTAAGATATGTATAAATTAATACAAATCCTACTAATATTATAAATGCGAAAGTTTGTATGTTTGTCCCTCTTTCACGCAAAAACTACTGGACGGATTTAGATGAAACTTTACAGTATTATAGGTTATACATCAGAATAAAACAAAGGCTATAGCAAGCGCGGATTAATAAGGGGCGCACGGGGGACATGCCCCCCTCCTCCCCGACAGTTTTTTAGGTACCGTGGAG
The DNA here is from genome assembly GCA_037127475.1 of Arma custos. NCBI lineage: Eukaryota > Metazoa > Arthropoda > Insecta > Hemiptera > Pentatomidae > Arma > Arma custos. Next base: position 13,021,659 of record CM073762.1, on the reverse strand, counting down.
AATCCATTATTATATATAATTAAAGGCAAATCATATGATCATAGTTGTTAAAATAACAGCTAGAACATGAGTGAAACTATTTATTTTGATATCCTACTAATATTATAAATGCGAATGTTTGTATTTATGTTTGTTAATCATTCACGCAAAAACTACTGAACGGATTTGGATGAAACTTTTTGAGTAAAATAGGTTATACATCATTGGCTACAGCAAGGGCAGATTTATGTAGAGGCACGAGGTCATGTGCCCCCCTCCATTATAGTACATAACCAAATCAAATAAGGAACTTAGCATCTTGAAATTTGTAGATAGGTTCTTTGTATAGTTTAAGAAAGAAATTTGGATAATTCTACCCCAAGGGTTTACCCTTTAATATAATAAGGGTTCAAAGGTTGTATAGAATCCGTCAGTTTTGAAGTTGGACATCTGAAATTTTGGATGCACGAGTAAATCATATTTAAAAAAAAAAATTAATTATTTATTTAAAATGATGTTTCACGAAACTTTATATGGCAGACCAAATTTGACGCGAGCGAAGCCGTGGGCAAAAGCTAGTACTATATAAAAAAAAAAGCTATGTTGGTTTCTGGTAAAAAATGAAATTACATGAACTTAATTTTCATATATTTTTATAGACAAAATTATTTTGGAAAAAAAGAACAATCCTGTACACCTAAAACTTATGAAGGGTCTTGGGTTCAATACATGACAGATACTGTAATGTTACTAAGACAACGGTTGTGCAGAGAAGAGATTTGGACGGTGATCACGCCCATCGTCCTGGTTTTTCCTCAATTAAGGGTACCCACAGAAGGTGGATGTACATAAGAAGGTTCTGTAGATCCCAATCGGCCTTTTGTTGTATGCAATACCGAGCAAAATAATAGAAAATAGATAGAAATCTAAAACTACTACAATGAATGAAGAGTATTGGATTCAGTACATGTTAAGGGATGAACAGTTTTCAAGGCAACAGTTGAGCAAGGAAGCAATTATGCAGAGATGAACCTCAATCTCTTGGTTTTTCGCACTTTATAGAGGCTAGATGAGCCTCGTGAGTTAGGATCGCCATTAATTTTCCAACCCTCGTTACAAAAGGATATATTCTTCTATATATCTTGATATTTTATTCTGATATCTGCTAAAAGAGTGTATATATAAAGAGTGTGAGGGCCGTTCGCGGGAGGAAGTGAAGTATTGGGATTAATATCGATCAGAGATTAGCATATAAATAGCAGGCTATGTCCGCCATCCAGTTATTTATGTAACGCCTTCGACTCCCATCCGTCCGCTGCTTCGAATCTTCTCCCCCTTATCAATCCTTATCAAAATTGAATTTCATTATCACTTTTCTCTTATCACAATTATCTTGCAAAGTAACCTAATAGCTTCCTCTTGCGTATCGAGTATAAAATTCATACTACGAATTCAAATATTCATAAATACTTAATTTTTTGTATTTTACACTTTACTTAGTTACTTTTAATGTAGAATCATTGATGCAAGGACATCAATAAATTATATATTGATACATATCAATTAATTAATTAATTAATTATTAATACATATCAATATTGAAAAGTAACAAAAGAGACCTTACATAAATGTTAAGACCGTGGAAAAATTCCAACGAAAAGCCTTAAGTCTCCAAACTAAAACAGAAATAGAAATTATCTGTCCAAAATATTTCGCCCATTCAGGCATCCTCAGGGTAGAAAGAGAATAACAGCAAACAAAAACATGAATAATGCACCCAGGAAACATCCCACAACCTCGGAGGCTCAAATGCAACTAATGAATCATAAGGAAGGTTACTCGACCCCAGCTGGTTAAGGTTAGATAAAAACAGCTGATAGATACTTTAGAAATTCAATATATACTCACCAAATTTCAAAAAGCACCACAGGAAAAATAAATAATAGCAAACATCACAAAACACAAGACGAAAGACCATATGAAAAAATGAAATTAAAAATGCAAGAAAAAAAAATTATCATTATCAAGAAACCAGTGGACCTACGGCTACTCCACAAAATATATTAATATTGAAAAGTAACAAAAGAGACCTTACATAAATGTTAAGACCTTGGAAAAATTCCAACGAAAAGCCTTAAGTCTCCAAACAAAAACAGAAATAGAAATTATCTGTCCAAAATATTTCGCCCATTCAGGCATCCTCAGGGTAGAAAGATAACAATAGAAGAACAAAACATGAATAATGCATCCAAGAAACATCCCCCCACCTCGAAGGCTCAAATGCAACTAATACATATCAATTATCTTACCTTGGTACTATCTATTACCAACCCGGTATCCACCATTAGATAGAAGACTTGATATATTGGTAATTAAAATTTTTAAGCGATGTACTGATAATTATTGATTAGAAGAGGTATGTCATTTTATGCTTCTACTTACTTATTGTGACTAACTACGTGCTTGTAAATATTATTGAAGATTTTGGATTTCTGAAATATTTTTTTAAATCCTGCTATATAGAAGTAACTCAAATTAAACGTCTAAAACCTCTTCGTCACTTAGAATGAATATTAGACCAAGAAGAACTCAGAACTCAAAGATTTTATATATATATATATATATATATATATATATATATATATATATATATATTGTCATGGCATACGCAGGGTATTTGGTAAAATCAGAAAGAACGATCACAGCATTGGCCGGAGCTTTAAATGAATTTGATATACCAACAAGAGAAATGGACCTATGTCTGAGCTTACATAAATCTCAATACTTAAAGACATCTCCAGAGCATATATTAGGAGCATGGCATTGTCACTATAATAAAACAGGGAAGACTGAAATGGTTGGGGATGTGAAGAGGACGGACCCAACAGACTGTCCAAGAAGATATGGAAGACCAGGAGGAAAGAGGAACCGTGGAAGACCACGAGCAAGAACTGAAAAACTTGGAAGTGAGAAGATGAGAGAAGGCGACGACGGATCAAGAGGTGGAGGCTCGTCTGGGAGGTCTAGGCTTGGCGAGGGCTGTTGAGCTGAGTAGTTAGGTTGTTAATTAGTTACTAAGATAAAAGACGCAACTGGCGGTTGGTTGCTAAGATGCTTTGTGCTAAGATACGTCTCGGTCATTAATGCTACATCGTATGGTAAAACCGTAATGGTTTTTAAAAAATAGTTGTTAAGATTGTAAATAGGGTTTTAATGTGTACATTATGCATTATAATATGGATTCAACTGGACTATTTAATATAATATTTAATTTATGAAGTAAACCGTTTTCCAGTCAATTTTTCTTTTTTCTTTTTTTACAAATACGTTTCGACTTTTTAGTCATTCTCAATTTCACAAGCTTCAATTTTAGAAGCTATATATATCAATGAAAAAATAGATAATGTAGTTAACGATAGAAAGGAATCAAATGAAATCAATAAATTATATTCATCTGTTATTTTGAAATTAAAAAAGAAATAAATAAAGAATGGCCTACACTTATAGATAACTCTAGTATAACCTGTCACATATAACTTTATAGCATTGTTTCTAATACTCCCATTATATAAATATTTAGATATAAAATAATAAAACCAATTAATATATATATTATAATTTAAATAAATCAAAACAATTATTAGTGTTAAACTCTTATAAATTTACATTTTAATTTTTAACACAGTATCAAGGTATTTAAAAATTAGTACAGCCCAAAGTATAATCATGCAGAGTAGAAATGACCATGGAGAAAAAATGTATCTCCAAGTAGTTTTAAATTATAGACATTCACATGAGGTATCTATACTTAAAATTGTTCAGTTATTTTAGGACAATTGGTATGATTGTAATTTTATTTTTATTGTTTATTATTTTAATATTGTTAAATTACAGACCTATTATGAAAATTCCAGTAAGGACTTGTGAAATTGAAAATGACTAAAAAGTCGAAACGTATTTGTAAAAAAATAAAAAAGAAAAATTGACTAGAAAACGGTTTACCTCATAAATTAAATATTGTGTACATTATTTTATTTTTTATTTTTTTTATCTAGACTTTATTTTATTATCATTTTTGCATTAATTTTCTTTTATTACTGCATGTATATATTTTATTTTGTTTATATCATTCTTTGTTTTGTTATGGAATGTTGTAGCTACATAGCACCAATACTTATTACTTATTACTATTATTATTATCACAAGTGGCAGATTGTAATGTTTCAATAAAGTGTTTAATTAAAAAAAATAAAAAAAAAGTTGTTAAGCCATGATAGAGAAAATTCGAAATGAACAGATTCGAGTCTCTAAAACAACATAAATACCTTTCGGTATTTTATCTATTCATGCATCATCAGGACCAAAAAAGATTAATAAAACACAAAAAGCTTGCCAACCTCACAGTCCAACAAGATATCGTATCAAAGAGAGCATTAACACGAAAATGAGACACTCAAGCACAGCAGCTTGTACTTTACACATTGAGCTGCCATGTTTCCTGAAACCATTTTGTTCTTGGAATTTTATAAATTTTAAATTCTTATTCACCCACTATTTGGATATATGTATCTATAATCATTATCATTTTTTATAATTATTGGTCATTTTTTTGAGTTTTAAATATTTATATTTTTTAAAGAGAAAAGATAGGCCCTCGGCCGGGATTTGAACCCAGAACCTTTGTCTCATGGGATCGATGAGAGAAAAGATTTGTCCTCGGCCAGCAGGCGGCCTTCGGTAGCTCAACTGGTAGAGCGATGTCACGGTGAGACAAAGGTTCCGGGTTCAAATCCCGGCTGAGGGCCTATTTTTTCTCTTTAAAAAATAAATATAATCATTATATGTTTAAGATTACAAGTAAAATATTTAACTAAGTATTAGATATAGTAAAAATATATAATAAAATTCGTTATGTTAATCCTGTTGTAAATTACCTTATTGTAAACATCGAATGGAAAATCCGGAAACGAATCCTGATTCCTTGCCTCCCTCTCCTCCCCCCCCCCTCCCCAGCTATATAAATAATAAGGACAGTAAGCGTTTGCAAGTTTTCTCATCTTCCACTTCATTAATTCTTATCCAACAAGTCAAATTAGAAACTTTGCCATCCGAGTCAAAACAAACAGCCTCTATTCTTCTACTTCTCTGTATTGGGAGGAGGAAACTGGGATGGGGGGGGGGGAGGACATCTCCTGATGGAACCCACTTGGACTTATTTCTCTTATCAACATGCTTTTTTTTTTGTTTTGTTTTTTCTTTGGTAGTATGAAACAAATCAAAAGGAACGGATTGAAAATTGAATCTGATCTAAGAATACGTATTATATGATGATATAGCGTCAACAATTCAAATAAAATACTCAAAAAATGGCCATTATTCAGTAATTAAGATTGGTTTAGTCTGTTATGTATTAAATTGAATTATACACTTATATATTTAAAAACATATCAGAGCCAGTACAATTCATGATAGGTCTTGAGTTTAGTGCATGGTAGAGTATACTGTTAGAAAGCCAACGATTCTTCAGGGAGGTGGATAGGCTGATAGATCACTTTATAGTGCCTGAGTGAACCACTGGTGGACCTGTTAATCCTACAGTATCCATCTATGGCTTTTTACAGCTTAAATAATCTATATACCAAGACAGAATTGAAGCGGAAACTCTCCTTACACCAACTGAGCGCTGTACATATAACGTAGACCTCCCTCATTTCCCACATATAGATATATAAGTTAAAAAAGTAATGTAAATAATTTAATAAATAGTACACTAAAATAGAGCCAAAAACTCAAAAAGAAACAATATTATTTATTATAATGCAATTGAGAAAAACCACAATGCAGAGCCTTATGTTTCAAAAGTACACCCACTTACCAGTCGACGTTTCGCCTATTCAGGCATTATCTTCGTTGGGATGTATTGCACCTTTTTCTTCCAGATGTGATTCACATAACCCTTTTTTGTTTTTGTGTCTTGATAATGCCTGAATAGGCGAAACGTCGACTGGTAAGTGGGTGTATTTTTGAAACATAAGGCTTTGCATTGTGGTTATTCCCAATTGCATTATAATTAATAAATAGTAGTTAAGTCCTAAAATCCTTAATACCGCTAAAGCTTATATGTACATATGTATTTATGTGTATATGATGTTCCTTGCTTGGTGAAGTAGTAACACAACACTACGAGTTATAGAAAAACATTTTTAAACACGCAAGATAGCCTGTAAAGTATGCAAATAATTATCTGTATATTTACTACTAAATAATTAATATATTCTAATAAATTTTAATACCTAATAAATTCTATTAGAATTTCTCGTATAGTTATATTGTAAAAAAAAACTTATAGGAAACCGAAAACATCCTATTTTAAACTAACCTGGGTAGGTCAGTTGATTTTAGATAAATTATTTTTTTAATGCTTGAAATGCACAATAAACATGTCATTATTTTTTTTATAAAACATTTATAAAAAATGCATAAAAAAACCTTTACATTGTGATTATTAAATATATAAAGACTTATATCTACTGATATTTTTTAAGTACGCATTTTTCTTTATTTAATTGTCTAATTAGTAAACTTATATATATATATATATATATATATATATATATATATATATATATATATATTGTACTGTGCAAACAATTAAAAACTAAGTATAATTTATTTTAAAAAACCTTTGGAAAGAATTGTTTTTATCTCTAGAATGCCACTAAAATCTAAATGAGGTGTTTTAGCTCGTAACATATTGTCCATTACTCTTTCACAATAGAATTAAATAAAACAATTCCTTTTTAGTCCTTATCAGATTAATCCATACAATGTCCTCTCTGTTTTGGTCTTTCCTAATTAAAACCTCTTATTATTCTTTTAAATTTAATTTTTATCTATAATGTCTGCACGATGTTTCCCAAATTCTCTTTCCTTCTCAAGTTGTTATTATTAAGTTCAACATACATTTCGGGAGCGACCTGTGGTCTAGTGGTTAGCGTAACAAACTACTAAGCCCAAGATCGCGGGTTCGTAGCCCGGCAGGTGTCCCTAGGAATTTTTAAAGGAAGTAAAAAATCCTTCGGAAGGGACGTTAAACGGGGGTTCCGAGCCTGTACGATGTCAGGTACTCGTAAAAAAAACCCTATCCTAATAAAACCTTGATAGGCTAAATTCAGTTTAAATATGGGAGTTTCATATAAAATAAAAAAAAAAGTAACTATATGTAATGAGAAATGTAGAACAGAAAGGGAAAATAAAAAAATTAGGCATTATATTTTTTTAAAAATAAGTATAAAATAATTTCTTTTAAATTAATGAACGTCAAAACGGTTATTGAACGTCTTGGATTGGAGTTGCTGTCTCTTATTGATTAGTTTGTTTGGACTGTTGATATGAGGTGTGCTGTATTTCATCCTCATTAATTGAACTTTTTTTTGTTGTATGTCAAGTTGAATTGGCGAAACATTGACTGCTTAGTTATTTCCCGGTATTTTATAAAGTCAAGTGTTTTTTTTTTTTTTTGAGTTTTCTAATTAAATTCTAATAATTTCTTTTGTTTAAGGAATAATGTCTATATTCAGTTACCAGTCTCTGCTCTAGTTCTGGACTGGTCCCGTGTTTTGCATGAAAAGCATTGTATCAATCCCACCTGAATGTTGTAAAGTAGTTTCCATTCAAGTTAAGTGTTGAAAACTGTGCACTTCTTTGTCGAACCCACTAACAGGATATGCAGGAGGATATGCTTAAATACAAAAGAAAATGTTTATTTAATAATAATTTACAGACATTTAAATTTTGTATCATAAAAATAAACACAGATTTCTAACTTTTTTTTTTATTGTAATTTTAAAATATAAAATATTAACCTATAAAATGAATACAACAATTTTATAAATTATATTCCTATAAATTAAAGATTTATAAAAATTTACATAGACAAATACATATGTCATTTATGTATAATGTATTAAATCAGTTGAATATGCAGATGGTTAATTACAGTGATATTTTTCCCATTACATTACATCTTATTAAATAACATCATTTAAGAACAAAACCTTCTCATATTTTTTTTTATTTATATTTATTCCAATTTTATTTGTATATATTTTAGTGTCCTATTTATTCATTCTTGATGAAGACTTGTGATGAGAGAATTAATGTCGGTTTCCAATCTACAGAGTATCCAATTATTTGAGAAGATTATTTCTATCTATTTTTCCTCAATGTAATTAAAACAGTCAACCAATAATTATTCAAGATGATTTAATTGGGAGTCACCTATGGTCTAGAGGTTAACATAACAACCTACTATGCCTAAGATCGCGGGTTCGTAGCCCGGCGGGTGGCTTCAGGATTTTTAAAGGGAGTAAACAATTTTTAGTAATGCAATTCTTTGCTGGGCGTAAAATGGGAGCTTCGAGTCTGTACCACGTCAGGTTATCATTAAAAATTCCTATCCTAATTAAACCAGGATAGGTAAAATTTAGGGCCCCTACTGTAGCATCATCCGATTACCCAAGGCAGGATAAACGAAACAAACAAACAAGATTATTTAAATATTTTAGTCGTTTCCTCATTAACTTTATTATAATTTCGTCGCGTATTCACAGACGAGGGGCAGCTAATAAGCTCAGCCCTAGAGTTATTTTCGTTAGTAAAATATTAAGCTTGGTCCTGAACTGGTTGCGGTTAAGGTTAAAGGGAGGAGGTTGGGGGGCATTAGCACCCTTTGTACTCGACTAATCCTCAGGCAATCAGTTCCCTTCATGTGGTTACTTCCTAATTATGTGTGTATATGTTTATCGTCTGTGTATATGTGTGTCTTTGCTTATTTTAACTTAAAGCCTAAAGATAAAAAAAGTATAAATGTATATAAATCTAAACACTGAAAATAAAGACAAGGAAAATATATTTGGGATGAGAAGAAAAAAACCACTGCATTATAGTAATGGAACAAGAAATTAGAATGATATGTCATGACACGAGTTAAAGGCAAGTAGGAAAAATACACACTGGTTGCACTCGAATAACAAATTCAACTTGGAATGATATGAGGCCACCTTCTATTCAGACGCCACGGAGGATTGTTGGGAATCAAGGAATAAAGTTAGTCATGAAAGGATTTATATCGGGTTCGGGCCAAATCAGGACATTGAGGTCATTATGGATGAATGTATTCGAGAAAAAAGAAAGGAGCACTGAGGATTTTGATGATTCCTTTGTGGATCCCAACCTTGATTATTAATTTATAATTATAAATTATATAAGAAATAAATTATTTTAATTCTCTTGTTTTTGTTACTGGAGTACATATTTTTGAGTCATTCATTCAAGTGAGTAAAAAAAACTTTTTCCAGTCACACATATTTTTCTTTATTTAAAAATACGTTTCGACTTCTTCAGTCATTTTCTATTTTCATCTCTTATAAGTCCATTTATTATTTAATTTAAATATTTTTTTACTTATAAATTTGTACATTATTAACTTAAATAAAAGAATAATCCAATAAATACATAAATTATATAAAAACAGGTCCTAAAATATTGAAAATAATTATAGATACCTTTTAGTAGATTGTCAATTAATTCAAATTTTTCTTTTAATACTTGGAGTTGGTAACGTACTCCATGGTCATTATTAACATTTATGAATTGAACTTTGGACTGTTATGATAATTTATATTTCAATATTATTTTAATTTGTTTTCTCCTTAAAATATATAAGCATCATGATCCAATTTTTAATATTCATACTATTAACATTTTAAAATAAATATAAAATAAATAAAAGAGAGAAAATAGATCAATATAGACTACAAATTACTAATTTATATTATTTGACCTTTCATGATACTTATATATTTTAAGGAGAAAATAAATTAAAATATTATTTAAATATAAATTATCATAACAGTCCAAAGTTCAATTCATAAATATTAATAATGACCATGGAGTACATTACAAACTCCAAGTATTAAAAGAAAAATTTAAATTAATTGACAATCTACTAAAAGGTATCTATACTTATTTTCAGTATGTTAGGACATGTTTTTTATATAATTATGTATTTATTGGATTATTCTTTTTATTTAGGTTAATAATGTGCAAATTTATAAGTAAAAAAAGATTTAAAATAAATAATAAATGGACTTATTGGATGAAAATTGAAAATGACTGAAGAAGTCGAAACGTATTTTTAAATAAAGAAAAAAAATGTGTGACTGGAAAAAGGTTTTTTTACTCACTTGAATGAATGACTCAAAAATAAATTATTTAGTAGTTGATAGTTGAAGGGGCTGTTATCCACCTTCGTTTATAACCTGAATAATGACAATTCAGGTACTGATAAAACCAACCTTTTTATTCATATTACTATAAATTTAAATACTTACTGTAAAAATAAAATGCTAATGCTACACCTCTCTGGCCACGTTCCTCTTCTTACATAAATGTTTTCCCTACGCTTTCAACGAAAACATATCCACCTCTGATGACCTTCTCATAATTTGAGCTCTGAAAATATTCCAAACTTCCGGGAAGTATTTCTCAGCTTCTTCTTTTAGCAAGACAAAAACTTAAAAAACAATGAAGAAAACAGTTTAATAACGCACGCTCACATAACTCAAACGAGATGAATGATAAGAAAAGATTACACGAGATAAGCAGGTGGGTTTCATGCAGGCAAATAAACAATTACCAATTGGTTAGTACCACGGAAATGTCATGGTCCATCCTGGAAGAAGAATATAAGAACAAGTACCCCAATTATTTGTTAAACATTATCATTTTTATTTCATTTAAGTTAAATCGGAACTTAATTATGTAAATGTGGTGTAAAACTGATCGTAAATATAATTAGTCATTGATACGAAATATAGATGGCATTTGATTATTTGTTTGGCTGTGAATGAAGACCAGTGGCGCAACCTAGCGATATCAGAGGGAAACATATAACTGCCTTATTTGACACAAATAGCAGAATGTATTTTATTCCGTTTCATTCCATTAGAACCATTCCATGGTTAATCGAAATCACACGATCGGCGCTGCGGTGACAAAGGCGACCATGCACAATAAATAATTAGCAATCCTCGCTTCCGGGAGGCGGGAATTGGGAGCGCAGCAGCACCATCTATTATCATGATAGAGAATTATGCGGAGGGTTATTGAAACGTGGAGGGGATGGGCGAGGGGCGGTGAGGGGGGAAGAGTTTTATAGAGCGCGCTATCGGCGGCGATAAAATATCCAGGTCCGATTCCCGCTCGTGTTTATCGCTCATTAATCAAATATCCTCCGTTTGTCTTTATTCTTTTCCCCACCTTTTTTTTTTTGGTTAGGATTTTTTTTTTCATTAGCAGCTGAAAGGAAATTATTCACTATTTATATCTGCCATTGGGAGAGTTCTGTGGTCGGTTATTATCACTGTTTCGTGACCGAACTAATCTCGTTTAGCACGAAGTTGACCAACGTTTCGAATCACTTCTAATAAGGAAATATCATTAATTATTCTGGTGTTCTTTGAAATATGCTTTTAGTTAGTTTGTTTAATTAGCGTCACTTCTATACTGCCATGACTAATCGGATTATCCAAGTGATAGCACCATCAAGACTAAGATGAGCTTGTAAAGTTGTAACGAACGAATTCCTTAAACGTTAAAAAACGCTGTGCCGACCTGGAAGCGTTTGAGGGATAGACAGAGACATAGGTGGGAAGATTGCGCTAAGAGTGACCTGGCGGATTTGGGTGGTCCGTGGACAGAAGTTTGTAAGCAGAGATTGATCGTATCGGCATCGAACATTCGGGATCGCTTAGCCTTATTATGACTAATAGGACGATGCTACAGAGGGAGCTCTAAATTTTGCCTAGGATTTTTTAAAAGGATAGGAATTTTTAACGAGTATCTGTCATCTTACAGGCTAGGGACCCCAGTTTAACGTCCCTTCCGAAGGACGGCGTGAATAGGGATTTTTTACTCCTTTTAAAAAATCCACCTGCTGCGATCTTGGGCTTAGTAGTTTGTTACGCTAACCACTAGACCACAGGTCGCCCTTACTTGTGCTGTCGATTGTCCCAATATAAACTATAAAATTTTTTTTTTTTAAATACACAAAAATTGGTCATATTTGATAACATACTAAACATATTATAGCTAATATTCGTTCACTTGTATTAATAATAAATATTACTTTAAAAAAAGGAGATTAATAACAGCTCATTATGGTCTGTAAATCCCAAACATAGTAAACATGAGACCACTTATTCAACTTTGATGTTAAGAAACAATGGATTCCATCGTACATTTTATACGGACCAATCCAAAACAACTGTTCGTTTAGTAACAGTCCGTACCGTGTTCTAAATCCGATACCGTTCATAGATTTTTTGTCACTTCAAAACTAGTAACAACAATTCTTTTTTTTTTCTCAGTTAAAATTCATCAGAAAACTGCAAGATCATTTTTATAAACTTTCATTCCCACAAACGTTTATTATTATTACCAATTTTATTAATAAAACAAAATAGTTGTTCTTTGAATTTTGTTAAAGTAGGCCTGCATCAGAAAGAATAACCTAGATGGAATATGAGACCCAAACTCTTGATCGCGAGATTATTGTAGTGTAATATTTTATCTGTAAATAGAGCGAGAAATATAAGGCCATCATCAATCATGAGTGTGGCGTTCCTTTAATCTTCTACCACTATCAAGGCGGATAGGCTCCGTTCTCGAAAAGACAAAACGAAATAGATATATTCTGACATTCATATTATGTTATATCTGAGATAGAGTCATTATATGCAAATTAATTGAGTGTATTCAGATTTGACATAAAATAATCATATTCTACGGACTTGATTTAATTTAATGTCAGTGCCTTCCTTAAATCGACGTCAGTTATAGAATTATTTAATATGATCTTTATCTAAAAATAGAAAGGTATCAGTTCCAGAGGTTGTAAACTAGTAAAATGAGTTACTACAATTTACTACAAGTTTTAACTGTACATTCATTTCATTTTTAATATTTTCCATGACAAATTGAGAAGATAAAAGAATGTAAATATAAGAAATGTGTAGATTTTTAGATTATTTCATCAAGAAATAAACGTTTCAACTAACGTTTTGAAGTATTGATGGTATCTGTTGGTTTAAACAATTATTTAACACATAATTAACGGGATGTATAAAAAGAAATTACCGTTTTATCCAATTCCTGAGTTCAAAAGTCTGTAAATATTTTAATGCTATTTATTATTTACCAATACTTGAGCCGTTTATTTTGAAAGTGGCCTACCTCCATTTATCTTCAAATGGAGATATTTAAGGGTTTGCGTTTCAATGAATTTAAAAATATACATATAGGATACTAATGAGTCATACTGCTTCAGTATATCTAAGGGTGTTAAATTTATGGTTGCTATTAAAATTGTAACAATTATTAAGTGAATAATGTGCGTTTTCTTATCAAGAATGGAGTTAGGCCACTTTCAAAATTAACAACCTGATTCATTATAAAATTTGAAGGTACCCAAGTTCATTCAACATAATTTAAGATTGAAAATTGAAAAAACAATCCTCAATTTATTTTACATATTATTAAAACACTTCGGAAACACAATTTATGCGATTCAAAACATTTTTTAAATTTTTTTTGTAACCATGGTAACTGGCCAAAAATTGAAAAACGGAGTTAGGCCACTTTCAAAATAAACGGCTCACTTAATAATTTCCTTAGAGCTTGTTTACTAACACTTGATTCTTCAAAAAAAGCCTCAGTTTAGTTATTTATTTCAAAAAAAAAGAAACATTACAGTGTCCTACGTAATTCTCGTAATTTTAAGACATTACTGGAAAATGAATTTCACAGCCGCTGAAACAACTCGTGAAATTATAATTATGAAGGGGAAGGTGTCCTTGAACAGCGCATTGCGCGGCGTTGGTTTGAAAATTTTAGCATTGGAGACACGACGTTGGAAAGGAAGAAGGGCTCCGGGTGACCATTAATGGATATTGATGAGGTTCTGAAGGAAGCTGTTGAGTCAAATCCGTCCACAAGTACTCGCAAACTTGCCAGGGAGTGTGCTGTGTCGAAAGATACTGTTAGTCGCCATCTAAATACATCAAAGAAATAATAATACAAATATTTAGTTTAAAAACGGTCATTTTTTTTATACACCCTATTACATTCTCTTATCCATATTAAAGTTTATGAAAATTTATATTTTTGGATAATGTTACAAAGGAAACGAATAAAATATTTTTTTTATTTTCAACTTCAACTAGGACCCAACAGCGTGTCCTAACTTGGGTTAAGTAAGAACCCTGCCCTTGAGGGCCTAGGACTAAGGATAACTAGGAGAATAAAAAGGACCTAAATGAGAGAGAGAGAGAGAGAGAGAGAGAGAGAGAGAGAGAGGGGGGGGGACTGGTTACTTTACTCCTTGTCAATTAGACTACCTTTCCTTATCTCATTAGCCCGGAACCCTCCCTTTTTCAAAACGGCCACCTCAAAATGTTTCAAAGCCTCCTGCAAAGACTTCAAGGAAAGCAGTTTCTTCGTCCTTGTTCCTTCCTTTAGTCCTTTGAAGTCCCCCGACCCTGCTTAGCCCTCTCCAATGTTTTCTATTTCCAGCAAGTCCGGGATTTTAGCGAATTATTTCGGTACTTATTATGTTGTTTCGTGTTTCACTACGAAAAAACTTTCTTTGAGCATTATCGTTTGTATTTATCATTAATTTTTAATTTCCATTAATAATTATATATATTTTCTGTTTCTTAGTTAATAATCCACTGCTAATATATTGAAAATATATTAGATGAGATATTTTTATTACCAAGTGGATGGTAGCTGAACAACACCCAAGACGTTCTGGAGGTAAGTTGGGTTTTGGAACTTACCTCTTTGAGTGGGTCTCACAATTCACCTATCTTGGATCTCAAGTCACATGCATCAACACCAGGATAGAAACCAGGAGACGCATATTGTAAGCCAACCGCTGCTATTTTGGACTGAGACAGCATCTAGCAAGTAGGATAATAACAAGAAAAACTAAAATCATCGTATGTAAGACCCTGATTCGTCCAGTGCTTACTTACGGAGCGGAAACATGGGCACGGCGTAGGATGCAAACCGAAATTTTTTTGCAGGATCCTCCGAAAAATATTTGGACCGGTCTCTATTGATGGAAGGTGGAGGCAATGAAAAAATGAAGAATTACATGATCTCTTTGGTGAGCCTGGAAGAACCCAAGTGCAATTGCGCCGAATTAATAATAAATTTAAAAGATAAAATAGAAAATGGAAGTATAGCGCATATTACTATATTTTGTGGGTATAAATATGATTTAAATAATTGTATTAAGTTTGCGATACTAGATCAATCATTTAAGATAATTACCTAAATTATTTTTTTTATAATTATTGGTCAATTTTTATTTTTTTTTAATTTTAAAGAGAAAAGATAGGCCCTCGGCCGGGATTCGAACCCGGAACCTTTGTCTCTCCGTGACCGCGCTCTACCATTTGAGCCTATATAATTTAATTCTTTACATTTGTTTGATTACCTTATTGCTTGTTGTTTATTTCTATGTACGTATTTAACGTCACTTTTATGCTACTATAATTAATCATAAGATGCTATAAAAATATAATATAAAATATATAAATAAATAAATATAAATATAATATAATATAAAATATTTAGGACTCCTTTTTATAGCATTTTATGATTAATTATAGTAGCATAAAAGTGACGTTAAATACGTACATAGAAATAAACAACAAGCAATAAGGTAATCAAACAAGTGTAAAGAATTAAATTATATAGGCTCAAATGGTAGAGCGCGGCCATGGAGAGACAAAGGTTCCGGGTTCGAATCCTGGCCGAGGGCCTATCTTTTCTCTTTAAAAATAAAAATAGTTAAAAATACCTAAATTATTATTTCCTTAAAAGTTCTAACTTTATTCTGAATGGGATTTTTGCCAGAAATTGGTTGTGTGTTAACAAATTTACTAACCAGTCCACTTAATACCTTAATTAAACCATCAATATAATAATCATCAATATGTAGTTCTTATGGATTACGTAAGGACCAAAAGAATCACAATGAATATACCTTTATTAATATTATTAGTTATTGTATGATCTACCATTTAACTTATACATTGGGATATTAAAATTAATGATTCAGATTTATATAGAGGATTGCCATAAAATACATAAAAGCGCCCGGAACGATACATAGAAATTTACTTTTAAATTTATTTATTTAAAATATTTTATTGTCTCTTATTAAGACAATTAAACATATAATAAAATCAGTCAGTAAATTATAATTCCAAATAAAATTTACGTGTAAACTTGATTAATAAAATTATATATTGCTTGTGTTGGGATTAAAATATGTCAACTTTTTAATCTTTGATTGGGTATTTATTGAAAGCTGTGCATTAGATTTTATAATCATTGATATTAATTTAATCCCAATAGCATAATGCCTATGATAAAATTCATGTAAAGGATAATGCCAGTTATATCACGCGTTGGTTAACCTTTTTTTTTTATTATTTAGTAGAGCTGATGGCTCAGTGCAATAAACACAATGGTGTTCTTAAGGGCTAATTAGCCTTAAATTTAAAGGCTTTTAGGGCAGGCCTATTAGAAAGGAACACCCTCCCCCACATTTTTTCATAATAAATGCATAAGATAAGCGAGGGAGTAGAGGAAGGCTAGCTGTAAAAACAAACATTAAAGTCAAGTGCCTTATCCTCGATTCTACATCCTCGGATATAATTTACAAAGCTAAAAGCTCACCTAAACACTACCTGTTTCGCTTTAATATCAACTTGCGCTGAAGCCTATGTCTCCTGCCATTTTGAGCGAAACGGATTCACCTATACATTAATTTTCCTCAGAGTTCTCATAGTCTTCATACCAAAAATTTGAACCTTCAACGAGACAATATAAATAAAATTACAACCTTCTATAGCCTGTTTTAGGAAAATATTTCAATAGCCCTCTTGCTAGTAAAAATACATAAATGTTATATTATGAAATAAAGACAAATAGATGCTTTGAACTGTATATTAAATTGAAAATATTTTGACAGTTCTAAAAATCATTCAATATTTTGTGTCATATGAAACAATTTCACCCAATCATGTCAACAATACACTGATAATTGCATTCGGTGCAATTATCAATCACAATTACAACACGTGTTAAGTTTGACAACTTCATTCCAAACAAATTTCAAAATGTCACGTTTTGGCAATGCGAATGTTCAAAGTATAAATGCGCTAATAAAAAAAAAAATCCCAGAAATAAATTCGAACAACAAGGTCATAAATATTAAGTGTGGTAATAGATCTTCTATAGTAGAGGACAGCAACAAATCTAATGTTGATTTAAATTTTAATCATTGTACTTTCACAATGTTGTTGAGAATATAGTTACACGAGTTTAATGTAAACGAGGTTTAAACGGTCATGTGTGGCCGGTAAGGTTTAAACCTAGATTCGAGTTTAAACTTACTTTGTGCAACGCTTAATAATCGATTTAAACTGAGATATTGGAAATCCCAGTTTAAACTAGGTTGGTGCAACCGGCCCTTAGTGTGCCACTAGGAGACGAGTTTCTCAGATGAAAACTTTTTTAATTGATAAATATTTATGCCCGGGAATAGTAATCAAGCAATGTAAAAAAAAATCAACAATATTTTTTAATGAAAAAATTTATAACTCAACACAACGAAACATTTATCTATTTATTAAAAGTACAGTTACTGTACTTTACACTAAAAGATATTAATAGATATTAAATAATAATAATAATATAATAATAATAATAATATAATATTAATATTAATATAATAGATATTAAAAGTACAGTTACTGTATTTTAATAAATAGATAAATGTTTCGTTCTGTTGAGTTATAAATTCTTTCATTAAAAAATATTGTTGATTTTTTTTTACATTGCTTGATTACTATGGTATTCCCGGGCATAAATATTTATCAATTAAAAAATTTTTCATCTGAGAAACTCGTCTCCTAGTGGCACACTAAGGATAATTTTATTGTTTTAAAAATTAATATCAAACAAAATGATGACAATAGTTGTAATTTTTATAATGATGAAACTTTAATTCATTTTATAAATTTTTCATTCTGCGAGAGGTGACAGAGCCAGTTAGTTCAACATGACAAGGGAGTAAGAAAGTTAATAAGAGCGGTTTAGCTAAGTGTGTAGAGCTACAATCTATTTAATCTGTTAAAAGATCCTGTGGGATCTGAGGACACCTCTGGGGCTCCTAATCTTCGATAAAGTGGGTACCCGACAGGTAAGCGTGATCTCGAACAAATCACATCACTGAGTTGTGAGTCAACTAACAGTGGACGACTTGTAAGAAAGATACACATTTATAGTGATATCGAACATTGTAATATGTAATATAGATATACAATAGGCATTCTTGTCTAAACAAACTAAGTAGGCTTATTGACTATTGGCTACAACTTACTAAGAGACTACTCCCTTACATACTACACCCGAGACCCGCTCACGGGTTGCAGTGGTACAGATTTGTTTTTCCTTAAAAAAGATATAGACTATGTAAAGAAATTATTGCTTACTAATGCATTCATTAATTTTATTTATTAACTGTTGTTATATATATATATATATATATATATATATATATATATATATATAAATATATATAAATGTGATATATTAACTCTCTATGCTGTCATGATTCGTACTTAGTTAATTAGTCAGTAGTTACCCTTACATACTGTAAATTATCTCTACTATCTCCTCTCTACTCTCATTCCTGCCCTCTCTTTCTAATATAATGTACTCGTATATACAACACAGAACAGTAACTCATTACACAACCTTTATCCAAAAAAAGTATAGTCTCTACCACGTACTTTTTATTTATTTGTATACGCAAGTGGAAGTAACTTCAAACAATTATATAGCTATCCATTAACTCGCAACACCCTTCATTTCTCTACAGTCTCCTCCAATTCAAATCCTCAGTCCAGCACCACAAAACAAGATCCCGCCTTTCCGATCTCTACACTCGTTCCCACAGAAGCAAAGCATTCTAGCGTTCCTTCCTCGCCCGCTCCACCACAGTGTGGAACTCAATCCCTTCTTTCATCCGCCATGCTTCTTCACTGACTTCATTAAAATCCTTGCTTTTCCAACATCTCATTCCCTCCCAAAAAGATGCTCTCTAAGCAGGTCAGTCATTTGCTTGAATGAATCAGTATTGAATAAATCGATTTTGTTGCAGATTTGATTTTGTTTCTTTTTCTTTAAATGGAGCGGAGTGGCTCAGTGGTAGAGCACTGAGTTGCCATGCCGGAAATCCAGGTTCAAATCCCGCTGCGGGGAAGACTTTTATTTAGTCTGTTTGCAGCCGGAGATAGATCTTAGGATAGGACCCTCATGGAATCTCAGGACCCAGCCTCTATAAAATATTATAAAAATAGGGTACCCACAATAAGGGGGAAAAATCTGGTGATTGAGCGTGGCCTAGGATAAGTCACTTCCTCGCAGAGCCGTTGTCCATGAAACAGTACAGTCTCTACCATGTACTGAACCCCAGACCCGTTCACGGGTTGCAGTGGTACAGTTTTTTTTTCCTTAAAGAAGATATTGACTATGTGAAGAAATTATTGCATACTAGAGCATTCATTAATTCTATTTATTAACTGTTGTTATTGATATATTAACTCTGTATGCTGTCATGATTCGTACTTAATTAATTAGTTAGTAATTATTTCATTTTTAGTTTAGTTTTACATATTTTTAAGCTCTTTTTAAATAATTAATGGTCTGTATTATTATGAAGCCTCTAGCCAGATATATATGTTATATTTATTTTTCTGTTCATACTTGTGATTCTAAAGGGACTTGGTCCCAGAATAAAATTCCGTTTCTATTCTATTTTATAATTTCCCATTAGAGCATGAAATCGATCTATAACACATGAGTTCGTACATTACATTTTATCTCAGCTATTGTGTTTAGTGCCGTGTTGCCAAGATGGTGTTTGTTTCTCAGGAAACCGGAGGTGGTGGCCGAGGTATAGCGAAGGTGCTAGAAGTTGAATTAGGGAATGAGGGCATGTTAGGGGAAGTTAGCCGTTAAGTGGGGACTCCTCGGACCTTCATATTTCATAAGTATGTGCCTTCCTCGCAAGGTCTCGGAGCCCTCGGTCATAACTTCTGTCCAGGACCGTCTCTTTCTGTTTAACTTAGAAACACCAAACAGCTATTACGATTTAGTAATTTTATTATATCATCTTCCTCAAACGTAGCAACAACAGATAATATTATAGCTTGTGAAGTCTCCTCGGAACTTTTTGGACCTTGCCCCAATTCAGCTGCCCATCAAAAGAGGTTAGATTACCTTAAAAATGTTCAAGCCACTATTGGCTTGTTTGGAAAATAATGCAGGATTTTATGTTTTTCTTTAAAATACTCTTGCAAAGTACAATTGCAATAGTCATATTTTTATGTCTGTTGAACTTTTGACTTTTATAAATGTAAATATTTGTTAATACTTTTTCAACAAAAAATGTTTAGTTACAAGAAGAAATGCTACCAACTTTGAAACTTGTTTAAATTCCCAATCGCCTTGAGATGATCATCGACGGTTGATTTGTCGACTTTCTCCCTGACAGTTTAAGATCAGTTGCAGTTGGGGGGTTTTGCCTTCGCCCAAGGTTGCCTTTTGGGCACCTTTCCGGCAGAGTTTGAACTGGTACAAGAAAATTAAAATTTCGTAAAAGAAAACTCGTATAATAATTATAATAAAACTCGTAAGTACACAAATTATGCGAAAATCGTGCTTTGACATCTTAGTACAGACTGCATTATTTCTAAGTAACAAAACGTTACAGGGGTAAATAAACTTTTTTTTTGGAAAAGGATTAATAAATGTTTATTATATTTATTATATATTTATAAAAGCCAAAAATTCATCATACATTTACAGGTTGCTATTTGGAGGGGTATTTGAAAGAAAACATAAAACCCTACATTATTTTCCGGAGTACCGATTAGAAGCCATAAATAAATAATAATTAGTAAATAAATGATATAGATTGTTTTTTGGATTTATATCGAGAGAATTAAGATGTGGTGTTTCTAGTTTGCATTTATGTAATCTTGTTTCTAACTACCTGGTACATGCCTAAATTAGAGAAACGTTTGTTTTTAATTGTTATTTAAGTAATATCAGGGGTTTTTTTTTGAACCTTCTTAATAGTACAATAATAATAAGCGAGAACTAATTGACATTTTTTCGCTTTTAAGATTAAAGAATCTTATTTTGTTAAGAATAAAGTCATCCATAACGACCTTAATGTCCCTTTTGTTGCTGATTTGGCCCGAACCCGGTATCTATCCTTTCATAACAAACTTCATTACCGCTCAAATCCTCTAGTTTCAAACCTAGCTTCCTCTTCAATTCCCGATAATCCTCGGAGGCTTCTGAAAAGAAGACGGCCACGTGACCTTCTTATTTGAACTTTGATTTGAGTACTACCAGTGGGTAGTTTCTCTACTTGTCATTCTCATGTCATTATGTAACACGCATTCTATTTACTTGTTGTATAATTGTAATACACTTGTAAATATCAATAAATAAATTAAAAAAAAAAAAAAAAGATTAAAGAAGATTTGGCAGATAAGCATGAAATGTAGGAATTAGCACGGCTACCTTTGCTTAAACCACTTCTACCGTAAGGTAATGATGTGCTGATTTTTCTATTTAGCAAGAGTTGAATCTGGTATGAGTATGTTGTTAGTTTATTTTTTGGATGTTTAAATATTATTGTTTTCCGAGTATTTCCGTTAGGAAGATCTATCCACTGAGCAGGAAGACTTTTTCTTTTGAGAGTAGGAAGAAGGGACAGAGAGCTAGAGAATGAACCTTAAAGCCAATAATACATTAAACTACGTAGGTTGGCCTATTGCCAACTCCGCGCCATTGATACCTTGGTTATTTATGATCTCGATAAAGGGCCCGGGAGTTATATATTTCTTGTTCTAGCCCTTTAGTGGGGGGGAAGGAAGTGGGAGGAGGATAGTGCCGAATCAGCACGGGGCTGAGGATTCTCTGTCCTAGAGTGTCCTTTAGCAGCCTAAGTCCTTCTTTATTTAATTTTATGTTCGAATTCTGTGTTAAAATAAAATTTACCACAAGTATTCTTCTATTTTATAACTTCCATATCTTCTACAGCTCTCCATCTTCTCTTTCTCTATCTCTCTTCAATTTCGGCATGTATTGATACATATTATTGTATCATATATGTATATATTATTATCAGTCGCAAAGGTCCTAAAGACGTCAAGTGAAGATGGTGCATGTTTGGCGCTTATTGTTCTTCATATTTGCCCATAAGGTTTTCATTCATTGCAAGAATTCAGCTTTTCTTTCCTCACTCCATTGGCATTATATATTTATTTAAAGAAGAGATATGTGATACTATTATTCATATTATTAGACGTTCCTATCTCCTTTTTTATTTTTCTATTAGCCAATTACTGTTTATTTTAAATTTGTATTATATTATTTTAATTTATTTTTTATTTTGTTTGTTTTATATAATATATATATTTGTATTCTCTATCAGATCATACGTTTTGGTTTATATTTAATTGCAGTATTCCGATAATTTAGCCGTTTGGGCAGATATTTCTATTAATTTTAATTAATAACAATTATCTGTAAAATATTGTTATTCTTAAGGGACCAGATCCCAGAATATATATATGTGTATACTATAACAGGAAAGGATTCTCCATAAACTATTCTAAACCGATCACTTAATTCCATATTCTCGCAACAAATCCAAACACAACTTACCTTCTATTCATAAATATTAAAACTTAGCAATTAAAACTCTAAAAACTTTTCTTTAGGATTTCTTCGAAACCCAGTATACTTTTCAGGCACACTTCGTTCTCATCTTCGGGATCTAAATACTAAATAATTAAAAAAAAAATTTTATTTATAAAATATGTCTCCCGTTCTATGTTATTATTCAGAATTTAAAATGAACTCTTAATAATTTAGTTTGAATAGAAATGTTTTCCACTAAAAAATACTTTTAATTCAAAAAAAAAACTAATTTATCGCCCTGTTTAATTATTATAGTTAAGTTATTAATATGTAATAAAATTCCATTTATATGTCTATAAAAATATTATCCTTCAGAAAAAATTCTTATGAAAGTTAAATTTTAAAAATGTGGTCAGGTGGAAGAATAAAAAAAAATTTACTATTCTACTTAAAATAAATTCTATATTCATTTTATTTTTATTTTTCAATATAAAAAAGATTGGTAAGCATACTTTATTACCTTTGATATATCGATTATAGATTGATAATATTACAGCATAAATCTAAACTATAAATATTTACTATTTGTAGAATTTAAAGTAAATTTACCGTAATTAATATAATACTAAATTATAATATGGGTTCGACTGGACTATAATTGATAATATTCAATTATGAAGCAAAAAAAACCATTCTCTAGTCAAGTTTTTTTTTTATTTACTATAAAAACGTATCGACCCCTTCGGTCATTTTCAATTTCTTAAATGTTTATCAGGATTCAGATAATATGTCTCTTATAGACGTCTATAATTTAAAAATTACTAGGAGACACATTCTTCTCCAGGGTCATTATTGCTCTGCTTAAGCCTATTATTGCATTAGGCAGAGCAATAATGACCATGGAGAAGAATGTATCTCCTAGTAATTTTTAAATTATAGACGTTCATAAGAGACATATATATATAATACTAAAATAATTTGATTATAAATATAATATTTATTTAGCATTTTATGTTTTATTATTAATATTTTATTTTATATGTTAAGATTTATTTCTTATTATATTTATATTTACTAATTATTATATTTATATTTATATATTATTATATTTATTTTTTTAAGATTTATTATATTGATATTTTTTGTTTAATTTTTATATGGTTTATTTAATTGTTAAAAGAGTTTGAGTTTTATTATTAAACTTATTATTATTAGTAGTATTATTATCATAGTATTATTATTATTATTATTATAGTATTATTATTAAACGAAGCTAACCTAGGATGCCGGATACGGCGCTGAGACTCTACAGTACCCGCAAGACCGTGCGGTCGCGAAGGTTAGTAGCCCTCTCATCGGTCAGGCGCTATAGTACACCTTGTTCATACTCATTATCTCTTATCTATAATTTTATATCTGCTTTTCTTCTAATATTTCATACTGGTTATTATTTGTCATGTAAAACAAAATTAAATACAACCATATAAAAATCACATTAGCCTAAATAAAAAATTTACAATTAACCAGAAGACAAAAAAATCTCGTAACGTCATCAGTAGGTGGTTTATATTGTCCGAATCTCGTGGTTAAAAACTTTTATTTATAGTAAAGAAAAATAATGTATGTATATGATAATATATATTTATATAATGAAATTTGCTTTATATCTTTCTCAAGCATTGTGGAATAATGAAAGAAAGATAGAGGTTATTGGGCAAAGATAGAGGCCAACTAAACTTTATCTGACACCGGGTGAAGAGGGATTGGCCAATGGGAGGGCTAGGAAATTTATTAGCAGGCCAGTTGGGACTTGATTGATCAATGCAGCAGCCAATAAAATTAAGCAGTGGGCGGGGCTTAGCCTTCAGTAGGACCAATGAGCATCTATTTTTACATTCCTCTAGTGTTCCAATGATTTAGTTGGTACTTATTGGACTGTAAAACAGTACTAAAAAATATATTGCTATAATTTATGTAATAAATGAAAAATAAATTTAGAATAAGGAGTATAAATATGAGATTTTACTCACACGTATAACGCCTCTAATCAGTGTCATCAGTTAGAGTGTTGTGTAATATAACATATCAAAACATTTAAGTAGGCAGTTATGAGCACTGCAGACAGAAGTTAAAACTCAAAACTTAGGAATAACTGTGTTCTTTTTTGAATTTTTATATCAATTATCTGTTGAAAGTTTTTTGTAAATCTTTTTCTATCAGTATGATTCTGTATAGATACATTTAAATGGTGATTATTTTTAAGTTTGAGAATGGTCTTTATGGTACAACATATAATTTTTGTGAATTGTTGCAATATGATATATAAGAATAAATAGTTTTATAAAATAATCTGAATTATTTAAATTTCACAATTTATAAAATGAAATTTCTACATTAGTCTAGTTTTCTCACCTATTGAGACTTTGAGCATTAATAATACACATTTTCACGTGGTTTATTTATTAACCGATACGTATGATGTGATTTACAAGCTCAATACAACTTAATTGAAATAATAATTAGTATACAGTTACATTTTTTTAAATCAACCAAATTCCAGTGTACTTGCAACTCAAAACAAGACATTCTACTATGGTGAATAAACTATTTTAGAAGAAAGGACAGGATTATCAAGTTATCGTAAATATGAATTGCTCAACTATTAACATAGACCACATAGTTAAATATGAATTGCACAACTATCAACATAAACCGCATTATTTTTATATCAATCGAATACTAACCTTCTTACTAAAGCTTATTAAAAGAAATCGTACTACACATGAACAGGCCGTTACGCGTCGCCAGTCTCGCTCAACAGGTCACAAATATATAGCATATGTCAGCTACGCGAACACTTAGCTTTTTCCACTACCGAAAATCGCTCGATGCCGCGAAAGGAGTTTCCAAAACTACCTACTTTGGTTATCGTCGTGTTTCACCTCGTGTTTCATGACTAAACGAGTTGTATCACAAATCAGATACACCCGCCTTATTCACCAGAAATACCTCCAACCGAAATTCGGGAAAAATCTTTAGTCAATAAATAAGTTTCAAAAACTCCCTTTGCAGTAAAATTCTTGAAAATGATTCTCTTGTCGAAAAATCATTATAGGCTTCATTTCATCACAAATCATTTTTTCAGTTCTAGGATTGAAAATGTGATAACACACTGAGTAGGTATCTAACAAACTTATAAGAAGAGAACAATATTGGTTTGTTGAAGTATTAGGAGACTTATTGGCCGTTATGGATTACTCCCCGAATCCATATTAATTTTTCGA
Organism: Arma custos; assembly: GCA_037127475.1. NCBI lineage: Eukaryota > Metazoa > Arthropoda > Insecta > Hemiptera > Pentatomidae > Arma > Arma custos. The sequence goes on along the minus strand of CM073762.1, from coordinate 12,995,530 downwards.
CGAACACGTTAAAACCCGATGACATCGGTGGTGGTAGAGAGGGGATAGAGAGGAGGGTGGTAGAGATAGGGCGGGGGGGGGCGACCGCGAAACGATTAGGACGAAATTAACGGCCTCGAGGGCTTATTGGATGAGGGCCATCAATCTCTTCGCTATTATTCTTCTTTGAGTTATTCCCTCGCTGACCTTCCAATGGCTCAATCAGGATTCATATTTCTTTTTTTTCTGTCTCTTTCCCTCTCTCTCTCTCTCTCTCTCTCTTTTCTACTAATGTAAATGGCGCAAGAAGTGAATGATGGCCCATCGCAGACCTAACAGTTCAATCCCAAACCTTGACCCTTAAAGTGCAGACGACTCTCAGGAGATGCGGTCCATATGGACTGCGAGCGATGAACGCTTACTATCGCTGTGGGCTGAATACTTGTTACTCCTAACAGATATATATATAAAACAGATATGCATATAGCGCATCTGAGTTAAGTAAGCAGCTAAAATGGATTATAATGAAAATTACTTCATTAATATAATACCTTATTTGGACTACCATTGAATATGTACCTTGAGAAATTACGATTAATGATTCAGGTGACTTAGAAGGATGGCTATAAAGTTCATACAGAACTTAAATTATAACTTATACATTATATCTGGTAAAAAAGGGCTACATATAGTTTGTCTTGCCCTTTCTGGCCCAGCCTTTCCCGCTCCGCTCCATATCTCTTGTCTTCAGCTACCACCGCCGATTTTCCTTCCTGAAGTCCAACTTCGACCCTTCTTCCTCGAGATCTTTTCATAGACCAAGTCAAGCAAAACCTTCGCCTGTTCTTGCCCCCCAGGACTTTTGACCCTTTTTATCTTACTCTCGTGTGAGGGTTTGCTGCCTGCCTGAGAGAGCTATTTCTTATAGCATAAATAACATTTGCCCATTATGCAAATCCATATTTATTTTTCTAATAACGCCCGGTTCGATGCATGGAACATTCAAGTAACACAAATCCGTAGCATATGAATATTGCATATACTCAAATATTGCTAGTCTATTTCAGAAATAATATGAAATTTTTTGTGTAGTTGGTGCACTATCATGATTGAAACCACTCACCGCAATTACAAACTTGCAAGCACGCTTCTACAACATATTAAAAGATTAGTTTCACACTGAATTGCCTCCTATATGTCCCTTACATAATTCATTATTAAATACATAAGATAGATGAGTAATATTATTGATCAAAATGTTTTTGTTTTTTTTGGTACCTCAGTCCGAAATAGTGATTTCGAATAAAGAAGAAAACATTTTCTAAATGTATTATTTCAGAGCTATGCCATAAAATAGTTTTGTACAGCAATCGAATTGTGAAGTAACTTTAAATTTATAAAATAAGTGTTTATAATTGATAGTAAAACAATATAATTAATAAATATGAAAGGTGAAAACAATCGGTAATTAAATAAAGAAGAAATAGTTGGAAAAAATGATCCGGGTGGATTTCAGAGAAATAATTTCTTAAATAGGGTTGAACTGTTTATTTGTGAAACAACATTCAAACCTCCATTCCAGGTCTTCTTCTACGGTCACCTGTGGTCTAGTGGTTAGCCTAACAAACTACTAAAAATCGCGGGTTCGTAGCCCGGCAGGTGGCCCTAGGATTTTTTTAAGGGAGTAAAAAATCTTTAGTTACGCCGTCCTTCGGAAGGGACGTTAAACGGGGGTCCCGAGCCTGTGCGATGTCAGGTACTCGTTAAAAATCCCTATCCTAATTAAACCTGGATAGGCAAAATTTAGAGCTCCCAATGCAGCATCGTCCGATTAGCCATAGCAGCAAAAAGTGACGTTAAATAAAGAAACAAAGGTCTTCTTCTATGCTAACTATACAAATTACAAATAAATCTAGCCCTGGAGAAGGCCTGAAACATGTGCCAGAACGTTGGTTTTCATACAAATAACTAAACCCTATTTACTAAAATAGAGCCAAAAACTCAAACTCAGTTGTATGTTGAACGTCTTGGTGGTGGGGTGCTGTCTCATGTTTGGAGCCTGTTTGGGCTGTTGATCGTTGGGATGTATTGCACCTTTTTCTTCGAGATGCGATTCACATAACCCCTTTTTGATTTTGGTGTCTTGATAATGCCTGAATAGGCGAAACGTCGACTGGTAAGTAGGTGTATTTTTTGAAACATAAGGCTTTGCATTGTGGTTTTTCCCAATTGCATTATAGTAAACCCTATTTATGAAACTATTTCTCTGACCTCCACCTGCACCATTGTCGTTCCCATATATATATATATAAGCTCAACTATTATTTTCAAGATAAAGAAAATATAGTTTTCTAGATTGAAAACTATTCCCGGCAATACGACTTCATCGATAATGTCACAACAAATCTATTTTTAATTTATTTTATTTTATTTTTTTATTAATTGTTATATTTTTTAAATTTTTTATTTTGAAGAGAAAAGATTTTTCCAGGCCGGGATTCGGACCCGGGCCGTCTGCATCTCCGGTGCAGAGCTCTAAACCACTGAGCTACCAGGGGTCGTATCCAAGTCAGACAAATCCGTTCTCTTCACCAATCCTAAATCCCCGTGTTCTCGCAATTTTTGCTTTGAGTTTTAGAGGGCCTATCCTATCCGCCTTGATAGTGATAGAAGATTAAAGGAATGACACAGTGATGATTGATGATGGCCTTATATTTATCGTTTATATTTTCATCTAAAATATTACAGTACACTAATCTCGGGTTAGGTTTGTGTCTCATATTCCATCTGGAGTCTTCTTTCTGATGCAAGGCTACAATTGCTAGGAAATTTAAATAACAACTATTTTTTTTTTTACAAAATTTGTAATTATAGTCGTCATTAGTCATAACTAAAGTTTATAAAAATGATCTTGCAGTTCTTTGATGATAGCATCAAATAATAGAATTTTATTTGTAACCTAAAAAAAAAGAACTGCAGTTACTAATTTTGAAATAACAAAATTATGAAAATTATTGCATATAGAACATGGTTCTGTTTTAAACAAACAATTGGGATGTATTATTGGATCGTTTTGCATTAATCGGCTTATTATTTCTAAAATTCAAAGTGGAATTAGTAGACTTCTTCTATTTTCAATTTTTATGTTTACAAATGGTAATGAGTTGTTATTAATCCTCTCTTTATCGATAATAAAATTGCACTTCAGAGTAAGCTTTATTATATTTATGTGTATATATGTATCTCAAAATGTATTATTTCATTTTTTTTTTTAATAATAAATATATTTCTTTATTACTCTAGTGATATATCTAATGTCATCCATTAGCTATCACATCGTGATTGAAAAGTAACTAGTGAATTTTTTTAGTAAACCTCCTTACTTTGTTACGGTAAAAGTAATTCGTGATGACCTAAATGTCCCATTTGCTACTGATTTATCCCGAATTCGATATTAATCTTTTCATGACAAATTTTATTGCCATTCAAACCCACTAGTTTCAAACCAAGCACCCCTGATAATCCTCCGAGGCGTCTGAAAAGAAAATTGCTTCATGACTTTCTTAGTTTTTTTTAGATTAATTTATTGGTATTTACAACTGTAATAATATTACAACAATTAACTTTGCTAATATGAACAAATGACATGAAAAAAAATACACTTGTGGAGAAACTACCCATTGGTAGCACTCCAATAAAGTTCGATAGTAGATGGTCTCGAGGCAATCTTCTTTTCAGACGCCTCGGAGGTTTATCAGGAATAGTGTGGGAAGCAAGTTGAGAGACTAGCGGATTCAAGTGTGTATGGAGCTTGTCATGGAAGGATAGGTATCTAGTTCGGGCCAAATCAGCAACATATGGGATATTAAGATCATGATGGAAGAGTTTGTTTGTGACATAATAAGGAGCATTGAGGATTTTAGATTGTAAGGATTGGATGCGTGACGAATTGGATGGTTTAGTAGAGCCCCAAAGCTCAACTCCGTATGTCCAAATAGACCTGATAACTGTCATGTAAATGAGTCTTTTGTAATTAATTGGGATCTTAGAGCGTTTGTCCAGTAAATGTTGAAGTAGGCGAAAACGTCGAGCAGTTTCTTGTCTTTTCAGTCTTGAATGAGGACTTCCTTTGTTGAATTTTATATTTGAGAACTACCATGAAGTTTCTTGCTATGTCTTTGTCCATCCTATCATTCCTGTCATTTAATTGTTGTATTGTTATAATACAGTTATAAATTTCAATAAATAAATTAATAAATAAAACAAATTAGTAAATAATTAAAATCTAAATTCTTTTCAGTCATTAAAAATAACTGGCGTACCTAAACCAAAAGATAATGATAGCGTAAGTAAACGTATTTAGTTGAATAATAATGAACAACAATTAAATCATGAACTACAACAATTGTATTAATAAACTCAGCAGAGATTAGCAATTTCAATTATGCTTAAATGCTACATTTCAGTGGAGTTTCATCGCACTCGCCAACGCTAACTATTATATATTCGTGTGTGGGGAATCAAACTCACGTAGGCAGTGGAACAATTAGGCCTATGTTAGGAGGGGGAAATGGAAAGGAGAGAGGGGATAGGAGAGGGGTGGTAGTGGTTAATGGGAGGGGATGGGAGAGGGGCGGTAGGGGCTAATGGGAACGGAGGGGGAAAGGGTCATTACAGAACGGGACGTTCGGTGTGAGCATGGAGATAGTGTAACTTGTGGCCGCGATAACCGGCCTTATCCCTCGCCTCTATCTCCCTCTCTCACTCACTCTCTCTCTCTCTCTCTCTCTCTCTCTCTCTCTCTCTCTCTCTCTCTCTCTCTCTCTCTCTCTCTCTCTCTCTCTCTCTCTCTCTCTCTCTCTCTCTCTCTCTCTCTCTCTCTCTCTCTCTCTCCCTCTCTCTCTCTCTCTCTCTCTCTCTCTCTCTCTCTCTCTCTCTCCCTCTCTCTCTCTCTCTCTCTCTCTCTCTCTCTCTCTCACTCTCTCTCCCCCCCCCCTCCGTCCGCCTAGTATCATATCTCTCTGCACAACTAATGATAACTACCTCTCTCACATTAGACTCCTCCCCTCTTCGTTGCGTCATTTCTCAATTAGCACCCCCGGAATCGTACCTATACTGGTTCTTCTATAAGATTTCAACAGGTCGCCAGTTTCTGATATGAATTAATCTAAACTTCCTGACTAGGAATATTAGAATTGGCCTTAGAAGGATTTTAATAAACCTGTAACACTACTACCCACGAAGAGAATTGATATTAGTGTTAAGTAGAGATTGTACAGTTGTGTAGGGAGAAGACTTGTCCAAGATTACACTCATAGCCAGTTTTTCACTCCATTGCCACTTTGTAGAGTTTGGGAGAACCCAGAAGCGTCTTTAGATAGAAACTTAATTGGAGTATGGTATATTCTGCATAGCTTCCAACTCCCAGCAGGATTGAAGAAATGTAAAAAAAAATCAAAGAGTTGCTATGTATCAACTAATCCAGCAACACGAATTAAGAAATGACAAACGCTTTTCGTGGAATCTAATAAACGGAAGAACTAAGTACAATACCTGTTAAAAGGATTGTAACTAGAATAATGGACCTTCTAAATCTAGAACTGTTTTTATAATTTACGAAGAAATCTACACAAAGATCTTACAAGTTCACAAAGAGAGGAAAAGATGAATAGACGAGCGACAAAAGAGATAATTGAGAAGATGAAGACAGTATAAGATGTTGGGTTAAAAAATGATATACGCGCGGATTTTGTACGTCCATTATATCCAAAACAAATTCTCGAAATAACACAATTTTGTTAATTAATTTTATTCTTAAAACTAGGTTTTATGACGCCGTTAAAGGTACTTTATAATTCAAGTAGCCGGTGCATTAACACTAAAGAAGCCACTTGGTGCACTATCATGATTGAAACCACTCACCGCAATTACAAACTTGCAAGCAAGCTTCTTCAACATATTAAAAGATTAGTTTCACACTGCATTGCCTCCTCTATATCCCTTACATAATACATTATTAAATACATAAGATAGATGAGTAATATTATCGATCAAAATGTTTTTGTTTTTTTTTTGGTACCTCAGTCCGAAATAGTGATTTCGAATAAAGAAGAAAACGTTTTCTATATGTATTATTTCAGAACTATGCCATAAAATAGTTTCGTACAGCAATCGAATTGTGAAGGTACTTTAAATTTGTAAAATAATTGTTTATAATTGATAGTAAAACAACATAATTAATAAATATGAAAGGTAAAAACAATCGGTAAATAAAGAAGAAGAAAATAAAGAAGAAATAGTTGGAAAAAATGGTCCGGTTGGAGGTCAGACAAATATTTTCTTAAATAGGATTCAACTGTTTATTTGTAAACCTAGCGGAAACCGGAAGCGGAGAAGCGAAAGAAGAAGAAGAATAGACGAATAGCATACCTCTGAAAAGCCAAAGAATTTAGGAAAATGATAATGTAATACAAAAAAGAGAAATTACAAAAGGCACAAAGGAAACAGTGTTTAAAAATACCTTTCTCCCAATCCTGACATACTCAAGTGAATCTTGGACCCTCACCAGCAAGCATAAAAGTCAACTCCAAGCAATGGAAATGAGGTATCTAAGAAGAGTTGAGGGGAAACCGAGAAGAGATGGGGTGAGGAACGCGACGATAAGAACCAATCTGGGCATACGACCAGTAGCAGACATCGTTGAGGAACATAGGATGAGATGGTTCGGGCATGTCTCCCGTATGGCTTATGATCGTTTGGCTAAAGCCACTTACGAGACTAAAGTGGAAGGTAGAAGACCTCGGGAAAGGCCTATAAGAACCTGGGAGAACGAGGTTAAGGAAGCCTTTGACAGGAGAGGCCTGGACTGGAGAAGGAGAATGTTGCTGGCTCAGGATTGAGACATATGGATCAAGCTCTACAAGCAGGCTCCTCACACTGCTTAAAGTGGTAGAGAGGTAGAGATTAAGTAAGTAAGTAAGATAATGAAACACAAACATATTGGTATGAAATTGGAGAACCAAAAAAATAAAACAACTTTAATTCTCAAAAACACTAGGAAAACACTTCAGCTATAAAGTTTTTATTGAACGTCTTGAAGTGCTGTCTCTAATTTATGAGTCTCCTTGATGACAGTTGATGTGAGGTGTGCTGTATTTGATGTTACTTTTATAACGGTGTAAGTTATTAGTTAGTTTTTTTCGGTATTGTTAGGAAAATTCGGATTCGACATATTTCAAAATTTAAATATTTTCCACTAAAATAGAGCCAAAAACTCAAAAATAAACACTATTATTTATTATAATGCAATTGGGAAAACCACAATGCAAAGCCTTATGTTTCAAAAATAAACCCACTTACCAGTCGACGTTTCGCCTATTCAGGCATTATCAAGACACCAAAAACAAAAAAGGGGTTATGTGAATCACATCTCGAAGAAAAAGATGCAATACATCCCAACGATCAACAGCCCAAACAGGCTCCAAACATAAGACATGATGAGTTGTATGTTGAACGTCTTGGTGGTGGGTTATGTTTGGAGCCTGGTTGGGTTGTTGATCGTTGGGATGTATTGCACCTTTTTCTTCCAGATGTGATTCACATAACCGTTTTTGTGTCTTGATAATGCCTGAATAGGCGAAACGTCGACTGGTAAGTGGGTGTATTACTGGATTTGAAGCATAAGGCTTTGCATTGTGGTTTTCCCAATTGCATTATATTAAATATTTTCCCTTAATATGCACTTAAGATAATCACTAATTAATAATTAAAGGTAAAACCATAGCAATCAGTAATTTTATCATTTTATAACAGAATTTTCAGAATACACTTGAGAGGCTTTTACGAGTTTGTTATTATTGATTGACTGAAAACCTCTTAGCTATACCTATCTGTTGTAACTAATTATATAATAATTGAAGCACTTGATGTTAATAGCACGTCCATTAAACAGAATTTATCTTAAAACATCTGTTTAGATAGACATTGATACAAAGTGATCCATCGTCAACATAAAATTCCAAGAGTAAGTCAAAGGAGGGAAATACTTCGGTCACAGGGCAGTTGAGCTTAGTTACGAACATATTCCTTATAAGATAAGGTCTGGGCGATGATCCATATATGTATTTGCAATAAATGCACTGCTACATCTAAAAGCAAACTTATTGGCAACAAACACAGATCTGTTTATGCTTTAGAATACATACACAATTCCAATAATATTTTTTATTCTGAAAGTAATCTTCATCACAAACTTGTGAACTATAAGGGTAGGCATCCGAAGGCTCGTTGCCGGTACCTAAATCTTTCCTCAGGAACTTCTGCCCACAGTCCACCACCCAAAACGACCTTATCCTACCTACCTCTCGACTTGCCCGTCGAAAGCCTATCAGACGGCTTTTTAGAAGTTTGTTCGTTAGTTAAAAGTTCTACAACTTTACTAGCCGATTTCAACTTAGCTATCTAAGCTATCACTTAGATAACTAGGTGCATGCTCTGAAATTCCGCGTTATATAACCTCCTGAATTCTCCAATCGTCTCACCCTTTTTCGGACCGAATATTTAAGGCAATAACTTATTTTTTATTGCCAAAAGACGTTGTTCATTCTTCAATATTAACGGACAAGTTTTATATCCATAAACAGCAGTTGGAAAGACGACAAGTTCATAAATTTAACGATAAAAAGATAACGTAAAACGATTTTGACTAAATTATTGCCTATCCAGATATGTATATCTCTCCATGAGGTTTGTAGATGACATCTTTTATTTTTTTTTTAAATTTATTTATTGATATCGACAACTGTATTACAATAATACGACAAGTAAATAGACTGAGTGATATATAATGACATGATAATGATAAGTAGAGAAACTACCCACTGGTAGTATTCAAATCAAAGTTGAACTAAGAAGGTCACATGGCCATCTTCTTTTCAGACGCCTCGGAGGATTATCGGGAATTGAAGAGGAAGCTAGGTTTGAAACTAGAGGGCTTGAGTGGTAATGAAGTTTAAATCCCATAACAAACTCTCCAATATTTATACCCGAGTAAAATATCCAATTCCCCTAAAACAACGCTCTCAGGTCGTCTATTGTATCCCTTGCTCTACTCCTAACTGCAACTCTTCCTACATCGGCGAAACCAAAAACCTCCTTAAAGACCGCATTACCCAACATAAATACTCCATTTCCTCCCATAACCCAACCGCTTCAAAACTCTCCGAACACGCCCTATCTTTTAACCACATTTTTGACTTCGAAAATACGTCTATCCTAGCTTCCGTTCCTAATTTTAATAAACTCATCCTCTCCGAAACTATCCACATCAATTAAGATTCCTCCACTGTTAATGTCAAGACCGACTCCCATCACCTATCCTTAACCTACTCCCAAATTTTTAATTTACTAAGATAACCTTAAATCCTTAAATTATTCTAGAATTCTTACATGTCTATATATCATCTCCTACATACACAATTATCACCTATTTTGCATTATCATATTATCTATATTCATATTTTATTTTCCATTATCTATTACCATATCGTTCTCCTATCATCTCACACATTTTGACCATTGACTTTTATTTTATTTTTTATCTCTCCACCATTTCCCATTAATTTAGTCCTTATTTCTCTTGGTTTTCTTTCTTCACCTGGTTTTTAATTTTTTTACGTCTTTTACATTATTTACGTGTTCCTTATATTCACTGCATCATTGCATTTTTCCCTTCCCCCTTCTTAGTTATTTTTTTGTTCGTCAGAGATCGCGCTTAGCGCTTCCGACAGGTCCAACGTACTTTTATTTGCCAGTTGATCGTTCACGCCGCCGCTTGCTATATTTGGTTAGTACACATCTTTATCTTACCTCCATCCTTTCACCTTCACCTTTCTTCGCACCTGTTTCTCACACCATTTTTGGCGTCCAACATATGTTAATAGTATAGAGTTCATTACTAATTAGCCTCATATTTTTACATCTACTGAATTTCTATACCTATTTTCTATATGTTTATGTTATATTCACATCATGTTTTACATTAATACTTCTTTCTAACTGTATAAAGTTATAATATTAACTTTCCTTACTTATATTTTCTATTTTCTTTTCATACTTTAGATTTCATATTTATAAACATTATTTTTAATTTCTAATTTTTCAAATTTATCAATCCTTTCTTTCTACATATGCTGGTATTATTACATTTTACTTATTTAACCTCTAGATGTCTGGTATCATTCCATTTATATCTATAATTAAACTAGTTTTTTCTAAATCCTTCATATTCCACCCCTTCTTTTATATTTTTTTCATATTTTAATCTTCTCATTTTGTATCTTTCCGTTTACCTCCTCATTTTTCTTTCCCTTTATATTATGTTTACATTTTATTCTTTCTGCACATTTATTTTCTGTATTTTATATTCGTATTCTTTAATTATTATTTCTGTCACTATTTTAATTTCTGTTCATCATCTATAATTTTATTATTATCTGTCAATATTTTAATTTTATTTTATTCTGTAACCACTATTATATTCGTTATCTTTAATCACCATATCTATTCACTATTTCATCATATCTATTCACTATTTCATCATATCTAGTCACTATTTTAGTTTCCGTATTACTTGTACCACATTACTACGTTACTTGTCACCATATTCTTGTTACTGCAACGTTTCTTATATTTTTTTATGTTTGTTTCTCTCTTTTAGCCCTGAAGATGGCCTACATTGTAGGCCGAAACGTCGGCACACAATAAATAAGTTACACTTATTAAGCCGTTTTTATCGACTGCACCCCCAACTATTTCTTCCTTATATTAGAAGTCAACCAATTCTTCTCTAACGTGGTAATGAAGTTTGCTATGAAAGGATAGATACCGGGTTCGAGCCAAATCAGCTACAAAAGGGACATTAAGGTCGTTATGGATGACTTTATTCTTAACAAAATAGAGCATTGAGGATTTTACGAAGGATCCTTACGAATTTGGGATTGTAAGGATTGGTTACGAGAGGAATTCGATGGCTTAGTGGAGCCCCAAAGCTCTACTCCGGAAGTCCAAATAGGTCGTATGATGCTCATGTAGATGAGTCTTTTGTAGTTAATTGATCAGTGAAATGGGATTGGAGGCTTTGGGATGCAATAACTGGATTGGTGTTGACTGATAATACACATGTATCATCAGCATACGTGGTAAGGATAGTATTAGGATGAGTTGGGATGTCAGATGTATAAACTGTATAAAGGATTGGACCAAGGATACTACCTTGAGGATAGATGACATCACATCATTAACTACAACTTCTTCACTTAGCTCAATATAATTATTTAAGGGGTCACGTGGTGTATTAGTAAGTTTTATAACCTACTATACCCAATATCGAGGGTTCACCATCTTCAGGGGGAATGAGGATTTTTTAAAGATGGTAAAAAATCCTTCGCAGGTGACGTGAAATGGCGGCGTCAGATACACTTCAGAAACCCTGATCTTAATTAGATAGGTAAAATTTAGATCTCCCACTGTAGGATCATCCAATCAGCATTAGCAGCATTATGTAAAAATAAAACGTTTGATGAATTGCTTTGTACGCTTTGTCTTCGGGATCCCCAGGGACACCCCTGTCTCCCGATTTTATGAAGAGTTGAGGTGGTTGTATCCTTCCTATCGCCGTAAGTGTTTCCTTGCATCCTTCCTCTATCAAGTTATCCAATCCCGCCGTCCACTATACATATATGAGCTCCTCAAATTTAAATCCTCCATCCATTCCCGTGATACCCGTTCACTTCCTTCCGATTTGTATATTGAGGCCCATCGGACCGCTGCTTTCGACAGATCGTTATTGATTCGTTCCCTGATGTTTCCTGTGGAATTCTATCCCTTCTTCCATCCGCTGTTCCAAGACCCTTCCTACCTTCAAATCCCGCTTATTTAATTACTTCCTATCCCTCCAGTTCACCGAAGTGCATACATAAAATTATCGATAGAATACTATTTATTTTGTTTATTCATTTTTATTTTCATTTTTAATGTGTAGAAATGTGAAATCTTCATTTTTTCATTATCATAAGAAGCTATTTTTTATTCACTTTTATATTTATTTTTTTATCAGCTTTACAGATTGATTTTTTACTTGTTTTTTTTCTTTGTACTCTAAGGCTCTAAATCCCACAATAATGTACTGTTACGTTATTCTAAAGGGACTTGTCCCAGAATAAATAAAGAATTTATTATTATTATGTGACGAATGATAAACGTATATTTTTTTGTTAAAATATTGAATTATTTGACTTCACAACATTCCAGGCTAATATTAGCTCATTTTCAATTATTCAATAGCATTGACATTATTTTCACTATTTTACTAACACACTGATTTTTCTTAAGGTTAACAGTAACAAGTCTTTTTTTAGACCGTATGTTGGGTTAATTGATTTATAGGTCCATAAAATTATTTATTTTTTATAAAATAGTAAAATAAACACTTTAATATGGTGATCATGTATGATGGTGAAAATATAGTGAGTATATGGAGTTTTACACCTCTGCCTTTCCGATAGCAGTCCATTTAATGGCTTGAAGAATTGAATCTCTGCAGATAAAAAGGATTTAAAGAACGTTAAAGGTAGAGTAAGGTTTAAGAAAGGACTGTACCAACCTAAAATATCCAATGACTTTCAATCCTGGACATGGTTCGGTGTCGCCCGCTAGAGCGGATGTGTAATTTACTTTCATCACTTTCTCCTCCTCTTTTATACCGGCAACGATATGGATCCGACGACTTTAGAATCCGGCCGATTCAGCAAAAATTTCCATTATTGGCCATGGTGGGGAGGAGCTTAGCTGTAAATTTTAATAAAGGGAAACCGCCGGGACCGAGCCAGCTTAAACTCTATCAATTTTCTTCTCCCCTCGCGCTCCAGAAGAAAAACTCTATACCCTCCATCTAGGAGCCCTTTAGTAAAAGCCTTTATAATACATTACATATTTATATATATAGTAGTTTCTAATCAGGCAAACTGAATATCTTAATTAAGTTGTCAATATTATAATATTGAATACATGGTGAATAAGGATTACGGTTAAACAAATGTAATTTCTAGATGTGTTTTCGATACAAGTAATATACATTTAAAACTGATTAAATAAAATTAAATGATTCAAATTGAAATTCTTGCCATGTAACACATTATATATATATATATATATATATATATTGCTATGTATTGATGCAGGCGGCACCATGAAAGGGATGCTGAGGGGGGAAAATGTGTCATGTCGGGACACATGAAAGGGAATATGTTTGGGACAATAAACAGACCCTTGGTCCCCTTATGGTTATATGGTCCAAGATAGTGGAGAAGGAAGGAGAGGGGGAGAGAAGAAAACTCTTGAAATAGGAGGCTGAGGAAGGGACTGGAGAAATAGACGCACAGCAGGAAGGTACTCGGGAGACGAGGCCGGAAAGAAGAAGACGGATACCCCGAGAGAGAAGAGCGGCCGAACGAAGCGGGCGGAGATGTCAAGGAAGAAGACCGACCTGTAACCCAATCTACCCCTGTCCGCAGATAAGTTTAGTTTAGTTCCTGTAATGTATTTTATGGCAATCCTATTTATATATATTATTAAAATCTGAATCATTAACCTTGTTGAAATTGAATGAATAAACGATCCGTATTGTAATTCTTTTGATGCTTACATACCAGATACACTATTTAGTTATAAATCATATATTGAAGATAGAATAGATAAGTAAATTGGTAAACCCAAGAATAGACCTTTGGAAAGGAACCCAATTAAGATTAAGAAGTATAAATAATAATTTGAGTACTCATCCTAAATGAGACTCTGGCATCCCAAATATCAATATATATATTCAAGATACATTTAAGAGTAGAAACATAGCAATATATATATATATATATATATATATATATATATATATATATATATATATATATATATCTTACTAATATTATATGAAAGTTTGTATGTTTGTCTCTCTTTCACGCAAAAACTACTGAACGGATTTGGATGAAAATTTACAGTAATATAGGTTATACGTCAGAATAACACATAGGCGATAGCAACCGCTGATTTAGGGGGGCGCACGGGGGCACGTGTCCCCCCCCCGACTGTTTTTCAGGTACTCTGGAGAATCCATTATAGTAAATAATTAAAGGCGAGTCACATGATAATAGTTGTTAACATAACAGAAAGAACATGAGTGAAACTATTTGTTTTGATATCCCACTAATCTTACTAATATTATAAATGTTAAAGTTTGTATGTTTGTGTCTCTTTCACGCAAAAACTATTGGACGGATTTGGATGAAAATTATTGAGTAAAATAGGTTATACATCATAGGCTACATTAATACATTAAAGGCAAATCAGGAAGTTAGCATCTTGAAACTTGTAGATTGGTTCTTTGTATAGATTAAGAAAGAAATTTGGATAACTCCACCCCAAGGGTTTCCCCTTTAATACAACAGGGGTTCAAAGGTTGTTTAGAATCCGTCAGTTTTGAAGTTAGACATATGAAATTTTGGATGTACCAGTAACTTATATTTTCAAAAATAATTAAATTATTTATTTTAAATGATCTTTCACGAAATTTTATGCGGCAGAACAAATTCCACGCGAGTGAAGCCGCGGGCATAAGCTAGTATATATATATAGGTCTTGAGATAGTCAAAGTCAATACTTGATAAACTTACTTTTGGTGACCTTTCGAGAATTTATTGTTCTCATAATCATGATCAAACTAAATGATAAAACAGGCTCTTATCGAATTATATTAAATCATACATTAGTCTAAATACAAAATTGACATTTGTATGACTAGGAGACTTCATTATCGATCAATATACCTGTAAAATATTGATTTATATCTACTAATAATGTCCTAGACTTGGCGAGTGTTGAAATCCGTAATGTTTGGATTTATTTAATTTTGTATTTCAGATGTGTGTGTATTATTTTAGAATTTACTTTTCTCTCTGGGTTTCTTTTCGAATAAGTCACGAGGTTTCTTCAATTCCCTGCTTCTTTTCTGTCTCTTTAGCTCCTTGATCTTTTTCATTCTCGCTCTACATTTTTTCATCTTTTTTTTCCAAGGAAGTCTTCTTTTTAGTTGCTTTCTGATAACCTATAGATTTTTACAATTCTGTTTTTAGATAGGATCCCTATTCAATACCTCCTAAAATAATCTTCAGTTCCTCCATGTATTTCTCCACTTCTCCAAATCATGTATGCTGTAGGCAATATGATGATTTTAACATGTATTTTGGGCACCATGACCTACGAAGGCCTCCTCAACAATTCTCCTCCACTCAGAGCGATCCTCTGCAGCTCTTCTTCATCTTTTAACTCCAAGAAGCTGACATCTTCCAACCACCGCAGCCTTGGTCTACCTCTTCCTCTTCTACAGCCCTGGGCTTTTCCTGATCCCTTTGGTGAACATGTCCCTTCCATCTTCCTCTCCCTTTTTTAAAACGAATCAGAAAAACTGTCTTAATACCTTCTCTATTGATTTTCCGTATCTAAATTCCATGGTGGTAGGGCTCTAATTACTCTCCTGTACTTACTCTCCTGTACCCTTTATACCTCCCCTCACGTTACTGTTAGTTGAGGAACGTTCATATATTGTACCTTGATTCCCGACGGGATACATTTCGATTATGAAGAATTTTTTTTGAGTATCCTATATCATTAGTTGCGATTTTTACTTCTTTATTCTATCTACTTCTTTAAAAAAAATTAGTGAATACCTTACCATGGGTTAACCAACTACGAAGCTAGTTCCTAATGCCCTTAGACCATTACCTTCGTATATAAGAAGCAGAAGAAGTTATTCCTTCTCTGAACGGAGGAGAGGAAATGAGAAGTGCCGAGGAAGTGAGATCAATGTCAGTAAGATTCGACGCAAACAGATACTCATCTATCACATTTGGCGTCATCATAAATGGCCCCAGGGTGAGGTGAGGTGAGGGAACAATATTTTTCACCAGCGTCAGGGAACCATTAACAAAAGATTAATTGACAATTGTGGTGATCTGTATGATTTATTATTGAATTGTTAGAGATATATTGTTAAATTTTACCTTCTAAGAATTATTATAGATTTAAACATTGACCTGCGATGTTTTTAATGTTGGATCTAAGTATATTTATTAAATAACGGCGTGTAATTGGACGATGTCAAGGAGAGGGGAGAGTGGAGAAATTTGGATTATATACAGAGCTTTTAAGTCGAGACACTTTTGTTCCAGACCTCAGGCAGCCTAGACGTGCTCTCTCTCTCTCTCTCTAGACCTTATTCAGGCTTGTATAAGAAATTATATAATTATTGTGCTTTGATTTATGAAACTATTGTTTGCATGTGTATATATGTATATTATTTGTAAAATATATTTTACTTTGGGTCCCTTATTTTTGTATTGGTTTTTGCTTCTCCTACCTTCGGTCCACGAGCCTATTTGAGCCCATTTTATATATCCAGGGAGAAGGGCCGTTACACAATCAACGAGTAATAGTGGATTAACCTTTCTCGCTTTCATAAAAAAATAATTGAAAGTTAAAAATGGTCCTTTTTTTCTAGTCCTTCAATGTTGGCATTTAAACTTGGTGATGTAGAGCAATTTTTTCCTCCGATAACATTTTTTCCCAGGAGTGAGCCTAACTCCTGGACTTGTTAAAACTGCCTTGTAAGGAACATGAATTCTGAATAGTAATTCACGAGGCAGGCCTTGTGAAATTTTCTTATCTTTACTATCGAGTTCTGTCTTGGTAGTCGAGCATTCCTCACGATAGAAAAACTACTTTATATAGAATATTTTATACATAAACTACAACTTAAATCGAATTAGAAACAAAAACCTGCAGCATAACAGCCCATGAAGGGTAATAGATCCGATAAATGGTACAGGCTGTACTGTTTCTTACCTAACAGTTGTACTGAAAAGGGAGCGGAGTGTCTCAGTGGTAGCCTTTTATTTAGTCTGTTTGCGGTCGGAGATGGATCATATAGGATCTAGGTCCCTCCAGGGGCTCACCCAGCCCCTATAAAATATTATAAAAATGAATGAATGAATTAAGCCTTTATTATAAAGAGAATTATAAAACAAGATGGTTTACAAAAAACCACTAATATTTACAAAAACATATACATACTTGTATAGTACCTAATATTGTAACTTTTTTTTTTTTAAATTTATTTATTGATATCTACAACTGTATTACAATAATACAACAAGTAAATAGGCTAAGTGATATATAATGAGAAACTACAAGTAGAGAAACTACCCACTGGTAGTACTCAAATCAAAGTTCAAGTAAGGAGGTCACGTGGCCATCTTCTTTTCAAATTATCGGGAATTGAAGAGGAAGCTAGGTTTGAGACTAGAGGGTTTGAGTGGTAATGAAGTTTGTTATGAAAGGATAGATACCGGATTCGGGTCAAATCAGCAACAAAAGGGACATTAAGGTCGTTATGGATGAGTTCATTCTTAACAAAATAAGGAGCATTGAGGATTTTACGAAGGATTCTGGACTGTAAGGATTGGATACGAGAGGAATTCAATGGCTTAGTGGAGCCCCAAAGCTCTACTCCGTAATATTGTAACTTAAATAACAATAATAAATAATAATATTTTTTCTTGTTGAATGATGAATTAATTAATGTAACAATAACTCTTTATAGAACTTCCCTTATGGGAGTATGGTCTAACTTGAGTGGAGTGATCAGCTCTATTGGGAAGTGGAGTTCTACATTAATTTCTGCCACTTAACTTATAAACAATCGTCGAAAGATTATAGAAATAGGGTACCCAAAATAAGAGGAAAAATCTGGCGGTTGAGCTTGACCTAGGACAAGTCGCCTCCTTGCAGAGCCGTTGTCCGTGATCTACCATGTACTGAACCCCAGACCCGTTCACGGGTTTGGTTAACTTTGTTCTGCTAATTTCTTGACAGACGTTGATGGACTCTCTGAGACATAGATCTATGGACATAGATGGGATCTGCGGTCCCTTTGAGGGGCCGTCCAGGCTCTGTAAAGTGGGTGGCCTTGCGGGAAGAACCTGACAGTTGAGCGCGATCTCAAATAATAAACTTGCGTAACAATTGTCTTAAAAACAGAATGCATGTAACCCAACGCTTACATGCATGCAAAACGCTTCATGATTTGTAGTGGTACATACTTTTCTTTGTAATTCCTTTTAAACAACCGATATTTAGGATCGATACCCTTAAGGGCCACCACATAATAATATTGTATAAATTGTGATTATTATATTTCCCTTATCAGGGTAAACATATTATTTTTGTAATTATACTTTGTATATATATATATATATATATATATATATATATATATATATATATTTATTTATTTATTTTCCTCTTCTTTATTGTTTGTTCATTTAACGTTATCTTAATGCTTCTATGGCTAATCGTACGATGCTACCATGGGAGCTATAAATTTTGCCTACCCAGGTTTAATTAGGATAGGGATTTTTAGGGAGTACCTACATCGAACTGGCTCGGGATCTCCGTTTAACGTACCTTCCAAAGGATGACATAACTAAAGAATTTTTTACTCCCTTTAAAAAGTCCTATGGCCACCTCCCGGCTCAGTAGTTTGTTATGCTAACTACTAGACCACAGATCACCCATCATCTTTAAAATCTATTTTAAATTCATGGAATTTGATATCATTAACTTGAGATAACAACCTATAGTAACGATCAATAATTAGAATATAACCGTAATTGAATTTCCCTTTCCTACTTCCTCATCGTCTTAAGATCCCTCGTTCCGAGATGGCATGCGCACAGAAGATTATAGGAAGGGTTGGTCTCGTCCTGGAGCGAGGCTGAGGAAGACGACAAATCCTTCCTAATCCTGAAAGGACACGCTCCACTATAGAGATCTGTTTCACTCCATTACCACCAGCTTTTGACTTGTGTAGTACTTAGATCTTATCTCATTCCTTCGAGGTTCTGTATGACATAAGCCTCATTCCAAGCCTCAACTCCAACCCCTATGTCTATATTTGTGTCTTAGGTTATCATTTCAAAGATTAATTTTAGGTATATAAGTACTTTTGAAATGAAAAATAATAAGATGCGACATATAGCAGTTTTTGAATGATGACTTATATAGAATAGAATAGAAAAGTAACTTTATTCTGGGACTAAGTCCCTTTAGAATAACAAGCATGGACAGAAATAGAAACATAATATATATCTACACCAGAAGGTTACATAATACAAATCATTAAGTGTATAAAAAGTGACAGAAAGAAATAATAAAAATGTATATATATATATATATATATATATATATATATATATATATATATATATATAAACAATGATAATAATAAGTAAATAAGCAGTACGACTCCTGACAAGATTCATAATCCTATTCCTGACAATTAAAATAATAGATTGATCAATAACATCTATTGAATGCTTGAGCCAGCAAGTAAAACTTTCTTTACTTGATGTATTCAATGATAAATTATTCAATACATTTCATTCTAGGCAAATGACAGTTTTAGTTGATAAATTTATTGAAAAGCAATAAAATGGTCCAAATAGTTAAAGAAATGCAAGCTATAACGAAAAACAGATAAGAATATTAATAATGAAAAAATGTAATGTAACAAAAGAAAAATACTAAGTAAGTAGTCAGATAAATAGAGTAATAGAATAAAAAAATAAGATGACATAAATATTTAAGCAAGTAAAAAATAACATTGAATTCAGGATCCTAAGAAATACAAATATAGGCAAGTAAATAAAATTGAAAAGTAGGGTGAGAATGTGAGCCAAATCTAATATCTCGTGGTGAGTGTCCGTGGTTGTCATGGAGCTGGCGGGTAAACAGAACAGAACTCTAGTAGTCAGCACAAGACGTCCAGATCCTGATCTATGAAGATTACCTGGTGACCATCTTCTTTTCTACGCACTCTGCCCCCGGAAAACCACACATATTTTATCTTCCCCGCTGCCTTCTTCTGATGAGCCAATCAGTAGAGGTGCCTGTTCACATTTCCTCGCTGAGATACAGTGGCAATCATTTTCCTGCCAGCCAATGTCGCGCGTGCAAAAGTCGCTTTTTACTTTAATAGATCAATAGGATATCAGAGATATTTATATTATATATACTATTTATGTGTGACTCTTATTACTATGCACTTCGGCCTAAAAAGGCCCATTGTGCTTGAGTCCTAAAGATCCCTAACATACTCGTAGGTCTAGACTTCTGAGAAATTTTAAATAGTCTTTAAACCTCAGTTCTTGAAGTTCCTTGTGCCCTCCAGGGCCAAGATCAAATGTCCTCTTTCAACTTAGTGCTATACATTCAAAGAGAACGTGCCAAGGGGTTTCGTCCTCCTCTTTGCACCATCTGCACCTAGGTTCTTGTTCAATGCCCAGACGATGCATGTGTTTCCTGAGTTTACAGTGCCCAGTGATGGTTTCAACCATACTTTTGAGGTCGGTTCTCGACGAGTGAGCGGCTTCTTTCTTGGTTTTATCAGAAAGATTGTCATTGGGATCCTTTATGAAAAGTTTAGTATGCCTTATCTTGGCTCTATCCCAACGTGTTTTTATCTTCCTCTTGGCTAGTTTGTTAATTGTATCCTTAGCCAGAGGAAGGGAGACCCCGCACCATGGTTCTGGTCCAATAGGAGCGATAAGTGCTCCTTTCTTTGCCAATTTGTCGGCCCTTTCATTTCCTGGAATATTACTGTGCCCAGGGATCCAAAATATGTTAACTCTGTTATGTACAGCTAGTTCATCTAGTCTTAGACAGCATTCCTCCACTAGTCTGGAGTTTGTTACTGTATTAATAAATATAATAAAAATCGTTTAATATTTTTTTCTTGGGGCGAAAGATTGCCCAGTACTATTATTCTGTTTACAATCAAGAATTTACTTTGTACACTAGATATTCTTAATTGGAGGGAGATACTAGTTTTGTTTGATCTCGTCCGAATCTACTTTCACAACTGTTGGCTTGAATACAGAATAGTCCCAACCATGTACTAAGTCCTTCATCAGTTGTAATAATAGTTTATTTCTAATTTTTTTTAAGTAACATAAAAAACTGAGTTAACTATAAACTAGTAAACTAATTAATGCATTAAATTTCCCTGTCGATAAATTAAGTCCCATAATATTATTGTTAATCATTATCTAATCTAATTTTATTTTGATTATCAATATTACATAAGAAATTTATTTTATGATTAATTTACTGTTTTGTTTTTTAGGTCGAAATGTGTGTTCGTCTTAAATTTATAAAATTTTCCGTTCCAATTGATAAAAGACTTATCGTTAGAATTTTGTTTATTAGTGCGTAATTACATAATAATATTTGTAATTTCTAAATTATTATTGATTCATGATATTTTTTATTAATTAACAGTTTTACAAGTTTCTGATTCAAGCAATCCTTGGCATTAAGAGATGAAAATACTGAAAATGGTTACAGCCTAGAATCAAGCCATCTTATTGAAAAGCAGGAGGAAGAAGGAATGTAATCTAAATTAGGTTGTAACCTATTTTGGAATTAGTTGTGAAAAGAAGATGGCCGTGGTATCGGAGCTGAGTGACTGAAAAATAGCTGAAAAAAGTGCTTCCAGTGTATTTGTGTAAAAATCTGTTGGATTGCTAAGGTGTCGAAAGGGCAGCTAGGAAGCCGCAGATTACTAAGGATAAGAACAGGAGTACAGTGGTGTCGAGGAGGTAGGAGCAAACATTAAGGTAATATTGAAAAGTGATCTTCTGGATTCCTGATACTCTCACGACTGTCCCTATAACATCTTCTTAGGTTAACGTCCAGATACATTCAGTGTAAGAAGAAAAAAAAAATGTTGTTGAATATAATTCACATATACAAAGATATTCTCCTACGAACTAAATTGTCTGTAGACAACAGATTACAACTATCACTTTGACTTTACTTATATACCTCTATCTCCTATTCTCTATACACTTCCTACCTTCTATATCTCTATACTTTATTATACTCTGTTCTCTACCCCATTCTTAACTTATATTCAGTATTGTTCTCTCTTATAGGCGGTATATAAACATATCAAAGAGGAGGAAAGGTTATCGAAGTTCACAAGAGGGAAGCAATGTCATAATTTCATGGTTTATGAACCCATAAAATAAATATGATTCCTTCTGCCATGAACCCATTAGTTAACTACAGCACCGATCTCCATTTTTTAAATTATCAGAACCTCAAGATAGTATCCTTGGTCCAATCCTATATACAGTTTATACAGCTGACATCCCAACTCATCCTAATACTATCCTTACCACGTATGCTGATGATACATGTGTATTATCAGTCAACATCAATCCAGTTATTGCATCCCAAAGCCTCCAATCCCATATCACTGATCTTGAAGAATGGTGTCAAAACTGGAGAATTAAAATAAATTCTCAAAAATCGCATCAAATCACTTTTACCTTACGTCGTAAACCAATGGCTTCCTGCCCTTCAGTATCCTTTAATAATATCCCTCTGGTGCCTGTAGAACAGATCCGATACTTAGGGTTGCATCTCGACAAACGATTAACCTGGAATCCTCATACAAGACTGAAAGGACAAGAAACCGCACGCCGTTTCAGGCTACTTCAATACTTACTAGACAAACGCTCTAAGCTCCCAATTAACTACGTACAAAAGACTCATCTACATGACCATCATACGACCTATATGGACATACGGAGTAGAGCTTTGGGGCTCCACTAAGCCATCGAATTCCTCTCGAATCCAATTCTTACAGTCCAAAATCCTTCGTAAAATCCTCAATGCTCCTTATTTTGTTAAGAAAAAACTCATCCATAACGACCTTAATGTCCCTTTTGTTGCTGATTTGGCCCGAATCCGGTATCTATCCTTTCATAACAAACTTCATTACCACTCAAACCCTCTAGTTTCAAACCTAGCTTCCTCTTCAATTCCCGATAATCCTCCGAGGCGTCTAAAAAGAAGATGGCCACGTGACCTCCTTACTTGAACTTTGATTTGAGTACTACCAGTGGGTAGTTTCTCTACTTGTCATTATCATGTCATTATATATCACTTAGCCTATTTACTTGTTGTATTATTGTAATACAGTTGTAGATATCAATAAATAAATTTTTTAAAAAAATTATCAGAATGTTTTTTATTTTAAGGAAAGATATAACTAAATTTTCATCAAAATATAATTCGAGCAAACATAGCATTAGTATTCTTATTTGGATACCTGCTGAATCAAATTGGATCTGAGAGAGGAGAAGAACTGTTCCTACAGAAATGTAGGAAATGAGAGAGAAATGAAATTAGAGTTCGAACAGTTAGAAGAGGTAAGAAATTTCGACTCAAAACTTGCAAATCCGTTTAGAGGCCGCCCATTGTATAAAGGATGTTTCTCTCCCTCTCTCTCTCTCTCACTCCCTCTCTCTCTCTCTCTCTCTCTCTCTCCCTCTCTCTCTCTCTCCCTCTCTTCTTCTTCTTATCTCTCCCTCTCTCACCCCCACCTCCTCGAAATTGAACGAATTAATTCTTTTCGACTAAGTTAACTTCACTAAATACTGGTCCATTCTGTCTTTGCCTTTCAACTTCAAAGTTATTTATTTGATGAAGCCATCACAGCTAAAAACGAAGAGGATCTTTTACAAGTTGATTACATCAATATTTTAATAAGTAGGTCTTTTGACAAGAATTATAATTCATCCAGAAACATTATTATATTTCTACTCGCTGACCCGGTCACGCGTTGCTGAGGCTATTGTAATAGTTTTAAAAATATATTACGTTAAAAATTGAATTTTAAATAAACAATGAATGAATGGAAAAATGAATTAAATAGATTTCTGATTTCACATTTTATCCATCTTATATCTAAGTACAGTATATTATAAATAAATAATATACAAAATTCCTAACTGATAAAATATAAACATTAGATTAATGAATGAGGTATATCATGGTTGATTTTTAATTATGGCTAGTAATATTTTTTTAAATTATAACTATTTATTTCAATTTAATTTAACGCTAATCGATACACAATTTTTTTTTTAATCTGCCCTTTACTAATACAAATATATTAGATGGTTTACTAACACATGAGCATGCAACATATAATTGTCCATGGGAGAAACATGGATGTTCTAGGTCCAAACCGCAAATGGACATTGTCTGACCTTGAGACTTGTTGATGGTCATAGCGAAAACCAAGCTTATATCAAATTGAAGTCTTTTGATCGGTATTATGGGTTCTGACGGTATCATTGGAATACATGGCTACAGGACGACTTCTCCTTTAAAGATTCCAGTCAAGATTGCTGCTTCAATAACATTCCCTGTGATATTTTTGATGACCAAACGTGTAAGATTCCATAATTGGTGGATTCAAATTACACATGATCGATAATAATGGCCGACAAATATCACTTAGGGCTATGAAAAATAGTTTACATCCTATTCTCAGACCTACTGAATATAGACACAAAATTTCATAAGAATCGGTCAAGTCGTTTCGGAGGAGTTTTGTTACAACTCTGTAGATGACACGAAAATTTTATATATTAGGTAGAGCTAAGATTCCGGTGAATTATTATATGATTGGAACTTAACTCAGGATCTGTTAGACCTACAGAGCTGCATTTGGACTCAAATTGTAACAAATTTAATCTTCTATAAAAATGGTTTATTTATGTGTTTCCCCTAAAGCGCACCGATTAGGAGATACAGGCCAAAAAATGAAATAACTCCGAAAATTTCGAAGTTTTTTGGCCACCAAAAATATTCCCGTCCGTTTTTGCGGTTGCGAACTTGGAATTACCCAATTTAGACATGCCCTTACAACATATCAAAAATGCAGCATCATCAAGCGTTACTGCTACAATCGACGCATAATCAATAACAATGGCCGACACGTATCACTTAGGGGTATGAAAAATAGTTCCTATTCTCAGACCTACTTAATATAGACACAAAATTTGATGAGAATCGGTCAAGTCGTTTCGGAAGAGTTTTATTACAAACACTGTGACATTTATATATTAGATAGTTCTCAACAAATCAGCATAAAAAAAAAGTTTTCATAGAACCAAAAGAAAAATCTATGCTTTTACACCTAAAGAAAGAATAATCGCAATTAAAAGTGAGGGTAGAATATCAATATATTTGTATCAAAATTAATTTCAGAAAATCGATAAATCGATATTGGTTGTGTCCATTTTCGATAATAAATTAGAACTTGATTCTCAGGTTTTGTTGTCAACAGTTTTTCAAAAAAATCGGCCTGAACGGCCTCACTATCAAAAGGGTTTAGGAAAAAAGATGTTATGAGGGAAATCATTAATGAAGTTGTTTCTCCAATTTTTTTCTTTTTCTTTTTTTTTATCCGATTCCAGCACGTGGCATTTCATCTATACGCCGCTTAGCCTCCCAATAAATACATCATCATCATTGTGTGGAATATCCTTAATACCACTGCAATTTCGTAAGTGTGCACATTCCATTACACGAGAAAGACAAATGGGGCAATTATCG
Source organism: Arma custos (assembly GCA_037127475.1). Taxonomy (NCBI): domain Eukaryota; kingdom Metazoa; phylum Arthropoda; class Insecta; order Hemiptera; family Pentatomidae; genus Arma; species Arma custos. Next base: position 12,969,970 of record CM073762.1, on the reverse strand, counting down.
GATTCTGCGATAACCATTCTCTGCAGATGTGCCTGGAGGTAATCATGGCCTGTGATGAGCCTGCACCCCTCAAAAGCTTCGCCTCTCGCAAGATCTCGAGGCAGCTTCTCAAGTGCAAGTTGTTGCGTAGCGTTGTCGAGCAGGTTCTTTGTAAAGCTTCTAATTGTTGTTTCGATCTTATTGTTGGCTTGCTTGACATGATGGTCTGCCCGTTCGTTTCCCGTTACCTCTACCTGACTTGGTATCCACTGTCGTGTCTCCAATTGTCATGGGCCATGATTCATTCAACTCTTATGTTTTTTCCTACAATTAAGGGTACCCACTTTATAGGGCTTATATGGTGAGTAAGTTCTAGGAGAGTCTCAAGATCCCTTCCGGGGCTGTTAAGAGATCAAATAATTTATTTTCTATAGCCCCATTTTTATTAAATATATTATTTACAGTACCGTTGAAAAAGCAGTTAAGTCGAATTTTCTCCAAAATTTATCTGCATTTATCTATACATATGAAATGATTTGTCCTGACTGACGGATCAAGGTACAGCCTAAACCGCTAATCGTAGAGACCTGAAACTTGGAGGGTGTGTTCTTTGTACGTAGGCATCCGATAAGAAAGGATTTTCCGAAATTCTACCCCTAAGGGAGTGTAAAAGGGTGGCAAAGTGTATATGCTTGTTCAAGTGTTTCTACATATTTTGCAACAGAACAAATCAAGTAACATAGTTCACTTCTCGCTGCCACACGACAAGTGAAACCGTTATACTAAGTAATCCTTTTCAATGAATTCAATAACATTACATACTAATCCTTTACTGACAGAAACAACAGTAATCTTCTGTCCGTCCCGTTTGTTAATCAGTGTCTATGTATGTTTGACGTCTGTGATGAAGTTTTATATGGATAATCTCAAGCCTGGGGAAGGAGATAGGCTACTTTTTATGAACACAACACACAGGCGAAGATTATACAAAAGTGTAAACTGATTGACTAACACAACCACAACCACTGAACTTAGCATCTTGAAATTCGCAGATAGGTTTTTTTGTATACCCTAAATGAGCACTAAGAAAGGAATTTGGACAATTCCACCCCAAGGGTTTCTCTCTTAATATAATAGACGTTCAAAGATCGTATGGAATCCGTCAGTTTTGAAGTTAGACATCTGAAATTTCGAATGTACGAGTAACTTGTACTTAAAAAAAATTAAATTATTTATTTAAAATGATCTGTCACGAAACTTCATGTGGCAGACCAAATTCGTCGCGAGCGAAGACGTGGGCAAAAGCTAGTATCTTTATATTTTTGGTTTCATTTAATATGATTTTGTCACCTGGGTCACGTGCTCAGTGACGATTAAACTAGTCAGTCACGAGATCTAGTGGAGTACAGTCAGGAGGAAAGTAGGCGTACTCCAAACTCTCTTCTCGATATGGAGCAATCCCACTGCAGCGCAATCCTACAGGACCCCCTCAGCATCCAATGCAACGGGGCGAGAAGGGGACAAAAGCTTCACCTCCCGAAACGGGCCCGAAAACGTAATATTGCAATATATATATTTCATTACTTTCTTTTTATTTTGTTTTTTTATATATGTTTCACATAATAAATTTTATTTTATTATAATTTTTGTATTTATTCAATGATACCTAACCTATTCCAACCGAGCTAATTCATTTTCCTCGAGGGTCCGGCCCTCAATCTTTCAATTGCGAAAGACAAGGCGGCCGTCACATTTATCCTTAAGGAAGCGGAACCTTGTTATTTTTGTAGTGAATAAAGCTAAGTCAGGCATTGGCTTGAATAAAGTTATTTCTTTTATACTCTATTTGAAGTCAACAGCTATGAAAACGACAAGTTTTCCCTTTCCCTCAATACAATTCGCTATCTCTGGACGAAATTAGAATTAACAACTTATTCCCCGAGGCTATATATATACATGTCTCTATAGCTTTATTATATATATTTTTTTTTAAATTTATTTATTGATATCTACAACTGTATTACAATAATACAACAAGTAAATAGGCTAAGTGATATATAATGACATGATAATGACAAGTAGAGAAACTGCCCACTGGTAGTACTCAAATCAAAGTTCCAGTAAGGAGGTCACGTGGCCATCTTCTTTTCAGACGCCTCGGAGGATTATCGGGAATTGAAGAGGAAGCTAGGTTTGAAACTAGAGGGTTTGAGTGGTAATGAAGTTTGTTATGAAAGGATAGATACCGGGTTCGGGCCAAATCAGCAACAAAAGGGACATTAAGGTCGTTATGGATGAGTTTTTTCTTAACAAAATAAGGAGCATTGAGGATTTTACGAAGGATTTTGGACTGTAAGGATTGGATACGAGAGGGATTCGATGGCTTATTAGTGGAGCCCCAAAGATCTACTTCGTAAGTCCATATAGGTCGTATGATGGTCATGTAGATGAGTCTTTTGTACGTAGTTAATTGGGAGCTTAGAGCGTTTGTCTAGTAAGTGTTGAAGTAGCCTGAAACGGCGTGCGGTTTCTTGTCCTTTCAGTCTTGTATGAGGATTCCAGGTTAATCGTTTGTCGAGATGCAACCCTAAGTATCGGATCTGTTCTACAGGCACCAGAGGGATATTATTAAAAGATACTGAAGGGCAGGAAGTCATTGGTTTACGACGTAAGGTAAAAGTGATTTGATGCGATTTTTGAGAATTTATTTTAATTCTCCAGTTTTGACACCATTCTTCAAGATCAGTGTCAAATATGGGATTGGAGGCTTTGGGATGCAATAACTGGATTGGTGTTGACTGATAATACACATGTATCATCAGCATACGTGGTAAGGATAGTATTAGGATGAGTTGGGATGTCAGCTGTATAAACTGTATATAGGATTGGACCAAGGATACTACATTGAGAAAGCTTTATTATATAAATTAAATATTTAATCGAATTGAGATATGGCAGACAAAATATACTTATAACTATACATTTTTCCATAATCTTATGGCCCAGAATTTACATTCATTCTTTCAAAGTTAGACAACAATGATCCCTGACAGTAATCGGAAGTAGACATAAAAATTTGTTGGAAGAGATTGGGATGGAGAGGGAGAAGTGACCACAAGTTGGAGGCCGGGCCAACTCTAAATCCAATTTAATGGGCTCCTTGAGGCCTGCCTTGCATCTATAATAGTTACCCTCTTCTTCCAACTTCTTCTTCCTCAGCCTCCTCCAATCTTACTTCTTCTGATTACTTTCCCCTTCTTTTCCTCCAGGACGTGGTCCGGGCCTACTTCCGCTCTTTTGGAAATCGCTTTTACTAATACAGAGGTAGGAATCATCAGATTAGGTGTTCTTTAAATTTAAATATATTGTAATTGGAATACTACCGATGGATAGTTTCTCCACAAGTGTTTTTTTGTTTTCATGTCATTTGCTCATATCAGCAAATTTACTTGATGTAATATTATTACAGTTGTGAATATCAATAGATTAATCTTTAAAAAAAATATATTGTATACATAAAAACTGACAAGGCTATACAACCCTACTATTATGTAGAAAATAAAACACTCGAAAGATACACACTGTATATTGCTATGTTTTAAGAGGATAAAAAATGTTTTAAATATTTCTATTGATTTTGGGAAGATATGAATAATTACTCAACTTATTATTTATTTCAATGTCCTAACTTTATTCTTAATTGGATTCTTTTCCAAAGGTTGGTTTTGTGTTTACCAATTTACTAATTAATTAAACCATTAATACATTATTCATAAATATATCTATATGTATACCTACAACTGGGTTATAGATATAGATATTTTGGATTGTAAAGATTTGATACGCGAAACCTAAATGTAAAATATATAAAAGTGTTTATTCAAATGCCTAGGATATAGGCATTTGATCTATACTAAGTTTAAAAAAATTAATTACTCCTCTTTTTCCATATTTTTTTTAAAATAATTATTTATTTCTTTGAAAATTTGAATTTTATAATTATAACATGATTTCTGTAATTATTTTTAAAATTATTATTAAAATTTTATTTGTACTGTCATCCATTTGGTCCTATCAACGCCGTTTAGTTTTATGAATACTGACCCGCATTTTACATACATTACAGGCGTAGTATAGCCACACCTTTGAAGGCGTCAATACTTTAACAGGCATTTTTTAGTTTAATGAAAATTTGTGGTCTTAAAATCTTTTACTTTTCTATTTTTTTTTATTTTTCAGTTGTATGAGCCCATTTCCAATATACATATTGGTCATTTTTCACAAAACTTCCAACTGGAAATATGTAAAATATCATCGAATTCTATCAATACTAAACACTTGCAGTGAAGTCGTAGTGTTGTTGCAGGGATCAGATTTGTTTAATGTATAATCCGCTACTCTGGGGCGTTATCATTTTATTATAACTTATGATTAGACGTCACGAAGAAATTAGTAAAAATTTCCGTTTAAACCTAAAAAACCGTAATGTTAACAATTACAACACTCCGGATTAATGCTTACAATAAATAATGAGGTAATGTTTCAATTATAAATAAAATAACTGACTCCTCTCTTACTTAAGCAAGCTCATCAATGCCATTCTAATTCATTAATGGTGAGGAACAATAGAGGAAAATGCTCTAGATCGCGGGTGTCGGAGCCGCCAGGTGGCCTTAGGGTTTTTTAAGGAGAGTTAAAAATAATTAGATATGGAGTCCTTTGGATTGAACTTAAAATGGTACTACGTAAAATGGCACGTACTCATGCGTAAAAGATGCCTATCCTAATTGTACATGTACTTATAAGTAAAATTTAGAACTCGCACTAAAACATCGTCCAATAAGCCATAGGAACATAAAGTGAAGTTTTTTTTAGAATAATTTATTGATATTTACAACTGTAATAATATTTTAAAAAAACACTTGTGAAGAAACTACCCATTGGTAGCACTCCAATAAAGTTCTATAGGTATCCAATAACATAGAAGGTATCGATGCCATCTTCTTTTCAGACACCTCCGTGGGTTATCAGGAATAGTATGGGAATCAAGTTGAGAGACCAGCGGCTTCAAATGTGTATGGAGTTTGTCATGGAACGATAGGTATCTAGTTTGGGCCAAATCAGCAACATATGGGATATTAAGATCATGATGGATGAGTTTGTGACATAATAAGGAGCATTGAGGATTTTACGAAGGATTTTGGATTGTAAGGATTGGAGACGAGATGAATTGGATGGTTTAGTAGAGCCCCAAAGATCAACTCCGTATGTCCAAATAGGTCTGATAACTGTCAGGTAAATGAGTCTTTTGTAATTAATTGGGAGCTTAGAGCGTTTGTCCAGTAAATGTTGAAGTAGACGAAATCGTCGAACAGTTTCTTGTCTTTCCAGTCTTGTATGAGGATAAAGTGAAGTTAAATGAAGAAAACAAATTAGCAAGAGAGATGTTTATTTCACTGAAAGAAATAAACTAACATTTCTTTATGGGAAATGGATACAGAACTTGAATACCAATTTAAGCAATAAAATAGACTTCCTTGAATTAAGTGATTTACAAAACATGTCCTACATTCGTAAATCTCTCATCTTTATAGAAACATTTCAAAGTACTGTGAGTTGCTAACTTTATGTTGATACTTTTAGTTCTTCTATGGCACTTCTTAATTTTATCTAAAGATATCTGCACCATATCAGATGCATGATATTTATTTTCCTTTAGAATCTATTTCAATATCTAAAGCAGATAAAGGATTGTTTCAGATTGAAGGTAAGAACTCTTTCTTTCTCCCCTCCGTGGGGCCTCAATTGGGACAATTATAAAATTTACATGAGATTTTCCCACAATTAAGAGAACCCTATATAAGGCTGGGTGAGCCACAGGAGGATCTCCAGACCTCGCAGGGTAGATCAATTACTGTTAAAAATAAATCAGTTATTTACCTTTGCTGGTTTATCCCTGTTAGTTACCCTTCATCGAACAGAAATTATAAAGGTCTTAAAAGTTTCAATACTGTAAATATTTAAACTATTTATTGACTTATTTTTAAAACAACTAGTGGTGTAATACTACCTTAAATATATGTAAAAAACTACAGCTCATTGTTCTATTTGTTCTACTGAATTATTTGTTTCCGCACTATCGATGTGTTAAATTAATTGGATTTGTTATAATGCAGTTAGATCTAGGGCTGGCGAAATTCCAGCTGGAATACTTTTCTGTCTTGTTGAGCTCTGAATTGAGGAAGCGTTCAATGGTTAATTATTTACAGCTAAAATAATTACATCTTGGTTTTAGAAATTTTCCAATAATATTATTATTATTATTTATTTTTTATTTGCACCTGCGCAATTGCGCATCTAGCAAATTTGAAAGAAGTGTCTTTCTCTTCTTTTTTCTCCATAATAATATCGAAAAAATATAAGTAATCATGGATTATTTTTCCTGTTTATTCAAAAACGCAGGGAGTGTGGTAGCTCAGTTCTAAGTTGCTATGCTTTACGGTCCCGGGTTCTAATCCGGCAGATAGATTATTTAATCTGTTAACATTCCAGGACGAACCCTGTAGGATTTCCTGACCTTCCTGGGGCTTACCCAGCCTCTATGAAGTGGGCATCCTTCTTTAATGGGGGATGACCCAGGCGGTTGACTGTGACCTCGGAGAATCACCTTCCTGCACAAACGTAGTCGAAGATACAGTACAATCTCTAACATGTACTGAACTCAAGACCCTTCACCGATTGCGGTGCTTCTTGTGTAATTATTTAATAGCATACCAAATATCCACTCATATTATGCTATCCACTCAATTTAGTGCTAGGATGAATGACGCCTTAAGGTATTCGAAAATAACGAATTGTGTAGGATATTCGGTCTGAAAAATGATGATGTCACTAGAGAACATATCAGATTTCACAAGGCGGAATATTAGAGCATGCTTCTCGGTTATATAATTGGAATGATCGCGAAAGTTAAGTAAAGCTATTAGAATTAATAACGAACGAATATCTAAAGGTTATTAAGAACTGAGCGGATTGGTGAATATCTGAGGGATAGGCTGAGGTGTAGATGGGAGGATTTCGTTACGAGAATTTGGGGCATAGTCCGTGGATGAAAGTTTACAAGTAGGATTTGGTTCGCAAAGCCTTAAAATTGATATTATTTTTATTTACTGTTCGTAAATAAAAAATGCACAGACTAATTGGTACATCTTTAAGTACGATCATATACATTGTCCTGAGAAGTCCTTAGGAAGGATCTCTGTGGTCGTGCCGGCATCGAGCCTCCGAGCCCATAAAGCCTTATTATTATCATTTCCTCGTTCGGCGACAATAGGGAAGATCCAAGACAATGGACTTTGTCCTCTATATTAATTACCTCCTTCTGAGTAATCTGATTGGTGGAATTCTAGACGTCGATGAAAGCCTTCAAGTGCTCTTTGTTTCCAGCCTCTGTGGCTTTTATAATATTGTCTTTGGTGAGGGGGCTATAAACTATTGAGAAAAATAATTTAAAATGTAAGGAAGAAAATCGTATTAAAATATAATGAAAAAAATGGTCAGGGTATAGGTAATCAAATTCTTTTACATACGGACCTTTAATTTAATGCAGTATTTAATGTTTATTTGGAAGCCGACCCAGATTGCAGATCTTCTTGAGGCCCAAATATACAAGATATAAATAAACTAAAATAATACATAAATACATAACAAAGAGGTTACATGTATATTAACAAGGAAGTGCTGTTTAAATCCAACAAAGTAGCAAATGAAAAATTGAAGTACTTCCTTGTTAATATATATCAATTCTTTATATTATACATTTCAATCTTTACCATGTATTATTTTAATTTATTTGTATCTTCTATATTTAGCCCTGAAGAAGATCTGCAATGTGGGTCGAAACGTCAGCTTCCAAATAAACAGTTCTCCTTAATAAGAGAATTTTTTTTACCTCCACCCGGACCATTTTCTTGCTCATATATATATTACAAAGTAATCCATATAACAAAAAAAATAATAATGACCTAAATGTCCCTTTTGTTACTGATCTGGCCCGAAACCGATATCAATCTTTTCATGACAAACTTTATTGCCACTCACTCGTACCAGTTTCAAACCTAGAAAACTCTTCAATTCCTAAGAATCTTTCGAGGCGTCTGAAAAGAAGATGGCCTCGTGCCTTTTCAAGTTGAATTTCTTATTAGAGTATTACCATTGGGTAGTTTCTCTATTTGCCTTTATCTCGGGACATTAATTATCCTTCATTATATTTACTTGATGTATTCCATTATACAGTTTTAAATTTCAATAAATACATTTTTTTTTTTAAATGGGATCATTGAATGAAAGAAAAGTCACCTCTTTCAATTCAGACACGCACTTCTACAAATAAATTCAATACTTTATTAAACCTTATATTACTCTTGGATATTTATCATATACATGGATATTTATCATATCATATGCATATATATATATATATATATATATATATATATATATATATATATATGCATATGATATGTGTATATACATATATGTGTATATGTGTATATACATACATGTGTATATGTATATACCCATATAAATTGAAATAAAATACAGTATGTTTTTTCTTACTCTAAAAAATGTATTTAACATTATATATACTACAATATATACCTTACAATCTAACATACATAAACTTAAAATTGACAACTTTATTTCACTATTGGGTATTTTAAGGCAATTATGGTCGTACCGCATTATGTGAGTGCTTACATATATGTGGCTTAAACTTTTAATGCAGTATGTTTTTTTCCAAAACCACTAGAAATAAATATTTTTGATGGGCTTCTCATTAATATTATTGTGTTGCCTTGTTCTGCAACCAATTTAGTAAAGAATTATCAGCGTTTTCGCATTATTCGGGCTTAGAAATTCTGCTAGGATAAGGATTGCCATATAATTCAACAAAAATATGGATTTCTTTTATCGAAATATTTAAACCAATTTTTGCCTACATTTCCTTGTACAGTAGGAGAGAAAGTAGAAACATCTGAAACATGATTGTCTAAACATTTTAAACATGATTGTTCTCTAAAACATCGCTCCTATTTTTATTTTGTTTTACGATAAACTAGGGAAAAGGTGAAAATTAGCTCCTATACAAGATAATATAGAGAGCTTTTTCGATGTTACACATTTAGAACCATTTCTAAATATAACACGAAGGGTTTTCACTTTTTGTTCCCTTCTTGTTATTTCATATATTTTTAGATTTTATTGTAGTTATGATCTAGAGCAGGGGTTCCCAAACTTTTTTGTACCACGCCCCCCTTTTGTTGAAATGAAAGCTTCTCGCGCCCCCCCCCTATACAACAACAATCACTTGTGAATGTTAATACGCACACAATTTAACAATAAATTGTGTGCGTCTAGGAACAAAACAAAAACAAATAAGTATTACATTGAAAACAAAACATTTATTTATACTGCCATAAGGTAATATCAGTTTTCATAAAATGCACAAATTATTAATAAGAGAAAAATAGATTAGTTTGGTTACTGAGATGGATGGGCTTTCATTTTTCTTACTAGTATGCCTATTCGTGGCTGAGTTTTAGTAAGTGCACAACGCAAGTCACTAGCAACATCAAGTTTATTCCGATACTTTGTTTTAATTGCCACAAGTGTTGAAAATGCTTTTTTGCACAAATAGGTGCTTGAAAAAAGCAAACATAAACGATCAGCTTTCCGTGATATGCTAGGATACACTTTGAAATATTTTAACCATAATGAAGGTTTGTCCGTTATATCAAAGTGGTAAATTTTCTAAACATCATGGTTAATTTAGAATGTTAGAAAGACTACTTAAATTTAATTTAATGTTCAACTTTTCTCGCGCCCCCCTGGGATATCCTCATGCCCCCCCCCAGGGAGGCGCGCCCCCCCCAGTTTTGGAACCGCTGATCTAGAGCATATAATATCTCTTTTATAATTAAAATCGTTTTTTTTGTAACATATTAAAAATGTTTTTCAATTTTTGTATATATTAGTCAAATCTCTTCTAAATAAAAACTATAATTTAACAAAGGTGAAATATATTAAAGTTCTACGCTCATTTTATTAATTAGTAAATCAATATTTATAAAATATCGCTCCTTCAAAAGAACAAAGTCATAACTCAAAAACCTAATTTTTCAATAGTGATATTTGAAAGTTCTATGTGAGTTCAAAAAATAAAAATTTGGGTATTGGTAAAGAAAAGCATTCCAATTGTAATGATGGTATTGAAATTAATTTTTTTTTAATTCTTGAAACTTTTTTTATTTTAACTTGTGCTATTATTCCGATAAAACTTCAAGTTCAAACATGATACAATTCAAAATATCACTTTATTAAAAAAAAAACATGTTGGAAATGGAATATCAGCTATGCCGTTCCTGAATACCAACACAATTGCTATTGAAGGTTTAACACAAAAATGCCAATTTTATAATACATATATATATAAGAAAACATATATTTCATATTATAGCAACCTTTCTCTCTATGGGATATAAAAGTCGAGTGAAAATATTTAACATTATCTTAAACTCAGAAAAGGTTGAAATTTATTATATGAATTCATAATATTACACGAATCATACGAAGAATATAACTGATTTTGATTAAGAAAAAGTTAAGTGATTATAATTAATTTTTATGTTGAATGCTTAATTGAAAATTTAATTAATCATTGAATCAGCATTTAGGATGTAAAGAACTCCGAATATTGGCGATAGGCGCATTTGAGGGAGGACGGAAATGCAAACAGAGCTAAGAGAAGTGACTCCAACAGTGCTGCTGGAGATCTTGCAGGACAAAGGAAAGGACACTGGAGAAGAATCCTTCAGTTAAAATATTAAGGACGAAAAGTGGGCAGGTGGCGCAATGCAGGCTGCACTGCGTACGCTTCCATCACTACCGGAACTAGTTTACTACTTCACTACTTAATACTCCTCCATGTCTCAGGGGAATAAGGACTTCTTATATCACAGCTGTCTTGATCGGAACTGTTAATAAAAGCATATTTAAACAGGAAATTGCCAAGGCCAATATTTTTAATCCATCCATAAAGCTTCTGGTTTCGACCGATCGTCAAATTCTTTAACAAAGTTTCGCCAGAAATGCTGTGCTTCCTCAGAGCTAAATCTGAGTCTCAGATTAAGCCCTGAGGAAGTTGCCAAAGAATCCGACAACTACAATATAAGGAAGAAATAGTTGGGGATGCAGTCAATAAAAACACCTTAATAAGTGTAACTTATTTATTGTGTGCCGACGTTTCGGCCTACAATGTAGGCCATCTTCAGGGCTAAGAAAGAGAAACAAACAGAAAAACATATAAGAAACGTTGCAGTAACAAGAATTTGGTGACAAGTAATGTAGCAATGTGGTACAAGTAATGTGGAAATTAAAATAGTGACTAGATATGATGAAATAGTGAATAGATATGATGATTAAAGATAACGAATATAAAAGTGGTTACAGAATAAAATAAAATTAAATAGTGACAGATAATAATAAAATTATAGATGATGAACAGAAATTAAAATAGTGGCAGATATAATAATTAAAGAATACGAATATAAAATAGAAAATAAATGTGCAGAAAGGATAATGAGGAGGTAAAAGGAGTGGAATATGAAGGATTTAGAAAAAACTAGTTTAATTATAGATATAAATGGAATGATACCAGACATCTAGAGGTTACATTGGCCTACATTGTAGACCGAAACGTCGGCACACAATAAATAAGTATACACTTATTAAGGTGTTTTTATTGACTGCACCCCCAACTATTTCTTCCTTATATTAGAAGTTACAGTCAACCAATTCTTCTCTAACATGAATCCGACAACTAGTTCGAAACCTGAAGAATACGAGATTAAAACACTCAATTTAATTCGAATGTCTTCTAAATAGGCCTTTTCTACCTTATATTCCAAAACAAACAAAAACAAAAATTAAAAACCTGTACCACTAAAAACCATGAAAGGTCACGAGTTTAGTACATGACACAGCCTCTACTTTTTGTAGGCCAATGGTTTCCTTGCACAGGAGGTGATTAGGCAGAGATATCACTCAACAACCAGGTTTTTTTTCTAGTTAAGAGTGTAAAAATGGAGTGATCCTCGGTAGAATCTGCTGATCTCAAAGGGTCCATCTATGGTTGTTATAAGACTGAATAATTTATCTGTCACAGCCGGATTTGAACCCTTAACCATCAGTCTGATAACTCAGCGCTACAAAAAAAACACTAATAATTATTGAAGACTTACCAAACCCGAATACTAAATGCTCGAACAAGCTTATCAATCGAATCAGTACTTATTAATTCTAAAGGGTTTCTTTCGTTATTAAAAGATAAATTAAAGTTTTTGTATTTAATTATTTTTGCAACCTTTCTTCAGTTGCTTCAGTTTTCAACTTTATCTGTAGCTAAAATAGATTCTTCACAGAACTTTTAGCTCTTACGAGAGAAAGTTTAAATATTTTGTAAGGGAAAATTTAATGTAGAAAATCTTTTTAGTCTTCAGGAATCAAGATTTGGAACTTTGTTTAATTCCTATTTTCATATATCATCGCATAAGGCGGATCCAGGGGGGGCACGGGGGCACGTGGTTTTTGTGTATTGTGGAGAATCCATTACAATACATACAAGATACATATAGGGCAAATCATGTGATGTGATAATTGTGAAAATATATAAATAAAATAAGAGAAATAACATAAGTGAAACTATTGTTTTGATATTTTAATAAACCTTTGAAACCTTTCTATAAATACTACAAGTTTATTTCTAAGTTATTGTTGATTTTTTTGCCCGTTGTGCCCCCCAGAAAAAAATCCTGGATCCGCCCCTATATCATCGCATAAATATCCTTTAACTAAAAGGTTCACAATACTAGATAAAAAAATAAAATTTATATCTTTATGAGTTCTCAAGGATTTATGACAACTAGAAAAATAAATTCTGGAGAAAATAAAGGCGGGGATTGTTTAATATTTTTCGGTCTCCATATCACTAATTACTATTGTTATCTACGGGAGAAAACGTGGCCAATAGCTTCGAAAGAGTCTCAAGATCTTCGAAAATAAAATATTGTGTAGAATATTCGGCTCGACAAAAATACGATCCAACAGAAGAAGAGAGATTACACAGAGCGGAATCGCGGAGCATGCACTTTATTTAATAGTTAATATATTTTCAGTGATATAAGTGCGGCGATTGAGAAAGTCTGTTCTGTAATATTTCTTCAACTTTCAAATTTAAAAGTTGAAGAAATATTCTAAGTGATTCAATGTTGCAATAAGAGTAATATAGGTTGTTGATTTGTGGTGTCAAAAACGAGGTATTTTCTGTTTTTTGCACTTAACAAGAGTTTCTATTCGAGCGGACAAAGCGGAAAGGGATGTTGTAACATTTGTGCTCGATTATTGTACCAATCGAAACAGTTAAATTTTCCTCAATGAAAATGCTTTAAAAAGAAAAGTTTGCACCAAGATAATACAGCAGGGTAGCTCAGTGTAGAGTGCTGAGTTGATATGCTGAAGGTTTCCGGTTCCATTCTGGCTGTGGCAGATAAATTATTAAACCCTCTTGGGGCTCACCCAGCCTCTTTAAAGTGAAGTACCCTTAATATGGGAAAACCCGGGCAGATAAACGAGATCTCGGACAAATCACCACAATGCACAACTGTTGTCCAAGAAATAGTACAATCTCTGGTTTTAGAGAGTCGTATGTATAGGTTTGTTTTTTTTACTAAGATACTTCTTGCATCAAGGCCTTTTTTGATCATGCTAGCACAAAGGCTACTTCTAAACCTATCACTCAACCACTTCATTGCTTATTTATTATTAATTTATTATTAAATAGATAAAATATGTATCAACATAGGAAACTAAAAAAAAAAAAAAAAAAAAAGGCTCCTCTTACATAAGATAAATACCTAGACACCGTTCAACATACCAAAACAGATAGATTGATTTACTAGCTAGAGGTACTGTTTCTTGGACAATGGTTGTGCAGGGGGGTGATTTGTCCAAGATCATGCTCAACCACCAGGTTTTGCCCTCAATTAAGGGTACTCAATTTAGAGACGCTGGGTGAACCCTAAACAGACTCTTGTAGATCCCACAGGGTTCATCCATGGCAATAATGTAATTGAGCCCAGACCTTCAGCATAGAAACTCAGCACTCTTTACACAGTATGTGTGAGTATATATACATATATGCATATAAGAAGAGGAAAAAACAAAAATTACACAGAATAAAGGAATTTTGGAAGAACAGAAAGGAGAAAACAACGAGAAAGAAATGATCAACATGATCAAACAAGGCCATATAAGCGCAATAATAATATATACATTAGAATGCAATTACAAAGAAAAACAAAACCTTAAATACCTAAAATACAATTAAGAAGAGGAAAAGAGCCTTAAGCTAATATACAATTAAGAAGAGGAAAAGAGCCTTAAGCCTAAAAGAGCCTTAAGAAGAGGAAAAAACGAAAATTATACAGAATAAAGGAATATTGGAAGAACAGAAAGGAGAAAACAATGAGAAAGAAATGATCCAATGAGGCCATATAAACGCAATAATAATATCTACATTAGAATGCAAATACAAAGAAAAACAAAGCCTTAAATACCTAAAATACCTAAGCCTTAATTTCTTGCTCTATTCCCATTTCATTTAATTTATGACTATAGATTGAGCATTCATGAAAGATGTGGACTAATTATAAAATTTTGTTAACAAATTCTATGAATTCAAGAATGCATGAAATACATGCATTTTAATTCAAAATATAATTTTAAAGCAATAAATGTGTTGAAGCAATTAATACATTATTTGCAGTCAGTGTCGAGGAATATTGTAATACATTCGTAATTGCATTGTGCAGTAATACAACCATAATTGCTTCATATTTTAAAAACTATCTCAGTATTCCAATGTGCTGTACTTTCTTTAGTGAGCTTAGATAGTTGAAGATTTTATTTTAAGTAAAAATCATGTGTTATTATTTTATGAACTTGTCTTCTGTTTCAGAATGCATCAAAAATTCTTTAAACGGGCACATTCCCTTACCTCCTGTTGACATTAAACTTGACCAATTAAACACAAGTAAACTGGAACAGTGTCTTTCATCTTGTTAATTTCATCCAAATTTACCTTTTCTTTCTGATTTATTTCTTCCTGATTTCTTATTTCTGACCGTTGCACTATTTCTTAATCATTTAACTCCGTCATCTTGTTTGGCTAGCTTTGTCTTCATTATTTACTTCCAGATTTAACTCTTCACTATAGTTATTAATTCTATATTCTTCTTTTCTTCTTTATAGCTATCTTCTTCCAGATTTATTTTTTCACCTAAGTTCATTTCTTTACTATTGTCTATTTCATCTTTAAGACTGATTTTTTTTTATCTTTATATCCTCACTATAGTTTGTTTCTTCTGTTATATTGTCTTTTTCATTTTTATAACTCATTTCTTCCAGATTAATCTCTTCACTATGGCTCATTTCTTTAATATTGTCTATTTCTTCTTTAAGGCTGATTTCTTCTTTATTTATATCTTCACGATAGTTTGTTTCTTCTTTTATATTGTCTGTTTCACCTTTATAACTTAGTTCTTCCAGATTTATATTTTCACTAAAGTCTTCTTCTTTTCCTTCCTCCTCAGTGCCTCTCAGCGTGGAGGTGCCTCCATCCAAGCGTTCCATCTGTCGCCAATGCCTTCATGGAATCCAATGGTTTTCCTCTTTTCTCCCCTATTCTAGCCACATTACCCAGCCATGACTTCCTTGGCCTGCCTGTTGGTCTTTTGCCAGTTGGTCTAGCTTCGAAGAACTTGCGTGGTTCGCGATCTTCGTCCATTCGGCACACATGTGCAAACCACTTCAACTACCTCTTCTCTAGAATTTCAGTTAGTGGTTTCACCCCTAGATCCTCTCTTATTCTGGCATTGCTGATGTGTTCCCTCCGTGTTCGGCCAGCCTGGTATCTTCTAAGGTTTTTCATCTCTGAGGCTGTGATTCTGTTTTTCAATCTGTCGAGAAGGACCCAGCTCTCACTTCCGTATAGTAGGGTGGGAGGGTAAATTGCATTAAAAATGTGAAATTTTACCTTTTTCTCAACTCCACGTTTCCTAACAACAGTATTGCAGATTTGGTAATAAATATTGTTCGCTTTTTTCATCCTGTCGGATATTTCTTGTTGAATTTTACCATTTCTCCTGAGAACTGTACCTAGGTACATGTATTCTTCTGCTGTCTCTATGTTTTCTCCTCCGCAAGTGATCAGTATATCTTCAGGATCTCGTCCTACATGCATGACTTTACTTTTATTTGCATTTATGATCATGCCTTTTCTCTTCAGCTCCGCTTCCTATTCCACTACAGCAAGAAGATTCTAGATTCTAGACGGAGTCCGCACAATATCATCGGCATAGAGAAGCGTCTGAACAAGAACTGTTCTCAGGTTCCATTTCCCTACTATTGTCCTTGGCGTCCTTCATTTACAGATTTTTAAGACCTCATCCATCAGAATAATAAAGAGAAGATGACTCAGACTATCTCCTTGTTTGACACCCCTCTTCATATCGAAGCTTCCAGACCCTAACCATTTATCCTGACTTTACCCTTTGAGCCTGTATAGGAGGATTTGATGGCGTCTATGAGTTCTCTAGGGACATTCTTTGCCTTCAATGCATTCCATATTTCGACTCTTGGTACTGAGTTCTTAACTAAGATGTAGTCTACTGGGCACAGGGTTGGAGAGAATTCAGGAACATATGGTTTCCATTTAGAAAATCATAAAAAAAAGCCTAATTGTTTTTAATTAGGGTAGACAAAAATGTCCCATAGGAACATTAGGTGGATTTGTTGCTCCCAGTATTTCCAGTGCATAGACATATTAAAAGAATTGTGAATAAGCCTTTTTTACTCTCTGGTTAGTTTATTTTTGACATTGGTTATTATAAAAAATATAATAATCCAAAGTTGGCCTTGTGCTTGGGGCAGGTCTTCCAAAATTTAAAAAAAGTATGTCATATTTATCTCATTCATAGTACTTCAATCAGCATTAAAAAAAAAAATCATCTGCATGCAAGAAATATATTCGATAAAGTGTAAAATATATGAGAATCATTTAATGTTTGAAGATAGCACAACTTTAAAGGTGTTTTTAGTATTTTACAATAAAAAGAACATAGCCTTTTTGGGCAAACTTTTTGGCATAAATTTTAGGCCCTTAAAGGGTTTGATTTAGAGGGCCATGTGATAGAAAGTCTAAACTTTAAGCATCTCATTTAACTATCAACACACTATTTCATGATATTTAACAAATTGTATGTAACAACATATTCAGAATTCACACAGAGAGATAACTTCAAGCACTTTTGTCCCCTAAACTGACACCTCTAATACTTATAATTTTTATTAGTTAAAAGTTCAAAAGTGTTTGAAGAAAAAAAAATAGAGTCAGTCGTAATCGTTTTAAAAAAATGCTCAGGTTAGAAACTCAAATTCACCCTTCATCATTAATATGTCTTTCTTTTATCAAATACTTAAATATAATTCATAATGTATTAGAAAAAATTAATTTATTAAAATTTATTACAGTTTAGATTAGATTAGGAAGGCCTGTAAAGAAACATTATCATAAATTTTGGATTGAGAAAACCTTAACTGAGGTACATACTCTTAATAAATTAATAAAAAGAATAGAGAATATAGAGGGATGATGGCAGAAGAGCACAACATTAAAAGCCACTTAACAAAGGTATCAAAATATGATGACAATCGATTGCCTCAACTATTGATAAATCAACAAAATTAAATTTTTACCTTTATTTTTTTGACAATATTTCCAGGAAGAAGATAAACTATAAAGAAGAAATATATATTGCATAGACATAATATATGTCTATGCACTGAAAATGCTGGGAGTAACAAATCCAGCTAAAGTTCCAATGGGACATTTTTGTCTACCCTAATTAAAAAACATGAGGTTTTTTTTCTGATTTTCTAAATGGAAACCATGTGTTCCTGAATTCTCTCTAACCCTGTGCCCAGTAGACTATATCTTAATTGGGAACATTAGTGACAATCTGTTGTAATGCTGGGCAAAGGTTACGCCATCCATAGATGTCTTTTAAGTGTGTACTGACCAGTGAGTAGTCTAAAAACCAAACAGAATCTATTTCTAATTTGGCCTAGGAGGCACTTCATTCAAAAGAAATCTCATAGTCTGTGATTCCTTTGTGTACAGCTCCTCAATGAACTCTCTGAGGTCAGTTTAGAGGACAAAAGTGCTTGAAGTTATCTCTCTGTGTGAATTCTGAATATGTTGTTACATACAATTTGTTAAATATCATGAAATAGTGTGTAATTTATTCAAGTAAGTAAAAAAATCTTGTTTCCAGTCAAACATTTTTTCTTTATTTAAAAATATTTATGTAAATGTTAATAATGACCATGGAGTACATTGCAAACTCTAAGTATTATAAGAAAAATTTAAATTATTTGACAATCTACTAAAAGGTTAAAAATGTGCAAATTTATAAGTATTTAAAAAATATATTTAAATGAAATTATTAAAAAAAATGGACTTATAAGAGATGTAAATTGAAAATGACTGAAGAAGTTGAAACGTATTTTTAAATAAAGAAAAAATGTTTGACTGGAAATAAGCTTTTTTTACTTACTTGAATAAATGACTCATAAATATGTACTCTAGTAACATAAACAAGAGAATTAAAATAAGAAATAGTGTGTTGAAAATTAAATGAGATGCTTAAATTTTAGACTTTCTATTACATGCCCCTCTAAAGCAATTAAACCTTCCTAGATCTACCCATAAAATAAAGCTGGATAAGGCAGGTTCTCTATTTGATTTTCTACTGAGCCTCGAGACCGATCTGGTATCTTAAGTGCAGTTGATTTTATTATCTAAAGTATAAGTACTATCAAGCAATAAAACCAGTATTGTAGAATTGGTAATTCGTTTTCAGTAGATAGGGCTGTAATTGACTAATGTTTAAACTGTCATTAAAACGATTGTTGAATTATGATGCCAAATGAAATCTGAGTAGAAATTGCTGTTTAGTAATGTTTTTTCATAATTTTTATCCTTTTAATCTTTTACGATGATCATTCCATTTTAAAAATTCTAGTTCTAAGTAAATTGGATGTTAATAAGCAGTTTTTATATTTTTTTTACAGATGTGTTAAATCCTTCCTTCTTTCTAAAATCTTGGTCTACATTATTGAAAGACAATGATATTTTACTCACAGGAATTAAAATGAATGAGTAAGTACTTATTTAAAATTTATTTTCTTATCCCCAAAAATTATACTATAAACAAATCTTTTTTTTTTTTAATTTTATTGTAGTTCATCATTTCCAAGTTATAAAGTTTGTAGTAGTCGATTAAAGCAATGGTTGCGGGTAATCAAAATTTTCAAAATACCTGTAATAATTTATTCTGGTTCTATTTTGAGCCGACTTATGACATTATAGAATGTATGCCAAGAATCAAATCCTTTAAGGGTCTATAATTTATGCCAAAAAGTTTGCCCAAAAAGGCAAAATGCTCTTTTTTATTGTAAAATACTAAAAACACCTTTGAAGTAGTGCTATCTTCTAACATTAAATGATTCTTATATATTTTACAATTTATTTATTAGATTGAATGATTTGCTAGTAAAGGAGAAATTCTGGTGAAAAATTTTCTTTCAAAAAAGGTTGTTTCAAGGAAGCAAAAAGATACAGTAAAAACTTCTATCTACCTATCTACATGGCACTACAACCCTGGGTGGGTTCTGGCCTCCTCAATGAGCCACTCCCCACCTTCTGATTCGTAGCAGGCTCCGTGCATCCGCTGCCACTCCACCAACCCACCGAAGCCTTGGCCTACCAGTCTGTCGTGTACTGTGAAGGGTTGCGTCCAATACATTTCTAGGAATTTCTTCCACTTCCATCCTTGCGACATGGTCAGCCCAACTGAGCCTCCCCAGTTTAATAAACTTTATAATGTCCAAATCTCCGTAAAGGTTATGAAGCTCCCTGTTCCTCCTGATAGGTTTCCTTCAGGTTCATGACCAAAAATTATTATTTGTTATGAAAAACCTAACGATAAAATTCTCTACTTCAATTAATTTTAAGTCAAATATCGATTTCGGGCGCCAATATATAAATAGAGAATTTAATAATATTAAGGATTAAGAGAATATAACAAATTATACTAGAATAGACGAATATTTGCATATCATATAAAAATAACATAGCTCAGGTTTTACCCACTTAGTTGACAATAACACTTTTAAATCTTAAATTATATCCCTGAAATATCCTAATCCACACTTTTTAGCACCTCACTTAAGAACATATAAAAAGTACAGTCCCTTGAATTCCTGAATCAATTAATTCATTGCTGAAGTAACAAAATTTCAGGATCTACATATTTTTAGCTCATATTCATACTATTTTTAACTGCGCCCGTGGGGTTAGTTAACTAGACTCCATTGCCGGTCCCAAGCCCGGATAAAGGAGGGGCTGACCGCTCCCCTTGTGTCAAAAACATAACCTGGTTAAAAGAACTCAAACAACTAAGCCTTGGATGTCGGACTGATTTACGAAAAAGACCTGGAAAATGGAGCACGCTTATAGATTTGGAACATGGAACGTGAGAACCCTTCTATTGAACGGCCTATGATACAATATCCAGAAATAAGCTCATCAGAGCTATGAGTGAAATGAAAATTCTATCCAAATTGGTGCGCTTGATAATGACCACAATGGAAAACACAGTTTGCAGTATACGGGTAAATGGCTCAACCACAGAAAAATTTAAGATTAGTACAGGACTTAGGCAAAGAGCCTCGTTGGCACCTCCACTATTCAATATTGTAATGCAAAGTATCATTAAAAGGGCAGGATTACTTAATTTCTTAAAAGAAACTTTTGAGAGGCTGGAAGTGGAGGCTGGAAAAATGGGTTTACAGGTGAATGAGGATAAAACCAAGGTCATGGTAATAAAGAATAGTAAACAAAACCAACCACCTCATAGCTCACGTTTGGAAAATACACTTTCCAATGCGTGTCAAGTTTCCAGTATTTAGGAAGCCATATAGACGAGAATTTGGATTAGGAGGAAATCAGAGCCAGGATAGTATCAGCTAATAAAGCATGTTTTGGGATCTCAAAGCTCCTTAGTCTAAAGTCCAAGCTGATGATATATAGAACCATCATTAGGCCAGTAGCGACATACGCTGGTGAAACCATCACACTGAATAAATCCAGTGTGGAAAAGCTGAATAGATTTGAAAGGAGAGTTCTACGGCAAAGAACAGCTAAAAAGCTATATAAAGAAAATCCTGATGGACCTCAGGATTCCTGAAGACCTCAAGGAAGGCTCAAAGCTAGATGGAAGGATGCGTCTGTGAAGATCTGATGCTGAGCAAGGTCTCCATCACTCGAGCTGGCGATCGGAACGATTGGGGTAGAGCTGTTGAGCAGGCCAAGGACTTATTTATGAGTCTGTCGCGCCAATAAATAAAAAAATTCATACTATTTCTTAAGAATACAGTTAGTTTCCAAGGTAAAACAAATAGCTAACCAGTTAGTTACTAGGTTGTAACTAGAACAGTTACTTAGTTCCTACTGTGTAATCTACTCTAATTTTTGTTTTGTAATATTTCAACCATATACTAATAATAATCCTGTCTCTTTTATTAGTGTTTTTGATTTAGATCTAATAATGGAATAATTCTCAGTGCTAAAGAAACATTTGAAATTAAAACTAAGCATTTATTAAGAAAGAAGAAATTTGTTTTACATATCAACAGTAACTTAAAAAAATATATTTTTGAAAGAAATCTCATTCCATTATACCGAAAATGAAACAGAGAAGATAAAATCAAAAAATGATTATGGAATATCACATAATTAAAATTAAGAACATTTTATTATAATACATATTTAATAACCTCATATAATTATTATCATATATCATTATGTTATTAACTTTTCAAACAAAATTAAATATGCAAACTATGAATGGTATAGTATAACTAGGATTAAAGAAAAACAAACAATAACTTTTAACAAATATATTTCAATATTAAAACATACAAATTTACATCAGTCCTCATAAAAAAACTAAATAGAAGTAGTCTGAAATTTAACGCAAATAAAAAAATAAAATTGCTAAGGCAGCACATGCACAGGAAATAATAGACAGCTTTTTCATGAGAATTGCACCTGTTCCTTCGATAGTGTTTACGATTTCATTGTTCAACAAAAAAACATTCTTGCTCTCTTCTAAAATCTTATCTTTTGTTTTCTCGTCTAAATTCAAAGCAATTTCATTGACATTACTAATAATCTTACATTTGATTGAATAAATAGTGTGATCTCCAAAATCAGTGACGTTTTCACCTTCTACTTTAGAGGATTTACTGAATTGAAATTTCATTGTCATCTGCCTTTTACGCTTTAATATCTGCCCTCCAGAAAGCAGGCCCATATAAAGGTGATAAACATATGCGATCAAAAAATCTGGATTTTCTTGTTCGAGAGATTGTAAATGAGATAAGTATTTTGCTACAGCAGGGCGGACGGTATAGGTTTTCTTCCAATCACTTCCCAAATAGTAACTTAAATCTTTCTCAAAAGCTTCTGTCCTAAACATTCCTTCGACCGCCATTTTTCCCAAGTTCCCTTCTTTATGTCGTACCATGGCCTCTTCCAAATACCGAAAGACTTCATAAAATACAAGAAGACCCTCTGCCCAAACAGCATTAGCGGATAATGCTAAAAGAAGATAGATAAATGTATTATGCTATAATATTATGTGTGCTAATAGTGGAATACTAATCATGTAAAAATATACATTACTATCATTAATCATCAAAACCATAATTTTCAAGTGCAGCAAATAAAAAAAGCATTAAAGCAACTCTATTTTGAGTTGCTACTAACAATCTCAAATTATTTGAGTTTTAATAGCCAAGTCTTTGAATATGTGCATTGACAAAACAAAACATTGCTCAACTTTAAGTTATATTGAGATATATACGTACCCTTTTAACCGAAATCTCAGTGAAATACTATTTTAATGAAACCAAATTAATTTTACAAATTAGAATGATACTGCCCATACAGTAACCAAATAATTTCTATTAATTTTATATATTAAAGTTTAGGCCAGTCATATACACATTTTCCATAATTACACTATTTTTTTCCTACAAAAACTTACAATTATTTTTATTTTCAAGAATATTAAAAAGGAAACAAAAGAAAAGTTGAAACTTAACTCGAAGCGACAGCCTGTGGAGCTGATATAGATTTATTTATAGATTATAACCATTTATATATATATATATATATATATATATATATATATATATATATATATATATATATATATATATATATATATATAAATATTTATACATAAATTATCTGATACTAATATAATTACCAAATACTCGAACCAGATTGAATTTAACAAAACTGAATTATATTATTATCTTATCCAAAATTGTTTTTAAACCAATATTTTATTACTATAAAACTTGAAAATTATTGTTTTGACAATTGAAACAATTATTGTTTGTAATTTACAGTATTTGCTTTGTTGTAAAAAGACTATGACTTTACAAAAACCAGATAAGCTTATCAGAAATAAGTAGTTTTATTGAGGAAATTAAATAAAATGTTCAAACAAAAAACTATAATACAATTTTGAATAAATAATTTAATTGTATTTATTTGAAGTAATTAATAAAAATTATTACTAGTAATTAATTAAAAGTAATTAAAAAAATTAACAAGACAACTGATTGATATGAATGATACAAAATCATGCAATTTTTGTTTATTGTTTAAAAATAACATTTTTAATTAAGTATCAAAAAATACTGACCAAAAGCTAATTTCCCATTGACTAAAACATCACTAATAGAATGTATTTCTCTTGTAACAAGTCTGAGTTGTTTATTAAAAGGAATTTCGTTTTCAACCATTTTCAATGTTGTTAACAACCAGAATAACCAAGATCACAATAACCTACTAGAAATTATAACCTGAACAAAGGCACCAGCACATTCTATCATACAATCAACTAATGTAAAAAAAAAATTGAAATTTAGATTGAACACATTCATTGATAAAATAATTTTAAATTGAATTATTGATTTGTCCTTTTAATCTTTTTGTCGTGAGTTTTAAGAACACTCTCAAGTGCCGCTTTCATGATTGAATATCTACTCTTAGCCAAATCTGTACAACCTTTTAACTGTTCAAATGAAATCTGGTATCCTCCTTGTTTCTGAATAACTTTAACGTTGTCATTATCAATTAAAATATTAAACAATGATCTACAATAACGTTCCTCTTTTAGCGATGGATCGGCGAGAATTATTTCTTCAAACACTCCAAATGTAGTAGATACTGGGCAATCCTTGATTTTCAAAGGTTCTTTTATGTTTTCATTAATAGTGAAGTTGTGCTTTTCCATACAAAATTCGAGTTTAGGCAAGAGTATTGTTTTTAGAGCCATGTAAATCGCAATAACAGCTGCATCCCATAAACCTCCATCATAATTCAAACACAGTACATCGATATGGAATACCCAGACCAGTTCGCCTTTAAATACACAAAGTTCTTTCGGGTCAATTATCTTCATTCCTATAAACAACCTGTTGAGAAAACTTGTACACAATTTCATACTTTGTCCAAGATTTCTCTGATTTGAATCTGGGCAACTGATGTCAGGAATTTTAGTATTAATTTGAATAAAGCCTGTATCCTGAGACTTACGCTGCGGTTTTCTGAATTCACCCCTGATACCACATAACACTGTCGTATTTCCTATTTTCACTAATGAAGAACTAAGGCACTTGGATAGCACATCAACTGAAACAACACATGGCCTATATTCCAAAAAGCCCCTGTCGTTTTGAGGTCTTATTCCTTTTGATAAATAATCCTTCAGATATTTTTTCGGGTTAATGTTTTTGTATACTTGTTCATTAGTTTGGAGATCACAAGCAGCCATGGTTTAGGCTGAAAACAGTTCAAAACACAAAAACAGTTCAAACTTTTGACACAAACTTGAGCCACATTGGAGTAGGTAACACAAACAACCGGTTATATCGAAGAGGTTCGATTTCAACTATCGATTGTGAAACATAGTATTACTAATACTACTTCTTTTAATCTTTTACGCCAAACCATGAAAGTTATCGTTTTGAAAGATTTTTTCTACTTCCCAATTATTAAATGTTCTAAGGCAAATATTCGGCCCAGTGAGAGAAAACGGCCAACTCAGGATCAGAAGGAACAAGGAGCTGAGTGAGTTATATGGAGACCTAACGATATCGAGCTTCATAAGGATTCAACGCATTAAGTGGCTGGGCCATGTATATAGGATGGAGGAAGAAAGGACAGCTAAAATGCTGTATGCAGGAAATCCGGATGGATTAAGATTTCAAGGAAGGCCCAAAAACTTGATGGAATGATGCAGTCTGTGAAGATCCGAGGCTGAGCAAGGTCTCCATCACTCGAGCAGGCGATCGGGACGATTGGGGAAGAGCGGTTGAGCAGGCCAAGGACTTCTTTATGAGTCCGTCGCGCCAATAATGTAATTATTAAATATATGGTTGTTATATATTTAATAATTATAATGCAGTAAATATACCAATGTTTGCGGATACTAGGAGTATTCTCTTTTCTATTCGGAGAGTATGGATACAGATTATCGGAACTTATAAGAAGACTTTGCAAGCGGCAACATAAAAGCCATCCCAGAGCTAAAAAATATATTTGTCTACGCTTCAAAATGTTTTTGACCAATATATTTAAACTGGCTGTTGGATAATCTAAAGAATGTAGATTGTTAATTTGTAAACTAAAAATGGTTAAAATATTCAAATAGATCTAATAGATTCGTGTTCTTTCAAAGATTTGTAAGGTTCGGTCGTGATACCAGTTCGAAGCATCATCAAAGCATCTGTTTATTAAATAGTTATGATAAGCATAACTAGATATTCAATGAATCTAAGTAATTAAGACGCGTAGAAGTAAAATAGTATTCAATAATTGTGTATTAAGTAACACTGACAACCTGACTAAGAGCAATTTAATAAACATGTGATGATAACAATAGTCTTCAATGTTTTTCTTAAGGATCCAGCGTCCGAATCGATGGATTTCTCCCAACGGAGCGCTACTAACTTGCTCTCATCTTCTTTCGAATTCATCCATAGTAAAATAGAAGAACCTATCGATTTAGATTCGCTAAACAGAAATTTAAAAAGCATAGTCATCATCGGGGAACCATTGGATGCTTTACCGGACATCATTATGTTCAAAGAACTCGAAGATTTATGGCTTGCCGAATGTTCGCTTGATGTAAGTACTAAATACTCAAAACCTCCGCGTGATTAAAAATCGATTAATATATTATGAATATATCATAAATATCGTTAATTTATTTTCTCAGTAGATGGTGGATCAAGTACAGTATGGCAAAAATTTACGTTACTTAAATTTGTCTTTCAACGCTCTCACGAAGATACCCTACGTCGTTAATCTCTCGCACTTGAAAAAACTATGGCTGCCTGGAAATTTGATAGAAAGGATAAGTGTAAATTCTGCGTCATTTAATCTGGTGATTCGAAAGGTATAAGATGGGGAAGAAACAATAGCCATTTCTATTGTTACAGGAAAACGAGCTTCCTCCATCTTTGGAAGATTTGAATGTAGCCGAAAACAGAATCTCGACAATTCAGAATTCTTTTGGAAACAGTTGTAACTTGGAGTCGTTAAATCTTTCCTCCAATCCAATCCAGTCCATTTTCGTAAGTGGCTTTAATTCCTATCTCTTAATTATAATTATTGCTTTATTTTGATCCAACTTTATTTGAGATTCTATTTTAATAGGAATTGTGTCATTTAACGAGACTGAAACGCTTGAAACACTTGTGGCTATGCGATCCGCTTTTTGAAATGACTCCTCTTACGACATTGGTCAATTATAGAGCGTTCGTTGTGAGTTGCCTTCCAAACTTGAAGCGATTGGATTACCATTCCATTGATGATAAGGAAACTGAACTTGCTAAAGTATTACAATTTTATTTTTTTGTTAATAAATTTTAATATTAAGAACAGACATTTTGTTGTAAGAATTCTGGCAACTACCCAGATCGTGGCTTATGAAGAACCTTTAAGAAGAATGCATTCTTCAAAGGGTTTCGGGTTTCGGCCATGTCGTGAAATTAATTACAAACGTTTCGCTAGGCATGCTGCTACCTCCCTTAGGGCTTAAAAAAAACGAAAATCGGGTAAAGTGGGTCTTTTAAGAAAATGACCTTGTACGCCTCGAATCGATCTAAAACAGCTTGTTTATTGCAAAGTATAAATATTTACGTGTAAATTACCCAAAAAAAAAATTGGGAGTACTAGTAGGCACTACTATGCAGGGAGGGGGGGGGAAGCCACCCAGTCTCCACGAGGTTTTTCGGCAACCATTTTTTCGGTTGAAAACTTGGATTCACACTACTCAGACATGCCTTTACAACTTATCAAAAATGCAACTCTCTTCAATTTTTTACAACTGGCCTACATTTGGACTATTTGAAAAAAATGACCAAGTGGCGTAGCTCAGAATCTGTTACACCTACAGTCCTTGCTCTGTGCTTAAATTAAAGCTAATTAAATTTACTACCTTCGATTTCATCATAGAATCACTCCTTCGGCCAGTGTTCTTCACAAAAATCGGCCAAATCTTAAAATTAGGACTTTTTGGAAAAAAAAAAAACAATTTTCAAAGGGGCGTAACTCAGAATATATTAAACCTACAGAGCTGAGGTTGGATTCAAATTGTAGCAAATTTAATCTACATTAAAGATGGTAAATAATGTTTTTTATCACAAACGCACCGATTAGGAGAACCTTAACGAACCTTAAAATATATATCTTGAATATATTAAGTAGAGTATACGGAATAATAACCAAGATATTTACTAGGACCTGCAACTTGTTATAATTTATTCCTGCAAAGTTTTTTTAACTATTGCAATTAAGCATCAATTTCGAGATTTCAGAACTTGAGAAATCCCTATTTTCATTATTATGTGACGTGTCACCTTCTAGCACGATCTCGTTCGTTTTTATTTTAAATATTTAATGCATCAATTGATTAATTATGTCTTCGAAGATCCAACATTATTTTTCTATTGAGTTAATATTCTAAAAAATTATATCTAATTGATTTTCTACATTCAATTTGCATATACATGCTCACCAATTATTATTTAAGTATGACCCTTATTACTATGCACTTCGGCCTAAAGAGGCCCATTGTGCTTGAGTCCTAAAAATCCCTAACATAGGTCTAGACTTCTGAGAAATTTTAAATAGTCTTTAAACCTCAGTTCTTGAAGTTCCTTGTATCCACCAGGGCCAAGGTCAAATGTCCTCTTTCGACTTAGTGCTATACATTCAAAGAGGATGTGCCAAGGGGTTTCGTCCTCCTCTTTGCACCATCTGCACCTAGGTTCTTGTTCAATGCCTAGGAGATGCATGTGTTTCCTGAGTTTACAGTGCCCAGTGATGGTTTCAACCATACTTTTGAGGTCGGTTCTCGACGAGTGAGCAGCTTCTTTCTTGATTTTATCAGAAAGATTATCGTTGGGATCCTTTATGAAAAGTTTTGTATGCCTTATCTTGGCTCTATCCCAACGTGTTTTTATCTTCCTCTTGGCTAGTTTATTAATTGTATCCTTAGCCAGGGGAAGGGGGACCCCGCACCATGGTTCAGGTCCAATAGGAGCAGTAACTGCTCCTTTCTTCGCCAATTTGTCGGCCCTTTCATTTCCTGGAATATTACTGTGCCCAGGGATCCAAAATATGTTAACTCTGTTATGTACAGCTAGTTCATCTAGTCTTAGACAGCATTCCTCCACTAGTCTGGAGTTTGTTACTGCATTTTGTAATGCATTGCATGCTGCCTGACTGTCAGTGAGAAAGTTAATTACCTTATTCTTGTGGTCCTTCATAGCGAAGGCACCTGCAAGTATTGCCCATATTTCCGCTTGGAATACAGTGGGTGTCGTGCCCAGAGCTAAGTAATGACCCATGCCCTGACAACCCCTAAACCAGAATCCCGAGCCGGCACCAAACTCCCCTTTGGATCCATCCGTATACACATTTAGACCATTGGGTGGATTAAAGCAATCATTCTTGCTTTTGCAAATCGCCTGTATATTGACGTGAAATCTTTTTTCAAAGTTATACTTATTCAGCATTGAATCAGAATGCTTTTTTAGATCTGCATTTTGCTCGATTATATCAAAGACACTTCTGTGTCCAAAATCGTTGGTGGGTTTTTTGACCCCTCCTATTTTTACTAGCCTGTAGGCTGTCTTCAATGCCTCTGATTCAATTAGAATGTCAAGAGGAGTTAAATCAAGTATAGTTTCCAGTGAAGCGGTAGGGGTGGTTCTCATGGCCGCAGTGATCATAATGCACCCAAGCCGCTGCACCTTCTCCAACCTTGATCTATTTTGTTGGATACCAGCTTTGTGCCACCAGGCTATTGAGCCATAGGTTAGCACAGGTCTAACTATTGCTGTGTACATCCAACGGGCCATCTTGGGGCTAATTCCCCACTTGTTGCCACATAGGCTCTTACAAGTCCACAGAATTCTTGTGGCTTTCTTGGTAACATAGTCGATATGTTCATTCCAGTTTAATTTACTGTCCATAATAACACCGAGGTATTTAACCTTCTTGCTGAATGGAATACTCATCCCTTTCATCCTAGGGGGGTTGAGTTCCCTCAATATCCTTTTGTTTGTAAAAGGTACAATTACCGTTTTATTAGGATTGATGTTCAATCCTACTCTCATGCACCATCTCACCACCATTCTTAGTGCCATTGTCATCAACTCTGAAATAGTTTGTTGGTCAAAGCCCTTGATTATAATTGCTATGTCATCTGCATAGCCTATCGCTTGGAAACCCGCCTCATTTAGGAGGTGTAGTAGTTCGTCCACTACCAGGTTCCATAGGAGTGGGGAAAGGACACCTCCTTGGGGGCAGCCTGCGGCTGCTTTAACCTTTAGGTGATAATTGCCCATATTGGCTTGAATGACCCTATTCTTTAGCATGGCAATGACCCAATTAGCAATGTTTGGTCTAGTGCCGTGCCTTAGTAGGGCATTAGTTAATATATGAGTAGGGGTATTGTCAAATGCTCCCTCTATATCTAGAAATGCTCCGAGCGCGATTTGTTTCCACTGCAGAGCATCTTCTATCTGGTCCACCACTGCATGCAGCGCAGTGTCGCAAGATTTTCCCTCTCTGTATGCATGTTGATGCAACATTACTAATCCATCACTGAGATGTTTGTCCCTGATATATCTATCAAGAATTTTCTCCATTGTCTTCAGCAAGAATGAGGAAAGACAAATGGGGCGATATGATTTGGGTTCATCATATGTTTCTTTCCCTGGTTTGGGAATAAATGTGACCCTAACTTCTCTCCAAGCTGTTGGGATATAATTAAAGGCCAAACAGCCCTGGAATAGAGTGGAGAGCCTGCCTAAGATGATTTCAAGACCCTCTTTTAGCATGGCAGGATAAATTCCGTCAAAGCCTGGTGTTTTGTACGGCTTGAGGTTTCTAACTGCCCATTTTATGGCGCTGGTATTGAAGATTTCACGGACTGATGTCCAGTCCGGTTTGCACCTATCCTCAGGGAGGTAAACCTTCGTATCCGAGGTTGTGAGCTTGCTCCCCGGGAAGTGCGATTCCAGCATAGCAGTTATAGATTCTGTAATGTTCATGGGATCTCCATTTGGTTTCTTTAAGGAGCCCACTGTATTACAGTAGTTGCTCTTAGAAAGTATTTTATTCATGCGAGCGCATGTATTCGTATTATTAATTTCTTCACAGAACTGTCTCCATGAGTTCCGTTTGGCTTTCCTAATGAGGTTATGATATTCAGTTAGAGCGTGTCTGTATTCGATCCATTCACCAGTCCTTTTTGCTTTATTGAAAAGTATTCTGGTTCTAGATCTTGACTTCTCTAACTGCATATTCCACCAGGGTACATTGCAGTTTGACCCTTTAGTGGTTGTTCTACAGTTATCCTTGAATGCAGTGATAAGTGCCTTAGTCAGTAGTCCATTTAAGAACTCCAGCTGGTAGGTATTAGAAGCCAAACGGGGACATTCTTTAATTAAGTCTTTAAGATTTGTCCTAAAGCCTTCCCAATTTGTATTTCTGGGATTTCTATAGGTTTCAGGCTTTGAGATTGTAGCCTCAAGCTCCCACCTAATATATTTATGATCAGAACTGGAAAAGTCTTTAGAGACATGCCAGTTTGTAATATTTATCATTCTAGTTGATTTAAAGCTCAGAGTGAGGTCTATGACCTCCTGTCTGTTAGAAATTTCAAAGGTTGGTGTGTTACCTTTGTTAACTATATCTAGATTATTAACTAGCAAATATTCCAAAAGGGACTCACCTCTACGGTTAGTGTTGCTGCTGCCCCAGATGTTATGATGGGCATTGGCGTCCGCCCCAATAATTCCCATCGTTTCCTGTCTTTTGAGATAGTCAACTATACTCTCAAGGCAGGTCGTTGGGACTTGTTCCTCAAATGGGAGATACAATGAGGCCAGGATGACTTCCTGGCCCCCTAAATTGATCATTACTGCCACAGAATCTCTGGAACATAATGACCACATTGGAAAACAATTTAATTCTATTTTTGCAAGGATGCAGGCTCTGGGCCTTGGGCAGTTTGCTTGGATAAGTCTATATCCCTTCAGGCCCAGTCCTGCAATCCTGCTATTTTTGTTAATCCACGGCTCTTGTATAAGTATAATATCAATGCCATGACTTACCACATATTGCTGCAGAGTTCCACTGGCTGCCCTGCAGTGATGGAGATTTATCTGCAGCAGCTTGATCATAGTGATGAGGGGGGATCACCCCCGGGATGTGGTGGAGTTTCCTCCTTTCCACTGCCCGGGGACGGTTTGCGGCATACGGGCCCGGCCGCGCCGACGGCCTGACGCCCCACCCCGTAATCCCTCCTGCCTCCGTGCTCCGTTCGTTGCCGCCTGGTACCAAGCTTGGCAGTGACAGATACACTTTGGCCCGAAGTGGATCCGGGCACGGTGACGCCAGCCGCCGAGACAGCCGCACCCTCACCACCCGTTGTTTTTCCCACCTCTTCACCAGTCTTCATATCATCCACAGCTGTTTCCGGTGTGGGTGCGTCTTTTCCTGGAAAGAATTTTACCTGAAGGTTGTGGAACCCGTGGTAGATTCTTCCATTCTTCTCCTCAATGGCTTTGGCCACAGATTCGGGAATGGATGCCACAAAGTACATCCCATGTTTATGGGTCTTGTTACCAAGAATCTTCCATCTTTCAGTCTGCAGACCCGTATTCTGTACCTGCAGATTCTGTAGGCATTCCTTAATACCTTCCACTGGGTTTGGTATGAAGGTGCCTATCTTCCTGAAACCCTCAAGTTCTTTGGGGTCGCAGGTTTTCAGCGGTGCTCCCTCCCATGGGGAGAGCTCCGCAATATTACTAACGAACCACTCCCTGGTGGACTCGTCCTTGCAGTTCACCACGAGTGCTCCGTCTCTCAGGGAGTAGCCGTTGAAGCCGACGGGGGTTTGTTCAACCTTCCTCTCCCTCATTCTTTTCAGGAGCTTGAGCATAAGGCCCTGAAAATCTTCATCCTTCAGTTTCTGATGAGGATAATCTGTGTGGGCAACTGCAACCTTGATGCTTGCAGCTGCTCCACTATAGTCCATTTTTGGTTTCTTCACCGTTTTGTAAGGTGAAGGAGTCTCCTGCTTCTCCCTACCTCTCTTCCTCTCATCCTTGGATGTTGAGGGTTGAGTTTCGGTGGGAGTCGCCTTTTTCTTTTGCCGTAGAAAGTTCTTCCTCTGGCTATGCGTCATGTTCTTCCAGACTTCGTCTGGAAGTTTGTTTGTATTGATCTCAGAGGTGGTTGCCAGCTGCTGTGCAGGTGGTTCCCTTTCCTCTGCGAGGTCTGAGACCTCTTGTTCTAGGTTAGCCATCAGTTCAGAGACCGATTGGCTAATTACTGACGAGTCAGTCGTATTTGACTCCATGGAGTCCTCATTTGTTTTAATATTTGTATAATTTGGGTTCATTTTGTTCCCACGAGTAGCAAAGGTAATAAAAGGTCACCTATAGCAGAGCCTTGTTACTATAGGAAGGCATTTATTGAAACCGGAGGTCGCCCAGGTGTCCGGAGTTCGCATAGTAGGACTGAATCACCCTCAGCCATTCATCCAATAGCCTATGCAGTTCCGCCTGGATTGGGGGATGTTTATCGACTTCCCAGTCTAGTTCCGATGGGTTTCGTCAGTGAGGAGGAACTCCCCACTGTGCAGGGGTACCACGTGCAGGACGAGGCTCTTCACCTCGCATGGGTTCTGGTACTAATAAAAATTTCTCAGAAGCCAAGACCAATCGGACTGAGAGATGCCTATCTCCCTGGGTGCTTTGTAGCTACCCTTCACCCCCATGCTCACCAATACTTGTATGTAATGTAATAATTTTTCAGTTATTCTTTGACAACAAACACAACCATTATAAAATGCTTTCGATGGACGCAACTTACAATTATTACGTAAGCCAAGAAGAAGAATACAAAAATACATCGTATGAACTTGACAAACTGAAAAGAAATTTGTACGCTTTAAGCCTCAACGAAGAAAAGGTATCTTTTATTCACCTAATAAAGTAAAAATAAAAATATAATACTCTTAAATATAAGTATATATTTAATATAATATAATATAATATGTAAGAAGTACAGTCCCTGGCCATATTAATGTGACCACCAAGAAAGATTATTTTCTTTTTGTGTTTTCCTAATTTTTTTATATACTCTCGCGAGTCTTCTGTTTTAAGTAATGGCAACACTGTTATAAGTTTTTTAAAGTATTTTTAGTAATGGCAGCATTGGTTTTAGTGCCATTTTGTAGTAGAGCCATTTTGTGCGAACGAGTGACGACGTACATAATTTGTGTTTGAAATGTTTGTGGATTTATTGTTTCTTTTTCATTAAATACAAGTCGGATTCGGTAAGTTTATTAATTGTATCATATATTTTAACTATTTTGATAGTTTTTTTCATCAATATGTGAAATAGGGTGTAAATAGGGTGACACCACAAAATATTTAAAAAAAATAAAGAATTATTTTCGAAACTATTTTTTTCAATTTCATATTATTATCAGATAACTAACTAACCCACAAAAACAATATTTAAACTCGATATATATATTGTAGATTTGTATGCGTAATACAAAAATATAATGCAAACATGTAACAAGAACGAATCTATCCAGTGGTCACATTAATATGGCCAGGGGAACTGTGGCTATTATAAACAAAAAAAGTTTACCGCTAACAGACAGACATACACGGCCAAGGACTTTGTTGTATAATATGTTTAGATAGACAGACAATATATATTATGCAGCGCCTTCGATGAAACCTCCCAGGCGGCTATACTTTTTTCAACATTTCCGACAATTATCGTTATATTCCAACCCTTTTACACAAAACCTCAACAAATTATATACCTAAACAATCATGGTGAACAACTCAATCTATTGGTGAAAACCGCATGAAATTCCGTGCAGTAGTTATTGAGTTTACCGCGAACAAACGCGGCCGAGGACTTGTTTGTTTATTTAACCTCAATTTATGCTGCTATGGCTAATCGGACGATGCTACAGTGGGAGCTCTAAATTTTACCTATCCAGGTTTAATTAGGATAGGGATTTTTAACGAGTACCTGACATCGTACAGGCTCGGGACCCCCTTTTAACGTCCCTTCCGAAGGACTGTATAACCAAGGATTTGTTATTCCCTTTGAAAAATCAAAAGGCAGCCTACACGGGCTTCGAATCCGTGACCTCGGGTATAGAAAGTTTTTAGGTTAACTACTACGCCACAAGTGACTTACACTTTTTTACTATTTGAGTCTTTTTAAAGAATCACATCTATTTATTTCAGCATTCATCATGTGTAATAGCTATTTTTTTATTTAATAAACAATAATTAAATAAATTTACAAATTTAATATAGCATTTCCAAATATATTTGCACCTTTTCCAAGTCAACTGTAACCTTTTACAAACCAAATGATGCCCTTTCCAAGCCACAAGCAACCCTTTCCAAGCCACAAGCAACCCTTTCCAATTCAAAAGTAACCCTTTCCAAATGAGTTGAAACCGTTTCCAAAGCAAATGTAACGCTTTACAATTCAATTGTCACCCTTTTTATTTCAATTGTAACCGTTTTCATTTCAATTGTCACCCTTGAAAATGTTTTGAAAATTTAACGTAATTTTAAACGAACAGTTTTCATTCTCCTTATGAATAAACCCTTTTTTTTAAATGTGATAATGTTCAATTCAGTTTACATTTTTTTTTATTATTTACTTCTTAAGGAAAAAACACAAACATTTAAAACTTTTAAATTTTTTCTTGAATTTTTTGTGAACAATAATATTATTTTATTTTATTACCAAAACTATGAAGATACTGTTCTTAAGTTCAGATTACATGTTTTTAATTTTTTTATATAAATAAACTTTCTCAGAAACAAAAACTCAACATTTTGTTTTTTGAATAATTTCCCTCATTTTTGTCCTAACAAGAGTTGTGAAGAAAAAGGTTGTGTTGGTTTTATCCAGGTGAGTTCTGAAGACCTAAATTCGCCCATTCCACAGTACGGCAAATTTTCAAAACATATTCAAGGGTGACAATTGAAATAAGAAGGGTGATACTTGAGTTGTAAAGCGTTACATTTGCTTTGGAAAGGGTTTCAACTCATTTGGAAAGGGTTACATTTGATTTGTAAAAGGTTACAGTTGACTTGGAAAAGGTTCAATTAGACTTGGAAATGCTATGTGTTTTAACAGTAATAATTATTACTGTTAATTATAATTATAATTATTACTGTTAATTATAGTTATAATTATAATGTTAATTATAATTAACATCTCCTAGGCCAGGGGAATAGAGGACGAGAATAGCCTCGCGTTGATTCAAGATCTTCGGAAATATTTGAATTATAAAATCAATGTTTGGCAAAATAATAGGATGCGTGCTGAGGAAGAAGTGGAGGAACACAGAAAGGTAAACATTAGTCCAATAAAAAGTTTGTTTGTTCATTTAACGTCACTTTATGCTGCTATGGCTAATCGGACGATGCTACAGTGGGAGCTCTAAATTTTGCCTATCCAAGTTTAATTAGGATAGGGATTTTTAACGAGTACCTGACATCGTACAGGCTCGGGATCCCCGTTTAAAGTCCCTTCCGAAGGACGGCGCAACTAAGGATTTTTTACTGCCTTAAAAAAATCCTAGGGCCACCAGCCGGGCTAAGAACCCGCTATCTTGGGCTTAGCAGTTTGTACAATAAAAAGTTTATTAAGGCCATTTTAACGTTGGCTTATATTTTTAAATAACATTTTTCGGCAATATTTTTACACTTAAATAAACAAAAAGTTTAAGGTCCATCTTAATTTCCGATTTGATTTAAATATATCTAATACCGCAGCATTTAGCAGATCTTTCCTTATCCGACTCTCGTCCCTATGGAACCCTACAGCTTCTTCCATTCCTATATCTTACAACCTATTTACCTTTTGTATCCCGTTTATTTAATCACTTAGTGTCCATACAATCCTAAAAAAATAAGAAATATTTGTTCAGTTTTATGTTACTAGTTTGTTTTTTAGGTTTTATAACCCGACATTATTCTTGTTCTTTCTTCTTTCTTGTTCAACTTTGTTGAAGATATTCTATTATGTTTTATAAAGAATTTTGCAGGGACTGCTATGGAAGGCGGTTCACCTATTGTGTTATTTGATACCTCGAAAATGAACATTCGAGATGCTTATTTGAAAGATATTCCAACATTCTTACTAGGCTGTGAAGTAAAACTATAACAAAATTCCTGTGTATAGAGGCAACATATTTATTTGAAATATAATTATTAAATTTATATATACAGGGTGTCTCAAAAGAAAGTTTATATTTGTTTAGGTTTCTGCGTGAAGCAACGAATCTGAAGGGAGTTGAGGGTATGTCAATCGGTAGCCTGGCTCTTGGGAATTCAGTCACTATGGATCGTTTCTTGGGTGCGGGCCGTGCGTTTTTGTAAAACTCTGGCACGCACAACGCGCGGTCCGCACCTGAGAAACGATCTATTGAAACTGAATTCCTAAGAGCCAGACTACCGATATACAAACCCCCATCCCCTTTAGATTCGTTGCGTTCACTCAGAAACCTAAACAAAAATGAATTTTCTTTTGAAACACCCTGTATTTATCCATAACTATTTATATACAGCATAAAAATGTAAATATGTTGTTATGTATGGCTGTAATAATTGCAGCTTTCATTTACAACGTTTTGTAAGATCTAATAACCTCTTCTCCAAAATAAATGTTAATATCTAGTTAACATTGTTTTCATAATATTCTACGCATTGAAAGTGTATTTGTAAAATTGGTTATTTTATATCCTATTATATACATAGTAGTTTTATGATAATACATTATTAACATTTCAGCTTTATATTCGCGAAATTGAATTTGAAATGGCGAACTTTGGAAATATTAAATTTAAGATGTACAATAAAAACTCAAGCGTAGCGAGAACTTGTGAAAGGGTTTTGAACAGCTTTATATGTGACCATTTGAAGTAATTATTTCCTTTTGGTTTTATTATATAGTGATATGTTATTTAATTAAAAATTAAATATTTCTATTTCTATTATATTAAATATATTCTATTTGGTTAGTTATCTATATACCACCCTAAATATTCATCAATATATATCATAATTCCAATATAGCCTGTTATTAGCCTGTTAATTAGTCCAATATAGCCTGATTGTATTATCACTTACTTTACTTAAAACATACCTACTTTTATACAATTGATATTTTACACTTTTATAAACTGTCTTCTTACATTCTCTTATGCAATTAATATTCTTTACACTAGTATAAAGTATTTTCTACCTATCAATATTAATACTGTATTTTCTAAAATAATTTTTATTTTATTTTATATAATTCTTTTCTAGATTTTTATAATTTTACAATTTTTATTTCTTCTTTTTTATTACCTATAATTTTAGTGCGTAATTCTTATCACTTTCTAATTTACCCATATCATTTCACATTCCTATTGTATATTCAGTTTTTATTTTTTATCTGTAATACCTTAATTTTTTAACTGTCAACACTTTCTGTTTTATTATTATTTTCTTCATGTTTTATTATTATTTTCTACATTTTAATCTTCATAATTACTTTACTGTACACCTTTATCAATTTTTTGCCTGTATTCACCTTCTTTTAGTTTATCTATATTTAAAATGTTTTAATATATTCATACCGTTTTCCTAAATTGTCTGTATTTTGCATATAGCCCTGAAGAAGACCTACAGCGTAGGTTGAAACGTTGGCTATCAATAAATATCTTCTGAAATTACTTGAGAATTTCATTCAGTGACCTCTACCCGGACCAATTTCTTCAACTTAAATATTTCTCCTATTTAGTTATTCGCATTAACTTTTTTTTTTAATTAAGTCCAAAAAATAACTGCATTACTCTATAATACATTAACAAAACCTATTTTTTTTATAAACTACGCCACCATTAAGACTAATTAATGTTTATTATTATAACTATTTTTACAGAAACATCATAAATTCAATTGAAGTTTTAGTTGTGACTCAAGTTCTAAGAGGAGGAAAATACTCATTAAAATTTTCTCCACAAACTAACGAATCGACGCCAGATCAAAGCTCGGAATCTCTTTACATTTTATGTGAGCCTTTGTATGTGCAAACTTCTTACCAGCCATTCTTTAATTATGTACAGCAGGCGCTATACTTTGAGGTATTACGATACAATAAATATATATAACTTGGTATATTAATACATAAACGATTCGATCGAAATTTCCCAAAACGTAAACATGTTATTAAAAAAAAGAACAAAAATATGCACCAATTATTATTAAATACAAATTAAGCAAATTATGGCTCCCAAGCATACCAGTGGCCAAGAAGAACTTAAAAAACATGAAAAAAAAGACAAACCAATCAGAATTCGGCCATTCGAGGCCCACCCAATCAGAGACTACCCGGTCGAAACCCAGCCAATCATCGGAAGAATAGGCTCCGCCCACAGACCCATAAGCTATAAATACCGGAACACAGAAGAACATTTTCAGCCTCCGATTAAGTCCTGAGAAAACTAGGAGTATAGCCAGGGAAACTTCAACAAAGAATTTTGACGACTCGTTTGAAACATGAAGAAACGAGTTTTTTTTTCTTAACCGATGATTAACTAAAATCTAGTTTTTTTGAAGTAGGCACAAAAACTTAAGCTTTCAGTGATTACCAGTAGTTTAGATACTTAAGGCTTTGTTTGTATTCCAAATTTCAGTATATAAAAGATTGTGTTTTTTTAATTGCATTCTATTAATTATCTTGACCGAATAAAATAGATGCGTATGAATGAAAAATGGAAGCTTTTTAAAATTTATTTTTTAATCCACCATTTTTTTTTCTAACAGGTAGATGAAATAAAATATACGATTTCTCAGTGCATTGGCAAAGCAGATTCTTCGTCCTTCGATCAAATAAACAATGCCCATAAAGATTCTGATATTTGTCAGAAAAGGATACTATCACTGGTATTTACGAACATGGACTTTGTGAAAGAGTAATCAAACACCCTATCATTATTTAAATTTAAAAAACCTGTACCACTACAGCCCGTGAACGGATCTGGGGTTCAGTACTTATTAGAGACTGTACTGTTTCATGGACAACGGTTGTTTATGGACGTGATTTCTCCTAGATCATGCTCAACCACCAGATTCCCCCCCTTATTTTGGGTACCCAATTTATAGAGGCTAGGTGAGCCCCAGGAGGGTCCCAGATCCTATATGATCCATCTCCGGCTACTAATAGACTAGATAAATGTCTGTCAAGCAGCTGGATTTCAACCGGGAATATCGGCATAGAAACTCAGTGCTCAACCACTTAGCCCTGTTTAAATTAAATATTCTTATATTTTTTTCGTTTATTTTTAATTCAATAAATCAGTTGAGAAAATGAAAAGACTTTGCCGGAAAATGATTTGCCGGAGGTCATACTGAACCACTAGGTTTTCCCCAGATTAAGAGTAACCAATTTATAAAGGCTGAGTCCCAATAGGTTCTGCTGATCCCATAGGATCCTCCTATGTCTTTTACAACAGAAGTAAAAATATCTGCCATAGCCGGGTTAGAATCCGAGACCTACAGTTCAGCAACGCAGTGCTCTACAAACTAAAGTACATTATGAATAACTTTAATTTGTTATAGATTATCCTTAAATATGTAATGACCCTTTCCCCTAATTGATTTAATATATTATTTATTTAATATATCCGTGGACCCTTAGGAGGAGAAAATAAAGTCGATTACAAACAAAGTCCACAATGGAAACCCCAAATAAAATTATATTCTCAAACATATATATATATATATATATATATATATATATATATATATATATATATACACACATAAAATAATATAACATGCAATCACTTATTATATTTAACACAATTATTCAAATAATTCTAATACAAGCCTGAGATGAGCGGGAGGTGAACGAGCAGTCAGTGATGAGTCGTCAGATGGAAGTCTCTTAAAAATAATACTGCCTCAAAATGTTTAACGCTTCCCCCACTATCTCATATCACCTCCCCCTCTCTTTTCTCAACCAATAGGAACGAAGACACACTCACATATTCGAATACAAACCCGTTAATACGCAATACATTTTTATCTCGCCACGGTACATAGGTGAACGGGAAATACAACAATCTAACAATCAACAATATCGAATACCTAATTCTATCTCTTAAAGAGACGCGTATTAAACTCCATACGTTAATACATTAAATAATACATACAAATCAATCAATATAATTATACTTATCAATACGGCTACATCTAATCAAATCATATTATATAACTAATTATACATTTAATATCATCTATCATTATATATTTAAATAATACATATAACATGTGTATATGTGGATCACTACTCAATTAAATAATATATAATATATGTGGTCACCACAAATAAATTGTCATAATTCCAGAAATCCTAAGGGAGGAGAGTTTGATAGCACTGAAAGATGTACAAATAACAATAACAATTGTGAACTTTATAACGCTGCCTATAATTTAGTAGCGAACCCCATGCTCCTTGTAGAATACAGATATATTATAAAGGTATTCTAGCTTTAACTGTTTCTTTTCAGTTTTTCTTAATAATAAATTTCTCTTTGTACTTTAATTTATTTTTACGGAATTTGTTTATTGGCATTTTATTCACGTCACTATTATTCGCTTAATTACAATTCAATCCTATTTTCAACTCGGAGCATTCACATCAATCTTTCGTAGAAACTTGGCCAAAACATCAATAAAATTAAAATAAAGGCTTTTATAAAAGAAAATACT
Source organism: Arma custos (assembly GCA_037127475.1). Taxonomy (NCBI): domain Eukaryota; kingdom Metazoa; phylum Arthropoda; class Insecta; order Hemiptera; family Pentatomidae; genus Arma; species Arma custos. The sequence goes on along the minus strand of CM073762.1, from coordinate 12,928,327 downwards.
TATATAAGAGAAGAAACTAAATACCTAAAAAATTCAACTTGAAAAAAAAATGGTAACATCCACGGAAGCCATAATTAAGTAGAAAGGACTTTACTATAGAATTCAATTAGCTAAGTCAACGGTTATGTAGGGAAGGATTTGGCCTAGATGACGCTTGCAACCAATTATTTTCCAAAATAAAGGTAGGAACTTTATACAGGCTTAATTAACTTACCCTCATATAGGATAAGTTATTTAAAAAAACAAAATTATAAGAAATTGTTAAAAAAAATAGTTTGAATATAATACACTCAGAAAGTAGCCAATCAGATGGAAGTGTAGGCTCTACTCTCGGACCCAAAAAGCTATAAATACCGAAATAAAGAAGGACGTTTCCTGCCTCAGATTATGCCCTGAGGAAGCTAGTAATAAGTGATAGAATTTTACGACACGGTCGAAACAAGAACGAATATGTGAAGAATGAATTACAAATAGTTTACTTTTATCATATTTCTATATGTACCATATGTCCTTTCAATACATTTTCGCCTTTCAACATATTTCCCTTTTGGGTATTTTTGGTCTAGACTCAACCCTCTGCCCATCAACTAGCCCTGCAAAGGTCTGATCGAAACGTTGGCTTACCAATAAAAAATTCTCCCTATATACGAGAATTTTCTTGACTTCTACCCGGACCATTTTTTTCCTGGAAATATAATATCAATAACAATATGAATTTCGATTTAAGGATGAAGAAAACAACAGAGAGATTACCAGAGAGGAATCGAATCTGCTCCAAAAAGAACCTTACCTCCCTTCACACGCTGCTTCTGAGAGTTTGTTTTGCAATTCCAAATCCTGGACAAATCTAACGAAAATCGTTGTAACGAAATTGAACCTGAGGGCGTTTGGTAAAGTCTGAATGTTTGTTATTATCATAATGATTAAGATATTATTTCACTTTATTTATAATTTGTCAAGACCGTGGAAAAATTCCAACGAAAAGCCTTAAGTCTCCAAACTAAAACAGAAATTATCTGTCCAATATTTCGCCCATTCAGGCATCCTCAGGGTAGAAAGAGAATAACAGCAAAACAAAAAATGAATAATGCATCCAAGAAACGGAATTTTTCGTTGGAATTTTTCCACGGTCTTAACATTTATGTAAGGTCTCTTTTTACTTTTCAATATTTATAATTTGTCTTTGTAGGATTGGCACACGCTTTGCCAAACGTCAGAGAATTAGACGCTTCATATAACAAATTGATTTATCTGGGAGAAATTTGTCATCTGTTTCCAAACCTTGAAGTATTAGAGGCCTCTTTTAATGATTTTTATGATGTTCCTCCCATTTATGTAAGTATTTAATTTTATTATTATTGGTATGCACAGAATACTAATTAAACTGCAAATATTGTAGCATATGATACAGCGCAATGTAAGATGATAAAATATAATTCTATTATATTTTATCATAAGGTAGTTGTAAAGGAACTATTTCTTCTTCTCAATCCGCTGATAGCTACCGGCTGGTATAGTGTGAGTTCCTTCTGTAGAGGCTTATCCATTGTGCTCGGTCATGTCCTCTCAAGTCTCCTTCCCCAGTCCAGATTCCTGAAGATTAACGCCTCCCGAACAACTTCTTCCCAGGTTTTCCTAGGTCTTCCCCAACTCCTTCTTCGACCAGCCTTCATTTCATATGTAGGCTTAGCGATTCTCTCACTTCTCATTCACATAGCATGTCTAAAACATATATTAGACAATTCTCCTTTACAGTTTCCTGTAGTGATCTCATCTCCTTGGCCTGGAGTACGCTTGCATGTTTACTGGTTATGGTCAGGGTAGGCAGAAATATATCTAAACTATCTACATTGCATGTTTCGAAACTTCTGGTTTCCCTACGAAGTACTTCCGCAGGGCATTAAATAACTCTATAACCTCCCTACTGTAGCTATTATTGTCCAGTATATGATGCCTCGCTCATGAATATGTCCTCCTAGACATTTAAATATTTCCAATGCCTCCAAGTCTTGCCCTTTTGCCTTGATGAATCGGTCTCCAAAGGATCGAGTTTTTCGCATTCTCCCTACCTGTGTCTTTTCAAATTTATTCCATCAGCTTACTTTCTCATTAATATGGGCGAGTTCTTCAGGTAAGATCTTAAGGTCGGACTGATATCATCTACGAAGGTTATAGTTATTTACTAGACTATTTGTATGTTTTGTATGTCCTATATTGAAACCACTCATCTTATTCTTGGCATTCTTCAAAACCGTATCTAATGCCAAAATGAACAAGAGTAGGCTGAAGCTGCATCCTTGCCTGATACCAATCGAACTTCTTCCTATCGATATTCCTATTGATCCTATCGAAAGCTTAGTACAACTGTAATTGCAAATAATCAAGTACAAATATGTTTTATTTTTAATAATTGTTATTTTGGTAGTGATTATTTTTAAATATTTTTGTTTTGAAGAGAAAAGACTTGTCCTGGCCGTAATTCGAACTCGAGTCGTTTTAAAATTATAAATAATATAATGACATAAGTCAGCAAGATTCTAATTAAAGTAATGTTCAATGAACATTCTTCCCCGTGTATACATCGTAAAAATTGCGAGAACACGGGGACATAGGATCGGTGAAGAGAACGGATTTGTCTGACTTGGATGCAGCCCCTGGTAGCTCAGTGGTTTAGAGCTCTGCAATGAAGATGCAGACGACCCGGGTTCCCGGCCACGACAAGTGTTTTCACTTAAAAACAAAAATATTTAAAAATAAGTACAAATATGGTTAAGTAATTCCAATGCAATAAGTGGGTACCCAAAGTAGGAGAAAAATCTGGCGGTAAAACGTGACAAATCTTGGGCATAACCTGCACAACTGCTGTCCCAGAAATAGTATAGTCTCTACCATGTATTGGAAACAAGACGTAATCGTACAGTTAATACGTACTTCTTAATGATTTCTTTCCTAATCATTTTTGTTTTTTTTTGCAGAATATGTCCTCCTTGCATTACATAGACCTCTCCTGGAATCTATTCACAAACCTCTTCGAAGTCTTGAAGTGGATAAAGCGTTCGGCTCCGATCGTCGCGAATCTAGTTTTAAAATTCAACAGCTTCGCGAATATCAACAATAAGAACGACGAACAAGATTTGGTCTTCAGGTTCCTCAACAATCTCACCACCTATAACGGCGTACAAAACAAAAGATCTAAGACAAATTTTAAACTGGAAGACCTTTCCAATGTCCCGATAAAGCAACTTGCTTCAGACTTCTTGATGCCGAAGAACTTGGAAGTCCTCAATCTCAACGGCAAACTTGCATTTGATGACGTCACAGGATCCCAGCTCATGCTCGAATCCAAAGAGAATTCTATTTGTCTTTATTTGCTCAAAGACGAATCTTCCTTCAACTCTGAGACACCGATGAGATACAAAGAAATAATTTCGTGTTCGATAACGAAAAGCGATATAGAAACTATACGTATCCTGAAGAAAATGAAAAATTTAAGAGTATTAAATTTATCATCCAACCTCCTGGAGTCTATTGAAAGAAATGCATTCTGGACTCATAATCTCGTTGAACTTAACCTCAGCTGTAATTATATCCAAACGCTTGCGGATCTCAGAGACTGTGAGTTACCGAACTTAAAGGTACGTTATATACATATGAATAATTCCACTTTTTAAATCATCATCATAGAAATTTCCCTCTACCGCTCGTGCAGTGTTAGGCTTCCTCCTGCACAGCCCGGAACACTCCCACACCGTGTGATCCTCCACCATTTCCCTTCTTCTGTTCAATTCCAGATTTCTCTTAGCAAAGCATTGCTCCTTCTTCCCAGGTATGTCGGGGTTTTTCTCTGGACCTTCTTCCTTAAACCTTAGCTTCGTATGATATCTTGCCCTGTCTGTTGTTTTAGACATGTTCAACATTAGAACATGTTCAAACCTTCTTAAACGGTTCCCCTCGATAACTTTTTCAACTGGTTGCATTCCAAGGTTTGATGTAATGATTGAGTTACGTCTAGTTTTCCTTTCTATCTTTCTAAGGGATCTCATTTCTGAAGTTTGGATCTTACTTTTATGCCTAGAGGTTAGTGACCAAGATTCGGAAGTATAAGTCAATATGGAGAGAAATTCGATCTTTGGATACTTCTCTTTTATTTAGGAAGTTTCAGTTTCCTGCTGTTAACTCTCTTCCTGACCTCTTTGTGGATGATTCCATTCTCATCTAAATGGGATCTCAAATATTTAAAGCTCACTCGCCGAGGCATCCTGCCAATTCTCAATACCTTTGCTATTCGTCTTGAAAAATTCTGATAATTTATATCAAATCTCTATCGTTGTTGGCAAGGATTACGATTTCATCTGCGAAGATCATTAAGGAGTAGGTAACTTAAGTATTGTATGCAGGTATGCTAAGTACCTAAATCCCAAATGGAAACTTCTCATCCTGGCTTGGCTTGATAGAAGGTAGCATCAGGCACTAGAATAAAGAGAAGAGGTCTCAAGATAACCTCTAACTAAGAGTAAAAACTGCTTTTTAGAGGCTGGGTTGGCCGGAGTGTTATGTGGGCCCCTGTATCGATTCTCGGCTGTTAATAGAATAAATAATCCACCTCCCATAACCGGTCTCGAATACGGGACCCACTGGTCAGTAGCTCAATGCCTTAAATATTGAGCTAACCGTTGCAACATTTTATGAAAATCAATGAAAAAAGCACTGGTCAGATCAAAAATATTTGACAAGTTGTTGGAATTTACATCATATTCACAATGGCAAGTGATGGTCGATTTCCAAATAAACTTCATACCAACATACCTGTACAGAAAAGCAATATTTTAAGAACGATATACATCTCGATTAGATCTTGGTAGATGGTTCGACTGACAGTTTTTCCCCTTATTGAGGTATTTTATTAATTATATAATCCCTTAGTAGTCATCTATTGACCCTGTGAGATCTTCAGACCCTCCGGGGCTCACCCAGTCTCTGTAAAATGTTTTTAATACATAACGTATATTACAAAAGTATCTAATATTAAAGTATTTTTCCAGTTCCTTGATATATCTAAAAACCAATTAAAGAATTGCGTTGGTATTGAACAAGCTACGAATATCGAAGAGTTAAACGTTTCCTTCAATTATATAACGGAGCTTGACAGGTTTTTGTTTCTAAAGAGATTCGGAAATTTAAGGTTCATCGACGTAAGGAGGAACGGTTTAGAACAAATGGAAACCCTCAAGAAATATTTAATTTACCACGTCAAAACGCTTGAGGTAATATTAGAGCTTCTACAATTGTAAAATAATACCTAATATAATATAAAACAAAAGAAAGCTCAATATTTTTAAAGAAACAGAATATTTTCATGATTTTCACTTTTAAAAAAAAATTGTAAATAAATTTTATTTAATAACATAAAATTTGATCATACTATTATTTACAAAAACAACAAGTATAAGAAAAACCACTGAATAAAAAAGAAAAGATCGATTCCAATCACTACACCATCCTAAGAATAATATGACTTGTCAATAATAGGTTATTATAACAATTTCTTATATATCTTTGCAGTATATCAACGGTTTTTATATAAGCGAAACAGAAATTACTGAAGCTCATAATGCCGTCGGTGGAGTTTTAGACAATGACTATTTGGAATATATGAATAAGAATAAAGATTTGAAAAAAATGAAGCACCTAAATCTCAACAATGCGTCCATTAGAATGGTATCTTTTCCGTATATACTTAATGTATGAAAAGCATAATACATAATATATAATGAGAGAGAGAAAGAGAGAGAGAGAGAGAGAGAGAAGGAGAGAGAGAGAGATTATATATATTTTTAATATCTGATGCATCCATTAATAAGATTTTTCTTATCATTAAAGCAACGCAGAGTCTAACTTGGAAGAGTGAAGATGGTCTAGAGAATTTAAAAGGCTCTATCTCATCTGTATCTTAAAGGAGATTATCGATTATAATGCAATTGAGAAAAAACCACAATGCAAAGCCTTATGTTTCAAATCCAGTAATACACCCACTTACCGGTCGACGTTTCGCCTATTCAGGCATTATCAAGACACCAAAAACAAAAAAAGGCTTATGTGAATCACATCTCGAAGAAAAAGGTGCAATACATCCCAACGATCAACAGCCCAAACAGGCTCCAAACATGAGACAGCACCCCACCACCAAGACGTTCAACATGCTACTGATACAATACAATTGAGTTGTATGTTGAACGTCTTGGTGGTGGGGTGCTGTCTCATGTTTGGAGCCTGTTTGGGCTGTTGATCGTTGGGATGTATTGCACCTTTTTCTTCGAAATGTGATTCACATAACCCCTTTTTTGTTTTTGGTGTCTTGATAATGCCTTAATAGGCGAAACGTCGACCGGTAAGTGGGTGTATTACTGGAGTTGAAACATAAGGCTTTGCATTGTGGTTTTTTCCCAATTGCATTATAATAAATAATAGTGTTTCTTTTTGAGCTTTTGGCTCTAGTTTCTTGATTTGAGATTATCGATATTTTTATATTTAATCGATTATATTTACATTGATATTTAATAGCCTAAAATATAATCCGCTTAAATGTATTTTAAAATAAAATAATGTTATAAAAAACAAATTATCACTAAGGTTTTGTATTAGATTTTTTTAGAGAGATTTCGAGAACTGTGTTTTTATCATAACATGATCATTTATTTAGATGAAATATAATTTGTATTGAGAGAGTAGTGGGCTGAGACTGTCTCCTTGTTTTACTCCTATTTCCATGGCAAAGCTCTTGGATTCATTGCCATTAATTGTCACTATTCCCATAGGTTTTTGGTAGCAAGATTTGATTCCCTTGATAAAGCCTGATGGAACATTGTTGGCCATTAATGCCTTCCAAATTTCCTTTCGAGGAACAGAGTCGAAGACCTATTTGAGGTCGGGGAAAGCAAGGTATAGATTCTTGTTTCTCTCCCATGCTTTTTCTATGATTGTACGTAATGCAAAAATATGATCATGCGTTTGTTGTCCTGGGCGAAATGCTGCTTGCTCTTCCTGGAGATCTTCTACAAATGTCCTCAGGTTCTTTTAAAAAATGGAAGTATATAATGTATATACCACCCGTGACAGACACATCACCAGACTCGCTAGCAGAATCCTTCTTGTATATTGGTACTATAATGTTGACTTCCCAATCTTTTGGTATCTGCTTTTCAGAGAGTATCTTTTGTAAAAGGGCCTGTAGGATCTTTCTAAGCTCATTTCTTGCAAACTTTATTAACTCGGGCAATATTATCTCTTCCAGCAGCCTTCCCTATCTTCATCTTTTCAATGGCTGCTTCAACTTCCTTTTCCCATATTACTTTTACATTTTCATCTTCTTCTTGGTCTTGTTCGTTTATACATTCATTCTGCATTTAGAGGATCTCAGTGGTCTCGTCACCAACTATTATAAAATAAAAAGAAGCGTAGATTCTTTGAACAGTATATTGAATTGATAATAATTTTAACATTCGAGCATCAACATGAAGTAATAAGGTTATAAGTAACTGAAGAAAACCTAGCAACAGCTGGAATCTCCTGACCAGGTGTTTTCCAGTGGTTGTCATTGATACATCCAGTGTGGACTGTATATTTTAAGAATATGACAGTCTCATAGAATAAGGTGCAAAAAACATTGCATACAATTACAACAAAATAAGAATAAGTCCTGTTACTATTTTGTTTCTATACTTCACGCCATCCATCTTCACATTTAACTTTTTTTTCTCAGATTTCTCTTGCATCGACGAACCTGGATAACTTGGTAAGCGTGAACCTGGACAACAATACATTAGAATCTATAGCAGAGCTCCTGGTCCTCGATAATCTAAAATACCTGAGCCTTGCCGGGAACCAGATATCCAAGTTCGGCGAAGCGCAGGGCAGCACTGTCTTCAGCAAGCTGGAGGAGCTTCACCTGAACAAGAACAACATCGTCAACTTGGAGCCTTTGAAACTGCACAAGATGCCCAGGCTCAAGACGCTGTTCCTCCAGGACAACAATATCACTTCCCTCAAAGGTAGCGGATATATAAATATATCTTTGCTTTTCTATACAAATCCTAATTTATATCGATATATTTATATAATATAAAATAGAACATTTTGAGAGGAAATTAGTTGATTGGATAATTCTAATGATGGATTGAATTGGTCAGGGAGTGCAGTCAAAGAATAAAGTGAAACTTATTTTAATTGTGCCAACATTTCAGCCCACGATGTAGGCCATCTTCAGGGAAAATAGTGGGTGCCTGGTCTGGGTTGTCTGTCCAGTTGTTAGTTTGACGAGACGCCTCAGACCAGGCACCCACTATTTGAGTTGAAGATGGTCTACATCGTAGGCCGAAACGTTGGCACAATTAAAAAATAAGTTTCATGGGTTTTTTTTTTTACTGCACCCCCCTGACCAATTCAGTCCTTTCGAATAACAAATGTGAACAGGAGAAGAAACATTATATATATATAATGACCGGATGGCTACAGAATACAAATCATAAAGTATTTATCAAGTGTCAAAAATGTAAATAAAAAGTGCGAATCATGACAAGATATTAACTAATTAAAAATAATCAATATATTAATGAAAACAGTTAAATGCATGAGCTAGGATCCAATAATTTCTTTACATAATGTATATCTTCTTAACGAAAAAGATACAAAAACTGTAGTAGGCACGCGATTAAAATTGAACACTTACAGCTATACAAGGTGTTGCAAAAAACGGCATATCTCATAAGGAGGTGAATGTGCCCATGAAACTAAACAAATTTTGCTATGGGATCAACATGAAATGAAATTTTTTGAGACACTGAGACACCTCGCGGCGCCCCTTGAAACTCGGCGCCCGTGTGCCCGCACTAACTAAAATACCAGTACTCAAAACACTGAGCTACCCACTTCTCCACATAAAAAAATGTCCCCATAATCGGTTGAAATAGAAAACATGTGCTTTTTCTGGGACGCTTACTTACCTTTAAAAAATCCAAATACAATATGATTACATACAAGGGCGGATCCAGATTTTTTTCCGGGGGAGGTACAACAGGCAGACGGTCAAAAAAATCAGCAATAACTTAGAAATAAACTTATAGTATTTATAGAAATGTTCCAAAGGTTTATTAAAATATCTAAACAATAGTTACACTCATTTTATTTATGTTATTTTAACAACTATCATCATATGATTTGTACTATAATGGATTCTCCACAGTACACAAAAAACCGTCTGTGAGGGCACGTGCCCCCGTGTCCCCCCCTGGATCCGCCTATGATTACATATTTTCCTAACATCTCCATCAGAGAATATCTGTTCACTAATAAAATATCCATTCCAGGCATAGAGCACCTTGGTTCATTACATCACCTGATTTTGGACAGAAATAAGATAACTTCAATAAACATAAACGACGTGAAGAGGTTTGTAAATTTGAAAGATTTGTACCTGGAGTCTAACCATATTAATAAACTCGACTTTTTGCCTTCGCTTAAAAGAATAACAAGATTATTTATCAAGAATAACCGAATAGAGGTACTTTGTTACGTAACCTAATATAATAGAATGTAACCAAATAGAGATACTTTGTCATGTAATTTATATCCAACCCTAAATAGACTATTTTTTTTTTTTTTGATGGGCTTAAAATTGCACTGCAACCATTTAATGATCTATTAGGCGCCCTGTTGAATGCGATTATTATCTCAGCTTAGCTAAACCCACAAATTTACGTATGCTTGCTGGGTTGATTAATTCGCACTGCCTAGGGTTGGAGACTCTGTCCTGTCCAAAGGTTGGAGACTCTATCCTGACCAAAAGTTGGAGACTCTATCCTGTCCAAAGGTTGGAGACTCTATCCTGTCCAAAGGTTGGAGACTCTATCCTGTCCAAAGGTTGGAGACTCTATCCTGACCAAAGGTTGGAGACTCTATCCTGTACAAAGGTTGGAGACTCTATCCTGACCAAAGGTTGGAGACTCTATCCTGTCCAAAGGTTGGAGACTCTATCCTGTCCAAAGGTTGGAGACTCTATCCTGTCCAAAGGTTGGAGACTCTATCCTGTCCAAAGGTTGGAGACTCTATCCTGACCAAAGGTTGGAGACTCTATCCTGTCCAAAGGTTGGAGACTCTATCCTGTCCAAAGGTTGGAGACTCTATCCTGTCCAAAGGTTGGAGACTCTATCCTGTCCAAAGGTTGGAGACTCTATCCTGTCCAAAGGTTGGAGACTCTATCCTGACCAAAGGTTGGAGACTCTATCCTGTCCAAAGGTTGGAGACTCTATCCTGTCCAAAGGTTGGAGACTCTATCCTGTCCAAAGGTTGGAGACTCTATCCTGACCAAAGGTTGGAGACTCTATCCTGTACAAAGGTTGGAGACTCTATCCTGACCAAAGGTTGGAGACTCTATCCTGTCCAAAGGTTGGAGACTCTATCCTGTCCAAAGGTTGGAGACTCTATCCTGTCCAAAGGTTGGAGACTCTATCCTGTCCAAAGGTTGGAGACTCTATCCTGACCAAAGGTTGGAGACTCTATCCTGTCCAAAGGTTGGAGACTCTATCCTGTCCAAAGGTTGGAGACTCTATCCTGTCCAAAGGTTGGAGACTCTATCCTGTCCAAAGGTTGGAGACTCTATCCTGACCAAAGGTTGGAGACTCTATCCTGACCAAAGGTTGGAGACTCTATCCTGTCCAAAGGTTGGAGACTCTATCCTGTACAAAGGTTGGAGACTCTATCCTGACCAAAGTTTGGAGACTCTATCCTGTCCAAAGGTTGGAGACTCTATCCTGTCCAAAGGTTGGAGACTCTATCCTGTCCAAAGGTTGGAGACTCTATCCTGTACAAAGGTTGGAGACTCTATCCTGACCAAAGGTTGGAGACTCTATCCTGTCCAAAGGTTGGAGACTCTATCCTGTACAAAGGTTGGAGACTCTATCCTGACCAAAGTTTGGAGACTCTATCCTGTCCAAAGGTTGGAGACTCTATCCTGTCCAAAGGTTGGAGACTCTATCCTGTCCAAAGGTTGGAGACTCTATCCTGTCCAAAGGTTGGAGACTCTATCCTGTCCAAAGGTTGGAGACTCTATCCTGACCAAGAGTTGGAGACTCTATCCTGTCCAAAGGTTGGAGACTCTATCCTGTCCAAAGGTTGGAGACTGTATCCTGACCAAAGGTTGGAGACTCTATCCTGACCAAAGGTTGGAGACTCTATCCTGTCCAAAGGTTGGAGACTCTATCCTGGCCAAAGGTTGTAAACCTTAGTTCGGCAAACCTATCACATAGGCAGATAGCATGATAGGGTGTTTCCTCCGCTGTATGACAGAAACGACATGCGGGGACATCCACCAATCCCAGCCTGAACATGTGGGCATTAAGCCTGCAATGCCCCGTGAATGCCGCTGATTGTTTTTAGTGATTCCCTGTCCAGATCCAGGAGAGCTTTACATGGTTTCTCGTTGAAGCTGTCAAGGAAAAGCTTGGAATGTTTTAATCATCTTTGTCTGCGACAGTGCCGGTTTGTTTTCCTAAGGTGGATGTCCTTCATTCTATGCTTAGTGTAGCTGAGACTAGAGAGAGTGCAAGTAATTAGACTATATCTTCTCTAATTATATTTTGTAATGTGATTATTTAATTTCTAATGTTAGTGCTATTTGAATATACATTAAGGACAACTAAATACATTATTATGACATCGAAGAAACAAGTTTCTCTACCTATCTAGAAGAGTTCCTGGTAACTATATTCTTGGTATTCAACTTTAAATTCCTATTCATCGGAATTATTAAATCGTTAACGGCTTAAATAAATATTAATTAAAATTATTCTTGCTGTGGACTTCCTCAGTAGTTCGTAATTGTAACATAATTTTAAAAAATATCATATTATAGCAATAGTAATTTAAATAATCGAATGAATACAAATTTTATAATGAAATACAAAGCAACTAGTTCCTGCGTATTCCGCTAGATAGAGCTGGCGCTTCAATGTGAACTGTGGCTTTTGTGAGTTTGAATGAAACTCATTGAATTCATTGATTTGTTAAAACTGTCATGTCTCAGGAGTACTTTAATGACTTAAAGCATCCTTCAGCTTTGTCTTCTTTCACTTTCCTGAAGGTAACTTTTTAGCATTATTCATCAAATCATGAAACTCTTCTTCTCTTTTTAACCAGAGTTGGCCAATCTGTGGCGTGCCTTGAATATTTTTCTGGCTCACACGATCACACTTATGAAAATATATTTATTTTATAATGGTTTAGTAAAAACATATTTATTAAAAAAAAACATTATTTGTGTAGCCATATATTTAAATATTAACTTTCGAAATCATAAGATAAAATCCTTAAGATTACTATATGCATTGAACAGCATTATAATTATATTACCTATGTTTACAAGTAATAATAATAGTAAACATAATAACAACAAATTATGTCTGAATCTAATATGGGTAAAAATAGTTTTATATTCTCTAAAGCCCAATATTTATTGTGGCTTTATGGCTCAGTGAGCTACAATAGTCTGTCAGTGTTACTTCCATATTCTCTTTATATCCTCAAATACTTTCAATTTATAAATAATATTCATTCTCCGATTGTTGCTGATAATGAATACAAAATTATTATTAAATATTTTAGATTAAATTAAATGTTTTTATTTTAAAGAGAAAAGATATGACCCCGGCCTGGATTCGAACCCGGATCCTCTGTCTCTCTGTGACAGATTAATATGGTATAAATTTTGCGTATCCAGGTTTAATTAGGATAGGGATTTTTAACGAGTACCTGAAATCGTACAGGCTCGGGACCCCCGTTTAACATACCTTCCAAAGGAAGGCATAACCAAGTATTTTGTACTTTAAGCTCCAGAAAGAATATTGAACCAATTAGATGAGGCTAAATGTATGAACCTATTGTCATTACCATTGCTGGTATAGTGTAAAATAAAGTCACCTGTGCTTTGTGACTTGTCAATTTTGTATTCTACATTTTCCGAATCTTCTGGGATGAATAATCATTTAAATATTTTTCACATTTTTAAATTATATATTTTTTTTTATATAATATTTTTAATTTATTGCACTGGTTTATCTAGATTAATTTATTCAATAAAATGAAATAAAAAGTTAAACTTATCAGCATAATAAATTTGTTATATATAACAATAATAAAAATTAAGAACTAACATCAATTCCATTATTTATTTTTTTTTTATTATTAAGGAACTTATTATTTATTTATTTATTTTTTATAGAACATAGATACATTGATATTTTTGAAACATTTGACAAAAATCCGAGAATTCACATTTTCTGGAAATCCAGTCTGTAGAAGATTCGAATCCTACGTCAAAGTGCTTACCTACTTACCCAACATAAATTTTGTCGATGGCTTCCTGATCGAGTCATTCACACCAATAGAATCACAATCCTTGAACTTGCAATAAAAAGATTTAAAAAAGAGAGATTTATAATTTTTTTTTAAATTGCTTTTATCGTTTCTTAAGAGCGATTGGGGTCAATTCATATTTTATTCTTTGTAGTAAACAATGAGGAAAGTTTACGTTAAACGTTAACAGTCTTTTATTGAATTAAAACATTTTCATTATTATACTCATTACTAGGGAATAGTTTCTCTTACCAGTAAGACTTGAAGATGAGGTAAAAATTGCAAGATTTTACATGGGTGAAGTATGGATATTGCGTAGAAGGTAATGAGAACAAAAAGTATGCTGAGTACCAACCTTCTCACACAACTGTCTTGAGACTGATCTTGTTTTCAAACATCGCAGAACTTAATATTGTACATATGTTTTAATTGCAATGTGAGTATTAAATTACTATCTGAATTATTTTTTCCTTTTAACTAGTTTTACTATTGCAAGAATTACATAAACTCAACATCTTCAAGTCGGTATATCGACCTGTGCTCCTGTAAGGTGCCGAAAGTTGGATACTAACGGACAGGCTGGAGAGTAGAATCACGGCTGCAGAAATGAAATTTCTTCGAAGAATCTCAGGAAAAACAAGAAGAGATCGTATCCGCAATGAAACGATCAGGGAGGAACTCAGGATCGTGGCAATGAAGGAGATGCTCGAGGCCCGCCAATTAAAATGGTTTGGGCATGTTCTGAGGATGGAGGACTACAGGGAACCATTGAAGACGATGGACTACATCCCTGAAGGAAGAAGACCACGAGGTAGCCCTAGAATGTCCTATCTGGAATACGTCGAACGTTTGTGCAGGAAAAGAGGCAAAAATATCCGCCAGGCGAGGAACCTAGCTAGGAATAGGGAAGAGTGGCAATCCTGGTTAAACGTTCCCCTACGCTGAAAGGCACCATAAGGGTGCTGGGAAAGAAGAAGAAGAAGAATTACATAAAACAACAATATCTGGCTTTTGATTAATGTCATGAAATATTCATTTCAAATTTTAAAAAATAACCATCAATACTCGACAAGCCATGTGAGGAGGAGGTGTAAATTTGATAATAAACTATTATTATTTTTTATCGTTAACAAAATAAAGAATAAATAATAAATAATAAAGCTAAAGTAAATTTAGAAAAAGTCCAGGATTTAAACTATTCAGTTGATAAAAGACCCTTACATTCTGCTTACCAGCATCCCTCAATTACTTAACTTAACTAAAGAATAAGAAATCTAGAAATTCTTGATAACTAAAAAATACATATCCAAAAAAAACAATCTTTTATTGATAACATATTTACATTAGCCTAACACAAAAATATTTACACTGTACACGGCGTATTAAGTTTTAAAGCTACAAACATTTAACAATAACTAGGTTAAATGAAAAATGCATTGCTTATTTAAAGACAAAAAGTATTTCATTAAATGAACAACAAAAAACGTAGAAAGTGAATAATTGCAAAACTTAATTTTATTTTTAAAAAGGTTTTGGTTGGTTACTGCATCATACCATAATTCAACGTGTATATTTTAAAATACTATTAGAGAACTAAATTTAGTCATATGGCCTATTTCTTTTATTTGTTAATAGGAAATGCATATTAGTCAACATTATATCAAAACTATATCAACTAGAGGAAATAAAATAATTACTATCAAATACTACATTAATGACGACCTATCTAGAACAACTTAATCATCATGACTAAAAAAAGAATATAAATATAAATATATATAAGGATGTAAAAAGTTATTTTAAAATTATTAGTTTGTTGCCTTTTTTGCATTCTGTTCACCATCACTATCACTATCTGATGAAGAAGATGAGGAACCCTTGGCGTTTGACGGTTTCTAAAATTAAAAAAGAAAAAGAAAATAACACAATTATAAATAACAAAACAATATAAATATATGTATTTCAATTATTATTAGATTTTTTTAAAATTATTATGAAAAAATTTTTCTGTGATTTGGTTCCCTGCAGAAAAGTGAGTTAATCCATCAGAAATGACTCAAAGAATAATTGAAAATTTCCAGAAACATCAGTAACGATGTTTATCAGCTAACTAGAAAAATTTGGGTGAGGTAATTTGTAAAATCCATAGAGATAAAACTAATTTATATGTATTTTTTAGAAATGAAACCATTTTTTTTTTTAAATACTTTGGTTTGTTTTACATCTACAGCCCTGGTGAATTAGTAGTTAAGTCTATATTTCTTCAAAATGAGTTTCTTGTACTTAAGTAAGCAGAATCGAGTTATTTTCATATTGAATAAGGGGCTAAGTAAGGCGTTTGCTTGAAAAGGAGTCAATGGTTATATTACTACTCCATTTAAAACCCAAAACTACGAGAATGATACAATTTTGATTATCTGAAAGCAGTTAACTCTCTCTGGATAAAATCCGACTTAACCACTTATTCATCGGGACTGTAGATATATTATATGAAGAATATTTTAAATGAAACGAATAACATATAACAATTAAATGCAAGGAATAGAATGCATCATATTCCCAACAATTATGTTTGAGCAAGAATCTACAGCACATTTTAATTTTTTTTTACTATAATTAATGCAACATTCATACCCTAAAGTTTATGTTTGTTATATAAATAATATTACAAATTGTGATCAGGTATTGATAGAACATATGTTGATATAAAATAAATAGAGAAGTTGCAAGAGGTTAAAAATAAAGAGTGTGCTTAAACTTAAAATTGTGTTGTTAAATTATTATTCTTAAAATATTGTATAAGCCCTATTTTTTATTTCACTTAAACATACATAAAATACTTATCACAATAAAAAAAATAATTGTATAATAAAACATCTCAACTCTAATATTCCAAAATGAGGCGTTTATTCCAGAAAATACCAACTGTGTTATTTAAAGAATTCTCTTAATTATGGCCGCTCAGTTTGGCATAATTAATGATTTGTATGTTCATGTTAAGTATATTTGTATTTAATTATTTAGTGATTTTTATTATTTTTAATCTCATTAAAAATAAATTAATTGCTAATTAATTTATTCATTTGTTTTTATAATAGTGAAGTAGCCGAATTCAACAAAAATTTTTGTTTTTATAATACCGAAGTAGAAACCGATGTTACGGAAACAGCTGAATCACGTCTTTTGTTTTTTAGCAAAAGTCGCTAGTCACTTAATTGTTGTCTCAGAAAGCGACCCGTACGATTTATGGTGCACCTTACACCAATCACCATTATTATTTCTGGAGTGTGGCCATTGCTGTCCATACTTACTTTTCGGTAGTGCGGTCAGTGGGGTCCATCTTTCATAATTCGCGAGTGTGACCCTTAGGGTGCCCCGACCTGTACGGCCAACATTTGAATCATTATTACTGTCGACTTAGCTAAAATTCATTTGATTATCTCCATGAAAACAGATATTTTTATGATTCGGCATCTGGAGATTCATCGGGATTGTCTACTAAAGGCAGCCGAGATCTCAATTTATTACAAGGAACACCAGATCCTCCATTACATCATTCAAATCATTACCCAGGGTATTTAGACACTTATTGACTATTTAAAATTTCTCAGAAGTCTAGACCTATGTTAGGGATCTTTAGGACTCAAGCACAATGGGCCTTTTTAGGCCGAAGTGCATAGTAATAAGGGTCATACATAAATAATAATAATAATAATAGACACTTATTTATATTCATTGTGCAATTAAATAATCACATATGAGCTCATTTAAAATGTATTATGTATTTTGTTTTATATTCAGACTATTGTGATTAATTATTTATTTATCATTTTTATTTTAATCAATTTAAATTAATTATATCTGTAAACAAACCGCAAAGGTTTAATTTTTTGTTTATTCTTAAAGTGTTGATTTTAGGAAACTTAATAATTTTGTTAAATATATTTTGATTTAATTTATTGTATTTTGTAACCCTAAGTAATTTTATTTATCTATTCATTTATCAATATAAGAGTTTAAAAAAAAAAAAAGCATTTGGGATTATATCTGACTTTCCTTTTATTTATTTTTTTAGTTAAACATTCAAATATAATTTAAATATATAAAATATCAGTTAATTTTCTGCAATTAATATTAATTGTTCAGATCAAGGCAGCAGCCTACCAGAGTTTAGTACTGCAGGAAAAGGTTGTCCAAGGGTGCAGTCACTGCTATCGTTAATTAAGGTGCCCTATCACCCCTAAAGAGTAATATATACAAAAATTAAATATTATTTGACTAAATTATATTACCACGGGTATAGTGTATTTAAATTCCTTTTCTTTGATACGGAATAGATTCTTGACTCTAAATAGTGTCACTCTGGAAATTTTATCGATTGTACAATCCTTGATTCCACTTTCCAGAAGCTTTTCACATTCATTGATATTTTCTGATGAAACTGAAAATGAAAATAATTAAACAATTTTCAAAATATAAAACTCAATTTAAAAAAAAATATATATAATGTTGATTGATTGATTCAAATACTTAACATACTCAATTTATTGTGTGTCGAAATAAAACGACATAAAATAAATTATAAATAAAACGACAAAAAATAAAAGACATCCTTAAGTTTTTCAGCCTGCCATCCTTTCTTTTTTTCCACCCTTACCTTCTTTTCAGTTGTATGTTGAACGTCTTGGTGGTGAGGTGCTGTCTCATGTTTGGAGCCTGTTTGGGCTGTTGATTGTTGGGATGTATTGCACCTTTTTCTTCGAGATGTGATTCACATAACCTTTTTTTGTTTTTGTGTCTTGATAATGCCTGAATAGGCGAAACGTCGACTGGTAAGTGTGTGTATTACTAGATTTGAAACATTAGGCTTTGCATTGTGGTTTTTCCCAATTGCATTATAATAAATAATAGTGTTTCTTTTTGAGTTGTTGGCTCTATTTTATTGATAATTTTGAATGTTTTAACCAATGCCAAAATCAATTAAATTATCTAATATTGCTTTTTCTGCACGATGAGTGCCAAACTCACAATATAGTATTTAATTCAAAATATTTTTACTCCCATCATTATTTTCAAGTCAAATGGATGAGAGGCTGTTATCACGAGTTTTTTTTTTTATCTTTAGTTAAACCATTAAATCTACATCCTCAGACATAGTGCTTAATAAAGTATTGGATTTCTTAGCCAAATAATATGACAAATAGAAAACTTTAAAGTCGTTTCCCCCAAAACTACCAATTTTTAATAAGGAGACTCCACGTACAAAGAACAATATAATAATTTATTTAATATATAAGTCTTCAAGAAAAAAAATAAAATCGGCTTCCAGTCAAATTCTTTTATTGTTTTATATGATAAAACGTTTCGACACTATGGTGTCATTTTCAATCATTTATTCCTCTGCATTCCTCAACTGGAAAGTCAATCTTTTTTAAAAATCATTTTTAAGGAGGTCTTTTGTCCTCCATAGTCAAACTTATATTCCATTACATAAAAAACCAAACCCTGATCCTTCTACAAGGATAAAACACTAAAACACCTCCTTAAAAATGATTTTTAAAAAAGATTGACTTTCCAGTTGAGGAATGCAGAGGAATAAATGATTGAAAATGACACCATAGTGTCGAAACGTTTTATCATATAAAACAATAAAAGAATTTGACTGGAAGCCGATTTTATTTTTTTTCTTGAAGATGAAATTCAAATAAATCCAGTTTTGAAAAAAAGAAAAAATTATAAGAATTAATATATAAGTAGTTAATACAAAATTTTTATAGCTTTGAGAAAATATGGCCTGAAATCGTAGCGACCTCCTTTTTTTCATCTCACCCGTCCGGAGCTGCTACCTATTGGGGTAGACTTTAAAGCCTACTATCTTTCATTTTCATTCATTTTCTGGTGAACTATAGTTACATGTGGATAGTTACCTTTCCTCAGTTTACTTTACATTTTGCTTGCAAGAAGTAGCCAAAATTTTCCTAACCTTAACTTTTTTTCTTTTTGTTTGCGGCCCAGCTGTAAGTATCCTTTGTTAATTAGTGAATTTTATTAAATATGACTTTTTTGTTTTGTTTTTCTTAAGATTAATTGTTCCTTGATCAACTTTTAGTTGGTGTAATGCTATGCTATGCTATGTTATGTTGGCAAAGTAATATAACTTTGTTTCTACAGACTTTTTTTTTTTTTATTTCTTCATTTGGATCTTAGCCTAAAGCCTACAGACATCGTTGCATCGTTATTAATATGAACAAATCCTTAAAATTAGTTTTAAAGACAGTTCTAATACAACAATAAGATAAACAAAAAAAGCAAAAGGAAAAACTTAAAAATTAAAATTTGAGATAAATACTCACCTGCAATGTCAATTGCAGCGCTGTAAATTACTCCCAACCCATCAATTTGGAACTTGTGGCTTTTGTACGTTTCCAGTAAATCCATGACCATGGGAAGATCTCCGGTTTTACGAACGTATTTCAAAATCGGTCGAAAGAGAAGTTTGTCGAGGGATTTTAGATGAGACCAAGCCTCAGTTGCTTTCTCAGTATTTCTTGTAATAAAGTAATGAGACCAGAGAACATTTGTAGGTTCCAAGATTCCTTTTTCTCTGTACAACTTAGCAATTTCTTCAACTAAAAAAAATAAAAATAATAAATCAACAATTATTATTGTTACGGTCACAGACAGGAAGACGGAAGCAAGGGATTAGCGGCTTAAATCTGTCGGCGGAAGAAGTTAAAATAGGATTAGGACCTTCTCGATCGGCTCCTTTTGTCGGAAGTGATTAAGAATGTTCTAGACATTCCCGGAACAGCTTCCCCTACTTCCGTGTTCTAGAATGTTCGGACTTGCCTATTTAAACACCTCCTTCGCCTCGAGCAGTCAGGCTTAGAGTAGACCAGGCACTGTGAAGATCTGTGATAAGTGAGTGTCAGTGTGATAAACTAGTCAGTGTTGAACCGGCCAGTATAATAAGTGTGACAGTCTCGCAAGTGTAATAAACTGTTTCTGTTTCTTACTGTGTGTCAGTTTGTCATACTTGGAGAATCTTACGGTCGGTGAACTAGTGAACTGTAAGTGTTAATTATTAGTTATAAATTGTAGTGTAGTTTAATAATATTTATACAAATTTATGTAAATAGTTAAGTCATTTAGAATTAGTAATATCTTATATTATTGTAATAATTAAATAGGCCTAGGTTATAATAAATATTTAGAATATTGTTATTATAAATTTATATTAGTCTAATAATTTACTTATAATTAATCCTTTTTTATCATTTTGTTAATAAACTTTAGTATCTTTAATTAAGGAATTTTTTAATTCATTTTAATAACCAGTAGCCCATAACATTATTGAATTTTATTTAACATGGAAAAGCAGGGATTTAAATGAGGATAGCATAACAAATGATAGGAGGTATTGAGTTCAACACTGTAGTGGAGTTGGCGAGAAAGGAATGCTCGAATGTTTTGGTCCTGTGGAATCGAGTATTGAGATCGGAAAGGCGAGATCTTGTTGTATGGTGCTGGACTGAGGATTTGAATCGGAGGAGATTGTAAATATATGGCGGGTGTTGAAAATTACTGGATCGGTATAAGAATGAACTGAGGAAATATTGCCTAATATTGGGAAGGAACAGCCATCCTATCATAAAGCTATAACATATAATATTTCTTATTTTTTACAAAACTGAAATTTAATATTTTGTTTTTTGAGTTACAATATGTTTAAAAATGTTTTATAACTTTCCAAATTTTAACATTAGTAAAGTGATCTGCATTTTTTTTTAATTAAAAAAATTTTTATCTAATTTTTTTTACAAAATCAGATTGATAGAATATGAAACAAATATATTATAAATAAATGGAACGATGAAACATAAGAAGGATAACAACACGTTGAATGCCAAGGCAATTTTCAGAAATCTGGCTTGAAATGACAATTTGATTTAATCACATTAAAAACTCTAATTCTAGTGCATCGAGTTTAAACGTAGCTGCACAAAAATGGCAAGTAAACACAGGACGAGATAACTCGTAGTTGATGTCCTAGAAAAGAAAGCAATCTACGAGTTATCTCGTAGTTGGCAGTCAACGTGTTAAAAAAAAAAGTTATACTATGAACCTTACAGAATCCTCTATGAACAGGTACTTATATAAAATTTTATAAATAATAATTTTTAAAAAATTGCTTACACTTAGTTAGTAGGTCAGGAGAATCCAAAATTGAGAATATTCCTCCCCGAGGGAACTCATCTTGCAATGTTTTTAAGTCTTCCGCTGAATTGGCTGCTTTTATTTTTGATTCCATTTCAGCTAAAAATTCATCGGCTTTTCCAGCTTCAGTCATGCAGTGAGCGATTCGATTAGTAAATGAAGTCATCTTTCTAAGATCCTAAAATTTTCGATATAATCAAAAATATGTCATTTGCATATTTCATATCATTATTTTATTTTATAATAATAACTCAGGTATTAAAATATTTATAGCAATACTTCAAATACTATTTCCCTTTAAATATGTTCCACTGTTTATGAATAATAAAAATTTATGATCTCACATAAGACAATTATATTAATAAAATTACAACAAATTTCATTAAGTGAATAACAAAAAAAATTGTGATGCTTTGGCTTTTTTTTTTTTTTTTTGCATATTCAAAATAAAGTTTGATAATTATCAGAAATGTGTATACTTCAGTAATCATTTCATCTGGAAAGGAGCGTTTCAACAAGCGTATGACATTTATACTTCGAAAGGTTAGTTGAAACTTTTATTTCTTGATGAAATCATTATCGAAATCTACTCATTACCCATAATTACATACTCCTTCCCAAACTAAAGCTCACGATAACTTTTATTTTTGGAAATTATTAAAAATGAAACGAATAAACAGTTGAAACTTGTAACTCAACTCAAAGCGAAAAACCTGTAGAATAGATAGCAATTGTTTTTATAAGAAAGTACAGAAATAGGTGCTTGTGTATTAGCCAGCCTCCATCCGTCCTTATCTCATGTAACCTCCTCTTATCATTCACCTCATTTGAGTAATTTGTTACATGTTTTTGTCTAGTTCATTTTGTTATTGTCTACTTAAATTTCTGTATTGTTTATTAAATTAAATTTTCTTTTTATCATATTCCTTCTGTTATTTTCTAGTTAAAATGAACAGAATAACAATTTGGGAATAGCTGTCTTGTGAAATCATGTGAAAAAGATCATCGAATGGATTTTGACAATAGAAATGACAATAGAAATTGGAGATGTTTGCGTCCAAACTGTTGGGAAAACATTTACATAAGAAGAGCAACTTGGCTAGGGGGTTTAGAATTATCATTTAATTATTCCATTTTGTGCATTTCAATTTCCATTAATATGAATAAGGAGGTAGGTGTTATCAGTATCAGAATAATCACTTATTCAGGTTATACAAAATGGCAGATAACAGTCCCGAAGACTTGCTAATACGCAAGTACCCTTAACATAATAAACCTATTTAATGTTACCTTATCAAGTCTGTTTCCAAGATTATTCAAAGAATCAATGTCGCCTACTATAGCGAGTTGGTTTATCAGATGGCTCAAAGTTCTGACAGTTATTTTTTGATCATTATCTATCCAGTCTAATAATATTTTGGTCGCTTCGCCGAGG
This sequence comes from Arma custos, assembly GCA_037127475.1. NCBI lineage: Eukaryota > Metazoa > Arthropoda > Insecta > Hemiptera > Pentatomidae > Arma > Arma custos. The sequence goes on along the minus strand of CM073762.1, from coordinate 12,905,271 downwards.
CGCCCGTTGCTGCTCAATAGCGAAATCAATTTCGACCTGTCTCCTTTTGAAAGTTCATTACCATTTATACTAGAACAAAATCAAAACATAAAATGAAAAATATAGAAATAAGGAATGAAAGGGGTACAAATTTGATATTGGGGAGATGGGGTGTATCCATGTGTCAGGAACTCAGTACTACACTGAAATTTGATATTATTTCAATAAACCCACAGATAATAAATAGTGAATAGATAACTACTTCCTAACAGTGGGCCAGCTGGAAAATGTTTAAAAAAAAAATGGAAGAAAAGTCTGGAGAAGTTGTAGTAATAAAACGAAGGTCATTTGAAAAATCAGTGCAGAAAAGAAAACCACTTAATTTTTTTGGGATAAACCTTTTTTTTATTTTTCAACATTGTCTCCTTTTATACACTTCGTCCAATGCTGCTCAAGTTTGTTGATTCCTTCTGAGTAATAGGATTTCTCTAGGCCTGTAAGGTAGCGATTTGTTCTTGCAATCTTCTGAATAAAATCTTTTTTCCACATTTTATCATTTTATAATCTAATCTTTTTTACACAACAGGCATTTCTTCATATTGGGGAACAAATAATAGTCCGAAGGAGCCAAATCAGGAGAATAGGGAGGGGGGGGGATTTGAAACAAGTTGGAATCCTATTTCCATCAGTTTTAAGGCCACGACTGCTGAGATGTGAGCCCAAGCGTTGTTACGATGGAATAGGAGTTATCGGGGACGCTTTTCTAACAGCTCAATATTCAAACGATCCAATAACAATGAAAAATAGGCACCTGTAATAGTTTTATTCTTTTATGGATAGTCGATGAGGATTATTTCTGGCGAATCCCAAAAGATAATCATCATAACCTTCCAGGTCAAAGGTAACCTTTTTAGGTGCGGATTCTGCCTTGTCAAATCATTGTTTAGATTGTTGACACTGTAGAAGAGTAGTGTGTATCTGTGTTTCATCCACACTGATGAAACATCGCTTAAACTTATTCAGATCCTAAGATAGCTGTAACACCTCACATGAATGCCTAACAGAAAGAAATAGACCGATCTGGCTGAAACTTTGAGTGTGTGTTCTTCCAATAGATACCACTAACTGAAAACAATCTTAATACGCATCTCCTTCATTCTCCCTCACTTTCCACAAACACTTCAAATGACACGTAGAGAATTATGATAACTAGAAACAATATATAATCACTATTAATATATAATAATATACTATATAGTAATATTACTTTTTTAAACAGTTAATAGCCTCATCAGCATCCTTTGAATTGATAGCCGCACGATAAGCTTTCAAATTTAACTTTGTACTAGGAATAACTTGTCTCTTTTCCTTTTCAACAACTGGAAGATAAAGAGAAAAAAATAAATTATAGTCTTAAAAAAAAAAAACAGTACTAAAATAAATCTATAAGGACAGAAATTAAGCACTAAATTTAAAAATACCTTGCACGGATGGAACTGTGAATGGTACTGGTCTGTTGTGTTTTTTCAGGAGGTTCCCGAGTTTAGCTAAGAATGTATCACTAGGTTGTACGTCTTCGTCTTGCATTTGTGTCCATAATCCTAATGCTTTGTCTACCTCATCAGCCTTACCTGAAACCATAACGTACAATAGAATATTTTAATAATTAACAATATAGTTAACAATGCAAGGTGCGAAAATAAAACAACATGTATTTTTTAATAACTTGGGCTTGATATTTCCATTTATTATTGTCAATAATGAACTTTGTAAACGACAAAGAGAAGAAACACGTTAACTCTGAACATTTAAGAATTTTCATTTCAAGAAGCGTAAATCCCAAAATCAAATGAAAAGAAAACTTCAGAACTCTCTAGTATTTGGTACTAATTTTCCTTTCAAAACAACCCAGTATAAAATATTTCAGAATCATTATATCAAAACCTAAAATAAAAATATATAACTTTTTGTATAAATAATAATTTTTAAACAATTAATCATAGTGTAACAATTGCTAGGTTTTCTCAAATGGAGGTCTTATTTTATTTCAATAATAAATAATACACAAATCTTTGCTAAAGATAATAACTAAATGTTTTTTATAGCATTTAAAATAAGTAAATTTCACAAGAGGACTTCTCTAAAAATTTAAATCATATTTAAATATTCAAAATACTACAGTGTTTGTTTAAGGTAAGTATTATGCTACTATGGCTAGTTGGTTGATGCTATAGTATGAACCATAAATTTTGCCTTTCCAGGTATAATTAGGATAGGAATCTTTAACGAGCACCCGACACTGCACAAGTCCGTCACCGCAATTTTATGTCCCCTCCATCAGGGACGTTTTACTCCCTATAAATAAAAAACCCTTAGACCACCTGGCGGGCTACAAGTTGCGACCGGAGAAAGATTAAATTTATCGATGTTAAAGGAATTTTTGTTGGGCATAATTTTTGATTTATATGAATTGCTGAAGAACCATCACTCACGCTATGTGGGCAACGACTGTTGTAATACCTGGTGCTTTTAATGAGAAATAACTTTTGAGATAAAAGGCTAAGCAGAATCTAATGTTTTATATAATAAAATAAATATATCTCAACATAAAAAATTTAAAAAAAACTAACAATAAGTAGAGAGAAGATAGTAATAAATGTCGGCTCTATCTATGTGCTGCAGATCTTTCGTCACCTCGACCAGGTTTTCAAGATGAGTGACATGGCCTTCGCTATCGTACCTCTCGCAAGCCGAGTTCAGACGATTTGTTCTGTTCCTTAGTCCAGGTGTCTGTAAACAAAAAAAAATGATCAGTTATAATCAAGTTTTCTTAATGGATCATTTTTAGTTTTATGAGTAATTAAATCGTGAAAAAAAAAATTTCTTGATAAATTTTAATTGTTATACTATTTTCAACATTGCTTTAAAGTTTTGTGGTTCAATTCGGTCATCGGGAACATACCACAATCTAATAATAAGTGGTCATAAAAAAAAAAAAAATTAATTTTAAATTTTTGTAAAGACAAAATGCCCTCCTCAGACATTTACCAGTCTCTGTCAAGAACCCGTTCATTACTAAGCTCAGCAACTTTACAAGCCCATCTTAATATTTTTGACGCTATTACTTCAATAATAATAGGTCCATTAATTAGTCAGGTCCATGCTCCGCAATTCCACATTGTGTAATCTTCTAAATTCTAAATGTTGATAGTGTTATAAATTATGATTTTTAGATTTCAGAACAATAGACAGTTTTAGAGCTTAGCAGTGTCAAAACCGAGCAATAACAAGAATACACTGCCTTTGTTTCCTTTTGAATTTTGTTTTTTCTAGTTACCATAGAGCTTAATACTAAAACTTCTCAATGTGTTCAAACTTATTTCCTTCTACAAAATAACCGAAATTTCCTCCTTTTCTGTTACTAACTATAAACTTACTAACTTAAAGATTGTTTAATGTTATATAATTACAGCATTAAAATCGTTTCAAACCTCAAGTATTTTCCTCGCTTGCCTTATTCTTCCACATTCGACAAAGGACAGAACAAGATCGTAAAGGCTGTTGATTTCGCCATGAATCTGCGTCGAGAGGTCGGTTAGCTTCTGCAAAGCGATAGGGTCCTCCTTTTCTATGAGCCTGCAGGAGATTTCATTTTTCCAAGGAGTAGCTCTGTATTTGACACAGCATTCTTCAAAAACATTCAGTGCAGAATCCACATCATCCCTTAAAGATAAAACATGGAAATTATTTCAAGCTTAATTACATTAAACATAGACCAGTCAATAAATATTCAAAATGTGGGTGTAGTCAGAAATGATAAAACTCTTTGCCTAGTTTAAAAAGTAATTTATAAGAAAAAATAAAGATCTAGGACCAGAGTCAGAAAGGGAAGTGAGGGAAGAGAAAGAAATGTTTTTTCTTTTTATTATATCATGATATAATAAATTATATAATGATATCAGAACTAAATGTGTTATTTAACACTAGAACTACGAACCGATCAAAATGACTGGTTGCATTATTAATTTATAACATTTCCTCTTTAAGACTATTTAATCTTAAGTGTTATAACTAAATATACGAACCGGTCATAAAAATATTATTAATACATGTGTATACCCGCAATTTTTATACATCTATAATTCTGGGAAATTCCCGGAATTAAAAAATTCTACATTTTCAATTTATTATGTGTATATTTGTGTATATGACCGGTGATCCTCACACAGAATTCTTTTTTGTTGAAATATCTTAACCCAAACCTTCTCCTGTATGTCGTAGTATATCACCCTCCTTTGGTCCCTCTTGATCCTATCTTTGAATCCACCCCTTTACAACTACATTCCTCTCTATAACCATATCATAATTTCCGGTGATTTTAAAACCAATCTCCTTGCCCAATCCAACGATCAAATATACCTTGAAAAACTCTTTTACTCTCTACATCTTTCCATTGTTCTATTTTCTCCCACCCATCACACCTTCCTATCCAACGCCTGGCTAGACTTGTTTGTCATTGATTTACGGTAGATCCTCCTTTCTTCCTCCCAATTACCTGTTCCATTTCTCTCCTCTCATGATTCTATCCAAATTTCATACAATATCCAAACTCCAGTTACACCACCTAAAACCATAAACTTCCGCAAGCTAGATGTTCTCACTCCAGAGAACATCTCATCCTCTCTTGAAACCATGGATTGGAAAGAGATTTATTCTTGTGGCACTACTGATTCCATGGTTGACATACTTACTTCCAATCTCAAATATATCCTTGACATCCATGCCCCGCTGAAAATCTCAACCTTCCGTCACAAGCCTGCTCTCTGGATGTGACAAAAAATTAAAGATCTTCAAAGGAAGCATGATGCGGCCCACACAAGGCTAATCCTCTAACCCTGTTTCACTCAAAGACTACCGTCCAATCTCAATTCTCTCCAACCTTTCCAAACCTCTAGAAAGAATAGTCCAGTCACAAATGTCAAATTTCCCCAAACAATCCAACCTCCTTGATCCACTTCAATCAGGTTTCCATCCCGGTTTCTCCACACAATCTGCACTTACCAAAATCAGCAATGAAATACATACTTCTAAGGACGACAAAAAACTAACGGTGCTTATCCTTCTTGACTTTCCTAAAAGCTTTTGATTCCTTGGACCATTCTATCCTTTTCAGTAAACTCAAATCATTGTCCTTTTCTAACAGTTCTATTCGATGGTTCCAACCCTTTTCCTCTCTGATAGATCTCAAGCAGTTTCCAAACCTAATCATTCCCTTTCCACTTTCCTCACTCTTGCTTCAGGTGTGAAACAAGGTTTAATCATCTCTCCTCTTCTGTTCAACTGCGATATCAATGATCTTCCTAAATCTGTTCACCACTGTTCCCACCATCTACATGCTGACGACATCCAAATCTATTTGTCCTTTCCTCCTTCTGAGCTATTAATTGTGTATTTTATTTATAGGAAGACCTAGATAGAATCAGTGCCCGCTCCACCGCAGTGTGGAACTCAATCCCTCCTAATATCTGTCATAGTCCCTTATATCGTCATTTAAATCCTTGCTTTTCCAACATCTCCTAGCTGCCCAAAAAGATGCTCTCTAAGCAGGTTAGTCATTTTGCTTGGAATGTAATTTATTGAATAATTCATTGTGTTATTTAGTTCTTTTTTTTTAAATTTATTTATTGATATTTACAACTAAATAATACAACAAGTAAATAGGATGAGTGATACATAATGACATGATCAAGACAAGTAGAGAAACTACCCACTGGTAATACTCAAATCAAAGTTCAACTAAGAAGGTCACGTGGCCATCTTCATTTAGTTCTTTTAATTTTGTTTTTTAAGAAGATGTACATCATGTAAAGAAATTATAGCATGCTATCTCATGAATTTGACAAAAGTTATGGATTTATCTATTCTCTTTAATATATCTTGTCAAGAATTGTACTGTTTATTTACTTATTATTATTTTTTGTTTAAATATTTCTTTTTAAATTGTTTTCTGTCACTTTTTACATGCTTTATGATTTGTAACATTTAGCCTTTTGACCAGATAAATATTATGTTTCTTTTTCTGTTCATATTTGTTATTCTAAAGAGACTTAGTCCCAGAATAAAGTTACTTTCCTATTCTATTCTATTCTATATGTAATATATAAAATTTCAATTTAGTATTCTTGTTCCTGCCCATAATGGGTAAAATGCTTGAAAAACTCATTCTGAAACGTCTACATCCTATAATAGAATCCAACCAAATAATCCCAGATCACCAATTTGGTTTCAGAACATCGCACTCCACAATCCAGCAATGCCATCGAGTGGTGGACGTTGTCTCATCTGCATTAGAGCGCAGAATGTACTGCACGGGAGCTTTTCTCGATGTAGAGCAGGCTTTTGATCGAGTCTGGTATCCGGGACTGTTGTACAAACTCCGTAAATTCTTACCTTCTACTTACTTCCTTATTATCAGTTCCTACCCCAGTAATAGAACCTTTAAAGTAAACCATAATTTTTCCTACTCTTGCCTCTTTACCCAGTTAGCTGGTGTTCCTCAAGGTTGTATCCTGGGTCCCATCCTATACACAATATATACAGCTGACATCCCAACCCATCCAAGCACTGTCCTCACTACGTACGCTGATGACACATGTGTGTTATCAGTAAACGATCCATTTGTTGCATCCCAATATCTTCAATCCCATATCTCAAACCTTCAAGAATGGTGTCAAAATTGGAGAATTAAAATAAATCCTAACAAATCCCACCAAATTACCTTCACTCTTCGTCGTAAACCTACGAATTCCTGCCCTACTGTATCCTTTAATAACATTCCACTGATCCCTGCCGAACAGATATGTTACCTAGGACTCCATCTGGACAAACGTCTCACTTGGAATCCTCATACAAGACTGAAAAGACAAGAAACTGCTCGACGATTTCGCCTACTTCAACATTTACTGGACAAACGTTCAAAGCTACCAATTAATTACAAAAGACTCATTTACATGACAGTTATCAGACCTATTTGGACATACGGAGTTGAGCTTTGGGGCTCTACTAAACCATCCAATTCATCTCGCATCCAATCCTTACAATCCAAAATCCTTCGTAAAATCCTCAATGCTCCTTATTATGTCACAAACAAACTCATCCATCATGATCTTAATATGCCATATGTTGCTGATTTGGCCCAAACTAGATACCTATCCTTCCATGAAAAGCTCCATACACACTTGAATCCGCTAGTCTCTCGACTTGCTTCCTATAATATTCCTGATAACCCTCCGAGGCGTCTGAAAAGAAGATGGCCTCGAGACCTTCTACTATAAAACTTCATTGGAGTGCTATCAATGGATAGTTTCTCCACAAGTGATTTTTTTGTTCATACAGCCAATTTACTTGATGTAATGTTATTACAGTTGTAAATATCAATAAAAAAAAAAAAAAAGTATTCTTGTAAAGTTGCAAGTTGCAACATGCACTATTCTTAATCCTATGTTGACACTACTCTTTTTGTTATTTAATTACAATATTTGAATGAAATATATTTTATTTTATTTAAAATTAAATTATCTTATGAATTTATAGTTTTATTTCTTGAATTCAACTATTTTGTTTAATTAAACAAACAAACCAGTCATTTTGACCGGTTGGTAGAAATCGGTATATGGTAAATCTTTGTACTTCTAGTGTTAAAACGTTAAAAGAGCATATAAGTTCCTATCAGAATGTTTCTATTATTTTATTTATAGAATTTGTTATATTATAATAAACATAAGCTCTTTGAATTAACACATTTTTTCCTACATAATGTGGGCAGTCAAAGATTATAAAAATGTATGTAAAGGGAAGATATTCATTTGATATTTTATTCAGTAATCATTGAACATCAGATTCTGCAATCTCTTGGATACTCTAGGAACTAAAAAAACTGGAATTTTTACTCGAATGGTAACTTTTTTTTTTAATTTTAAACTTTTTTGCTATTTCGAGTGAGTGAATTTTAGCCAGACCTTAAAAGAGACCTTATAAGAGTATACGGAAATTACCAACCAAAGGAACATGGAATAGTAAATTTAGCCCACATCGATATTGGAAAACCCAACATGTATCCACCTATTACCCTTGCCATCACAATTGTAAATAAGTTCAAGACTTGATTTTTTAAATTGAATTACTTAATTTTTATGTAAGCAACATAATTGAAAAAAAATTTACATACAATTATCTCTAAACTAATAAAAATAACCAACAATAAAAAAATCTCGCAGTCACGTAATTTCCTTCTATAACTCTTATTGACTGACCAATTACGATATTAAGGTGATACAGTTTTTTTTTTTATTTATTTGTTATTTTTAAATACCTTAAAAGATGAACTTTTATCAATGGGCCAAGCAACATATTGTTAGGTATGATAAAATTTTTTTCCAAGAGGATATCAAACATTTTCCGTTGATTTTCAACATCCTTGTTCTCAGCAAAAATATTGAGAACTCTCCAACCAAAAGTGTTATATTGCGATTTTTCTGATATAGGATCGGCATCAAGTGGCTTCCTCTTTGAAATAATGTCCATAGCTTCTGTAATGGTAACAAATAAAATTATAAACATTAATAGATTACAATGTTATAATAAGTAGTATTAACCTAATTAATTAAAAAATTTGGGCTATTATATACTAAATAAACTGTTAAATAAATATTCTATAGAATTATAGAATGTTTTTATAATTCCTAAACATTTAGTTGTTTTTAATTAGAATGTTAGGAGAGGTCAATGCAAGCAATTTTTCATGAACACCTAAAATGTTCTTTAGGTAATATAGCATTTCAGATAATCGAGAAATGACAAAAATGGCATTTCACAATCAGATGTTACACAATTTTAAATCATCAGTTCCACAAAAACAAAGAACCAATTTAATGAAAAATCTAGATTGTTATTTATGTTATTATATAAATATTACATACTGAATCAGAGTTCTGTATCGCATTTTGAAATAATTTTTTAACAAAACCTAAAACTCAAATAAAGCACTACTTCCACTGATCATGCAGATAAAAAAGAAAAACAATAGATTTACATAGATTGCCTTGAGATATGCAAAAAACCGTAACTGACGGACTTGTTTTCCTCTACCATTACCAGCACCAGTGCTGAACCTCCTTCCTTCTTTTTTTATTTAAAATTCATTATATCCATAATTATTTAATTATTTCAATTACCCTGAATCATGTTATTCTTAACCATAAGCGCTGCGAGCCTGATAATTTTACCAGGATCGATATCAAACTCTTCATCCTGGGATACTTTGTTATAATAATCCAAGGCTTCTTGAAGTTTGTCATGATATACGTAGAGGTCCATCATCAAAACGTTTAAACCGATCAAAAATTCAAAGCCGCTCTCTTCCATTTCCTATTTAAACAAAAAGAATAATAAACATTCAAAATTTAAATAAAAATATTAATATTGAATGATAATTGTTGACCTTGATAATATATGTGGAAGAAAGTGGTCTGGGTAGAGCTCACAATGAATTTCTCGTAGAATTGGAGAAAAACTTTATTGATTAGCCAACGTTTCGACCTACTTTGTAGGTCTTCTTCAGGGCTGTGGGGGGAGGGCTGAGGGGTTAGGTTCTCACTAGCTTGAAACCATTTCATACATGGTGGAGACTGTACTGTTTCATGGACAACGGTTCTGCAAGAAGATGATTTGTCCTAGGTCATGCTCAACCGCCAGATTCCCCCCCCTTATTTTGGGTACTCTATTTTTAAAATGTTTTATAGAGGCTGGGTGAGCCCCAGGAGGATCCTAGATCCTATATGATCCATCTCTGGCTGCAAACAGACCTAATAAAAGTCTTGCCCTTAGAGGGATTTCAACCAGTTTTTCCAGCATAGCAACTCAGTGCTCTACCACTGAGCCACTACGCTACATTATACATATACATAAATAGAATCTGTAAGTATGTACACCAAAATAATACAACAATGATATTTATTTTTCAATCATTGAATTTTGAATTTTACATCCATCGAATATTTATTTACGTGTATAAAGGTATTTGATCAGATAATAAATGATAATACATACCTTTTTAAGCTGTTCAGCTTTTTCAAGATCTTTGTTAACACAATAGTGTACGAGAAGTTGTCGTTTCAAGTTCCAAGCTGGTTGTCCTTTAGCGGTGACGGTCTTGATAAGTTTGATAAGATCATTTTCCGTCTAAAACATTATTTTTATATGAAATAAGTAACACATTAGTAAAATATAATTAAAGAAACCTTTTATAAAGAAAAACATATATTGCAATCAGTAATGTAAGGGTTTTTGTTGCTATCAATACAACCATATTTTTTTCCATAAGCATAGAAACAACAGTAGATAATACATTAAGGTCATTGTATGGTAAACAAAAAAATGACAATTTTAGGGAAACAATGACACATTTACAAGTTAATTCATATAAATCTTATAATAAAACATGTGATTTTGTAAAGAAATAAAAATTTGAAAACAACATAAATGGGAATATATGGTAACGAATTAGCTGACAAGACTGCTAAGTCAGCTGCCAAAGACGGCTCACTTTCAATACTCTACAGTAAATTGACTAAGACTTACTTGAAACACAGACAAACAGTTACAAATACGGATCAGTGGCAAAACATATGGGATACGACAACTAAAGGACAACATCTTAAACTATACATATATATATATATATATATATATATATATATATATATATATATATATATATATATATACATAATAACTTAAAATGTAGATGATGATATTGTATGTTGCAGTACAATTAATATCCCACATTTGCAAGCCCACATATATCGATATTAATTTCAAATGTGTGACATAAATAAAATATACATATCAAAGTGAGTAGAATAATTGATAAAAAACTTACAGAGGCAGTTTTATGTCGAGCTGGCCTATCCAATTCCAACGGAGTCAAATCGGAAGAAACAAGTTTCGAAATGAGTTCTCCAATGTCGGAAGTGAGTTCTGTACCAGCGAGCATGTTTTGTAAATCTTCTGCAACTTGATTGCTGATGGCCAAACCATTATCAAGATAAGACTAAAAATTAAAAATAAAAATATAAAAATAATGTTATATACTGCTAAAACCATTAAGGAAGCCCTTCTATATAAAAGACAAAATTTACATATTTTTTTTTTAAATTTATCATTACCTTTAATACAGTCGATAGCGTTTTGGACCTGTCCTTTCTCAACAATTGAGCGAGATCGAGTAATATTTTTCCAGCTATGTCGTTATCTTCATCTTTGCAACTGTCTTCTATGATTCTTACCAGAGTAATGAAAGATTCTAGATCATTTGTACTAATGAATGAGAGTACAGCGTTTCTGCACAGTTGTGGAGAGGTATAATTGGCCTTAAACTGCAAGCCTTAAAAATATTCAAAAGTCATATATATATATATATAGATTATTTCAGAAGAAGATGAAGTTTTACTTTGAACTTTAGCACACAAAAAAAAATAGACTTATTTTACTTTCACTTATTTTTTAAGGGAAGTCATTTAATCACGAAAAAAATTTAATAAGAGTTTTCGATTAAAATATAGGTTGCTTTTTACAGCTTAAACAACCTTATAAATTGTGTGGCTACTACTTAAAATTTTGATTAAATTAATAACTAATTTAATATTAAATGTTTTTTTTATTATCAGTTAGGTCTTATCCACATTTAATTAATAAAAGTCTTCTTTGATTTTCCTTGTTTGCAATAATTAAGAATTATCTTTGATAGGAATAATAAGCATGAATAAATAATATGAAACACTTTGACAATTAACCAAATAAGCAATATTTTCTCAAGCTGAAAACAAGTTTTTGGAATAAAAGAAGAGTAATATAAGTGTATAATAGATTCTGGGATGGCTTAAGAGTTTATAAAAATAGTATCTAACCTATAAAACCAAAGAAGGTAATAAAAAAAAGTCAATAAAACAATTTTAAGTAACTTTTTTTATATTTTCTATTAATTTAATGATTTAATTTCTACTTTTATACAATAAATAAATAAATACAGCTTAAATAAATTAGTTTAATATACGTAATAATAATTTTTTTAAGAAGTATTATGCATTAACTGCAACAATTTTATTTTTTAATATGTCGCACTAGTATTTCTAAAATAACTCAAAAATTGGTGTTTTTTCGGTGGTGAGTTATAAATATTTCCTTATTACTCATCAAAACTGTTTCAAACTAGCTTCAGAGCTTGTCTGCCAGAAGGCACTTGTGTCACTCTAAGTGTCCTAATGCTATTCCATATGCTCACTAATAGTTTTCTCGTTTTTCCAAAAATGTAGGTTTTTGACTTATGTCACTTTAGAAATTCTAGTGAGATATAGTGAAAATATTCTATAAGAAACATTTACACAAAAAACACATATATTTAGAAATTTACCAATTTTAGCAGCAGTCTTAATGTCATTTTTTGTTAGCAGATGGCCGATTAACGCAGCAGCACCTGTAGGCGAAGGTATTCCACCTTCATGTAATAGAAGAACTCCTTCTGTGTTTTGAGGTATGTAAGGAGCAACGTAATCCCTCAAGGTTTCGCCGCTAACGGGCTGGCCTATTTCTTGGATCATTTGTGATAGTGTATCGGTTATTCCTGAGAGGAACAAAAAATATATAATAATAATTAAATAATAAAGTTCACTAAAATGAGTGTTCATTTAACCATATTAAGGAGTTTTATATAAAAAATTAATATATCCAGCTATGGAAAATTAAAAATAAAATAAGCCGCAGTAGAAGTGAAACATAGAAGTTGGATGTTATTGGGTTATTGGGAAAGAATTAATTATTTAAGTGTAAGAAAAGAATGTAATGTAAGGGAATACAGATTTTTTTTTAGATTTATGTGATAAAAATATTATTTTCATTAAAAAATTTACATAAAAGACCATTATAATCCAAATAAAATATTACAATTCAGTATCATCAGTTATTTCTGCAATATTAACACTCGATGATGTTTCCGATGGTATCAAAGTTACAATAGGCCGATGGTAATTAAAATAAGCAACAAAAGTGTTACTTTTAACGTTATGGAGATGTCTCGTAAATACTGCATCTATTGTTGTGCCTTGTTGAAAAAACATTATCATTGGTGCTGACTCATCTTTTGCGAAATTTACATTAAAGTCTCCAGCTAAAATCATGGGTAATTAATCTAACTTTTCGTTTAAAATTCTTGAACCACTTATACTGTACTATATTGTACAGAAGTAAGGAATAAAAATGAGATGATATCTTTGATTTTTTGGTTAGGTGAAATGTATAGAACCATGAGTATCTGTCTCCCATCATCTAATGTAATTTGAGATAGATCACCAACAGCCATTTGAGTGACAGTAGCATTTTGTGAAAACAAAATCTATAACACTACAACCCATGACGGGGTCTAGGATTCAGTACACGGTAAAGACTGTACTGTTTGTTGGACGGTTGTGCAGAGAGGTGATTTTTCCTAGATCACCCTTAACTGCCTGTTGTTCCCAATTATTTTGGATACACACTTTTTAAAGTCTGGGGTCCTCTATGGCTGCTAACAGACTAAATAAAAGTCTTGCCTGTAGCGGGATTTGAACCACGATTTTCAGCATGGCAACCCTCCATATATGTTCTAACACAGCTTAATTCAGTTTTGGAGGAAAACCAATTAAAGTTAGTTTGATTTGTTCTTATCACACTTGCTTGAATGGGTACAATGCCAATGAGTTATTAAGATAGGATGATTTATTGTTGTAATGTTATGAGAAAGTTAGGAAATTATATTGGGTAGTTTTTTTGGTACCTCAAGTAAAGTAAAATAACAATAAAAACCTTTGAAATTCTTCTTTTTTCCATATTGCACAAGAACTGGCCAATAGTAATGATGGCATACTTCATGCTCTTTATTCAGTTCAGTTAAAAGCTTTAAACTCATTTCTGGTGTGCCATAGTTCAAGCTTGCTTCAGTGGCAAAGAAAATAGCAGATGGATTTTCTCCTGAATTTTTCAAATCGTTACAGAATTCGATGATCTTTTCAATAGGCTGAAAAGCAAAAAAACAAAACATTAAAATAAAATTCTTGTACCAAGCAAGGACAGTTAAAATTATTCAAATTGAAATGGTTGACTGGATAGTTCTTTAAAAAGTGTAAAATGGTCAAGAAGGCGCAGTCAATAAATTATAGAGAATAATATAGACTTATTTTATTTGTGCCTATGTTTCATCTTTTAGGACTGAGAATAAAAGAAAGCAGAAATAACTATATAGACAATGTAGTACCGAAGAACATATAACAGTTTATATAAAAAGAAATGATAGGAATGAAAAGAAATACAAAGAATAAAAGATAAGTTATGAAATAATTGATGAGAAATAATAAAAATGGAAAGAAATCTAAAAGATAAATATTAATGAAGACAACACAAGAAACATTTTTTAACTAAAAGCGCTGAGAACTGGAACAAAATGGAACAAAGAAACAAAAGCTGAATTCTCGCAAAGAATGAAAACCTGGTGTGCAAATAAGAAGAACAAGAAGCCCCAAACGTGAACCATCTTCCCCTTTGGCAGCTTTGTGACTAATAATAATAATAAAACAGTGAAATTAGCCAATAAAACATAGTTAATGAAGACAATTTTTTTTTTTTTACTATCTTCATTAACTATTTTTTTCTGTTTTCTTTTATCCTCACCCCTGAAGATAGCCTAAAATTTAGGTTGAAACATAGGCACAAAAAAAAAATGTCTATATTCTTTTGTGTAATTTATTGACTGCATCCCCTGACACTTAAAATTATTTATGTTAAAATTAAAAAGTCCAACAGATCACCATTATAGCTATCTATGTGGTTCTAAAACCGTACTATGCTCCAACATAGTATGCCAATCTTCTGTTCTTTTAGCTACCATTCTCCAAGCCCTGATACTCTTGAGTGATTAAGTGATTACCACTGACTCGATCTATCCACCTCGTCTTAGACTTCTCCACTCTGCACTGTCTTTAGATCTGACCATCCTTATTCCTCGGAATACATTTTTTATTCTTTCTTACAATATAGTCAGCCCATCTAAGTCCACAAATCTTTATCAACCGGACTATGTCGATTTCTTCATATAGTTGGTTTAGCTCTTGATTTGTCCATTGTTTCCATCACGGATAGATCCGAAGATCTTTCTGAGCACTTTTCTTTCAGATATTAGTAGACTTAGGGCATTACTTTTTGTAAGGGTTCAGCACTTCATGGTGTAAGACTGTCAGGACGTTTTCGGGTTTTGCATACCCTTATTCTGGACACGCACGAAATGAACTTGCATTTGTGCAGAACAAAAAAACAACTATTAATCGCTATAATCCTTCTTTGTATTTTTTATAATGTTTATAGGCATTCAAGTTATTTATCCCTTCCCACTAAGATAAAAGTTTAAAAAATTAGAAGGTTTTTCCAAAACCACCAAGAAGGCAGATAGAGATATTCCTAAAGAGTTCTCATATGGATATGCAGGTTAAATAAAAAAACTTTACAGCAAGAGTAATTAATAATCTTTTATCCTCGCTTACCGCCTAAGCAGTTTGAGGAGACCCTTTATAGAGCTATTGTCCCTGTCACGTACCAGCACATTTCGTCCATTCCAATCCATCCCTCTTTTCCTGGAAGCCTCCTTCACCCCATCTTCCCACTTTAATCTTGGCCTTCCACTCCCTCTCTTGGCCTTTACTCTTGCATTGTATGCACATTTTACTGTGCAGCTTGGCTCCATACGTATCAGATTTCCAAATCATTTGAGCCAGTTCTGCTCTAAAGATTAATTACTTAAATAAATAAATAAATTATACTTGCAACACTTACCCTACAACTCTTAACCATCTGCCTTATTACAAAGTTTCCAACATTCGTACTTTCACCTTCAGAGGAGGTAACTGGTACCATCATGCGAAATACTTTTAAAGCTGCATCGTCTTCACCTTTAACGATAAGGCGAAGTATGACATTCTTTGCATCTTGGTTAAACCCTGGGAATTTCTTTAAATTTCCGGACAACTAGAAAAAATACATAACTAAGATAAAAAACATATAACCAATATAGTAACAGCTTAATATGATCAAGCCACCATTGTAAAAGATTATATTAGATATTATAACTGATATAACATTTAGAGTATTCAATTATTATCATTTATTAACGAACAAATATTTTGAATATGGGCAAATAAAAGTCACGAAAAAGTTTAAATACCTAGGGGAGATAATATGTAACAACGGAACAGATAGGGCATCCATGGAAGAAAGAATAGCCAAACTGGAAAGACTGAAGTTTGCCACTGAAAACATGTACAGCTAGAAAAAGTTGTCCACCAATGCAAAAATAAGACACTACTGTACAGTAATAAGACCAGTAATATGATATGGAAACAGTCAGCCTTCCGAGTCTGAGACTTTAGAAGAAGGTCCTGAAGATTGAGAGAAAAATTCTGAGGAGGATTCATGGACCCGAAGTAACACAAGGGATATAGGCGAAAATCCAACGAAGAAATATACAGAAATTTAGAAGATCTTGAAACAGTCATCAGGACCAGAAGACTGAGGTTCTACGGTCACATGGTCAGAATGAACAATAAGAGGCTGAACAAAAAAATCTTTGATAAAGTCTTAAGCTATAAGGGTATAAAAGAAACAACAGAACTCAGGAAATTTTTGATATGCGAGTTGTTCATTTGTTTATATATAAATTTTTATATATAATATTATTAAATTTATATAATATTAATATTATTAATATATATAAATTTCACTTTATGCTACTATGGACAATGCTACAGTGCCAACTCGAAAATTTTGCCTATCCAGGTATATTATTTAGGATAAGGATCTTTAACAAGTACCTAACATCGTACAGGCTCGGAGCTGCTAAATGCTTTATGTCCTCACCTCCAAAGGAGGGCATAACCAAGGATTTTATAGTTAGGTGAATTAGTAGTTTTCTGTTACAAATGCAAAATTATCTGAACGTGAAAATAATTTTTTTTCTTACAGAGATTTTGAAAATAGTCAGTGATTTTGGAAATCAAAATTTTTGCTCGATTATCTTAAATATTACTATCCTTAGCTACTTCAAAAAATAACAAGCTTCTTGGGTCTAAAATTTTTTGTTACAATATTACTGTTGAACATAAATATTTATATACTTTTATGATATTTTATTATCAACTATATCTAAAAAAACAAACACTTCACCACAACCCATGAAAGGTCTTGGTTCAGTATATGGTAGAGATCATACTTTTTCTAAGCCAAAAGGTAGCTGATTTGACCAAAATCACTCTTAATAACCAGGTTTTCCCCTGTTCAAGGGTAACTACTTTAATGAGTCTGACTGAGACTCACAAGATTCTCCATATCCCACAGGGTCCATTTATGGCTTTTAACAGATAAACTAATTTACCTTCTCAGCCTGATTTGAACCGAATACCTTTAGCACAGCATCTTCGCACTCTATATACTGAGCTACCTCTCTCCTTATAATATTTTTAATTAGCATATAGCAACTTCCTAAAATCTATTCAATAATAATTTTTAAAAAACAACTAAAAAAACATCGGGTCTGTTTCGGAAAACGCATGCAGATTATTTTTTAAATATCTGTTATTTATACTATTAAATAAAATAATCATAACAAAACATGTGTATACTTATAAATAATATCAAAACAAAACAATTGCAATTAAATTTGTGGATAATAATCAGCGATGCTTTCTAAAATCTTAGTAAACAAACATTCTTTCTCGTACCTTCCCCTTCATGTGAATTCGCATAAATATGAATCCAAAATATTTCTACACTTTCCACATTCTTTATTGTTTCTTCGTTTGACTGAAGCCCAAAGTGATTCCACCCTCTGGGTATGAGCACCTCTGTTCAAGTGAACGAAATTTTTTGAATGGTTAACAGCATAATGTTTATACCTCATGCCTTCAATTCGCTTTATTCCCTTATAGGACTTCCAGCAATCAGAATATATTGTTGTCCCAGGTCGAATTGCAACTTTAATGTAAGAATTCAGCATTTCAGCTGTTCTAGATGGTTCAGAACATAGGACACACTCCCTAGTTTCTCTGCATAGGCCTCCAAACACCCATTGCTGCAGATATATCGTCCCCGCATTATATTTCTTTTTGGAGAAGCAGGATTCATTGATTTCAACACGCCTTCTCCTCCAATCATTAAAGGCTTTGTTAATATATCATTTGCACATACTTCTCTCAGTTTGCTATATATTCATTTATGTTAATCAGCATTTATAATTAGGTTACATGTTAAATTTCTGAAACATGTGGAGTTATTTCATATAAGTAATCATAATTACCGAATGCATGTTTTCCGAAACAGACCCAAAACCTGTAATAATGTTTTATATTTTGTACTTTTCAATACTTTCCTCAATAAATAAGGTTTTAATTGTAACGTATAGGTAATAAATATTATTTATAACTCATTAATAAACATAAAATATATAAAAATGTAAGGATATCAAAACTTTAAATCAAATAAGATACCTTTTCTAAAAGATCTGTCTGTTTATTTATCGCAAGAGTATATATGACTTCTAAAATATCTTTATCCGATATATCTATGTCTTCTTTTTGACACTGTGACAGAACGTCATTGATAGCTGCAATATCTCCGCTCTTGGCATGCCCGCACATCAAAGTTAAATAAGTTTCCGCTGAAGGAGTCACGTTAGCCTGTTTCATAACGCCTAAAATACCTACTGCACTCGTTGGATCACTGGAAATATATTAAAAAAAACATTAAACAAATAAACCACAATGTTATCACAATACATTAAAAATAAATAATTGCAATGTCTCTTTCAAGTTATATAAAATTTTTTTGTTCAAACTGAAAATTGGATCTATCAATTCCTCACATGGGATATGAGAGTTTTCCTACCACAGAATCGATGTTGGAAAATTCTATGAAGCTTTTGTTAATATTGCTTATTGAAAAAAATTGTTCGCTGGAGTTCAGTAAAATATGAACCATTAATAGTCGTGTAAGTCAATAAGTCTTCATTTTGAGAACCTATCGCATTTACTAGAATTATTGTAATAAATTCTAAAGGACTAAGTGCGAGAAACCTATCAAATATTGATAAGAAAGTTGGTAAAAGCGAATAGTAAAACTGATTTCTCAATAATTTATTTCCACTTGATTTTAAATTTTCAAAAGAGAAAAAAATTTTAAGGTTGGTGCACAATATAAAAACAACTTAGTTTAGTTAGTATAAAAAAAGACTTACTTTGCTTGAAAATGTCCCATTATTAAAGAATTAAAAACGTATTCGTTTACGGGCATTTGCTTCTCCTTCATGTATTCGAGAATACTCGTAGCGCCTTCTATATCACCTCTCTGACAATAAGATGCTATCAGTCGCTGATAAGTGACACGGTTCGGTTCTATTCCTTTCGTCTGTAAATCGGCCAAAAACTCAGAAGGTGAAAACAGGTGTTCGTTCTCAAGATAAACTCTTAACAGGGCATTATAGTGGCTGATGTCATATGGAACACCTAGAAAATGTTTTAGAGAATGAAAAATCACAGAGAAAATAAAAAAATTAATCAAACATAAAAACAAATCAGTAGATTTTTGAAATACCAATTTAATTTCTTGATCTCAAACCTGATTTTTTATTTTTATTTAAAATGTATACGAAATACATAATTGATTGTCTCTGGTAAAATTTGTAAAATATTTGTTAAACATGATACAACTTAACTAAGGTTATAAAATAAAGGAAACCATCTATTGTTACTTAAAGTTCTCCTTTAAATATCCAAACAATCAAGTAGGAAATCAAAGATGTGTTAAGCATAATCAATGATGAAATTCATATATAAATGAGCTATATAGTAGATATAAATACGAAAGAACTGTTACATTGGAAGATGATATTAACTACTAAAATAGAGTCTAATTAATCTCTAATTTATCTACCCATTAATATAGTTTGCTTCTATTCACTAACAAGCTAGGATCTTTTGACGTAAGTATCTCAACTCTACAGGCTGAACCTGATTCATTCTATCATTCTTCTTAGTTCTATCAAATGATCCCTTCCATTATTTCCGTGAATAAATAGATGGCAAAGCCTAAATCATAAATACAGCACACAGCATTCTTTGTAAATATGTAAGAACCTTAAAATACCCTGGGGTAACAGGGTGTATATATAAACCCTCGCACTCTAAACATCACGCCCTATGTCACCTCACTATAGAAACAAGTTGATTTTTAAAGTGAAACTTTTTTTCTATCGCCCCAAAATTTTCCGTTCATCTATCGCATGTCACATTATATTACCTTCTCGCATTACTTATTGCATATGAATATTTGATGAAGTATTTTAATTTTTATCCGGTTCATTCAATATATTTAATTTTATTTAGGCCTTCAGTCATCTTCACAAGCTGAACTACACTCTGAGCCGCCATAAAAAATTAATAGACTGCCGACAGATGTCATGCTGAATACTAGTATGGGTCCAGCGTCGAGTGTTGGATTTAATACGTTTATCATTCAAAGTGGCGAACCTATATCCGAAAATATTTTTACAGAAAAAATTCTGCATCGAAAGCGACTAAATGCAGAAAGAAGCCGCAGATATCGTCAGAAATGCAAGCGGCTAAAATTAAGGCATGAGCAGCAGCGATACGAGTACGAGTCGAGATACAATATCTATATCCCAGATTTAAATAAATATCACTCTTACTTTTTAATTTGCATTTATCATCTAAATGATTGTATTAATTATGTATTCCGTACTCTAATAGGCAAATTGAAATTAAATTTTATAATTGAATATCTTGTCTACTATTTCCCATTATCATTCCCATTTTTCAATAATTAAATTATGATTAAAAACGCAATTTTAATACCCTAAATCGAATAATTTTCCAAAAAATTTTAGTTAAATGCCTACAAACCGAAAAAGATTTTCTCTTGCATCGTGGTTTCATAAAATCACACAACTTTTTTTAATTAATGTGAAATTGTTTTGAAATAATATTAATTTTCCAATAAAATTTGAGCATAAGGGAAAATAAATCTCTCTTTTTTGTTAGAGCAAGATGCATAGCTGGAAACAGTCCATGTTCAATTCATCAATATATACAAAAAAAATAATAGCATCTCACCATTATAAGACATTTTTCATTTTTCTTAAACAAACTATATATATTAGATGCATATAAATAATTTATTTCTATAAATTTGGAGGGTAACTTAGGACATCTGCCAGGTTTCAGTAGTTTCACATAACTTCCAGAGTGATCTAACAGCAAAATAAGTTAACATAAAGCATATATGTGTATCTATCTAATTTTTATGAAGAATGAATTTTCCAATTACCTAATTTTTCAAACGTGGACCAAATTTCATTCACAAGCCTTGTCCTCACCTCGGGACTTTCTTCTGGCACTAAATTACCGCAGCATCGAATAATCATTAAAGATTGAGTACTTGTCGCATGTTCTGAAAAAAAAATGAATAAGTTCAATACTCAAATAACTAATTCAATACCCAATTACTAATGATTACATAATTGACAAAGTAAAAAACATTTGAGATTTTTGAGAAAAAAAATACACTTAAAAATTTGAAGTTTTTGAACAACAAAAAAAAAAACCTATGAAATTTCAGGTTTTATGTTTGAAGGTATGTATTTATAATGTAAAAATCAAATAGAAAATCTCCAAATCAAATTACTCTCTGCCATTTCATTACAAAATTACGGCTAACAAAAGATTTTATATGCTCATATTTTAGCTATTAAAAGAGATAGAAAAAAAATAAAGCATTATGGAATCCTTATAGCGAAACCTTAAATAAATATTATAGCTCAATACAAACAAATAATTATAAAACTATTGGATACACAACCTATAAATATTTTTGTTTTGAAGAGAAAAGATTTGTCCTGGCCAGGATTCGAACCCAGGTCATCTGCACATAAAGTAAAACCTCAAATTAACGGACAGCCCTGGTGCAAATATTTTTGTCCGTTATTTAAAGGTGTCCTTTAAAGGGAGGTTTTATTTTTTTATAAATATGTATTTGTACAAATTAATTCTCTCTTATTCAATTTCCCATGTGTTTAAAAGGTAAGTAGAATAAAAAAAAAAAACATCGCATGGTTTTTGAGTGTTCCCGAAACTTGTGTCCTACCGATATTGAGTCTTTCCGCTAGCGCACGTACACTTAACTTTTCATGGTCATAAAAGTCGATTGCATTTATTTTTCTTCTAAAGTGAGTCTCTTACGTGAGGGAGACATTTTCAGACGCCTGCCACGAGGGTTAAAACAGAACTAAATTTTAATAAAGCAAGTTCGAAAATTAAAAAAAGTATTTATGTGGAAAGCCTTTACTCAAAAGTAAACACAGCTGTCCCTGTTTTCTTAGACCGGAAACAACTAATTGTTTCCGAGAAACGGGAAAGGGATAAAGTCATACTGTCCGTCTTTTAGAGGTTTTTTTAAACGATTTATAACCAACACAGCCTGTCCGTGCCCGTTAATGAGAGGTTTTGTTAAATAGAGGTTCAAATGCCTTAAAAATTGTATTAAAATGTTGGTGCAAAAAAAATCTTCCGGTAATGGGGAGTGACCGCTATTTAGGGGTGTCCGTTAGTAGAGGTTTTACTGTACAGTGTAGTGCTCTAAACCATTTGTCTGACTTGGATACGAACCCGAGTAGCTCAGTGGTTTAGAACACTGCACCGGAGTACAGACGACCAAGGTTCGAATCTCAGTCAGGACAAATCTTTTCTGTTCAAAACAAAAATATTTACAAATAATCACCATCAAAATTACAATTAATAAAAATAAATTATAACTATAAATATTCAGATATTAATATTGAAAAGGGAAAGGTAAAATGAGACCTTACATAAATGTGAAGACTGTGGAAAAATTCCAACAAAAAGCCCTTAAGTCTCCAAACTAAAACAGAAATTGAAAATATCTGTCCAATATTCCGCCCATTCAGGCATCCTCAGGGTAGAAAGAGAAAAGAGACAACAGCAAAACAAAACATGAATAGTGATGGGATGTTTCTTGGGTGCATTATTCATGTTTTGTTTTGCTGTTATTCTCTTTCTACCCTAAGGTTCCTGAATAGGCGAAATATTGGACAGATATTTTAATTTTCTGTTTTAGTTTGGAGACTTAAGGGCTTTTCGTTGGAATTTTTCCATGATCTTAATATAAATATTCAATTTATTGATTGAGATAATAACCTTTATCCATTCTTTCTCATTGGGTAAAATAAAAATACGAGATTATATTAATAGAAGAGATAAAGATTGAAATCTAATTATTTTCAATAATTATTGGTTGACCATAAAATAGATTTTCATAAATATGTATATTAGCTACAATTTAGTAATAATTAGGCATTTGATTAGCCAATGCAGCATAAATATTACTTTTAATAACAAAATATCAACAGCATTAATTACTTGAATGCCTGATTTCATTAAATACATCTTCCAAATCTTTCTTTGTGATTCTTCCTGATCTACGAACACCTTGATCGAGTTTTTGAATAGACTTGTCGATACTTTTATTTGAAGCAACAGAATGAGAAACATAACTGTAAACAAAAATGAAAACAATTAAAGTTATTTAATATTTAAGATATATAAGCATAAAGCCAATACAGAGCATTTTAACAATTTCAGTATTTTTATTTTAAATTGTATTCTTGTTTATTGTTGGAGTCATGAGAGAGAAGGGCATCTAATTTTACAGGTTACTAACTTCTTACTACATATTACTATTCTTGTTTATTGTTGGAGTCATGAGAGAGAAGGGCATCTAATTTTACAGGTTACTAACTTCTTACTACATATTACTAACACTAGGAATACAAATAATAAATTCATCAGAAACTACAATACGAAAAAAATAACAAAAATACAAAACAAATATGCTCAGAATCAGAAAAAAAAATACAAAAAACATGCTCTTTAGCATATTCTGAACACTTTGAAGATATGGTGATTACACAGGATTTTTTTTTGTTGGATGGGCTTAAAATTGCACTGCGACCATTGTTTGATCTATTGTGATTATTATATCCTTGAATGTGATTATTATAATCTCAGCTTGGCTAAACCAACAAATTTACGTATGCTTGCTGGTTTAATTAATCCGCACTACCTAGGATTGGTGACTCTATTCTATCCAAAGGTTGTAAATCTTAGGTTGGCAAACCTATCACATAGGCAGATAATATGATAGGGTGTTTCAGCAAAAAACGGCAGCCTGAACATGTGGGCGTTGAGTCTGCCATGCCCCGTGAATGCCTGCATGATTGCTTTTAGTGATTCCCTATCCAGATCCAGGAGAGCTTTGCATGTCTTTTCATTGAAGCTGTCAAGGAATAGCTGGGAATGTTTTAATCTTGCTTGTTTGCACCAGTGCTGGTTCATTTTCCTAAGGTATACGTTCTATATTCTACGCTCAGCGTAACTGAGACTAATGCCACATACTGGTTCAGGAGTACAAGGAATGTTATCCGATCCTAGCCTGGCTAGTGTATCAGCTTCTTCATTGTCTGGAATACCTGAGTGTCCAAGAACCCACTCAATGCTAATCCTATTATCCTCAGCCAGCTTGTTTAGAGCTGCGTAGCAGTCCCAGAAAATCCGTGAGTTAGTGCTGTGCCCGCTTAGTGCACCTATGATAGCTTGACTGTCTGTGAAGAAAGTAATCTTTATAAGTGACATCCACTGTCCCAGCAGTGACTGTGCACAGTAGTTTATGGCAAGTACTTCGGATTGAAATACAGAGGAATACCTGTCCAGGGACATCCAGGTTAAGCAACTCAGGATACAATTTTAAATACTTGATTATTTTCGATTAACTTAAAAGCTAAATGAAGTATTACGAATCATAACAAGTGTTTATTATTATGAAAATATTAATTACCGGGAGCTGTATTCAACAAAGTACAACTTTATTATAGGAACCTGTATCAAACTACAATTTCACAATAAACCACATGAAATAGTTAAAAATGCAGAACATAAACTACTAATTAATTGGCTGAGTGAGCCATATAATAAATATCAGACAATATTAATAATCCGAATCAATAATATTAAATCAATTTACTAAAAATTATCTTATCATACCTGAAGTTGGAATTGACCAAAATTTTACTATTCCTTAGCAAAGTATTATCGTATTCGGTGGGTCTGGTGAATACGGTATTTCGAGCAAAAGTAACCAAATACCTTACAAACTTGGAAGATCGTAATATAGACATTTTAACTTAAATATAAATCCTTAGGCCTCACGTTTGAATGATAAAAAAGGTTACACTTAGCTGTGCCGGTTAACCTTTAGGGGAGGCCAAAGAGCAATTTACTCCGCAAGAAGGAAACCTTTCTCATATTAAGACTTTTTTGTTTTTTAATTTGTTTCTAATTACAACCAGGAATATTTTACTATATATATAGTAATAGTAATATTTTACTATATATATACATAGGAATATTGATAGAAAACTTATAATCTAAATATAATATTAGCTAACGCCAAAATGATTGTTCATTGATGATCCAGAAGGGTCCATTGTAAAAAAAACAACATTCATCTAAGGAATTATATAAACTGAACCTTTTTATTCAAAGTCAATTCCAGATTTAGTTTTGGTAATCAAAAGGTTGTGAAATTTGAAGGTTAAGAATATATTTTAAACTGTGAAAATTATGGTAAATGATTCTACTTAAATAGTTTGTAAAATGGAGAACCGATTCTAATAACTTATTAGTTGAAAATTTGGGATTTTAGTGATACAAGTTACCTTTGAATAGAAAAACAAATACCTATTGTTGGTAAATGTCACTGGTAAGTAAAAAGTACAAACTCTAGGTAATTTTAATTTTATAGTTTTAGATTTTCGGATCAATCTGGTCAAAACCGTGTGTTTTTTTTGCCTCCTCCAATAAATTATTAAAGCAGTATCGTTGTCTTAAATGACTTTCAGAGTTTCATTTTTAAGTTTGTTTTGTTAGGGTTGCGTACCTAGAGTAGGTTGATCATGTCAGGGATCGCACTATCATATCGCACAGGGTTTCCCGAAGATTAGTCCTTTACTGGAGGTGTGTATATAATTGCGACTATTGAAGAAAATAGGAAAGGGTAGATCCTCAAGATTTGCGTTGATTTGGTAGCTGGGGAAGAAATAATGATTTGAATCAAGGGAGTACTGTTTGAGTAAGTCAAAGATTGCCTAGATTAAGATGACAAAGTCTACCATAATAGTTTGAACAATGTCTGGCTTGGATTGAGAGGAGTTGTGCAGGTGTAGCAAGTGTTAAGTATCGAGGGTCATACAACGGTACTTACGCTGGATTGATTCTCACTAACGGAGGTATTCGTTTCCAGGCTTAGCGAGAAGAAGTAATACAAATAAGCAAGAAATACAACCTAGTATTCGCCCTCAAAACAAAACACTGAATAGATGTATACATATTAGGGTATGCGAGAGCTAAATAAAGTTCTGTCATTAGCATGATCTGGTGGAAGTTTTCTGAATTTGGATTAGTAACTATCACAAAAGCACCACTCCATTACTTTCAATAATTACCAATAGATAAATGTATTCAATATTCATCTTTTATTTACTTCTATATTCAAGAAGAGAAGCAAAATTTTAAAAATTTTATTAATACACTTTTCTCGGATAACCTTTTTTTATCAATTCTTCTTTGAAATAAGATTTATCTATTCCTGGGGTAAATTGTTCACTTTTACGGCACGATATCTTTTCGCCATTGAACAAACTCCTGTGCCTGGGTTCCTTTTTCCCATCCGTCGGATGACACTTCTAACAAAATAGATTTCAAGAATGAAAAAAATTACAAAATTTCATTCATTAAATGATATTTAAATATATATATCATTATGTGATGACTACGCAATATCTCATAATATTTAATCAAGAGTTACTTTTTTGTTGCAGGGCTTAAAAATCGACACGTAAGATCCACATATATTATCTATAACATAACATACCACATATGTTATCTTTCTAAAACTTAGCGAAGGGCTTTTGGTTCAGTATATGGTAGAGAAAGTATTATTTTCAAGCTAACGATTGTGCCTGGAGATGATTTGGCTGAGACCACATCCAACCACCAGTTTTGTTTCCCATTAAGGGTACCTACTTCATAGTAGCGGAGTGGGCACCGATAGGGTTTGCATTTTCAACAGGATTCTTCTCTGACTGTTAACAGATTAAATTGTATTTCTGCAACAGCCGGATTTGAACGCATGACCTTCGGCGAAAAAACTCAGTACTCGACACACTGAGGTACTCCGTTCCTTCATTCTCTTCCTAAAACAAATCTTAATTATATTGACGGGGGATAAACAACTGTTCTGATGATAACCTATCCCACCACTTTTTTGTCAAACACTTTCTGTAATCATTTAGGCTGGACTTTCCATTATCTTCACGTGAACAAGAATTGTGGGGGATTCTTGGATCACAGACAGTACGTATTACAATTTTGTTCCTTTATTTTGTTTAGTATTTTCGATCGTCAATTATCTGATCACTAAAATAGAGCCAAAAACTCAAAAAGAAACACTATTATTTATTATAATGCAATTGGGAAAAACCACAATGCAAAGCCTTATGTTTCAAAAAATACACTTACTTACCAGTCGACGTTTCGCCTATTCAGGCATTATCAAGACACCAAAATCAAAAAGGGGTTATGTGAATCGCATCTCGAAGAAAAAGGTGCTTTTATAAAGTAGTTGTATGTTGAACGTCTTGGTGGCGTGGTGCTGTCTCATGTTTGGAGCCTGTTTGGGCTGTTGATCGTTGGGATGTTTTGCACCTTTTTCTTCGAGATGCGATTCACATAACCCCTTTTTGATTTTGGTGTCTTGATAATGCCTAAATAGGCGAAACGTCGACTGGTAAGTAGGTGTATTTTTTGAAACATAAGGCTTTGCATTGTGGTTTTTCCCAATTGCATTATAGTCAATTATCTTAACAAATTTATTTGTGTTTTTTCAATCTAAGATAACCTTTTTAGATGGTTTGTGCTGAAAGTAACTTCGTGTAAATCGTGGAAACCATTTTCCACGTGAATTGGTTTTCGGTCTATCATAATAAAGTGTCTTGTTAGAAATGAATGGCGTATGGAGTAGTTGGATATCTATTAAACTCGCGGAGTATGAATAAAATCGATTATTTTTAAACAGGATTTAACATAAGTATAAGTACCATTACGTCATATACTCATAACCTTCCTTTCATATAACCTAAATTATAACCATACGTGAATAATTACTTTACGATTTGCAGCTTTTTACTCACCGATTCGCTTGTCCTCTTAGACGTAATAAAATCATTAGAATGGTGTCGTTTATGATATTTTCTTTCAATGCAAGAATTTGAACCCCTCCTGTGCCTTTCGAATCTACTCCTTTGCCCGAAATCCTTGTGGATCAGATTTAATTTCTTAGCGAGGGTTTTCGAAACGGCACAGATGAAGTATATTACCGTTTCGTCTAAAGTCGGGCCTAACAGACTAGACTTGGAAGGTTCGTTTGACTGGTATCTGAAATTATTGCATAGTTGTGCCATGTCTCCACAATACACGCACTTTGACATAACCGTAAATAAGAGTGTGGACAAGATCATTGACAAGAGTACTACTTGTATAATAATAGGATATTCAAATTTAAAATAAGTCTCCTGAAAGAATCAGACGAATTTAGTTATTCGAATAGCAAATCATCTAATACACTCACTTAACTTTAGCTTTATTAAAAAAAAAAAAACCTTAAAAGGTAAACAGGTGTTTGATAGATAACATGTGACCATATTAGTTATTCAGGAACCAAGCGAAAAATCGAAATAAACCCTGTTCAATTATAACTTTGACAACTTAAAAATAAATGGTTTTTGGTAAAGTTATGAAACTTGAAGTTTTGCAGATTCAATTTAAATCAAACTTGACCTAAAAAAACCTGTACCACTACAACCCGTGAATGGGTCTGGAATTCATTGAATGGTAGAGACTGTACTGTTTCATGGACAATGGTTCTGCGAGGAGGTAACTTGTCCTAGGTCATGCTCAACCGCCAGATTCCCTCCCCTTATTTTGGGTACCCTATTTTTTATAACATTTTATAGAGGCTGGGTGAGCCCCAGGAGGGTCCAAGTCCCATATGATCCATCCCCTGCTGCAAACGGACTAAACAAAACTCTTGCCTGAAGCGGGATTTGAACCAGGATTTCCAGCATAGTAACTCAGAGCTCTACCATTGAGCCACTCTGCTCCCGCAGAGTTCTGTGTAGTAAATATTAAGCTAAACTGCTACCTAGAAATTCCACCATTTCATTCATCTTAAAATTCTTTCAAATAGACTGGGTGTGTCATAGATAAATCTAACTGCAAACCTAGTAGCACAGAAAATATTGTTTTTGCTGTAGGATGAGAAGATTTAAATTTATTATCAGAAGTTGAGATAGTCCTCAATGAACCACTTGTCCTATTTAATATTCAATTACCTTCTCCAAAGATATAGACAACAAAAGGAAAAGCCTTGAGGGGCAAAGTGTAGGCCAGAGGTTTATGTTTAAGGAGAACAAAACCTCTTTCTACATAACTTGAACAACTACCATTGATTTTTTTTTAAATTTTGATTAGTTTTTACTTTCTTTCAGTCAAAAGGTACAATTTAGTAAGTTAATCATTGTTTTAATAAAAAAAAGTTATTGTTAGGTGCTTTCTCGTTAAAAAATTATTCAACTCCTCTCAATATTAGAGTATTTTCACCAAAGAATTTAACACTACATAGAGAGGGTGAGGGAGAATTTGTTTGTAAATTAAACAAAGTTCAAAAATAACTTGACACAACAAAATATACAATGCTTTGTCAAGTAAGCTAATTTATTATTTAATTTTTTTATATTCTGTATCCTTAATTAGTGATGTCAATATTTAGTTACAGTATTGTGAAAGTAATAGACTACTTTGTTAAAATGCAACATACCTAAAAAAAAATGAATGTTAAAATACAACAAACTTCAAAAAAAGCAAATTTTGCAGATAAGTCATTTTGGCTCAGTACTGGCAAACATTTGAGTATCAATTCTGACTGATTGGATGCATTCTTGGTTTTGCAATTTTCTAAATGTGGTTCTTGGCTTATGGTTTTTTTTTTCTTTCTACCAAAATTCTCAGAGAAATCAATGCCATGCTCCTGCACCAAAAAATAAAGTGAAAACAATTCTGGTGACTAGTTTGGGACCCTGGTGAACATAAATTCCTTTCAATATCCCAGTATTCTACAAAAAAAAGAAGAAAAAAAAGAAGTGTTGGCACATGTCGTGTAGTGGTTAGCAGAACAGGTGGTTATAGAACTTTTCAAAGGAAGTAAAAAACACTAGGTTATGCCATTCTTCAGAGGAGATGTAAAATGGTCTCAATGCTGTTCGTTTCAAGTACACAATAAAGATTCATACCCTGATTATAGACGAATCGGCAAAATTTAGGACTCTCACAGTCAAATTGCCTGATTAGATATAGTAACATAAAGTTAGCTTAAATAAATAAACAACATAACTAAATTGGGAGGTGAGGGAGAAAATAATTTCTAAAATGAACCAACATAAAAAAAACTTCATGTAAAAATTATAAGATTAGAATTTTAGAGAAACAAAAATATTTTATTTATTATTGAACTGTATTTTCAATGGTAGACAAGGCCAAAAAGCTGGCTTATATACATCACAATTCTTATTAAAAGTTAACTGAAGGGCGGTTTCCATTCCTATTATCATGGGTGACGACTTCCCATACAGCCTAGACATTTCCAAATTTCTCTTTTCATCAATCGTTTTATCTTTTGGTGTTTGACATTCTTCTATATCATCTACAAATATAAATCATAAACATCAATATTAAAAAACATAATACAATAATAGCATCGTAAGAAGTGAATATCAAGATAATTTCCTCCATTATTCATTTATTGAAGTAAGCTCAAAATTAATAATTAAATCTTAATATATAAAATCTATATTTTCATTCCTACATCATCCTCGATTAACAATGACTCAATAATTATTCAATTTATCTAAATTGTTTCGAAAATATAGTTTAATTTGATTGACAAATATAAATGAATTTATAAATATGTATAATCGGTATCAGTTCTGCAGGTTGTCACTTCTAGTTCAATCGCTACAAGTTTCCTTTTTAATATTATTGAAATAACTATTACTTTATTACTCGCTGTATGTAGGTTAAAGAACTGACTTATACATGCTGTTTAGGTAATATCATCATTTATACTTCGTAATGTTTGTTGAAATGTTCATTTCTTGATAAACTGATTCCCGAAATATACACATTTCCCTTAATGACACTCTTTTCTTCACAATAAAACTAACGATTATTTCATTTTTTCAAGAATATTAACAATGAAAAGTTAAAACTTGTGGCTTAATTCGAAGCGACAACCTGCGGAATTTATACCGTACAATCTAATCAGATAGTTTCATTAAATTTCCATTTTATAGGTCTTTGATGCATAAGTTCAAGATATTGACTGTATGGTTTTCATTGACTATCATATCCTGATACTGAAAAAGTTAATATTCTTCTTCATAGTTCTACAGTAGTAAAATTATAGCCCATAACTAAAATGTATTTATAAAATAAAATAATACAATGTAATATCCAATGAATAATGTTGAAGATAATCCTACCTCGTCCTAAAACTTCTTCTGGAGCTTCCTCAATTTCTTTTGCCTTGGAAATGATTTCAGATTCTGCTTTCTTCAGTCCTATTAACAAAATAAACTTCTAATTATAACTCTTAATGTTAAAATTGATGGTAATTATTCCGCAGGTTGTCGCTTCGATTTAAATCACAACAACTTTTAACTTTTCATTTGTTTCTCTTATAATATTTTCCAAAAATACAAGTTATTGAGAGCTGAAGTATGGAAAAGATAATGTGTATTACAGGATATGTGTATACTTCGGTAATCATTTCATCTAGAAATGAATATTTCAACAAACATATATCATCTATACTTCAAAATGTAAGTTGAAACTTTTATTTCCTGATCAAATGATTACCAAAATCTACACATTGTCCATAATTACATCCTCTTTTCCATACTAAAGCTCATGATAGCTTGCATTTTTGGAAAATATTAAAAAAGATACGAATAAACAGTTAAACCTGTTGTAACGCAACTCTAAGTGGCAACTGACAGAACAGATACTGGTAAAAAAACCTAAAAACTTACTCATGGCCTCTTTATGCTTCATACTTTGTTCAAGGAAATCCATCATCTCTTCGGTAACTTCAATTTCTTCTTCATCCTCTTCCACATCTTCATCATACTCATCAAAACATTCACTGTTCGATTCTTTTGCAAAATCTACAATGCCGCTAGTTGTGAAATCAGTTGTCGACGTCCCACTATCAGGTCTCCATAAGGAATCTGTCTACGTTATCAAAACAAACAACAAAAAAACTGATTTGTTATTCTATCAACTCATTCAACTTACCTATTAAGTAAATAAATCAACAATTGTTATGTACATTGAATGAAAAGGAGGTTTCTGGAGACAAATGACAACTATTAATGTAATACATATAATTTCTTTGCCAGTGCATGACATGGCTGTAATTCTTCCAAAAACTATTTCCATCCATCCTATTGAAGTGAACTGGCGTGCGGTTCCTTCTTGAAATACGCAGTTTGTGATACCTGAATTTCTTTTTAATACCTCTTCGCTTCTTAGATCGTTTTCTGTTCCTGTTCTTTTTCCTGTTGCATTTCTGTTCACTATTAATTTTCATAACTACAAAACAAAATATACCAAACCCATGGATCTACAAGAAAAAATTAGAAGCAACCATAAACAGGATATATTTAAGAAATTGTTAACGATAACTATAAATATCTAATAATTCAAACAACGTCCATGGTCCTACACAATGTTCAAACTAATCGATATACAGTTTAAATCAATGAAATCCTTCTTTCTTCCTTACATACCTATATAATATTTAATTTTTAGTGCTTTGAATAGTATTTTAAATTGAAATTATTATTTTAATACCGTTAATTCTTTTATATAATGCAAATTCATACTTCGCCAAGGAGTAATGCCATTTCAACTACTTTTCTTCTCACAATTTTTTAAATGAAATGAGAAAAGTATTTTTTGATCTGACTCAAATTGTTATTAATGTTTCATTTGCGATGACCTTTACTTTAATATCCTTACCTTTTTGGCAAAACGAGTGTTACCTTCTGTGAGCATCTTACTCAACAACACTCTGCTGCTAGTATAACATAATGCTGTTCACACTATCTATTCCAAATTTTAAGTGTCTTGTACTGAGATTCTTCAATTCCTCTCTCATGCTCGAAGTTTTGTAACATAAGGACCCACCACCGTCTTCCAAGCATAAATGAATTGTCTGAACCTCGAAAACATTCTTCCTCACTCAACGACTAAAGAAACTCCTCAGAGACGATCTAAATTCCCGCAGTTTTCATCATCTCGACCCTAACATCTCAAATTCAGCTCAGGTTGTTACTATTTCTTCAACGGTATCGGTATCTCCACCGTGGAAAATTGAAGATCAATAACCTGTCATAGAAATGGCCAAGGTTGACCCATTTTGCCAGAAGCAGAGATTGAACAGTGGGGAAATATTTTCTCAGTGTGTTTCGCATTTGTACATCCTGGCTTCAGAACTTGGTTTGAAAAATTACTTTTCTTCTGCGGTCCTAAATTTGCCATCATCAGTTTCTATCTCAAAACTCCCAATTGACGAACGTATCTGTCCTCTTCGTTACCGTATTGCGATTTTCGCCTTCCTCTTATCCTCGTACCTTTCATTCTCTGCCATTCGTGGAACTCTATCTTTAGATAATTTATAGAACCTAACAAATCGCATTCTTCCAGTTTTGATATACTTGACTCTATTTAATTACTGATAATAGCTTCCTTTTTTTTAACTTGTATGGTTTTACGCATTCATCATGTACCTGTTTCACAAACATAAACTTGTATAAATTGCATCAATTGTCAAACAATTAATGCAAAGTATTGATTGATTCAGATGCAAAGTATGCCACTTTCCTCATCAAGATATTATATAGTTTCCTGTTGGTATTTTTTGTCACCGTTGGTAAACAAACTGCTGAAAACATGCTTAAATGGTTCTGCTCCCAGCTATTATGT
Source organism: Arma custos (assembly GCA_037127475.1). NCBI lineage: Eukaryota > Metazoa > Arthropoda > Insecta > Hemiptera > Pentatomidae > Arma > Arma custos. The sequence continues at coordinate 12,870,916 of CM073762.1, read as the reverse complement.
TTAAGATAATTCCATAGCTTACCAAGTTTTCATAACTCATGGATGATTCAAGGTTCGTGGATGGTTAAAATTTGACATTTTGAAACTAGAGCTCAGTCTTACCAACTCGTATTTTTAGCTTATCGGTACTCCTTCGATTCTCCCTCGAGTACTTTAACAAACTTCTCTGAATGTGCTTGCTATCTTGATACCATGCGAGTACCTTCTGTGAATGCCCAAACATGCATCATCGTGTTCAACACTAGTTCTGGTTTTGGATCCACTAAACATGCTCTAGGGTTACATTAAATGATGTAGCAGATAGTCTGTCCCTTTATCTCACGTCAATAATGATTCAAAAAAGTTTGACTTCATTGGTTTCCAATTCTGTTCAGATTAGACATGTTAATAATGAATATGTCAAGTTTCTCTGGAGGACCATAGATGTGGCTTTCCATTTTTTCTGAGACATGATATGAATTTAATTGATATTGCACTCATAAAATTTTACTGCAATTTGTCAAAGATCAGTTTTATTTCAGTCATACTGATGCCTATAATTGCTTTCTGCATGGTAAACTCTATGTGCAGTCAGTAAGTCTCTATAAGATGATGGCCAAAAGGATTTTGTAGTCAACACACCAATGTGATAAAAATCAATAAACAAGTAATGTGGTATGCCTGCAATAGTTTATACACAATGTAACAAGCACCTTTCAAGAGAGCTGACTTGCTTAAAAAAAATGAATAATTTTTTTTATTGATTTATTTATTAGGGTTTTTACAATTACTGTATCCCGATTCCCAAAATCTTTTCCTGCCAATCCTTTCTATTGGCCCATTCTTCTTCTTCCTCTTGCAGCCCTCCTTTCTCTTACATCGTCCATCCATGTCTTCCTCTCTTTCATCTGTAATTTGGTTTATATAGGAAGAGTTTCTTTGGCTATTTATTGCCGTTCATTCTCATCAGGTGGCCAAACCATTGAAGCCTGCTGGTCTCTATTTCATATATTTTTCTCCTGCCCTATAGTTTCTCTTATAACATGATTGGGTATGTGTTGGAGCATTGAGATGCCACAGCTACGTCTTAAAAAGTCCATCTCAAGAGCAAGCAGTTTAAGCGCATCTTGTCTTTTTACTGTCCATGTTTTGGCACCATACAGGGTTGTCCCCAGAAGAAAATAATGATATATTTTCTTTTTCATTTCTAACGAGACCCCTTTATTCCAAAGGACCGAGTTGAAGATCCTAATGATTTTTCTTCCTCGGGATATGTTCATTTCTATATCCTTGTCGAGTGTCTCATTTATATAAATACCTAAGTACTTGAAGTCCTTGCTGCGAGCTAGAGTCCAATCTTCAATCGACAATAGCTTGCACGGAGAATTAAAGGACATGCACTCTGTTTTCCCCTGATTTATGACCAGACCCCATTTAGAGTATTCCTCTAGAATCTTCTTAAGCATATATTGCAGGTCCCATTCTTCTGATGCTATGACAACCTGGTCATCTACAAATTGCAATAGGAAGAATATTTTAATTTTAAAAAATTTGTTTTTATAATAATGAATATGAACTGTCATAACAACAGAATACTTCTTTGCCACTGAACGCCTCTGGATAAACTATAGTCTCAAAAAATTGGAGGTCCTGGAAAGAAGAATTGTAAGAAAGATCATGGGTGCAGTTCTGGCTGAAGATGGATGGACTCTGTGAAGCAACAGATAAATCTTCCAGAAAGTGAATAGAATCTCAGATCCTATGCGTATGAGAAGGCTCCTCAGATGTATGTACAGAATGAACGAGGATAGATAGACCAAGCAAATCATCAACTATTCTGGAAGAAGTCCACTACAATGTTTAACTAAACTTGAGTAGAAAGGAATGATTAAGTAAAATTGAAAATCACAGGCTCACACGTTAGACAGAAGTGAATTGAAGACCAAAATGAAAAAATTTGGAAGGGTTTCAGGATGAAGAAAGACCAAACAGGCTTGAAATAAGTTGGGCAGAAGATCAAAGATGTCAGTGAATGCATGGAGGAATATTTGAGACAGAGAAAACTGCAATAAAAAATTTAAAAAAATTATTATAAAATTAAAAGGACATTAATAAAGGTCAATAAGGAATTTTTTATTCTGAAGTTTTGAACATCTTCATGCTTCTCAAGACTATTAATAACTTGGTACCCTTAAATGTTCACCATAAAAAGTTCAGTATGTTTAGGCTTGAAATAAGTTGGGCAGAAGATCAAAGATGTCAGTGAATGCATGGAGGAATATTTGAGACAGAGAAAACTGCAATACAAAATTAAAAAAAATTATTTTAAAATTAAAAGGACATTAATAAAGGTCAATAAGGAATTTTTTATTCTGAAGTTTTGAACATCTTCATGCTTCTCAAGACTATTAATAACTTGATACCCTTAAATGTTCACCATAAAAAGTTCAGTATGTTAGTTATATGACACAATAGATTTGTTTTTAATTACCTTAATGAACTAGTGGTTTCCGGAGAAATGTAAATTAACCAAAATATAGTATAAATAAAAAAATTCCTGTTTAGTTAGTACAATACTTCCTTAACCATATTCGGAAATAAACATAACAATATTGTTAAATTGAAAGAATATTTGCATATTTGCACAATATGAAAAAATATTTTGTGCTTTTGCTTTGAAAACATCCTGTGATGTATACTTCTTTGATAATATATCTCAGAATTTCAGTTTCAATAATATTGTCACAAAAAAAGATTTTTAGTTTAGTAATTAGAGTTTATTAGTCAAACATAATGAGTTCCTTATAACTGTAATTTGATATTAAAGCGCATAATTTATTTTTATTTTTAATAAGTGCGTTATGAGAGTGGGTACTGTGATAACAGTACATAGAGAATTCATCTATAGATCTCAGATCCTGTGTTTGAAATGTGGCAAATGTAGGTGATCCAGATTCAATAAAGTGGGAACCTTCCTTTAGGACGGTTTATCATCATCCTATCCAAATTATCATCCTCACAACTGTTTTCTTAAAAACAGTACAGCCTTAAACATGTACTGAAGCCAATACCCTCCATGAGTTGTAGTGGTGCAGGAATAAGAGTTTACCTAATTAGACAAATTTCATGGTTTTCTTCTGTAAAATTCCACTTTTTCATATTGTAACATATGTACTTCCAAATGTTAAGATAGGTACATGTAATACTCAATTATTAAAATAATAAAGGATGACAATGGATTTATAAAAAAAAGAAAAAAAAAAGAATCATAGTTTAAAATGATGTATTGTTAAAAACAATGCCAAATAAATATACAACACCTTCAAACAATTATGTTACTTTTTGGAAAAAGAAAACAAAACTGCTAGGCCTAAGATATATAAGATGCTATATACAGAAACCAATGCATTATAAATATCTTGGAAGAAATTTTTTTTTCAATGAATAAATGTTTAAAAAATCTAAATCCTTATATTTAATCTTTGTACAGTTGTAATATAAGATACACAGACGACCAGCAAGAAATACAAGAATAAAGGTTCACTGAAGCTTGGCTAAGTTTTATCCAAAATCCATTCTCTTTATCCGTAAATATTTTTGAGAAGTGCATTAGTCCTAACGAGTGCAATGCCGTAATTAATAATTTAACCTTTCGATTGCACTTTTAGAATAAAATGACTGTAAATATTAAATCGAAAAATTTAAAATCGACATTCATTTTGATGTTTCCGTAATCCAAAATGCTTTGCTTTTACAGCCTCATCATTTATTTACGAGCTTGCTCAATATACATCATTTTCCTTATGTACTTAAGATAAGTAAACTAGACTTAGCGATTCCATTTAATGAATATAGCACTTCTTTGTTGTACATTATGTCAAGTACATAAGAAAAACTTGAAGAGAATGGTTATTTTTATAATACAAATTACATAATAAATTACATTCATTCTTTAAAAATTAACCAAGCTACAATAATATTCACGTCTATATATGACATTCAGTAAAATGAAAATTTGAGCAATATTTAATAGATCAAATCTTTTTACAATAATAATCAATACTACTAGTGAACTTTCGATAAAAAGAATATGTAGTAATTTGTCCGAAAGAAAAAAAAAAATATATATATGTATATATAGTTATAATTACAATTTAAACAAAAGTGTGCTAGACAGTAACAAATTACTCTCTTTACAATAACAAACATGAAAACAATATTTCAAAACAGCATAGTATAAATGTGTGTAATATTTAAGAAAACACAGTGAATTGATCCATCAATGATACACACATTCGTACAAACAATGCGTTTTAAACCTTTTGAAAAATAAATAAATTTTTTTTGTTCATTTTTTTCTAAATTATGTATTTAAAGAAGGTATACCTACTTATTTACATTAAAAAAAAAAAAAATCACTTATGAATTTGATAACTTTCACAATTAAAAAACGATTGCGTAAAGCAAACAGAAAACTTTCACAAATGGCTAGTGCTATTAAAAAACCTAACTAATAATAAAAGCTGATTTAGTCATATCATGCCCGCGATGGCTTACAATAAAAACATTCTTTTCCTTAATAACCAATGAACTTTGGGAAAGGAACTTTAAATATACAACCCTTGCCAGCCCTTCAAATAAATAACTTATTAAAAATAAAATAAACATTATGTGCGTGTTGTTTTACATGTGTCGGTAATGTGTATTATAAGTATGGTGTATAATTCTGTGAGTACTCGTGTTCATTGTTTCAACATATAAATCAACTTTTAAAATGAGGGGTTATAATCAAGCCAATCCTGTTATAGTCTAAGGGAAATTATAAAAAATAGTAATAATAAATAATATTGCTAGGAATTGTATAATATACGTTAAAAAAAATTCAAGGTAATTTTTTTTTTTTTTTTTAAAGGGCTACATTATTATCTCACATAACTTAATAAAATATTTCATAATTTCCCTGCATTTCTTCCATATTTCTTTATCTACTATACATGCACCCTTTTGTTATCAAACCGATAATAAGTCAATTAAGTATTTATATATGCATATATTTTACTCTTAATATAATAAAAACATAATTTTGCCATTTTTAATTTTAAAAAACAAAATGGAAAAAAAAAATACTATTAAAATTAATGGTTTTCAAGAGAAAAAACTCCTGGCAACCGATTAAACTAGCACAATTTTACTACAATTTTTGCATCACTTTTTGTTCAAATTGCTAATCTAATAAACTACAGAATTCTTTAAACATACGTATACATATACACATTAAGCTAAGGTGTCCATCATACTAAGTCGCAATCACACATTTAAAAAAAATTATTACACTTATACAATTTCTTACATATTTTTTGCAAAATAGAAAACAAAAAATTAAAATAAATTACTTTCTTAATTCAATATATACTGCATATTATTACACATTATTACACAATCACACATACTTTATTGAAAGGAATGGGTACAGACCTTCAGGTGGGCTGCGCTATACATACATAATAAACAGTTGTGGGGTGATATAAAAAGCACTTCCAGCTATAAAGAACCCCTTCGAAAAAAACTAAATACAAAACAAATAATATAACACAAAAAGTCTTTATGCAACAGTCTGATGTTGAATAACAAAAGTCAGATGAGCGAAAACTAAAATCGCTTTAACAATTAACAACACAAGCCAATGTCCTGTGAGAAAATATTAAATAAATTTTACCTACAAATGCAAAAGTCTTGGTATTGAGGTGAGCGATGTTCACAAATGAACAAAGCTCACCACCATCAACGGCTAGCTAAGACGAACCTAGCCTCTCAATCATGCGCTTCATCACATCATGATTTCCAGCAAGGTGTCAGTCCACTACGCCAAAAACAAAAACACCCCTCCCACACACAATTACAGCAAGGAGATGTTTTTAAACCTCAATCGGTTTTTTATTTTTATATTATAATAAAATACATGTATACGCACTGAAACATTAATATTTTCAATTTAACTAAATGTAACAATATTCATTACTAATATGTTACCAATCAATATCAATTATATTAGATAATTTATAGTTCAAGATAACAAGATTGATCTAGAAACAATCCTTCTTAGTGTACATCTATCAGAGAAGTTTTACTTCACGAATAAATATCATCGAAAAAAGATAACTTTCAATTAAAATTAATATCAATAAATTTACAAGTTTGCATTAAATAGTTTTATTTTCAAATTTACAATGGGTAACATAGCAACCCTCTCACAAAGGATTTTAAAGATAATATTACATTTACATATAATAAATCCAATCTTAAAACACCACTACAATTTATTATAGTAATTTTTGCACCTAAAAAACTTCGAACAATATAAATATATTAAAATAAAGATGATCATAGGGAAATAGATGTCCACTAATACCTGCGTTGCAAAAGCCAGCAAGTTAAGGATTACGCGCAAGATGGTTAAATCGATACATCAATTTCCAAAACTGTAAACACTGTATTTTTAGAAAGTCCTTTTGTTCAAGCCAGGATCACTGCAATTCGAGCTTCTTCTATAGAGATATACAAAATAAACAGTTTGTGTAGGGGGAGGGGAAGAAAAAGAAAAGTATATATATTTATGTATATATAAATATATACATATAAATATATATTTATATGCACATTTATGAACGTGGAGATCACGTGTGCTGCTTGACAACTATGACCCCAGGCCTTTGCTGCTGGTGGAACTGGAGGTACTGGTTCATCTTAACCTTGATGAGGTGTTGTTTTTCAGGTGAGTTGTGTTTAGTGAGTGCGAGGGGGGCCTCCTGCGGTGCTCCATCCCCACCGCCTGCCCCTTCCACCCCATCAAACAGGCTGTCTCCTTCCAAATGTCGGATGGCTTCTACGATTGTTTCAAGGTTCTGTCTGGATGTTGATGCCAAATATACTCTGTAAATAATTATGCTATCATTAATTAAAAGCATAAAATTCACTTAGTGTTAAATGGGCACTAATTTCATTATTTGGAATTTGTAAATTCATATTAAAAATATTGAAGAGCACTATAGCTTACCTTGCTTGTGACATTCTGTCATCGTTGGATAGAGAGTGAGGAGATGGTAAACGTTCCACTTCTACTTTAGGTTCAGCTTTGATTGCAGCCTCAAGGATGGATGGCAACCGTGGTGAGTGTGGAGGTGAGGGTGTTACGGTGGCAATGACAGTTTCCGTATGAGCCACGGGCTGGAGTGACGACCCTGAGACAACCTGAAGGTTGGCGACGGCTGCGACAGTTTCTGCAGCACCGGAGAGCACTTCCCGCCTCATTGGTGTTATTACAGCAGCACCAGCTGAATCCTCTGGTAGCTAATAAACCAATCAACATATAATTATTAACTTTTTATAATGAATCAAACTAATAAATGGAAATCAAACAAATGAGGACATCAGTATTTATAATAAAAATTCAATTGCTCAATTAACTGATAAAATATAGTAAAATTAAATTTAAAAATTGTCAGTACAACCTGCCCTAATTAATTTGATTAATTAAAACAAACTATTGAAAAATAATTTGTTGATTTCAAAATACCATGGATATTCTCATATGTTTTGTTATTTTTCTCATCAGACCATTTTGGTTTATTATACGATAATTCAACAAGTTTATTTATTTAAAGACTCCATGTTTATTTTAATTGAAACTAATTAATTTAAAGTGTCAGCTTACGTCATCCCGCTGCTGATACTGGAGCTGAACTTGCTGAGTGATTTCCCTGATCCTCTCGGGATACAGCTGGGATTCGAGAGAGCGCACCTGCTCCTCAAGGATCATGCGTAGCCTCCTTTCCCTGTCCAGTTGGACTCTCACATCAATAAGGTCATTTGTTGTCCCAGAGACACTTGTGTCTAATTCAACCTCTGAAAGTTAATAAACATCAACTTATATAGAAACAATCAAGTGCACAATAAGTGTTAAACTACATCTTAATTTTAAAAAGCAATGACCAAGGCATTTTTTTCTAAAATTTTAATCCTCCAACAAATACTCTTCAGTATGTTATTCAAACTAATAATCATCTAGAATACTTTGAACTCTCAAATCTTTCTCAAATAATTTCTGGGATCAGATAAGGAACATAAAAATCCTCAAATCAATATTCCATAAAATAAGACAAAACACGTTATTCAATATTTTGTCATAAAAAAATCAGCTTTTCCTCCGAATACTACAGAATAGCAATCATGTTGGATGATTCAGAAATACTAATAATAATTATGAGAAGTGGATATATCAGTATGCATGACAAAAAATATTGTCAATTTTTATCTGTCAATAGGAATGATAGATAGTTTTTATAAAATAATTTTACAAGAATTAATTTTAGTGTTATATAATTGTTTCTAGAAGTGAACTAATTTTAATCTTTGAATATACTACCAACTGATTTAACTTCAGTTTGACAGGAAATGACTTGTATTTAGATAAATAAACACCAGGAGTGAACAATAATTTATGAATAATGAACACAAATAAAATCAAAATATTTCTGTTATTAATTTTAATCTAGTGTTAGATTATTTTGTAAATTGATCAAATCCCCGGATAAAATGTTTCTACTGACAAAACAGAAAAAAATAAAATAAATAGGAATGGAAAGAACAATGAATAATAATTAAAAGAACTTTAAATATATATTTTTTAAATTTATTATGAACTTATTAAGATCTCCCTGTATAAAAATCCGCAGAAGACATAATCATTTGAATATTTTAACCACTTAAAAATAATGAATACAAATTGTTAACAAATTATTAAACGAAAAGCTGTTAATTCATGTAAAAAGAAAGGAAGCAAAAGACAATCCCTGCGCAATGCCAAGTATTCAAACTAATTTTAAATAAAACAACAAAATATATTAAAAATACACCCTTAATGATCAGCAATATTTCAAAAAACTTGGGCCTGATAAGCAACATGAAGAAAAAAGATAAAAATAACTATTAGTTGTTGAATAATTAACTAAAAAATTAGAAATAAAATTACAATAATATAAACTTGTTAATTGGAGAGGCTAGAAAAAAATAAGGTGTGTTAAGGATGGATTGAATGGGATCGGTGCTGGTATTTAAGCATATCTGATTGGAAGATGGGGAAAGGGGGTTATTAAAAAACATCTATATAAGCCCTACTTGAGATGATCGCGGACTGAGGGGTCACTGGCACCAGGTCCGCAGCCTCCTCGTTGGGCTCACATATCGGGTTTGTCACCGTTACCACCAAACCTAAATGAACAAACAAAACAAAAATGGTCAGCTACCTTCAGGCACATTACGATACTGAGCTCGACAACTTGGACCTTCGACATAGGCTCGTAGTCAATAAAACAAGGTGGAGTTTAACAGTTAACAATTAAGGCATATCAAAAAAGTTTTTGATTGCAATGAATGGAAAAAAACTGCTCGAATTTCAGTCGGACTAATCCAATTGACACTCAAGAAGCCTCAACACAATCAATATAAGCACTTTCTTTACTTATTTTAGGCTAAGTTATCTTAAAATGGACAGATTGAATTTAATGCCCAAGTATGTCGTTTAGTTCCTAGTTCAGCTCCAATATAAAAATTTTGCCAAAAAGATAATAATAAATAGCAGAATAAATAGATAAAATAACCTAAAACCAGCCAAACAAATTGCATTAAACAAAATAGCATGCAGTTTATTCATAAAGAAAATGAGCAACACCAGTAAATACTATTTATACACATATTTTGCATATATATCTGACTTAACCCCGTTTGAATTTTAATGAATTATTGAAGAGAATATTGCTATTAATAAATTAATATATTTTAACGTTACCAGAATCTGTCTTCCGCTTCTTGATATTGGCAGATGCCTCTCCTTCATGCTGGTTTAATAAGCGCTTCAAATGGCAGTTCTGTGACAAAAGCCGTGTCTTCTCCTGTTCGAGCTGGTAGATGTACTCAGCGGTTTGCTGCAATATTGCAGCCTGAAAATTATTAAAAATAATTATTTAATACTAAGAGATAATGGGAGCTAAGTTTATGTTAGATTTAAATGATAAAATTCAAATAAAACTACTGAAATAATTTTATTTAACTGATAAAAAAATATTTGTATTATAAAATTAGATGATCACTTATTAAACTGTTCTTCTTATAACAATAATTATGTGATTAATCTTATACCAAGTCATATTCCAAATAACTATCTACTAATCACAAAAATTAATATATAAGTATAAACTTCTCCCCTGAAATAAATAGATTTTCCTTTGATGTTTGCCAATATTAAATCTGATTACCATTTGTGAAATTTGTTTCTTTTATATATGTTGCTAATGAAAAGCGTTATGGCAAAACAAATGAAACTTCAAAAACTTGGAGAATTTATGAAATGAGGAGTTCCAAATAGACTTTTTCTTTTATGCCCATTCGCAATAATTAATAAAATAACCCTAAATAAAAATGTTACATTAAGAGAAATTAGGCATTCATGTTATCAATAATTCAAATAAATGAGTTTCGCATAAATAAAATAAGGGTGTAATAATTTTATCCTTATGCCCCTGCTTGTTTGTTAATTAACACTAATAAACAATCAACCTCTCAGAGTTTTGTCCCATCTTCAGGATTTAACAAATTATTTCAATTAATTCATCAACTTATTTACTCCACAGTGAGTAAACTTTGTAATTTCATTTTTAAATTCATAACAGTGATTTACTTTGTAATTTCATAAATATTTTGTATAAAAACTAAGAGTGTCTCTTTCAAACTAATTTATTAATTTTTATAAGTGTCATTTCTACTATAATAGCTACATTATTGATCACCAAAAATGAATAGGTAAATCAGCAATTGCTTCTATTAAATTATGAGCACTTAAAACATCACAGGATTCTGCTAAGTGTAGATGATCATTCCCAGTTCTTTTATATTATATTGTAAAGGTTTACGACAGTGCTATCAATTCTTTAATGAACAGAAGAAGGCCCCTATATGAGATGATCAAAATTAACTTAATTCAGGAGTATCTAACATAACTTACTCGCTGTAACCTCGAAGATTAGCAAAAATCTGAAAATGTCGGTTGCAATATATATTACCACTCATAAATTGAGCATTAATGAAACAATAAGAAGGGAGAAGGATAATGTTGACTTTCTGTCACTGGCTGGCATTTATTATTCCACCAATTTTTGAAATATATTATTGATATGGAAATGACTTTTTTTCTTTTTTTAATATTATTCAATAGACTAATTCATCCACTGAAGAGGGGATAACGAGTGAAGGTGGAGAATGAATGGCGTTAGTAGTAGAGTAAAGGAGAACCTGTAAGGAAGGTAAAAAAACTAAAAAGGAAAAGTATATTAGAAGAGATATGTAGAGATGGGGGTGCGAACAGCTAGTTAACTAAGGAGCCTATATTTAGAGAGAGAGAGAGAGAGTGGGAGAGGAATATTTTGCCGGGTTGAGTAAGACAAGAGATAGACATAGACATAATAATGTAGTGGTGTAGTGTAGTAAGAGGATGGTGTGTTAGTAGTTAGTAGTGTGCTCCGGCCTTGAGAGCGAACAAAGAACTCGAGTTGCCTATCTCCCTCACCAGGTGCCGCCACCTCCTCCCGCTCCCCTCCTGCCTCCTGCCTATTGACGCTACAATCGAGAGGGGTACCGTCAATTTCATTACTTATTCTTAACCTTTCTTTAAATCAGGCTAATCCAATGGATAAATGTTTCAATAGCTTTAATAATTCATTCTAAAAGGTAATACTTTTATTAATATGGCGACAACCTTTACACGATTAACAAAACCACTACTAAAAACTAGATATTTATTAAAAAATATTTCGGCGAGAATAAACCAAGAAGTAGTCAGTTTCTACATGAATGAATTAAAATTACGTTTAGGATAAAAGTATTCTTACAATGATAAGGCATTTACTTGAAAATGGGTCCCTTCTACGTAATAAAATAAGTAATCTCTTTAGCTCATTTGCCAGTAAATCCTTTAATAATAATAATGATGATAATTAAATCTTTATTTATTCTGGGTTAAGTGCCTTTAGAATAAAATAATTGCTTTAGGCCTACGTTTTTATTATATGTGAGTTGTGAAAAGAAAAAAAGGTGCTTCCCATGGGCCAGACAACGAGTATTCTTTATGAATCTTCATAAAAATATTTCGTTGATTATGATTACACAGCAGTTAGAAAGTTCTTAAGTTTTTAATTGTACCGGAATTATCACAAGACAGAGAACTATGAAAAAAATTCCCTTACATCGTCTCTGCCATTTCCAACTATCGAATGTGAAAATCGGTACTTTTGAGAAGAATTAAAAAAAAAAAGCAGTTTCGAGGTTCAACAAAAGTTAGTGCCTATAGTCAAACCAATGACATTCGTTTTACATTGTGACTGATAGATGGCTCTATATGAATTTTATATCCTTAAGTTGAAAACAAACGAATTAATACTTTGCGATGGCAGGGACGTGTTCACCCTACCCAAGTAACATTGAAACAATAATGTAAGGTAAAATATAATGCAAATGTTGTCATTGAGTTTATATTCCGATTTTAACTATTAATCCAAGAAAGATATCTTATGTTTGTTTCTTTGAAGTAAGAGTGAGGAATGAAGGTTAATACCACAAAATATTTAAATTCCAAATTTTTCCGAAGAAAAAAAAATAATAATACTGAATTAACTTTTACGGCGTCTGAATTCTTGCTGTGCGTTACATTGAAAATACAACAACGAATGGACTAGGAAATAAAGAAATATACCTCTAGAATATATATTAATTTAAATAAACGCGCTAGGATATTGGTGGTGGGGGAAGGAGAACCAGCTGATAGGCACCGGGCCGGGAGCACAACCTTAACGCAACTTTCACATTCCAAAGAGATTTTCTTCTACTAAAAATAACTCCGACATTTCGCTATGCAGTGCCCTAGCGGAGGTCACATTGCGCCGGGTAAACAAATCCCATATCACGGCTAATTGGAGTGGAGTTAAGTATTATTACCTAGTGCTGCTAGGTGAATCCGACCATTTTCCCTATTCAACTATATTATATCATATAGTTATAGCTTATATACAAGTAAAACTATATTTAGGCGATGTGTAAAACTATACTTAGGCGATGTTTCAAGATTTTACTCATATATATGCCTATTTTAAAAAAAGGTATTAGAGGTTTACAGTTAATAGTTATGGGATTTATATATTACAAACTAATCTAGCTAATACTGGTCAAGAATATGTGTTAAGTTGGACAATGATAACTCAGTAAAAATTAAGTTATTTTGTTTTCTTTTTGCGGAAGGGGGTATTACCGGAGGATATCCCCGGACGGCCTGAAGATCGGATAAACAACAAATATACAGTCAGGTTATGGCACTATATATTTCATTATTATTAATACGAAAAAAAAGGCCCTAATTATGTTAAACCATCTTGTGATGATGTAGTTGTAATTCTGTAATTCGCTAATGCTATATCCGCAAGTTTTAAAAGAGTCACTAAGAGAGCTTCGATATGGTGAAGAAGTTAATTATTTTCCATGATAATAAGATTAAAATTATACAACCACCTTTCTGTACATTCGTTTTCTTAAGCAATGAGTTATACATATACTGTTAAGCAATTATTCAAAATATATAAAGCGGGAAAAAATCACAGAACTAGGAGTGAGATAGTGGCGGAAAGAGAACCTAAGATAATAGAAGCGAGGCGGAATGGGTTTTACCCACAATTAATTATCACTTCTCGCCTTCTTAAGGCAGTTCAAATGATTAACCACACTAATTAAAAAATTGGACCTACATTCGCTGTTCCAATCGTAAAAAATAATTAATTTAAAAGTTGCATAAAAACACTCTCTTCCCTATAGGCTGAGAGAAGAGTTTATAAATAAGATGAAAGGCCTGGAAGCGACCGTTTCAATGAACAACAGGATATGCCAACTCAGTCCTTTCGCCCCGGATTCCAGACCTCACACGGAACTCTCTCAGCCGATCGACTGTTTGCACTCGCTTATCAAGGGATACGCGTAAAGTAAACTGACACTAACGACGAAAACTGATAGCAGTAACCCGCAATCAGCTGGTTTAACAGTCACTCGTATCTATCACTGATAAGAGTCCGATGTAAGTGGTCAGCTGAAATGTTCTTATCGGTTTTCAAGCACGGGAGATAAGAGGGTACTAAAAAGGAAACCTGACAAATATGTCAGCTTAAGGGAAAAGAGATATAATAAATAAATAGAAAAATAAAAAAATAAATCTATTAAACAATTAAAATTTTCGATTAAGAAGACAAATTTTAAATATTACAACCCAATTCATAGGTCGGTTTTGACTAAACTTGACGTCTATCGATATTAGAAAACTTGATAGTGATGTCGAGTTGTCTACGCCTGGAACAAAATTAAGAATATCTTGTCTGTTTATTGGCACAGGTGTAAAGAACTTTCTGCATTTCCACTTGTACAGACGAGACACCTACGGTTTGTTGTTAACTACTAGAAGACGAAACTTGTGTAACAGAGGAAGGCACCATCTACCCATATCAAGTCTCCATGTTCATATGTCAACTTTATTAACAACACAAGGTGTTAAAGTTGATGTACATCACACATTTTATCCAAACTAACAGGATTGTAACGATAGGTATTTGTTAAAATAAAATTCATGGTAAAAATGGTTGTCCAGATAGATCAAAACATAGTTCTCTAATAATTTATTTTTTTAAAAAAGCAAAATAATCGTTTAAATTACATTCTTGGGACAACAGCTTCAGAAAATACCTAAAACATTTAATTTACATTGTACATTTATCAATATAGTACTATTTTTTTTATCAATACTTAAAATTAAGCCAGACCTATAAATTATTACTAATTTTAAAATTATGAAATGCGTTAAGATAAAATTAAAAAAACTCAGAGCCTATCGAAAGCAACTGATAATTTTATGAATCCAATCCTGTTCATAACGGCCTTATTTATTTATAATTTGGTTGGAAAAAAGTTGTGAAAATATTTTAATAATCGAATAGTTTAATTGAGAGTGGAAATGCGAGGATCGATTATAGAGGAATGGCGGGAAGCCCCAGAGCGGGCCTCTAAAATGGCGCGCAATTTCAGCTGACGCCTCTCAGCTGGTCCCGCGCAACTCAAGGTTATCCCCCCTCTCTTCCACTCGCCCCCCTCCTCTGTCTTAAAAATAGAAGCTGATAAATAATAGTTAGGATAAATCGCAGCCTCTACGTTTCTCACTAAGTGATTACCCCGCTCCCATCAGCTTCGATAAATTATCCAGCAACGATGATGAATGGTCGTAATTTTGGAAAAATTGGATCCTCTCCACGAGGCTCCTGTTGTGTAATGGGGTAAGTGTCCCAAGGGGCTGTGAGTAAGCAATTATAGATTGTGATTAAATGAATAAAAAAGGAAATGAGTAATTACTTTCTAATAAAATCCACGTCATTAAGTCAAATACAAGCCAAAATCTGCAATATCGTATGATACTGATCAAGTTTAGAACCAAATTTGAGAGGGTAGGAATGAAAGAGATATAAAGCTAAAAAACAAAAAATTAAAATCAAATGGAAATTAGTGTAATGTAATAAAACTCACAAACGTGCCAATTCCTAACCAAGATTTGTAAAAGTTATGACTAACATGGGCATTTATGTTACTCCATTATGTCACTCCAAACTGACCATTTTTACATATATTAGTCTGGTCACACAATCTATAGTTTCTTTTGACGACAGCGACATTCCCAATCAGCTGACTTGATATTTAGGAAGTCCAGACACCATCCGGATGTGTTGCAATGCAAATGTATATGGAATATGCGTTCTATTGAATTGGAGCTCTAATCCTAAAAATTCACAAAACAACGTTCGGAAAAAGAGATAAGAAAGTTCAAAAACCCTTAAACTCTATTTGAACTTACATGGACCATAGATCCAGTGCAAAAGGCTACAGAACTATAATAGAAAGGGATCAAATTAGAGATACATATCATGCGTCTTCTTGGCATAATAAAATTGATACAACCGTCAATCCGCTGAACTGGATAGGAAAGACTCCTACATACCGATTGCAAGCTGTTATTATCTTATTAGCTCAACAATCCTCTTTTTGGAATGGATGAAACAGATAAAAGATGCACTCTCACAGCTTTTGCGATGACCTTCAACCCGTGTATCATTTCCGAGGAAGATGCAGCAAACGTAACCTTCCAGTACAATCCATTAAACTTTACAATCGCCCGTGAGATTGCACAACCCGGTGGAGGGCTTTGTATCCTAAATCGATACATCGGAAATCGCTATTAAGTGGCAATAATGGTAGTGCAAACACTCCGAGATAGACAAACAGTGAGATTCGATACTACAATGACCTCAACACAATTGGCCGGCTAATCCGCGAGGAGATCCCAACATGGACCACCGGAGAAGGCAGCCTTGACCAGAGTTAATTACACAACAATAGCAATCGAAATCGATCTGGTGCTCGAGGGCCCAAAACAAACAGTTGAAGTGAGGTAGAGGTCATCTTAACATATACACGCTGATAATGTAGGTACAACATTGGAATCACAGAGAATTTCGGATAATAGAAAAAATACTTATATTTCCCGAAAAAACAACTTTAGTTTATTTAAAAATATTGGATTGCTATATAACATTACGATTGCACACCTTTACCTGCTACCTTACGACTCATAAAGAACAAAACAGTTTATTGAGGACCTAAAACGAGTGGAAGATAAAAGAGATGGAAAATATCCAATGTATAGGCCAATGATATTATTAATCAATATAATTTATTTTAGGTATAAAATCGTTCGACTTTATTCTGGTGAAATATCCGCCATCTTCAAAAAACTCAGTGAAAAAAGCACTTTTTACAGTTTATTCCTCTCAATAACTCGCTTCCAGTGCAATTAACGTGAATAATTCTCAAAAGGCATATGTCATATCTTTTTATGTAATATGTTTTAAAATTAGCAATGCTTGTTTTTGTGGGACAGCACAAACAAGCAATTATGTCCAAAAAATCAAAAAGTTTGGTGCAGCTATAATAATTTTTCAGTGGGATTCCTAAATTTAGAATGAATATGCTTTAATATTATTTTAAGGGTAGTATTTACAACTGCAATATACTTACAACAGTCACCAAAACATATTGAAAGACCAAAGAATGATGAAGTAATAATGTTTCAAGTTATTTAGAGCCCTGTTCTAAATCGACGATACATACAGGAGGATTACATTGTATGTCGGAAAATAAATAAACAAAACAGGAGTATGGATCAAGAGGGGCTATGAATAGGCAGAGGTAAACAAACTCTTGCCTAATGTGATTACGAAGTATCGGCGAGGTGATGCAAGCGACCCTCTTTCGGCAATATAAAGACAATCCTGGGTTCTTTGCATCGATTTTATTGCCTATTAAAATACTTTGGATATTGGGCTATCAGGATAGAATAAGAAGTACCTTCCAAGAACTGATATTACAAACATCGGACAAACCAGAAGAACGAGAGAGAGAGAGAGAGAGAGAGAGAGAGAGAGAGAGAGAGAGAGAAGAGAGAGAGAGAGAGAGAGAGAGAGAGAGAGAGAGAGAGAGAGAGAGAGAGAGAGAGAGAGAGAGAGAGAGAGAGAGAGAGAGAGAGAGAGAGAGAGAGAGAGAGAGAGAGAGAGAGAGAGAGAGAGAGAGAGAGAGAGAGAGAGAGAGAGAGAGAGAGAGGAGAGAGAGAGAGAGAGAGAGAGAGAGAGAGAGAGAGAGAGATGGAGATGGGGAGAAGCAAGAAGACAAGAAAGGAGATGATAAGGTCCTGTTTATTCAGGCAGTCAGAGGCTAGAAGAGATAAGGCACGCTTCATCTCGCGTTAGCATTCGCCAAAACAACAATATCCTCACTCCACAGACTTTAGCACCATTGCAAAATTCTAAAATATATATTCTATACACAAGAGATTTTCTACACAATTTTTGTCAGAAAGGAAATACTAAAACAACGAGGATATATAAATAAATATGTTAGAGAAGAATTGGTCGACTGTATCTTCTAATTTAAGGAAGAAATAGTTGGGGTGCAGTCAATCAAAACACCTAAATAAGCGTAAGTTAATTTATTATGTGCCGACGTTTCGGCCTACAATGTAGGCCATCTTCAGGGCTGTGAGAGAGAAACAAACAGAAATATATAAAAACGTAGCAGTAACAAGAATATATAAAGTGGTACAAGAGTGGAAACCACCCCTAACCACCCCTTAATATAAATAAATATATTTATATGTTTTTTGAATAATATCTAACCTTGACGGGCCTTCATTTAGTGCTATTGGGTTTTGGTTCTACAGAAGCTACGGATTTATCCAAATAACCAAGACATGGACGATGCAATCAATGCTTGAGCGGTACAAGTAAAACACCTTCCTTATTTCCTTTAGGTCATGCAACCCAAGATGACGAGGTATGACCAACACAACACGATTATCCTCTTGTAGATCACCAACATCTTTAAGAGATTCAGGTAGTAGATGGGACCATTACGGAAGGTCAGGCGTGACGCCGAAGGAGGCAGGTATATTTTCGGTCGAGTTTTTGTTGGGGTTTGGTAAGTTAGGTAAATATTTTCTTTGAGTACCTCACCCCGTCCTCTCAAGAGCCGTACGCTTATTGGCTTTAACAACTCACTGCATATGCCTTAAGCTCTAGAGAGGTATACAACCCAAGGTAAACAAGCATGCATAATATATTACAGTAGATATGTCGATACAAATCATACTGACATTTACAACAAATATCCAACAGTGATATTGGCCCAAGATAGCAGTGTCTTTGAGTATAAAAGAGATCTAATAAGATAAACGTTGTAGGGAAGTGGGAGATATGTAGATAAATTCGCGGGGGCACTCTGCGAACACAGCTATAGCGATTGACACAAGCTGCGTAGACCTAACAAGCCGAGATCTGCCGTCACGCCACGATAGACAAAAGAAGATTCATGTTCCACTAAAACCTGCAAGAGAACGCCCAAATGTTTTGCCAACTCCGTCCCTTGCCAGCTAGTTTCCTATCAGGTTGTGGACTATCGCTTGGCGATGGAGCTACCTTTTGCGGTTTTACTCTAGGTGAGACCAATCTGAGGATTGAGTACCTGCTTGCCAAAAAAATAACTTGATGTGGTCATTGCTTACAAAATGTTTACAAGAAATGAATTTAGAAAACAATCGAGGAAGAAATTGCTACACTTGGTTTTACACCAATGGCGTACCCAAGGCAGCGCATCAAGGCAATGTACATCTCTATCTCAATTATTTCAAGAAATATAATTTTCACACCCCCCAAAATAGAATTAGTTATTATTGGTTTTTAATATTCGCTGATAAAATTGTTTATACTTATTTGCTTCATTTTTATTAAATATTCTCTCTCCTCATTTTTTAAATAAAAAATTCAAATGCCCCCGAAAAAAGGTTCTAGATAGACCCCATTCCTTTTCTTCATTATATGTATATAATATACAATATCTCAATAATAAAAATATTGTAATAAATAAGTTGCTTTGTTGAATATGTTCTTCCATTTTAGATAGCAACAAAGTCTAAAAGTTATGAGTGCTCTTTACGGCACAAATGTGGAGTGAGTATTCCTATATCAATCGACTTTTCCAAATGAAATCTTCTCTAACACCAACAACTAGTTACTTTCTTGCTTGCTCCGCTACCCTCTGGAATTTCCTACTTTCTAAAATCTTCCAAAATTTTCAATTCTCCTTTCCAAGACAATCCACTTACCATACAATCAGTGACTAATCAACAAATTTTAACTTGAAGTTAACATTATCATTAAAAATAAATGATCGCTTTCCATGGTTAAATATCAATATTGTGATAGACTCATTATTTTTATAGTATTACTTTTGCTACGGAGCTCTCCAGATTATATACCATTCGCTATAGTAGGTATAGAACATAATTCCTCTTTGACGCAATTCCACAAGTAGGAAAAATAAAATAAAATATAGAGAAATCGACAAAAACATTCCTATTATTAAGGAATGAGATCAGGGCGTTGATAGTCATGGATGGATCGATCCTCCCCTCATCTGATCTACCAACCGACGTTCCATCTTTTAAAATGGCCTTAGATAGCGAAGCAGCTTTAAAAAATCCGTATCAAGTACGACCTTATGGTCAGTCTACAGTCACACCAGCATAGGGATAGACTACTATGCGCTTAGTTATTACTAGAGAATGAACCTGAGATAGGAATGCGAAGAAGCGTAGTAAAGCGGAGAGAGGGAAGAAGGAGAGAGGAAGAGAGAGAGGTAGGTAAAGAGGCGAACTGGACGAGGAATGCGGCGATTATTTTTCAAGACTTTTCAATGGAGCGGCCACGCCCTCCTGGCTTCATCTCGACCAATCAAAGCACTCGCTTCATGGCGTGAGCGGCTTGAAGCGCAATAAGAAAAAGATAAATTATCCTCGTTATCTATTTACTATTAATATATATGATCAAGTCTAGGATAATGACTAAGATACGGCGTTAATGATCAATCCACTTGACCATGAGGTCATTATGGTGATCTCATTCGGCACAGTTCACCATCTACCATGTTCAGTGTCATCATTATCGGTCTGGAGAACTGTCAACAAATTGTAACAGAGATTTCTTGGCTAAAATGGGATCATTAATGTTTTCGACCCTTCACTTCACAAAAACGCAGAGGAAAAATGACTATATCAGAAAAATGTTGAAAAATGGCAGTTATAGGAAGGTCTAACTAAAGCAATCTGTTTATTTTGTGCAATATGACAAGACAGTAGCTCACCCTAACGATTTACGGACAAAGGCGGCTGATCCTCAGAGTGAGGGGGAAGGAGGAAAGAAACGAACGCAATAAAACCAATAATATTGTAAAACTATAAATATAACTAAAAATACGGATCATTAACAAGTATGATGTTTTTGACTTTCCTCCATAAACACAATTACTTCGATTATATTACTTCTCGTAGAAAGATTGTTCATTTAAGTTATTTTTCATAGATTAATTTCATAATCATAAAAAGAATGAATATCAAAATAATAGAAACAATATATTTAAGAACAAATAAAGAAATAGCAATGGAGGGTGACTTGCAGTTATACTCGTTAGGTCTAAGGTTATACTCGTTAGGTATGATTCAAGCAAAACTGCGGCTTGCAAGGCGCTTAGAGCCAATTATTAATTAAATAAATAAAAATGTATAAAACCATACAATCCAATATAACGCCGGATTGCTAATTATTGATCTGACAGGAAATAATAAAAAATGAAATGCCTAAGAGGAATACAATGGACAGAGTGAGTGTAGGTTGATAAAGAGTGACGTACGGCTGAGTTGAAACAGAGACTGCCTCAACATGTTCGGTTAGAAAGCAACCCTACCCTACTTCTACGATCCCGCGTCCAGCTTGAAGGATATCGGAGACCTTCCTGTCATAGCTGCAAGCAGATTGAGTCCCCACCCTTCCATCATTAAGGAGTACAATATAACCGAGGTGACCATGAAGATGGATGATAAGAGCGATAACGATGATAAGATAGGCGACTGGTAGCGATGCCTCCACCGACCTTGGCAGATTACGCAGAGGACGCCGGGAGTAGAAGTCTACAACCACAACCTGTCCTGCCTACTCAGATCTACAGCTCTTCATAACCAGTCAAGGTAGTCCATATCCCGTCAGAAGGAACGGACCACGCCAGTCCTGCCTGCTCAGATCTACAGCTCTTCATAACCAGTCAAGGTAGTCCATATCCCGTCAGAAGGAACGGACCACGACCAGTCCTGCCTACTCAAGTCTCTCGCTTTTAATAATACCCCACGCCGGCTCTCTGCGTGCCCGGGATAACCAGTCAAAGCAGTCCTCACCCCGTCATAAGGAAGGGACCACAACCAGTCCTGCCTACTTGAGCCCCTCGCTCTGAATAACCTCTCTGCATGTCCGCAACGGCCAGTCCAAGGTAGTCCTCATTCGGTCTACCTTCGTACCTTATATATCACTTCATTATCCAATGAAAAATTAGTAACTCTGTTCATACCAACATTATATTTCCATTTTTTGAAATATTAAGTATATGTAATATAATTATAAAGATTTTACGCAGGTGGTATCTTAAGCAAGTATTAGTCACTCACTATTGAAACACTCAAATTCAGAATTCATGTTCAAAATACTTTTTCCAAGTTTTTTTTGGATTGTTCCATTGAGCTAAATGGCGCCCAATTGCAAATAACCTTCCTGCACCTGTAATGTCTGTGTTTAATGAAAGAAATTGTGTTTAATGAAAGAAAAGCAAATTAATGAAAATTTTGAATAATAAAAACTTCAGCATAAATTATTTATTCTTCCAAAAATACCAAACAAAGACTTGACTTCACAGACAGAATTGCAGCAACGGGAATTTGAACAGGACAGATGAAGAAAATAGAATGAATATATTATTTAATAGAAGTACCAATTGAAGTAAATTATAATAAAAACACAATATTCTTTCAGGACGACGACCTTCAAAAAAGAAAAAAAGTTAAACACTGGAGCGTTGTCATGTGCTTTTTTTTTTATAGCTCAAAAATATAGACTAAATGTTCACTTAATTCTTCTTCAAAAATATTATTCTTTTCGAGTTTAAATAACTAATATAAAATATATTTGTACTGCAATGCAAATTAATAACAGTAAATGTTTTTTTCAATTTGTTATATTAATTTTGGGATGTACTTCTGGTATTTTCATTAAGTAATTAATCATGAATAAAAACTATTTTTATTTTAAAAAAATGAACAAACATCATATCGCAGTAAGAAGGATGAAGGAAGACAGGGCCATTGACGAACGCACTAGCGTACTCCCGCCATCCTGTCGTACGCTACTAGTACTCGACCAGGTGGTCACCTCAAGGCGAGAGCTACCAATTCAATAGGAGATCGCCGTCATGGCGGAATGCTTATGAATCGTCAGATTGTTCCTGCTACAAACGAATCCGCGCCATAATAGCGGCCCTTAAGGTGACTAAAATGGGCTGTGTAATTAGAGCAACGGTTGAGAAGGCCCTTCGAGTAAGGGACCGTGTAGTAGTATTGAGCGGGGAGTGACGTCACCGGGGGAACGTCATGCCTGACCACGCCCAAGAGGGTATCCTCCCGAGGATCAATAGCCACCAGACGACGCCCGACAGACAAAGGTCATCAGGCTCCGTCTTCGTCTGCTCTCCTCCTTCACGATCTGCCTCCAGGAGAAGTCCAAGGGAAGGCCGCTTCGTCATCAGTCATGTTCACGCTCGGATGGCCATCCTCGAGGGAGTGGGCGAAGCACCTGGAGGCTCCGGAACATCTTGGTACCTCTCTTCCTGAAGACTAAATCTTGGCATTACTTAATCATCCGCAAGGATTCCAAAAAAGTTTAGGCGCCAATTATTATTGAAAACTTGATAGAAATAAATAAACAATTAAATGAATACGATGGACAATAACTGCACAACTAAGTAAGATAAGAATAAATAAAACTGTGTTTCTAACGGCGTACTTAACACAAATTATTTCTCGATTTTTTTTTCTTTAAGTTTTTATTAATACGAATAAATTCAAAATAACGTTAAATATTGTGGATATAAAGGTGGATATAACATTAAAAAGTCAACATAAGTGATTAAGGAGAATAGCATACGGCAATAATTAACTTATACATATTATTATATATAACACAGCATAATGTTATCTATATACCAAATATATAAAAGGGAGATAAAAAAGGGCAATTCCCGCCGGCGGGAAGCGGAGATCAGCACATGCGCAGTGCCGCCGCATTGCAGACAATCCCGCCTTTACTTTCCCTCCTCGCCTACTCATTGGTTAATGCCCATTTAGAATGGCTCACTATCCTCCGTCCAGTCTATTTTTAACTATCTCTTAAAATTAAATTATGCCTTCTGTTACTTCCCATTGTCCCATTGTTCCCAGGTCCAGGATAATTTCAGAGAATGTAAATCATATGAAGTGAAAATACTCCTAAAATGCACGATTACGTAATGTTGTGAAAACATATTTTAAAGTAAACACATTTTGATAAAAATCTAATTTCTAATTTAATATTCCTGATCTCTCCGCCTAGTAACAAACTTTGACCTAGAGCGAATCTTTTCAATATGGTGCAATATTGCAATGGAATAACATTTTCTATCCAATAACTATATATAACCTCATTCAATTCTATATTCGAAAAAACATTAACAACACTTAATTTTCTTCTAAATATCACAATCAATTAATTTAATTGAATTGAGAAACAGATGAAATCAACCAGTCTATATATATATTTGGTAACATTACTTGTGAGAGAACAGACTCCTGGAGTAGGTCACCCGACATCACGTTGTTGCGAACCTTTGGAGCCAATCCACCAGTGTCCCATCATCGAGCAATCGGCATCAAGGATAATGAAAAATCGGTCTAGCTCATGGATTTCGGATGTTTTAGGTCCCTAGACAGTCCCTCCACGTAGCCTAAAAAGGGTATTGACAATGCAATTCTCAATAGGACAGCATTATCTCCTTAAGTAGACCTCCTCCTCCAGTAGACCGATGGCCACAACAGTAGACGCGATACATTACATGGGTTTTTGAACGATAATCAGAATCTTGGAGTTCTTAGTTTTCCCAGATAGCTTAGCTATAATTACCTCTTCCTGCGCTTAGGCCTTCCGCAATAGTTTCTTATTAATACATACTTTTAATCAATAAATCTAATAATAATAATAATTGACAATAATCGTAGAACAAACCAAAACAGGGTGCACATTAACAATCATTAACAGATAAATTGGATAGTGCTATCAAAACAAATAGTAATTGTTATAGCAGCCAATCATATATTACACAAAACGCGGTTAGTGGAAGAGGAATGCAGATAGCGACGTAATATGGTTGCATAACAACTTAACTACGGCAGAGCCAAGGGGGCTATTTCGCTACCGGTCAGATTAGAAGCAGCAAGCTACCGGTTATTATCCACCGTATCTCTTCTAAATATAGCCCGACGTCCTACAAATACTACACCACTTCTCAAATACTAGATGCCTATTCACCACACGGCTCGGCGCGTCAGATCTGCATTTGGCAATGCCTTCCCTCACAGAACAATGTCACTAACCAAACAACTCTTTTTAACCCCTTGGTTTTGTTATAAGTCATAACTCCTGATTAAATACTATAATTAAATAAACACGTCGAAGGAAATCGACGAAAATAATGCAACTTTCTAATTGCATAGAAGTTGGAAGTAAAACCTCTTGGTTTTAGCGCAAGAGGGGTCAAGCAGGATAGTTGTAATAACTAATGGAATTTGGCGGCTTTTAGGTTTACAAGGGATTCGTATAATGTTGGTTAATATTAAATATTTATTTTGCAGAATTACGTG
Source organism: Arma custos (assembly GCA_037127475.1). Taxonomy (NCBI): domain Eukaryota; kingdom Metazoa; phylum Arthropoda; class Insecta; order Hemiptera; family Pentatomidae; genus Arma; species Arma custos. The sequence goes on along the minus strand of CM073762.1, from coordinate 12,845,436 downwards.
CAAAGGTAGAATATCACTAGATATAATAAAGATTTGGGAAAAACCTAGTTATGACATCATAAACAAATTAGTACTCGTAACTTTTTTTTCCGAACTGTTGGACGAGGTCTATTAACGCAGAAAAAGATTTAAAAAGCAACCCAACCCTCAAGCTACAAGAGAGGATTTGGACCAACCAATCTGCTGGCCGACAAGACGTACTGAAACGAAGAGTTGATTGTACCGGTTGAGGTACACAGCAAGGTACACGAGAGGAGGTGGAGAGAAAGAACCTTGGCAAGGCCTGCTTACTAACGCTAATCTCTTGTTGACTCCCGTCAGCTGATCCCCCTCCCACTTCCACACAATTTACTGCTCTTATTATTTTTGTTCCCTGCCTTCGGTACTCCCGAATACCTCGTCGGGTCCGTAGGGGAACTGAATCGGTTGTAGTTGGATTCGTACGTCCAAATACCTGGAGTATTCCGGAGTATTTCTTGAGGATTCGTTTATGTAGGAACTCAAGGCGCACAAGGAAATAAAAATAAAATTTATAAATAAACACTGATAACATCAAGCTAACTTTGTAATATCAAGCTCTACTTCCGTGATGAATACCCATTTTTACAAGAATACACAACTAACAAACTATCGCGTATATATATGTACTCCAATACATCACGATTTAAAAATGTTCCCAATATATAATTACAAAACAGAACAGCTAAAGGTAGTGAATGAAAAAATTCAAAATAATTTCAAAGGTGTGAACTGTAAAGTTCACGTCTCTTTTGTTGAATCAATTTAAAAGAATAAAATTTTATAGCAGGTCGATTTATGATAACATGAACAATTTAGACTTATAAGTTAATTGGAATAATCTTGAATATTAGACAATGTAATTACATTGTTGTCTCCAATTAAAAACAGTTACCTAAATTAGAAAAATAAATAATCTTACTAATATCATAAATGTGAAAGTTTGTATGTTTGTCTCTCTATCACGCAAAAATTATTGAACGGATTTGGATGAAACTTTACAGTAATATAGGTTATACATCAGAATAACACATAGGCTATAGGAAGCGCGGATTAATAGGGGAGGCGCACGGGAGACGTGCCCCCCCTCCTCGACAGTTTTTTAGGTACCGTGGAGAATCCATTATTGTATATAATTAAAGGCAAATCACATGATCATAGTTGTTAAAATAACAGGAAGAACATGAGTGAAACTATTTGTTTTGATATCCTACTAATATTATAAATGTGAAAGTTTGTATGTTTGTCTCTCTATCACGCAAAAATTACTGAACGGATTTGGATGAAACTTTACAGTAATATAGGTTATACATCAGAATAACACAAAGGCTATAGGAAGCGCGGATTAATAGGGGAGGCGCACGGGAGACGTGCCCCCCCTCCTCGACAGTTTTTTAGGTACCGTGGAGAATCCATTATTGTATATAATTAAAGGCAAATCACATGATCATCATAGATAGGCAAATCACAGGAAGAACATGAGTGAAACTATTTGTTTTGATATCCTACTAATATTATAAATGCGAATGTTTGTATTAATGTTTGTTACTCATTCACGCAAAAACTACTAAACGGATTTGGATGAAACTTATTGAGTAAAATAGGTTATACACCATAGGCTACAGCAAGGGCAGGTTTATGTGGGGGCACGGGGGCATGTTTCCCTCCCCGTTATAGTACATAATTAAAGGCAAATCAGGAACTTAGCATCTTGAAATTTGTAGATAGGTTCTTTGTATAGTTTAAGAAAGAAATTTGGATAATTCCACCCCGAGGGTTTCTCATTTAATATAATAGGGGTTCAAAGGAGGTATAGAATCCGTCAGTTTTGAAGTTAGACATCTGAAATTTCGGATGTACGAGTAACTTATATTTTAAATAATGATTAAATTATTTATTTAAAATGATATTTCACGAAACTTTATGTGGCAGAACAAATTCCACGCGAGCGAAGCCGCGGGCATAAGCTAGTCAACAATAAAAGGAATAAAAACAACTAGAAAAGGAAGGTCGGAAACGATTTTAAATGCTAAAAAAATGAAATTCATCATAATTGTATTCCTTATCTTCAGTAATGTTATGAAATGAACTTATTTTATGGTTGTCACACCACCTTATGCCATTAGGTATCAGGTAGACTTAATTAAATAACTCAGAGGTGTTTGCAGGGAATACATTAATCTATCCTGCATAATTATATAATCACAAACATTTCCCCACCCCATCCAGAGTCAATCCTGTAATTATTTAAGTATTTAATAGTTTTACTATCATTTCACCTCCCCACCAAAAAAAAAATAAACCTTAGAAACGCATTTTGCAATTGTTAATTAAATTGTTTATCTCCTAAATTTGGCTACATTCAGGAAAACAAATTCGGCACCCACGATATAATGAATGAATATTTCAAATTCCCCCAAAATTTTAATAAGTCGTGTTCTGCGTTTTATGAACCGGATATAAAACGCATTCCGACCTCTCTCTCTCTCTCCACTGACCTTCGTAGCAATGTAATACTCTATTTTGTTCAAGGAAAACACGACTAAAAACAATTTTATTTCATAGAATAATGTAGCTTAAGTAGGTTTACATCTATATCGCTAATATTTTATAGCTTAATGTGTATTTTAAATCAATTAATTGGTTTGAAAATCTGAAAGTACTTGTTTCCAAGTTACCAAATTTTTCGATTTTTTAAAAAGACAAATAACATCATCATTAACATAATTTTGATACTTAAAAAGTTAGATAAAAATACGTTCTTCCTATGTATTTACATAGATATGAGTTTGAAAGCTTCAGGAAACTTAAAGTTACTTTTTGCTGTCAGAAAATATTATTTTTGAAGTATGCTAGTATTGGGTAGTCATTCATAGAGCAATAAAATATGTTTTTTATATAAACTATAATACTCGAATCCCCAAAAAATATGCAATGTGCAGGAATGATTGTGTTATCAGGAGATCGTCAAAAATATTCACACACTTCCATACATATTTCTCTTTGGTATAGACAGACGTACCCGAAGATCTGGCATTTAAACAAATATGAGATGGTCTTAATCTACTTATATCAGAGAATCAACCACTTGCACTAGCACCAGCTCTGAAGTAGCCTAAATATTGGCTTATAATGGACTCGGTTTGGACATAGCCTACATCAATACGTTAAGACTTACCAATCACAGCAGCATAACCAAAACAGATCAACAGAAATAATTACCTGAAAAAATAAAAAAAGCAAATTAGTAAAATAATAAATACTCCTTAAATAAATAGACATATATGAAATTATATTTTTACTGATTTTGTCAATGGTATGATATATTTAATTTAAATTATCTAATTATAAAAATACACAAACATTACATCACAAAGATCCTTATTTGGGGGTGATTGTATGAAGACTTTTATCTTTTTTATATCCTTTATTTCCAGATCGGCTCCTAGCCTTACATTTTTTTTTTAAATAATTAATTTTAAACTTTAACAAAAGGTTAAAGTGTGGGTTTCGTCTCATGCAAGAGATTCCCCTAACTGTACATTATTAGCAAGAGAAGTTAAAAATATATAATAGTTTACATAAAATAATTATAATGTAATAACAAACAGAACTATAGTACTATATAAAACGGAAAACTAAAATGAAACAGGATTATATCACAATTTGTTAAAACGATTGGTGAGAAAGGTAATAGAGTTCACATCAGAATATCTTTCATGAGTCTCGGTTTTAGTCTTGGGGATGAAATAGGTTCGCCTATGTTGAATGCTACAGCTCCTTTGACTGCAGGTAATCCGGTCTTAAATCTGGTGTAAGGCTTTTTAATAAATTCTTCTATCGTCTCTAGTTTTAGCTTTCTGTGGAGTTGACTGTTTCGTACAAACCAAGGCGCGTTTACTGAGATTCGTAGGATTATATTTTGGAAAATTTGCAATTTTTTTTCGCCTAGTTGTTGACTCTCCACCCCACACTTCACAACGTACATTAGTAGAGGTCTGAGAATGATTTTATAAATTAATAAGGCTGTTTCTGGTTTTAAGCTAGATTTTCTATTAATTATCTGATAAAGTAGAGCTAATCGTGCGTAGGCCTGTGTTACCTTGGTGTTAATATGCTGGTTCCAGGTAAGAGAACGATCTAAATAATCCGAGATATTTTATAGCTTCTTTATTCCACGAGAGGTTGCTGCTATTGAGCACTAGCTCAGGTGGGTCTGAAGTGCATCTAAGGGTGAAAATTTTTGCGCAGCATTTTTGAACGTTGGAATTTTATTAAATCTGCTAAACTAAAATAAAACACGTATCCTTCGATTTTCTCGACACATTCACATTCACGCAGAGGTGAATACAATTTTTTTCAGCATTAAAAAAAACTATCATATAATAAATGGGTATTATAATCTAAACAAATATACTGGAAACTATAATCTCATATATACTAATTATTTGCTAATAACAGCACGACCGATTTTGATATCTTTTAAAATTATAATCTTTTTTTTTGTAAGGAATTGTGCAATAAAAGCGTTTTGAGGACTTAGGCGTGTCCAAAATGCACAGAACTGTTTACTTGATACTGTACATCTAAAATTGCAAGGTTTTTCTATGCTTGTCTCACTGACAAGCGGTAGGAAAATATTCAAATTGTTCATTTATTTCTTCTTATATTTGAATATATAATTTCATATAATTAATATAGACCCATTATACTTAAAATGCACACCAAATTGTTAAAGGTTGTATGACGACACATTGCACGGTTAAATGAAGCCATGGCCTAAAAAAATTTAATCACAGTAGAAATGGATATATCCCAACCTGTCAAGATAAATTATCGCTTCAGTGTGCCTTATTGCTGTTTTTTTTTTAATTCATAAGAATATTTAGCGTTCGCTTATCAAAATAGCTCATCAGCGAAACCCCTTTTGAACGGACACCGGCAGATCTACTATCGTAGAAGATTTTAAACGTATATGGTATATAGGTGTACATTAATTTGAATGAATAACAATTTCTAGTTCAATTCTCTGCATTATTGATAAACATGATATTTTAAGAATGTAATCTGTTGGTTAGCAGACATTTTTAAAAATATTAAATTGTTCTAACTAGATATTTCGTAAAACTTCTGCATAGTAAGCTTTTTAAATTGAAATTTGCCGCCTCTAAATTTTCTATTATAATAGGAAATTTCAGGGGTGCCGTTCATAGAGTATATTGAGTTGTAAATGAACATGTATTATAGAAATAAAAAATTAGTGTAAAAACATATTAACTTTATTACAAAAGAAAACACATCTAATGTTTAAATTAAAAATGTATCATATAATAAGGAAGAGTACCTTCAGGATATGGGGACATTACATAGTATGTATTTACATCGATTTGTAGCATCGTTAAATTTATTTGCTCTGGGTGAACAAAATTTGGCTGTCCGTTCCCGTTGCAGAGATGTATAAATTATATTTTAGTCCGGGAAATTAAAAAAAAAATGTGATAGAGAGGTGTTCGATATGGGAAAGTTTAAACTAAGCAATAATTTTGAAATTATATTAACACAAGAAGAAGCGACAAGGTGACAAAGTAAAGATATTATACCATAAGATATTACATTGACTTGGGCGTGCGTAGTCAATTGACGTAGAGGCACTGGCATTGAGGACTCTGGTATCTGCTCCTAGATTAACCTGACAGGAAACATGCTCGTACTGCGAGGTATATGTGAGAAAAATGCAATTTTTCTTAAATAAGCTGAGATTTATTAAACCTACTATTTAAGTTTCCAACTGGGGAATATAGGAGCTAACATAACGCGGAATTGCGAATCCTGCACCCGGCAATTTTAGCCATCAGGAAGATTAAGATCGGCCTGTAAGTTTGCTGGGCTTAATATTATGATAAGTTTCCAAACCAGATATACTATTTTGAACACAGTAACAGTCTCTTGAGAATAAAGGTGTTTTGTGCTAATCCCCGCCAAACAGTATTAGCCCAATATTCGTCGTGATGCCTGTTGAGGGTAGCAGTAGTGTGGAACGGACAAAAGAGTTGTGAGGATGATGCGATTACAATCTGGCCAATGGGCAGGGGTATGGGTGAAATATGTGTCCATAAATATGCACTTGCATTCTGCATGCCGCCCTTCTTGTCAGCGCACCCCGACCGTGACGAACCGTCATGCTCTATCATACACGACATAGTTAGTCCGTGACGTGTGCTCTCACGCCTCCCAGCGGGGGACTCTGCGAAGTTGATAATTGATAAGGTGGAACGCGGTTGATAGTGCGGCGGTTCTAAATTCTTGGGTTATTATTAAGTATATAAATATATAATACTAGCTTATGCCCGCGGCTTAGCTCGCGTGGAATTTGGTTTGCCACATAAAGTTTCGTGAAAGATCATTTTAAATAAATAATTATTTTTTAAAAATATAAGTTACTCATACATCCAAAATATCAGATGTCTAACTTCATAACTGACGGATTCTATACAACCTTTGAACCCCAATTATATTAAAGGGGAATCCAAATTATATAACAGGGGGGGTGGAATTATCCAAATTTCTTTCTTAATCTATACAAAGAACCTAACTACAAATTTCAAGATGCTAAGTTCCTGATTTGCCTTTAATTATGTACTAAAACGGGGGGGAGGGCACATGCCCCCACATAAATCTGCCCTTGCTGTAGCCTATGATGTATAACCAATTTTAATCAATAAGCTTCATCCAAATCCGTTCAGTAGTTTTTGCGTAAAAGAGAGACTAACATACAAACTTTCAAATTTATAATATTTGTAAGATTAGTTGGATATCAAAACAAATAGTTTCACTCATGTTATTTCTGTTATTTTAACAACTATGATCATGTGATTTGCCTTTAATTATGTACAATCATGGATTCTCCACAGTATCTAAAACAGTGTCGGGAGGGGCACGGCCCTCGTGCACTCCCCCCCTTAAATCCGCGCTTGCTATGGCCTATGTGTTATTCTGATGTATAACCTATATTACTGTAAAGTTTCATCCAAATCCGTTCGGTAGTTTTTGCGTGAAAGAGAGACAAACATACAAACTTTCACATTTATAATATTAAGTAAGATATATAGGCAAGGAAACAATGTCAATGTATGGAGCAAAATATATACCCTCTTTCATATCCTTTCTTTAAAAAAAAAAACAAACCCTGTATCACTACTGCCCGTGAAAGGTATCGGGTTCAGTAAATTGCTGACATCGTGCTCATCATAATTCAGCACTCAGTTCATTTACTGAGATGTTCTGCAATGTTCTTCCTCAATTAGTGATACCCACTTTATGGAGGCTGGATGAAGTCTTCTTCTATCATGCTGACTAACTGTTCGTTTGCACGTTTCACTGTTGTCTTTGTAGAAAGAATGTCATAAGGTGTTCGAAAATAAAGCATCGCTTAGAGCATCAAGTATGAAGGAGGGGCCTGAGAACGCGGAGAGAATTACAGGTTGGCTCATAAAGATGCCTGGCTTAGTAACGGACCAATCCATAAAATAGTCCAGACAGGACTGCCTTAAGGGCGATATCGGGTGATAGCATCGAACCTTACAGGATTACCCTCCACCCCCAATAGATGACACACCACTATCTCCCCTAGGTAGAGGAAAAGTGCGCAGTGACCCAGACAGAGACAGCCTTGCCGGCCAAGGTGAAACCGCACTCCAATTATCCTCAGCCATCGTTCGCTTCCTCCAAAGCCGTCCGCCTCCCGCCATTAAGTTAATAGGAACCGCGCCCGTGGCCTTCCTATCTCCGATCAGGGGTCCTTAGAAATTTAGCAGACCATTCCGATGTCCAAGCTATCCAATACTCCAACTAGTAATCACGCCCATAACACCTAGTACCTAGTTCATCAGGCATACGACTAAACTTGCTGTTGCTATTTCCACTAAACTTCAATAGTTCGGTGTACTAAACTAAAAAAAGGACATTCCCAAATCATTCAAAACCGTAAATAAGGAGTTTTGAAAATAATGCAAAGTTTGCTCTCATCAACTCGGCCGTCGTACGCTGACGTTATGCCCTGCGCGGAGGTAAGCTTTTTAATCAGTTGTTGGTCATTAAACATCCAGTGCAATGAATGCAGTCGCTATGACTAAGTAACACGCAAAACAGCTAGTATCTGCTGCTTAATACAAAAACGGCGAATGAAGGAATATCAAACCTATTCGTCAGCATTTATTTACAGTCGATGAAATTATTTTTCTGGTGATAGGATACAAGAGTCAATTTTTTGGGACAATCGATTGAGATTATATATAGTGCTTAATAGCTAAATTAACCCATATCAATCACTTTGTTACCAAGTTTTGTTCATTTTAGCTTGTTCCAATAAAAATTAATCAGTTTGATTAATTTTCATTTCAATATAAAAGTCGCATTTTCTATAGGATGAACACCTGAACCAAATAATAGTTCTTTTCCACATTTTTGCACATTATTGGCAGAAAACTTATAAATGTCCCAATATATCGAGGATTATTCACAAATATTCTAGAGCGACTGGTGGTATGGAGTGCATTCCATTGGAGCCTACTCACACTCCACAACATGGACATTCCATAGCTGTTGGCCAAGGTCGCGGTTCGCGGCCGGCTTATTTTCTACCGCCGTCATCCAACTGGCAATATACAAGAAGATAAATTGTTACTTTGCCAAAGTCCCATCCGACTTCTACATAAAGCAACACGTCTAATGGTTCTGTAATATCTGGAGAAACGGCAGAGTCAAATCGGATACCAGTTTCTTGTGGTTTTCAGAGGTTGTGTACATATATAACTGCATTAGTCTTATAAACAGGTATACAGGCTATATACAAATTTTGTTGCCAGTAACCTATTCAAATATCATGTAATGATTCCTGATTTAGTACCATTGTGCCAGGTAAAGGATAATGACAGGCAAGAAAGAAAAGATTTAATTATTTTCTTAATTATGTTCAAATCCCATTTTACTAAATTTCGTCAATAAGGTTAAGAAGAAGAACAACAAGATTGTAGTAAAATGCTTTCATTTGTAATATTTTTTGAAAAATTGGCGGTTACTATAATATATATAAATTTTCTGGAAGAAACAACCATCTCAGATAAGACTTTCTGCCGAAAAAAAACCACAGCTTTTAATTGACATTAAGGATGCACCAACATATTTAATAATTGATATTGGCCGATTTGTGAAGGTAAAAACATTCAAAATTTAGAAAATCTATGGAGCTAATACTAGAAAATCCTTTAGAAAAATTTGTGATAGCACTTATCGTATTTTTATAAATCTTTTAAAATAAATCATGATTAAAGAGAAAAAATAGTGAAATGGCCAGCATTAGCAGAAGGAAACACTAAATGTAGATGTTCTTGCAACAACACTACCGAGCAACACTTTAGCAGGAAGCCAATTTGAGAAAAAATGTTTTATATATGGCAGGCTAGATTACTTCTTCATTTTACCAATTACTTCTAAAATAATAACTTGACAAAAATCTTTATTCGATAACGTAAAATTTAAATATCTCCCATTGTGTTGGAAAATTTTGTTTTGTTCGAAAGAGGATAAAGGAATAGAGAATTTTAAAAGCATTCTACCACAAACAAGCCACATGCTGAAGATGTGCTTAAAAGGCAGTGCCCCCACTTTTCGAAAAAGAAAAGAAAAGAGACAAAAAACCGGTTTGTTAGAAGGAAATGTAAATTCCTTATAATGTACTAGTACGTCCGTCTCAGGCCTTCGTCAGGGTTCTGTCACTGCCAATTATAATTTAGTAGCGGGCAGTAAATTAACAACAAATCAATAATAAGACCTTTACATAAAATAAATAATTAGGCTATTTTTCGGAAAATCTCACTCCTCAGTTACAAAACTAACAATACATTCAGATGTTTTTAAAATTGTTAAACGATATATTTATGGTGATATAAAACTGGTCGACTGAGAACGTCTTAATACACAAATCGTCATTTTGCGAACGCGTGGAAAGAGTTAATAAACATTTCTTATTGAAAGAGAAAAAGGAAGGACACAAAGTTATAAGAAAAAAAAATACAAACATAAGATAATGACAAAGTTAAAATTCCATCGGTGGTGATCGTACTGAATCGAGATATAAACTTTCAGGCTATTTTTTTAAATAATCAGAAAGTAATTAAAATATTTATCATTTTATACAAATTCACAAACATATTTGTAAATCATTTAAAAGCTGCGTTGAGTATACAATTATTTACGTAGTTATCTACTGCAGAAAAACCTAAGAGAATCAGTCGACCCTTCAATGGTTCACCCAGCCTCTCATAATGCTGGTATCCTAAATTGAGGTAATGTATTCGTAGAGAGTGATCTCAGCCAAATCATCTTCCTGAATCCTAAAAGACAATCATGGGTTTAGATGTATCTATATAAATATAAACCAGAACCACTACAACCCGTGATCTGGGGTTCAATACATGGTAGAGACTGTACTGACAACGGGTATGGAGACTGCTTCTGCACAACGATTGTGCAGGGAGGTAATTTGCCCTAGATCACGCTCAACCGACAGTTCCCCCCCTTATTTGGTACCTAGATGCCATATGATCCATCTCCGGCTGCTAACAGACTAACTAAAAGTCTTGCCAGGATGGGAATTTTTTCTAATACTTAATAATAATAGTTTTGGTTTATTAAGATCATGCTTACTATGGATTTAATTGACCATTGAAATACATTCTAAGATTCCTAAGTTAACAATGGATTTTATCTTTAATAAAAATAATAACTAATAATTACACCTGATTATTGAATTTATACTCATTATAAATATAAATATATAAATGGTTTAGACGAGAAGACGCATAGTAATTAGAAAGGGGAGATCCCAGTTGCCCACTACGAACGGGATACTGCATTCCACAAATTCCGTTAGCCAACGCCAGCAGAGGAAAGGGCTCTACCAGTGCAACCACTATCTTCGCTATCAAAATCAAAATTTAAAACATAATTCGAATTTTACTGCATAATTGGTAATAAAATATATTGGTCATTGCCTACTGCATACTATTTCGTCAGATAATTAATAAGAACTATCCCATTTGGAAATGTTTTTTTGACCCAACTTAACCCAGCAGTCGGTAGAACTAACTTTGATCGATGGATCAATGTCCCTGAAGAACATCAATAATAGAAAGTTGCTAAACCCAACGATCCTATTAGATATTTAGCATTTAGCAGCAACTCCGTGGGATCTCATCGTCTTGACACATATGCATGACAAATGGTCTAAGTAAGTGATTTTTGTTGCGTAAGGCAAAGTAATAAGTGTATTCTATTGCAGTATTCAAAAGCAAAGTAAGGACAACTCGATACCGATAGAGGAAAACAAAATGAAAATATCTGATTTGTCTACTAACACCGCTTTCCTTATAGCCAGCACGGTTTGCTATATCTCACGCTAATATTTGAATCTTTTTTAAAATAAGTAATAATCTTTGAACTGTCCATACATAATGTATAGGAAAATTTATAGGATAAGCGGCTTCGCACGCGTGGAATTTGGTCTGCCACGTAAAGTTTCGTGAAAGATCATTTTAAATAAATAATTTAAATATATTTTTAAAATATAAGTTACTCGAACATCCGAAATTTCAGATGTCTAACTTTAAAACTGACGGATTCTATACAACCTTTGAACCCCTATTATATTAAAGGGGAAACCCTTGGAGTGGAATTATCCGAATTTCTTTCTTAAGCTATACACAGAACCTAACTACAAATTTCAAGATGCTTAAGTTCCTGATTTACGTTTAATTATGTACTATAACGGCAGGGGCACATGCCCTCGAGCCCCCCATAGAACATGGATAGGGTATCAAAACAAATAGTTTTACTCATGTTCTTTCTGTTGTTTTAACAACTATTACCATGTGATTTGCCTTTATTTATGTACAATAATGGATTCTCCACAGTACCTAAAATACTGTCGGGGGGGGGGAGGAGGCACGTACCCCCTTGCACCCTCCCATAAATCCGCGCTTGCTATAGCCTATGTGTTATTCTGATGTATAACCTATATTACTGTAAAGATTCATCCAAATCCGTCCAGTAGTTTTTGCGTGAAAGAGAGACAAACATACAAACATTCACATTTATAATATTAGTAAGATGTATAGGACCACTCAAAGACAACACAATAGAGGTTAAATATAATTTTCTCTAAAATGATATTCTTGTATTTAAGTAAGCGGAACCTAGTTATTTTTGTAGTGAATAAGGGACTAAATAAGGCATTGACATGAAAAGGAGTTATTGCTTATATTACAACTCCATTTCAAGCCAAAAACTACGAGAATGATACGATTCCGGTTATTTGAAAGATGTTGTTTGTTTGTTCATTTAACATCACTTTATGCTGCTATGGCTAATCGGACGATGCTACAGTGGGAGCTCTAAATTTTGCCTCTCCAGGTTTAATTAGGATAGGGATTTTTAACGAGTACCTGACATCGTATAGGCTCGGGACCCCCGTTTAACGTCCCTTCCGAAGGACGGCGTAACTAAGGATTTTTTACTCCCAAAGTTGTTTTATATATAGTATATTTTGAATTCCATTGAGTTTAGAAATAATAATTTCGATAAGATATTGGACAGAATTCTACAAGGTTTAATACGAAGTATCCTTCACACTGATGGATCGATTTCGAAGTATTTTTATTACATCGGCTTTCAAATGGACAGTATACCTAAACCCATTTGATCTCTTCACTATACTAGCGCCACTTCTTCCTCCGACAGGTACAGACTGCTAGCTATAGTATAGTAATAGATAACGATGGTAAGGACCCCATGACAGACATGTTATTAATGATACTATACGGCTCTTAGGGTCATCAACTCCCAGAACCTCCCTCCCCCCTCCTTCCTCTACTACATTGCCACAACACAACACTGAGTCAGCTCCTCCACCTCCCAGGATGCCAGCGCATGTCTTATTTATGTTAGATAAGCCATGTTTAGAGTCGAGAGCACTCCACATGTCCCAGTATCGCACAGCATTCCATTTTTCGCTTAGAAAGCATGGGACGAAATATATTGGCTCTCTTGTTGTACTTAAAAAAACTCCCCTTTAGGAACATAAACACTGGAGATCTGTTTCCATATGATTTCAAGTTTAATAAGCCTTGTTTTATCTATAAATTAATGTAAAACTGGATAAATCTTTTTTATTTTTATATTTTTGGGAGAAAAAAACATCATCCAGTCATCTAGTACTTCTAAAATGTTTCGACATTTATGTCATTTTCAATCATCTAAACAAATGTCTGCATCATTCCAAAAATACATAACTTTAAAAAGTTATATGTCTTTACATTTGTAAAATTAACAATTATATTAAGATAAATTACATTTTTATCGAAATTATGTAATTTATCTTAATATAATTATTAATTTTACAGATGTAAAGACTTATAACTTTTTAAAGTTATGTATTTTGATGTGATATGATGACGTTTTTTCTCCCAAAATATAAGGTTATTAAGCCTTGAAAAATTCTAATTATAGTAATTGTACTTAAATACTCTAGGTCAAAAGGAGGTGCTTGGACACATGTGGCACCCTACCCCGTCTGCACAACGTCTTTGATTTTATGTAGAAAGGAGACAGTTGGGGGGTGCAGTAAAAAAAACACTGAATAAGTACTTATAATTATGTGCCGACGTTTCGACCTACAGTGTAGGTCATCTTCAGGGCGATTTGGAGAGAGAAGCCGTTGGGTGCACCGGCTGGCTAACAATCGTCTTTGATTTCAAATAGAATTCACTTAGTCAATAGTGAATTTAAAAATTTGTATACATACTAGAATACAAACTACGGCGTTAGTTTTTTTCTTTCGATTCTTGAAAAGGCGTTAAAAAACTAAAAACTTCAATCCTCATTCAAGACCAGATTGAGCTTACACTCAATAAAACAACAAAAATAAAGAAATACATTTTACAAATTAGTTTAAAACTATTGATATTGAGAGCATTAGTATACATAAGTATAGACTATCGGTGGACAATAAACTCCTAATATACAAGACGATCATCAAACCTATTTGGACCTATGGACTGGAACTGGGGGGGGACCGCAAAACAAATCGAATACCAGACGTATTCAATCCTTTCAATCCAAAGTCCTGAGAACTACTGTCAATGTTCCTTAATATATTTCCAAAAAAACCTCCATAATGATCTCAACATTCCTTTCGTCCTCAACATCATCCCTACTAAATTGTCATACCTTGCCTGCCACCTCAATCCCTTGGCCCAGTGACTATCCAGTTCCACACATCCATATAACCCACCCCGCCGTCTAAATAGACAAAGGCCACGAGACCTGCTGTAATAATGTTATTTGGAGTACTGGCACTGGCCACGACCTGTGTGTGGGATGTCATGCGCCCTTAACCAGCTTCCATTGGCGTTTAATGCCAGTAACGCGGCTGCTAAAGTGCGCAGGGGCCTCCCGGACTCCTGCTTTGTCCTCATTCTTGGGGAAGAAGCTTAGTTCGGGGACCCCAGGTAAATCGTAAATAATGTAATTATGGTATAAATGTGAGAAATTATTTTATTTCTATTATTATTTTCGCAAGCATTTTCTTTTTACTACCGCATGTATTTATTTTTATATATATAGCTACTTAGCACTACTTATTGCCCACAAGTGGCTGAAATAATTCAATAAAGTGTAATAATAAAAAAAATAAACTATCGCTTGCTGTAAACATGAACAACAACGACCCGATTAGGAACTTTTCAACCTTGACAATTAGTTATTTATGCCGCACGCCATCATGTGTGCCTCATGAATGGAAACCTGTTGGCTCTGATAAGGAAAAAACAATTTGTTTTTATAATTAGTATTAATTAAACAGTTTAGTCAACGCGAATGATAGAGAATGAAGTAGTAGTAGCTATGGCAACAATGTGATAGGTTACTCCATTCACGTTTGAATCACGCGACTTTCCTTATCTCCTAAGGGAACAAAGTACAAAATAAAAATCGGATGTTGATAAGATCTGGTGGAAATATTCTGGCCGTCTCTTTATTCATCGATAAAATATGTAATGCCCCATCGATTCCACGGACAGGCGGATAAAGCCCTAATTACAGCTTTCTTGTTGTTATTATTTACCGAATAACTAAATCTTGGTAAAGTTCCCTGTCAACAGTTACAAGAAATGTTAGCCTTTATTATCTCACTTGACTGATTATCAATTGACCATATAAATTTGAAGGAGATAATACCTTAAATAGAGAATCTATTGAAAATGAACCGTTTAACTATTTAAGGAATTGCGTTTTGACCTCCATCCGGGCAGACTATTTTTCTCCTCTTTAATATCTCTCAATATAATAATAATAAGTTTAAATATTTAAAAATTATAACAACTAACAAAAAAATGAAATAAATAAATTATAATAATATATAATGACGTAAGCCAACAAGATACAAAATAAAAGTAATGTTTAATGAACATTATCCCCGTGTATACATCGCAAATTGCGAGAACACGGAGATATAGGATCAGGGAAAAGAAAGGATATGCCTGACCGAAAAGCGAACCAGGATGGCTGAAGTGGCTAAGTACCACGACAGATACGTGGGAGACACGGGTTCGGATCCCATATATTTTCTTATCAAATAAAAATATTTAAAAATTATAATAACTAACAAAAAATAAAAGTAATAATAATAATAATAATAATAAATTAGCGAACCCGAAGGCTCGATGTCGAAACCACCAATCTTTACTTATAACTTCCGTCCACGGGTCTCTAACTAAACCCAAATCCGCCTGATCACTCTTAAAGCAATCCTCCAACCTACGCCTCGGTGTAACGCTCAGACGTTCACAACCAGTCGGTACAGCGCTTATTAGTTTTCAAGAAATCTGATCGTTAACGGATAAGTCCAGCAACTTTATAAGCCCATCTTAATCTTAAATATTATTAAAAGGGTGCATGCTCCGCAATTGCGCGTTGTGTGATCTTCCAAATTCTATGGTCTCGTCCTTTTTTTGGATCGAATATTCTGCGCAGCACCTTATTTTAGAATACCTTAAATCTATCAATATGGAATTTCTAATTTTCTTTCGTGTAGTCACTGTCCACCTGTATGTCAATTCAATACAGATTTGTATTTCATCGATGACATCAGTGTTAGCATTACTAAAATCAGCCCCATTAAGATTCTTTTCATTCTATCTTTAGTATTTACCGTTGTAAGCAGATGAATTTATTATATGGGGGAGTTAAGTTTGAAACAAAAAACGTGTATAAAAGACTGACTATAGGATTATGGTGCAAGCGACTAACTGATAAAAAGCGCACCACTGCAGACCTTCGAGGCAAAACAATGGTATGCTATTTTTACAAGGACAATATGACCAACTAGTACATACGGTCAAAACATGGAATGGACATTCCATTTCAAGTTGGCCGAGAGAGTTGTCCATTGGCGCCGATAAATTACACAGTCCGAGATGGACGCATATATGGTAAACAGCTGATGAACAAGATGGCTCTGACTCAGCGGCCTGCCTCCCACCGGCGCTAACCTCAACTCACCGCCTTTCCGAGAACGACTTTCTATTGAGTGAAACTTGGTCGGGTTGGGCAACCCGCTTCCAAGATATATTTATAACACCGCCTCTAGAGGGACCGGATCCCTATACCATTAGCTAGTGCTAATGGTAAGCCATTAGAGAATAATTAACATTTACAAGAATAAATTGCATTAATACAGAGAAAAAATATACCAAATGGAATGGAAATATGTGTAATTTACTCTCCAGACAGTGTAGAGGTAACAAACTACCCTAAACTAGTCATATATAACGTCATTCTACTTATCTAAGCCCCTAACGATTGTTTTCGTTTATTTTTTTTTAAATGAACGCCAGAAATCGAAAGAAAAAAATCTAACCCACAAAGAGGTGATGCGTTTCAAGATTCCAGCACACATGTCAAGTACAAAAACATGACTCTATCCCTCATACGCGAGGCTAAGGCTAGGACTGCTCAACCGAATTTATTTAGATTTTGCACCTACGTCATAGATTACCTCTCGATGATCTTCGTAAATCATCGATTATACATAACAAAATTTTATTAAATTAAAATAATTATAAAAAATATACCAATAAAAATTGGAATTACGAGACTTGATAATTATCAAGAATATAAACTATTTCCCGATTGAGACAATTAGAATGAAAATAGAAACCCGCCCTTCACTTGACGTTCAATAGCATCATCACCTGTGTTTATATTAACATACCCACATACCATGCCTGTTCGTTCATCTTTATAAAGCGCCAAAAAACTCTGTTATTAATAAAAATAAATATAAATTCTGACATCTATCTATTCTTTCATATCTTCATATCTATTATATTCATATCATATTTTATATTAATACACTTCTTTCTAACTGTGTACAGTTATAATATTAACTTCCCTTACTTATATTTTCTAATTTCTTTTCATACTTTAGATTTCATATTTATAAACATTATTTTTAATTTCTAATTTTTCAAATTTAACAATCCTTTCTTTCTACATATGCTGGTATTATTACATTTTACTTATATAAGCTCTAGATGTCTGGTATCATTCCATTATCTGTCACTATATTAATTTTATTATATTCTGTAACCACTTTTATATTCGTTATCTTTAATCATCATATCTAGTCACTATTTTTATTTCCACTTTACTTGTACCACATTACTACATTACTTGTCACCATATGCTTGTTACTGCAACCTTTCTTATATGTTTTTCTGTTTGTTTCTCTCTCTTAGCCCTGAAGATGGCCTACATTGTAGACCGAAACGTCGGCACACAATAAATAAGTTACACTTATTAAGGTGTTTTTATTGACTGCACCCCCAACTATTTCTTCCTTATATTAGAAGTTACAGTCAACCAATTCTTCTCTAATATCTATTGTTTCTATTCGACATCTTTAAATTCGAGAACATGTCTTAATAAAATATATCTATAGCCTCAGTGAATAACTCACTGGTTACATAGAATTATCTCCAAAATGATTTTCTTGAGTTTGGGAAGAGGAATCGCGATTTTTCGTAATGAATAAGGGACTTAGGCAATAAAGGTATTAGTTAGAAAAGGAGTTATTGCATATACCTCAACTACAATTCAAGCCAAAATATATACGAATGACACAATTCAGTTTTCCTCGATACAGTTAGCTCTCTCTGGACAAAATTCGACTTAACCACATATATAATATATAGATATATAGTACATTAACAATAAATGTCAACTTAGCACCCCCGAATACAAAAAGCGCCCTCTTTCTCGACTATAGATAACGAAATTATATTAAATTAAAATAATTATAAAAAATATACCAATAAAAATTGGAATTACGAGACTTGATAATTATCATGAATATAAACTATTTCCAGATTGAGACAATTAGAATGAAAATAAAAGTCTAAAAATAAAAGCCAGCCCCTCACTTGACGTGTCAACAGCATCATCACCTGTGTTTGTATTAACAGAGCACTCATACAAATGTGAATGAATTATTTTTTCCGATTAAACAACAGAGCTCCTTTCTACAACAAATCATAATAATACTACACTTATTAGTGACAAAGTATAACGGAATACACATGTCTCATACAAACGAGTCATGAAATACATAGGTATATCCAGGGGGGCACGGGGGCACGTGCCCCCCCCCAGACGGGCTTTTGTGTACTGTGAAGAATCCATTACAGTACATACATAGGCAAATCATGTGATGTTATAACAGAAATAACATGAGTAAAACTATTGTTTAGATATTTTAATAAACCTTGAAAACCTTTCTATAAATACTACAAGTTTATTTTTAACTTATTGTTGATTTTTTTGCCCGTCGGCCCGTTGTGCGCCCCCCCAGAAAAAAATCCTGGATCCGCCCTAGATGAAATAATACAAATGAGGTCTCCACTCTTTTGTGGACACACACACACACACACACACACGAATATACACGAGTAATACTTTGAATGTTAGTGTAAACTTTATAGTCCGTTAATTTTTTTCCTAATTACTCAGTTTAATATGACTGAAAAGGTGTTAAAATAAATTTATTGATATGTTTCTTCATTAAAACGATCGTGGAATTCCTACACTGACGTCTTCTCGAATCGCCTACGAGAGACGGACAATGAAGATCACTCGGTCAAAAACAAGATGAATCGAGAAAAGGAATGGATGAATCGATACTATAATATACGATGATTAATCAATATATAAATATATTATAACAATACGGTAGAATGAACGAGCAAGAGATAGGAGAGATGGAAGTTGAGTGAACCCAGCTCGCCATTCCATCGGCCCGCATTCCATTCCTTACCTCATTCACCACCGCTCCGTGTCCAACCATCATCTTAGCTAGCCATTTCCTCCGGTTATTATTACTATTTTTGTTAAAAAATTATTATAAATAATAAATAAATCAGATTTGGATATATATACTGCTATATGTGACTTTCTGAAGCATTAGAAATACCTAAGTAAATATGGTAAGGGGCCTAGGCCAGGTGGAGTAAAATGACCATTAGTGTTAATTGCCTTAACCTTTCAAGATAGGGCAGATGATCGGAAGACGCGGTCAACTCAAGATGCAAGGAGCTAAATGGAGTCACATATAGCGTCCCCTTTTCTTTGTAAGTAGTGTATAAGTTTTATTAAATCTTTTTACTCATGATCAGCAACAATAAATATAATGTTTTTCAATAATTATTCTTATTTAATAAACAACTCCTGGCCAGTCAACCACGTTAACCTTTGGAGAAGAGTATATATGTCTCTTATTTATTAATAACATAAAATTAATAGATATCAAGTAAAACAATTTCAGGATGGCATCACATTTTAGTATTTAAATATATTCAGATCAAAGGATCAGACTTTCCCCTGAGATCATAGCTTGGGCAGTAAAGCCAATATAGCAGTGCATAAATAACCCCTTATTTATAATAATAATTTAATATTCCCTAAAATGTCAATTATTGCCAAAAGTGGACCTAGAATTTGCGGGTTGTCATGTCTGGTATTTTTATTCGTTTACATGATTTTGTATATTGTGCAATTGTTTTGCTCAAGATAGAACTTACTACGGCCTAAATAATTTTTAAATTTGGACCCTCTAAATATCTCCTTAAGATCACGTGGTATTTTTAAGAGCAGAACATCATCAAAGAGAAGAAAAAATACAGACTATTTGGATTGTTTAAAAAAATGTTAAGAGGCAAAAAATTTAGTTAGTGAATATACTCTGTATCGAAATGGTTAATTTTTTTCTTCATTTTATGTAAACATTAAATTCACTACTTTTATTGAATTGAATTGTAAAAATAAAAAATGGCTTCTGGAAAATTTATTGAATTAGATTGTAAAAATAAACATCTGAAACATCTTTTCGGCAAAATAAACGAGACTGATTATGCTCCAATTGGAGCACAGACGACCCCAAAAGATAACATCATGGAACAAGAGACCAAAATATGGAGATATCTCCATCAACATGTCTCTCTCACTTCCAACACACAAGGCAACAACATTCAACTCGAGCGGCTGTGTACCATCTGTTTCTCTCACTGACCTTAATATCTCAATGAGCTCCACTTACATTCAATAGTTCACAGATATCACAGGTTTTAGGTTTTTAAAAAGAATACTCCATTGCAGTATTGGTGACATATATCAATGTAGAATTCCATTGAGTCATCTCCTAAATCCATTTAAATTTATAAAGCTCAAATTAATAAATAAAAACATATCATATTACACCATTTGTACATTCTATATAATATTATCTTATGTGCGCATATTATATGCAGACGTATTCATTGTCAACTATTCGGAAGTAAATTAAGCTTGAAACTTTCATAAGCATACGGAGGATTAACACACATTGCCCTATAAATTAATTAAAATTGCATTTTATTTATTTACGATCACCTACTTATGTAATTGTTATTTATATAACTAGGAGACATAGTAATTACATTCAACATATACATATATACAATATATCTATACATATCATAAAACAAAGTCCTCAGTCGCGTTTGTTCGTGGTAAACTCAATAACTACAGAATATTTAGTACCATATAATTTAAATGAGTATCTTATGCCTACTATACACATTGTTAAAATATTTACATTTTAACAATGTGTAACATTACAAACATTTACGGTAGTTGAAGCAGTGAACCGTTGGTAGAGCACATATTTTATTAAAATCTAACAATATTGACAAAATGTGGCAATATTTCAAGATGGATTTTATATATATGAGTATATGTATGTATATATTTTGTATGTGTATATGAATTATGTATGCGTATATTTTCCTTTATAACAGGTAATATAATATAATAAAATTCTACAAACAGTAATAAAACTTAACAGTTGAGCAGCACCAACTGCTTTAACGTCTAAATTTACTTCTGGACTACTAGGAAGACCTCGCGCCTTCGTATTAATAGATATTGTCACTTCTCAGAACAACCGATTGAATTCTAATGAGAAGAATATATCAAACAAAATCATACTTGTAACAATCTGAACAACATTACTACGTTCGTAGCGAAACATTTAAAAAAATCTGGATTTGAGAGCATCCTTCTGCCTTATCGCGCGAAAGTAATCATAATCGTGAAGTTAATGAATGAGCAATATACACAAAGTGCTCTTTTTAAAATAATTTACATTCATTTTTAAATTAAATTAATATATTACACAAAACGAGAACGTTTGACCCTGATATGTTAATTTTCTTCATTTACCTACAAGATTTCGAACGCTAGATAAGAATCTGATAAACATAAATTTATTTAATTATTTACAGGTAAATAATTAAAAATTATACGACAAGATATGTATAGGGTGTAACCGTTTTTAAGTTTGAACTAGTTGATGAGAGATTTTATAGTTTAGGATTATTATAGTTACTATTAGTAACAATATGAAATGTAAAAGTACTAGTATAATATAAGGAAGAAATAGTTGGGGGTGCAGTCAATAGAAACACCTTAATAAGTGTAACTTATTTATTGTGAGCCGACGTTTCGGCCTACAATGTAGGCCATCTTCAGGGCTAAGGGAGAGAAACAAACAGAAAAACATATAAAAAAACGTTGCAGTAACAAGAATATGGTGACAAGTAATGTAGTAATGAGGTACAAGTGTGGAAATTAAAATAGTGACTAGGTATGATGAAATAGTGAATAGATATGATAATTAAAGATAATGAATATAAAAATGGTTACAGAATATAATAAAATTAAAATAGTGATAGATAAAAATAAAATTATAGATGATGAACAGAAATTAAAATAGTGACAGATATAATAATTAAAGAATACGGATATAAAATACAGAAAATAAATGTACAGAAAGGATAAAATGTAAACATAATATAAAGGGAAAGAAAAATGAAGAGGTAAACGGAAAGATACAAAATGAGAAGGTTAAAATATAGAAAAAGGGAGTGGAATATGAAGGATTTAGAAAAACTAGTTTAATTATAGATATAAATGGATTTGATACCAGACATCTAGAGGTTACATAGGTAAAATGTAATAATACAAGCTTCTTCTCTAAAATAAAAATACTAGGGTGATAGGAGATATTACAGAGAGAGAGAACAGCTGGGCGGACGAGAACAGCTGATAGCGAGGATATTAATAGAACTGAATCAGCTGTTAGCCAACTCTCTCGCTATATCTCTCTCGTAGTCGCATAACATCCGGTTGAGTTAACCCACTAACAATGGATGTGGGAAATAATTAATATCAATTTATCAGAAATATAACAAATCATCTCAATAAAAAACTTAACATACTCGTAAATCGACCAAGATATTACATCATCTTAGAGTTAGTGAAACATCTATTTTTTAAAAATAGAGCACAAAATTTAGGTGCTCAATTACACATCCCCACATTCATAAAATCTAGGGATAAGAATTATTTAAGCTAAATTTTAAAAATTAAAAGAGCACAGCCCCAAAAAACAGACGAAGTAAAAATTAAACTTGAAAATGAGCAATCCCTTCTTATAGGTTTTTGTTAATTTTATATCACTTCATGTTTTATATTTTAGAACAAAACCGAATCAGACTTATATCAAACAAAATAAAGATATTACAAAAACTTTCTTCAATCGTTGATTACTTATTTCATCTATATAATTATACACTCAACTCTATTTTCACATTTATAAATTGTTGTATTTTTCCTCTACATCATAAGTTTACACAATTTCAAAACAAATAAGGAAAAACTAGCGAAAGGTTATGAGAATTGCTGGCTCCTTAGTTAATAGAGTCATTACGCCTGGGTACACGCTATCAGTGCAAATATTTAAAACAATCAAACCGGCAAACTTTGTGATAACAGTCCAAGATATAACAGCGTAATACAGCTGTTTATTAAACGTGCAATATCATCTCAGGTTATAAATAAGGTAAACGAGTGAAAAAACTATATATAGCGAAAGCTACTACGTTGAGGATGATTTATGATTGAAAAAGTAAAAAAAAACACAATATATTTCCCGCATAAAAAAAAAGTTTAAGCTAAAAAGAATATAACGATATAGGAATTATAAGTTTTGTATTTATACCCAGGTTTTCTGGATCGAGAGACTAGGATTGCTGTGCGTGCGTAGGTTAATGGAGAAGAAATGACCAACTGTTCTTTTAAAACTGGACAGACTTTACTTGGTCTGCTTTAAAAGTAAATAATACAAAGCCTAAATTAATAAATTCCATAAATTATTTTTATTTCGAAAGTAGTAATTAACATTCTTAAATATAAATCCTTACAGGAAACGTTTTAAAAAGAACTATACTAAATATAAAAACGTGATAAAGAATTGTAATTATTAATGATTATATAATCGATAGCGTTGACCATTCACCAACTGGTAACATTAAAACTACCTACCTACCTACTAGTATTTCAACACACAGCAGAAAAAACTTCGCTTTAATATTTCCCCCCTTTGCTCCAGATGTGATTCCGTGGGTGGAAGGTAAAATAGCATTTCTGCGAACCGGTCAAAGGACTTAATTTCCAAGGGTCGGAAGAGTCAGGCAAAAAATAAACATCGTTAAACGTTTTTGTTCTCGGCGACGAAATTGGTTTTCGCCGAGCCGTGGGCACCACCTCCCACGTTCTTCTTTCTTTAAACTAATAACAACAACAAAATTATATCGATAAAGTTTCTTCCTGGGGGACAATCGATGTTGCTAAGGTGTATGGCCAGGGACTTAGTCATTCGTGACCTAAAAATCAGCTGAGATCTTAACATTCTTTACGCAATGGAAAAACACCGTGGCAAAGTGTTTCGATTAGTAGGAGCTAGCTGGACAAAATTATTTTTCGGCACTTTTGCATTTCTTTCGACTAATTAAGTTTTGTAATTATAAAAACCTGTTTTTAAATTAATTATCAACTGAATTTAAAATGCTTTCTGGGACAATAATCAGACAAATTAAAATAAAAACACCGTACAATTAAAACAATATATAATAACAAAACTGATATAAATCCTTATTTATTCTGGGACAAATTCCTTTGGAATAGTGATACGGAAAATAAAATATAAACTGTAATGTTTTAGAAAGGAAAATAGTTGACTGGATGATGAATGGAGATAGTTGGGAGGTGCAGTAAAAAAAAACACCAAATAATTCAAGACTCCTTTCTCGATTATAATGTCTTAGAGTAGAATACAATTACAATTTAATTAGTAAATGAAAATAAAAAAATAATGGATATAAATTAGGAGTTAGATAGCAATAACGATTTAAATGAAAGAAAAAAATATAAATAGGATAACAATAATAATAAAGAAAGAAAACTATTAATATTTACACACACACACACACACACATGTACTACTGCTCATCGTTCATCCATCCAAAAAATTGTAATCATAAAACTAATTAAAGTGGATTCGTGGTAAATAAATGCTAAATAAGATATATAATAAATTGCTTGCCAAAAACAATTTTATTTTCCTGTCAGAGCCCTCTATAATGTTTTCAAAATTAATTTTGGTCGGAAGAGATAACAGTTGCTATCTTCCTTTGGGTGAATCAACCGTTCTTCAACAAAATATCTTCTCGAAATAAAGTGCTCTAAAAAAATTTACTCTAGTATGCAGGCTAAAATGTGTCTTACTATTCATAGAAAAGGTGTAACTATTAAATATAGAAAAATTAGCCCGGATACAAACGGGTAAAAGGCATTTTCATCACTTCAAAGTTTCAAAATAAGGAAAAATTGTTCGGCCAATTAAACAAAATTAATATTGTAGGATTAGCAAAAGACTTTTTTTCATTCGAAAAAATAGCACTTAACAATAAAATTAATATCCATATTCAACGATTGGTTCAATAAAAGTTGAACAATAATTTTTTAAAAATTAAAATGATGCCTTGAGTTCCACTGATTTATTCAATTGCTATGATTACTTTGGGCCCTAACCCTCAAGCTGTGAAATGTGTCAGACTTAAACAAATATTAGATTACCTGAAGTGAAAGATGTTTTCAATATTCCAATACCATATTTCAGATTTCAAAACATGACTTTTGTACTAGCTTGTACTAATCGAAACACTGCGCGCTGCTTTGATTTTCCCGCCATTTATCAGACATTTTGGAGGAATAGTTAGCCAATCTTGTTTTAATTTTCCTTTCAGAGTCCTCTGCAAGGTTTCTAACATTTAATTTGGCGATATATAACTAACTATAAAATAAAATAATAATGTTGTTTCTTCCATTCTTCGAAAAATCTCGAAAATAAGTATTCTAAAATTAAAAAACCAATGTTTTATTCTAGTGTGGGGGCTATAATGCATCTTATTATTAATGGGAGAGATACAGCTACAAAATATATAAAATTTAGCCCGGATATAACCAGATACAAGTCATTGCCATATCTTAAAAGTTTCAAAGTAAGGAAAAATCCGTCATGCATTTTAAAAAAAAAAAATTGATACACTTAGATTATCAGAAGATTTTTTTAATTTGAAAAAAATAGCACCTATGAGTACATATATTATCGATATTCAACAATTGATTCATATAAAATTAGTAAGATTATAATTTTGTGCGGTTGAAATGAAGCTTTGAATACAACTGATTTAGTCTATTTCTATGAACTCATGACTTAGGACTCTATTACTGACGAGATGAAGTGGGCCAGGCATAAACAAGTGTTGGATTTATAGGTTTTGAACAATCGTTTACAGTATTCCAAAATTTTTTTTTGGAATTTTGAACGTGAATTTTGTCCAGCTAGCTCCTACTAATCGAAACACTGTTGCCAAATTGCTTTCTTCTCTATTTCCGACCACAGTCTCTGTTTAGTTACAGATAACCCTAAGCATGATGGCCATTTAATTACCAATAGGTCATAAGATTTATCATAAACATGATATACATTAAAATACCAACTTAAAAAAAAAAAGTAAATGAACCAAGATAATGGAGTTTTTTCCCATTGAAAATAATTTAATGGTTATAATTCCAGTTATTTAATGGATACTTCAACTACTTATTGTAACATTAAGGATATTCTTTAATCAATTTAACGGAAGATGATTATTATAAAATGGGAAAGAAACGAGATTATATCCGGTAAAGTATTTATCATAACTCACAGGTAACGGGAATTAAATTAAAATAACCACCTATAATAATAAAACACAGAGGATATTACAGTTCCTCTAAGAGTAATGAAAATAGCAAAAATCATTCAGAGAAACGTTTACTGTAATACGAAATTAAAAGAATGACATTTTTATGATTAAAAAAAATTACAACACCGTAGAAAATAATGTGATATTTACATTATAATTATTATTATAATCTTGGGTCAGCTATGTCTCGTGGTCAAACTTAAACGCTCGGTTAACTAAAGAATTAAGATTAATTATTATAATTAAGAAAAACTATAACTATTGTTTAATTTACAATACTTTCACAGTGAGTGAAATAGGAAAAGACAATTTTTATCTCTAGAACAAACACGGATAGTCGTAAAACGGCTTTCTCTAACTTAAATAAAATAAAGTGAAAGAGGTCTTAAATTTGTTTAAAAAAAGGTTTTAGAGAAAATAACGGCCAGTAAAAGGGGTTTTATAAGCAACTTTTTAAAATTACCATTGCAAAAAATTGTATTCGGACAGAAATTACAAAACTCAGGCTAGTTTTAAAACTGGTTTTCCCACAAAAAAGGCTACTCAGTGCACTTCACCTATCTAATCGTAAAAAACCCAAAACTTCCAAACCTTGCATAAACACGGTTTTCAGCAAATTTTTATAAATAAGTTATATAAATATTTTTTTTTTTTGTTCTGATGAAAAGAGGTCTTTTTGAGTATTTATTAATACTCTTATTAAAGTAAGCTCTCCCACCTTATCGCCAGATAGTGAAGACAAAGGTAATGCCTGGTATGCAATGCAGTAAATAGCCCTCAGCCCTACCCCGGTGCACAACTGCAAGCGAACCGTTATTCACCGCTAGGGGAGAGAGACCTCAGGAATTTCCTTCCATTCACATCCGACCATCCGGCATAGTTTACTTCTACCACTTGAGTCATTTTATTCAAACTATTCGACAAGATACCTCAGCTCTCTGCCTAACTTAATAGATCTCTCAATATTTTTATACAAAGATTAAATATGAAGCAAGGAAAAAATTAATGAAGAGTCATATCTTATTATATCATAGTTCCGAAACTAAAGGGCTGTATCTGAAAATTTGTGCAATAGAGAAAGTTATGTTTGGATCATATTTGCAGAAATCTCTTATTACAATCATATTGGTGGTTAAAGGTAATCATTGACAAATCTTAAATTAAGGGATTAAGTCAAAGATATATAGACAGTCAGAGATAGAAGCTATAGAGCTAAGTAGAAGAGGAACTAGACGATGTAGAAGAGGCAGGGAGGAGAAGTGACCGACTGAGGCAGTGCCAAAGGCTGGCCCAAGATAGATCAGAGCAGTAGCCACGCATCCCCTCGTCCCTCCTCCATTATGTAATACTACTTCCAATCTACTCCAGCAGCAGTCTACTGGTTTTCTACCCATCATGGCAGAAAGGACAGATGGTTCAAATATTCTAATCGAATCGGCAAGGTCGAGATTCCTTCAGTGCAACTGCCACGAAGTACATAAGCTATGAGAGGTGTGCTGTTTAAAATCATCTGTACTATACTTGTATGTTATACTTGTATGTAATGTACTATACTTATGCTTTCCCGGCCCGGTGAAGCCTTAATTAGTGAAACGTTGATTGATAACAATTTACTGTTATATAAAGGGACTTGAGGGTGTCGATCACAGTGTGTGTGTCCTCTGTTGTAACGGAATAGAGCTAACGCATCCACCACAAAAGCAACTCAAATTGTGAACGTTTAACATAAAAAAAAGCAGCAAGGAAACCTAACATTAAGGCTAATTTGTCTTCTTTTTCGTTTAGTTTCCACTCAAAATTGCGTGTCATCAGTTTGTTTGATGGAATAAACAGAGAAAGAAATAACAAACTCCGGTGAGCGGGGTTGCTCAGTGTGAAGTGCGCTGAGTTGCTCTTTTCTGGGGTCTCGCGATCGAATCCGGCTGGGAAAGGTAAATTATTCGATCTGTTAAAAACCACATGGAACGAAGGTGTAGGATTTGCAGATCCTCTTGGGGCTCACAAAACCTCTATAAAATGAGCAATCTTAATTTGGGTAAAACCTGACGGTTGAGCATGATTTCAGCCAAATCACCACCCAGTAAAACGGTTGGCTTAGAAACTGTACTGAACCCGTAACCAGGACCCGATGATAAAGAAGTTGAAGAAGTCTCTACAAGAGATCTGGATGAGAAGGGATTCGGAGCGAGCAGACTGAATGGTGAGAGCGGGGCCGCAGCGTGCCCATTGACTGAGCGCTCCAAGGTCACCAGATGGTAGCTCTTAATACTCCTCCAGTCTACTATCGCATTATACATCAACCTTATACACTTTTAATGATATTTAAATACTTTCTCAGCCTACGGCTTTCGTTATACTTCAGCGAAAAACAGAAAAAAAAAAAACTATGGCACAGATGACATCCTGTTTCCAACATACTGTGGCCCTGAAATAGAAGAATGGGCAACAATAAGCTCGGTTTATCATCATCATCTCCAATATAGGTTACAGCAGTTTTGCCTGTTCCGATTTCAAGCCGTATCTTAAAATAACACAGTTTTCTAGCCAATTAACATTTCTTCTTCCTTGTGGTCAGCAATCAAGAACTGCTTAGGGTATTCTATCTGGTGTGTGGCTTGCCAGCTGTCTTCAAGACTTCAATTTTTTTTTTTTAGATTAATTTATTGATATTTGCAACTGTAATAATATCACAAGGAAATCTGCTAATATGAACAATATGACATGAAAAAAATACTTGTGGAGAAACTACCCATCAGTAGCACTCCAATTAACTTCTATAGTAGAAGGTCTCGAGGCCATCTTCTTTTCAGACGCCTCGGAGGGTTATCAGGAATAGTATGGGAAGCAAGTTGAGAGACTAGCGGATTCAAGTGTGTATGGAGCTTGTCATGGAAGGATAGGTATTTAGACTGGGCCAAATCAGCAACATACGGGATATTAAGATCATGATGGATGAGTTTATTTGTGATATAATAAGGAGCATTGAGGATTTTGGATTGTAAGGATTGGATACGAGATGAATTGGATGGTTTAGTAGAGCCCTATAACTGTCATGTAAATGAGTCTTTTGTAATTAATTGGGAACTTAGAGTTTTCCCAGTAACCGTTGAAGTAGGCGAAAACGTCGAGCAGTTTCTTGTCTTTTCAGTCTTTTATGAGTTGACTTCAAATTTACTTTTGAATTAAGTACATTTATATTACTAAAAAAACTTTATTTAAGGGAGTAAATATTGGGTCGTCTCTCATAAAATGTCAATTTTTTTAAAATTCTACTGTTTAAGGAACATTTAATGGAAATGTTTGTTGTAATGTGTACCAAAACTCAAAATAGATGCCCTCTAAACCCTTATATATATATATATATATATATATATATATATATATATATATATATATATATATATATATATATAGATACAATTTAAAAATATTTTAATGATGGATTGAATTGGTCAGGGGGTGCAGTCAAAGATAACAGAAAGAGCTTATTTTTTAATTGTTCTTCCAACGTTTCGGCCTACGGTGTAGGCCATCTTCAGGGCAACAGAATAGTGGATGTCCCGAGTCTGCGGTGACTGTCAAACTCAAACTAAAAATGTTATGGCTCAATTAAAAAATTTTGAATCACCGTGGAAATTATTGATTATTTAGTGAGGCATTATAACTAAACATATCGTGTTATCGTCATGAATAACTGAGGGTCTAGTGAGTGATAACTACTACACATAGCGTATAGCATAATAGAGGCAGGTTACCGGAGAGGTGTGCCGCCAAGGACTGCATCCAGCCTCCTCATTCAGTCCTCTAACGGAACTTCACATCTACGTGTTAAAGCCACCCAACAGACCTTCAACTAATTCTAAACTAGGCAAGGCGCTATTCATGACACTTAATATTTATTATTCATGCCAGCTAAAGTACATGTTATACGTACTACGTAGTGCCAACAAGACATTATAAACAGGTAACCTGACACCGACGTACCAATAATTAATAAACCATTGCACAAGACAAAAAACTAGAATGAGCGTGCCGTGGCAGAGCCCAACCTAAATATCTCATCGATCCGATACATCAATAGGCCATCAATTCTGTCCTCAACTCTTCCGATCGCCCTATCATATCATATCATAAGCTACCTTCGCATGTGGGCGGTCTCGGTGAAACGTAACATAACAGGCTTGAGTTCACGAATGATAGTAAAAAAAATAATTACTATAATTGTCGTGGTTATTAAGCATTTTAAAATCATTAACAGTATCTTTATTATTTTACGGAAGAACCATTTATTACTGCCCAAAAGTTCAGTATGTCATCTTCTATACGACTCTCTAAAAGCTAGTATGTTTGAACGTCAGATAGCAATAGTAAAGTCCAATGTAATTATAATGCAAGAGGCATCGTTCATTATTATATATAGATGGTTATTTGTTTAATGGTAACTATCTCTAGGCCAACTAGCGCACATCAGGGCCAGAACAAGGAGAGAGCTAAGTTGGTACTCACAGCCCGCTCTTATATATCCTAGTCAGGCCCACTAGAGTTTAACCCCTTAGTGCACGCTTTTTTTGAAAAAAAAACTACAACAAATAAATATTTTTTTTAAGTCAATTAAATTCTCGAATATATTCGAGTGCGAAAATTACAGCAGCATAAAATACGGCACAGCTCGAATTATCTCGAGTGTGCACAGTTAGGTCCGTTTCGCGGGCTTGAATTAGCTGGAGCCTGTACCTTAAGGGGTTAAACTAGGATATAAGAATATAGTTACCTACGTTACCAAGGTAACTACATCGAATGGCATCGAAAGGAATTTATCGATAGGTATCATATGCTTATTAAATTTATTATAATTTCATTGTTAAAATAAGTTTTCTTTCCGGATCCTAAACAGAATTTTTATAACTTGCCGTCCCGCACAGGGCTGCACCTTCTCCCTATTCCAGAGAAGTTTCAGTATTTTTACAGATAAGTTGGAAAGGCTAACACAATAATTAATAACACAATAAGATATAAGGAGAAACAAGAGGCTAAGCAATAAGTCTCTAGCTTTGATAATCACGTTATACATATTGGAGGGAAGTCTGGCCAAATTAACAGGCTTAAACCGATAGACAAGATACTACTGCGAGGACAATGATGTAGATAGATGAACGACTTGCTAACTCATGCTCTAAAGTAAACATATAATCATACTCGATACGCTAATTAAGGAGACCCATTATTCTATCTACTTCCGGATCGTACAGGCGACGGCTAAGATGACACCACCCTCCCCCCACCACCAAACTAAAAGCCAATGAGATTGAAGAATAGAGCAGAGAGCGGATGGAGACCTGCTCGCTACAATTATTTACTAGCCCCTTCCTGTCACGCGACCCATCTTCACCGGAAATGGCCCCAAAGTGAACTTCTTCCACAATTAACTCGCTCCACCTTACCTACCTCTTTTAATTTATTTATATCTCTCTTACAATTATACCCGGAGGGGAGATAATACTTCACGAGGAGAG
Organism: Arma custos; assembly: GCA_037127475.1. NCBI lineage: Eukaryota > Metazoa > Arthropoda > Insecta > Hemiptera > Pentatomidae > Arma > Arma custos. Next base: position 12,813,110 of record CM073762.1, on the reverse strand, counting down.
CATGTTTTTTATTATTGGTCGATGGTAAAGACACGCTAAAAGTAAACAAATCATACTCCGTACGCGAGTAGGAGGTAGAACAGCTAAACTAAACCAATTTATAACAGAACAGAGGAATCGATAACAAGAGGACCCCAAAACAGAAATATTTGAAAGACCTTATATGATGACTGGGAAAAAAGCGTGAATTGTGTAAATCCTCAACAAAAACTTATATTAGTATTCTGTTATAAAAATATTTCACATACTTATGCAATTTTGATAAAATTACTGGAACATTGTGTGCAACCTTGCAGTGAAAAAAAAAAATACAGCAAAGAACCCATAGGACTACACCAAAACTTGACCATTTTGTAACCCTACAATTACTTTGTTTTGTTTTTTATATGGTAATTTAACTTAATGTAATGGATCTATACAGTAAAGAAACTACATTATATCCCACTCTTTACTGAGTCCATGAAAAAAATATATATCTATAATATCTAGGTAGCTCATAGAGTAGCTAATCTCACGACAGGGATTGTGCCATTGGGTTTTATTAGACCACTAACACCACCCCAACACCCTACACCCTACTACACTCCTCACACCCAAGACAACACAACTACTACCAGAGGGGGGGGGGGAATGAGTACTCACATATCTAATAAAAACAACAATGAAGGCCTTATCTCTTCTACTCATCACATACGAGAGGATAGTGTTAAATCGATAACAGGCCCCAGGTGTAGCTCAAGTACCAACAGCAGGTTTTAGTTTTGGAAAACAAATCACGAAATCAGGTGATAAATAAATCGTGTTTTAACTCCATACTATTTATTATTTATATAAGTGTCACGTAGTATTTTAAAGTATTTTGATGTTGCCGTAGGTATAATAAAGCAGTAATTTAGTACAAAGTACTTTATTACACAATACACACGCACATACATACATAACTCTTTTAATTTAATGAAATTGTGACTGGCAATAAAAATTAATGAAAGCTCCCTTAACAGATCTACACTTGACTGCAATACTAAACGAAAAATTATTTCTAAGGCATCATTAGTTAATGTTAAGAAACAATAAAGGCTGCCTCCTTCCTTTCGAAGGTTCCCTCTTCATCTGTGGCGAATTGTACGTTCGATAAGAGGTACTAGTATTTAAAATAATAATACTAAAAGAGTGCCCAATAATATAATAATAACAGGGGGTAAAGTTAGTAATATTACCCAACCCAAAACCAACAATCACTCTTACAAACCTCCCAATTACCGCCTTGGACATTTAACTGCAAGCGAGCTCATCACAAACGCTCTAAGGATTCTTTCATTCATTACTAAGCCATAGGGATCGCTTCAATTATATGGTATGATCCAGCATAATAACTCCGGTAACAATATAGAGTTAACTAATTGATTATTCAAGAAAGAATTAATATATGCAAAATACATATTTATTTTTTTAGGAAGTGGTATTAATTCAACTTCCATATAAAAATGTAGTGGGCATGGATATATATATTTGCACATGCATTCGTAAATAAACAGAGAATAACGCGTAGAGATGTTTATATATACTCGCACATATCTGAGGACTAGGATGACATGTGGGTTTGGCAAGGGTTGGTGACCGCTTGAGCATGTAGCGGTACTTTTACCAAGCTTTGTTTTATTGTCACTCATCCATCGGTTGCATTCCAGCTATATATGCCTTCAACAAAACTTTAGACGCTTCCTTTTTGAACTATCCGTTTCTCGAGACGGTGCTACCATAATGTTATAGCAGATCCCTAGCCATCCTCAAGGTATAGCAGGGACCTAAGTGCAACGAGGATGAAGGAGGACACTATGCTATCTAGATCAGCGGCTAACGGAGTGCAGTTATCATTAACCTCCTTATTTTCTCTCCGGTTTCTGGTCTCCTTTCACATCCGTTTGCATAAAATACTGCCCTTCCATTGTACGCTGCATTCCTCCCATCCAACTGCAGGACAGGTACATATAAACATACGTCAAAAGAGAAATCACCAGTAATTCCTATTCCTACTTTCCTGAGTTGTATGCGTGTGAACACAATGACACAGACGCACGAGGTTGCAAAAGTATTGAATATTCTGACACCATTCGCAATTTTTTTCAACATATCCTGAACACACAAAACATGAGAATTTCAGCTATAGAAAAATTGTAATTTTCAACACATTTTAAAAATTCCTTTTAAACTGTCTTAAGAACAAAAAAACTGAACAACTTTTAAGGGTTGTACTGTTTTTTCACGTAGGTTGGGCAGGGATCTCTCTAGCTAAGGGTCGCCACTTTTAAGGGGATGGGTGAACCCAGGAAGTCCTGCTGATAGCACTGTCGGGCCACATAATAATATATATACATATGTATAAACTGGGTTTAAATATAAGTGCATGATCCCTGAGCATGGTGGAGAGGGATCATTAGGTGATGATCATTAGGTGAGTGAGCAGAAGGTGATTATTTCAATAAATTTATAAGGAAGAATTGGTTTGTATTACCTTTGAACATTTTCACAAAAATATCTTCGACAGTAAAATAAAAATATTCATCTGTTTTTTTGAAATTAATAGATAACTCTAGTATAACCTGTCACATATAACCTTATAACATTGTTTCTAATACTCCCATATAATAAGTTTTAGATATAAAACATTAAAACCAATTAATATATATTATAAATAAATAATTTTATAAAAAAAAAATAAAATAAATAAATTAAATAAATTAAAACATTCGTAGTGTTAAACTCTTATAAATTTATATTTTAATTTTAAATAGTATCAAGGTATATAAATAAGTACAGCCCAAAATATAATCATGCAGAGTAGAAATGACCATGGAGAAAAAATGTATCGCCAAGGAGTTTTTAAATTATAGACATTCACATGAGGTACCTATACTTAAATTTTTCAGTTATTTTAGGACAATTGGTGTAATTATAGTTTTATTGTTATTGTTTATTATTTTTATATTGTTAAATTACAGACCTATTATGAAAATTCCAGTAAGGACTTGTGAAATTGAAAATGACTAAAAAGTCGAAACGTATTTGTAAAAAAATAAAAAAGAAAAACTGACTGGAAAATGGTTTACTTCATAAGTTAAATAAAAATATTATTAAATTATTCTCTGTAATCGATGTATAATAAATATTGTAAAAGATATATATTTTAAATCGTCGGCTAAATAAATGGATCAAACGATTATTCAACGTGATCAAATTTACTATTATTTAGTACATATTTGGTTTTATCTGATGATGTAGTCATCTTTATGGATTGTGATGAAAACGAAAAAAATAATTATGTTAAACAAAAGATAATGGAAAAAAATATAAAAAGATTTAAATAATGCATATAATAATGAAAATCGTTACAGCGGCCATTGTATTAACAATCCCTAATAAGAATGAGCAACACTTCCACACTGAGCAAATTCCCAGGCTAAAAATAGCCAAGTCGAGAACCAACCTCGCTGCTCCTTCATTCGCCACTTCCTCCACGGTTTAGTTGAGGAAAAGAATAATCATTCCAGTCACGAAGCCACTTTATAACGGAAATAATTCAATATTAACATCAGAGGATACAAGTTTTGTAGACAATTAATATCTGTTAACTTAAAGGGCTAATTAAGATTAACAAAATGTGTAATCGTGGCGATTTATGGAATCAAATAGCAGGAATCAAACATGCTGTAAGCGAGAGTGTACACGCATTCTTTATTTGCTAATCGAGTTCCAGCAATAGCAAGCAGTAAGACACAAACCTCACAACCGGACCAGTGTAGCAGCAGGCTTCATTGTATGCTAATGACAGTCATCTCTTAAATGGATCTTATGGTGTCAATTTGTAGAAAAAGTGCAAGGTATTTGCTTACTTGGTTACTTGAGTCAAGTTAAGTTAAAAGTAATAAAAAGTGGAAAATTTCATATCAGTCCTCTGAAAGCTCATCGAATTACATCAACTATTAGCAGATTATTACAACATAATCTTGAATAGAATTATCATTGATGAGTTTTGATAAATATTTTAAAAATTAACTAGTAATATTGTTATTTTACAACCATTGAATAAAATAAAAGCGGCCTGACAACAAAACAAAATGAAACGAGCTTGCACTATCTTATAACAGCGAGGTCCATTGTAGGCAACATAGATTTAATAAAATGTTTCTTTTATTTTAGTAAAAAGTAATAATTCATAAACCTAACAACATTTAAATTAAAGACAAATCGAATATAATTCGATAATAATAAATAAATTTGACAATAAATAGACGATTGAAATAATATGATATGACACAATATTGTATTACAACGCTTGAGATTATTATACAGGCACCGGATGACGGTATTGCACTATTTCGGTAGTAGACTACACCACACCAAGGCTAGACAACCTTGGACTCCACGGACTAGCCGGAAGGTCAACCCTTTCTCCCAGGATGAGTCTGCCTGCCTCGAACAATATGGCTTCCAGGAAATAATCCTGAATACTATGTTTCTGGGAACCAGATCCTAAATCTTCTGTTATAATGTTACAGTGATACTCAGCTGTTTATGTACATGCCATTAAAATTGTTCAAGATTAGAGCAAGTCCTTAATATTCAAGGCAATTTTCTTTTTTCGGGTTTTCTATTGCCCATTCTATACCATGGAATTTTGTACTGAGCCTCGTATTATTATTAGCGCATGACTAAATTATCTTTATTTTCAATAATTAATAAGGTGTTATGTTATAACTAGGAGTTTAGCCAATGTTGTATCACATTATGAAAACATTTGAATAACCTTGAGAATGGTAACAGATGTACCTTTTACTTGCCTTTCTCCTTTTTCAGGAAAAGTTCCTGGGAAACTCGATGAGGGTTGGTCCATCACCCTTTTCAGACTTTTTCATGATATAATAGAGCAAAAAAATTGTCGTGTTTACAACGCAAAAAAAGTTGCGAGAACACGGGGACATGGGATCGGATAAGAGAAAAGATTTGTCCCTTCCGGCAGGCGACCTTGGTGGCTCAATTTGTCGGAGCGCTGTCACGGAGAGACAGAGGTTCCGGGTTCGAATCCCGGCCGGGGGCATAATCTTTTCTCTTTAAAATAAAAATACTTAAAATTCAGTACAGCTGACCAATAATTATAAACAGTAATAAGACGTAAGTCACCAAGATCCAAAAATTAAAATTAATGTTCAAAGAACACTCGTTCTCCTGTTTACATCGCAAAAAATTGCGAGAAAACGGGGACATGGGATCGGATAAGAGAAAAGATTTGTCCCTTCTGGCAGGCGACCCTTGTGGCCCAATTTGTCGGAGCGCTGTCACGGAGAGACAGAGGTTATGGGTTCGAATCCCGGCCGGGGGCACATCTTTTCTCTTAAAAATAAATATAATAGAGCATCGGCTACACCTTCCACAGATAACAAAGGACAAAATAGAATCATATTTATTATTATTAATTATAAAACCTATAAAAGAAAAATCCCCTGATGATGTTGAATATAAATAAAGCAAAGAAAATAAATCTTATTCAACATTAGGAATGTACCATTATAACAATACGAAACCAATAGTAATAATCATATTCGTTATTTAGAGACCATCATGAGACGACTTGTCGTCAAATTCCATAAGTCACTTCGCGTACTTCTTCCGGAGTAAAAATTGTAATTTTAAGATGTAGATTGTTTGCCTGTGTGTCGTGGAGGAATGGGAATGGCGTGGAAGTTCGCGTTACTGTGATCGCGCGCGAGTTTCTATAAGTTTACACTATATTTTCTTTATAATCCAATTTCGAAGAAATGGCGAATGATCTACGCTTTTGAGTAGTACTATCCTGGGGTTGTAATATTCGAACAAGATAAGATAAATGTAATTACAATGAAAGGAGTTATAGCAGGAAAAAGGAGAGATAGGGTGATCCTGTTTAGCAAGATATTACAGTGCTCCCAGAGGACCGCTGATGACTGCAGCAATATAAGAACGGGAGGGACAAGTATGACCGCGGTTCTTTAGATACAAATAGGAGATGGGATACTTCAAACACTATCTGAACTACAAAGACTATAGTTAATTCATGAACCTATTAGCGATTGAAGGGAACGACTACAGCGGACAGGACTGGACCCTTGGCTGAGGTGCCTAATGCCCATCGGTCACGCGAGGCTCCGGCTACTCCGCAGTTTGATGACAGCCGAGGACATTAAATATTGACCATAATCGCTACAAAGTGATCAACCGCCAGTCAGCCCTTACCGGGAAGTAGAGGTTAGTCCAATTTTACTTCTAGTTATAGGCCTTTAATCGCATTACTGTCATTAGTGAGTAGTTAATGGTAAATATTTCCACGCACGAAAACATGGTACATTTCGTTTCGATTATCTCTTAAAGGTGTTATACCTAAACAATAAAAAACAATCAAAATGAACGTTTCCAATCCAAATCTTTGTCACCTACGTCCCCATTCCATCGAATCAAGAAGTATTTTTCCCCTGACATCTTTAACAGCCCACAACCCTTTTCTCTTAAAGAGTCGTGTGAAGGATCTCGAATACAAACCGAAAATGCCTTAACATTTTATTACAGTAATAAAAAATCATTCGACACAGGTCTCTCAGTATGGATTCCTTTCAAGGACGTGAATGGATAAATAGATGCGATAAATCAGTATGCAACCTTAAAGTAAAAGGACATTAAAGAGAACTTTTTTCTTGTCAATAAATTAATCACCCACCGACTAAATAAACATTAAAACGTGTTTTATCATATTTTTATAAATATTTTCGCCCAGAAATTCCATTCAACTCAACGTTTAAAAAATGCATAATATAAATTAGAAAAAAATTCATGAAAATATTAGAAATTAATAAGTAGCAAATTAAGATTCCTTGACAAGACAGTCCAGTTGGTTTACAGGACAAAACTAGCAGTTAGTGGGACCTAGCATGTGATGAGATAGAGAGAGCTAAATAAGAAGCAAGGACAGGAGGGAAAATAATTCGGCGGGAGGAAGAGGGCGCCTGGGTATCCATGGCAACCTCCTCCCCGATGTCACCCTCCCAGCCACACCCTAGGGCCGCTGCACCCATCTCATCCCGTCCGCTATAGCGAGGCGACATGGCCACATCTCATCGTATAGGACTTGAAACGTTACAAGTTTCGTCATTCCGTTGCCGTTAGCGATTAAAAAAAACACTGGACCTATTTGCACAAAAATACTGCATTCAACTAAACTCTCAATATCCATAAAAGAACCTCAGAAATGTTTTTTTACGCCAGAAGAATGAGAAGCATTAGCATAGCTAATAACAAAAAAAAAAAAAAGGAAAAAAAAGGAAATAAAGATAGCAGTATGGACATAGTTCTAATAAAGACATTGCTACCAACTTAATATATAAAAACTACCCATCTTGACCCTACAGACCAAGATCGATAAGATGTTTCAGCGCGCAATGTGATCTTCTGGCTAACATATATTGCTTGCGGAAAAAGAGTCTAGTAGGGGCAGACCCAAAACACATCTATGAACCATAGTTTCCATGGTACAGCGGGAGACTACCCACAACTTCATGAGGGCCGGTCAAGAGTCCTTGCCATCGAACGCTCTAGCCAGTTCAAGGACATCAACAAATCGGTCTAGATCCACTGATTATGACTGTTAAGTCAGCAGGCGCACTAGAGACTTTATTTCCAACCCCGGATCAAGCCTCCGGGCGATTAATCAACTTACACGGACTCGTACTTTATTCTGAACCAATTTATAACTTCGGGTGAATGAGCTAGAAAATAAAATAAGTCTTATAGAGGATTGATGATGGTATTTAAAATGTGACGTTAAGACGAACATGATTTACATCTATTAACATTTAAGTATTGACCATCCACCGTATACCGTTAGCTACACATTTGTATAAATAGGCGAATATAATAAAACCAGCCGCTGAAAATAGTTTATAAGTTAATACGGAAGTATCTACAATCGGACAGTTAACAACTTTATTATAAATTCCGAAAAATAAAAATATTGACCTCGAATCCTTCACAAAGGCCAAATTTTGAAATAACTAATAATTAAATACTGGTCATTGATAGACGTAATAATACTAATTATATAAATATATATAATTGAGATGATCCAAGAGAAGTACAGAGAGAGAGAGAGAGAGAGAGAGAGAGAGAGAGAGAGAGAGAGAGAGAGAGAGAGAGAGAGAGAGAGAGAGAGAGAGAGAGAGAGAGAGAGAGAGAGAGAGAGAGAGAGAGAGAGAGAGAGAGAGAGAGAGAGAGAAGGAACACCCGGCTCTCTACACACTCCTGACACGACCTTCCCGACTCCACCTGCTTCTTCTTCCTTCCCACTTTCTCTCCCACGGCGCACACGATATTCCTCAGCTCACCGCTGTTATTATGTCCTCTGTAGTGTCTTATTCATCGCTTTAAGCCTATTCATTGTTCTATCCCTTACATCGAGATAATTACTATCTATGTTCACACTCACATATAAAATCAAACCGATAGATATATAGAGGGTTTCATTTGACCCAATTCAAAATAAATTAAACACAGGCGCATATATAACTATAAATTTCAAAGATTCAGTCACGTTTTCGTTCCAAGATACCTCTTATACGAGCCGAAAATAAACGTCAAAGAAAAAACAAACCTACATTATGGCTGTTCTAAAACCACCTGACTATAAAAGATAAAGACGAATTCAGAACAACCTTCGTACTAGAGAACTCGAGGATGAAGCTAAAAATAAGCTGATTCAGGAGATATCGAATAATGGCCTAAAACAGATCCACTCCGATCAGGGCTGTTCTTCAATTTCATGATTGTAATAAAGCCACTCTATTTTAATAAAATTATTTAAGATTCCTTATTTTTATGGAATTGGAAATAAATAAATATATATAAATTAGCTTCAATGTATATCCTTATTCATTTCTTACCAACTAGAGTAATTATTTTTAGTTAATAATTAATAATTGTAGTTAATAATTAATTTTTAACAAAGCGTATTATGCTCAATAAATATGAAAGAATAAAATTACAAAAACAGACCATAAAGAAAAAACAATAACTATGCTCTTCTGAAAAATTAAGAAAAAGGAAAACCTAACTAAACGCCGGGTCTGAACGATTTTAGTAAAATTGGCAATAAAAGTGGAGTAAAGTAAATGCTGTTTTAAGATTTTAGATTTTAATATTAACAACTTAGAAATAGGATATTCGTTGTGGAATTGAGAACGCTAAGTTTGAATTATGATTGGAGAAGGGAATAACAAATATAAATATTATTTTGCACTGAAAGAGGATTAGGTTAACTAATACTAAAATACGACTAAATTTCAAGGGAACAGAAAGAACTGACCGGTCATGCGTAGGCGTGCAAACTTAATAAGAGATTAATTATTTCTTCAGAAGGTAAAGGTGAAAAACTACGAGAGTTGGCCTACAACAAGAGGGCAGGAACAATTAGTTGAGGAAGAATCATTAAATAAATTATTACTCCACTAATGACCGATCGCGGGAGCTAATCCCGGCCTATCCGCTCATTAGCTATCTTCAATTAAATCCTAAATAGCGTAGGCTGAGGTGCGCTGCCCGTCTATTCCCCCACAGGCGGACCGTGACGACGATGCTACATATACTTACAGACCAAGAAGACCCGACCCCACGGCCGCAGCCCCACGGCAGGAGCAGGAGAGGATCGTTACGGTAGCTATGGGGACCCGCTGGGCTGACGTAGAGGAGGATATCGACCGCCGACCGCCTGCTTCAATGGTCCCAACCTCTCCTCTTCATTACTCCCAACAGCCCCGGGCCAGACCTCGTCTCGTCTCCCGACCTGACGTCACGCCACCGCCCTCCTAGCACGAGGGAGTATCCTCCGGGTACATAGCTCACAGGTGGGGGATAGCACCTTCAAAGGGAGGGGCAATCTTGAACAACTTGACTTGAAGGTGGCCGCAAGGGCAATGTCAAGAATCTAATGCTCCAAGGGAGTTCTTTTACAAGAGACCATTCACATGAAACAGTGGACAATGTAGACGGTCTGATTGTTAGAAGCGTTAGGCGAATAACACGCATCATAATAAGAGGAGTAACAAAGTTTAAAGCTTGTTCTTCTCGAGGCGCATTAAGGATAATTATTTTCTGTTTCGATGTTAATCCCTGCACAGCGAAATGGATAAGTAGCCCACAAGATTTCACGAATGGCGTCTACCTCTCTGAGTCAGTTACAGTGGTACTTTATTTTGGAAAAACCAGGAAATAGTTTTTCCAAAATAAAGTATCACTGTAACTATTTCTCTGGCGAACAATCAGTCCAACCATTTCTGTGTTTTTGCGAGGAAGAAACACATAAAAAAAACAATAGCAAAAGAGATCATATGACGTTCAGAACATTAGCTCTTAGAGAACAGAGAATAAAAAAAAAGCATAAATGAAATTTATGATTTTTTCAACTACCCTCATGAGATTTTTTCTAGACACCCTTGGGTCATAAGGGTTAAGTGGTATGAATATTATTTTGATATTAAAAAAATAAAATTCTGGCACGGGTTAAAACACTAAAACTAGAGTAACGATTAGGCTTAGTTTATTTTTAGTATTATAATCTTACGAGCTATCCCGATATTGATAGAATCCAATATAATAAGTCAATAAATCTAATTAGACCATATAATGATAATGTATAAATTAATGATGTAGCGGCCATGAGAGATAGCCGCAGGACGGTGGCCCAGATAACAGCCCGTCAAGGACCCCACCACTTCATTACACAACAGTTGCTTCCAGACAGGATGACAACAAAACGTCACGACTCCTTTGAACCCTCCGACCGGTGGAGTGCCGTCAACAACCGTTGACAAGGGTTGCCTCATTCCTTCTTTTTCATTTATAGACCCCAAGGAGCCAGACAACTGCATCGACTCTTCACCAGCGTTGCGTAACGACCCCCGCTGCACCCGACATGGCGCCGTTCCAACCACTGCAATTATTTATCTCATCAACATGGCCAATAATTAATTGAAATGAACATCGCCAAGCTTTTATTATCCAGCGGAGACACGGTAATCATTGGTGCACTTCAAATCGAAACAGAACAATTCTGTCAAAGGAACATAAGAGGAAAAGTTTGTTTATTTGAGCTTTAAGGCGTAAAACCCTGGGGTCATCAACGCCAGAAATTCGCTTGATGTTTTTATCAAGATTTGGGAAACTAATTAAAATAGAGAGAAATTAAAGAAGAGGAAAAGTTTCGAAAGAATAGTTACGACGGATTCATGGGTATATCTATATCCCTTACATGCTATATCTCTTACATCCATCAAAATTGGACTTGATTAACGAAACAGTAAGATAACATAGAGATGGAATGGATAGTCATGATGTAGTCAGCATTATATCGTAGATTACATTCATTAAATTTCTTTTTGTTCGCTCAGGTATAATTAGGATTTTAATTTTCGAATTTCGAAATCGGTACATTTCCGGTGAACTTAGGAATGAAGAGTTTTAGGGGAGGTTAGGGTTTTCTGGTTTTCCAGCTATAACTATAAAATGGTTATCATATTAAAAAATATAATAAAATTAAGAGTAATAAATCCTGCATCCAATCTGTACAATACATTACAGGACCGGAGGGGCAAAAAAGACAGTATTGCCAGAAACCGGGACAGTCTGTAACTTTCAAATGAGTAAGGCAAGATAACAAATTCTAGAATAAAATTCACCGCTTATAGAGAACGAAAATGTTTAAAATCGGTCACTAAAACCTCTCTTCGTCGACAACTTCAGGAAATCGTACGTTAGCTCAGTAGAGATGTTAACGATATTTTATTTTACAAAAATAGATATTCTTGTTGGCTTAGTAAGTTTGAAACAATGCAGAAACTGGTACAAAAACAACCAAGAACATCAATAACGCCTAAAACTGTTATGATTGCTGACTTCAATGTAAGTTCAAGTAAGTTTGTGTACCCCTGCCTTTGCAGAACTTTTTTGAATAACCATTTAATTGTTAATATCCGTATTATTATATAGCTGATAAAATATTTTCCCACACCTCTAACCCGCAGACTACTATAGAGAGCCGAGACAAAGAATACAGAAGAAGAAGAAGAAGAATGAAGACACGGAGAGAGCATTGAGTAGTACTAACGACCACTTCCTCGACAGGCAGGAAGGCTCCCATTACACCGCCACTACACAACACATTTCATTTTCAATAACCCCCCTTCCTCGGCCATCTGCAAGAGTTCAGTAGGCCAGCGACACATCCTCCGACGGATGGACTCGTGTCGGCTGCCTACAAAGGAAGTACTTCGAAGATCAAGGAGTTCTGGAGGGGAGGAGGCAGTTAGTGAGCTTATTGCCACTTCCCATTGAGACCAAGAACACAATCAAAGAAACATCAGACGTTGCATTACATATTCATACCTTTCTTATATTGATTTTTTTCTGCGTAATATTTTATGACAAATATGACGAATTTATTAAGGAATTGGCCCTTCAGATAAATCTAACCCCAGCTCTCTTCTCTAATAAACAACTGATGAAAAACTCTCAGAATATCATCTAGTCACCTTTTTATAACGACTCAATAATCTATAGTATGAGGGGGGTAAGAGAAATAAAACCGTTTTCCAGTTGTTGTTTATTCATTAATTTTCACTCTTTAGAGACGTTTCGACACTATGGTTTCTTCTATAATATAATAGAGGGTTCAAATGTTGTATAGAATCCGTCAGTTTTGAAGTTAGACATCTGAAATTTTGGATGTACGAGTAACTTATATTTTAAAAAAATAATTAAATTATTTATTTCAAATGATCTTTCACGAAACTTTATGTGGCAGACCAAATTCCACGCGAGCGAAGCCGCGAGCATAAGCTAGTACACTATAAACCTAAAATAGATGGGAAATGGTTCAATAAGAAAATGTATAAAACCAGAGCAAGGACTGTGGCCGACATAGCCGAAAAGAAACAATTGGTGAGATCGTTGGCCTCCGATAATGGGAGACGAGTAGAGAAGTTCCCAGAGTGGAACACTACACCACAATAGCTCCGTCACACTTGCACTTCCCCATCATCACAGACCTTTACCATTGTCGATCTTCTATTCCACCTCCCCGACTTCTTCCAGTTCACACAGTGCTGTGGAATTCTGTCTCCATGTAACCAACACATACACATAATAGCCTGTTCGAAACCAATAGTACAAAAGAAATTCTTTACAGAAAGTAAATAGTTCTGCTTCAACTGGCGTAGTCCACGCCAAGTATATACCAGCTAAATAATAATGAATATTAAAACCTCAAAGATATGTTTACACACAAGCACAAAGGTATACAAATTATGTGTAATTATGAAGGTATAGCAAATTATTTCTTGCATTATTAAACAATATTAATTTAGTATTGAAAAGTAAAAAAGAGACCTTACATAAATGTTAAGACCGTGGAAAAATTCCAACGAAAAGCCTTAAGTCTCCAAACTAAAACAGAAATAGAAATTATCTGTCCAATATTTCGCCCATTCAGGCATCCTCAGGGTAGAAAGAGAATAACAGCAAAACAAAACATGAATAATGCACCCAAGAAACATCCCACCACCTCCAAGGTTCAAATGCAACTCCTTGGGAGTGCATTATTCATGTTTTGATGTTTTGAGAATAACAGCAAAACAAAACATGAATAATGCACTCCCAAGGAGTTGCATTTGAGCCTTGGAGGTGGTGGGATGTTTCTTGGGTGCATTATTCATGTTTTGTTTTGCTGTTATTCTCTTTCTACCCTGAGGATGCCTGAATGGGCGAAATATTGGACAGATAATTTCTATTTCTTTTTTAGTTTGGAGACTTAAGGCTTTTCGTTGGAATTTTTCCACGGTCTTAATATAATATCATCACATCAATAAGGGCAATTTTATGTTTTAGACTTTGTGGCTAATTATCCATCTGATACTATATTGTCAATAGTAAATACAGCAATGAGCTAATAATGAAATTGAGGCTCAGGACAAAATAGCACCCTGAATAGAATTGTGTGGAAAAATCGAAAGGATGTTTTTCGTTTTTCTATCATTAAAGAGAGGATGACATGATTTCATAGTTCCAAGTCATTTTTATCCTAATCAGCTCACGACTGACATTTATTCTGCATTATCCAAATTGGAAGCAAATAAAATTAACTTTTACAATCGATGTGAAATGCGGAATCGGACGAGAGCAATGTCCAAAGCTCCTCATTTATTCCTTCGCTAAATATCTCACAAAATTCAATCGTTTCTAAATAACCGATTTGACTACTGTTATATAAAACATCTTTATTTAAAAAAATGAACAAGATAATCAACAAAGATAAGAAGGGAACCACTATTCCAGACCATATTCCAGCTTCCGATTATATATTCGACTCCAGTGGCCCGGCAGAGCTCAGCTTCCAAATGTCAGAGGTTCAAGGTGAATCCCACTGCCGAATCAATATTTATGTATTTCTAAATAAAGTATTGTTTGAACACATTTATAATTATTATTACGTGGAAAAAATCAACTCCGAATTGTCACCGTAATACTAATCATACCTCAAGATCTCTCTCTTTTGGTTCGTATATTCTTTCAAACAAAGGCGATAGATAAGAGAAACGACAGTGAATTAAGACAGATTCGGATACTTCGATACTTTTGTATTATACTTTGTGTAATCTTACTAAAAAAGTAACATTACACAAAATCAAAAGTTTTGGATTGTTGAAAGATAATCAATAACAGATCTTATTCTATTTATATTTATAAGAATAGCTCAAAGCGTGTTATTAATTTTTAACTCAGAGCACATAAGCGTAAATAGTTGTTGTTACACCCTGCGTGTTTATCACCAACAAAATTAGCATATCAAGATGTGTAGAATAAATTAAATTTAATCTTTTACAACCGAATTAAAACCTACATTACGATCGTTCAGTTTGAGTTGCCAGCATAGGCTAATACGATGGAAACTAAACGTGTGGTGACTCAACAGTCTACACAATAAGACTTCCCAAAACATAGTCTTAAGTTAAAATTTGTAGTCCGATAGTTAGCTATAAACAAACAATTGAGTTTATTTTGAAAGTGGCCTAACTCCGTTTTTCAATTTTTTGCCAGTTACCATGGTTACATGTACAACTTCACATTATATATCAGAGAAGCATTTCAGGTTGCTGATATTCCGAGCAAATACGATAAGTTTTTGACACATAAGTTTTCAGAATTAGTTCAATAACTGAATCGTGTAGTTTGATAGTGGCCTAACTCCATTTATTTTATACTTACATCAAAAAATTTACTATTGATAATGTCTGAAAGCAGTGGTGAAGGGTCGGAAAGGTAATAATTTTATTGTAAATGAAATGAGACAAAAACATTTTGTATCAACAAAATTATTAGAAGACGTTATTTTTAAAAGGGTAAAGAATTCTGGTGGAGAATCAGTAAACTGGTTACAAATATGAGTTTTGTTAGAAATGAACCGTATACAATTTTCTATAAGACATCAATGAATGAGAATGAAAATTTGAAAGTCTTGAATTTATTACCACGTCGGGGGTAGACATTCGAAAGAGAATTCGAAAACATTGTATTGAAACCACTCTATAAAAATATCAGACAAATTACAACAGCTAAATTCAAGGACATGATTGATCTTTTGTGATACCACCGGAACATAATGATTTCTTCAAATCCCTTTCACACGAGCAAAATGTAGATGAATAGTAAATTGTTTTGTAATAAATTTATGTTTGTAATTTTATATGTTCTTTAATTTATCATTTTTTAAATGATTAAAAAATGTTTTGAATCGCATAAATTGTGTTTCCGAAGAGTTTTAAAGATATGTAAAATAAATTGAATATTGTTTTTTCAATTTGAAGCATCTTAAATTATGTTTAAGTGGACTTGGGTACCTTCAAATTTTATAATGAATCTGGTTGTTAATTTTGAAAGTGGCCTAACTCCATTCTTGATAAGAAAACGCACATTATTCACTTAATAATTGTTACCATTTTAATAGGAACCATAAATTTAGCAGCCTTAGATACACTTAAGCAGTATGACTCATTAATATACTATGCGTATATTTTTAAATACATTGAAACGCAAACCCTTAAATATCTCGATTTGAAGATAAATGGAGGTAGGCCACTTTCAAAATAAACGGCTCAATTGAACATTATTTTTTAACTAATTGGGGGGAAGTATCGATGGATGAAGTTTTCATGGCAACGAAACGTACGCAAATATAACACTTTCCTTCTGTTGTTAGTTAAGTGACTGTTAATTCCTGAAAAAAATGAGTTTCTTGTACATAAGGAGGCGGAATCGTGTTATTTTCGTAGTGAACACGTGGCTAAGTCAGGCATTGGCTTTTAACGGAGTTATTGCTTATACTAAAACTACATTTCAGGCCAAAAAGTACGAAAATGACACGATTCCGCTTTCCTCCCAATCTCTCTCTCTGGACTAAACTCGTGCTCCAGATATATACAGAAATACATATAAGTATGAATATATCAAGATAGGATATGTAGGAATTAAATGGTGGGCAGAGAAGGACCTGTAATTGGGTCAGACAGTACACGGGACAAGGCCAGAAGCCACACCACTGGCATCAATTAACCAAACGCCGGCTCTTATATTGGCCACCAACTGCCTCGTCCCTCCCCCCAATGTAATTCTCACTTTCCATCGCTAATTTTGGATAAACTGTGTCATCTAAAATATATGGCTCCTGTACGCACTTGACAACTTCTGAGAGTGAAGTTGTTTTAACTAATTAAACAAATCGAATATAATCAAAGAAATCAAATAGCATCATCTAGTGAATACTTTGTTGTTGTAACATACTATCGATTGATAGAGAAAGGCTAAATCGATAGTTGGATATTAGCCGCCCTTATGGTAATTATCCACTTCCGGCGAACTGACTGTTAACACTTCCATTGAGGTCCACTCAGGGCGGTCAATGGTGAACTCACACACCACAATGGCCTTTTCCTGTTTATTTAAATGCACAATTCTCTCGAAAAACGTTTTCCATCGAGTTATGAAATCGGCGCGCTCTTGTTCATAAACGAGGACGCTTAATTGTGAGAAGAATAGGGAACGGGGGAGGGGGGGGGGGAGCAATTTCGTAACTGAAAGGACGTCCTATGGGAATAATATGAACAAAAGCATATGAGGAATAAAAAATAAATAAAAGCAATAATAATCATGAATGGTCATCGGAAGGTGGACTACGATAGTGATACATTGAATAAGAAAACGGAAATAGCAGTATTATTAGAATACATAAAAAAAAAAAAAAGAACCTCAATACTACAATACATGATATTGTTTTGAGGACAAGGTAAAGGACCGTACTGTTTTCAAGTCAACGGTTGTGCAAGGTAATTTGGCCGAGATCACACTTAACCGCTAGGTTTTTCACCCAATTAAAGGTACCCACTTTACAGATGATATTAAGACACCACATAGTCGATTCACGGCTCATAACAGATTAAATAAATAGAGAATGAATAATGCTTTATGATTGATAAAAAGTTAGGCTAAACATTAAGACAGCACTGCTGAGGTCTATTAAGGCTGATAAACAAGTGTGAACCTAATACACTACGCGATGTAAGCGTACTATTTCTTCTTATATACGAGGTGTCACAATCGCCATTACCTATCGATCGAGGTATACAATCGAATCGATTAAAGACAAACAATTATCAGTATATTATTGTTGTTATGAATATATATTCCCCTGAAAGCAGTCGTGCTGACGGATCGAGCCAAGGATGCCGAAGTAGGTGAAGGTGGACTACCTGCCTGCCCCACCAACCTTCTCTCGAATTAACATAAACTTCTCCACTATTTGCATCATAGAATAATAGTTCCTCTAACACAATCCATTTTATATTTCGTTGTATTACAGATTAATAATGAACTTAAAAACAGGCTAATATTTGATATATATGATATTTTGTATACAAAATACAAGTGTTTGTACAAAAAAAACGGAATTTAGGAGATCTAAATATTTTTTTTTATTATGATATAGCTTTTTACTGGACTAGTAATTGATATTTAACTAAGAAGCAAAAAAAAAAAAAAACCATTCTCCAGTCATAATTATTTATTTTCTCACTTTCTACAAAGACGTTTCGACCCCTTGGGTCATTATAATGATAGAAAAGAGTCTGGAGAGGTCAGTAAATTGTATTCCTCTATTTTATTAAAATTAAAGAAGAAATAAACAAAGAATAGCCTACACTATAGATAACCATAACATAACCTGTCACACATAACTTCACATATTATTTCTATCATATTCATATTATTTCTAATACTCCCAAAAAAACAAAAATTAAACATAAAATATTAAAAATAAATAATATATAGCATAATTTAAATAAACTCCTATAGATTTACAATTTTTAATTTTCTTCAAAGCAATATCAAGGTGTTTTTAAGAATAGGGGAAGTCCAAAGTATAAGGCAGAGTTGAAAAATGACCATGGAGAAGAATATATCTCAAAAAAATTTTTTATATTATTGACGTCCCTTTGAGGTATCTATACTTAAATTTTCGTTTTTTTTTAGGACAATTTTTAATTTAATTGTTAATAATTTATGTTGTTGTTAATGTTAGTAAATTTATATGGTGAATTGCAGAAAAATGGTATAAATCAGAAAAGACAATAAAAGAATTGATAATGACCCAAGGGGTCGAAACGTCTTTGTAGAAAGTGAGAAAATAAATAATTATGACTGGAGAACGGTTTTTTTTTTGCTTCTTAGTTAAATATTTTTTTTTTAGTTATATATATAATTATTTGAAAAAAGGTACTACCACAACTGCTTTCACTGCTCTACATAGATTAACGAAAGAGAGCAAGGCAATAACTATTTTTAGATGACATTATCTCACGAGTAGTTTCTTATCTTCATAGAAAACTCGAAACCTATACTTTTTTCCTTATAAAAATTCTTATTTTAATAACAAGTTTGAAACAATATTTTAAAATTTATATTTTAAATAAAAAGAGCATGTTAAACGAGCACACCAGGTAGGCACAACTCAACTATTAATAAGTTACACAGCCAAGTACTATATATAAAGATTAGAGCTAATTATCATGCTTTAAACTTTTTTTCTTTGTTTTTAGCTAGGTATTAAGGATAATATAGTAAATATTGAGGATCGAGATACAGTTGTAAAAACATTGGTGTCCTTTCATATTTCCATATTAATTTCCAATACATCATACTTATATGGTAATGAATAAACATACAAAAAAGCATATTCTACAATAAGAATGAAAGTTTTTTGACCAATCAAATTTTGCCATTTTTTGTCATATGAAACAATTTCACCCAATCACTACAACACGTGTTGAGTTTGACAACTTCATTCCAAATAAATTTCAAAATGTCAAATAAATAAATTCCTGGTTTTGGCAATAAATTTCACGTTTTAGCAATGCCAATGTTCAAAGTATAAATGCGCTAATCAAAGGAAAAATACCAAGAATTGTGTTGTTATAATTTTTTTTGTCAAAATGTTTTCCTCCGAAAATCCCTCGGACATTGACAAATGCCTAATAATTTCATGACAAATTTCTCAAGCTCGTTGCTTGGTAACAGCCCGAAGCCGAAGGCTGAATCGAAAGGAACGAGCCTTCGATTGTCATAAAATTATCTCGTCTATTATCAATGTCCTAGCGATATTACTATTGATAACAATATAACGTCAATATTCTCACCGTTTCTGTTAATAGGCACCCAATTGAAACTGAATACCCCATTAACAAATATGCAAATGTATTGCGGTGACCTAAAATTTAGAACAATAATTTTAATTGAAAAATCTTTATTTAATAAATAATTAAACTGAGATGGGGAATGATACTATAAAACTAAATTTGGAACTACGCAGCTGAAAAGTGGAATTAGATCGATGGGGAATAAATCGATATGAGAAGGGGGTCGAGAGGGTATGCATTGTTTAGTAGCCATTTCGATGACCTTAATAGTGTCCTAGTTGTTGTGAGCAAGTCTCGACGCCACATCTCACACACTTGTATCAATTGGATTAATTAATCCAAGTGTGTGTGTCTTGTGCGTAAGAATCAACTACATGATATTTCGCAAACCGCTTATTGTCAGTATTTGAAGTGAAAACTTTTTTGGGCCTGAAAAACTTGGGGGTTCGCGTCACCGACATGCTCGTGATGTGTTGCGCGAAACTGGCGACGCCTGGCGGGGTGTGTATGAGTTGTTCAATTGGTTTTAATCAAATTTAGTTTAAAGGTTAAAATTCTATTCATATAAGAATAATACATTTAACTGAAAGTCCGTTCAGTTATTATCGAATTCATACTAACAATAAAAATTGTTGTATTGAGCTTGTCTAGAGCATCATACGTTTTGATTAATAACGAAACTACTTCAAAATGTATATTGTTCGGAGTGCCAATAAATTTGAAAACCAGAGTAATATTAATAATTCCAATTTACAAATTATGGCATTTAAATAATTCAGATTATAATTGATTAATAAAAGAGCACAGTTATTTTGACTTCTATCGGCAGCCATCATGACTGCATATATATTTTTTTCAACTTACAAAGGTCTGATTTCATGGTACGGCCTAAGTAAGCCCGTTATTTTACTCAGATAAATATGTCACACATTTACTTAAGATGGAACTAGAGATCGTACCTCGTAACCAGAAAGGCTTACGAGACCCGCGGGGAAGGAAAAAGGCCCAGAGGAAGTCCTGTCATATTCTGTGAAGACAGCGTAAGGGATGCTTTGAGGAGGAGAGGAATGGACTGGAACCGAAGAAGAGGGCTAGTTGAGGAAGGAGATACTTGACCCAGGCCACTATAACTATAGAAGGTGGGGGAAATAGCATGGTGATGATGATGATGATGATGTTAAATATGTTACTGAAAGGAAGAATTTATTCGTGGAACTAGATCAGAAAAATAAGATAGAAATTGAAACAAACATCATTGTAAGTCAGATTTAACGATGGGATTTAGAAGAAGTGCAATTGAGTTTTTGTTTACAATATAAATAAATAAAGTAATTTATATTGATATTTATTTTTAGCAACTGTCCGATATACCACAGTGAAACATCTGGCGACTTAATATCTAACCACTGAGTATTCGAAAATGAGGTAACAGTTAAACAGTTATTTTTTAGCAAAAGCGGATAAACAAAAAAGATAAAATTGTTTATCTCCTCCATTGGGATATTGAAGCTTCTTGATTACTAAGCGCCTGATGACGTTCTTAATATAAATAAGGACTTTCAATTGGCATTCCATTTCAGCAGATAAACAACTCCTATTTGTCTTTTAAACTAGTTTGCTACTGTTATTATGAAGTCTTCTGACAATTAATAAGGAATAAAATATTTAGCAAAAAAGAGAAAGAAAAAAATCGATGTATCGATTTAAAAAAAAAAATTAAAAATACGATCCAAGCCTAACTTTATTTTTCTTTGGAACAGTAAAGCATAATGATCGGTTTTGGAATAGCAAAACATTAATTTCCCGAAGAAATTTTATAATAAAAAACAGCCCTTAATTCTTAAATATTTCTTTGTTTAAATATCACAGTCCTCTAATAATACAAAATTATATTTAAAAGAATAAAATGAGAAGGAAAATTTAATATTTACCATCTCATCAGAATGTTCATCAAACGCGTCATCATCATTTCCAATGAGCATCATCTTTCCAGGATAATTATGTTATAACAAAATTAAAAGGAACAAATCAACAACAGAAATACTCAAAAGAGAACAACACATAACATGAACACTTGTAAATTAAACATTTAAAAAACAAATCAACAGCATATGATTTGCACAGCTTTTATCCCAGCCCTGAATACTGATGTATAAAAAAAATAAATAAAAAAAAGTATGTATCATTTGGCCATCATCTTTAATGGATTTATAAACTTCAAGGTAATGGTTCAAACAATGCTGGAGTCATTAAACCCTTTACATTTTTCACTTTTAATGATTGAGGAGCATAATAAAACATTTACAAGATTAGACACTATGTTTTGTTACTGGTATTATGCTATGTATTATTTTTATATGATATATATGGATTTTTAAATATTTTATAATTTTAAATATGATAAGACCATTTATTGACATCCTCTCTAATACCAACTCATGCGGCTTTTTAACCTACCCCATCACTAGCGATAATGAAACGGATTTAAAATGCATTCTCATTTCCTTAATTTTGTAAAAAAAAATAAAGTTGGAATAACGGAAAAGGACGATTGAATTTTGGGTTAAATATGTAGAGATTTTTTTTTTTTTACTAGGCCAATTTTTAAATATATAAATGATGATTTGAAATTTATAATGATACTTATGTTGGGTAAGCTCAATTTACCAAAACTGAAAACAACTGTACCGACAAGGGCAGACATAACACCGAACCCAACCCTTTGCCCACCTTACAATGCAGCTTCCTGTATCGTAACCTGACCAAACAGGTCTCCAACCCTTACGAGGGGTTGTACACCAACCCTACCTCCACAATACCGTACCGAAAACTTCGGCGAGATACACACTCCGATCTTAACAAATTTTATTTTATTATAACAAACCACATTAGTTCACACAAATGTGTTAACACACTGGTGTTAACCATAAATTATGAAATAGAAAAGAATATTTAAATCCCTCAAAGGGAATACAACCACAAATCCTAAAACGTACAAGCAAAAGTGGAAGGAGAAAACGGAAAGGCTGCTTGCTTCTTGAGATGCAAATAAACGCGACTTATTCGAGAGAAAGTCTGCTGGGAAAAGCCTCTTCTATAAAGGCTACTACAATATGTATAAATATTAAAGAGGATTACAACAAGGAAAATCAGTTTGTTTCCCAGAATTACGATGGAAAATGAAACAGGTGGCATAAGTCATTAGAACCGAGTTAAAACGGATGGGCAAGTTTAATCAGCGATTAAACAGGGGTTTTGTATAACAATCCCAAACCTATCCGCACGAAACAAACAAGGAGGAAACCCAAATATAAAACATACGAGGAAAGTTGACAAGAAGACCAAAATGCATATAAATAAGTCTGTTTACCTACCTGTACTCACCTACGGAGGAGAAAGTTGGACAATGCTGGACAGGGATTGTAGTCGCATAACGGCAGCAGAAATAAGATTCCTTCGCAGATCTGTTGGGAGAACCAGAAGTGATCGCATTAGAGAGCAACTAGAAGTCACAGAACATAAAACCACTCTAGAAAGGCGGCAACTCCAGTGGTTTGGACATGTCTGCCGCATGAACGAGGACATGAAACCAATAAAGGTGTTAGAGACGCGGCCCACAGGAAAGAGACCGCGCGGACGATCCCAGATTTACTTATCAGGAGTATATCCAGAGAATTGGAAGCAAAATAGGCAGGTCCGTCAATGAAATGAAGCGGCTATGCAGAGACCGAGAAGAAGGGTTGCGCTGGCTTGAGGCTCCTCGGCGATAAATAGCATAAGAGGAAGACAAAGAAGAAGAAGATCACGAGGAAACAATAATAAATACTTCAGAATGCACCATACTCCAGAACAATCAAGGTTATATTCACTATTAATTACAATCTATACAAGTTATATCAACTACAATATGCAATAAAGAACATGAAATGGGATAATGTGAAGGAGATAGTTGGGGGGTGCAGTCAAAAAGAACACTGAATAAGTAATAAACTTATAATTATGTGCCGACGTTTCGACCTACAGTGTAGGTCATCTTCAGGGCGATTTGGAGAGCGAAACCGTTTGATGTAACGAGTGCTAGTCAGCTGTTACGTCAAACGGCTTCGCTCTCCAAATCGCCCTGAAGATGACCTACACTGTAGGTCGAAACGTCGGCACATAATTATAAGTTTATTACTTATTCAGTGTTTTTTTTACTGCACCCCCCAACTATCTCCTTCACATAAGATCATCCAGTCAACAATTTTCATCTCATACATGAAATGGGATACTCCTATTTCTGGTTATAGTTGATTTAATAAACAAAATATGGACATTTTGCAAATCAGGGGCCCATAATGGGAAAACATACAGAAATGAGATCTTTATTTATTGTTTTATCGATCGATGGACAAAAGAGACTATATTGTATTTCCCAAGAACATAATCTATGAAACCACTCATCAGTTTATCGTATCATAGCAGGTTTATCGGTGTAAAAGCGCGGGTAGGGAGATAAGGATGTAAACAAATAGCGGTTGATGTAGGTAACTTTCAACTGTTTTTTAAAACAGCACCTCCCACCGCGACCCAACAGCTGACAGCAGCCCAACGTGCGCCGAATGGGAAACGATTAACGAGCTAGCGGTACCTGTCCGTACCATCTGACTAATACCACGCGCTTCGTTAATATACTACTTCGTAAATAGTATTGTACGACCACAGAACACGTGGTATGAAACAACAACATTAATTAAGTCTTCTTGAGGAAAACAAATTACGGTAATTATTCCACCAGCTGTCGCTTCGACTTGAGTGACAAGTTTTAACTTTGATTCGTTTCCCTTTTAATATTTTCCAAAATAAAAGTTATCTTGAGATTGATTATAGAAAATATAATACAATTATATTAATCAAAATAATTCCATAAAATTACAAAATTACTGTTTCTGAGCCATAACTTCAAAAAGTATCAACTTATCATAAAAAAATCATAACTTGTAAATATAGAATAAGCAGGGAGCTATTAATAAAATATTTTGTAATTTCTTTAAAAGATATAATATGTATCATCTAGAAATACTCCATCATTATTCATATGCTTATTAAGATATTAGTAAAACAGTAAACCTTAAAAAAAACCCTATACCACAACAACCCATAAAGGGTCTTGGGTTCAGTCCGTGCAGAGACTGTACTGTTTCTTGGACAACGGTTGAGATAATTCATCCTATGCCATGGTCAACCACCAGGTATTCCCCTAATTTAGGGTACCCACATTATAGAGGCCGGGTAAGCCCCAAGAGGGTCTTCAGACCCCACAAGCTGCCACATCCAGATCTGACCCCGGGACCTCCGGAACAGCATCTTAGCGCTCTAACACTGAGCTACACCTTTCCCCAGCAGCAACATAATATATTGTAAATTGTCGTAACAACTATACAAATATGTTTTATCCAGTTATAATATGATCAAAAGTATACTAAGTGCAAAATAAAAAAAGAGTGTTAACACATGAAGTCTGATTTGATAACAAAACTCTGTTTCCATTAACCGTGGAGTCCCTGATAGCAGATTTATATAATATATTACTATTATTATTATACAAATTATATTTACTAATTTAAATAAAAAACTAATACATATCAATCTTACCTTGCTCAACTTCTCTCCTTCGTGGTGAGGGAGCAGAGTCCTGAGGGATTGGAAGCCGGCGTTGATACTCTGCATCCGCCTCCTCTCGTTCGAGTTGGCGATCTCCCGGCGTATCCTCTTCTCTTGCTCCATCCCGCCGGGGATCGAACCCCCGTGGTGGACTCGCGTGCTCACCGGAGAGTCCGATCGCTCCGTCGATAGGCTGAAAAGGAAGTGGATCAAGGTAAATCATTCGTTATTCGAGTGCGTAGCAAAATTGTTAACACCAAAGCAATGTCTGTTTTATGGAACGAACAGACAGAAATCTGATATCTACCTACTTTATGCCCCGTCAACCAGATCCTGATTACAGATATATCCGAATACGTTTCCTAACAATTGAACTAAGCGAACTCCGATTACCATATCGTCATTCTAAAGTTAAATAGGGGTATCTGAAAACTTTTGGACTCAAGAAGGTTGGTATTGGATTAACCTTGATGGAGCAGCGGTTTTTTTAATGTTAAATTTGATATTTTATATCCTTAGTAAAAAGAAGTCCGCATGCAGTTAAGTTTCGTCGGTTATGACATATTTTAAAATTCATCTACACCACTTTTTGCTTTGTAAGGACGATATGATTAAACCACTTCTATAATACCATATTATAACACACACTCATTTTACGGGATGCGTCTGTCAACACACCGTTCTTATTTTGATTAAATATAAATATATATATAGAAGATGACTGAAAGGGAGGAGGCTTTGGACCAAATTAAATCTTCAACATTGTAATGTCGGACTAAGTTGAGGGCCTTATATATACCATCTTGTTTATAAACAAAACAAGATATAGAAATAATGATCTATCGTCGCTCTAATGAGTTAATCGCCGGCTCTAAAGCTTTTTTATTTTCTTTATAAACATGTAAACACTTGATAGCCCATAACATTTTTGATAATAGCAGTGAATTTCGACAAAAGCAGTAATATTTATGTAAAAATTCAATGTTATTGTTATATATAATTTTATCGGCTAGTAAGTGAATAGACATACCGGGCAAGTACACGAATTAGAGACATCGTTCAGATGTAATTTTTATTTTCTTAAATTTTGGTTTAAATTTTAAGTTTGAATTTCGAATAAAAATAACAGAGAAATGAAATGAAACGGAAGGATAACAAATGAGAGATGAAAAGAGCAGACAGAAGCCTTATTGGGACGGGCGCTTGCACAATGTTCACAGTCGGGAAGAAACCAATAAAGGACCATAACTAAAAATTGGTGTATAACAACAGCCGTTCGCTAAATTGGATTTGCCGATTTTATTTAAGAACATAATAGAAAAAATACTTCTAGAACGAAAAAATGGAAATGGGAGAATTTATTATTGTACAAAATTAATAACATCATTATATTTTTTTAAATTTAATTTTCCTACAAACTGTTTCTTTTTATTTACATCTAGAGAACTTTATAATGTTATGATTTTTGATTGATTAACAAGAAATGCTTATAACTAACGATTAGCTTAAATATTCATAAACATTATAGATATTTATCTCAAGTGAAGAAAAATTATATTAGACTTAGCTCAAGAAAAAATGAAACAAATGAATTTAGAAAATTTTGACATTGATTAATTAGAATTAAATATTTTACTTAAGTATACTGACTAACTTTAAAATCAGAAATTCATGACATTCCAATTTAATCATTATTTCAATTTTAATAATAACCCCCGTTTCAGTTTTATATTAAAAAAAAAAAAATAAACTGAGTTTTAGAAAACAGAAAAAAAAAGATAAACTTTTATAATGTTCCAAATTAGATAGAAAAATAGAGAAAGTTATATTTTCTAAATTAGAAAAATTTCCTCAGTATTTGAATTCAAAATTAAGTTTTGTCTGTACAAACTAGTAAAAGTATTGGAGAAGGAAATGGTCCGGGTGGAGGTCAGAGAAATAATTTTTTTAATTCCCTATTTAAGAAATTATTTCTCTGACCTCCAATCGGACCATTTCCTATCTCAGATATAACTAACTTCAATTAATATTATTAAACAAAAAATTACTAAAAGTACTAAATGAGACTTTATTTTTTTATTTTTAAACCTCCAACATTTGTTCCATCGCTAAACTTAAGGTTTATTATTAAAAAAAAAAAAAGGTAACCTTAATGTGAAAAAAATTAGTAATTAGAAATAAATTTATGAATTGCTAGACTTATGTTTTTTTTTTAAATGTCTAGGAGAGTAGTTTTTTTTAAACCCAGATCTGAAAGGAGCAAGTGAAATAAAACACAATTTATGTATCAGCAAGAATCGATAGGAATAGGCATTGATATAAATAAATACAATTTTATATCTTAATTTGCAGTACATAAATACTTCAAATTTGAAGTGCTACTATGAGATGCTCATGAATAGAGATGAGAAAATATAGAATAAAAAATAGTGTAATATACGATCAAATTAATATATTCTTGCTGATGTTATACTGTTGTTGCTGATGATGATGTTGACTATTGCATGAGAGAGTGTGTGTGTGTGATAGACAAAAAGCCCAGCTGTGGACGAGAGCAGCTGTAGGATGCAGCTGCTTACATCAGCTGAACCACCCAAGGCCGTCTACTAAATCTACGATACCTTCTCTCCTCAATTCAAATACCCGGCATTATTACATAACTCTCTTTAGTATAATACATTATAATGTTCTAAATATTAGGCCTAAAAATAATGTAGATAATTAACTACAGGCATAGGAGGAAGGAAATTGACTTATAACAGCCATGCCATAAGTGCAAATGATTTATAACTGTGCAACGCTAAACGCACAAAGTTTAATAAAACAAACATCTTAGCGATTTATTGCAAGAATAAATCTATGAAAATGTTATAATGGATGAACAACAATATGGATGAGACAGACCTTGTTGGCTTTCATCATATGCTGCGCTATATCCTACCACTCATCTTTAATCACACATGTCTGGGAAGAAAATATGTTATTTAAAAACAAACATTCAAACCAGCCATAAGTTTAGTCCAGTTGATAGATCAACTGTATTATATTTTTTTTAACATAAGAACAGGTTATGAATTAAGCTAGAGACATTTAAGATTATTTTTAGTTTTGTTTTTTATTTTTTTAAATGGATATTTGTACTCACGAACTAATCAGTTTACAGTCTTCGGTTTTTGGAAGATCTAAACCTGATATTGAAGAAATGAAATCTAATAAAGAGACGTTGACATCCTTCAAGTCGGTATGTAACATTATAAAATTTAGAGATTGCTAGTTTACTACCCACTCTATGCTTTACCAATAACTGGTTTAAACAAATGAAGTTTCCAACAATAGGTAACCTATATATTTAAAAAAAAATTAAATATATTCTTTTTTAAAATAATACCATTACTTTTATTTAAACTTTTGTAAACGAATATTTAATTGAATTTAAGAATACAATTATCAATATTATTTATTAATATTTTTTATAAAAATTAAATCATATAAGTGAAATAATTGTCAGTTGGAAAACGTGATACCAAAATATAAAATTTATTTTAAATTCAAAATTTCTTTTGAAAATAACTAAAAATAAACATAATTAATGTAGAGTATTGTATAAAAATAAATATCCAATAATCGATCAATATATTTAAATATTTCTATCATACTAAGAGGGGAAAAATGGCCTTGAACTCAAAACTGTAAAATCCTTGGTCTTATTCAAACTGAACAGATCTAAAACTGTCACTAATTATTTTTGTTGATGGTTAATTTTAACTCATAAAAACAATTAAATATTTTGTATAAAAGCCATAGCCAGCCATAAATAATATATTTTAAAAAAGTAACAAAGAAATCATAATACTCAGTTCCAATTGAAACAACCAAAACACTGCCATATTAATTTATTTCAAATAAATACATTTCTAACAAAAATAATGATGGAAAAAAAAAAGAAAATCATTTGTAACTTGATATGTAATCACAAATCAATGCCTGGGTTGTTTCATTTCATTAAAAAACAAGTAGGTTATAATGTTTACGAATTTAAAAAAAAAAATAAACACTGAATTAGGAGAACATTAACATTTTTTGGGCTTGATTCTATTTAGGGATTCTTGTATGAGAAACTTAAATTTGCATTTTAATTTCAGTTGATTAATTGGTGTGATATTTCGAAGGTAAAGAATAAAATAAAACTGAAAAAAGCAAACAATAAATTGATTGAACGATTTTATTGATGGAGACGTTTTGATAATTCTGGCAGAAAATCTATACCACAAGGCAAGAGTTGCTTTGAGGGCTGTGGAGGGGAGAGGCAGACATATGGGCCGAGTGACATGTGGTCGTTACGTCTTTCACCTGGCCACGTTATTTCTCTTATCGCAGATAATTGTAAATAAAAACAATAAAATCGGAATAATTAATAGAAGAAAACGATCCAAATAAATATTAAACCAGTAGTTGAAAGTGTAAAGCGGCCATATAAGGCCAAGTCTCAGAATACTAAGCGATAAATAAATGCAATTTCATTGCATTGATAGTTAGTTATAAATCAATAAAAATGAATTCAAGTAGAATTATAATATTTTAGTAATCAGAAAATGAAAACAAATAATTTATAAATTTCATTAAATTGATCACAAAATCATCACTTTATTTCTATATTTCGAATAAACTATAAAAGGCTAAGCGATTTAGAGGGTATTCAGTTTATTGAGTTGTAATTATCAATTCGAATTAGAATTGATAATAGGGATTAATCGATAATCATTTGGAATAAATCAACAGATGAAATGTAATGAATTTCGGGCGAGACAGAGAACAGCTGACCTGCCGGTACATTTTTATCCCGATCGAAATGCCTATCTCAGTACGGCATATTTTAACAGGGCTTAAATCGATAAAGGATTATATAATTATTTAATTTACAATTTCGCAATAACGAATCACAAGTTATCATAGGAAGAAATCACGGTAAATGCTCATAACGGAATGTAATCCAAAACATGTGACATCATAGTACTCATTTGTTGTAAACATGGCCGAAAAACAAGAGAGCACCTACCTGCAGTAGGAGCCGATCTCCTCGTCGTACTGGTGTATATCCTCGAGGCGTAGTTTGTCTTCACTCCTACTCAAAGACGCCATAACGATCACAACAAAAAAAACCACTAATTACGATTCCTTCACAAGCATATAAAATATCTTAAAGAAAAAAAACTCCGATACACACTAACCCGCAGAGCAGACCATACGTACAACGCCTCACAGCGTTTTGTTATGGCTCCTATTGGCGGGAAACAGCTGAACGGCCCAGGGACCGTGTATACCTCCGCGGCCTCCTCCCGGCACTCGATAGCTCAACTGGCCATTTAACACTTCACTATCTCCGCAAAAATGTCATCAGAGACGATATTGACACTATTTCAGATAAGAACAAACCTATCACGGCGGGATTGAGGCTAGAATTGCATTATATTCAGGGACTACTTTAAGAGGGAATATGGCGCCACCCTCTTAGTGCACATTTCATTGATATTTCTCTTTATAATTGCATTCCTTTTGATTGAATCTTTCTTTGTTTACTCACCTTTTTACTTATTTGTCTTCTTAGAAACGAAAATGGGCTTTAAACCTTAGTATTTAGCAGAGATAATCCTTTCTCAGAAACGATGTCAAGGTGCAGCTCATGCCATCTAGTGAGAAATATTAGCACTACAATGGGGTCAATTGGGATAAATGATACTAACAATTTCTTTATAAATTTAATATAAAATCCATCTAATCTTGGTCTATAAATCCTCTTTTTTTCTTTTTTTAAATGGATAAATAAATTATGAACCCTTACTGAGTAAATGTATTTGTATAAAAAATCAAAACAACTTTTAATACTAACATAAAATAGCAATGTGCTCAAATTCTATGGTAAAATTAAATTACACACACTTTTGATTGTTGTATTACCTCTTCTACATTGTTCTACATCGAAAATTTTTGTTTGCCTTTTAACTCAAATGAACAAAATTTTGAAGTGATTAATTTTTTTTTCAATTTTACAATATACTTAGAGCTATGGTCGGCTTTATTTACAGCAGTTGTAGTAATAAGGATTGTTATCACTGATATACATATATATACAAATAATCTAAGAATAAATGTCGTCATTGTGAAGACATAACTATTTTTCCCTAAATTTGGCGATATATAAACAATTTATTAACAATCTATTCATAACTATAAGAGAACAAGTTACATTTTTTTATTTTTCCAAAAATGAAATCCAATACTGATAAACAGAATGGAAAACATCCTCTAAATATATATATTATACAGGCACTGGTGATAAGTTACAGATTGTGTTAAACAGTAAAACTTTAGATAATATGCATCTATTTCACTTAGCATCTAAAAATACAAAAATAAATTTGTACACTTTTGGAGGCTGTAAAATCTTTCTAAAATTTTAAGAGTTTGTTTATTAGGAATACAGATCAAAAATAAAAGAAGAAATATTAAAGCATCTGAAAAATATTTAACTTAATTTTCTAAAATACTTTGATAAAAAAATTTTAAGACCAGTAACCTTTTTATAAATACTACCTTATCAAAATAGTAATGTGCCTTTCTTTTCTAAAATTGACAAATTTAAAAAAACCCACATTAATCTTATTACTTTTCCGCATATTTTATCTAAAATTAACTAGTTATTTTTCAGTTGCAAATAAGAAATAAATAACAATAAAAATTATATTTTGATGACTTAATGTTACGTTTTTATACATATTAGTCTTTTTGTTCCAGATACGAATGGCAGTAGCATAGTATTTCAGATTGATTAGAGCCTTAAGCAGTCATGGTTTTACCGATATAAAAATTATCTTGTATATATATAATAGATAGAGGCAGGCATAATGATGGATAATAATGCACTGCGGCTCTTCTCATAGTATTAAATACACATTAGCATGATACGAGAAACTTCTTAAGGGACCGATTGCATTACTAAAATAACATTTAAAAAATTAAATATGTTCAATATCTAATTATAATAATGTCAAAGTAAATTGTATATTCACTAACATTTTCTATTTTCATTTCATGATTTAAAAAATACAACTTCCAGTTTTGCTTCAAGCTGGATAGATAGACATGCATCATTTTCGGGGATCAGCCCACATGAATGAAATACATATTTATTAAATTGTATTTATTCAAAAAATAAATCAATGATTTATACCATTACCCAGAATTTATATCATTGTGGACAAAGCAATTAATATAGAAGTAAGTGATTCTTCTAAAACTACAATTTTTTGGATTCTCTGTTCCCAATAGATGATGATACAGGTTGAAATCTCATGAAAATAAACAAGTAAAAAAAGTCTAATTAGAAATGTTTCTACAATGATCCCCGATATACATTTTCTTATTTTTCAAGGTCTTTGCAGTATATCATTTTTGAAGCCATAGATTTTTTTTTTAGAATTTATTGCTCAATAAAGTAAAGAAGTGTGCCATTGTATGAATTTAAAACGAAATTTCGTTGGCAAAAGAGTTGTAGCAAGCCACCATAAAAGGATTAACATGCAGCTACCTTAATTGCTAGAACTTTTTTTATTACACTAATTATTTTTAAAAAGTAATACGATAATATAAAAATGATGACTAGCTAATTTAATTTACTTGAAAATATATTAATATTAATATGGTTAATTTAAATATCATGTTTTCAGCCATGAGTAGCCTTGGTGTTGGGGAGAAAACAAATTAAAACTATTTTTTAATCCTTTTCAAACTATATAACTTATCCAGAATAAGATATATGCAATCTGAATTAATGAAATTCTTAAGTCTAATGCTTTTCTTATTTATTTTTTGTTTGAGGTTATATTTTTTCTTAAAATATGGAATAATTAAAAGCAAAGCAGCAACTATTACTTCAAATTTAGCAAAAAATGAAATGAACATAACCATTTTAATTCAAAAGATATTTTATTTTTAAAGAATAAATAATTTTAAATTATACTAATTTTTTCTCATTCATTATTTTTAAATATTAATTATATAAAGCAGGCACATTACCGATCATTAAATTAAATATTTTATAATTAACCGATGAGTATAAACATTAGGAAAAAACAACTTGTAAAAACATTTTAAAAAAAAGTTAGCATGAACTTAACAATCTATATGGATTGGTAATTGACCAACTGTCCAATAAAATCAACTTCTGAATACGACGACGATATAAAAATGGAAATAAAATCATTAGTGGTCCGTCCATTTTTAAACATTAAAAAATATAATATTTAGGAAACAATACATGACAAATTATTTTTAATTTATTTGCTTGTTTCTATCTTAACGCAAAATTAAAAACGTATTAAAAAGTAACCCGTTTCAATAAAAACAAACGAAAGAAAACTCATAATCAGATGACCAATATATAAAGCGACACAATATAAAATCATGATGGCGATTGTCGCTCTTTACACAAAGTCCAATGGACGATTGAAGTTATTTCCATTTTAAAAATACTTCTTCATTCCTATCCGCTTTTCTTGGCCCGGCTTCACTTTGCTCTTCAGCTGCTGAATCAAATCGAAAATCTTCAGAGAAGGGCCAACTTTCTTTCCAGTTAAATCAATTATTTGATCTTTAGTCAATGTGAGGAGCGTTTTTCCATCAATTTTCTAAAAAAAATCAAGATTTAAAATTAAAGAAATAATAATTAGTAAATCCAGTCATAAGTTTAAATAGCAATAAAAATAGCATTCATAACACTCTAAATACATTCTTTGACAATTAGCATAAAATAAAAATCGCATTAGTGGGCTATATATAAGCCCGTCTCCAGGTACTGTTATCCGCCATTGTTTATAACCTAAACAAAAAGTAATAATAAAATGCTAGCCCCTAGCCACGTTCCTCTCCTATAAATATTTTCCCAAAAGTTTCAACAAAAACATCTCCATTACTATCATTGCCAAAACCGATTTGATGAGCCTTTTCATATAATTTCTTTCATTTTTGGATTTATTCCAAACTTCTGGTATTATTTCACTACTCCTTTTGTCAAAGACGGCTATTCTAAAACTACAATTCTGTTCATTTTAAATAACAAAAGAAATATGAATAATTAAATTTAATAAACAATGCAGAAATTTAAATAAACAATGAACAAACTTAACAAGACAAAAACTATTTAATATCGCACACACACATAACTCAAATCTGACAAGTTATAAGAAGGTAAGTTTCATGGAGACCGGCTGATAGACAAACATTTATTATATAAATTCCACTCCTATATCCAATAACCTCATCGTTTTTAAGTTCTTCCTGCATTAAAAAATAAATACAATCTATATAAGAAGGTTAATAATATTATAACACAATATATTATAATTTTAATGTCTAGTTTTGACAATATCCATTTCAATTTACATTCTTGACACGTACACATTTTCACATTTAAAGCTCATAATAGTGATGGGCTAAACAGTGAAATCTTAATAACTCCCTATGGCATAACTGCTACCATTTAATAACGTGTTCCAGTAATACGTTATTTGAGTTTTATTGCATTGAAGAAAATAATATATCTATTATAACCAAAGCTGATAGCGAGAAACCTAACCAAGGATGAAATAAGTTCAAAGTATTCATTTTCAATATAGATTTATTATTATTACTATTTTA
This sequence comes from Arma custos, assembly GCA_037127475.1. Classification (NCBI taxonomy): domain Eukaryota; kingdom Metazoa; phylum Arthropoda; class Insecta; order Hemiptera; family Pentatomidae; genus Arma; species Arma custos. The sequence goes on along the minus strand of CM073762.1, from coordinate 12,777,963 downwards.
TATTTGTATTCTTTTATTATTATATCTGTCACTATTAGAATTTCTGTTTATCATCTACAATTTTATTTTTATCTATCACTAGTTTAAGTTTATTATATTCTGTAACCACTCTTATATTCATTCTTTATTTATCATATATCTTTTCACTATTTCATCATATCTAGTCACTATTTTAATTTCCACTCTTGTACCACTTTATATATTCTTGTTACTGCAACGTTTTTATATATTTCTGTTTGTTTCTCTCTCTTAGCCCTGAAGATGGCCTACATTGTAGGCCGAAACGTCGGCACATAATAAATAAGTTACACTTATTTAGGTGTTTTGATTGACTGCACCCATAACTATTTCTTCCTTACAATAGATTTATTAGATTGAAGTCCTCCCTGCAATGAAAACTATTTGTGATGATTCAATTTTTCCAGTTTTTGTTGTTTTAATTAAACTTTTTTTATTTTAGTGTCAGTTGATTTTCCAAGTTTTCGATCCATACTTGTATTATAATCCATTTTCTGAAGAAAATACAAATTTTATATCTTGTTTTGCTAATTTCATAAACCTTAATAACAAATTACCTTAAGATATAAATTCTTTAAAAAAACAAAACAGAGTTAGTCTAGTATATTTCTTTCATATTGTGCTATATTAAATCAATATTCCTGTTAACTTCAAACAAATTTATGCATTATTGATTAATATTAAAGAATTTATTATTGAATATTAATTATTAATCAATTATTTATAGGAAAAATTGAATCATCGCAAATAGTTTTCATTGCAGGGAGTACTTCAATCTAATAAATCTATATTGAAAATGAATACTTTCAACATATTTTATCCTTGATTAGGTTTCTCGTGATCACCTTTTGGTGATTAGATATATTATTTTCTTCAATGCAATAAAACGTTACTCAAATAACGTGTTACTGGAACACGTTACATGGTAGCAGTTTTGCCATCACTATGAGCTCAACACTAGCTCATAACACAACAGAAGGGGAAAATGTTTTCTACAGATAGATTTCAAGGAAATTGCTGATTTTCACTATCAAGAAGAATGAATCATAAATCATGCATAGAATAGTGAAACAAAAACCAGAATTATTATTTAATGAATTACTACTTTAACAAACTGTTAAAATAAATTATTATTTTATTTATTTATTATTTTAAAATAATATTTTCGACTCTTCAAAAATTTGAACTTAACAATTAATTTAATTTTAGTTTATAAATATTTTAAAAACATTAAGACACAAATGAAATCTTTAAATATTAATCTTAACATGTATTGGAAATTTAGATACACATGTAAAAATTATGCAGAAACAAAATGCCACCGGTAGCATTATTTCAAATACCAAAAAGAAGCAATTAAGGATATAAAAATTTATATCCTTCAAGTTTCAAAAACAAGACCAACAGATCAGTTAATCAGTGCTTTACACACTAAGCCCACCTGGTCATATTTTAGATACAAAAGAAACAAACAAATTATAAAACAAACAAGGAATTGATAAGTTTAATAATGTAACATACAGAGGAATTTCTCTAAGTAGGACTGTTGAATTTTCAAATTTCATATACAAATTTTAATACTATAATAAAATTTGAAATTTTCATTTTTTTCTTTGTTTAAAATTTTCTCAAGTTTTAGGTGCCAGTCAGTCGGTCAGTCTGACAGAAGAACAGAAAATACTCTATATAAATAAAAAGGTGAGTCCTACTGATGCAACTTTTGAACTTTCTATTTTTTCTTTTTTTTTATTAATTGTTATTTTGATGGTGATTATTTTAAAATATTTTTGTTTTGAAGAGAAAAGATTTGTCCTGGCTAGGATTCGAGCCCGGTCTGTCTGTATCTCCGGTGCAGGATCAGTGAAGAGAATGGATTTGTCTGACTTGGATACGACCCCTGGTAACACAGTGGTTTAGAGCACTGCACCGGAGACACAGGTGAATCCCGGCCCGGACAAATCTTTTCTCTTCAAAATAATTTTTTTTTTCTATTTGATTCTCTTTACTTGCAGGAAGTTATATTCATACATGCATTACATAATAAACTTACTTAAAATGCATTAATTTTAAGTTATAATAAAAAAAATGAAAATTAGTAAAAGTAACCTTAAACATTTCTAAACGTAAATTGCTTGAATGTAAAATACAACTTGACTTACTTTTGAAGTAAACCTATCACAGTATGCAGCACAGTTATTAACTATCATGAACTGAGCGACATCATCCTCGTTCCAATCGTTTGGTGTGACTTTCGTCAAGTCCACATTTTCACTCGTATCTATTAGCTTTGGTATCAATTTTGGTGCTTCTACCTTCATCTAAGAAAATATGAAAATTAAAATTAGACAAGAAAATAAAGTATATTACTTTCTGTTTGAGTGGATAATTCAAATGATGGATGGAATTGGTCAATGATAACACAAAAATTATGCAAAACTTAAATTTTATTAATCATGCCGTTTCAGCCTACGTACGAGTTTTAGTGTTGTGAAAAGTCACCGCACCCACTGTTTGCCCTGAAGATGGCCTACAACATAGGCCAAAATTTTGGCACGATTAATAAAAATTAAGTTTTGCTTAATTTTTGTGTTATCATTGACTAAGCCCCCTGACCAATTCAATCCATTATACATTACTTTCTGTATACAACACTACTCAACAAATTTTCAAATAATTTTTTCCAAATTAACTTTTATGAATTAATCTTTTGAATACAATAAAGCACTTTTAAGATACAACAGGATTGGATATTCCTAAAGGTTACAAACATTTTTAATCAGAATGGCTAAAGGCGGAGAATTCATTTTGTGGTCCAACAATAAAATAAATTTTAACCTGCTCAGGCTGCAGTAGTTACAAGGTTGCTAAGCTTTATGCTTTAACTACATCAGCAACCACATCCTCGTTAATAAGTGGTTGAAAGTAGAAAAAAATGTTTTGGCCCTGAATTGACCCTCTCCTAAATTCACTGTTCAATGAGCCCCCCTGTGGTGCTTTGTAGGTTTATTCGGACATTCATAAAATCAAAATAAATTAAAAAATTCCACCTTTATAGGATAATAACTAATGTATAAATAGTTATATGAAATAAATAAATAAAATAATTCCTGTTATAGTGCCACTAGTAATACTTGTTATTTCTAGACTGACAATATTAATAATTTAAATTTTTCTAAATATTAAAACATATAATATAATTACACTGGGTGGGTCGACATGAGGTTCTTCCGGCAGGGTTTGATCTTTAATCGGAACCTCTCCCATTTCTAGATCAGGATCTTTTATATCATCAACCACTTCACCTGCAATAAAAAAAAAAAAATTAAATTAGGAACTGCAAACAACATTATAAAAAAAGTACATACTTAGACGAATCAAAGGAGGTTCAGTACTTAGTAAAAAACATAATGTTTCCTTGGCCAACAATTGTGCCGAGAGGGTTTAAGTCAAAATAATGCCCAACATTGAGGGTTGATCAACATTGAGGGAAGCGAAATCGAGTTATTTTCGTAGTGAATAACCACGGCTAGGTCAATCATTGCCATGAAAAGGAGTTATTACTTATGTTATAACTCTATTTCAAGCTAAAAACTGCAGGAATAATTTCCTTCAATACAATTAAGTCATTCTGGACGAAATTTCATTTAACCACTTATTCACTAGGGCTGCAGATGTAATCTCATAGAAAGAGATTAAAGTAAAAATATAACACTTCAAAACTCACTCAAGATTTCTCTTTAAATACCCGATAAACTCAATCATACTTTCATAATAATTATATACTATAAATCGCCAGGATGCTAAAACAACACTGACGGGGTACATAAGTCAAATATTTCAAATATGGATTTAAATAAGGAATTAAGTTAAAATGTTTAAATATCACAAAAGTGTTTTTAGCAATAGGTGGCTCAATGGTTAACTTAAATAATGTAGATTCCACTAATGAAAAAAAATACCAATGATTTTTAAGGTAGTTAATTAATAAATGCTACTTACCACTGGGCCGCATCGGCTGGCTGTTAGGAGTGTTTGAAACTAACGTTACGGGTAAACTGGATGGCGACTCCTTTTCTGGGACAGTCAACGGTGCGTGGCTTAGGTCAGCAAGCTTTTCCTCGACCGTCTTGGTCATGTTTTTCCTGTGATAACCTCTCCTCGGTTTTCTACCCCGTTTAGCGGGTTGTTTGTTTTCTCCTTTATTTTCTACAGAGCCAATAATTACATAAATTAGGAGGGAAGTTCTTAAAAAATGAATAAAATATATTTCTAACCATAAAAGCAAATTACATCCAAGATTTGAAAATTAAGGAATATTTTTTTTTGTTAAGTGTTGATGATGCTACTACTAATTATAAAAATATTATCATCTTCAAATAATTGAAATTTATTTTATTTTTTAAAGAGAAAAGATAGGCCCTCGACCGGGATTTGAATCCGGAACTTTTGTCTCACCGTGACATCCCGTCCGGGTTCAAATCCCGGTCGAGGGCCCATCTTTTCTCTTTAAAAAATAAAAATATTTAAAAACTAAAAAAAAAAAAAAAGACCAATAATTATAAAAAATTGAAATTTATATTTTAAAGAGAATAGATATGCCCCCGGCCGGGATTCGAACCCAGATCCTCTGTCTTTCCGTGACTCAGGGGGGGACTGAGGATCCGGCAAGGGGTATATCTTTTCTCTTTAAAATAAAAATATTTAAAAATCAAAACAGTTGACAAAAAATTATAAAAAATTGAAACTTAGTTTATGTGTACCTAATAAATTAGTTGGTACGAGCTCTTAATGATGCTGAAGTATATAGGACAATAAAACATAATAAAAAAAATAAAATAGTAGCTAGCTCTCTTCTTCTAAACAATTCTTTTTTTTAGATTAATTTATTGATATTTACAACTATAATAATATTACAACAAGTAAATCTGCTAATATGAACAATATGACATGAAAAAAATACTTGTGGAGAAACTACCCATCGGTAGCACTCCAATAAAATTCTATAGTAGAAGGTCTCGAGGCCACCTCCTTTTCAGACGGCTCGGAGGGTTATCAGGAATAGTATAGGAAGCAAGTTGAGAGAACAGCGGATTCAAGTGTGTATGGAGCTTGACATGGAAGAATAGGTACCTAGTTTGGGCCAAATCAGCAACATATGGGATATTAAGATCATGATGAATGAGTTTGTTTGTGACATAATAAGGAGCATTAAGGATTTTACGAAGCATAGGTCCAAATAGGTCTGATAATTGTCATGTAAATGAGTCTTGTAATTAATTGGGAGCTTAGAGGGTTTCTCCAGTAAATGTTGACGTAGGCGAAAACGTCGAGCAGTTTCTTGTCTTTTCAGTCTTGTATGAGGATTCCAAGTGAGATGTTTGTCCAGATGGAGTCCTGGGTAACGTATCTGTTTGACAGGGATCAGTGGAATAGTATTAAAGGATACAGTAGGGCAGAAATTTGTAGGTTTACGATGAAGAGTTAAGGTAATTTGATGGGATTTGTTAGGATTTATTTTAATTCTCCAATTTTGACACCATTCTTCTAGATATGGGATTGAAGAGATTGGGGTGCAAAAAATGAATCCTTATTTACTTATAACACACATGTGTCATCAGCGTACCTAGTGAGGACAGTGCTTGGATGGGTTGGGATGTCAGCTGGTATATATCGTGTATAGGTTGGGACCCAGGATACTACCTTGAGGAACACCGCCAGCCTGGGTACAGAGGGAAGAGTAGGAAAAATTATGGTTTACTTTAAAGGTTCTATTACTGAGGTAAGAACTGATAATAAGAAAGTAAGTAGAAGGTAAGGATTTATGGAATTTGTAAAGCAGACCCGGATACCAGACTCGATCAAAAGCCTGCTCTACATCGAGAAAAACTACCGTGCAGAAAAGTCTGTGCTCCAATGCGGATGAGACAACGTCCACCACATGATGGCATTGCTGGATAGTGGAGCTCATCATGTGATGCTTGGAAACCAAATTGGTGATCTAGGGTTATTTGGTAGGATTCTATGATAGGATGAAGACGTTTCAGAATGAGCTTTTCAAGTATTTTGCCCATTATGGGCAGGAGAGATATAGGACGGTAAGAAGATGGGAGCTCTGGTGGTTTTTTAGGTTTTGGTATCATCTTAACTATGGATAATTTCCAGGAATCAGGAAAGTATGTGGTGCGGAGTACGGCATTGTATATATATGTAAGGAGTAGGATTGCTTTCCAAAAAAGGTGTTTTAGAATGTGGGATGTTGTGCCCAGGGACTTTGTTGATGGGTAATCCGTGTCTAAACAATTTAAACCACAAAATCTTTAAAATAACAATAACCACACTAATATTTAATATTCAACTTAATTCTTAACTGGTTTATTTTCAGATATATTCATTCTTCATTCTAAAAAAAAAACAACTGGGGCCATGATTACTCAAATTCACTGTTTTCATTTGCTGAGGCTGGTAACTTCACAATTTTTTTTGAACATTCACATTTTTTGTCAGTATGAAGGTAAGGCCAAATACGAAAAGGATAAAACTGTATTAGGAAGATGATACAGACACTCAGCCATGCACCAATATTCACTAAATAGTAGGCTCTAAATCATTTCAACAGACAGAAAGCTCTTATCTGATAATACAATGTCACTTATATACAATAAAGTCATTTGTTGATAATGAGCACAGAACACAATGAGGAAAAACATTCAATAACTTAGATTGTTATCAAAGATTAATAATAAAATATTGTATTTCTAATAAAATTAATTATAAAAGCATTAAAAGATATCACATCTGGATATGATTAATAAAACCATGATTAAGCTTACTTACTGGCTTGTGGACTCGGCTTCGAAGGTGGAACGTGCGGTGCCTCCAGTTTGTGAGAAACAAGATGGCACCAGCCAACAGGGTACATATCTGGTGACTGACAATCCAGCCATTGATCATATTCCTCCTCCCAACCGTCAAAGTGCACCTAGCGATATATTTATATAATCAATAATTACAATAGACTAATTTAAACTTGTATATCATACAAAAGCAAATATGCACAAATAAGGATGTAAACTAACAATATTAACAAGGATGAACTATTATATATCACTAATGACTGATCATGTAGTCATCAGTAGATCACTTCCAATTTGAGAATAGCCAGTGAGGTGCTGGACACTGAAGTAAAAAAGACTGGCCTATACATAAATGAGAAGAAAACTAAGTATTGGGCAAAAGAGACACGACCAAATAGGTTCCAGATTACTACAGCATCGAAATGGTAAGACATTTTCAGTATCTTGGCTCTATTATTAATGAGAACATAATTGATGAAAAATAGGTGAAAAGAAGAATCGCAGCAAGGAACAGAGCCTATTTCTTCACCTCAAAATTTATCAAAAGCAGATTTATCAGCCGTAGTACAAAATTTATGCTGTACAAGACAGTAATAAGACCTGTAGTAACATGTGGTGGTGTAACATAGAACCTAAATAAGAAAAGCATCAACCTGCTAGGTAGATTTGAAAGAGCAATCCTGAAACAAATTCTAGGAGCTGTATTTGTAAATGACCAGTGGCGACGGAGGAAAAACGGTGAAATATTCCAGCTCTACTAAGAACGTATATCCTATCGCAGATAAATTATTTCATCTGTTAACACCTGTGACTCATCGATCCTCTATAAAGTGAGTACTCTCAATTGAAGGAAAAAACCTTGGGGTTGAGCGTGATCTCAAACAAATCACCTAGAATCAGTATAGTCTCTATCTTGTACTGAACCCAAGACCCTTCATGGGTTGTAGTGGTACAGGTTTTTTTTTTTCTACAACAATGCAGAAGCATAAGATGCATTCACACTTAAATAACAATTATCTCATAGCAGATGTCTATAGTGCATTGGATAAATATATATTAAAAAATATCGAAGGAATAAATAACACCATGGACGACTGAAGAGGATTTAGGAAGAAACCAGACGTAAGACTGGGTTACCATGAAAATTGTTTAAGTCCACTTGCCCTCTTACACAGAGAATATACTATAATAATGATAAGAAGAAATATCAGGCATTGCAATTAAATAATATATTATAAACAAATTAAATTAAAAGAATTACTTTGATAAGCCTTCCGACGATTTGTGCAACAGTAGCCACGCAGACTAGCCTCGGGTCCATTAAGTCGGCAGCTTCTAACCTCTGCCCAACCGTGAATCCGTGTTCCGGAGCTTCCTGGAAATTTATCATTTTGATTCCACTTTATTCATCGATAGATGACGAGGAACTTATTTTGATATAACTACCTCCTAAATATAAGACACAAAACTATAAAACTAAATTAAATAACAATGCAGGAATCTAACAAGAGAAATCCGGCGCGGTTCAACATAAATTCAGAAAAGACGAAATATATATATATATATATATATATTAAGTAGCAAAAACAACAGTGATACATATATAAAACAGAATAACTTTGAACTTATTAAGAAATAAATGGGTGGTTAAAGACAGAACATGTTTGTTTTATTTCAGTCTCAAAATTACTAATCTCTAAGCTTTTTCACCAAATTTAAAAATTATTATTTTTAAAACTACACTCCTTCCAACAGTTCTATGTAGATGTAAAACATGGCCCGTAACTTAACCCGTAAGCTATTAACAATGCCCAAAAATCTTAGAAAATAAGGTATTGCGTAGAATGCTCCGTTCGAAAAACAGTAAGTATAATGGAGAATTTTGGACATGGTGTGGAATTACAGAGCCTGCACCTTCCTAATATAACTGAAGCAATAGCATCACAAATAGGGAGATGGGACTATAATGCTGTTGAAATTAATAAGAATTCATAAAAAGTCAGAGGCTTATGTGGGAGTATTGTTAAGAGTGATCTAGCGGATTAGGGCTTGGGTAGTAGTCCGTGGATGGATGGAAGTTTGTAAGCGGAGTTTAGTGGTATCGGCATCGAGCCTTCGGGTTTACAAAGCCTAATTATTATAAAAGCTCTGAATAGGAAAGAAGGGGTAGACCAAAGCAAAAGTGGAAAGGTTGCATTAATGGTGATCTTATAGATTTAGAGTTGAGAGGTAATCTGTGGATGGAAGTTTTTAAATTCTATCGGTGGAATGGGAATGAGCTTTTGGGCTTCTTAAGTACTATATTATAAACATATTATAAAAATAAAAACAAATTAAACAAAGAAAAATGAATTAATTAAAAAACAACTACATAGTTACAAGCAATAAGAAAGAATATATAATAAATAATTAATAATTACAATGTCGAAAAGTTCGGCTGGTGCAGGTTGTGAACCAGTTTCGGCCAGATAGTCAGCCCAACTGAATGTTGATGGATTGTACCCTTTCGGTGGTGTGAGGCTAATCCCGTTCAAAGCAGAAAATCCTGGAGGAAGAATGCAAGCGGATGATGAATGGTAACAGAACCAATCAGATCCCGGAGAAGAGCAGTCTTCATCATATGTATCGATTCTGATCATCAAATAGCCCTCGTTGAGAACCTGGAAATTAAAACAGGAGGCGTTTTATATTAACTAAGAGAAATAATAATATATATAAATTATTGTTATTATATACTAATTATTATTATCTCTAAAAGAGATAATGTGAGCCAGGGCTAGCTCTTTCAGATAGAAATCTAGCATTCATCTAAAATGTTTATTTTATCAATTACATTGCAGTTGAGGATAAAAATCCAGTATAATTATAACAGTACTTCTGCTTGTCAACATCTCAAAAATGGATAAGTTCGGACAACACTGAGGCACTAAACTAAGAGGACAATGTTTAGACTGAAGGTTGTTACAAATCATAAAATATCTATTCAGTTATGATTAGCAAATTTAAAAATTTACTAATAGCTATTAATAGCTGTATGATGATCATACTGTAAAACATATTTTATAATAGTGCCAACAAATTTAGTTCTCTGTCACTGGGTTATTCCTCATTAAAATAAATTAAAAAAATTAATAAATAAAAGAGCCTCAAATTATAGAGCTGGTAAGCAAGTATGAAGAAAAGACGACTAACTTTCTATGTGTACGTGGTCAGGATGGATTCCAAAAGGTGGAATAAGCAAATGTTTGATAAGATATACAACCTGAAATATTATAATTATTTTCACTAAAGGTAAACTATATACTATTGCTTACTAATAACGAGAGCAGGGTAGCTCAGTGATAGAGCGCTGAGTTGTTTTACCGAAGGTCTCAGGTTCTATGGCAGATAATTTATTTATCTGTTAATAGCCAGAGGTGGACTATGCGGGATTTGGAGACCCTCCTGAGGCTCTATAAAGTGGGTACTCTAAATTGGAGGAAAGCCTGGCGGTTGAGCGTGATCTAAGACAAATCACCTTCATGCACAACCATTGTCCTAGAAACAGTACAGCCTCTTCTACCATGTATTGACTCCACTAGGTAGCGTTGCTCTGATAGGAGTAGGAAATTGACTGGCTACCTAGAAAGGCTGAGCAGTGACTATTTAGTTGTGTACAGTGTGTAGTGTTTAGTGATCATGCTAGGCCTAAATACACCTCTACCGGACACAGAAGATGAGGCTCCCTTCAAAAAAGTAAAGACAGGGAAGAAATTGGCCAAGAGGAAGACAAGGAAAGCAGAAGAAGCGCCACCGGTAGTGACATCAAACAGCTTTACTGCTCTGGCTAATTTACCACCAACTGAGGAACCTATGGCAGCCCACCGAAGAAGATTCCTCCAGTTATAATAGACCGAGACATGATGAGAAACATGATGTTAAATGAGGTGAGAGAGTTCATGAACAAAATTAATATTAATCAATATTTTATCAAATAGACGAGGACTGAGATCCATATTTACTTCCAAATAGAGACCGACTGACCCACATTAGAAAGATATCTAAAAACACAGGATTGGGTACCATAATTTTGCACCCAAAAAACCCGACAAAACTCTCAAACAAAGTTGTGATATAAAATCTTGATCTTTCTATTCCCATATCTGATGACAGAAAGCCTTTGAACCTATCAAGGCTTCGGACACAAGACGTATGCAAAAGACTGCATCAGACGGAATGAAAATGGAATTATCACCAATATAGTCTCTACAATCCAACAATGTATCACTATAAAAGACATACATACAAGACAAAGTACGCCATGTCAATAGATGTATATTCACGATTGTGAAATACATCCCAAGAAAGGATATTCTACCCTCCCCCAGTGCTATAAATGTCAGCAATTTGGGCACACAAAAAACTACAGCAACCACACTGTGAAATGTGTTAGATGCAGCGGCTCACATAACATTTCTGAATGTCCGCGACTAGGCGAACCAAAATGCTCGAATCGCGAGGGAGCACACGTCGCTACTTATAGAAAATGCCTCCATAGGAAAAAATAGAAGAAACAGTGACTAAAAAGATGGAAGAAAAGAGATCTAAGCAGATCAGTACTAACCAAAACATACCCAAACTAATGACTAACAGCATGACAGTTCGTCCAGGTGTAGAATACGCATCTTTCCTACGAGGTACCAAAATGACAACCGAACCACAACCATCAACCAGTCAAATCATGCTTCACCACCATCATAGCCTCCACAAACTTTTACCTATATACCTTAACCACCACAGACGGACCAATCGAATCTCATGATAGCTCTTGTTAATCAGATGGCTCAGCTCATGGCACAATTTACTTCAACGGTGTAAGAACTTACAACCAAAATTCAAGGATTAACAGGACAAAATTTAACAAAATAAATAAATTCGCAATATTAAATCTCAACGGTTACATTACAGGTAATGATATAAAAATGTTTATTTACATATAGGAAATTTATATAAATACGCGCGTGTGTGTGAGTTCAGTTGACAGTTTTAGTATTGTAACAAGTCACCGAATCCACTATTTGCCCTGATGATGGCCTACAACTTAGGCCGAAACATTGGCACAATTAATAAAAAATATATATTTATAATTTTAATTAAAATAGTTGCCATTAATTTAAAATAGTATTTTTTAAATAATATATAAATTTAGAAAAAAAGAATATGCGATGATAAGTATCAGTAGAGAGCGATTAATTGGTAAGAACACATTTAAAATTCATTAGAAACGGAAAGGGGTAAACTCCAGTCGCATGTCGGAGCTAACACACACACTTTTTTATTTACAACTTCAAAAGTCAGATTGGTTACGCTAAGCATATGAAACAAGAACTTAAAAGACTTCAGTCTGATATTTGATGAGAACTGCCTGGACAGAGAGAGATAAAGGACCCAACTCAAAAACTTCAGGATTCCGGTAGAGGAGAGACCAAGGCATGGGCATGGTGGAAAGAAGAATGCAACATTCGGAGAGAATGAAGGATCATTGGAGAGCGCATAAAAACATATCTGTGAGGTACTTTGTTAAATGGTTCATAAAATTAAAAATAATTAAATTAGTAACCTTCATGATTGTAGCAACACAAATTGAAGAAAGGTTGAGAGGATCGACAGCTTCAAGCTTCATTCCGTGCCTGAATCCCGTGTGGTACGGGAGAGAGTGAGCGAGGGGGAAGAGATCTTCTGTTGCGTCGTCCTTATCCCTCAGACCTTTAAGGCAACGATCTACGTAGGCAGGAGGGGCCGCGAGAGTCTGGCCCACTCGCCTTGCCCAACCGACCGGATGAATCAAGGGAGAGTCTTCATGCGCCCAAAAACCTTAAAAATCAAAATAAATTAATAATAGAATAAAAATAAGTTAGAAAGATCCTTAAAATAAACATATATGAACTGCATTAAATTTTATATATATAATTTGTTTTTGAGTTTACTCCTTAAGAAGCTATATAAGGCCCGTGGTGTGAAAAAAATTATGGGAAGTAAAATTGTGAGAAACTAAGAGTAACGTTTTACCGCCTCTTGCGTATATTTCACTTTGGAATCATGTGTGTAGTTGCAATTACTTAGCAAAGTTAAAATACCATCATTGATGTAATAAAAATATACAGAGTGGGGCATAAGAGTGTTGGCTGTTTCAATATTCAATTACGAACTACGAAACATTAAAAAAAATGTTTGTATTTTTAAATAGTAGAAACAAGGGAATTTTTAAGACCTAAAAATATATTGTCCAAATGACTTCCCTGAGCTGCTTGGAACTCTTAGAACCGAAGTTGCAGATTTTGGAAAACTCGTTGAAAATTGAAAGCTTGGTATTTGGTTACTTTCCTGAATAATATTCCTCTTCAGCTGCTCTAAATTGATCGGATTATTCTCGTAAACCACCGATTTGAGGTAGCCCCATAGAAAGTATGTAGAATGATCAGGGCTAAGTGGTGGCCATTCAATATCCCCCCTTTGAAATCGAAATGAGTTTTCTGGGAAAAACATTTTTCAGCAGCTATATGGATATCCTAGTCGTATGACATGTGGCCACATCTTGTTGAAACCACATCCTCTGTGTTCATGTTGATACTAACCTCGTGCAGTAATTACGGATTTATTGTTTTCGTAGTACGCTCGGACACAAAATGCGCGTACGGCTCCATGGCAACTAAATTTTAAAACTAAAAAACCGAGAACAATTTTTCAACGAGTTTTCCAAAATCTGCAACTTCAGTTCAAAGAGTGCCAAGCAGACCAGGGAAGTCATTTGGACAACATTATTTTTAGGTTTTAAAAATTCCCATGTTTCTACTTTTTAAAAATACAAATCTTTTTTTAAATGTTTCGTAGTTCTTTTTTAATTGAATATTGAAAATGCCAACACCCTTGTGGCCCACCCGTTATAACAGAAAGGTCGTTTAATAGTTGTGAAATTTATACTAAAAATAACTTAAAAAAGACCAATACTGATGTTATTCACGTTGTACTTTTTGTTTCCTCTGATAGATTTTATTAATCTATACATCTTATAAAACAAAGTCCTCAGCTGTGTTTGTTCGTGGTAAACTTAATAACTACTGCACAGATTTTCATGCGGTGTTCACCAATAGATAGAGTTGTTCACCAGGAAGGTTTAGGTATATAATTTGTCGAGGTTTTGTGCAAATGGGTTGGAATATAATGATAAATGTTGGAATTGATGGAAAAGTATAGCCGCCTGAGAGGCTTCACCGATGACGCTGCCTAAAATGAAACAATACATGGTGGGATATTCCTCTTTTATAGATCTACAAAAAAGTCAGTGATAGCATATATCTATCTTATAAGGAAAGCTTACTATACCCATTTTATCTTCTAAAAAATTGATAACGTACAATGCAGTATTTGGAAAGCTATTTAGATGAGTACAGTATTAATCCTTATCAACTTATATACTTTAGTTACCTTAAGTAATTCATGCGCATTATTAGAATATTTTATACTGTATAATTTAAATGAGTATCTTATGGGTTATCGCAAAAACTTAACGCTCAATAAAATAAATTTGTGTATAAAGAAATATTTTATTTTGTTTTTATGGTTATAATATCTACATAATAAAATACATTAGACAGACAAAACATTACATAACATGTCTTAATACCCGTGCGAAGCCGGGGCTGGTCGCTAGTTATAATTAAATCTCTTCTTTTACGAAATGATTGATAGTACAAATGATCTAAGTATTGTGGAAATTAACCATGATAATAATGATAAATAAATAACAAGCATTAATTTTTGTTTTGATTTGAATTTTGTTATTTTAATTACTTATAATTTGATTTATTTAATAGAATATTTGAATTTTTCATTTGTATAAAATTTGATTAACATTATAAACAGTGAAGAGAACAAAGTTAATGACGCATTGTAAGGTATGGGAAATAAATACTCAAGTGATGATTAAAACCGATCACAAAAACACGTGTATGTGAAAAGTAGGTAGTTTATGTTATTCATATACAAACATATACACATTATATTTATAATTTTAATTTAATAGTTTATTAAATAATTTACAAATTAAAAAAAAAAAGGTAACTCGATGAGAAGTATCAGTAGAGAGTTATTATTTTGGCAAGAACAAATTTAAAATACATTAGGAACGGAAAGGGGTAAGTGTCAGAGCTCAAACATACGCACGTTTTTTTATTTAATATAGCTTAGAGACAATAGAATATTGTCAATTACAGAGTTGGGCAAAATGTAATTTCAAATCGGTATTACTTACCAAATATGCAATTCTTTAGAATGGGAAGTATAACAATAATGCAATGACCAATAAAAAGACTGGTTTATTACCCATTCTGATGAATTTATAATCAGTGACTCAGATAAACAAGATTTTCACTTTGAAAAGGTTTTTCAAAGAAAACACTAACTACAGAAATGTAAAACCTATTTATCATTTTTGTTTTAATTAACACAGTCCAGCAGCAACTCAATTTTTTATTTTCTTTATTAGAGCTATAGAAACCAAAGCTTTATAAAATATCACAACCTTAGTATTACAAAGTTGTATGATACAGATATATGAAAAACGACATCAAAGATTCTGAGTATCTTTTAATTTTTGGTCTTTGGATGAAACCTGGTCGCGATTTTTTGACGTTTTGAACATCTATGTATAGTTTTTGACCCACAGAACTATTTGATAAACAAATCTATGTTGAAATGTCATTAAAATAATTTCATTTGGAAAAATATATTATGATTACATTATAACATACTCAAATTGAAAATTATTGCGAGTTATGAAAATTAATAATTTAATCAGGATAAAACATAATTAAAATCATACGAAAGATCTTTGTTATTATAGATAACTGTGAAATAAAATTGATATTTAACACTAGATTTACCAGACCAGTCATTTAGACTGGTCGTGCAATTTCAATTCAAAATTCCTACAAAGTAAAACTTTTTTTTTCACAAATGAATTTATGACTTTTGTTGCTATAATTAGAGAACACGTTTTATAAAGTTAATGTTATTTTTTATACATTAGTAACAAATATAATTTTTGTTATTGACATTTATACCAGTACCAGTCAAAATGACAGGTTGTGTTTTTATGAAAAAATGTATGATTTTGGGAGAATCATGAGACCGTTGCAGTACATATAGCACAGAAGCGTCTTTTGTATCTTTTGTTATCGTCTTTTGTTTTCTTTCACTATCGTCATTGTGTTGATGACGTCATTTTGATAAGCATTTGTTTTGTAAATGCTCTAGACATGTTCAGTCTTGTTTCTAGCTTTGTTCAACTCGCAGCATTTTTCTGCGGATGCATTTTTCGGTGAAATCAGGATCCAGAAGGTGGCCACTTCAAGTATTTTTCAATATTTTAGATTTAGCCGCAATAAATAACTGGATATTGTACAAAAACACTAAAGGAGAAAATATCTCACGAAAAGACTTTCTGTTTCGATTAGAAGAAGAACTTGCTTCAGAATATCAGACTTCAAGGCAAAAACCAGCCGAAGTCAATACACCAACCACAAATGCCACTGTTCCTGTACGAAAATGGTGTCAAATAGGATATTGCAATAACAATAAAACTACAAATATTTGCAATAAATGCAAAAAAAGTCTATGCGGAAAGTGTACACGCAGCAAAATCTACACATGTAGAAATTGTGAGCTACAAACTGTAAACAATAAAATGTTTTGTTATTTGTCAATGTCTATAAATCCATTTATTTATTATACTTAATATTGTTCAACTTTATTTTTATCCTTTTTAAGAGTAAATATAGACTGGAAACCACAATAAGCCTTATTTCTAATGCACCTGTCATTTTGACTGGTTTGGTACAAATAGGTATACGTTAACAGCTGGTATATCTAGTGTTAAAAAAAAAAAAAAAATAAAGCAATTTGACACATACATACCATTGTCACCTGGTTCAGCATCATAATACTTAACATGGAGTCTTTTTCCGACGATATTCTTGATTGTCGCGACTTTTACCTGAGATATTCTGTTCTTGTCTACTACTTCAAGGTTCAAATCACACCTGAAAAAAAAAAATCAGTAGGAAAAGCAAAATGACAACAATGAACCTGAGAAAAACTAGTTCCTATATTTTTTTTAATAAATTATAAGCCTATGTCACAAAACAGCAATCATGATGTTTCAACTACTTAAATCATTTTCAAGATTATTTAATTACATCGTCATTTTTTTTATTAAAAACTCTAACGTTAACAATAATTAATTTCTATTCACGGTTAAATTGTATTTCTAATAATCATAGCTACAATTATTTTAAAGCATGAAGTTGTCGTGGATAGAGGTCTTGCTACTATCTACAACTTACCAGCCAAATAACTACAAGCCTTTGAGTATGAAGTATTTATGATTTAGGAATATGATAATAATCTATATAGTTAATGAACTTTCAAGCGGAAATAAATGAAAATAAAAATTATAATGCAATTGGGAAAAACCACAATGCAAAGCCTTATGTTTCAAAAATTACCAGTCGACGTTTCGCCTATTCAGGCATTATCAAGACACCAAAATCAAAAAGGGGGTTATGTGAATCGCATCTCGAAGAAAAAGGTGCAATACATAGCAATTGTATGTTAAATGTCTTGGTGGTGGGGTGCTGTCTCATGTTTGGAGCCTGTTTGGGCGGTTGATCGTTGGGATGTATTGCACGCACCTTTTTCTTTTAGATGCGATTCACATAACCCCGTTTTAGATTTTGGTGTCTTGATAATGCCTGAATAGGCGAAACGTCGACTGGTAAGTAGGTGTATTTTTGAAACATAACGCTTTGCATTGTGGTTTTTCCCAATTGCATTATAATAAATAATAGTGTTTCTTTTTGAGTTTTTGGCTCTATTTTAGTGAAAATAAAAATTGTTTTAACACTTTTTTATTCCCTAATTAAAGAAAATATTGTAATTTAGTAAAAGTGAAAATAAAATTCTATATGCAGTTTTAAATACTCTGTACTCATGTTTTATTAAAAGTGTTCTGTAGGTGTTTCCGAGGAATGTCTTAAACTAAAATAGGTCAAGTAATCTCGGATGGATTTTTTTTGTTTAAACTTAGATTATACATCATTAAAAAATAAAAAAGCCTCATTTTTTTTTCTATGTTAATTACAAAGATGCATGAAAATATGAACTAATAACAATTAATATAAAACCTAATAAAATTTAATAATTAAAAAATAAGTGGGAGATCTGAACAAAACAGATCAGAAGCTTTTAAATTGTAAATTATACATTTTGTTAGTTTTCTGCAGATTAACAAATTATTGTCTGAATTTAAAAACTAGCAGAATCATTATTGTATATGTTTTTGATACGATGTCAGAAAATAATTACTTGAACTAATTCTACATGTATTACTTAATATGCTTACATGTAATCAAATACTTAACTAGTAATTCGGAAACATAAAAAACAAAACAACATAATTACCTAAACCTTGATTTCAAATTCTCATGAACTTTAGAATAAAAGTTAGAAGGCAATGTACGAGCTCCAGTTAACCTTTTCACTAAAAAATGTTTCCAATCTTTGTATTTATCTTCGATAGCTGAAATTAATTTTTAAAATGATTAAATAAAGCAGAATAATCATAAAATATTAAAATAAGTAAAACTAAATTAAATCATACTTTTGGGAGGTATGAGAGGTTTCCCACGATTCGCACACCAACCGACTGGGTGGACAACAGAGGAACATAGATTAACCCAAAAATCTTTACTTTCGTTTTGACCGAATCCTTCGTATCTTAGAAGAGCCTTGTAACCTGTAAAGAAATAATACCAGTATTATTGTTTTCTAAAAAACAGTTACAAAACATTAAAGAAAATTAGAAGAAAATAAATAAATATTTAATATTACCTGAAATACGCATAACAGTTGCAACCCAAAACGAATCTGGAACATCCTCAGAGTAATTGTCACAATCCGTATTTTCTACTTCAACTTTCATTCCTACGGTTATATTGTCCCAATTATTCGCCATTGGAGCCTTTAAAACAAAAGAAGCCATTATTATCATTATAACATTTCCCTCTTCTGCGTGCAAGTGGAAAAATTTCAAACAAAAAGCCTAAAGACTCTAAAACAATTAAGGAAACTAAAATTCCTGCTGATATTTCACCAATTCAGGCATCATTAGGAATATGAAGAAGAAAGAAAATAATGCGAAAAATAAAGCACACACCAACAAAACATTAACCTGCTTCTACACACCACCAAGGCCAAAGAAAAAAAAATAACAGATATTGTATACATAAAAATTTCTAACACAATGAATGAACCATATTAACTCTCCAGTCCCACACATGATTACATATATCAAAAGACCCGGTGAATAAGTGGTCAAGTCAAATTTTTTTCCAAAATGAGTTTCTTGTACTTAAGTAACCGGTAAGTAAGGCATTGGCTTGAAAAGGAGCTATTGTTTATATTACTACTCCATTTCAAGCCAGAAACTACAAGAATGATACAATTCCAGTTATCTGAAAGCAGTCAACTCTCTCTGAACAAAATCTAACTTAACCACTTATTCACTGGAGCTGTAAATATATGGCCACATGTTGCTAAGCTATTATAGATCAGTATTAATTAACAATGCTCAATATTAAATGTCTTTTATTATTAAATCACACCTTGATAGTAAGTATAGTTTACTAATGAGCTGCAATTTTTTTTCTAATTAGAAATTTTGAAAATTACAAAACCTATTATATATTACAAGGATCAATTTAATTTTTTTTTAATTACTTAGATATCTGAATACAATTACACTTATAATTGAGGGTATAAAACTTCTAAAAAAAAAAAAAAAATCCTAATGTGAAAAGTTTATTGTTAAATAAACAAATTATAAATATTTAGTTAAGACCAGAAAATTTGATTTATTTAAATGCAGTCACTCAATATAAAAAATAAATAACACACAGCAAACTTACATGACTGAAAGAAGAGACAGATGCAGCCGAGAAGGAAGGATCGTTAAGCATTTCCGTCCAATCATAAGTTCCAGCCAAATGAGGAAGTGTTTTCTTATCTGGCGGGAATGGTGTTTCCTCTTCAGGAAGCGATATCGGAGCAGGAAGAGGTGGTAACGTAGCGTGTATCTTCACCTTCACGGCTGAATCAACTTCCATCTGCTGAAGATTTGAATGAAATCATTTATTTTCAATATATTCATTATAATAAAATAAGGGTCTAAGAAACATAAAAATGGAAAGACATCTAGATCTTTTATTCACATTTTTACAATCAATCATTTCATAAAACAAGACATTTAACTATGAACAATAAAATCTTTAAGGGAAAACTAGTTCTAACCTTTATACTAAAGTTGATTAAAATAAATTGTATAACACATGCACAGGTCTCTAGGTTTCATCAGTCTTGAGGAAATGTTTGTCCCCAACCGAAATTCGTTAAACTCGGCTTAAGAAGTTTTCACTTAAAAAAATTAAAACCTAATGTTAATTATTCTACTTATGACTTACGACTGGATTTACAGGTGGCTTCGCTTCATCATCACTATCACTAGGAGGTGGAGGCCCCTCAGAATAACCACGAGAACAAGCCAAGCTGCAAAATCTCCTCTCTTTGGTGTAAAATGCATGTTTAACGCCAATGGCACCACATTTTTCACAAATTGCTGAAATTGCGAATTATACTTATGGATACTTGGAAAATTATATTAGAACATATCTGGAACAAAAAAAAAAAGAAATAAATTTACCCATTCCGTCTTTCATTATAGGAATAACATTAGGGTCAGTATCTCGCTGGTATGCGATCGGAGTCTGAAGCTTAAGACCTGGCCTTTTGATTGGTTTAATCTTTTTATTGGACTGAGGAGCTTCTGCAGGAGTTATCTGGCCAGTGAGCCCGGGTAAGTAGCCGGGCTGTCCCTCGTCTAGCTTACTGTCTCTTTCTTCGTCTTCAAAATAAGGATCTTCCAATTCGTCGAGCATCATGAACCCATTCATATCTTGGACATACTGTTAATAACATTAGTAATATTACAATTTAGGCTACCACAAATCATAATAAAATAATCACTAAAATTGATGACACATTTTTTTAATTTAAATACTTAAAAATCGGAGAGATATAATCGCCAATCTCCTCTAGGGAGAAGGTGCGTGGCCTTTCATTTTTTAGTTAATTTAACTAAGTTGTCAATTTCTTCTATAAAAACAAGTCTACTCTAATTTTAGTCACCAAAGAATCTTTTCTTCAGCAAACTCCTTTATTATAAAAAATATTAGTATTGGTAGTCACACGCGATAAGCCCATTTTGATAAACAGGAATTTAAAAAAAATGTACCATTACAACTCGCAACAGCCTTGGGTTCAGTATGTGTTAGAGACTGTAATGTTTATTGGACAATGATTGGGCAGGGAAATGATATTTTGGGTACCCTCTTTATAGAGGCTGGATGAGCTCTGGTTGTTAACATATTTAATAAAATCTGCCACAGCCAGATCTGAATCCAGGGACCTTAGGTGTGGTAACTCAGTGCTCTACCACTGAGCAACTCCACCTCAATTATTACATAAAAATTGGCAAATAAATAAAATATATATTATTCAAAATATCTACCATTTTTAACACGCTTTCATTAGCATTGTCTGTAAGCAACGGAATCTTTGAACTTGATTTTCGGCCACTTCAAAACATCAAATTAAATTGAACTTTAACCAATGACAATATAATAATTTAATAAGTTTGTCTCATAATCCTTTTTTCCATCTGAGGACAGGGTAGTGTCTAGAGCCAAGAAATATGACATATATGGCTTAATCTTTGAGACGAGCTAATGATTATGCTGGGCGCACATTGAGACACAGTCCAACGCAGGGTAGGTTAGGTTAGGCAGGGCAGCGTAACAAAAAAGTTTTGTGATACATAGGACTGAATGAGCGGGCATTAGTTGCAAGGCAGAACAGTTCAGTGCATGTGTGAGCCTGCTTCACGCAGTGTTTGTGACACAGATTACTGCGTATGTGTCAAGCAGTTTTTGTTAAAATTTATTTTATTTCATATCATTGTATTTCAATATTATTTGCAAATCACATAGTATTGTCAAGACTTAGGACTTCATTAAATCGGTTTTGATTTAAACGTAAGTAATTGGTGAACTGTTTGTCGGAAGATTCCGATGTCAGAACAAATTCACCGTGATTTTTTCTTTTCTTTATATACGCCCTTTTCCATGTACATTTATTTTGTTTTGATAGTGAATACAAAAGTAAAAGTTCATCCATTTGTTCGTCTGAATTAGACTCGGAACTTAGGTCAAGTTCGTTTAGCTCATCCATTCGTACGTCCGATGACCGATTATATACAAAGATGACAAGAAACTGTGTTTCAATGTGGGGTCATATGAGTAGTGCAGCTTTTTAATTGCTCTAATCTGCCCTGCCTAACTTACACTACCCTGCGTTGAACTCAATGTGCCCCGGCCTTATTGGTATCCAACTGGACCAATTGGACCAACTGTGCAATTTCATATATTTTGAAGAAAAAAAATTAGCTTAAAACACACTATTGTAGCTATTCTAACAAAAAAGGTAGAAAATAAATATTATTTTAAAAGAAATTTAAGTACACGCATTATAGCCATCTAAAAAGTAGAAAATCATTTTCAATAAGTTTATAATAATATAATAAAGATGAGTGAAAAAAAAAATTCATTTTGCTGTAAAAAAGCATGGCTCGATGTTTAATGTAAATATTTTACTAAGCAGAATCATGATAAAAA
Source organism: Arma custos (assembly GCA_037127475.1). Taxonomy (NCBI): domain Eukaryota; kingdom Metazoa; phylum Arthropoda; class Insecta; order Hemiptera; family Pentatomidae; genus Arma; species Arma custos. The sequence goes on along the minus strand of CM073762.1, from coordinate 12,755,267 downwards.
TATTTTAAAAAGTACTCCACACTTTTTTTACAACAAAATTAATTTTTTGGTTCATCATTCCATTCTTAGTTTACAACTTTTTAAAATTATTTAATACTTTTTAGTTTTTAGCCCTATTAAAGCGTTGTTTTTTAAAATAATTTTTTAAACTATAATTTATTTTTAACATACTTTTTTCAAAGACCAACAACCAACTTTCTTACTCCAGGCTTAAAATGTTTGAGCCATGTGCTGAAAAAAGGTAAAAAAATGGATTTTTTAAAGTCTGAATCATTAGCAAACAATTTTACTCACTTAAAGCTGCCATAGTGACCAAAACAAAGTGGTAATCAGTATCAGGAATGATCAGAAGAATATTTAAAAAATGCAAGATCACTTCAAAATCGATTAAATTCAAGTAACAATTAGTTTTAACTGCTGATGTTCCTTTGACTATTGTGGGACGACTAAAGAGTACGAAAAGTTAAAAGTAAGAAGTAGCTTTCAGATTAATTTTAAATGTCCGAAACCGTTAATTTGCTGAGTTCTAATTCAAGTTCTCTGTCTATTTTATGAGAAATTTTTTCACCAGCTTCCTTAAGATCTTGATCCTCGATTGATTATGAAAGCTGTCTAAAAGATGGATTTTTCTTAAGTTCTTATCATCTCGAGAAAATTTTAAACAATTTTTTTCTTTTATTATAATTTCTTTTTCGAGAAATTTGATTTATATTCCTTGCTGCCTGGGTAGCAGAATGACCAAGTTAGATTTTGTAAGGAATAAAAGAAAAATCACTCAGAAATTTTGTTTCTATTGCCACATTTAAAATTAAACTAAAACCTATAAGCCTATTATACTATCAGTCAATAAAGGATTAGCAATTGCTTATTACTGATAGTAAATATTTTGCCAATATCCTAAAGACAGGCAATTCTAGTAGCTCTTTCAAACTTAAGACTCTAAAAACTAATTGGCAGCCCAATACTAACATACAGTATAAGTAGCAGGTACAGTAAAAACAATTACCCAAAATAAGTTAAGTCTTATTTTATTGTACCAACTTTTATATTATTCTTCTATAATTATATGCATATTTCTTTTTATACGATTTTTTTTTAATATTGTTTATTAAATATTAATTTGACTAATTACATAGTGATCATTATATTTTATAACTAAATCGTCCTCTTGTAATTTTACTATGTTTTATTATTATATAGAATAGAATAGAAAAATAATTTTACTCTGGGACCAGGTCCCTTAAGAATAACGATATTGTACAGAAATTAATAGAAATATTTCTGGCTAAACGGCTACATTATTGGAATACTAAAATTGAATATGAACTAAAACGTATGTCCTCATAAAGAAAAAAATATATTTAAGACTATACATAAAATATATATACTATACTATGTTATATTATCTTCTAAATTTCTTTCCATTGTTATTGCTTCTCATCAGATTTATTTAATAATTTATCTTTTACTCTTTGTACTTCTTTTCATTACTATCATTTCTGTTTATATAAGCAATTATATCTTCTTAGATACCCCAATATTTACATAATTTTTCCTGTTTTCTTTTATTCTTAGCCCTGAAGATGATCTAAAAATTAGCTTGAATCGGAGGCACAATAAAATAAGACCAACAATTTTGTGTAATTTTTTTACTGCACCACCTAACCATTTTACACTCTTTTAAAAACTATCCATTCAACCATTTCCACATGTATAGTATATGTAGTATTAAATAACTTTGGCATATTTATATTTTTAGTCTTTAACTGTATTGGTTTAAAGTCTGTAATGTACATTTGATAAAACTAACATAAAAGATTTATAGATATGACCAAATAATAATAATATTACCATCGGTGTGGTCTGCCGCATCTCATCGATTGTCTGCTGGGCTTCTGTAAAAAACGCATTACGGTGAGGATCCATGCCAGAGTTGATCATGAGCCCTCCAGGATCACTATGGAGGAGCATGTCGCCCATCCATACCAATCCGAGTTCTGTAACATGATAAAAAATAAATATTAGGAAAACTGTCATCATATTGAAAATTAAAAAAAAAAATAACAGAGTGAAAATTTCATTTAGATATATTAAATTAAATTCTTTATAAGGAACTGGTTAGATTCCAGTTTGTTAGCTAAATTAACCATATGTATATAATAGTGTATATAGCACAAGTTTAAAACTACAATCAAATTCCCCATGGAGATTTATCAAATTAATTTTAATATATTACAAATATTTATTTATAATCGACAATACAACTATTTCAGTTATGAAGGTTTCCCAAGATATTCTTATTTTTAATAAATGAATGAATTAACTAATATAATGTAAAGGAGATAGTTGGGGGGTGCAGTCAATAAGTACACAGAATAAGTGATGAACTTATATTATGTGCCGACGTTTCGACCTACAGTGTAGGTCATCTTCAGGGCGATTATGGATAGCGTTGCCGTTGGATTTAGTACTGTACTACAGTACCTGCTAGCCGTTAAATCCAACGGCCACGCTATCCATAATCGCCCTGAAGATGACCTACACTGTAGGTCGAAACGTTGGCACATAATATAAGTTCATCACTTATTCTGTGTACTTATTGACTGTACCCCCCAACTATCTCCTTTACATTAGATCATCCAGTCAACTATTTTCATCTCATACATGCATTAACATGAATTAACTAATATTTTACTACAGTATATTTAATATGATTTTACTACAGTAGATTTTTTTTTTTTAATATTGATTTATAACAGAGAAATACATAACTATAAGTAAGATATATGTATATCTATAAAATCATTTTTAGGGATTCATTATCAAGTATAGATGGTATTTATTCAAAAAAATTAATTGTGAATTACAATATAGATTGACAATATTTTAATATTAATAATTATTTTTGTTTCATTTTGGATAAATGCACTAGTTTCAAGGAGAATTTTTTTTTACTCTTCTTCCAAAATAAACATGGGATCAGAATATGATAATTTTAAAGAAGTTAGATTGAAAGAAAGATTTTCAAAAAGAACTGTCATATCTACGTACACATATTTTAACGTCTCTTCCAACACTTGAAATAGAAATTGTAGAAGAGAGATTTGGCCATATTCACAAAAACAAGTACGTGTTTCAACTTAGACAATATAAAGTAAATTCTTCAGTTCATATTCAAAATATTCGAAAGTAGCCTTCATACTAATCAAGAAAAGGTATTTCTTTTAAATGTATCGTACCGAATTTTTTTTCAATGATTTTAAAGATCTTTATCACTTTATAGAAGAAAATTCAGTGGTTTGTCGGTAGGTTTTTAGTTGTAAATATTGTATGTCTGGTATTCTTGTATAATATTGAGGATTATATTTTTACTTATTTTGTATTTAATCTATGTTACACATTTATGTTGTTAGTTTCCTTTTCCATATTAAAAATATTGGGCATAATTGGAACTTCAAAATAATTAATAATAATTACATAGGAAAGTAAAATATTTCTCAAAAATAATTTTAAAATAACTTAATAAACATTTATTGTTTACTTAAAACAGGAATGGGCTTTAATTAATTCTGTTAAAATTAAAGTATTCAATCAATAAAATAGAGCCAAAAACTCAAAAAGAAACAGTTGTAAGTTGAACGTCTTGGTGGTGGGGTGCTGTCTCATGTTTGGAGCCTGTTTGGGCTGTTGATCGTTGGGATATATTGCACCTTTTTCTTTGAGATGTTATTCACATAACCTTTTTTTGTTTTTGTGTCTTGATAATGCCTGAATAGGCGAAAAGTCGACCGGTAAGTGGGTGTATTACTGGAGAAATTTGAAACATAAGGCTTTGCATTGTGGTTTTTCCCAATTGCATTATAATAAAGTATTCAATATTAATTATAATTGCCTATAAATATATATTTTTCAATTTCAATTATTCTCTTTTTGTGTGAAATAATCAACAGAAAACCGAACTCATTAATAATTCTTACTGTTTGAGAATTTATTTTGACCTATGCCTAGAATATTTCAAGAAAGTATTTTTATTTAAATTAAAAATGTGAAACTTAAATATTGACATATCAAAGGAACAAAGAAAAAATAGTTTAATTTCACTTTTTTATTCTGCCATCTAAATCAACGAGTCATTACTCGATAAACATGCAAGGACTTAGAGAATAAGTTTTTTTTTTTTTTAATTACGGTGACATATGTTTGAAGAGACCTCTTTTGACCATGAAACACCAAGATAACGTGAGTTTGAGTTAGCCTAAATCAAGTTATTAATGACCCTAAAATAAAGGCCAGTGAGTGCTTAATTAAATTCGGTGTGGTTAATGAAGAAACACGGTAAGTGGAAGTTTATTGTCTCTCTGGTGCCCACAAAGTAGTAAGCTAGCATTTGGCTCTACGCCTCTTTATTTTGGCAATTGTTTAAAATTTAACCTTAGCTTTACCATAGACTTGACAGACTTGTTATTAAAATTATATGCAAAGTCATCTATATCCATACTAATAAAAAAATGATTAGTTAATTGACAACCCCCCCCCCCCATAAAATTAACACAACTAAAGCCATTTATATAATAACTTTTCTAGGCTTAATTTCTTTTAAAAATTATTATTCACTATTTTTTATTATTATTCCAAACTATTATCCATGTAATTCATTACTTATCATTCTATTTCTAATACATAAAAAGTAATAAATAAGATTGTCATTAATAACCCCTGATCCCTTTTAGTGTGTTCATGAAACCATCACCATCCATCCACACACGCATATCAGGCAATATTATTTAAAAAAAAAAAAAAAAAATTGAATTTAAAAAAATCTTAACCAGAGAATGTCTTAATTGCAATATACTGACTAGGAAAATAAATGATTCACAAAAGTTAAGGAATCACTAAGGAAGGATTATAAAGGACTGAAGAATTTATACAGAAAGAATTTAAATAGTTAATTTACAATAGAATTTTATTTTTTTTTAAAGAAAAACGATTCAATACAGACATAAATAGGAAACAAAAAAAAAAAGTTGGAATAAAAATATTCTTGAAAAATAAAAAACAAAAGGTTCAATCCCTTAGCTGGAATGAAACAAAAATTACAAATTTGTTTGCTAATATTAGTAAAAATTCAACGCAAAATGAAAAACCTCTAATAATAGTTTAAAATGAACTAGACACATTTATACTGTGATAAAATTCTCAAAGACTTATAGAACTGTCTCATTTTCAGCAGCGTGTCTATAAAAAGTGAAAAAATTTGTAACTAAAAAAAAAATTGGATAGAAAAAAAAAAATTCATTTTTATCAGTTGTGTTGATAATTATTCAGGCTAATTTTCTGAGATTTTCCAAACATGTAAAGGATTACTCCGGATGTGCAATGCACCTTCTTTGCTTATAATATTTTTATTTCTTTTTATCTGAATGAATGGTAGGAAAAATGGAAATTTGTTTGAAAGATTTTTTCTTCTATAAGTTATCATTTGTGATAACCAAGGCATTCGGACCATAAATGATGCTGGCTAAATATTGAGAAGATGGTATTTGTGCCATGCAGTAATTATTAAATAGAACTGAGTTCAGACAAGGCTCTGAAAAATATTCAACTATTTAAATCTTTAGTTTCATAATTAAATTAGACATTAATTATTAGGGATTAAAATTTATGTTCCATTCAATACAAAGTAGGATCATTTTTTTTTAAAACCAAAAGCAACATTTATTTATACCAACTATAAAACTTGGTGTTATTATTTTCCAGGGCATGAGAACGGACTAATAACAATGGACAGTAGTACTTTCCATAATGGAGACAGTCAAAAATGAAACAGAAAGAAAAAAGATGGAACTAGAAACAATGAAAGAGATTGAGAAAAACTGTCTTAACGGGTATAGACATTTAAAAAAAAAAGAAGGCTTGAAAAAGGCAGGCAAAGGATGTATACTTCTGGAAGATAGATAGAACAAGAATAATCTGGGATGATTAAGTTGATGAATCTTTGATAGGACATGAGGAAAGGGTTTTGGATGGAATAGTCCAGAAGGATGCTATACAGGCTTCAGTTAAGAAAACTCACTGCTTTAGTGTGCAATTATTAATAGACAACACACACACACAAAAATTAAACAGTTCATTCAGGGTGTTTTAGAGTTTAATTATTTTTTTTTTTATGTAAAGGAGATGGTTGGGGGGTGCAGTCAATAAGAACACCGAATAAGTGAAGTACTTATATTATGTGCCGACGTTTCGACCTACAGTGTAGGTCATCTTCAGGGCTAACAGAGAAACAAACAGAACAAAAATGTAAAAACATCAAAGTTGTACAGTAACAATACTAGTGACAAATAATGTAGAAAAATACAAAGTGGCAGATATGAAAATAGAAGATAAAGAATATTAAAAAGGAGTCAGATTATAATAAAATAAAGATATAGACAGATTTAAAAATTACTGATAATGAAAAGGCATTAAACTAGTGGTAGATATAATAAAAATCAGATAAAGACAAATATAACAAAATTATTGAAATAGTGACAGATATAATTATAGAAAATGTGATAGAATATAATAAAATTAAGATAAAGACAGATATAACAAAGATATTGATAATGGAAAGAAAATGAAAATAATGGCAGATATAATAAAGTAAGGCAGATTTAATAAAATTAAAGAAAATGAGCAGAAATGATAAATAATAAATAACGCATATAAAATAAAAAATAGAAAATAAATGTACAGAATGGATAGTACAGTACAATATAATAAAATAAAGAAAAATCAAAAGGAGGAGTTAAACAAAAGAAACAAAATGAGGATATTTACATATAAAGAAAGGTTGGAATATGAATAATACAGAAAAACTAGTAAAATAAAGGTGTAAAATGTATGATAACGGACTTAATGATGTTAACAAATTACAGAAAAGTATGGAACTATATGTACAATAACAAATGTGAATAATAGAAAAACTATTGTACAATAACACCCGTGTACAATGACTGTTTTGAAAATATAGTAGATAGGAATAGAATATGAAAAGATAAAATAGGTGAAAACGCTAGTACAGTAACAATAGTTTACAATGTATGTATGAAAAAAATTAGATGGGATTAATGAATTAGAAAAATAAAATAGGTGTTTAAAAATATGAACACATGATTACCAACATATGATGGATGCCAAAATGATAAGGGGAAAAAATAAGAAAATTAAATCTAATGGCCGGAAAGTTAACTATAGAAGGTAACTAACTATACTGGAGTATAGGAAAAAGGATAAAAAATATAAATAAAATTAAAACAATGAAAGAAATGTCGATAGAGTGATAAAAAAGAAAACATCAAAGTCGGAGTAACGGGAATTTATCGGATTCCAGCAAAAGAACGTTAAGACTGGGGGAAGAGATAGGGGCAAAATTTAGTGGCCAAAAGTTAACTATAGAAGGTAACCATGCTGGAGAATAGGAAAAGATGGGGAAAGGGAGTAGATGGATAAAATTAATATGAATACATATTTTTATGTATTATGAATACAATAAAAATAAAAAAATTGAAACAATGAAAGAGATGTAAACCGAGTGATAACAAAAGAAACATAAATGACGAAGAAACGGAATTTAAGGTCTTTTGAGTAAATTAAAAATTTGGGAGTAGGTAGAGGAAAGGTGATGAGAGTCAGACTTAAGATTGATAGAGGAGGAATCTAAATTTATGTGGATGGTTTCAGAGAGGATGCGTTTGTCATGGTTATGCGCTGTAGCTAGGATAGACGTATTTTCAAAATCAAAGGTGTGGTTTAAAGAAATGGCATGTTCGGAAAGTTTAGAGGAGGTGAGGTTATGGGAGGAAATGGCATATTTGTGTTGAGAAATACGGTCTTTAAGGAAGTTTTTGGTTTCACCTATATAGGAAGAGTTGCAATTAGTAGAAGAACAAGGTATCCGATAAACGACATGGGAACGAAGCTTGAAGGGAATAGGATCTTTGATACGGGTATAGATATGGGAAAGTTTGTTATGGGATTTGAAGGCAATACGTAAATTGGGGATAACGGAACGTAAGTATTTTTGAATGCAATTAGAGAGGGTGGGTATATATGGCAAGGATCTGTATATAGGGATAGATGGTGGATGTGGTGATCGGGTGAGGGTGGGGGGGTTATAGTAGTCATGGATGAGTTTATTAACAATATAGGGAGGGAAATTGTTTTTAAAAAGGATTTCTTTGATACGGAGGGTGTTGGTTGTATGGAAGCAGGAGTCAGAGAGGGATAGGCCACGGTGAATAATATTTTTAGCGACGTTAATTTTAAGGTGGTGTGGATGTTGGGAGTAATAATTAAGAAGTCGGCCAGAGTAAGTGGGTTTTGTATACCAATCGGTGGATAAGGTGTGGTCAGATTTTTTAATGATAAGGAGGTCAAGGAAAGGTAGTGACTTATTGGATTCGACTTCAACGGTGAAATGGAGGCGGGGATGGTATGAATTGAAGGAAGATAATAAATCAGTAATGATGTTGGGATTGATGATAAGGAGGAGGTCGTCTACATATTTTTTGATGAAACAAATATCGTCGCGGAACTGTGGAAGAATGGAGTCTAGAAGGTCATTAAGAACAATATTAGAGAGGTCAGGAGCAAGGGGATTTCCCATGGCAAGTCCAGAAATTTGGGAATAGAACTGTCCATGGAAGGTAAGGTAGCCTGATTCACAGCAAAGTTTTAATGATTGAAGGAATGAGGACCGGTTAAGAGATGTATGGGGTTCTATTAGTGGCCAGTGGTTATCTATTATGTCAAGAGCTTTGTCTAAGGGAATGTTGGTGAAAAGACTTTCGACATCGAAGGAAGTGAGGATGTAATGATCAGGGATGGTGAGGGATGTTAAAAGATCACGTAGGTGAAAGGAGTTATGGATATCGTATGGGTTATAGCGTTTTCACCTATTTTATCTTTTCATATTCTATTCCTATCTACTATATTTTCAAAACAGTCATTGTACACGGGTGTTATTGTACATATAGTTCCATACTTTTCTGTAATTTGTTAACATCATTAAGTCCGTTATCATACATTTTACACCTTTATTTTACTAGTTTTTCTGTATTATTCATATTCCAACCTTTCTTTATATGTAAATATCCTCATTTTGTTTCTTTTGTTTAACTCCTCCTTTTGATTTTTCTTTATTTTATTATATTGTACTGTACTATCCATTCTGTACATTTATTTTCTATTTTTTATTTTATATGCGTTATTTATTATTTATCATTTCTGCTCATTTTCTTTAATTTTATTAAATCTGCCTTACTTTATTATATCTGCCATTATTTTCATTTTCTTTCCATTATCAATATCTTTGTTATATCTGTCTTTATCTTAATTTTATTATATTCTATCACATTTTCTATAATTATATCTGTCACTATTTCAATAATTTTGTTATATTTGTCTTTATCTGATTTTTATTATATCTACCACTAGTTTAATGCCTTTTCATTATCAGTAATTTTTAAATCTGTCTATATCTTTATTTTATTATAATCTGACTCCTTTTTAATATTCTTTATCTTCTATTTTCATATCTGCCACTTTGTATTTTTCTACATTATTTGTCACTAGTATTGTTACTGTACAACTTTGATGTTTTTACATTTTTGTTCTGTTTGTTTCTCTGTTAGCCCTGAAGATGACCTACACTGTAGGTCGAAACGTCGGCACATAATATAAGTACTTCACTTATTCGGTGTTCTTATTGACTGCACCCCCCAACCATCTCCTTTACATAAGATCATCCAGTCAACCATTTTCATCTCATTTTTTTTTTAAAATCTGTTATAGTCCGTTTTAAAACTTTTTGCTTGATTTCACATAAAATGACCCAAATTGTTCATTTTCATAAATAAACACCAACCTAATAATAAAAATTCATTAAAAATGTCTAAGATGATTAAGTAATTTATCGGTTTTACATGAAATAACCCGTTAGTTAAACATAATTTCTATTATTTCTTTATTTAATCTATTAATCCAACAAAAGAAAGAAAAGAAATATTTATGTTTTGTTAAGTATAAATCTTATAGGAAATTTTTACCTACTCTCCCCTCTTTCTTTTTGTTCCTATTGTAAAATTTGATATAGTCATTAGAGTAAAACTAACTAAAATAACAATATTAGAAAAACTTTATGAGTTTTAATGAATTATAAATGCATATTAGTATTAGATAATTGTATTAGTTTTAATAGCACTAATTCTTTGTGTTGAATAAATTAACAAAAATGATACATAGATCTGATTGGCGTCAGGTATAATTTTCTATTTGCTTATAGAAATTGAAAGTATACCATACTCAGCATGGCAAAAAATAATGGTAAATGCATAAATTAGAATAAAGAACTACAAATTTATAGATACGTGGTGTTAAAAAAAAATTGTTAAATGAAATAAAACTGGTTAAAAACACATAGCAACTATAAATTATATACATATTATTTCCAACGCATTGGTAAAAAGTATTAAGTATATTATAAATGATAGAAGTTAACTAAAATGGATTATTTATACATGCATAGTGTTAATTGATCATTTCTTAAACAAATATTTAAACAAACAAACTGTCTTAGAAGAAAAAAAAAATGAAAAAGGATGCAGTTTTTTGGTTATTCACAAGATGATATGCAATTTTTTTTATTAAACCATGAATTAAGATTCCATTATTAGCTTTAGGATATAAATTTTCAGTGAAATAAACAAATAAAGAAAAAAACATAGACAAATATTTTACAGCTTCCAATGTGTTTTTCTCCTGAAAGAATGGTAAATTACTAATATGTGATTTAAATAACTTGAGTATTTTCAATAATAAAATAGACTCCAAGTGATCTCACTAAAACCATAAAACAGCATTGTTACAGTGTTATAACACCTTTCAGTAAAAAAAAAATACTTATCTGCTTAGTATTCTTTAATTTATTTAAGATTAAAATTTAGTAAGTTAAAAAAACAACTGTATGTTTGAAAGAATATTTAATACACTCATAAGAGGATTTAGGACCATGTAATTAAAGAAAGATTTGAACAAAGGGTTTTAGGACAAAACATTCCATGACCATAATATGGTATGTAATATACTATTATATTGTATTAGAAGAGGTAAAAATACAATAAAGAATATGAAAAATTATTTTAAATATATAAATATATATAATATAATGACTTGAAATAACAAATATTAGCTATAAGCTAATAAGGAACTGCTCAATTAAAATTAGCAAGCAGGTGCAAGATAAATAAAGAAATGCATTAACATAATCTAAAATGCAAAATAAAAAAGTGATTAATATATGTACCACATTTTCAACATCAAGCATTAAATTTAAAGTAATGAATTATTTGATCGAATTTCTCGTTTAAGAAGATTTACAGTACTACTACTTTGATTTTAATGAATTAATTAAAATAATATGAAAACAAACTTATTAAAAATTTTAATTAGAAAACCAAATTTATACTCATTAGAACAAAAGTATTGAATCATAAGAAGTGATGTTAGGTAGATACTAATTAACAAAGCTACATGCATATACCTTTGAAAATAAATGCATTGTAATATTACAAGCTACAACAGGCTTGAGAAAAGAACTAAAACCAATACACATTAATAAATCACAACTCCTTAAAGCAGAATAAATAAATGATAGGTTTTGCAGGGAGGTTTTCATAACAACTTCAAAAGAAATAAAACTAATTGAAGCATAAAATGCAGCTCAGTTATAACATAGAAAATACTATGGCTTACTTGAAGTCGATGAGAAATAATAAGGCAAAAATTAAAATAAAATATACAGCTCAATACAACAATTAAATTAGGTAGCTTACCTTCTGTGCTAGTCATATCCATGACAAAGGTGAAGATTTATTTTAAATATAAAACGAATACTGCCTTTCAAACTCTCTCAAATTGATTTAGCAATTCTCAGGAATTGCTAATGACATTCCATCATATATCTGGTAGGTACAACATGAACCTAATTCTGCAATAAAAAGACATATCTACGGATTTTACAATGTTTCCGTCTCAAACAGTTTATTGAGACTTCAGGCTATCCACTGCCTGCAGCATAGTTTTAGACTATTGTTGATATTGCTATTAATACAAAAATAATACATGATACTCTTCAAACTAACTTCGAAATTTGCTTTTTAACTTTTATTTTACTTATTAGCAATATATTTTGTAATAAAAAGTAGCTTATAGTTTAAAACGTTCCCTCATATTGAAACCTACCTACCGCCAATAACCTTCTTGTTGTCATTTGTGGCTCAAAAGGTAATCAACCACGGGTTGTCTATTTTATTCTGAAAGTGTTTGATTTATCATTGTAAAAATGGCATCTTTAAATGAAGACAAAATTAAGCAAATGCAAGATGAGATGAGCAGGTAATTATTACATTCTCTTTTTAAAAATATGCACTAGAAATTATTTTTAGTTGAATATGTGTCTTTAACAAGTATTTAGTCAGACTTAAGTTTTTTTAATTTGCTATATTTGCGCTCTTATCCTTTTAATACGTATTATATGTAGAGTCTTTATAAATGCACCTTTTAATTTTGTTTACATTATTTGCTAGAAATTGATGTACTAGTGGAGTAAAATTAAAACTTATGTTGCTTCTGAGTGTAGTTCAAAATTTTGCTATAGTTGACATTCCAAGTCCTGTTTTTTCATTATATTGAGATCTGTTTCTCCTCATTTAAATGTCTGTAGTTACTGTTAAGAGGAAAAGATTTTTGATACATTATCGCAATGTGTTGTTCCTGTAATCAGTTGGGATTATACTGGTGTTATATTGTGTAGCTGTGCATAATTTTTTTTATTGTGTGTTGACATTTTAAGCCACTACTACGGCTGTGAGGTGTTGAGCCAAATACTTACTTTTTAGCATTCCTTATTTGATATATATAAAATTTTAAATTAAACTAATGAATAGTGTCAAAACAAGCTGAATACTGAGATTACATGTCCCACCTTCCGAAAAAATACTCCAACTATTATTTTTGTATTTATAATATTTCTGATGATGTGATCCATTCCATCTTAATTCATGATGTTATTCATGGGAAAAAAGTAATCAATTTTTAATATTTCCGCTAATATTCCGGTCATGATAATTAACAAGTATATTAACAACTTGTATCCATTAAAATCTACAGTGAATGGGTGAAAGAATTAATTTATTATATTAGATTCACTAACAGATTTTAAAATTTTGGGCCTTAGTTTAATATGGTGATGCTATTATTTTGTTTTCCTATCTCTGTGTGCTATTAAGGGTCTTATCAACTCATACACCTCAGAGCATAAGATGTTTCTTTATTCAATTGTTGACAAATTGTTTATCTTCATGTGTAATATAAAAGAGTTAATTAGTGAAGTAACAAATCTTGAAAAACACTTCAAGGTGAAAGGAGGTGATTTCGCTTGACTTTATTTGGTTTGAATCTGGTTCTTGTTTGAAGCGCCACAAAACTTCAATTTTAATTTTTTTTAAATATTTTAAATTAAACCGTCAACAAACTTTCTTTCAGTCAGAACAGTGGATAGATTAGTTTGTCATACTTCTATCAACACTTTTTACATGTCTGCATTTGTGCTTAGCATTTAACTTATATAGGCTTGGAAAAGTTTTGAAGTATTAAACATATACACAAAACTTCAGTGGTTTCTGGTTTAGACCATGCTATTGAATTTTTCTTCGCCAATGTTTCGCCAGACATACTGCTAGCTTCTTCAAGGTTGGATCGAGAATGAATGAATGGATTCATTCTCGATCCAGCCTTGAAGAAGCTAGCAGTATGTCTGGCGAAACGTTGGCGAATAAAAAGAAAAATTCAACAACATGGTCTAAACTAGAAACCACTGAAGTTTTGTGTATAAATAATGGCCGTGGAAATCTGAAAGAGTATTAAACATATGTTTGTAATTTAGTTTATCTATTTATAACCTCTCCAGCTGTTCTTTATCATCTTCCTCTGTTTATGGAACATCTTTGAGCAAGGCTGCTGTCTCTATTTGATGAGTCTGTTTGGACTGTTGATGTGAGATGTGCTGCACTTTGTCTTCTTTGATATGTTTTTTTCTTGTATGTGTCCTGATGATGCCTAAATTGTTGAAACGTTGACTGGTTAGTTTTTCCAGTATTGTAATAAGTTAAAGCTTTGTTTTTGGTCAAGGTTTTAATTTTGTATTTTAGTTTATTAATTTAATACTTCTTTTTCAGATTTGAGGAAGAAATCGGACTTCCACTTCCTGATACAGCTCCTCCTCCTCCACCTCCGCCGATTCCGTCTATCGTTTTACCTGGACCAAAAGTCATCAGCACAAATACGTACAATGAAGCTCAGAAACAACTTGCGGGCCTTCCGTCATCAGTGGAAGCGATGGGAGTTCCTGCTCTGGGCGTTGTTCCGCCCCCTCCACCACCCATCCCTCCTCTCCCGTTCATACCTCATCAAGTCAGGGGTATTCCTCCAAGGCCAAGTTAGTTGTACTTTTTTTATTTTATTTTAATAAGTCTATAATTCATATTAAATGTGAATCCACAGATTTTTTGGTAATTATCCAATTATATAGTAAAAATCAAGAGTCAATGTTAATTAATATAATCTATCCACTGTTCCGATTATAAGAAACTTTGTTGGCTTAAGAAATTTCTTATAATCTGAACGTTAAATAAATTAGTTTGTTATTCTTCTCTCAACACCATTTACTTATAGTCCTGTTATATTAATGATTAAGTGGAACTTTATCCTATATGAGTTAGTTGTACTGAAGGAAGCGAAATCATGTCATTCTCGTCATGCATAACTGGCTAAATCAAGCCTTGGCTTGAAAAGGAGTTATTGCTTGCATTATAACTCCATTTCAAGCTAAAGACTGAGAATTACATAATTCCACTTTCCTCAATACAATTAACTCATTTTTGAAAAAATTCTACTTAACCACTTTACAATAAAAAAATTGTATTGAGAACTTGTGCATAACATTTCCGGACTTTTTTTTTTTAGAAGATCTTTTATATGAATGTTCTTGAATGACAATTATTTAAATAATGTTTAACTTATAAAAACATTTGTTTTCAAATTATAAGTACATGGCCATTTGGAACTCTGGTTAGCTACTATATGTATTTGTAATAGCAACAATTATTACATTATTTTTAAATTTTCTTTTTATTATTTGTTTAGTGGATGGTTCGAGACCTCCGATGGATTGGAGGGGACCCATGCCACCCGTCCCACCAATGCCTCCAGGTCCAATACCCTCTGGTGAGTATAATCAATTTCATCCAATTCTTTCTTTGTAAAATTATCTCTCTTTATAATATTTGATATTTTAAGCTGTATTCTAAGTGTTTTATTTTTAATTAATTTAATCTCCATTCAATTCGCTAATTGGAGATAAAGTTCTAAACATTAGGAACTATTTTCCTGAAATGTAAATATTTTATTTAACATTATAACATAAACAATGTTTATAACTTTCTTTCAAATCATTTGGCTTTTGAAAGTTCCAACTAAGTTCACTAAGTTCTTTTGAACTTAGTGGCCTGCAAATGCTTCATTCAGATGAAGATAGGTTACAAATAATATGAAATAAGGTAAAGTAGATTTTTCTATTTGTTGGGGAGAGCGACAAAATAAAGGAGACGAAACGAACAGGTGTAAATCTCCGACCCCGTGTCAATAAATACTGGCTATTGTGAGCACTAACGATGTAAATAAATTATGAATAAAAAATAAATTAATATGCCGTTATAAACAAAAAGAGATTAAAACAAGAAATATTGAAATGAACAAAAAAATTAAATTTAATGAACGAGAGAATTACATATGATAGATAAAACAAAGAAAAAACATTTAGTTAATGAAGTATATAGAACAAAGAATAAACTATTACTAATAAAAAAATACTATACAGGCTTGATATTTACTAAATATAATTTAAATGTATAATTAAAAAAGTGATGAAATTAATTAACTATTAATTTAAATTTAATACAAAAACAATAGTAGACTTAAATGTCCATAAGTGAAAGCAAAAAAAATTCTCTCTGACATCTTCTCTTCAACAAGGCCTTTATTATTAGTATTAATCAGGGATACCTGATTAGAAGCGCTATGTCGGATACTCAACACGATCGGCGATCGTTAATACTCCCAATGAGTAAAAGGATGTTGATGAGGACTGGATGAATTCCAGGAGCTCATAAAGCACAAACAATACGTACAATACTGTTATACTGTTGGCCACAAAATAACTCGTAAAGAGTGATTCACATTGATCCAAGTTCAATTCAACTCTGTGATTCACTGAGTGGTGGCCAAGTCTTCACTAAAAGGAACTCGTAATGAGTGATCTTCACTGATTGAAGTCCAATACAACTATGACTATAAGCGACTGGCCACCATCACAAAAACAATTGGCGGTCGTGTTTTGTCGACATATGAATTAATGTGATTCTTCGATTTATCTATAAACTATAATCAACTAAATTCTAATTAAAAAATAAAGTTTTATGTACAATTACTCCAATATTTTCTCTCGTTCATTATTAATTAAAACTAATTATAAATTAAATAATTAAACATGAATAAAGCAAAGTAATGAGACTAATATATTTAAATTTCATAAGAATGTTATATAGAGTAAAAAAAGTAATGAAATCAGTTTAATGAGCGTTAACTCTATTCTTGTTTTAGAAATTAATAGAGAATTGTAATTAAGTCCAAAATCAAAGTAGTGCAATTGAATTAATTATTATATATTATTTATTATAATATAATATCATAATATTTATTATTGTAGGAGACACTAAATATTTATATTTATAATTATTTTAAATTAAAATAAAATCAAAAATAGCTGATCGATATAACTGTATAAAGGAAACAGATATTAATTAGTATTTGTATTTAACCCCTTTATGCTCGGATTTCCCCCCACAAAAATGTAACTAAAAATATCAGGTTTTTTTATATTGTATTTAAAAAGTTTATATATTTTTTTATTTGTTATTTTTGATTTATACTTTTTTGATTTTTCATATTTTTTATTTTATTTATTTATTTTTTTCATATTTTGATATTTGAATATATGTCACAACCTGTGAGCAGCACTCAGGTTGGTGCGTTAGAGTATGCCGACTGCACGCGAATCACATTGTGAATTGTGGGTGTTTTATTAATAAAAGGATGATTTTGTATAATTACACTATTGATTTAACAATTTACAATGTGACTCCATTAAATACAAATACTATTTAATTACAGCTATATCGATCATCTGTAATTGATATATTGAATCGATTATAATATTGATTTTTTTATAATTTAAAATAATTATAAATATAAATATTTAGTGTCTCCTACAGTTATAGTATTTTATTTATTGTTATATTTTATTTTAAAGTAATTTTTATTACATTTTGTGTTACCAGTCAGACCTCCTATAATTAAAAATTAATATGAAATTATCCCATGCCATCAATCTTTAAGAATCTATACAATGTTTAGATATTTCTTGTCTGTTACAGGGCCTCTTCCACCTCCTCCAGGCTTTGGCATGATGGGACCGATGGGCCCCGCTCACATGGGACCGGGCGGTCCCATGGGTCCAGGACCAGGTCACTTGGGCCCCGGAGGGATGGGGCAGGCGATGGCACCTCCAGCCTCCGTCCCTCCGATGGGGCCCGGTCCGGGGTCCATAGGACCCCCCATGATGCCTCCGTCTTTTAACGGCTCAGCGTTTCCACCTCATATGAATCCACCAAGATTCGCCCCTCCGACTTCCCAAGAAAATAAACCTCAACAACCAGTACAAGCTGTTTTGAGGTACTTTAAATTTATTATTAGTTATAAATAAAAAATGACCTTTATTATTATTTAGTAATACAAATTTAACCTGATTACATTATTTTCCTTACTTAATAGTGATAATAAAGTAAAAAAAAATAAAAATTTAAATAGGCAGTCATAAGAATTTCCAACAGAAGTGAAAACACTAAATACTTTGAAATAAATGTGTTCTTTTTTGAATTTCTAAATCAATTATAGTCTGAATTATCTATATTTAAAAATTGTAAATTTAAATTATTAATGTTAATCTGGTTATCATATAAATTGACACTCCTACCAATAATCATATACATTTTCAAGTAGTTTATTTATTAATCAAAAAATATGATTTGCTGCGCAAGCTCAGTACGAAATATCAATAATTTAATTGAAATAATAGTATATAGTTATGTTATTTGTATTTGCATTTGCACAGATTTTATTTTCATTTGCATTATTATCATCGTTAAGTTCAACAATATTCAGATCAGTTTCAATTTGAATCATTTCATAAAACGAGACATTTAACTATTACAAATAAAATCTTTTAGGGGAAACCAGTTATTGATGTTTTAAGTTATTATTAGTACCAATTACACAACTATTAAACGTCTTTTTAGTTAAATTCTTATATCAATGGAATTATAACCTTTAAACTAAAGTTGATTCAAATAAATTGTATAACTCATGAACAGGCTGCTAGTGTCGCCATTCTCGAGCATGTTGCTGACACGAACCCACAAGTTTTATTTACTCTGTACCTAAAGTTGCTAAACGCGGCTAAAGAAGTTTTCACTCAAAAATTCAGATCCTAAGTACAATGTTGCATACATCGGCTTGTGTCAATTTAAAACAATTTAGCTTATTTCTATTAATTAACTTTTTGGATTTAATGGTCAAGTTCTCGACACATAATATAATTTTAATCAAATAATGTTTTCCGATAGTGTTCTTGTTTATCCAGTTCAAAGCTTTATCTAGAGATTAGACGATTTCAAATTAAATGAATTTAAATTTGAAAGTTAAAAATTTCCTTATTTTGTCCTATAACTTATTTGAGTGTAAAATTTGCATTTTTAGATATCTTACAAAATTCAATTAATTTTTAAACCTGTCGTTAAAATCAGCATTTTAAAATGTAGTACTTAATTCTAAATTTGATAATGAAATTACCAAATATTGAAACGATTCTAAAATTTATTTTTATGATATACTTTTTTGCAATTTCTTATCAATTCTCCTAGAAAGTAATAAATCTTAAGTATATTATTTATTCCTGAAATATTTGTTATTTAATGTATGCAGTAGAGCATCAATTATCTGAACTAATGTTGTCAGGTATGGTTCAGATAATCAAAATTCACATTAAAAAAAAAAATCCAATCACTGTTCGTATAAAAAAAAATTCTTATGTAGTATGCAAGCTAAAAAAACAAAAGTTAATAAAAATGTACATACCGAGCAAGATTTGTGGAAGGCACAAAGAAAGTTGTAATGTCAGCTTGCTTCAATACTGACGTCATCTTCTTGGCAACTAAGACTCTAATTCTTTTAGTATTTTAGCGACACTCTACTGCAGATACATATCTTATGAATGTTTAATACTAAAATGATTTAATTTAATTTAAATAAATAAAATTGAATGATTTTTATAGTGCCACCCCGATGATGTATGTAGCTAATCCTCAGCTTGAGATAGCTGCTATCCAAGCGGAAAGTCAGAACATGCAAGTTTCTCAACCGGAAATCCCCATTGAAGATCCTAAAAAGAATGTTAAGAAGTCCAATAAAAATCAAGATGGGATATCTAACCAGGTAGCCATGTTGGGCGGAGGATCTTCTAAGAAAGATAAAAAGAAAAACAAAAAGCTTATTAGGACAGCTGGAGGTCAAACTTGGGAAGACCCTACTCTTGGGGAATGGGAAGATGGTATGTATAGGTACTATGTATAAATTTTATATATTCAGTTTAAATTTAACTTTGGCCATTAGTACATTTTGTCCACGTTAAATTATATTTATTCATTATTATTTTAATTTGATATTGTAGGAATATTAACCATATTATCATCCATTTATCACATGTGTCTTCTGGTTTCGATCGTGTTGTCAAAACCAGAAGACACACGTGATGGATGATTAAAAATATTGGCTCTGGCAATTTAAGAGAGTATTTAATCTTAAGCATGTTTAAAGAAGAAACTCATATTTAAATTTAAAGTTAAAATTAATTTAATTAAAATTTCATTTGTTATATGTTATGCTGCACTTTCTAATAAGTTTTCATTTAGTTATACTTGATGCACTACAAAACAAATTTTAACTTAGGTTTTGATTCAGAATCACTCTTTGGCCTTCTATTTCTAAGTTACTTGGCGAAACAGAATATCACATCAGTCAGATATTTTTAACTAAATAAGAAAACAATCTTAATTGTATGTTGGAAATTATTCTCAAGAAGAAAAAATTAATTAAAAAAGCTATGTTAATTTTAAAAAAATGTTCTATTGTCAGTATAACAATGACTAAAAATTATGGTAGTGGCCAGTGGTTAACATAATAACCTACTACACCCAAGATTGCTGGTTCACAGCCCGCCAGGCGGCCCTAGGAGTTTGTAAAAATAATAAAAAATATTAGGTTATGCCACCCTTCAAAGATGATATAAAATTGTGGTTCTTAGCCAGTGTGGTTTCATGCATTCGATACAGATCCCTTCCTTAATTATTATACGTGAATAGGCAAACTTAAGGATTTCAATTGTAGCATTATTCACTTAGAGCAGCATAAACTGACATTAAATGAAAGAAACAAAAATTATGGTGATATAAATAATGAAAATAACTTTAACAGTATATACATAGAATGCATATTTATTAATGATCAGAATTGTGTTATAAGGTCACCTGTGGTCTAGTGGTTAGCGTAACAAACTACTAAAACCAAGATCGGGGGTTCATAGCCCGGCAGGTGGCCCTAGGATTTTTTAAGGGAGTAAAAAATCCTTAGTTACGCCGTCCTTCAGAAGGGACGTTAAACAGGGGCCCCGAGCCTGTATGATGTCAGGTACTCGTTAAAAATCCCTATCCTAATTAAACCTGGATAGGCAAAATTTAGAGCTCCCACTTTAGCATCGTCCGATTAGCCATAGCAGCATAAAGTGACGTTAAATGAACAAACAACAGAATTGTGTTATTTACCTTGGTAATTTTATTTATTTTTTAAATGAAATAAAATAAAATAAAATAAATATGTTAATCCCAAATTAGATGGCCGATGAAATTAGAAAATACTACATTAATAGAAACTATTACAAAGTAAACTGCTATAATTTTAGGTTTTAAAAAATGGGGATAAAAGAACCTACTGTGTCAATGGACAATGTGTTATTCAAATCTTAATAAATGCAAGGTCTTTTTTTAAGCTTCCAAAAAGCAAAAAACTGAAAGATCAAATAAATAAAATAAATAGCATAAATTAAATTAAATAAATATTTTAAATAGCATGTCCGTATTTTGTTATTATAATATCAGTGTATGATAATCTCATAATGGTCGGGTTTTCTCGAGGAAATGATCTTCAGTACTGGTAGTTGGTAATATAGTCAAAAAGTGGGATATCTATTCCGCAGGTTGTCGCTTCGAGACACAAGTTTTAAGAGCTTTAGTATGGTAAACAAAAGGGTATTATCAGAATGGACAGAAGTCAGTATTCGGAGTACAGATGATATATGTTTGTTAAAACGTTCATTTCTAGATGAAATGATTATCCGAGTATACATATTTCTCATAATTACATTCTCTAAAGTACACGATAACTCGTATTTTCGGAAAATATTAAAAGGTAAACGAAGGAAAAGTTATAATTCACCTAATATTTAGGAAAAGTTCATACTGACTGTCAGAGGAATAAATATCAATAATTAAGGAAGAAGTATTCTACAAATGTAGTTCGGAGCAAAAAAGAACACTTTCTTATGTTGTTTTTCAAGAAAATTCAAATTTAAAAACAATTTTTCCTAAATTAACATACTGTTACTGAACATGTCTTAACTTTTATCACCATTTTTTAAAATTATAAAATTTCCTATAATTTCAAACCTGAACTGTGAGTTGATTGAATTGACTATGATATGAAGTTGAAGTAGAATTATGTATTTTTTGTGTTTTTGCCCGGAATGGCATTACCTATCTTTTTTAGTCAGAGTAGGAATTTTGACTTTCATCTCTCATTAGTTATTCCAAATATATAAAATTCACTTCATGAATGTATTCTGCTTCTTGCTCGGACTTCACTTTGGATTGCCTTTTTCAATAGTATTATAATTCGAAAAATATATAAATAATCATTATTTTAAATTTTCAGACGATTTTCGACTGTTCTGCGGTGATCTTGGAAATGATGTGACTGATGAAGTTTTAACAAGAGCGTTTTCTAAATACGCTTCATTCTTGAAAGCCAGGGTGGTTCGCGACAAGAGGACAAATAAGACTAAAGGATTTGGTTTCGTAAGTTTTAAAGATCCCCAAGACTTCATCAGAGCGACTAAAGAAATGAATGGTAAGTAAAATACATTTTGTCCGTAAGGTGCTTTTTTATTTCTCACATATCTATTCAGAACAGCTCTCTTATATTTATTTTTTTCTTTTAAGCTATTCTTTTTTTTTTTTTTCTTTTTTCTACTGTTATTATTTATTTTCAACTAAGAAATAAGTTGTTAAAAATAAGATAGGTTAATTATCACGGTAGTGCATTTTTTGTTTTATGTTGTGGTACCTTATCAGTTGGTATTTTGTTTCTTCTGTTGATGGAATTCATATAGAGAACGTTAAATGGCATTCCTCGTTCAACCCATCCGTTCGGGTTTGATTTAACATTCACTCTATCTTTGGTACTCGTAGTTCCGTTACTTTCCATGTTTATTCGATTCCTCTCATTTCTTCTTAATGTTAGTATTCTGCTTATTCTGTTGTATTGCATCGTCTTCTCGTCGAAACATTGCGTTTGAGTATAAATGTTGAAAATTATCAAGAGAATTCCGATTAGTGAGTAGATATACATCTTCTGAAAAAAAGAAATCAATAATATTTACAATTTTTTAATAATGAATAAATTAATTAATATAATAAATAAAGGTTAGCTTATATGTTATTCGATAAAGGCTGATTTTTGGATCAATGTTTATTTAGTTTATTAATTTTTTTAAAGCAGATACATAAATTATTTACATTTTAATGCATGGTTAGTTGCACTTGACTTCATTTTTGTTAATTTTTCTTATTAAGAACCAGAAGTTTAGATTTAACTGAATCAATGTTAGTTTCTATTAGATTTCAAAAAGTGGGTAAATTTGTTACTTCTCATTCCCTGCTTTTGTTTTCTTTGTATCCCAGAGTTTGAGTGACAATGAAAAACATGAACAGTCAGTGGATTTTTAATTCGGAAAACGTAAGGGAATTCAAAAAAAGGATAAAATTGTGTAAGAAATATGCCTTTGATCAAACAGAAGTATTAGTAAAGGATGAAATATACTTTATAAAATTTTTCATAACATGTCATTTATAATATCTTTCATTGGTATCTGTAAAAGTAATGTAAAGAAATTATATTTTTTTGGTTTGGCACAAGTGAATTGAGCAAGAAAAATATTCCATGTTTCAAGATATGTAGAATTTAAAAAAATAATTAAATTAATTATTTAACAAAATCTGAATTGTCTGTCCATCATCCAGATTTACTCTGTAACTACCAGTAAGACCTTTAAACTTTGTTGTTACAATCATTTAGAATTTTTTAATTTTTATGCACCCTTAAGTTTTTATAAAGTTTCGGGTTTAGTAATGAATGAAATGAATTTCTAAAAAGTTAATAAGCTGCTGTACCGACTGGGAAGCATCTGTGGGGTAGACCGAGGGGTAGCTGGGAGGATCATGTTGGGAGAGATCTGGCAGATTTGAGTTTCGATAGAGGTCCTGGACGGAGGTTTGTAAGCAAATATTGGTGGTATTGGCATTGAGCCTTCGGGTTCGTTGAGCCTTATTATTGTTATAATCACACCCTTAGGTTATTTAAAAAAAAACAAGGAGGAAAACATACTGTTTTTTTATATTAAAATTTTTACTGTGTTATTAATAATTTATAATAAATAATGTGCAAGGCGTTTTTAATTTATGTTAAATTAGTTGTATAAAAATCTGGATTGTTTATATATTTTCCTCACTGATTTTATTTATGTTTTTAAAATATCTTTACGATTTAACAACATTATGAATATTAATAAAACTCAAAATTCTAATTTTATTTTAATTCGATATATTTCAATGGACTTCAATCCTTTAAATATAATTAAGTTAGAAAAACCAATATCCAGTCTTACTTCATTATTTATTTCTCAAAAGTCGCAAAAAGAGACAAAAGTCTCAAATCATTCCTTAAACTTGAAGTTGACCATGGGAGATAAGTATTCCCTAGATGATGAAAATTTTAAATTAATAATATAGCAATACATTTTAGAAATAAATTGACTTATAACTACTTCATTATAACTATATACATTATAGGTTGAAGCATAAAGCCTATACTTTAACAATTGATAATGACTAATGTCGAAACGTTGAAGAAATAATAAATAATGAAGTACTTATGACTGGTTATTGGCTTCTCTTACTTAATTATATAAATTTTAATAATTTTAAATTATTAAATACCTAACATAAATTTATATATTAATTTTTGTTAATGAGCATTAGCACACCTATCCTCTGCTACGGACAAATTTGTTTCGTTTCTGCAGTTGTCCGTTGAAGAGGGGTTTCACTGTTTTGCATGGGTATATAATTTTGATACAAATAAATTTAATTTATTTATAGTAAGAAAACATAAATATTCATTCATTATTGAAAGGCAAAATGGAATATTATAAATTATATTGCCATGTGGCATTCTATTTTACTGATGAACTTACTAAATTATGTTTGGACAAAAATAAATTGTTATTTTATAATAGATATACATAATACATCTTCAGCATATTTATATTCAAAAACTTACGTAAAAAAAAATAAATAAGCAGCTTTTATGAGATCAGATGAGAGCGAATTCGCGTAACTACGTTTTAAATGTAGAAACGTTTACAGTAATCGCATTTTAGTAATACTGATATAAGGATGGCGCCTCGTTATCAGAAATGTCATGGTTGGCCGATTCGACTTAAATTTATTGTTATTGCTAGTTTTATAGTTCTTTTCGACTATTAGCCTGTTCAATTAACGATGGTCCCTTATCACCAAATCGTATCATATCTGTATATCTCGAAAGGTCATGACTCTTACATTTTTTCGTTCCAATTTGTCTTCTATTATTTAACGTCTGGTTCTATTTTTAAAACTAATTAGATAAATTTGAGATAAAAATTGTTATTTTTATCCAATCCTTTACCTATATAATGCAGTATCTCTATTGAACTATTTTAATTTCTTTGATGAAAAAACCAAACAAAACAATGAATGTAATTATAAAAAATACTGAACTCATAATTTTACTGGTTCTATTTTTAAAACAAATTAGATAAACTTGAGATTAAAATTTGTGTTTTTAATCAATCCTTTTTCTACTTAATGCAGTATCTCATTTGAACTGTTTTAGTTCCTTCATTGAACAAAAACAAAACAATAAATTTTATTATAAAAAATATTGAGCTTTTATTTTCTTTATGTATATTGAATATTTATTGAATTAAAAAAAGTAATTACTTCTGTCACATCCCTAATAGTCCACACTCTAGGTTTCCATGACAACCACTTAAAACATCTGGCCTGAAGATTCCAGCAATTGATAGTTTTTTAATCGCTGGCTTCATGTAGTTTGATTATTACCGGATGTGTTAACAGACAACTTCTTGAAATTAATTCCTTAAATATTATTTATATTCTGATGTGAACTCTATTACCTTTCTCACCAATCGTTTTAACAAATTGTAATATAATCCTGTTTCCTTTTACTTTTCCATATTATAGTGCTATAGTTCTGTTTATTATTACATTATAAGTATTTTATATGAAAAAAAAACTATTATATATTTATAACTTCTCTTGCAAATAATGTACAGTTAGGAGGGTCTCTTGCATGAGACGAAACCCACACTTTTACCTTTTGTTAAAGTTTAAAATTCATTATTTAAAAAAAAACATGTAAGGCTAGGAATAGCCGATCTGGAAAATAAAGGATATAAAAAAAATTGTATTTCAAGTATTTTATTTTATATTCGTTATTTATAATTTATAATTCCTGTTCATTTTCTTTAATTTTATTAAATCTGTCTTATTTTATTATATCTGTCATTATTTTAATTTCTTTTCATTATCCTTAATTTTATTATATCTGTCTATATCTTAATTTTATTATATTCTGTCAGTTTTTTAATATTCGTTATCTTTAATTTTCATATCTGTCACTATTTTAATTTTCTACATTACTTGTCACCATATTATTGTTACTGTACATTTTTATATTTTTTGTTCTGTTTGTTTCTCTCTCATAGCCCTGAAGATGACCTACACTGTAGGTCGAAACGTCGGCACACAATTATAAGTCTAGTACTTATTCAGTGTTTTTTTTTTACTGCACCCCCCAACTATCTCCTTTCTACAGATATAAAAAAAAAATTATTTAAACGAATAATCACTAGCTTCATTTAGTTTGATTATTACCAGATGTGTTAACAGATAAATGAAATTATTTCCTTAAATATTATTTGAAGGGATAATCGGGAGATTTTAGCAGAGGTCTTACCTCACTATATTCCGGGGAGACTATAATGTTGAGAATCAGACAATAATAAAGTTCATATTTATTAATAGAGCTTTTATTATTTATAGAATTAATTATCTATTGTTTATTATCATTTAGAATTTCTGTTCAACTTAGTTGATGTAATATGTAATAAATATTTATATTTCTTATTTTTCAGGTCGGTACGTTGGAAGCAGGCCGATAAAGTTAAGGAAAAGTTCGTGGAAGAACAGGTCTCTCGATGTCGTCAGGAAAAAAGATAAAGAAAAACAACAATTAATAAATATGTTGACTGGAAGGTGACAGACTTCGTATCTAAAAACTATTTATCTTCTATATTAGAAGCTGCGTTATGAACAAAGAGTTTTAATAGTTTAAAATATTAAGTAGGAGTTTTTTTTTAATGGAAGTGTTTCTTGTCTTCTACCAATATGTGTATATTTGATAGTTATTTAAAATGTGTTTATACTGAAATTTGAATTTATTTTGAAACCTCCATTCCTCTAATAAATATTTTATGGTGATAAAACAATTTACAAATTTTCTTTTCTAGTATGCTGTTTCAGTCCTTGTCTTTGTTTTATAATTTTTTTTATATATCTAATAATGTGGCCTTAATCAAAACTCTTTCATTGCCATGAATTATAAAATAAGAAAAAAAATGTTATAATTCGTTTAAAGCATGTGGAGAAAAAAATTAAATCTTATAGAACTCCAAGGAGAGAGGCGAAGTTGCTATTCTTAATTATTTGTAATGGCTTCTTACTAATCAATGATCAATGATTAAAACAAATTACAATCATATCCGGCTCTTGTGAAACAAAGCAGGATAGTGTTAATATATTTTTTTAAAAGTACAATTTTGTATTTATCTCTATGAAAATCAATCCTTTTGAAATCACCTAAATCATGAAGTTGATTTTGATATTTTTTTTAGTAGTTATTTCTTATAATTTGGTAAAATAGGGAACTGGTTATAAAATTTTTTAGGTTCATAATTTTTCTTTTACATTTGAAATTTGCTTTGCAGCAATAAAAAGGTTTCTCTAACTAAGATATATACAGCCCCGGTGAATAAGTGGTAAAGTTGAATTTGGTCCAGAGAGAGTTAACTGCTTTCAGAAACCCAGACTCGTTTCGTTATCGCAGTTTTTGGCATGAAATTGAGTTGTAATATAAACAATAACTCCCTTCCAAGCCAATGCCTTACTTAGGCCCTTATTCAATATGAAAATAACTCGATTCTGCTTACTTAAGTACAAGAAACACAAGTTAAAAAAAGAAGTAAATTCTTCACAATACACTCTAACAAAACTAAAAATCTTGTTTTATGTCAATTTTAATGATTTTTCAGTAAATTTAAAATGGGTGAAATAAGAAGAAATTTGGAAAATGTCTTATACTATAACTTATTATTTTTTAACTAAATAATTGGTAAACAATCTAAGATTTTGAGCAATGAATTTGATTCAAATCGGGTGATTTCAAACGGATCGGCCCATATATTATTGAAGGTTAGTTGATGTTTTCTTGCATTAATCATAACTGATTATGATAAATCAATGAAGACCTTATGAGGTTTTATTGAGAAATTGTTTGCGCTTAATGTAAATAAGTTTTAAAATAACTTAACACTTCTTGGAAACTAAGATAATATTTAGAAAACTCTCTTTTCAGGCCTTCTGTTAAATAGTGTTGGCCCTTATACAGTACTCAGATAGGAAAAATGCAGCTAATATATGTTACAATTTGTATGAAAACAACAGTATTTTAAATTATAATTTATTTTTAATTAAAGCAATAATTTTAAAAAGAAAAATATATAAAATAATGGAAAATATTACTTTATATAAGGGAGCGGGATACCTCAGTATGAAAAGTGCCGAGGGCCCTGGTTCAAATCCATCAGTAACAAATAAATTATTTATCTGTTAACAGCCACGGATGGATCCTGTGGGATCTACAGACCCTCCTGGGGATCACCCAACCCAATCTTTACCCTTGATTAGGGGAAAAACCTGGTGGTTGAGTGTGATCTCGGCCAAATCTTCTTCCTGCACAACCATTGTCTTAAAAACAGTACAGTCTCTACCATGTTCTGAATCCAATACCGTCAATGAGTTGTAGTGGTACAGGATTTTTTTTTTTTACTTTATATATCTGTCTAAGACGGTAAAAAAGCTGAAAGTCTTACGAAACAATTGTACGGAGGGCTTATGGAATATTTAATGATTTACCATAAATTAGCATTTTTCTCGATGTCTTAAAAAAAAACCGATTTAAAGTAATCACAAGAAATACTGATTTGTGATTAACTATTAACATTAAACTGGTTATGTTAGAGAAGAATTGGTTGACTGTAACTTCTAATATAAGGAAGAAATAGTTGGGGGTGCAGTCAATAAAAACACCTAAATAAGTGTAACTTGTTTATTGTGTACCGACATTTCGGCCTACAATGTAGGCCATCTTCAGGGCGAATAAAACACGCTGCAGCTAGGCGATGAATAAGAAACGTCGGCACAGAATAAATAAGTTACACTTATTTAGGTGTTTTTATTGACTGCACCCCCAACTATTTCTTCCTTATATTAAACTGGTTAGTTTTCAAGTATTTTAGAGATTTAAGGGTTTGCTTTGATATAAAACTGATATGTTTTATGTTTAATTTTTTAATGTACTTAAATAGATATTGTAGGACCCTGGCCAAGTATGTTACAAGCCGAAATAAATAAGTATTTTATACTAGAACTGGACATGTTGTAATTGAATAGACAATTACAATTCTTTATTAATTGAAATACATCATTAACATTAATTCAATTACAAAATTGATTTAATGTTTCCATTTTTGAAATTACATTTTGGACTTATTAGTATCATTCCTCAAAATTAAATGTAACTGAGCAAAAAATGATACATTATTGTAATTGAATACTTTTAATTCAAGATACCATATATTAATAATTACAATTCAATTATTTTATTAATAAAATTAAAAGCTGAATTAGAATATGTTACATCAAATTATGCATGAGGTATGATTTATTTTATATTTTTTCTATGATCGGTTTCTTCCCAATGTAGGTTTGCCGTTAAATCTGTTGCTCCCATAGTTCCTTATCTTTCCAGTCTTCACTTCAGAGACTTATTGCTGACATTCCTTCCTCCAATTCTTTACACCATGTCCTTGCTGGACCTCTTCCCTTCTTTTTACAGGATCCCAATCCCTTACTTTTTCTGGCCATCAAACAGGAGTCATACGCCGGATATTTCTCATTGTTCTTTTGCTCATGGTTTCTCATAGTTCTATTTCTGACGCTATTTGTACAAGTCTTCTATATACATCTCTATTAATCCATTTCTATAGCACTAATTTTGGAGAAAAAAAATTGGCAGACATCCATGATTCCGCTGCATATTTAAGAATATTCTCAATTACCGTTTAGAAGATTTTCTTTAAATTCTACTTTACCTCTTCCTTTTCTATTTATTTAAATGTAAATAAAATTTCTAAAATAGAGCCAAAAACTCAAAAAGAAACACTATTATTTATTATAATGCAATTGGGAAAAACTACAATGCAAAGCCTTATGTTTCAAAAATACACCTACTTACCAGTCGACGTTTCGCCTATTCAGGCATCAAGGTCTTGATAATGCCTGAATAGGCGAAACGTTGACTGGTAAGTAGGTGTATTTTTGAAACATAAGGCTTTGCATTGTGGTTTTTCCCAATTGCATTATAGTAAATAAAATCTATTTTCTAACCTGTCAACTATGTTTTAATTTCTGAAAATCACTAAGGTTTGGTCTCGCTGCAAACATTTATTTTTTATCTCGGACCCAACTAGATATATTCAACTTTTTCAGGTGCAGATTATGAATAGATAAATGATAAAAAATAACACATTTAAATTGTGACTTGTTAATATATAAGAGCAATTGAAAATACATCATTTTAAATAGATAACTATAGAAAAAACAAATTAATTTTATGTCATATTTTGTATTATGCTTATATAATGACTACTTGTCATTTTTAAATTAAATACACAACAATAAATTATAATATTAATATATATTTTTTAAAATGTCCAATTTCCTTGACTTATGACTTGTTTGTACAACTATGAAAGTGTAAATAAGCAGCGCAAAACGTTATTTTCAGTTAAAATACGCCTGTACAGCATAAAGTATTTTTAAATTATCTCTAATACGTAATACTACAAAATATATTTTAAAAAAATAGTAGATATGATTAAGAAAAAAAATCGGATCGTAAAATTTTGCGATTACAATTCTTCCTTTACCTGCGTATAAGGAAATAAAAAAAAATGCATGGGAGGATTCTTATCAATAAGTTGTAGAACCATTTCCGTTATGTTAAAATTTAACGTTAGTATTAGTTTTCGTTAAATTTAATTGTAGGTCAGTAGGTACATTTTAGTAGAAATAGCCTCTATGTATTATTATAGTAATTGAATTTCAATTTAGTACTTATTTTATAATCCCCTAGAGACCCTAGGAAATTATGAGTGCCCACTTAGTTTTGAGGTATTGTCTATTTTACATTATATAAAATAGTGAAATGTGTTTTTATTTAAATTAGTTTTTTAGATAAAAACACTTTGGGCTAAATAAAGTCAACATACAGAAGACCAAGTATATGGGAACAGGAGGAACCCAAGAAAAAGGGAATCACTTCGAAGTTGGTCAGAACCGATTCGATTGCGTGGACAGCTTCGTCTACTTAGGGACAGAAATTAATCCACAAAATGACATATCTCAAGAGATAAGAGGAAGAATTAATTCTGCTAATAGGTGCTATTGTAGCCTAAGGAAGAAACTAACTAGCAAGTTCCTCTCTAGGTAAAGCTGCTGATTCGACCGGTACTCACATATGGCTCAGAGGCCTGGGCTCTTAATTTTCGAGAGGACAATCCTGAGGAAGATTTTCGGACCAATAAAAGTGGGCGTAATATGGAGACGGCGATACAACAGAGAGATATACATCTATAAGACCTCAGATGTTGCCAGGACAATCAAATTTGGCCGACTACGATGGGTAGGTCACGTGGCACGGATGGAGGATACTAGAATTCCCAAGATCCTCACAGAAGGAATCCACGACACACGGAGAGTAGAGAGACCAAACGTGAGGTGGATGGAAGCTGTAACGGAGGATGCACGTACCCTTCTTAAAGCTAGAAGCTGGAGGGATGTTGCGCAGAATAGAGCTGATTGCCGGAGAATGCTGGAGGCGGCCCAGATTCGGTGACGAGTTGTTGCGTCGGATATAATTATAATTAGATAAAAACATAATTTATAAGAAAAATTTCATTATCTTATTTCACTGCATTCTATATATTGAAATAACAGCTCTAAAATCAAAATATTGGAATAAGATATGGCTTGTTTTATTTTTTAAATCGATGCATTCAGTTTTTAAAAAAAACTTTATTTATTGATATTAACAACTGCATTACAATAATTCAACAAGTAAATAGGCTAAGCGATACATAGTGACATGAGCTAATGACAAATACCCAGTGGTAGTAGTCAAATAAAAAGTTAGGCTAAGAAGGTCACGTGGTCATCTTCTTTTTAAACGCCTCGGAGGATTATTGGGAATTGAAGAGGTTGCTAGGTTTGAAACTAGAGAGTTCGAGTGGGAATGAAGTTTCTAAAGATAGGATAGATACCGGGTTCGGGCCAAATCAGCAACAAATGGAACATTAAGATCGTTATGGATGACTTTATTTTTAACAAAATAAAGAACATTGAGGATTTTAAGAAGGATTTTGGATTGTAAGGATTGGATACGAGAGGAATTCGATGGCTTAGTGGAGCCCCAAAGCTCTACTCCGTAAGTCCAAATAGATCGTATGACGGTCATGTAGATGAGTCTTTTATAGTTAATTGGAAGCTTAGTTGAAGTAGCCTGAAATGTCGAGCGGTTTCTTGTCTTTTCAGTCTTGTATGAGGATTCCAGACTAATCGTTTGTTGAGGTGCAACCCTAAGTATCGGATCTGTTCTACAGGCACCAGTGGGATATTATTAAAGGATTCTGAAGGGCAAGAAGTCATTGGTTTACGACGTAAGGTTAAAGTGATTTGATGCGATTTTTGAGAATTTATTTTAATTCTCAAGTTTTGACACCATTCTTCAAGATCAGTGATATGGGATTGGAGGCTTTGGAATGCAATAACTGGATTGGTGTTGACTGATAATACACATGTACCTATCATCAGCATACGTGGTAAGGATAGTATTAGGATGAGTTGGGATGTCAGCTGTATAAACTGCATAAAAGATTGGGCCAAGGGTACTACCTTGAGGAGCATTTAATTTAAATTAAAAAACAGTGCTATATTTTCTGAAGCGGCTTAAAGAAATCAGGTACAGTGACTTTGTGATCTGTCAGTTTTTAAAAATATTTATAACTTAACTGATCGAGCAAAACGAATTACTAAACAAGAAGTAATTTGATACGTTGCTAGGCAACGCCGAAAAAAATTACATCTCTAAAACTTTTTTATATCATAGAGAAATTCGTATTTATATAAAAACTATATTTTTCCCGCGACTTAGTCCGAGTTGATTTTAAATAGAAATCTATGTTGAGTTTTAACGGAGAGTGGATTTTGAATTCCATAAGTGAATTCCATATTATAAACAATGACTTAGAGCATTTGTGAATTGAGCCAGCCTACCAATGCTTATCCCTTTGTTGATAGATTTTAATATACTGTCCTATTAAATATTAAATGGCATAATTACAGAACTATCGATACGTTTTCTATTGAAATCCACCATATATCAAAACCTGAAATATTTAGGGATTTATTTTGAAAAATCATGAATACAATTATTATTATGTTAAGATGTAAAGCCTGCTTACTAAATTCACATCTCTAACTTAACATGATACGATTTCGCGTATTTTACACTTTTCAGGGTCGGTTTTCAAAAAATAATAAAACACATATTTCTTTATTTCTAGTTCATAAAAATATCTAATTAACATGAAACATAGTTGATCTTGGTATTGAATGAGACCTGGACATAAGATATCACCTTTCTAGGATAGGCATAAGATAATTCAAAAGATTCTACTTAAGAAAGGGATTTTTTTTTTTTTTTTAAAGGATTTTCTTCACAAATGAAGGTTTCCTCATCCAAATTCTTCTTTCAGCCTTCTCTTCCATTCATCCCTGTCAAGCGCATCCTCCTCCGTCATTCCATGCCCAGCCAAGCTTTCTTCTACTTTAGCTTTCCATTGGGTTCGAGGCCTTCCTCTCTCCTCCTTCCCTCGGCCTCCCACTCCATCCGTTTCACATGACCAAACCATTTCAATCTTCTTTCTTCGATGACCTCTAGCATGTTCTTGTTAACTTCCATTCTTTCCCTGATGTCGCTATTTTTGACATGTTCCACTCTTGATATTCGGGCAGATCTTCTCTAGAAGTCCATCTCTACTGATAACAACCTTCTTTCCTGAACTCTATTGAGGGCCCAGGTTTCAGAGCCGTAGATCATTATACTTTGGACCACAGCACTATATATCAGTTTCTTCGTCCTTCCCAGTATATTATTAAGAAAGGGATTTAAATAATTTAAATTAAAAAAAAAAAAATTCCTTTTCGAGATGAATTAAAAATGTCCACTTCGACATGTAGTGACCAAAATGGGAGGTGCAAAACTTGGTGTTATATCAATATTAAATATGAAATTTCGGATTTCTCAGATAAACTGTTTTTTTATCTGTTTTATTTAATGTCACTTTATACTGCCATGTCTAATCGGACAATGCTGCAGCGGCCATTTTTGCCAATCCAGGTGTAGTTAGGGTAATGATGTTTAACAAGTATCTGACGCTCATTGGGTCGGAATCCAATTTATGTCCCTTGCGAAGGACGCCATAACTAAGGATTTTTTAATCTCTTTTAAAATTCCAACCACCTGCCGGGCTGCTAACCCGCCACCTTGGACGTATTAGACTGTTATACGTACCATTACACCACAGCTGACCATAAAATTAGTTTTTGATTTATGCAAGAGTCGTACGAACCTACATACAGACGAAATTATTCAACATGGATTCAGGAATGGTCACAATTGATAAACCACTTTAGGTCTGACAAGCGAAAATTACATTACCATAGAGCGTCGATTACACGAACTGGCTTCGCGGAAGAGATACTAAGAGGTGTCGACATCGCCTTTCCTAGAAAACAAGTTTGGAGAATATTTTATCTAAAATTATATTTCCTGGAAAAATTATTTAATACTTGCTACTATACTTGAAGAATCGGGCTCATGGCTGCCATGAAGAGGAAGTGAAGATTGAAGCGATATAATGTATTATTCTTTGTATCACAACCTTATAAATCTTGCTATGTAGGCACATATTTTTATTGATATTTATTTTTTAATTGATATTTATTTTAATACAAAATAAAATAAAGTTTTTTAAAAAATATAAACGTGGTATTTGTTTGTTTTTTCCCTATTTTTAAGTGAAATTCGATTATCCGTACCTCACCCTTGATCTGCTGCCTTCCATTTCGGACTCTAAACAGATCTGCACGCACGGTCTTGTACTCCATCCATCCACCGGAGCTTGGGCCGCCCGACTCTTCTTGAACGGGAAATTTCCTCTTCCGTGACTCTTTTAGGCATTTTATCGGGACTCATCCGTGCAACATGCTCTGGCCACCCAAGGCTTCCCACCCTAATAAAGGTCACAACATCTATACCCTGGAGCAGCTCATAGAGTTCCTTATTTCTTCTTCTTCTCCAGCCTTCCTCTTCACTTACCGGCCCATAGATTCTTCGAAGGATCTTCCTCTCGAAGACCAGGAGATTATTTTTATCCTGTGTGGATAGTGTCCATGTCTGGGAGGCGTATGTTAGGACAGGCCTTATCAGAGTTACTTATACATATATACATAACTATATATGTATAAACGTATATATAAGTATATGTATGTACGAGTAACTTATAGTTACACACGGTCACCTGTGGTTAGCGTAGCAAACTACTAAGCCCAAGATCGCGGGTTCGTAACCCGGCAGGTTGCCCTAGGATTTTTTAAGGGAGTAAAAAATCCTTAGTTACGCCGTCCTTCGGAAGGGACGTTAAACGGGGTCCCGAGCCTGTACGATGTCAGGTACTCGTTAAAAATCCCTATCCTAATTAAACCTGGATAGGCAAAGTTTAGAGCTCCCACTGTAGCATCGTCCGATTAGCCATAGCAGCATAAAGTGACGTTAAATGAACAAACTTATAGTTACAAAAAAATTAAATTATTTATTTTAAATGATCTGTCACGAAACTTTATGTGGCAGATCAAATTCCACGCGAGCGAAGCCGTGGGCAAAAGCTAATACTTCATGTGCCAAATTGTATTTGTATAATTTATTTCATAAAAAATAATATTTTTTTGTAACGACTCTAAGAATATAGGAACATTGGCTTTTGGATTCGGCAATTTTTAATTTATTTTTCGGTTTTAAATTAAAAATCTATAATTTTACTGATAGAGCACGACAGAGGAAAAGTAGTTGCTAAATCAGTTGCCAAGCAACGGACATATGATAATAGATAACTTCTTAGTATAATAGAGAGATTTTATTTATTTAATTATAGGAAGTATTATTTATTACTAAATAATTTTATTTTGAAGAGAAAAGATTTTTCTAGGCCGGGATTCGAACCCGAGTTGAGAATTGGGCGACCCGGGTTCATATTCCGGCCTGGACAAAGGTTTTCTCTTCAAAATAAAAATATTTAAAAATTATAACAAAAAAAATATAAAATAAAATAAAATATATTATTTATTACCTAATGAAGCATGTTGATTTGAGAATAGCCAAGGTTTTTGAAGAGGTCCCATTGGTTATAGTATTACTAATTTGTTTAATATTTAATTATTTTATTGTTTGTATTATTTGTTTTAAATATTCTATTGTTTTAAAATGTTTCAACTTTAACTATTAACTATTAACTTCTAACTTAAACTATTAACGAAATTTAAAAAAGTCTAAATGATGGAGGTGTACCAGGAAAACTTGGTCTATCAAAATGCAGTTCTTAGGGACAACCTTTAAACACTCCTAAACTTTTACTGATTTAATTCTTTGTTATTATTCATGCAATGTATTTATTATTCAATCAATATAATGAAACTATTCAATATCAAATCTCAGCTAATTTGAAAGTGGTTGCTTGAAGTGGTCGAATGCAGCAGAAGAAAACGTAATTCTCATTATAATATTATTAAAGTGACACAAAATAAGCTTCGATGTATTTATCATTAATCGATTATTTTTGCATATTACAAAATTAAACGTCAAAAAATGTAAGTTAGACCTGCGCATGCTCTGAGTCCTCTTGCGAAGAATTGCGGGAGTGTAGTTAGTTATTCCTTCAGGAGGCTCTGGGGTGGAGGTATGTACTCTCTATAGTCTCGATCACATCGCGATATATATACATACGCACATATATGTATGTATGTATATATATACTCATCATATATTTTATAGTGAAATTCTTGTAGGTTTAAAAATTTTTTTCCAACTTTCCGTATTTAAGTAAAGTATTTTCTGAATTCCCGAATGTACTTTTTACTGGTCTCCCAGCATATTGTATATATTTTAAATAGCATATAATTTTTTATTGTAAGGATTGGATACTACAGGAATTTCATGTCTTAGTGGAGGACCAAAGCTCTTCTCCGTTAGTCCAAATAGGTCTTATAGCAGTCATCTCGATGAGTCTTTTGTAATTAATAAGGAGCTCAGTAAGTGTTATAAATATACTAGCTTTTGCCCGCGGCTTCGCTCGCATAGAATTTGGACTACCGCATAAAGTTTCTTGACAGTGCTTTTTAACGATAATTTAAAATAATAAATGATTTAATTTTTTTCACTATAGGTTACTCGTACAAAATTTCAGATGTCTATCTTCAAAACTGACGGATTCCATACAACCTTTGAACCCTTATTATAATAAGGGTGGAATTATCCAAACTTCTTTCTTAAATCATACAAAGGACCTATCTGCAAATTTCAAGATGCTAAATTCCTGATTTGCCTTTACTTATGTACTATAATGGATTCTCCACAGTACCTCTAAAACTGTCGGGGGTGGGGAGGGGCACGTGCCCCCGTGCGGCCCCCTACATCCGCCCTTGCTATAGCCTATGTGTTATTCTGCTGTATAACCTATATTACAGTAAAGTTTCATCCAAATCCGTTCAGTAGTTTTTGCGTGAAAGAGAGACAAACATACAAACTTTCACATTTATAATATTAGTACGATTAGTAGTATATCAAAACAAATAGTTTCACTCTTGTTCTTTCTGATATTTTAACAACTATGATCATGTTATTTTCCTTTAATTACGTACTATAATGGATTCTCCACAGTTCCTATAAAACTGTCGGGGGGGGGGAGCACCTGCATCCGTGCGCCCCCCTAAATCCGCGCTTGCTATAGCCCATGTGTTATTCTGCTGTATAACCTATATTACTGTAAAGTTTCATCCAAATCAGTTCAGTAGTTTTTGCGTGAAAGAGAGACAAACATACAAACTTTCACATTTATAATATTAGTAAGATTATTTTAATTTATATTTATCTTGTATATTTAGCACTGAAGAAGACCTGAAATGTGGAGCGAAACGTTGGCTTTAAAAATAATCAGTTCTTCTTACTGAAGAAAATTTTTTTATGGCGTCCATCCGGACCATATTTTATATATATAATATATAAGTATATATATATATATATATATATATATATATATATTAGCTAACTCTACATTAGATATGCCTAGATGAATCAACTAAAACTGACTGACATTTTATTTTAATCGAGTTAAATTCTTTGGAACTGTGCCAATATTTTTTTCCACACGGTGGTAATATCAACTACAGCCCGGTGGATGTATGGTCAAGTCGGATTATGTATGTAAGTATGTAACCGGAATCGTATCATTCTCGTAGTTTTTGGATTGAAATGGAGTTGTAATATAAGTAATGGCTTCTTTTCAAGCCAATGCCTTACTTAGCCCCTTAATCACTATGAAAATAATTCGATTACGCTTACATAAGTACAAGAAACTCATTTTCGAGAAATTTAGACTTAACCAATTAAACACACTATTGGGGCTGCAGATATAATCAACCACAGTTACGTAATTCTTTTTTTTTTTAATTATTTGTTGGAAATATTGGCCTCTAAATTTAATATCAATAAAACAAAATATCGAGCTGCAACCTAAGTTACAAAATTATTAATATATATTTTTTAAAGTTATTTAATGAAATTTACAACTGTATAACAGAATATATCAAGTAAATATAATGAATGAATACATTGACATGAAAAGACACCTAGAGAAAATATACAGTATTAGTAGGTACTCAAATAGCAAGTTTAACTTAGAAGTTCACGAGGCCATCTTCTTTTCAGACTCCGCGGAGGATTATCAGGAATTGAAGAGGTTGCTAGGTTTGAAACTAGTGGGTTTGAGTGGGAATGAAGTTTGTCATGAAAAAATTTATATCTAATTCGGGCCAGGTCAGCAATAAATGGGACATTAAGGTCATTATGGATTACTTTGTTCGTGACAAAGTAAGAAGCATTGAGGATTTTACGAAGGATTTTGGATTGTAAGGATTGGATACGAGAGGAATTCGATGGCTTAGTGCAGCCCAAAAGCTCTATTCCGTAATTCCAGTTGGATCTAATGATTATCATGTATATGAATCTTTTGTAATTAACTGGGAGCTTAGAGCGTTTGTCTATTAAATGTTGAAGTAGCCTGCTGTTTCTTGTATCGATATATTTAATTTAAAATATCGATAGTTTTAACCATTTTAGGTTTCTTACTAGACAAATGCTCTAAGCTCTCAATTAATTACAAAAAACTCACATACTTGACTATTATAAGAACTATTTGGACTTACGGAGTATAGCTTTGGGGCTCCACTAAGCCATCGAATTCCTCTCGTATCCAATCCTTACAATCCACAATCCTTAATGTTCCTTATTTTGTTGCCTATAAATTCAGTCATAATGGTCTTATTTTCCCATTTGTTGCAAATTTCCCACTCAAACCTACTAGTTTCATTCTCGGTCCCTCTTAAATTACCAATAATCCTCTGAGACTTCGGAAAAGAAGATGGCCTCGTGACCTCCTAACGTAAATATGTTATTTGAGTACTACCAGTGGGTAGTTTCTCTACTTACCTTAATGCCACGCTATTTTATATCATTGATAATAATCAAGATTATTTTTTAATTTAAATAATTTACTTTTTAACTATTATTATATTAACTATTACTTATTATTATACAGATGCGAGTTTCAGTAATTATATATTTTTTCAACACCGTTTTTAAAAATTTAATGAAGAGATTTAAAAAAAAATTCAAATCATCGAGACCCGATATGGTAATATCGACATTTGGTTGATTACTATTTCGAATTTTTGAAATTACTATTTTGAATTAGTCAAAAATTATAAATAAAAGGCCTACATATATACAAAAATCGCAGTTACTTCAATATTATCATTAACAGATGTTTTTAGATTTTATGTAGGGAAGAAATAGTTGGGGGTGTAGTCAATTAAAACACCATAACAAGTGCATACTTATTTATTGTGTGACGTTTTGACCTAGACCTAGTGCCGACGTTTTTAGATTTTAATTCTTTTAATTAATTAGACATTGGGAATGACATACTTTTTTTAATTTTTTTTTGTGTTTAGTGTAGTTCTGATCCTAGGGTGCTTTGTTACTGATCTCTAGATCCACATAACTAGACAGACTGTTGTAGATAAACAATTTGTGGTGGAAAAAACCTGGCACTTAAGATTGAGGCTAATCACATCCTTGCCTAACCGTTGGCTTAAAGACACTATAAAAGCTACCTTTATTGGAAACAAAACTCATCAAGGTTTTTAGTTATAGAGTTTTTTTCCCCTACTTTAATTTTAGTTATAACCCTTGCAAAATATAAAGGTTTAAAGAAAAATAGAAATATACTATGTAAATTAAGCCATTGTATTTATCGCTTATGAAAAGCTTTTGTTCGACAAGAGTTTCATTACCTATCTAGAAGTTTTTATCAGATTTTGATGAAATTTATATAGAACTTGGAGGTAGGCTTATGATTAAAAAAAGTAACACTGCAGCGAAGGGTAAGAAATTATTTAAAATATATCAATATTGAAAAAGGAAAAGGTAAAAACCATAAACCTATCAATAGAGCGCTTTTCTTTTTTTTTCGAAGAAAACAAATAAGCACAGACCACTTTTTGAAAATTAGTTATTTGTAATTAGGTTACATTCATGTGTTTTTCTATAAAGCCGGGTAGCTCAGAGTGTAGAGTAGAGATTTGCTATGATGCTTAATGTTCGGGGTTCAAATCCGGCTGTGGGAGAAAGCTTATATAAAAGATGGACTATACATAAATTTGGGACTACAACTGTTGCATCGTCCGATTATTCGAAGAAGCATAAACTGATGCTAAAATATTAAACAAACAGATCGTTGTGTGGCTCACCCAGCCCCTATAAATTGGGTATCCTAAAATCATAATAATAATGAAGTAAGTTAGAATGTTTTAAAAATATGTTTAAATCCGTAATAGATGTTCGTGATCCCAATGTATTTTCATTTATATATTATTTATATTTTGTCAACCATTATATCAAAACTGAGCATTTTATTAGACATTCTTGAAAGTTAGTCAATATGCTTCATTGAAATTCATTACCTCATTTTTGGTTGGTTGTTTTTTAATTAAGGAGCTCCTCTTAGTTAATACCTAATCCCTAAAAATTATATATATATATATTAAGCTGGAGTATCTAATATTTCAATCAAAATTACATCAAACAAGCTAGGTCTGACCTGGATAGACAAAATTTAGAGCTCTCACTGTAGCATCGTCCGATTAGCAATAGCAGCATAAAGTGTGGTTAAATGAAGAAACTTATATCCATTCGAGGAAGAACATTATACAAAACTATTGTAATGTTTTCAATTAAAGGTAGCCAAATCTATTTTAATTTATACAAATAACATTGTTAGATATCGATGCTTCTTTAAGTAGGGTTATTATAAATTTAGGAGATTGTGAGGTCATTTTATGTTGTGGCTATTCGGACAATGCTAAAATGGAAGTCCTAAATTCTCCTATTCTGGAGCTCCCACTGTAGCATCGTCCGATTAGCCATAGCAGCATAAAGTGACGTTAAATGAACAAACAAACAAACAAGCTAGGTTTGATCTGTTGTAGTGAATAGATTTCATTGCTTTACAAATATCTCACATAATATAAGTATTAGATCGTGTTAATTAAACTAAATGTAAATATATAATTAGAATAGAAAACGTGGAAAGGCTCAACATTGTGAAGCATAGTTCCTTTGATTCACCCATGTCCTTTCCACCAACGGTTAATCGGGTTCAAGGACAGTAACAAATCGGTCTAGATCCATGGATGATGGATGTTCAGTGTCACCAGGCGCACAAGAACCTATGTATCTTTCCCCGAACAGACCGTTCCTCGTTCAAACCTACTGGTTGCTATTCACATCCTGGAAAACCATAAAGCGAATCTCAATAGTAGTACACTTGTGATTTGCCCCCAGTTCGCTGAGCTATAAAATAAGAGTAAGAACTTTATTATTCATGAAGTTTATCTTTAAGTTACTTTGTCGAGGAAGATTCCCCTGGTCCCGGAAAAGGAATACTTGATTTGAAAACTTAATATTTCAGGGACAATTTTTCGTTAAGATGTATTTCCTTTTTTCTTTCATACAAGAAAAACACATGGAAAAAATGCTTATTTATGTGTACTATTCTATTT
The DNA here is from genome assembly GCA_037127475.1 of Arma custos. Taxonomy (NCBI): domain Eukaryota; kingdom Metazoa; phylum Arthropoda; class Insecta; order Hemiptera; family Pentatomidae; genus Arma; species Arma custos. The sequence goes on along the minus strand of CM073762.1, from coordinate 12,712,689 downwards.
AAATATGTACCTAATTACTAATGATTTGGTATCGATGCATAAAAATTAGAATGAAATGACATAGAAGTATTGGAACGAAGGGAGAAAGCAAGAAAAAGAGAAGTCGGAGGCACAAAGAAAGAGGAAGAAAAATAAAAACAGTAAAAGAACCGTAAGGAGCACTCATACTTGTGAAACACTTGGCTGTGAATATTGACGCTAAAAAAACATAAATCACTGAAAGTCAAATGTCGATATATGCAAATATCAACGATGGATCTACGACGGTAGTTGAATGCGATACAATCAAATTAAAAAAAAAAAAGATACTGAAATATCGTCACTGTCAAAATTATACCGCCTATCTACAAATTTCTATGAAAATGGGTTAGTAACGGTAACGCATTCTACAGGTTGAATTGCAAACTAAGGAAGGCAGGTCAGCAACATGGCGGAGTATGATCTGTTGATACTTCTCCTCAATAGTTCTGAAAATAATTGCCAACTCTATAGCCGGCGAGGATTTTTCTCTCTCCTGTAAAATCGCCCTAAGTGTACATAAGAGGAATTGTTTTGACAGCGACGGTATACTTATTTGTCAAACCCAATACAGTGGATAGGTTTATCTGAATATTAATTTAAAAAAAAAAAAAAAATATATATATATATATATATTTTTTTAAATTTATTTATTGATATCTACAACTGTATTACAATAATGCAACAAGTAAATAGGCTAAGTGATATATAATGACATGATAATGAAATGTAGAGAAACTACCCACTGGTAGTACTCAAATCAAAGTTCAAGTAAGGAGGTCACGTGGCCATCTTCTTTTCAGACGCCTCGGAGGATTATCGGGAATTGAAGAGGAAGCTAGGTTTGAAACTAGAGAGTTTGAGTGGTAATGAAGTTTGTTATGAAAGGATAGATACCGGGTTCGGGCCAAATCAGCAACAAAAGGGACATTAAGGTCGTTATGGATGAGTTTATTCTTAACAAAATAAGGAGCATTGAGGATTTTACGAAGGATTTTGGACTGTAAGGATTGGATACGAGAGGAATTCGATGGCTTAGTGGAGCCCCAAAGCTGTACTCCGTAAGTCCAAATAGGTCGTATGATGGTCATGTAGATGAGTCTTTTGTAGTTAATTGGGAGCTTAGAACGTTTGTCTAGTAAGTGTTGAAGTAGCCTGAAACGTCGTGCGGTTTCTTGTCTTTTCAGTCTTGTATGAGGATTCCAGGCTAATCGTTTGTCAAGGTGCAGCCCTGAGTATCGGTTCTGTTCTACAGGCACCAGCGGGATATTATTAAAGGATACTGTAGGGCAGGAAATCATTGGTTTAAGACGTAAGGTAAAAGTGATTTGATGCGATTTTTGAGAATTTATTTTAATTCTCCAGTTTTGACACCATTCTTCAAGATCAGTGATATGGGATTGGAGGCTTTGGGATGCAATAACTGGATTGGTGTTGACTGATAATACACATGTATGATCAGCATACGTGGTAAGGAAAAATATATATTAAATAGAAAATTCTTCATGTCCGCTACTGCTTATTTGTATTTCGGTCTTTCTATAAGATTATTTTTATTACCTTATGATTTATTTGTATTACTTTATTTATTACCTATTTTATTCTTTATTAGGTATTTGTATTACCTTCTTCATCATTTAGTTATTACTTCTTCTTCTTCTTTATTGGCGTACAACCTGTCTCTACGCCTCTGCCAGCTGTCCCTGCCACCCAGTTTCCAGCCAAGTAGAGTCATTGCATCATGGACAACTCTATCCTTCCATCGAAGCTTCGGTCTCCCACGCCTTCTGGTTCCATGCGGTTCTTCTTCCAAGGTCTTCCTCGGTATATCTGTATGGCTCATACGAGCTATATGGCCAGCCCATCTCAATCTTCCCAAACGGATGAAGTGTACAACATTTTATTCCTTGAACACTTGACACAATTCCCGGTTAGTTCTTCTTCTCCATACCTGGCCGATGCAGACTCCCCCTAAAATGGATCGTAATATATTTCTCTCGTGTATTGAGAGGGCCTTAGCTATTAATATTCTATTTATTCCCCTTGCTTTGTATCTGCATTTCAGGCTTCCCCATCATTATCATCCACCACACAGATTCCGTGATGCCCATGTATTTTAATTTTAATGTGTACCATATGTAATTTTAATTGTCTGTATTTCGCATATTTAGCCCTGAAGAAGACCTGCAATGTGGGCCGAAACATTAGCTCTCAAATAAACAGTTTTCGCAATATAAGAGAATTTTATTGACCCCTCACCCGGACCATTTTCTTCCACTTAAAAATGGTATTTAATGATGTAATATTATATCGGCGTTGCCTAGAGACGGATAGAGGAGCTGTTTTTTGTTTGTCCCGTGAGCTCGATCAGCTGAAATATAATTAATTTTGAAAATTTGGCAAATTATAAAGCCACTCTCTCTGACTGCTTTAAGCCGTTACAAAAAATATAACACTGTTTTGGAATTTGGAAAAAATGGAATGCATCGAATAAAAAATAAAACAAACTAAGTCGTATTCCAATATTTCGATCTTAGTACTTCAATAGGAAGGTGATTTACCTGAGATCACGCTCAACCACTTGGTTTTACCCTAATTAAGGATATCCACTTTATAGACGCTGGGTACGTCCTATTAGGGTCACCAGATCCCTCAGACTCTATTCGTAGCTATTAAACAATCGTATGTTACATTAATAAGCCATTAAATTATATTTACCTTCAGTCTATTTTCAAGTGTGATCCAATTACAATAGACCCGAAGAAGAAATCTGCAATGTGGGTCGAAACGTCGGTTTCCAATCAAATAGTTCTTCCTACATAAGAGATTTTTTTACCTATACCCGGGCCAGTTTCTTCCTCAAAAATAAGCCTAATTTATTCAGTAAATGCCAACGTTCTGGCCTAACTTATAAAAGCTTTAAGCAGGTTAGAATGGAGTCTACAGTCCCTGGTCATATTAATGTGACCACCAAGAAAGATTATTTTCTTTTTGTTTTTACCTAATTTTTTTTTATAGACTTTCACGTGTCTTAATAAATTGCTGTTTTAAGCAATGGCAACACTATTATAAGTTCTTTAAAGTATTTTTTTTTTAGTAATGGCAGCTTTGGTTTTTTTTTTTTTTTTTTTTTTTTTTTTTTTTTATTTTATTTTATTGATATTTACAACTGTAATAACATTACATCAAGTAAATTGGCTATATGAACAAAGGATATGAACAAAAAAAAATCACTTGTGGAGAAACTATCCATTGATAGCACTCCAATGAAGTTTTATAGTAGAAGGTCTCGAGGCCATCTTCTTTTCAGACGCCTCGGAGGGTTATCAGGAATAGTATGGGAAGCAAGTCGAGAGACTAGCGGATTTAAGTGTGTATGGAGCTTTTCATGGAAGGATAGGTATCTAGTTTGGGCCAAATCAGCAACATATGGGATATTAAGATCATGATGGATGAGTTTGTTTGTGACATAATAAGGAGCATTGAGGATTTTACGTAGGATTTTGGATTGTAAGGATTGGATGCGAGATGAATTGGATGGTTTAGTAGAGCCCCAAGCTTTGGTTTTAGTACAGCCATTTTGTTTTACGAGTGACGGCGTGCATCATTTGTGTTTGAAATTTTTGTGGATTTATTGTTTCTTTTTCATTAAATACAAGTCGGATTCGGTAAGTTTATTATTGATTTATTATTTGTATCATATATTTTAACTATTTTGATAGTTTTTTTTCACAATATTTAAAATAGGGTGTAAATAGGGTGTCACCAAATATTAAAAAATACCAAATATTAAAAAAAAAAATTTATTTTAAAAGATTTATTTTCGAAACTATTTTTTTCAATTTCATATTATTACCAGATAACTAACTTACCCATAAAACTAATATTTAAACTCGATTTACATCATTACGCATACAAAAAGATAATGCAAACATGTAACAAGAACGAATCTATCCAGTGGTCACATTAATATGACCAGGGACTGTATATATGATAAAGAAAATGATAAAATATATACATTTTTTTAGAAACAGAAACCTTTATTATAACTTATCTGGGAGATTTGTTATGGCGTTTCCGTTGTTATCGTCAATATTTGTCCTCACCCCCTCCTTTCTTGAGGTCTATTTCGTCCTTCACTTCGTAGCTCCTCTTCCATACAGTCTTATCTGACGTATTCTTTCCCATTTCGCCTCCTTCTTGACCCGACACTCTTTCTGTCAGCTTCATCAGTTGCTGCTTCTGCAACTTTACGAAGTTATCCTCTTCGATATCCGCTTCGCGCTTCTTTGTTCCCTTGACCGATCCCCTTGACGATGTCCCATCCCTGTCTTCTTTCCCTTCTCCTTTTGCTGAGCCGTCCTGGTCAGTCACTAAGTTCTTCTTTCTGCTGCTATCAAATCTCTCCTGTGTGAAACGGGATCTCATTACACGATGAACGAAACTTTTGAGCATCTTATGGATAAATAAAATTTTGAATTTAAATATTTTTATTTTTATTTAGTCATATGGGTTATATATGAAGTTTTTTTCATTTGTACTCTCGAAAAATCTTATAAAAATTAACCTTATTTTTTCTTTCTTCTGTAAATCCGACAAAAGTAACGGTTATTTTACGCTTTAAGGGTAACTATATTTATCACATATTTTGAAAATAAACATGTTTTAATTTATTAATGTTATGCTGAATGATAATTGTTGACCTTGACAATATATGTGAAAGAAAGTGGTCCGGGTAGAGGTCAAAGAATTTCTCTGAGAATTGGAGAAAACTTTATTGTGTAGCCAACGTTTCGACCCACCTTGCAGGTCTTCTTCAGGGCTACATGCAAAATACAGACAATCAAGAAATGGCACAAATATATTAAAACATAGAAATACAAATAATCAAGGTCACCTTTGGTCTGGTGGTTAGCGTAACAAACTACTAAGCCCTGGAACGCGGGTTGGTAGCCCGGCAGGTGGCCCTAGGATTTTTTTAAGGGAGTAAAAAATCCTTAGCTACGCCGTCCTTCGGAAGGGACGTTAAACGGAGGTCCCGAGCCGATGTCAGGTACTCGTTAAAAATCCCTATCCTAATTAAACCTGGATAGGTAAAATTTAGAGCTCCCACTGTAGCATCGTCCGATTAGCCATAGCAGCATAAAGTGACGTTAAATGAACAAACAAACAAATAATCAAAAGTATGGTGAATCCAGGTAATTGAAAATAAAAATGACAAATATTGCACAGCAAGGTAAATATACAGGCTAAAATGCATGAGTGTACATGTATTTTATATGGTTTTTTGTACTGTACACTCACGCATTTTAACCTGTATATTTACCTTGCTGTGCAATATTTGTCATTTTTATTTCCAATTACCTGGATTCACCATACTTTTGATTATTTGTATTTCTTTGTTTTAATATATTTGTGCCATTTCTTGATTGTCCGTATTTTGCATGTAGCCCTGAAGAAGACCTGCAAGGTGGGTCAAAACGTTGGCTACACAATAAAGTTTTCTACTATTCTTGACCTGAATGAGAAATTCTTTGACCTCTACCCGGACCACTTTCTTCCACATATTAACGTTATTTTTTTTAAAAATTAATATTAGGAATAAAATAAAAACAGTCCATTATTTTTCGCGCTTCATATAACTTTCATTTATCACCGTGTAAATGAATAAATATAAATCCATAAATATCCATTAATTTGTCCATGAATAATATGAATTTTATGGACACTTATCTGTGTCTATTTCAATTGGAAATATTCATTAAAATTTTACTAATGCAGGCACTTTTAAGTTACTTAGATCTGTCATAACAAATGAGAACAGAAGGAAAGAAGAAGTGAATGCTTGGCTGTCTGCAGGTAACAAGTGCCTCCATGCCCTGCAAAAAACTTTAAACTTCAAAGCTCTGAGCATACAAGCTAAAATAGCTATTTATGAGACTATCTTGAGACCCATAGTTACATATGACATTGAATCCTGGTTATTGACAGACGAAACTAAAAAGAAACTTAATGTTTGGAAAAGGAAAATACTCAGGAAGATATATGGGCAAATAACAGAGAACGGTATGTGGTGATCAAGGAAGAGTCGTGAGCTCCGCACAATATATGGATAATCCCAGACCTGGAACCGTTTGTAAGAAAATCCCGTCTCAGATGGCTGGGACACATCGAACGGATGCCAGAAACAAGGATGACAAGTCGCCTGTTATACGAAAGCATTGGAGGGAAACGACTCAGAGGAAGGCCCAGGATGAGATGGTTGAACGATGTTGAGGAGGACCTCACGTTCCTTGGAGTAAGGAGATGGAGAGAACGAGCCGGGGACAGGAATGACTGGGTTAAGGTCCTTTTAGGACCGTAGTGCCCATCATTAAGTAAGAAAGTAAGGCTTCTTATAATAAGTATCGCTAAAATATTAAAAATTAAAATATATACATAAAATTATTCAACAGAAATATATCCTCAATGTAAAATGCTTCCTTAATCTATGAAACTCCTCATTCAAACCTATCGCCAATCTATAATCTGCAACCTACATCGATTTCGCAATCTACAACACTTCCACGCTTCATAACATTTCCTTCTCTTATTCGGTGTTTAGAACCCTAACTTACTAAGCTGAGGTGCCGGAATCGAATCCGGCTGTGGCAGATAAATTATTTAATCTTGTAACAGCCACGGATGGACCCTGGGAATACAGAGCTTCTTGGGGCTCACCCAGCCTCTATGAAGTGGGTATCTTCGATTGGAGGAAAAATTTAGCGGTCGTGCATGATTTTGGATAAACCATCTCCCTGCACAACTTGCCCTAGAAACAGTACAGTCTCTACCATGTACTGAACCCAAGACTCTTCAAGGATTGTAGTGGTATAGGTTTTCTTCCTTATTCGATATTTAACACATTCTCAATATTTTTTTCATCCTACAATGTTTATAATTTAAGCTTTTGTTATTTGTTTATACACGGATATAATCGGACCACACCTTCTTAATCACCTTTTTTAACTACACTCAATATTTAACTCCTCTTCTATCTACAATATTTCTCACTTTACAGAATCCCTCAGAACATAACACCTAAGTGGTCTAAAAAAATATCTTCAGTCGATCCATAATATAACAACGCCTTACCGCATAAAATCACTCCCCCACACTCCCTGTCAAAAGTATCGCAACACTTTTTTAAATTTTATTTTTACAAAATATTTGAATTTTACAAAAACGTCTGCCTTTTCGTAATAAAGAAAGGTTATTAAGTCTGTAATAAGCATTTTTAAACTGGACATAAACAAGTCATATTAGAATAACTTATAATAATCTTCCAATAAAAAAAAAGAAAAAAAATCTCGAGAACTATGGATGTTGCAGTACTTTTGACGGGGAGTTTATATATGACTATTCCATACATAACAATCACCTATCACCAATCTCATCTCCTCAATCTATTACAACTTCTCAATGTACCAAGATGATGGGTTCGTAGTCCGGCTGGTGGCCATAGGAATTTTAAAAGGGGGTAAACAAATCCTTGGTTATGCCGTCCTTTGGAAGGCACGTAAAACCGGGTTCCCGAGTCTATAAGATTTCAGATATTCGTAAAAAATACCTTTCCTAATTAAACCTGGATAGGCAAAATTTAGGACTTCTATTGTAGTATTGTCCGAATGGCCACAACATAAAATGACCTCACAATCTCCTAAATTTATAATAACCCTAAATAAAGAAGCATCGATATATAACAATGCTATTTGTATTAATTAAAATAGACTTGGCTACCTTTAATTGGAAACATTACAATAGTTTTGTATAATGTTCTTCCTCGAATGGATATATGTTTCTTCACTTTATGCTGCTATGGCTAATCGGACGATGCTACAATGGGAGCTCTAAATTTTATTTAAATTATAGATTAAAAGGGGGGGCATGGGTCAATGTGAATTTGTTATCAATGTATACGATCCATATATGAATGAAGATATATAAAATATCAATTTTTAATTTAAGACAACTGAGGCCAGAAAACAATAACATGGATAAAATAAGCTCCTTGATCAAAGCGGTTTGATCGTCAATTTAACGTCAATATATGCTGCTATGGCTAATCGGACGATGCTACAGTGGGAGCTCTAAATTTTGCCTATCCAGATTTAATTAGGATAGGGATTTTTAACGAGTACCTGACATCGTACAGGCTCGGGACCCCCGTTTAATCTTGGGTTGATCAAAGCGGTTGCCATCTATATGTAATGAAAAACATAAGGGTTCGGAATCGCCAATTTTGGATGCACCCATTGAGAAAACATTCGATACAATGAATAATTTTGGTGTGTAAAACGTGTTTTTTTTCTTGTTGAAAACCAACTAAAATTCAGGTCAATATCAACTAATGAGAACTCTAGTGAGGGGGCATGGCCCCCATGCCACCCCTCTCAAATCCGCCAATGTATCCAGGTTTCATTAGGATAAGGAGTGCCTGACATTGTACAGGCTCGGGACCCCCGTTTAACACCCCTTCCGAAGGACGGCGTAACTAAGGATTTTTTACTCCCTTTAAAAAATCCTAGGGTCACCTGCTGGGCTGCGAACCCGCGATCTTGGGCTTAGTAGTTTGTTACGCTAACCACTAGATCACAGGTCGCCCCTCGAATAGATATATGTAATTAATATAGAAAGGAAGAAAATAGTTTTTCATTAAATATATAGCTTTTAACAATAAAAGAAAAAAAAAAATGTTGAAGGATGAAGATTTTTATTAAAACTTCCAAAAATGAAAAATAATTACCGGAATAAATTTTCTAAGCGATGGGTTACGTTTGAATAGCAAAGCATTGCAGGTTTGAAATTTCGTAAAAATGATTCTCATAAATTCGTTATACAGTTATACGTATTCTGTAACATCAACAATTGTTTATCCACCTATCAACAATAACAATTATTCATTCCCTTTTCTTGATTCATCTTGAATTGATCTTAATCTTCTTAAATGTTATAACATATGACAATAAAGTTCTCTCGAATGATTCACATTTGATGCAGATGTAATAAATAAAAGAAGAAAATGAAGTAACCTTTTATGCTATTCCTTAGGAAGAAGTCCTGCTCTTCGATTATTTATCTTATTCTTCGCTATCTTTCTTAGCATTCAAGTCCTTTATCCGTTCCTTTGTCTTTTTCACAGCTTCTTGTGCCTTTTCAAGGTCACCTTCCGCCATCTCTAACATCTTCTTCAACTTGAGGAGCTGCTGCTTCTGTACCTTGTGGAAATATTCTCCTTCAAGAGCTGCTTCTCGCTTCCCCAAGGCCCCTCCCGTGCTCCTGATCGACCCTCCACCTCCTCCGCCTTTCCCAGCCCCTGATCCTGGGTCTCCCAAGCCGGTTGAAAACTGATTGACACGGTTTGAAGTAATTGCTTTGGCATTTAAAACAGATCTTAACACGTGAACGAGAAATCTATACATCTTACTGAAGGTGAGGTTTCAATTTGAAACCTCCCTTTTATATATACTTTTACATTTTTAACGGTCATATGGGAATGACATTTTTATTTATGGTTATAAGTATTTGATGTTTGATACTCTAAGGCAGTTTAAAACTAATGTTTTTAAAAAACTAAAAAAAAAAAGAATCATAAGTATGCCATTTTAAAAATTCAATAAACAAATTGTTTAGAGTATTGATTGGTCTGTATGGTTTAACGTCTCTTTATGCTGCTAAGGCTAATCGGACTATGCTACAGTCATAAGTTTTGCCTATCCAGGTTTAATTGGGATAAGGATCTTTGCCGAGACATCACACAAGATCGAAATCTCCCATTTACGTCCCATCCGATAAACGGCGTAACTAAGGATTTTTTTACTCCCTTTTAAAATCCTATGGCTACCTTTCAGGCATCGATTCTGTGATCGTGGGCTTGATAAGTTTTCTAGATTAATGGATTTGGAGCAAACGGAAATTGCTGAGTCTGATTGTAGAGTTGACGTGAGATGTACTGCATTTGATTTTCATCGTGGTGAAGCATTATGGTGAAAGAATATTTATTAAGGCCTCCAAAAAATAAAAATCATTATCGGAATAAACTCGCTTTAGGTTACATTTGATTATCAAAATGACACACTTTGATAATTACACAGTTAATCTTACTAATATTATAAATGTGAAAGTTTGTATGTTTGTCTCTCTTTCACGCAAAAACTACTGAACGGATTTGGATAAAACTTTACAGTAATATAGGTTATACATCAGAATAACACATGGGCTATAGCAAGCGCGGATTTAGGGGGGCGCACGGGGGCACGTTCCCCTCCCCACCCCAGCCAGTTTTAGAGGTACTGTGGAGAATCCATAATAGTACATAATTAAAGGCAAATCAGGAATTTAGCATCTTGAAATTTGCAGATAGGTCCTTTGTATGATTTAAGAAAGAAGTTTGGATAATTCCACCCTTATTATAATAAGGGTTCAAAGGTTGTATGGAATCCGTCAGTTTTAAAGTTAGACATCTGAAATTTTGTACGAGTAACCTATAGTGAGAAAAATTAAATTATTTAAATAATTAAATTATTTATTATTTTAAATTATTGTTAAAAAGCACTGTCAAGAAACTTTATGCGGTAGTCCAAATTCTATGCGAGCGAAGCCGCTGGCAAAAGCTAGTATATCATAACAAAAAAAAAGAGTGATTTTTTTACCTTCCGATGTAATTTAGTTGAATTTACGAAACCTTGACTAGTTAGCTGTATTTCAGTATTTTATAGACTTTTTTTTTTAGAAAAAAAAAAGAATGTAAAAGAAAGAATTGAAAAAAAATGAGTGAATAATGAAGGATACTATTGTCTGGGGGTGCAGTCACACACTAACACTGAATAAGGTTAACTTATTAATTATAAGTTCCGACGTTTCGGCCTACAATGCAGGCCATCTTCAGGACTAAGAAGGAAAAACAGAAAAATAACAATAAGAACATTGCATTACTAAGAATTATAGAATAAGTTATTGAGTACAGAAAAGTGGAGAAATATAAGATAAGATAGATTATAAAAGATAAATAAGGATGTGTGAACAGAAAGGTAATAAAGTAAGGAAATATAAAATAATAAAGTAAGATAATTGAGAAAGTAAGATACAAAATGAAAAATACATAAATAGTTACAAATGTAAAACTGGCGAGACATACAAGTATGAAAAACTTAGTAATACAGGTAATGGTATAAAATGTATGAAAATAAACTTATAAAGAAAGTTATAAAATATGAATAAATATTAATACTAAATATGATGTAAATTTATAAATATAGAAGGAATTAATAGGAAGTAATGTACGTAAAATCACGTTAAATAGCAGGTACAGATTTTAAATGTAAAATGATTCATGTGTGGGAAATAATAAATAATAATACAAAAATATGATGTTTATGTAGAAGAAATATATAAGAAGTAAAGATAAAAATACTAGTATTTAAATAATAATAATGGCTGCTATTACAACATATGATTGATGCCATGAGGGGGAAATGGATGTGAAGAAAAGAAAAGGAGAAAGTTGAAGGGAAGAAATAAACATTAAAATGGCTACGAACCACAAAAAAGGAGAAGCGGCTGAGCTGTTTAAGTTGAGTGTATAATATTTGCAATTAGTAATGGAATGTATGTATGTTTAAAATTTATATATTTCAAATTTAAAGCCACATCCACGATATTCTTAAATCATATAGCACAAATTTGTTAGTCATTTTAAATGACACAACTCAAAAATCGGTGGTGAGTTATGGCCATGAAAGAAATGTGTAAATATGTCTTTAATACTCATCAAAACTGTATCAAGCTAGCTTCAGAACTTGTCTGCCAGAAGGCACTTGGGTCACTCTTAGTGTCTTAATGCTATTTATTCCAAGCTATGTTATTTTGCATTATATCTTTTAAATTATTGGCTTACCATTCCCAAGATTTACGATCCCTCTTACCTCATCCACCTTACGGATAATTTAATGTTCCTATTGTAAATTTTGGTACTGGTGTAACAATAATAAAAACGATTAAATATTTAGGTATCGCACTGAAAATATTTTTAGATATATTAAAAAAAGAAGTTATATTTGGTCTTCTTTTGTAAAAACACGTTTGAAGTTTATCTATACTAAATCTACATTGAAACTAGGAATAGAAACATTATAGTTATTATTTAATTGATAACATATTTTTAAATATAAATTTTATATGAAATTATCCATCAATTTTCTATTTTAATTATATTCACACATATATTTAAATACAAAGTTGCAAACGTATTTACTACATAACTTATACTATCACTATAAACAGCAATAAATAAGTTTTTAAAATATTATTATTTATAAATAATTGAAATAAAAAGGGTCGACGAGGATGGGATTCGAACCCACGCGTGCAGAGCACATTGGATTAGCAGTCCAACGCCTTAACCACTCGGCCACCTCGTCTTGTCTCCATGCGTTGCCAAACTGTATCCACAAACTAATTTATTTATATTTATTATAATTGTTTTAAATGAAAAAAACATTAGTTACGATAATTATCAGTCACGATAACTTTACAATTGACTTTGTGACATTACCAAGCCTTCTGTGCCATTCACTTCTCACCCGCGTTGGTTAATACAGACATTTACGTTGCTATAACTCGATCAGTATTCCAGTTTGTTTGTTATATTTTGTTATTTCAGTTAACAATTGATTTGGTAATTATTCCGTAGGTTGTCGCTTCGAGATGAATCACAAGTTTTAACTTTTTATTCGTTTCCCTTTAAATATTGTCCAAAAATACAAGTTATAATGAGACTTAGTATGTAAAATAGTAGGTAATTATGGGAAATGTGTATACTTCTGTAATCATTTCATCTAGAAATGAATGTTTTAACAAATATATATCATCTATAATTTATTTTATTGTTATATGATATAATTTTCCAGATAATCGATTTGTAGTTGGATTTTTTCAGGGGGAGGGAGGCATTGCCCTATAATCATTATTTAAACCAATAATTATTCAACGCAGTTAAACGATATCAGATGAAATGTAAACTATAATTACATAAATATAATTAAAATTGTACACCTTTTTATTAATTTTTAAAATTTAAAATTTATCAAAAAAATATTAAAATATGCTTACTTGTACTTACTGATAACAACTATGAATTTATAATAATATCAAAATAAAACTGAATGCTCTTAACTTAAATATTGCGGATATAAAATATACATAATAAAGCTGTTCTTTTGAAGTACATATTCTCTTTACCCCACCACTGCCAATTTAATTAGATATAACCGTTTATAATTTCCATAAACAATTAATAGGATATATTGTTGATTTTCGAGCCCAATTTTTTTATATCAGTTCCCTAGATTGTCGCTTCGAGTTACGTTATATCAAGTTTTAACTCTACATACGTTTCCTTTTTTAGTATGTATTCTAAAAAAAAAAAAAAATCGTAAGTTTTAGTACGAAAAAAAAGAGTTAATAATAGGAAATGTGTATATTTCGGTAATCATTTCATCAAGAAATAAACCTTTCAATAACCCTTTGGAAGTATAGATGATAATATAACATAAACAGTATTTATGAGTCCTATACAAAGCCAGTTATAGTTACAATATACAGTCAGTAATAAAGTTATTTTTATTTTAGAGAATATTAAAAAGGAAAATAATGAAATGTTAAAACTTAATAGACTCGAAGCTACAACCTGCGGAACTGATATCCAATTTATTAATAATTGAAAGGAAAGATTATTTATTTATTTGCTCTAACACTTCAATATAACTTGATTGCTATTTCATAGTTATTAAAGTGTTCAGAAAAAAGAAAAAATATCATTTTTATTATATTCTCTTTGAAAATAATAGACATTAGGAATAACTTACATTGGTCTTTGAAAGGGGTTGGGGTCCATTTTATTTTATTATACCTCCGTCTACTACTAAAAGTGCTTATGTTTTTATTATCTACTAGCTTATGCCCGCGGCTTCGCTCGCGTGGAATTTGGTCTGCCACATACAGTTTCGTGAAAAATCATTTAAAATAAATAATTTAATTATTTAAAAAAGATATAAGTTACTGGTACATCCAAAATTTCAGATGTCTAACTTCAAAACTGACGGATCCCATACAACCTTTGAGCCACTATTATATTAAAGGGAAAACCCTAGGGGTGGAATTATCCAAATTTCTTTCTTAAACTATACAAAGAACCTATCTACAAATTTCAAGATGCTAAGTTCCTGATTTGCCTTTAATTATGTACTATAACGCACATGCCCCCGTGCCCCCACATAAATCTGCCCTTGCTGTAGCCTATGTGTTATTCTGTTGTAAAACCTATATTACTTTAAGTTTCATCCAAATCCATTCAGTAGTTTTTGCGTGAAAGAGAGACAAACATACAAACTAAGATTTGAGTATATATCTACAGTCACACTACAAGTGGTCAAGTCGAATTCTGTACAGAGAGGGTTGTCTGCTTTCGGATAACCGGAATCGTATCATTCTTGTAGTTTTTGACTTGAAATGGAGTTGTAATTTAAACAATAACTCCTTTTCAAGCCAATGCCTTACTTAGCCACTTATTCACTTCGAAAATAACTCGATTCCGCTTACTTAAGTACGAAAAGCACATTTTGGAGAAAATATGACTATACCGAAACAAGCTTGATCCAAATCGGATCGGACCATTCCCAGTCGTCAGGCAGATTTCCTCGTCGCTCTACGAAGTAGCCAGTGGTTAGAGGAAGAACATTTCAAACTTGTTCCACTCCAGTAAGCTGCTTCCTTACTTGCCGCCGCGGCTCAAGAAGCGACCTCAAGGGGGAGGTGTAAGGTTATTTGAGCAACCTTTGTTTATTTATCTTTCAATCATCTGTGTGTTATTATTTATCTTAAAATCCTTCTTCATTGGTTATGTACAAATGTTAGCTTAACTTAGTGTTGAATTTACGTGTAATTTAATTCTTTATTTTACTGAATAAATCACGTTTAAAAAGATCTTATATATATTATATGTTATGGTTCTTGAGTTTCAGTCCTTTAGGCGACGTTTCGAGACTAGGTTAGTCTCATACTCATGCCCTGACAGTGAAAAAATGAGCTTTTAGTAAAAATATTAAATAGCACACTAAAATAAATATAAAATGACTCGGGTAAGATGCAATTGGGTTGGGTGTACTTACAAGTTCCAAAGAATAGATCAGTTTATCATTAATCGGTTATTTCGCAATATATCATAAAATGTTTATATTGCAACAGCTATGATCAGCGAGTAAGTAATCCATTTTTAGGAACAACTGTTTTATTTAATTGTTGAATCATATTACATTATTTCCATTATTAGTTCAGTAAGAATTAATTAAATTTACATGACATGAGCTTAGATCTTGAACATACGATTTGTTGTTAACCGTTGTCATTGTAACAGTAAAGTCTCTATCATGTACTGAGCCCCAGGCCCGTTCACGGGTTTTAGTGGTATAGTTTTTTTTCATTATACATTTTTAATAAATTAATATTTTACTTCATTGAATATATGTATATTTAATTTTAGATATAATCAATAAATAAAAAGAAATTCTTAATTCGAAACTCCCGCCACGTTGTAAGGGAAGTATATCATATTATAATAAGGAATCATATTATAAATCATAAATAAATACTTTTCTCAAATAATTTTATCTAGTTTTAATAATTTTGTCTTATCTATTATTTTTAATTATATACAATATTTAGTTTTTCTTTGTAACATAAGTCCTAAAATAATAATAATTTGATGTACACATCTCTCTATATAAATGTTTGGTGATCAATGTCCAATACTTTTTTTTACATATCGCTCCTTCAACGTCATTATTAAAAAAATCGACTTTTTCAATAGAGGTACTTTCTTGAAAGGTCCATGAAAGTAAAAAAAAAAAAATGGTCATGGGTAAAGAAAAGCATTCCTATTGTAATGATGGTATTGAAATTCTTTTATTATTCAATAGAAAATTTTTAAAAGCTTGAAACTTTTTTGATTTTAAGTTATGTCATGATTCCCATAAAAAATTTAATTTCAAACTCGATACAACTCAAAATATAACTTTATTTTTAAAACAATGTTTCAAATGGAGTATTAAAGATACTTTTCTGAATTAAATACCTTTTGCTACTGGAGGATTAACTAAAAAATTCCAAATTTTGAATTATATCGTTGTTTTTTTGAAGGAGCGATGTAAGCAGAATAATAAAAATGAGCTGTAAAAATTTTAGCTATCTGAGAATAATAATTTATTATTTTTTTATTTTACTTTCAGCATCAGAAAAATATACAATTTAACAGCGATGGTGTTTGGAAAATTATTAAATTAGAAAAATGGGATTGGTCCACCTTTACTCCCTTGTCTATTTTATTTTTAATTTGATTAATGATTAATTTTTTAATCACTGAAATATCAGATTTTTTTTCATAATTATAAAACTGGGGCAAACAGATTATTTATGTAAAAGATTCCTGCTAATTGAAGCTTTTGAACTTATTTAATTTTTCTTTTTTGGCAGAGTTTATTCCCTTTGGGAAACTTGTCCATCCTTAAAATGTAAAGGATTTGAACTTCAATTTGTATAATTTTTTTTTTTAATTTAGCGAGGAATTCTAAATGAAAATGCTAATACGACCGTTTGCGCAGTAGGACCTTTTACTTTTTCTGAGTAAGTGCCAATAATTAAATATAATAAAATTCTCTCTTTTTTTTAACACAACTCGAATATTTTAAAATATTATATTCGAGTTAATTACTCTAATGTTTTGATTAATAGAACACCCATCGTAATTAAACATTTAAAAAATAAAACTTTTGCAGGCTTCAATAATTATTGGAGAAGAAAGTTCTCCGAGTGTAGGTCAAAAAGTAATTCCTTAAATAGTGAAACTATTTATTAGAAAGCTACGTTTCGACCCACATTGCAGTTCTTTATCAGGGCAGAAACAGGATAGTAACAATAAATAAAACTGAAATAATTAGAAAAAACAATAAAATCTATACATATTATAAAACAAAGTCCTCGAGTGCGGTAAACTCACTAACTACTGCACGGATTTTCATGCCGTTTTCACCAATAGATAGAGTGATTCACCAGGAAGGTTTAGGTATATGATTTGTCGAGGTTTTGTGTAAATGGGATGGAATATAGATGGGTTTCACCGAAGCCACTGCCTAACCCAAGACGTGCAAGATAATAAAAGAAAGAAGAAAATAAATATTTGGTTTGTTTTTATTTTTTATAATTTCTACACAATAAAGTACATTAGATGAGATGGGAAGAAAGAAAATCAAGACTCCCAAAGAAGCCTAACCAATGATATTCGTGTGGTACTTTGTGGTCGGTACATAAAAAAAAATGCATTATACAGACAAATTATGTAGGCGCATATTATGCCTTATTACCCGAGCAAAACTGGGGTGTGTCGCTAGTAATATAACAAAATGAAATAATTAAAATATAGTTTCTCTGGTATTCAATCCTTAGAATTCAAAATCCTTATTAAAATCCTCAATGTTTCTTACTATGTTAGAATAAACTCATCCATAATGACCGCAGTGTCTCATTTTGTTACTGATTTGGTCGGTACCTGATTTGGTCAGTCCTTTCATGGCAAACTATATTCCAACTGAAACCCACTATTTTCAAACTTAGCTACAACTTCGATTCCCGAGAATTCTTCAAGATGTCTGAAAAGTAGATGGTCTCGTGACCTTTTAAGTTAAATTTGTTATTCGAGTACGGCCATTGGGTAGTTTCTCTACTTGCCTTTATCTCATGCCATCCATCTTTCATTATATTTATGCGATGTATTAGTATTGTACAGTTGTGAATTTCATTAAATAATTTTTTTTAAATTTATTTGTAATTTTTAACTAAAACAGTAAGAGATAGGCCAATAGCCATAATGATAAAAGCAATATGTAGGTAAAATAATTAGAACAATATTATAGATACAATGAAACTTTGAAATATAAATGATAATAATGCACAGAGAAACATACCTTAATGGTCACAGTAAGAGTGAAGGGCGAATGATTAAGCAAAAATTAAGAAGGCAAAGAGTATAAAGAAGGCAGTGGAGGATTAATAATTAAATGGTCTTTATAATTAAATCGAGAAGGCATTAAGCAAGCCTATAAATCCGCAACGAATATTTACAAAAAAATAATACTAATGAAATGAAATATGTATATAGAATAATGTGAACATTTATTAAAAAAAGAGGTGAAACTTAAATAATAAATCAGTTGTATTAAGTGAAATATAAGTAAATAAAATAATGCATAAAATAAATTTCTTAAAAAATACAAATGCAAGCACTAACAATTATAAAAAAAACTAATAAGTTAATTAAATTAAAAACAAAAATATATGAGACCAAGTAATAAGTATGAGATACAGCACCATCTGTGTGAAAAAGAATGAAATAAACTAACATGCTGTGCCATATAATTTTTTTTTTTTTTCGAATTACATACTTAAAGCTTATGTGAATTGAGAATTTAAAACTTCTCATGTTTCATTAAACTTTCATGTTAATTTCATTAAATAATATAAAAATATGATCTTTGTATTTCATACATAAGTAAGTTATAAAAAAAAAGATAACTATTCTTGTAATTATTGTTGTGATGCTTATTTTCCAAGTCAACAATTTTGAATTTGAATCAATTTTCTTTATTTATACATCATTCTACTATAAATAATTACTGTTAATATCCTATTGCAAATACTACTGTGTGTAGTGGTGACAAGCAGTCTGTCAACGACAGGACGCGCTCAATTGTCAACGTTGAAATAAAACGACATAATAACCTTTTCAAGATTAAACTAGAGTTCATTGCCTAGTTGCCTTCAAATCGGTTTCTATTTAATTTACCCATTTATATAGTTCTAATAAGAAATATTTTTCAACAGAAGGGGACCAAAAGTATACATATATACATAAACAGTATGTATATAACAAATAAAAAAACTTTACACAACAACCCATGAAAGATCTTGGGTTCAGCACATGGTAGGCATTGAACGGTTTTTAACCGAACGGTTGTGCAGGGTGATGATTAGGCCAAGATCGCCATTTAAGAGTATCCATTTAATTGAGGCTGTGTGAGCCGTAGGAGGATCTCTAGGTCCCACAATGTCTACTCGTGGGTATTAACAAATTAAATAATTTAATTAATAATAATAACCCTGTTCGAGAGCCACAAAAAATTAAAATGTTAACACTATTGCGCCCCCATTCCACTGAAATTCCTAGATCCACTCCAGAATAGATTTAAGCCGACATGGAGATAGTCTTCAGGAGTAGAACGGATAGAATTGGATGTTTTATTGTTCGTTGCTCGCTACCTCACCTGGAATAATATCATCAATGAAACAGTCGTTTCTTCTCAATCGGATCCATCCTCCATTGTTCGGGAAGAATTAGCGCTGTGTTCTGAAACGCCTGGTCCTTTGTGTATCGAAGTACCTGATCCGAAAATCGGCTGCCTGCGGTCCTCCAGCTCAATCCAGTGTTCTCTTTGTTTCTGCGAGGGGCTTAAAATCATTAAGCCATCAACGCTTTTTAAAGGTTTGTCTGAATTAAAATATAATGGATTTCATATATTTATTTGTTTCCTATCGGAATTCCATTGAAATATCTTTTAATTATTGCCCATTTGCCGTTTTTTTCTGCGTAATAATTCAGGGGATAGAGCGCTTAGTTGCCGTGCCAAAGGCCGTGGGTTCAAATCCGGCTGCTGGCAGTTTTTTTTAAATCTGTTAGCAGAAGAAGATGGATACAGGACCAACCTGAGGCTCACCTAGCCTCTATAAAATGGATATTCAGCGTGATCTAGGACAAATCATCTCTCACAACTGTTTTCCAACAGAGCAGTCTCTATCACATACTGAATCCAAGACCCTTCATGGGTTGTTGTGATACGGGTATTTTTTTTTCATCACTCTCCACTGAAAAAAATGTAC
Source organism: Arma custos (assembly GCA_037127475.1). Lineage (NCBI taxonomy): Eukaryota > Metazoa > Arthropoda > Insecta > Hemiptera > Pentatomidae > Arma > Arma custos. The sequence goes on along the minus strand of CM073762.1, from coordinate 12,692,649 downwards.
CATTGATCACGTTCTAGTGTAATTTGTGTTCTTCATCCACGAGATAGTTGTAAACATGTATGAATGATAATTTAAAAAAATAATATTTTTTAAAAGTATAACTTTTTTTTAATATGTTCTTTTGAATTTCCATTTGTGGATGCCAGATACCACGATATATTCAACTGCATCATAAAGTATATATTTAGATTTTTTCACTCATACATGATTGAAAAGACAAGAAACTGCTCGACGTTTTCGCCTACTTCAACATTTACTGGACAAACACTCTATGCTCCCAATTAATTACAAAAGACTCATTTACATGACAGTTATCAGACCTATTTGGACATACGGAGTTGAGCTTTGGGGCTCTACTAAACCATCCAATTCATCTCGTATACAATCCTTATAATCCAAAATCCTTCGTAAAATCCTCAATGGGTCATTCCATGTCAAATTAACCAATAAAAAAAAGTTTTCAACTAGACCATCTCAGATTTGGCTGAAAGTTGGTTTATTTATACTCTCTGACATCCTTATTATGCCACAAACAAACTCATCCATCATGATCTTAATATCCCATCTGTTGCTGATTTGGCCTAAACTAGATACCTATCCTTCCATGACGAGCTCCATACACACTTGAATCCGCTAGTCTCTCATCTTGCTTCCCATACTATTCCTGATAACCCTCCAAAGCGTCTGAAAAGAAGATGGCCTCGAGACCTTCTTCTATAGAACATTATTGAAGTGCTACCGATGGGTAGTTTCTCCACAAGTGTTTTTTTTTTCATGTCATTTGTTTATATTAGCAAATTTACTTGTTGTAATATTAATACAGTTTTAAATATCAATAAATTAAACTAAAAAAAAAAAAGATTTTTTCATAAATTTGTACAAGTATTCTATCAATTCATTACCATAGAAGTAACTTAAGTTTGAAATAAGGGTAAACAAAGTTCTCATAAATAATTATTAATTTTTGTAGAATATATATTATAATAAAAATATATTCTATTTATATATTTATTAAAATAAATAAATGGTAAAACCATGGAAATCTTTCAGCTAAAAAAATAATACCCACGTTGCAGGTCTTATACAGGATTGAAAAAACAAGATACAAAAATATATAATACCAAAATAATTGGATTAAAGCTATTTGTATCTTGTCTGTTCCAATCATTCCATATTTATATTTTATTTTGTTGTTCATTCCAATTATTTTAGCTTTATATAATTCCCTGCCAGTTTTCAAACATTTGTTTGATTTTCTTCCTCCAAAGCTCGAAGATCATCTCCACCAAGGGCAGAACTTCTTCCACGATCTTCTTTGTCTTCAAGGCTCAAGTCTCCCTCTCGAAATCTCCAGAATCACAGTGCACTTGTACTGCCTTCGTCCCAGACTTCGTTGATATTTCTGACCGTTTGGGCCCCGTCCCGCCAGTGTTTGAATTCGTAAAACAAGAGTATGCGAAAATCTGACCTCTGCGAATGCGAATATTTGACCTCTTAGTAAAGACTGTATTATTTTCAAGAAGCAAAATGTAACAGGGGTAAAAAAGAAGTAAGGTGATGTTAAATTAATAAACAAAATAGAAATATGCCAACTGACAAATAAGGTTTTGAGCAAAAATCTATCCGTCTCTAAGGGCGCTATGGTCCTTACAGAACCTCTGCTTCCTCAACAATTCTCCTCCACACAGACCTATCTTCGGCTGCCCTCCTCTAAGTGGAGATTCTTTCAGGGAATTAATAGCAAAAGTTGAAATAGCAAAGATTGATGGTATCGGCATTGAGAATTCGGGTTAGCTAAGCCTTATTATTATAAATAAGATTGTGAACTTATGAACATTACTGAAATTTTTAGAACAAGATTAACATAACCTTGGTTATCCTTTGCAGGCCCATGGCTATTGGCGAAGTATTGGTGTGCTTGACAGCAGTCGGGCTCAGTGTCGGCGGCCCCATCTGGTGCCGGGACTGCCCCGAGGACATGAAGCGAGACGTTTGGGTGTCGAGGGGTTGGGGCGCCAGCAGCCTGCCCTTCAACTACATTGACCAGGGGTCCCGCCAAGGACCTTCCAGGACACAGCAAGAAGAACCCTCGATCCTGGAGAACGCCATAGGAGAACCCTCTGCGCAGTTCCTAACGGCCCGGTTGGTCTCGGAGAACGAGAGGTACTCTGCGGTGCCACAGCTCTTCGTGTCCTACGGCTGGGGACCGCTTGGCAAATAGTCTTGTGTCCCAACATCATTTGACGATTTGTTTATTTCTTGTCTTAACAACACTCTCAGAACAAACAAAAAAATGTTAAAGTTATAATTTGTATTATTTTTTTGTCCATAAACAATAAGTAAAAGAATGATTAATAAAAAATAATTTAAAAACGAATTTTTGTAAACCTTTTTACCAATAATGAGGACAGTGAATATGTAAAATGCAAAATATTGTATATTATATAGATACATTCGAAACCGACCGTGCAAGATAAAATAATTTAAAGCATTTAGGAACAAAAGCGAATAACTTCAAAATTAAAAAAATTGACTTTTCACATCTTTCGCAAGTTAAGTCGAGCATTTTTATCTAACACAGTGGTACCCAACCTTTTTTGAACCACGCCCCCTAGTTCAAATCAAAGCCTTCTACAAATTTTGTATGGCTATTAGAAAAAATACAAGTATTACATTGAAAACAAAACATTTACTTTCGCAAGATACAACATTATAACATTCGATTTCAGATAAAGACAGGTTAGAGAAAAATAACTAAAACTAAGTGAGAATTTTTTTTAATTTTCAATCGGTCTCGCGCCACACTGACTTGTCTTCACGCTCCCCAAAGTTGGGAACCAATGATCCAACACGACACTAAGCATGATTTTAGTCAACTTCTGAACAGGAAATTTTGAAGCATTAAGCATCGCTTTAGTAAACTAGGGAAAACGTGATTTTGTTTATTTGAAGCACCCGTTTTTGATCCTGAACGACTCATTTATAATGTTGTCACTCGCGGATCGATCATATGAGATCCCTGGAGTCTCCTGAAGGTCATCCGGCTTGTTTAAACTGGATGCTTTTATTTTGGGGGGATGGTGGTTGAATGCGATCTCGGTCAAATCACTTCCCTACTTAACAGTTAGCTTAGAAATGGGACAGTCCTTAGTATATTATAAAAAAATGAATTATATTGTAATAGAGATTAGTGCTCGCCCATCTTCACCTTTGATCTATCATAAACCACAGTATTTACTAACATTTTGCTCAAGTTGAAACATTACAAGTATCTATTATTCATTATCTACATTATCTACAGTTACAATGGCTAGAGCCTGTCCAACGTAGCAAGTTTAACCTGCGATGAAACCTAAGTATAAAATGACTAATCGATATCAGTTTCTCGTTACTAACGACCAAATATAATGCTCTTCTTTACAATGTTATTTGGGAGAAAGAAAGATAAAAAAATTCTTTATTTTTAATTAAATTTATTTCTCAATTCCTTGAAAAGAACGACAGACACTCGACAGTGGCGGTACGCCGACTACCTAGGGAACAACGAACATAAGGCCCGTGCACTTTAAACGATTGGATCAATTTAATTTTCTTAACCATTCCTACCCAGTAGATATATCCATTTTGAAAAAACTTTATACTCACTTTTTTATGTAAATTTAACCCCAATCTAATGTACATTAGAAAATTCTATGACATTACAATTTTAAAAAAAAATATTTATTGATATTTATAATAATACAACAAGTAAATAGACTGAGTGATACACAATGACATGAGAATGACAAGTAGAGAAACTACCCACTGGTAGTACTCAAATCACAAGTTGAACTAAGAAGGTCACGTGGCCATCTGCTTTTCAGACGCCTCGGAGGATTATCGGGAATCGAAGAGGAAGCTAGGTTTGAAACTAGAGGGTTTGAGTGGGAATGAAGTTTGCTATGAAAGGATAGATACCGGGTTCGGGCCAAATCAGCAACAAATTGGACATTAAGGTCGTTATGAATGACCACATTATAATGTTAATAACTTTTTTAACGAAATCAGTTAAACAATTCAAATGTTTTGTAATAGTATTGTTGAAACATATAGTCGATTGTCTTGATATTCTTTTATATTATTATTTTCATAACCACTAAAAAAAAAAATAATTATCAAGAGTTATGTCGGATTACGAAGAAGAAGCTGGAGAAGAGGGGAATGAAGATGTTGATGTGATCGGGGTAAGAGCACATTATATAAATAAATTTAGTAATAATTTATTTAAGTAAATACTTAATAATACAAACCATATATGGTTAAAATTGTGAAGAAATCGACTTAAATGGTATTCTCTTCCACAAATGTTAACCACATTAAGATTCTTAAGCCAAGTTTTGGAGTACAAATTTTTATTAAAACTGAATAGCAACGGGAAATGATGGCAGCACTCAAAATTAACATCTAATGAAGAATTTATACCGAGGTTTCGGCCCACATTGTACACCTTCTCCGGGAAAGAAATTATTTAAAATTGAAAACAAGTGTCCTAAATTCTTTATTTAGTCATTCTTCTTCTTTCGATTCTGGCCTATTTTGGAAAACGATTGACAACTATATAATCAAGTATAAAGTACAATAAAAAATTACTCAATTAATAATTATTGAGACAGATACTTCCTCTTTGTAATAATGCGATGAAAGCCTAACGATTCCTCTGCGGGTGGATCGATGCAGTTCATGCACACTCATTCAATTTGTGGGGGAGGTTTGAAAACACCCAAAAATAATTTATAATAGTACTTATACAGTATATTTTTCGAAATATGATCATGCATCGTTGTTATAAACTAGCCATTAAACGAAATATTTTATTTGAATTTGTACTACTACAATCCATGAAGGATCTTGGTACTTAGTCAGGCCATACATATTAAGTACTGCATCTTTTTATAACAATGGTTGTGCAGGGAAATGATTTGTAGATGCTCTGCCGCCAATCATTGAAAGATCTCCGTTTAACAGTCAGATTTATAGGACGATCGATTCTGATCCTACTGTCGATCAAGGGTTGATAAATTAAAACTAATCATACTTGAACCTTCTTCACAAAGCTACTCCGATCCCTAGAATTAAGGAAATCAGAAAGAAAAAAGAAAAGTAATACAGTTTATGTATGACCGGATTTAAGCGGAATCAAAGTATATCTGACAGGTTAAAAAATGGCTTAATATTAATTCAAAGTTTTGATATTTAATATAGTCAGTACAAATCCAAAGTAGCGAATCGATAAGGTTATGTAGCATTTTAATGCGCTCTTCAGTATACTATTCTTCATAATGCCGAAAATACTTAACTAAGTATGTAACATCACTAATATTTTGGTTAAAACCAAATTATTTAAGAAAATGAACTGCGTCACTACCGCAATAATAATTCAAGCCCAACTTTCTCAGTTCCACAAAGCTTCTTTTCAATAACCTCAACTTTGTTACAACGATATAAAGTAAGTTTGCTCTTTATAACATTAACTATTGTATAAGAAATTCTACAGAATCGATATAAAACGTTAGGCGAACGACGATGTATCGATATTGATCAATATTTTGAATACCTCGAAGCCACTTACTTCTTATACATAAACTTCTCATACCTATTGAATAAATTGAGTTTGAAGTTTGCCTATTGAATCAAGACAGCTTTGAATTTTAGTTAAATCGATAATGCTAAGCCTAAGTTTGTGCGACTTAGCTACTCCTGAATGACGAACACTTTCTAACTTCCTTTAGAAAATGATGAAAGACCAGATCAAGAGATTTGAATTTAACATTGATGTCCATAAGCGGATCCAGGGGGGCACGTGCCCCCCCCCAGACGGTGTTTTGTGTACTGTAGAGAATCCATTATTGTGCATACTTATAGGCAAATCATGTGATGATGGTTGTTAAAATAACATCTAACTATTGTTTAGATTTTTTAATAAACCTTTCTATAAATGTAAGGAAGAAATAGTTGGGGGTGCAGTCAATAAAAACACCTTAATAAGTGTAACTTATTTATTGTGTGCCGACGTTTCGGCCTACAATGTAGGCCATCTTCAGGGCTAAGAGAGAGAAACAAACAGAAAAACATATAAGAAACGTTGCAGTAACAAACATATGGTGACAAGTAATGTAGTACTGTGGTACAAGTAATGTGGAAATAAAATAGTGACTAGATATGATGATTAAAGATAACGAATATAAAAGTGGTTACAGAATATAATAAAATTAAAATAGTGACAGATAATAATAAAATTATAGATGATGAACAGAAATTAAAAAGGTGACAGATATAATAATTAAAGAATAAGAATATAAAATACAGAAAATAAATGTGCAGAAAGGATAAAATGTAAACATAATATAAAGGGAAAGAAAAATGAGGAGGTAAACGGAAAGATACAAAATGAGAAGATTAAAATATGAAAAAAGATTTTAAAAAAGGGATGGAATTCTTCGGGGGAAGTTATTGTCGATGTTTTTGCCCGTCTGCCCACCCCCCATAAAAAAGTCCTGGATCCACCCTTGCTGGCTGCTTTTCTTAATAATACAGAAATAGCTATTTTGTTAGTACACCTACTGTAATTTGGTTTCTATTCTGCAGTTTGTCGCTTCAAGTTGAGTTACAAACAGTTTTAACTATTTATTTGTTTCATTTTTAATATTTTACAAAAAATACAAGTTATGACGAATTTTGGTATGGAAAAGTGAATGCAATTATGGGTATTGAGTAGATTTCTGTAATAATTTCATGAAGAAACAAAAGTTTCAACTAACATTTATAAGTATAGATGATATATATATTTTTATATTAGAGAGGAAAATAGCAGACTGGATGATTCTAATGAAGGATAGAATTGGTCAGGAGGTGCAGTCAATGATAACGCAAAAATGAGAATAACTTATATTTTAATAGTGCCAACGTTTAGTCTTACGGTGTAGACCATCTTCAGAGCTAAGAAAGAAAACAGTAAATGACTACAGTATAAAACAGAAAATTACTTTAGTTATTAGAAAATAACTATAGTTATTTTCTGTTTTCTTTCTTAGCTCTGAAGATGGCCTACACCAAAAGACTAAACGTTGGCACTATTAAAAAATAAGTTATTTTTCACTAAAATAGAGCCAAAAACTCAAAAAGAAACACTATTATTTATTATAATGCAATTGGGAAAAACTGTCTCATGTTTGGAGCCTGTTTGGGCTGTTGATCGTTGGGATGTATTGCACTTTTTTCTTCGAGATGCGATTCACATAACCCCTTTTTGATTTTGGTGTCTTGATAATGCCTGAATAGGCGAAACGTCGACTGGTAAGTAGGTGTATTTTTTGAAACATAAGGCTTTGCATTGTGGTTTTTCCCAATTGCATTATAATAAGTTATTTTTATTTTTGCGTTATCATTGACTGCACCCCCTGACCAATTCTATCCTTCATTCTAGATGATATATGTTTGTTGAAACATTCATTTCCAGATTAAATTATTACTGAAGTATAGACATTCCCCATAATTACATTCTTGTTTCCATACTAAAGCTCGTGATAACTTTTTATTTTTGAAAAATATTAAAAGGGAAACAAATGAAAAGTTAAAACTTGTGACTCAAATGGAAGCTACAATCTGAGGAATAATTACTTTGTCTTCTATTGTTATAATGCTGTGCTTGAAAATAGCTTGAAGCCTATTGCACTTTAAGACTTCTATTTTATGGAAATGAAATATGAATTCTACTATGGAGGAAAGAAAACTTGAAGAAATATATAAAAACACTGAATACAAATTTATAAGGCTCCTTACCCATCGAGTATTTAAATAGCACAATACAGTTGTCTAAGTATATCTTCAAAAATAAAATGCTTGGCACTACTGCCAGCTCAAATACACAATAGAAAGCTTAAATTTACTGTCAAGTCCTTTTTCTTTTCTCAAATTCTTGAAGTTGTAATGTTTTATGATAGCAAAAGAAAATTAACAGTTAATAGTTCTGTTGACTACAAGAACAATTTTAATGAAAAAGGGCTGTAATTTTCTACAAAGTCGCTTAAGAAATTATTTTGCATAATGCTCCATATTTAGAAAATAAATCTGAAATCATTATAAATCAAATTACACGTAGATGTCTGGGTATCTGTTCCGCAGGTTGTCGCTTGAAGTTGAGTTACAATAAGTGTTATCTGTTTATAAGTGTACCCATTTTCCCAATCACATTCTCTTTTCCACATTAATAAACACTAGTATTTTTGGAAAATATATAAAGGGAAACAAATGGAAAGTTAAAAATTAATAATTTCCGTCTGTATACCTGCCTAGTGTAACTTGTGACGGAGAAGGGTGTTCATGTTAGACAGACATTACAGCCGCATAACTGCAGCAGAAATGAGGTTTCTGCTTAGATCGCTTTACAACAGTAGAAGAGATCCGATAGAAGTACCTGAACTCAAATCCACTTTGCAGCAGACAACTCAGGTGGTTTGGGCATGTTGGCATTAACACATGCGGGTGATACTGATAGTTGTGAATACATTTATACAAAAAGTTCTACTATATTTTAAATTGAGGTTACAGCCTTAATTGTAACTGTAATTTTAATTAACCCGCATCAAAATAAAATTTATGAACTGATTAGAATCAAAAGCATATAACTCTGAAATTTTGAAAATTGACAACTTTTTCACTAGTTTAGTCGAGCAAGTTTGTCTACACATGACAGTTAGTCCGTTCTGAACCTGAAGTTTTGGGTGCATAAAGCATTGCTTGGCTAAACTAATGAAAAAAGTGAAAAAGTATATATTTTTTTTAAATTTGGAGTAATCCACTTTTGATCATGAACAACTCATACACTCTATAATTTATAATACATATAATAATTGTATGTACAAAGAGATAAACATACTATAATTAATGCTTTAGATACAACTCCCCATACATCAATAATAATTTTGATAATCCCAATGAATAAAAATTTTAAATTTATGAAGTAGTAGGTTACCTTGGTTTTCCACTACCAGGAAGTATTCTGGAGGTTTTCTCACATTTCTATATTTTCTTGATTATGAATGAACAATTAAATTGTGTGTATATTCAGAATATTACTGAATTTCACTTAAGAATAATTAAACTTTTAAAAAATGCATTCCTTTGTTTTGCGACAGTTTTTATTATAAAAAAATGTACTCTATAAAAACAAAAACAGAAAAAATCATTATAATACCTGTTCCTTCTGTGAAACATATTAAAATTATTAATAAAGTTAAAGCCTTCATTTACAATGAAAATAAAAGCCTTTTTATGAAGACTTAAATGGTAATTATTTTGAAGGTTGTTGCTTCGAATTCAGTCACAATAATTTTTGAAGTTTTCATTTGTTTCCCTTTTAATATTTTCCAAAATCATGAGTATAGAGAATGTAATTGTGGAAAGTGTGCATACTTCTCCAATCATTTCATCTAGAAATGAATGTTTCAACAAACATATATCATCTATTTAATTTTTTATAATTATTGGTCATTTTTTATGAGTTATAAATATTTTTATTTTTTAAAGAGAAAAGATAGGCCCTCGACCGGGATTTGAACCCGGAACCTTTGTCTCACCGTGACATCGCTCTGCCAATTGAGCTATCAAGGCCCCTCCCGGTCGAGGACTAACCTTCTCTCTTTTAGGTAGATGAAAAATATATCATCTATACTTTGATATGCCATTTGAAACTTTTAATTCTTGACGAAATGATTACCGAAATCTACTCATTATCCACAATTACATTCTCTTTTCCATACTAAAGCTCATGGTAATTTTTGGAAAATATTTAAAATCAAATGAATAAACAGTTAAAACTTGTAACTCAACTGGAAGCGACAACCTGCGGTACAGATATCACTTTTTTTTTTTTAAATTATTTTATTGAGTTGTACAACTGTAATATATACATCTAGTACAATTGCTATTAGAATAAATAATACATGATAGGACATGTAGAGACACTACCCACTGGCAGCACTCTAATAAAATTTCTATAATAGAAGGTCCCGAGGCCATCTTCTCTTCAGACGCCTAGGAGGATTGTCCGGGATGGAATCGGATGCAAGGATGGAAACTAGTGGGTTTGGATGGGTCTGAAGTTTATTATGGAATGATAGGTATCTGGAATGTGCTAAATCGGTAACATATGGAACGTTAAGGTCATAATGGATAGTTTTATTTGTGACAAAATAAGGAGCATTTAGGATTTTGGATTGCAAGGATTGGATACGAGAGGAATTCGATTGTTTGGTGGAGCCCCATAGTTCAATTCCGTAAGTCCATATAGGTCTTATAACAGTCACATAAATAAGTCTTTTGTAATTGATCTGAAGCTTTGAGCGTTTGTCTAGTATGTGTTGAAGTAGTCGGAAGCGCCTAGCTGTTTCTTGTCTTTTCAGTCTTGTGTGAGGGTTCCAAGTAAGACGTTTGTTTAAGTTGAGTCCCAGGTAGCGAATCTGTTCAACAGGGATAAGTGGAGTACTATTAAAGAATACAGTAGGACAGGAAGTCATGGGTTTTCGGCGAAAGGTAAAGGTAATTTGATGGGACTTGCTGGAATTGATTTTAATTCTCCAATTCCGACACAATTCTTCGAGGCTGATATCACTTAAATTTTAAGTTAAGAAGTTTTAAATTTTTATTTTCCTCCTTAATAATAATGTTTTTTGGAGAATCATCCAAAATATATTTCATAACGGAAATAAAACAGATGTTGAATAAATTAAATATAATGAGACATCATTCATAAAGGATGGATATCCAACGATAGCTGTATGGCTGATCTATGATTAGGAATAAAATTTAATTTGACATTTTTGGGCAAAGATCATAAAAATGTACACTTATTTTAAACAATTCAGTGGTTAGACTCAGATTAAAGACTTTAAGCTGCTTGAGAGGCCTACATGTCCAGACTAAGGGGTCCAAAAAAAAAAAGGGAGTGCATGCTAAAAAATATATTTTAAAAATTAATAAAGAAAATGTTAATGAGGAATTAATCAAAATAATGCCATAAGTGATGGTATAAAGAGAGGGCAGCAGAATCACAGAAGTGCCTCAACTATAAATCAAAACCTGTAATTGGTGGTAATAGCGTCAAGATGCATTAATCACACCCACTATAATAATGATTTTTCCTAAACTGTATAATATTTAAATCCAATAGTGTTAAAGTGTATTTATAACCTTAATAAACAGCATTTATTTAATGTTTAAAGTAATTCTATATTATTTTGAGTCAATGTAAGGCCTTATCACACTCTAAGTTACTTAGAAAAGTAACTCGTACTGATATTTCAGGAATATGAAGGGCAGAGAAATGAAAAATGCCAACGTCACGGTATAGGAAGAGCCTTGCTGCCGAACAAGGATTACTATGAAGGGCGGTACAACCAAGGTTTCAGGCACGGCCTGGGATTGTACATATTCAAAAACGGTGCTCGTTATAACGGTCGTTATTCAAAAGGAAAAAAAAATGGAATAGGGATCTTCATATACCCTGATGGAACCAAGTACGAAGGTAGATATGATATAAATGCATAGTACTCTGCAACATAGACTCATTATAATACAGAAACAATTCTTATCAGACCTGGAAGCCATGGAACAAAAACTGCTGTCATCTGATCCCTATTGGTTTAAATCGCATTCTATTTGAGCGTAGCAACAAAAGAACTCAGTTGGATTCGCTAATGAAATAATAGTAGAACTCAAATTTTGCACCAATTTGGACTTATGATTTAAAAAATAATTGAAATAGCAAAAAAAAACTTCCGATTCTAGAGATTCAGTCAATAATTGTTAAACTATGTTTTGAGATTTTAATTGTTTTCAAAACATGCCCTAACAGTGAATAAGTACACAATAATATATAACTATAACAGGTGAAGAATTTCATTTGATATATAATCATAAACCAAAACACTCCAAAACAAAAAAAAAATTAAATTCTCAATATTCAACTAATGATTTTTTTTTTTAAATTTAAAGATTATTGAATGGATTTAAATAAATTGGTAACTGAGGGGGTATAAAAAGAAATTAGTTTATCAAGAAAACCTTGCCTTACCAAAATATATATGGGGGACCCCCCCCCCAGCCCTGAAGAAGACCTACAACGTAGGTCGAAACGTTGGCTATCAATAAAGATTTTCTCAAATTACATGAGAAATTCATTCAGTGACCTCTACCCGGACCAATTTCTTCAACATACAAAATAATTTAAGTTAGATATCTCATTGGAGTGCTATCAATGGATAGTTTCTCCACAAGTGATTTTTTTTGTTCATGTCCTTTGTTCATACAGCCAATTTACTTGATGTAATGTTATTACAGTTGTAAATATCAATAAAAAAAAAAAAAAAAAAAAAAAGTTAGATATCTACTTTTTCCTATATCAACATTGACTATTTCAATAAAAACAGTTTTTTTTAAAAAAGAAGCATCTTAAAATATTTCTGTTTTTAAAACTCCAAAAAACGATGGGTTGTATTTCTGGCCAGTGTATTCATATTGTAGGCACATTATTACAAATTAAACAGGGTGTCATTTATTCATAAAATGTAATCAATCTTATACAATAAAAAATTGGGGCTTTACTATGTGATGGATGATATCTGTATAAGATACTATGTAGAAAGGAGATAGTTGGGGGGTGCAGTAAAAAAAAACACTGAATAAGTGCTAGACTTATATTTATGTGCCGACGTTTCGACCTACCGTATAGGTCATCTTCAGGGCTATGAGAGAGAAACAAACAGAACAAAAAAATATAAAAACGTACAGTAACAATAATATGGTGACATGTAATGTAGAAAATTAAAATAGTGACAGATATGAAAATTAAAGATAACGAATATTAAAAAAGTGACAGAATATAATAAAATTAAGATATAGACAGATTTAATAAAATTAAAGATAATGAAAAGAAATTAAAATAGTGACAGATATAATAAAATTAAGATATAGACAGATTTAATAAAATTAAAGATAATGAAAAGAAATTAAAATAGTGACAGATATAATAAAATTAAGATAAAGACAGATTTAATAAAATTAAAGATAAAGAACAGAAATTAAAATAGTGACAGATATAATAATTAAAGATAACGAATATAAAATAAAATACAGAAAATAAATGTACAGAAAGGATAGAAAGATACTATGTACTCAAAGATACTATGTACATTGTTTTAAACTGTTCACACTGATAAATTCTAAGCACAACAATTAAAATGAATTTCAATTTTGAAACAATGAAAACAAAGAAAGTTTTGAACAGTTAGATCAACAAATCACCCCAGTGACCAACATAAGTGTAGCAATAATGTCTTCTAAAAAACTTATTGCCTTCATTAACGCCTAATAATAAGGTACTTTAATTTTTCAGGAGAATGGAAAGACGATGAAAGACATGGCTATGGTATATATCATTATGCAAACGGAGATTTTTATGAAGGGCAGTGGCGTAAAGGAGTCAAAGAAGGATTAGGATGTTATTATTTTAAAGAAACGGGTGCAAAATATTTAGGTCTTTGGAAGGAAGGGAAGATGAGCGGACAAGGACAGCAAGTTACCTCCAATTATAGGTTCCATGGCAACTGGGTTGACAACTTAGTAATACAAATTTATATATTATATAATATATAATATATATATATAATATATATATAATATTATAAGTCAGTTTTAACTTGTATCAAAACTTAGTAATAAACTTGTATCAATCAAGTTCCCTTATCCGATTCTCATTAATAAGACAATTATTCATAATTCTGAGATAAGCATTTATCTATTCAAATTTTTACTAAACATTCAATAGCGATTTCAATATAATCAATAACAAATTAAAATTAATGCCACATTATTCAAAATAGAAATTTTTTACATCTTGAGATAAAATAGGAATAAATAAACTATTAACTTAAAATTTTAATGCATTTGGTAAACAGGCATGAGTCTACGACAACCCATTAGGGCTTTGCAACAAAAACTGTTTCTTCAGAAATGGCTACATATAATTTGGCCTGAATAACGCTTAGCAATGTGTTTTCTATATTTTTTAAGGGGATTCCCGGACTCAAAAAATCGCATATATTATCATATGGTGATTAAATCATTCAGATATTCGGCTGTCTGATTTGGTCTTCTTAAAGATATATGTATATTACTTGGAGGAACAGCCTGAAGGGTGTCAACCAATCTCACATTGCTACAAACCTATTCATCTATTGACAAAAGTGGCAGGATACCCATAGCTCCATAGTGAATTGTCAAACTAACATACGCTATTTGCCCTAAAGATGGCTTACATCGAAGGCAGAAATCTTTGACTGCACTAACCAATTCAATCCATCATTAAACCTAATGTTCTTGAGATTCAGTAAAAAATTGTTTAACAGTGAATATATATATATATATATATATATATATATATATAATAATAATAATATATATATATTTACAATAAATTTAGGCGAATAAATTTATTTGATATATAATCATTTACCAAAATATTTCAAAAGAAAAAAAGGTCTATTCTTAATCATTTTTTATGAACACTAATGAATTAAAATTTATCTCATTATTTAAAACTCATTCTATTATTAGGAATTAAGGAAATTACTAACTCATCATTTTTTCCCCCTCAGCCCTATGGAGAAGGATGTTTCTCATTTTCTGAAACTAAAGTAATACAACAGGGATTTTATTTACACATCCTTGGTCCTGACATAGACCACCCGCCCAGCTATGGTGAAGAAGAAGAAGTGCAAACCACACATCCTGTTTGGAGACCAAGAGAGGTAACTGTTAAAACAAATGATATCATAAAAGGGAGATCATAGATAAAGGGTTAGGTTGACCAACTGTTTCCTATTTTCACGACAAAAGGCTGTGTAGCGCTACCATCTCGGTATGTGAAGTCTTATTTAACAGGCAGTTGCTACAAACTGTTAAAAATCTTTTTATGAAAAACTAGTTTATAATTTTTTTTTCAGCTTGATAGGTACATTTTTTTTAAATTTTTTTTCTTCTACAGAATTTGTCTATCTAGAAATTCTTCAATTTCTTATTACACAGTATTCTTATTTACAATATCATTATCGTACTTTACTGATTTTTGCTTTCCAGGATGTAGGCAGCCACGTTAATTCAGTTGTGTGCTTCTTAACCAACATGTTTGTGATGAGAATACTATAGTAATATATAATGTGATATTATTAATATGATACTATTGTAAATAAAATTAAAAGAAAATCAGGGGTACACCTTTTTCACCTAGTGGTGGTACAACTCTCAATATTACAATTATATAATTGTTAACTCACTCAAACTCTTATTGTATAATACATTTAATGTATATTTTTCTTACTTTCCCAAAATGTGCTCTTGGCATTCTTCTTCAGTCAAAGTCAATTTTTAAGTTTTTATGAAGTATGTACACAATTTTGTACTTTCTTCACAGCTAGTCCATAACTAGACATTTCCTGTTTTGTTTTCTATTTTTTGCTTACTTAAGGCACATTTTAATTTTTTAAGGTATGCTTAAGGTTATTCTGCCCAATTATTTGAGCTATACTTATAGCCTTATCTGAGAACAATATTCCTTATCTAGATTGGGGTTTCGTAATACGAAACTTGCTGTATAACAGAGCACTGCAAATTTTTTATATTTTATAATATTACAAAACTTTTATAAAATAGAGAGGAATGGGGAAATTGCCATCCCTACCCTTGAAATAAAAATTTTAGAAATTGACGTTTTAATTGTTTATAAAGATTGATTCAGTAATTATCTAATAAACCCTTATAAAACGTTTTCTGATACAAATTTTTCTTCAGCAATTGTTATTCAGACTTTTATGACAGCTTTCCAAAACTTTGTCAACCAACACTGGAGTAGAATTTGGTTAGCATAGCTTGGATTTGAGCTAGACTAAGAAATCAGTATTTCACGTGAAGTCCTGAAAAAATATATGATATGATCTCATTCCTTCATTATTTGCATATTTGAGTACGAATACACAGCCATAACATAGTCTGCACAAATCAAAACATGAAATGCATTGCCAACCAGCCCTTTAATTAGAAAGATTAAAAAAAAAAAAATGTTTAGGCAATTTAGAGCTTTACACACTAAGCTACACTGCTTCCTGTTAATACAGAAAAATATATAAAAAATAATAGGTATGACTAGTAAAGGAAAAAATCTCGATAGGTTATTTTTAGCACGATCCCATTGTACTGTTTCTAGGACAACATTTGTGCAGGGAGGTAATTTGTCCCAGATCAGGCTCAACAACCAGGTTTTTCCCCAATTAAGGTTTCCCACTTTATAAAGGCTTCACAACCACTGCCTTATAAACAGTAGTCTCTATCATGTTCTGAATCCAACAATCCAAGACATGGGTTATAGTGGTACTGTTTTTTTTCTTTATATACATGTATAACATTATTTAACATACCCACCCTTAGATATCAATGAGATTCATTCGATAAAATCTGCTGAGCAACTATATTCATCCGAAAAGGGTTTACTTTTAAAAATAATAATTTTAGAACTAATCAGTTTCATAAATAAATTTCAGATAACCAGTTTTTCTGCATCTCAACTCCCTCCAGAACCGAAACCTTTGGAATATCCTTCAGATATTTCAAGAACTCCTACTCCCGAGGCCACACCGCCACCGTCTGTTGACGTCTATGAAAAAGATTTCTTCAAAGACATCGCTCAATATGACAAGTACTATCAAGACGAAAGATTGATATGGCAGACCGATCGATGGGACTCAGAAGTCTTAGAGGAACTAAAGGCTAAAGCAGAGCATAGAGAACCGCACCTCAGTGAGGAGGAATACCTGACTCAAGAAGGTATGTTATAAATAGCCTTTTTATATAAAAAAAATAGCTTTTAATAAAATAAGTCTCAAATATGGTTAGTTAGTTAAGTTAAATTTATGCAAATCAAGATTCATAGATTTATTGTAATTTTACTTTTCATAGGATACATCACGGACCAAGGAAGCGTTGAAGAAAATGAATGACGAATCAATTACTGTTTTTTTTTTTTGCTATAAATATATTTAATTATAAACATCTATGTATCATAGGTTTATAAAAATACATCATTTACAATTGTTCAGTTTAATAACAATAGACCTACTTATTTATATATATTACAATTTTATATATATTTAAGACAATGGTATGTCATAAAATAAAGAAGCTAGTGGATACCTGATGATAAACGCCAGACCGGTACATAAGACCTGAAAAAGATTTTCATACACCAATAAAGAAAGGCCATCAGCAGAACAAAGAAACAATAAAAATAACAACAGCAATTTGATTGTAAAAGAAAGAAGCTTTATCATACATTAAGAATAAAACACAAATTAAGATCAATATTGTAAATAATTAGTCATTTTATTTTATTAATTGAAGTTAACAAGTCTTCGTAAGATTTGTAAAATTTTCAAATAAAATATTTTAAAAATCGATTCTATAAACCAAGAAAAAATTCAAAACCTAATTTTTTTGTTTTACACTTCAAAAAATGTGGAATCCAAATATGGAATTAGCAAAAAAAAATCTGTCCCTGGCTTTTACACGAGACCACACTACTGGACTGATTTTAACTACTGGGACTGATATACCCTTGAATAATCGACAGAAACATTCTTAATTTGGTAATAAGTAATACATCTACAATGATAAGTATTAAGAATCCACCTTTGGTTAATAGAAGGTTTTTATTTAAACACCAATTATCTCTGACAGAATCTTCTGTAATATGCCCAGAGACAACTGCATTTTGAAATATCTTTATAACCTACCTGGAAGGTTTCATATCAAAGTAATATTTCATGTTATTGTGTTTTAACATTTCACAATGTGAGCCATATGGGTTATTGGGTATTAATTGTTAGTTTTTAATTTTATTTTCATAAAAATAATTTCCCCCTATGTTTATGAATGACCAGCCTGGGCGTTCGTACTTTGTCCCATGGGTCACGTGGTATTAGTGACCCGTCAGTCAGTGGCAAGTGTGGCGGGGGGGAAGTAGAACACTATAACGCTCATGCCTCTCTGCCATGTACCATGGGAGGGCATTTCTCTCTCGCTACTTCCTTCCTGATCCTCTTCTCGGCTCACCTTGGCACCATGGTGCATTTTTGCATCCTCTTCTCGGCTCACATTGGTACCTTGTTGCATTTTTACGCAGCCGGGTCGAGAGAAGGACACACCGGGTCGAGAAGACACACTTTGCTAGCGCTGACTCACCAATAGTATAACAATAGCTGTATGTATGTCACCATATCTTTTGTATTTTTTTTTTCTGTAATTAAAGTGTTTTATTTTCTTTTTATTATAAGTGCACCATTTATTAAATTGATTATGTTTGAATTAAGTGTTGGTTTCCATAATTTTTTTATAAGATTTACTCTCATATTTAAAAATAAGCTAATGATTCGGATCAGCTAGAAACGGGGTCGGAGATTTCTGATTTTTTTTTCAAAATTGCCGCTCTCCCCATCATGCGTAGTAAGTCATTGGCTCACTTGTGCTTGTATTATAACATGAAATAAGGCTGTCAAAACATTTGTATGAAATAATAAATTCTTATAAATATTTAAAATTGTATATTTACCTGCACACATAATAAGGCAATAGTTAAATGAGACTCGTGCAGAGGTCCAAATTTTATCAATAAAAAATTAATAAGTGTCAAATTATTTGTCACAATGATTTTTCCTTCAAAGCGAATTTTAGCTATGCTCAATTTGTCAAAAAGTTTTAAAACTAAATGACCTAAAAATCCTATTTCGTTTACAGAAAACTGGACAGTGCTAGGCTCGAGAAACCCTGCCTTTGACAACCTAAAACAATATATATTTATAAAAAGTAATATAATAAAAATACATTATATTACTAAATAATAAAATATAAACAATATATTATAAAATAATAAAATATAAACAATATATTATAAAATAATATAAACACAAGAATAAAATATCTTTGAGTCCTAACTGCAGAAAGGCAACTAGTCCAACTTTTGAGATTTTTCTATTTTTTCATGAAAACTTTTACCAAAGACAGATGCATCGTTTAATAAAGAAAGTACACTATGCCTGCATAATAGTCTTGAAAACACCTTCAATATTTGGTTAACTGTAGATAGAGGACCAGGTCCAGGTCCCAGACAAGATTTTTTTCTCTTTAGTAAACAGTATTTCTGTGGTGGTTGCTTGTGGCTAATTTATGAACTATTCTTCGATGTTTTGTATGGTAAAAATGTCCCTAAAAACAATTTCAACATATCGAGAAATTCATTTTTCTCAGTATTTCCTCGTATTCAGTGCAGTATAAACATTTCTGAGTTAACAAACAAAACTTCCAGACTAAGAAATACAACAAAACCAGACCTCAAAAATAACAGAACCTCCTATCGAAAAAGCATACACAACCGTATCACCTATAAACAACAAAAATGTATGACTTTGAAAAAGACTTTGGTGTGCACATCTGAAGACAAAATGGTGTTTTGGAATCCAATCACTTCATTACCAGTAATTACAGCCTCTCTCAATGTTGATTGAAAAACGTTCTTCGTAACAGTATGCAATACCTTTTTTGTAGTCTGTTATGTAAACTAAACCATGACCAGTAAGTTTTATCAAACCTACCTTTAATTTAAACTGTGTTTATCAAAAAGGCTCCTAAGAAAATGTTAACAGCATAAACATATCCATGTCAAAAGAATCTAACGTATGCTAAAAGTAAGCTTACATGTTGCAATAAAAATAAAATGCTCAGAAACAATAACAAGTGGTAATATAATGTATTAATCAGTTTTTTGTCTCTTATAAAATTAAGTAAAGTGGACTGGTTGCGTTTCTGCATTAAGCCATTCATATTAACTAAATGGTTAGGCTGATCTTCCAATCCAGTGAAGGGTCAGGTACCCACCCACTTTAGAGAGGAAGGATAGACTCTAGGAGCGAGAGGTTCAGTTGCCTACTCATTACTGATAAAATAACGATTTCTATTAAATTATTCCCAAAATGAACATTTATTTCTGTATACAGTAAATTAATTTATAGATTCAACTGAAAAAAAAATCATACTTAGGAATTCTATGCCTCGGACAAGGTATCACATGGAACAGCTGTGGTGTCGAATATAAGAAATTAGCAATCTGTGGCAGAAAGAATAGTAAAACTGTTTTACTAAAATGCCCTAAAATTCCAACAACTGCAAATGTCATACCAGCGAAATAACAGAATGTGTCTCCGACAAATACACGAGATGGATACCTAAAAAATAAAACATAAATATTATTATTGCATTCCTCAATTAAGTCCCCTTTTTATGATATTATGGCAAACAAGCTTGTACAATAAAATATTTAAATGAGGAATATTAATATAATATAATTTATTATATTATATTAGAAGGATGTATGTTGGGAAATGAAGGATTAATGGTATACAGTAGTTTTATCTATAAGGTTTGCGTTGGGTGCCCAACCTAAGACTTGTACCAAAACCGAGGACTTTCTTGTACTAAGGTATGCCCTAACTGTACCTCTTCCTTTCATCTCTAACTATCAAGTTAGTCCAAAAGTCATGCGCATTATAATTAGCATGTATGGGATAAGCGATGACTCGTTACCCGATCGATAAGATTCAGAACCTGTCGAAACTTGTCATCGCTTGACTGATGTATCAAGTCAGTTTGTCACCAAATTTCGTAAAGATCAGACGCAAATTAGTACCAATAAAAAATGAATATTGATAACGCTTACAAATTTGGTGTTATATTATTTTTTTTATTACGCTAGACCACTCGGCTCGAACAACGCTGCAAAAAATTAATGAACTGAATTAGGAGCTTTTGCCGCATCCCGCATACTCCCCGGATACTGCCCCAAGTGATTTTAAGTTATTTCGTGCCTTATAAAAGTTTTTCCAAGGTAAAAAATTCAACTATAAACGGGATATACAAAATGATCTCCAGGTTTTTTTGCTTCAAAACCAGAATCTTTTTATACCAATGGAATAAAAAAACCTACCAGAAAGATGGCGAAATATTGTAGATAGTGGAGGAAAATATATCATAGATTAAAATGTTAAATTGTGTTTGCGCACGAACCTTTGGACTGACCTGATAATATTATTTTTATTTTGTCCTTGATTTCTAACCAATATCATCGGGCTCAAGCAAACATTGTGCCAAAAAATTTGTGTTACTGGTTTTAAATTATGGTCGTAGAAATAAAGCAGTGGGAGCGGAGTGGCTCAGTGGTAGAAAAATATAAAAATAGGGTACCCAAAATAAGGGGGAAAAACCTGGCGGTTGAGCGTGACCTTGGACCAAGTCACCTTGCAGAACCGTTGCCCATGAAACAGTACAGTATCTACCAAGCACTGAACTCCAGACTCGTTCACGGGTCATAGTGGTTACAGGTTTTTTTTTATAGAAATAAACCAGCTCATTCATTAAATAAATTTATAAATAGAACATTTATACCAAAAAAACTTCTTTTTTAGTTTTCTAATAAAAAAATTAATCTCTCTGTTAAATAAAAAAGTTTTTAGTAATATGAAATTTATCGGCGTTGCCTAGCAACGAATCGAGGAACTACTTTTTGTTTAGTCATTTGTCTTCTGTTAAATTATAAATATTTGAAAAATCACAAAGCCACTATTTCTGTCTTCTTTAAGCTATTACACAAAATATAGCACTGTTTTTGAATTTAAATAGAAAAATAAATGGAATGGATTGATTTAAAAAATATAACACGTTATATGAATATTGAGAATTCAGTGAAATAATATTACAAAATTTTTTGGTACTTGTGTGTTAACGCAGCCACCATTATATTGGCCTACTTGTTCGCATGCGCGAGTAGTTACATTTCATAACAGTTATCTTTTATAACAGCTATCTTGCATAACGTTTTTAAATCAGAGGTTAGGGGAGGTTAGTGTTAGGAATATAATGTATAATATAATCATCTGTTAGAAATATAACTTCTTGCGAATAAGTAGGCAAAAATAACGGTGGCTGCGTTAACACACAAGTACCCATTTTTTTTTTTATAAACTATAAATTATCTACAAAACCTAAAATAAATATGAAAACATTCCATTATTTTATTCAGTGCAAAATATTTAATGTATCAAAACAATGCTAAGTGGGAACTCATATTTTAATAGGCTCACTATATGGCTACGAAATAAGTAATAAACTGAACTTTCAATTTCTTGAACAATATTGGGGGGGGGTATACTCTACTAAAACATGAAATACCTGTAATATAATTAAATGAATGGTTGTAAAATCTGGGAATTGGGGTTGGCCCGCAATTAGGCTAACAGGGAGTACCCCATACTAACAAAAAAAATTACAATCTATTAGCTAGTCAATTATGAACCCCCTACATTGTTACTTGTTGCATTGCTAAGATATTAGGTTGGGCATCCATGATTCAATAAGACAAGAATGACAAGATATGATATTTGGGAAGTGAAAATTTAGAATAAAAGAGAATTGCCAATTTAGAGAAATTACCAATTATATTTAAGTAGCGCTAAAGATGAAAAAATAAATGGTATAATAAAGTATAAGGAAAACTGATGAGTCCTCCATAAATCGCCAGTGAGTTCACACAGATTAAATAACAATATCGAAATGGCTATGATTACAGATTGTCCAACTTCTAAGCCATTTACTCCAGCGAGTATGTTAATGGCATTGGTGCAGAACACGGCAAGCATACCCATGTAAACGTAATATAATGCACCTAAACAAAAAACGTTATGCTAATAAATATATTATCGTGAAGAAAAAGCTCATAAACAGTTATCTAATTATTACTATTTTTTTAAATAATTACAATATATATACCTAAATTCAGTAAACGTCCTAACCATGGTTGAAACGGTTTAGGAATGACTACTGAGGTTGAATTAAATGTAACATAATAGACCATAAGAAGAGGTAGAGATGCAACAGTAGGCAAGAGTAGCTTATGCTTCCATCTTAAGTCAAGGACGTCATCGGCAAATCCCAACAACAGCATGCAGCAAATTGATAGCAAAGCAGCAATCAATTTTATAAACTGAAATAAACATTTAACATAAATTTGAATAATTTAAATCACATAATGTTATAAATTAATATGCATTTATAAATTTTAGTACACCCTCCTGCTTAGTTACTAAACATGTTTTACAAAGACAACTTCCACATTAGCTGATTGTAATACTTTTACAGATAAATTCAATAATATTCCACATATCAATTTTATCTGATTGAAGGTATAAAATTTGAATTGTTATTAATTTTTAAATAATTACTATATCAGTATAATAAACTATGATGCATTTGCCCCATTTTGCAACAGACATTACTGCTTCTATAATTAATCTTAAACAAAAATCTCATCAAGACAGACATTGTTAAAAGGCTTTAAACTTCATACGTCATTAAAAAAAAAAAATGCAGGTCACAAATTAAAAATTTAATTTTCATAATACTGCATTCAATAAAAATATACTATAAGCACAATGTTAAACCCAGTATTTGATTGTAAATTATGTAAACGCCAAAACATATTCCAAAACGGACATTTTCAATTTTAGATGTTTTAAGTGTTGGAAAACTAACAGAGAATATTTAAAATACTAAGTCCAACGTATATGTCAAGAATTATTAAAAAAAAAAAATCCTCGACATATATAAAATCCTCAAACTCCAGACAGCTTTTATCGTTCTAATCTATGATAATTTGGTTTAGTATATATAATTGCTTATATATCTTAGTTATTCCGTTTCAAATAATGTTATTTTATATATTAATTAAATAGTAACTAAATAACAACAAAAATGATTAAGTTGAGTAATACAATTCAAAGAACAATATAAGATGATAAATAATTTATAATAAATTTAATTCAAGAATGAAAAAAATCTATAAGAGAAGCATTAACTACTGGCATTCAATACAATAGAAATAAAATGGCAATAAAACGAAATGTTAAAAATGCTTAATATTTTAGAATAAGATTTAAAAATCCATAATAACATTAAATATTACTTAGATCATCAACGGCAGCTTCGTATTACTAACTTGGAATGGGTACTTCTTTACTTTCAATCCCTAAATTTGCATATTTCTCTTGAATTATCTCACCTCACTATAAAGAAAAGAAGTTGTTCCATTATTCAAAATTATTTGACCAAAAGGAACAGGTATAAAAAGAAACATCGTTAAGAGAAACATACATCCGCTTACAACTCCAAATGCTTCTGGACTGAAACACCAAAATGACAGTATGAAACAATAATAAGGCAACAGATTAAACTGAGTGAACCATGAAAAATTAAAATTTTAGATTAAATTTATGGACTCACATTTTTTCCTTTGATGCTTTGTTCAGATCAATTCCAAATAAATTAGCCTTTATGAAAGCTGTAGTCAAAGTTGGAATGAGCTTGAGAGAGGAGAAGTAAAAGAAAATTGATAGTAGAAGATTAGTTATGAGCGGGAACCATAGTTCCCAAGAATATAAATGTTCCGGCATCATTTCGGAAAGGGTCTTTTAATTCACTGCTACACTATAAAACATAACAGCCTTCAATATTTGCATTATAAGTAAAAAATTGTCCACGTAATCTGAGTGTTTCGTACTGATAAGACGCACATGGTACAGCATATAGAGCTGAAAATCCACTTGAACAGCAACTAACCATAGTTTATTGTATTCTTAGCATAACTTAAAAAGTAGAGAGTACCAAAGAATTAATTATTATCAAAATCTTGACCAGGAGATTCAAAATATACAGAACCTTACACTTTGTAACCTTTCTCAGAGCCTTCTAGAACTATTCATAGAAGATCCCTTGTAATTCGAATATTTTAAAATTAATAAATGTTTTAATGAAATAAAAAAAAAATGCTCCATAATAAAATTAAATAAATATTTTCAAAATCATTAAGCATAATTCGAACTGGGCTAATCACAACGATTGTGAGGTAGAAGATAATTTATAAGAGTAAGTCATTACGTGGCTTATAATTTTAATGAGATTGCATTAAACGAAATAATATATTACATTTATTTATCGAGAACTTTGTTTTATTATAAACTGTAGAATTAGCGGAACTACCGATACTTATGAAATTTATTAGCCAGGGGTTGCAAATCGTAGCGCCATTGTTTGATATATTACAATTTGAATAGTACTAAATTTTAGAATACATAACTCGTTCTAAATATGGCTGAAGAGTATTTATTTTGTAATTATGGTGATTGCAAAGCAGTTATTACAAAATATATTTGGGTCACGCGATGCTCTCATGTATTTTGTGAGGAACACGGTAACACATTCTTTGCCAACAATCCAAATAAAATCAAATGTCCTGTTTGTAACGAACCAATATGTAGGAAAAAAGACATAATTAAGAACAACATAAATCCTCACGATGTAAGATTTAATTTTCTTTAGAAAGTATTTGGTTTGATTTTCATTACATTTTTTTCATTAGAATATATCTATCTATACCGTGAATAATTTGTTAATCAACCTGAATTTAGTAAACTATTGGGCTGTAATATCTGGGTTTTACATTGAGTGTAGAGAAATTGAAAGAATGCATAACTTATTACGCAGTATTTTATTTATTCCAGTTTATTTTTACTACATTTATTTTCAGATGATGTTAAGCTGCGTCAGACCAGATAAAGCTTTGGACTATGTTATAACAGCAACTAAGTTATGGTCATACCAGATGAAACAAAAACACAAAGTTAACATTCAGATGTTAAGTGAAAAATACGAAAAAATTGCTTCTAATTCTCTGTCCAAATTAAAAACTGAGAATAATGGTTTGTACACATGTATTTGAATAAAAGATAAATTTTTAGATGATAGTTACTTAGTTCATATTTTTCCTTCGAGTTTAAATAAACGTTGCATTACTTGATTATTGAGAAATATAGCGTTTTATTTTTTTCTTACCTGGCCGTGCCGGTATTGTTACTGCAATCACAAATTAAGTTGTAATTTTAATGCTTAGTTATTTCAATTTTTCCTACACCCACTTTGCGATGGCGTCATGTACACTTCATCGTATCGCATGATATTGGGCGCCAAAATAAAGTTTTTATCAAAAAACAAAATTACAACTTATTGTACTTTTGTAGTATCATTCATATAAAAATAAACAAATAAAACATATTGAATATTTAAAAAAAATGTTAAGGCGTCGAGTTATAAGAAATTTGAATCGGGCGCCAGAATCAAAAGGGCTGTAGAGTACAAATGATAATGTACTTTCATCTTTTCAAATCCCCCAGCTAAAATAATTTACATATAAAATAAGTTTTTGAGTTAGCCTAAGCAGTCAATACAAAATAAAATTATCTACAGTTTTAAAGGAGATGGGTTAAAATATTTCTCAATTGATTAAAAATATTCATTATGTATTGAAAATAATAAAAAAATTGGCTTATTATTTGTTTAGATGGTCTTAGACTCTACACCTGTCTGGTATGTTCTATTTTTATTATATATTTTGGCCCAGATCATTTTCAATATTGAACAAGATACATAAAGTCAATCTTTTCCTACTTAAATTGTCCAACATCACACACCACCCTAGATTTTCTCCCTAATTAAGGGTATCCACTTTATAAGGACGGTATCCCACACGGTCCAACCATGGCTGTCAACAGTTTTTATAATTTATCGGCCACAGATCTATTTGAACTAGGTACCTTTGGCAAAGCAACTCTACCCTGAAGATTTTCTTTTTTTATGCAAAACACATTAAAATATTTGGTTTAACAATGATTCAAAGAAGCAGTGGATATAGATTTTGTGAAGGATCAGGTGCTATGGTATTAACAGGTGTTTATTATACTTATCAAGTGATATGGTTCTATGCATTAGAGATGGAGGACCGCTGGGTGTTCTGGGAAGTATGCATTATATAACCAAGCAAAAGAGGGATTATGGAAACATTTTATTATTATAATTTTTTTATAATGTATTAATCGTTTATTTAATTTCTAATATCACAGAGTAGTAAGCTGTCATCTCCCTTGAATCTTTCCCTGTAAAGAAGCTTAGTAGTTAATAATTTTATTCCTAAATTTCAGAAATGAAAAAGTTTATAAAGGAAATTGAATCCGAAATTAAGAAAATAAATAATGAGTTGTCGCATACCAAGAAGAAGCTTTGGAAATATAAGGTAATAATTTATAATAGAAATGTTAGCTAAATAGTTTACCTTAAAGGAGAGAAAAAAAACTTCACCGTCGAAATTTATTGGAGTGCTACTAAACAGACTAATAATATTAATTCCTGCAAACATTATTATTATACAAAATAATAACGATTAGGTATAATTTCAAGATATGAAAAATATTTACAAATATCTATATTGAAAAGACCTTCCATAAATGTTAAGACCGTGGAAAAAATTCCAACGAAAAGCCCTTAAGTCTCTAAACTAAAACAGAGATTGAAATTATCTGTCCAATATTCAGGCATCCTCAGGATAGAAAGAGAATAACAGCAAATCAAAACATGAATAATGCACCCAAGAAACATCCCCCCACCTCCAAGGCTCAAATGCAACTCTCGGAGGGGGTGGGATATTTCTTGGGTATATTTTTCTCTAGTAGGCCCTGTAGTTATACAAGGTGTAACAAAAAATGGCAAATCCCCTATGGACATGAATGTCCCCACGAAACTAAACAAATTTTGCTATGAAATCAACATGAAATAAAAAAAATTTCAGACTCTGAAACGCCTCGTGGCGCCTCTTGGGACACGGTGCCCGTATGCCCCGCACACCCTGCATATAAGGTAAAGCCCTGTGTCCCTTCACCTATTCTTAGTATGTCAATTCCACTTACGCAGCTAAACACATAACTTGTGTCATTTACTGAGGCAATTTCCGTAAAAATCTATTCCACTTATAGAGGTAAAAACATTCCAATTAAAGAGTTTATTTAAGGGAAAGTGATGGGACAACAAGTTTTGTACTACTTATATAGGTACCACTTTATCCAGGTTCAACTGGAAATTCTAAAATAACCAAAGAAGATATTTATTATAAACAGATGTTTTATCTCACATTGTAGGTCTTCATGCAGGAATAATAGTTAAAGATTGAGTTGTTTTATTGGAACAACTAGTAGAATATGAAACAACTACTAAAATATGAAACTCTCCACTTAGTTTCTACAACTATCTAATTATTTGCTTACTAGATTATAATTAGATATCATAATTAGTAATCAAATATGGAGGTAAAAAATAATTTCTTATATAGTGATAAACTATTTATTAGAATCTGACATGCTGCAGGTACTCTTCAGCGCTGAACAGACAAGATACAAACATATTTAAGAAACATGTTGAAAACTATCTTCTATTATTTTCTATTATTTATTTTTATTGTTTATTTATATCAAATTTCATTTTATTCTTACATTTACTATAATTCTCTTCTATAATTAACTACAATTTTTCTTTTAACTATTATTCTTAAATTTTTTCTTTAATTTATTTTTCAATGCTTTTTACTATAATTCTATCCTACTTCTTAATTTTTCAATTGTTACATTTGTGGACACTTTACTGGATAATTTTTCATTTTTTACTTTGCTCTAATTTTTAATTTCTTACTTTTTTGGATTTAAAGAGAACCTCCTTTTCATTATATAATTCAATCCCCTCTGGCTTTTATTTCTATTACTCACTAGATCATGTATTATTATTATTTACCATTGATGTTGCGGGAGGCCTTGTCCCCACGTGGGTTGTAGAGCCATCTATGCATGTATTTATCTTTTTAAAACATTTTTGTTTATTTCCTCACAAAAGTTTCAGTTAATTTTTATAGAATTCATATTAGTTATTCTGTATAAAATTCCTTAGAACTAGATAAAATTCAATCTACTAAAATTCTTTATTATAAAGAAAACAAAAAAAACAAAAAAAAGTGGTTATGTGAATCACATCTCGAAGAAAAAGGTGCAATACATCCCAACGATCAACAACCCAAAACAGGCTCCAAACATGACACAGCACCCCAAAACCAAGACGTTCAACAAATAACTGAAAAGAACCAGCTGGTTGCGTATTACCTTCTTTTCAGTTGTATGTTGAACGTCTTTTTTTGTTTTTGTGTCTTGATAATGCCTGAATAGGCGAAATGTCGACTGGTAATTGGGTGTATTACTGGATTTGAAACATAAGGCTTTGCATTTTGGTTTTTCTCAATAGTGGTTCTTTTTGAGTTTTTGGCTCTATTTTTTGGTAAAATTCTTTTGTTTGTTCTTTAATTTTTAACTATTTTTATTATTCATTTTTATCACTTTTCATTTTATTCTTACATCTACTATAATTCTGTTCTATAATTAACAACAATTTTTCTAGTAACTACTATTTTTCAAAAAATATACTGTTCAATTTATAATGTTTTCTTAATTTTTTTTTTACAATAATTCTGTCCTAATTCTTAATTTTTCATTTGTTACGTTTGTGGACCCTTTATTGGATGATTTTTCATTTTTTACTTTGCTCTAATTTTTAATTCTTCATTTGTCACTTTGTTGGATTTAAACATTACCTCTTTGTACACTTTTATGTAATGGAATATTCTATTATACTACATGTATTGTTATTCTGTGCCACGTATTATTTTAATGTATTTGTATCTTGTATATTCAGCCCTGAAGAAGACATGCAATGTGGGTCGAAACGTTGGTGTACTAATAAAAAGCTCTCCCTTGACCTCTTTTTCTTGATTTCTTTTTAATTTTCTTGACCTCAACCCGGACCATTCTTCCTCATATTTAAGAAACAATTTCCTATAAACTGTTTATTAACAACTGACCTTTTGGCTCACATAACCGCCCTTCTTAAGAGTTCAATAGTCAAGATGCATGTGATTCATGTTAGAGAAGAATTGGTTGACTGTAACTTCTAATGTAAGGAAGAAATAGTTGGGGATGCAGTCAATAAAAACACCTTAATAAGTGTATACTTATTTATTGTGTGCCGACATTTCTACCTACAATGTAGGCCATCTTCAGGGCAAATATACCAAGCGGCGGCGAGGACAATCAACTGCCAATTCAATGTTTGTATCTTGCCAAATCAGTCCTAAAGAAGACCTGCACATGGTTCGAAACATCAGTTTGTTATTAATAGTTTATCTCTATTTAAGGAATGATTTTTTAACTCCACCCTTACCATTTTCTTCTCCATACTTGCTCTATTAAACCAATTATGATCTAATGAAATATTTTATTTTTACAGTTAGCATACAACAATGTATGTATAGCAAATCAGCAAATCGATCATACTTCAAGCAATTCTTTATTTAATAAATTCTCTGCTGACTCATCAGATGATGAACTAAAGGGTAAAATAAATTGCATTTTATTATATAAATTTAATTCTCAAAACCGTTAGAATAAAAAATATGAGCAGAAAAAGAAACATTATATATATATATATATATATATATATATATATATATATATATATATATATATGTGTGTGGCCAAGTATTTATATTATTTATTATTATTAAGTATTTATAAAGTGCCAAAAAAGTAAATAAAAACAAATATGAATCATGACAAGATACTATACTAAGCGATTAAATAGAATAAATAAATTAATAACAACAGTTAAATACATGAACTAGGATGTAATAATTTCTTTACATAAAGTATATATTCTTTAAAAAAAAAAAAATGACTAAACAAGAAAAATTATTCAATACTGATTAATTCGATAACCTACCTTGAGAGCATCTGTTTGAGAAACCAGGAGATGTTAGAAAAGCATGGATTGAAATGAGGATAATGAAGAAGCACGACAGATGAGCTCCACACTGTGGTTGAGTGACTGAAAAAGAAACATTAAAATGTTTTGGTTCTGTCGGAACGACCAATAGATTAGAAAATAAAATTTGAAAGATCTTTTTCTAATGGAATGTTTATAGAAATTGAAAAGACCTCTTTTCATGGTGCTGGACTTGGATTAAAGCAGATTGATATAATGGGATTGCAGCATTTAAACATTATTCTAAATTCATTTATAATAACAGTTATGTAGGATTAAACCAGTCCATGCTTCCAATAAATACATAATGTATGTGTTTTAGAAGGAAGAAAATGGCCCAGGTGGAGGTAAAGAAATTCTCTTATGTAGGGAGAACTGTTTATTTGGAAGCCGACATTTCGACCCACACTGCAGGTCTTCTTCAGAGCTAAATATATAAGATAAAAATAAATTAATATAATAGATGGTAAGAAAAAAACAGTGATATATTTCGTGTAATGGCTTAAAGAAGTCAGGAACAGAGGCTTTATGATTTACCAATTTTTAAAAATATTTATAATTTAAATAATCGAGCACAACAAAAGACTAACAAAAAATTAGTTCCTCAACCTGTTGCTAGGCAATTCCGCTACAATATTACAACACTAAACACTATTTTTAAATATTTTTTTTTTTTTTTACAAATTCCTTTTACTTTTTTATTTATGTCCTTCCATCACATAATATAGTGTTTATTTTTATTAATTGTTATTTTGATGGTAATTATTTTTAAATATTTTTGTTTTGAAGAGAAAAGATTTGTGCTGGCCGGGATACAAACTGGGGCGTCTGCACCTCCGGTGCAGTGCTCTAAACCATTGAGCTACCAGGGGTCGTATCCAAGTCAGACAAATACGTTCTCTTAACCAATCCTATATCCCCGTGTTCTCGCAATTTTTGCGATCTATATATATGACTTGGATACGACCCCTTGTAGCTCAACGGTTTAGAGCACTGCACCGGAGATGCAGACGACCCAGGTTCGAATCCCGGCCACTACAAATATTTTCTCTTCAAAACAAAAATATTTAAAAATAATTACCATCAAAATAACAATTAATAAAAATATATTGTGTGATGGAAGGACATAAATATAAAAGTAAAAGGATGCCATAGATTTTGTTTAATAATTTAGGGTATGTTACTATAATTTTATACCTCCGAAGTACAGATTTAATGTTTCTTTATGTTTGTTAATTAATAATTTCAATTTTTCTTGTTGCAGATTTCATGGAATTGAGAAACCGTAACCATTTTGGTAACATGTTAAGTCCTAAATTTGATTAGAGGCTAGATGAGTAAATTATCATGCATGGTATCACAGATATGATACTGATGATGGTATCATGCATATGATGCCAATAATGGTTTTCAAGGTATAATACTGATGATGGTATCATAAATATGATAATGAATCGTGCATGTATATGATCTCAATATACATAAGTGATATGGAATTTTCATCAACTTAAGCATGATTTTTGGTGATTCAAACTTTATACCTGTTTATATTGAACATAAATAAAATGTACTCGAGTCTTTTGTTTCTTGCTACTTTAGTTGATTTCAAAGTGCTATCCCATTTACAATTAGGTTAGCTCACTGTGCTATCATATTTAATACTGTAGTGAATGTAAATAATGTTTTAATACTCGTTATGCAGCAAAATAATCAAGATATTTGAGTTGCTGAGAGAGAAAGTTCATATAAGTCATGATATAACTCCCTTCAGAAAATCATGAAAATAAGTTTTTGAAATTGTTGTTTACTTAGGAATTTGTTACTCAGCTACCTGCTAGGCTATATGCTTTCATGAAAAGTTCTCCTTTTATTTGGTCATTTTCTTACTAAATCCCATTAAAAAAAAGAAGTATATTTTCTTTGGGTGTATAAAAATACAAAAAAAAAAACCTTTAGTCCAAATTCATTTGTTACATCTATTTTCTATAAACGTTTTGACCTAAATGGTCATTTTCAATGTATAGGTTTCATGATCAACAGTAAAAAAACTCTTTCTTTTTCTGTAGATTAATAGATTGAATATTTGAAAATAAGCTGGGTGTGTTGTATCTCATAGTCAGTTGCTATACTTAATTAATTCATTTGTTACATCTATTTTCTATAAACGTTTTGAGCTAAATGGTAAAATACTTAATTAAGTATAGCAACTGACTATGGGATACAACACACCCAGCATATTTTCAAATATTCAATCTATTAATCTATAGAAAAAAACAGAGTTTTTATACAGTTGATCATGAAACCTATATATTCAAAATGACCATTTAGGTCAAAACGTTTATAGAAAATAGATGTAACAAATGAATTTGGACTTAACGTTTTTTTTTGTATTTCTATGCAACCAAAGAAAAAATATATTTAAAGTCCAGTACCCTAGACGATTAATATTGAAAAAAAGAAGGTAAATTCCTTCTGACATAAAATTCTTCGTATGTACCAAGTGAGCTCTACTTATTGAAATTTTAAACTCATAAAGTAAGTATTAAATGCAAGAGAATATTTTTTTTTTTGTAAGTTTCACCTATTTTGGGGATACTGCAGATCAAGCGTAAGTGAATGTGCCTTTCTCTCCATGTAGTATCGCTTCATCCTTTCCGATCTCCTACTCCTGGAGTTTTCTTTACACACAAAAAATATATTTAAATTTAATAGAGACTTATATAAGAACGAATAAGGAACAGGGCTTTTCAAAGTGGCTGGGATTCCTCTTTGAGAGAGTAAAACAATTCAAGTATTTCGCCACTGTTATAATCGAGGACAAAAGTTCAGGGAAGAAATCAAGTCAAGGACAACAGCTGGTTATAGATGCCTTTTGTCATTGATGCAATTCTTCTAAATCAGAATCCTCAAAATTAGAGGAACCTGTCACTTGATATTGTTTCCACCATAAAGGAAGCAAGAATAAGATAGCTTGGACATGTCCCAGCTGCGCACAGCGAATCTCCATCCTTTCCCCCACTACCTAGCTCCCTTCACCCACATTTTGGTCTCTTCATAGCCTAGTTTGCTTTTACTGTAATACCTTCTTTGCATTATCTTAGAGTTCGGAGTTTGGACTTCATTTTGGATCTGTTATTGTCATTGTTCTTTAGACTCTAATTTCTTAGAACACTATTTCCAATAGAGGGAGTTCCTCCTCCCTCCTCACCATACTTCCCCAGCCCAGCCTCCGATTCCGCCGCAGGTCATTTGCTCATTAGTCAGACTATACTAGCCGACTCAGAACTTAATAACTTTTTAGGAGTTCTTTGGCAAGGAGTTCTAGGACAACTTTACAAGTACACCACATCCTTCGCGATGCTATCACTTCAATTATATTTAACTGGTGCAATCTCCTAAATTCTCTAGAGGTCTCGTACTATTTCGCCCATAATACTTTTTTTTTTACTTTATTTATTCAAATTTACAACTGTCTTAGAATACAACTAGTAAATAGAATGAATAATACATAATGGCATGAGATAAGAACAATTCATTGGTTGTACTCAAATTACAACTTGTTTAAACTTAGAAGGTCACATGGCCATCTTCTTTTCAGAGGCCTCGGAGTATTATCGGGAACCGAAGAGGTAGTTAGAAGATTGAAACTAGTGGGTTCGGGTGGGAATAAAGTTTGTCATGAAAAGATCGATCTCGGCTTCGTGCCAAATCAGCAACAAATGGGACGTTAAGGTCATTATGGATGACTTTATTCTTAACAAAGTAAGGAGCATTGAGGATTTTGGATTGCAAAGATTAGATACGAGAGGAATTCGATAACTTAGTTGACCTCCAAAGCTCAACTACAGTAAGTCCAAATTGGAATTAAAATAGTCATGTATATGAGTGTTATTATAAGACTCTTATACACGACTATAATAACACCTATTTGGACGGATTAGAACTTTGGGGCTCCATTAAGCCATCGTATCTAATCCTTACAGTCTAATATCCTTCGTAATATCCTCAATACCCCTTTCTTTTTTACGAATAAAGTCACCGTAATAACCTTAATATCCAGCCGACAAAATATCTTAGTTTCGAATACCTTAAGATGTTCAAAATACAAAATATTACTTGATAATAATATGGTAGTTGAAGAAAGATATTATCAAAGTGACCATTTCGAAACAATACTGTTACATACCCTCCAAAGAGGTCTGTTTCCAATAGGCAGAGAGGTAAATGAATAGGCGATCCATTAATTGGACGAGTGGTAAGGGAGGAAGAACGCGCGATCGAGGAGGCACTTGAAAACGATTACATCTTGAGGGCTCGGCATTATATAGTCAACGAAAAGAAGCTGGTTAGGCAAGCCGTGACTTATCTCTCTCTCCTCTCTACTCCTGTTTCTATAATAACTACCAGCCCGTTACCCTCTCAAGTCCTCTTCTGCTGCAGCCGAGGCCGAACTGCCCACTTCAGATCTGTGTGTCTCCGATGTGTCAGCAACTCGAGTGTACTGCGTACACAATAGAGCAAGAGAATCGAATTATCTGTTGGTACAAGATGTATATTTATATGAAACATATATATATATATATATATATATATATATATATATATATATATATATATATATATATATGTTTCATAAAATATTTGAAAATATATACAAGTTTCAAAAATTTAATTTCGTATTCAATTTCAATTTAAAAAAATAAAATATCCTCCTTACTAAATTATTTTAAATATAGTTTTGAAGAATATATAATAGTCTATATTAAGTTTCAGAGAAAAACAAAGTAGGTTATTAATTTTTAAAAAATTACAATTATAGATAGTGCTAGTGGTAGATCCCAGTGCCTGTGGTAGATAATTTATTTAATCTGTTAACTGTCGGAGATTGATCCTGTTGGGTCTGGAGACCCACCTGGGGCTCATACAGCCTATATAAAGTTAGTATCCTGAAAAAGGAGAATAACCTAGCGTTTGATCGTGATCTACTACAAATCATTTCCTGCACAACTGTTGTCTTAGAAACAGTACAGTTTCAACATGCACTGAACTCAAGACCCTTCATGGGTTGTAGTGGCACAGGTAAGTAGGTACAATTATAAACCACAAGGGGTCTTGGATTCATTACATGTTAATGACTGTACTATTTATAATTCATTATTTATCCTAAGAGATGATTTATTCTAGTTCACGTTCAACCGTCAGGCTTTCTCTCAATTAAGGGTATCCACTTTATAAGGCTCGTGTAATAGATAAAATAATTATCTGGCTTCTAACTCAAGACATAAAATTATTGTTCTATTCATTAAACTTATTAATTTTTTATTTTATGGTGTATATATTTAAAATAAGGCAAAAGAGCTTTTGCATATAGCAGCAAGATCGTGAGTATGATGATCGCCAAAGTAGGATGAAAAAAAAAACCTGACACGGCACATGAAGATGAATTGAAAAATCAATTCACGTTCTAAAATAAGATAAAAAAAGAAATAAACGATTTCTGCTGGAAATGTTGTATAGGTGTATATTAATAAACATTTAAAAACATATATAAAACTAGCTTACGCCCACGGCTTCGCTCGCGTGAAATTTGGTCTGCCACACAAAGTTTCGTGAAAGATCATAAGTTACTCGTACATCCAAAATTTCAGATGTCTGACTTCAAAACTGACGGATTCTAAACAACCTTTGAACCCCTATTATATTAAAGGGGAAACCCTTGGGGTGGAATAATCCAAATTTTTTTCTTAAACTATACAAAGAAAAATTCGCATTTATAATATTAGTAGTATATCAAAACAATAGTTTCACTCATGTTCTTTCTGTTATTTTAAGCACTATTATCATGTGATTTGCCTTTAATTATGCACTATAATAGATTCTCCACGTACCTAAAAACATGTCTGGGGGGGCACGTGCCCCCGTGCGCCCCTCCCCGCTATATCCGCGCTTGCTATAGCCTATGTGTTATTCTGATGTATAACCTATATTACTGTCAAGTTTCATCCAAATCCATTCCGTAGTTTATGCGTGAAAGAGAGATAAACATACAAACTTTCACAATTATAATATTGGTTAGATACATCAAAACCACCTTTATTCATAAAAAGTTATAATTTTAACAAGCAGATGACAACTGATGATGGTTTGTCTTATTATTATTCATAAACACAATAACATTTAGTAACATAAATATATAACAGCTTACATTAAATTAGTTTTTTGGAGGGGGCCGTCTTATATTTTTTAATAAAGCTCTTTATCATCCGTGATAACAAATGCCTATAATGCCTAATTAAATTATTTAATTTTTCGACTCTATCGATTTGTTTTTTCGTTTTTGTTATTTTATTAATTATGTTCGGTTTGAAATTGATTTTTTAGAGGGGGGGATATAGCCCTGTAATCATTACCTAATAATTATTCAACGTAGTTAAGCTATATCAGATGAATTATAAACTATTAATATAAAAAACTCTTCTCTTATATCTATAAAGAATATGTTTTTTTTATATTTTAATTTTTAGCACAAATATATTAGAATACAATATGTTCACTGGTACCTACTGATAACAACTATGAATTTATAATAATAAAAATATAAAACAGAATGCTCCTAAGTTAAATAGTTGAGAAAATAATTCGAAAACAAAAACTAAACCTAGTAAAGCTGTTCTTTCGAAGTAAGCATTCTCTTTACCCTGCCACTGCCAATCTAATTACCTATAACTAAGTTTACACTGTACCAAGATGGCCACTGATTTTTCTCTTTCTTTAAATCAGTTCTTCCCGGTTCTTGTCTTAGTGCGGTTGTGTTTAATACATTCCTGAAATTATTTAAATTTGTTTTAGATTAGTGATAATTTTTGTCGACTATTGTTTAATTACTTAGTTTTTATTCTTTGAAACAAACATTTGGAAATATGTTAAGAAACTTACCAGTAGCTTCCTACTAGTCATGGATATTAAGTAGGCTGTGCATTTTGCAATTTTAGTTTAGTGCAGTTCGGTCCGTGGTAAGTGTTGTGTGTGAATATTTGAAAAATGTTTAAATAGTGATAATTTTGATATATCTAAGTAATTATGCCTCTAATAATGTTCTATAAGATTTCTAATCATAAAAGAAAAGCTATTTTATTGAACTTTTAATGGTAAATCGTTATTAAAATAATTTATTATATTTTAAAAAATCATTCCGCCATTAATAATTCGTATTAAACTATATCATCATAATTATGATGTTTAAAGTGCCATAAAAGAACATAACGATAAAAGTTACTATTTATAACGTTCATTACTATTTAAAATGTGAAAATAAATTTAATTCAATTTTTGATGTTAGTGCTAAAATTCATAAAATTAATTCTTATCTACGTAATTAAACACCTAGTAATATTCCATAATATTTCTAATAATCATAATTCGATCAAAGAAAAGCCATTTTATAGAACATTTAATGGTAAATCGTTATTAAAATTACATACTGTATTTTTAAATAATAATTCCACTAATAATAATTCGCCTTAAACTAAATTTTTATAATTATAATGTTTAAACCAATTAAAAAAGAACTTATAATTCTAAAAGTCTTATAAAGTTTATTACTGAATAAGCCATGGAAATAAATTTACTTCAATATTTGATATTGGTGCTAAAATTAATATAATTAATGATTTTTTAAAATAATATGTTATTATTTCATACGAATTATATTTAAAACACAATATCAGAGTAATAAATAATTTAAACTATCTGAAATCCATTTTTTTATTCCCGGGCTAAATTATACCTCATATTTTATTTATTAATAATTTAGCAACAAGTTTATACTTGGTAAAACGTTGAAAATCATTCAATTGATAACCCATTTTTGTACAACAGACATATCTTAGTATAATCATACATTAGTGTCCGTTAACATCAATATATTTTGAAAAATATTATAAAAATCTATATAAAATATTAGTTTTCAGTTTTATCGATATGTATTTGTTATTTGAAATATGTATGTTCTCTATTATCAATGTAAAAGATGTGAAAATATCCCTAATATTATTCGTGATTAATCTATTAATTCACTATTAACGTGAATAAATTAATAATTGCAAAAATAATAGATAATATTAATTGTCTAAATATTCAGTATTAACTTGGAATGTATTTAGATCAGATTCGGCGGCAAATCAATTGAGAGGTTCATAGAATATTCTCGGATTTGATTCAAGATGTAATAGTTATAGTAATTAAATAGGAAGTGTTTTTTTCACTATGAATTTTATTAGTGCGGTTCGGTCAGTTTTTAGTTTTTGATTTTGTTTTAAATTTTTTTGAAGTGTTTTAATGAAAAGTGATAATAAATAAAGTGATTTTTATTTATTTAAGTGTCCTTATTGTTCGGTAGGTGGATTTCTTATTTTCGTTTCGAAATCTACCTGTTTCAAAGAATAATATTGAAATAGTGAAATAGTGAACTTCAAGAGAGGAGAGGGCTGGCCGTCTTGGAGGATTCTACTGCATGGGAGTTATGAATTTTGAATATTGCATGGGTATTTTTTTGTACATTTTTATTTAATCTATTTTTAAATATTTTCTTTTGCAGGACACTTAATACATAATTTATTATGATACAATTGAAATGCTTAATATTTGAGATTTTTAGATTATAATTATTTTTTTAAATTATATCTTATTTTATTTAATATTAGTTAAAAATTTTAAAACTATTACATTGTTTAGTTTTAAAAATACCATTTTCTATTATTTCTAATCTAAAAATATTTTTCTTGGTATTTCTATTTTAATTTTATGAGAGGAAAATAGTTGACTGGATGATAAATTGTAGAAAGGAGATAGTTGGGGGGTGCAGTCAAACAAAACACTGTATAAGTGCTAGTCTTATATTTATGTGCGAACGGCTTCTCTCTCCAAATCGTCCTGAAGATGACCTACACTGTAGGTCGAAACGTCGCCACATAAATATAAGTCTAGCACTTATTCAGTGTTTTGTTTGACTGCACCCCCAACTATCTCCTTTCTACAATATTTTAATTTTATATTATTTTTTCCGAATTTATACCACTAGCAATCAATTTTCCAGTCATTAAACTTCACCAATTAACATATTAATTTAAATCAGTTTTTAATAAATGCATTTTATACATTTTTCCAACTTTATTATTTTAATTATTTATTTTTTATTTTTATCCTTAGAATTTTATAGTGTTCTGTAAAAAGAACAATTTTACAACTTAAGATCTTACAGGTATGAATATTCTGTTGGATGTGATTTTTTCAGAGAACAATCATTATTTTCCATTAATAATTATTTATTTAACGTTTTGATTTAATCTCCTATTAAATGTTTTTTTATTAATAATAGATGATTTTTTATTTTAAAAATATATTAACAATTCCGTGCATGTTATGTAGATTATCTAGATTAGTTCCAGAGAAAAATTCAGTCTTTTTTTTCAGATACTTAACCCATTACCTTCCATAGGCCCCATTTGGGTATCACAACCTTTTTTATCTTTGTCGATTATCAGTATCGATAGTTTTGGTATTGACACCTTCTATAGCCTTCATATAAAAAAAAAAATTGGCAGGTAATGCGGGGAGGATGTGTCATCAGTTGAAAATAATGCTTACTTAGTTTTGGTTATTTATTAATAAATTGAAATTTATAATACAGTATTATAAATCAAGTATCATGTACACATGTATACAGTTATGTAAGTGATAATAAACTATCATTTTTACATTTAGTAAAATTTGTATACTAAAAAGTACATCAAGATTTAGTACCATTTAGTACCGCAAGTAGAGGTGTCCATATTCTGAAATAATGCCATTTTCTGAAGCGATTGAGAGGCAATAAACGAATGACGGCATAACTAATGATTCATACCCAAAATAAGGGTGAAAAATTTGGTGCTTGAGCATTGTCTAGGACAAATCATCTCTCTACACAACTGTTGTCCAAGAAACAGAATAGTCTCTAACAAGTACTGAACCCCAGACCCTTCAGAGGCTGTAGTGGTACAGAAATAAAAGAAGTGTGCTGGATGAGGTAAAACGTTTACTCCTTGCAGTTCCGATAATATAAATTCGGTCAAACAAGAACGATCTGCAGGGGCATGGTCAGTAATAGTTACTGTATACAGTCGGTTATACATTAATTCTAATTCTAATAAAAATATTAAAAATCGATACGATTGAAAAGTAAAAATTTGTAGTGATTTAACTTGATGCGGCAACCTCCGGAACTGATAGCGATATCAATATTTCTAGAGATATCGACTAACCGGAATATCGATATTTTAATTTAGGTATGCCAATTATAGTGTAGGGCGCAATATGACACTTCTTGAATTAGTACAAACTTAACAAGGCTCTGTTGTAAAATGATAGGCCAGTATCTATAGTACACATGTAGAAGTCTCTCTAATGATGGTCCCTATTGAGTTGCAATGCCTTTGTTATACACACACAGATGGAATGGTATCAGCGAATCCGTTCCAATTCGATTTGTACCCTCCTCATCGATACACGGCTCCCTATCGATAGGCGGCTCGTGCGACCTCCACGGGGCGCCGGTGACCAAAGGACACGATAATTCCTCCGGGAGGACAATGAGAACGCCGCTAATGGTGGCATTGAAGAGGCCGCGACAAAACAGTCGGCAGATGTTGGAACAAACTAGTTATTGCTATTGTCGGTCGGTTCACGTCGGAAATAACAAACTGACAAAGTAGGCTCCCCGTAGAGAGGCACGGTCTGATCCTGGACTGGGTTCTAATCCCGCGCGTATTCATCCCTCATCTAAGTCTCAATTAGTAAAAAATATTCCCGCCTCTCCGGTCGCCCAATTCCATTGGAATGGACAGCTCTTTGATTTGGAGTACTTAAAGTTTTCTATTCAAAACCTCGGTCCATTCCCGCAACACCCGTTCTCGGCTCTCAGATATACAACAGCCCATCGAACCGAAGCTATTGGCAGACCTTTCCTTATCTGATCCCTGGCAGACCCCTTCCCTGTGGAATTTTGATCCTTCTTTCTCTCGACATAATAATCTTCCTACCTTCAAATCCCGTATATGCAATAGCCTCATATCTCTACAATTACTAAAAAATTGGTAATAGATATTCAGTTTTATGATTACAAATTGTTAATTGGTGGACGAAGAATGTGTTTATATATCTAAAGGCCCGGTGAATAAGTGGTTAAGTCTAATTTTGTCAAAAATGAGTTTCTTGTACTTAATTAAGCGGGATAGAGTTATTTGTTTAGTACGAAACAGTATTGAAAAGGAGTTATTGCTTATATTACAACTCCATTTAAGGCCAAAAACTACAGGAATGATACGATTATGGTTATCCGAAATCAGTTAACTCTCTCTGAGCAAAATGCGACTTATCCACTTATTCAGCTAGGCTGTAGATATAGATCGGGTTGTCCGGAAAATAATGCAGGGTTTTTTGTTGTTGTTTTTTAAACACTCCTCCAAATAGTAACCCGTTATTTTTCTTGGACTTTTGACTTTTATAAACTCTTCTTATAATCTTCTTTAATATAAAAATGTCCGTTTTTATTGTAACATTTTGTTACTTGAAAATAATTGTCTTAGAATCACTACAACTTACTGTAGCCAAAGCCCTTCATGGGTTTTAGAAATGGATGCATTTGAATTAAATTAACTATTTCATAATATTTTATTTTGAGGTTATGTTAAGGTCTATTTAGAGAACTTTTTTTTTGTTATTATAATGAGAATATAAAATAAAGGCATACAGATAAAAATATTGCAACGACATTAAGTTCAAAATAGTCCTGCTGAGAGAGGTTTTTCCATTGTGAGGCGTTTTAAAAAAATATCCATAACCATAAATATATAAAAAACTAAATATAAGAGATATTTCAATGTCTCTTTATATCCTTTATATATTGTTATGACTAAATTATTATATATCTTTCTTTTGTAATGCTTAATAAATAACTAACACTCCCCAAGTA
Source organism: Arma custos (assembly GCA_037127475.1). Classification (NCBI taxonomy): domain Eukaryota; kingdom Metazoa; phylum Arthropoda; class Insecta; order Hemiptera; family Pentatomidae; genus Arma; species Arma custos. The sequence goes on along the minus strand of CM073762.1, from coordinate 12,649,715 downwards.
AATAAATACATTTTTGTTTGTTCCCATGTAATGGTAAATAAAACATATTTGCTCGTTTTTTATTTATTCAATTAACAAGTTTATCATTTATTTTCATTGTTATTATTTAGAGGTAAGAAACGGGTACAACCCCAAAAGCACTGTCCCATTATTTTTTCAAAGTGCTACTCTAGGCTCTATCTAGCGGGAAATCGGTGCAACGAACTGATTGCAGTCAATTGTAAAATTCATATTTCCTATGATTATTAAAATTATTACTGCTTTCATTAGGTATAAATTAAAACTATAATTTCTCTCGATGTTTCCCGTAATGATGTCGTTAAGTTAAACAATATCCAATCTTATTAGTCGATCTGAGACGCCAAAAAAAAAAAAAAAAAATAAATCCTTAACTTTAACATAGAGCAGATAGTTCCGACTAACTCCGCTAGATATCCCTAGTGGCGCAATCAATTTATGATTGATTTATCGATTTTGATAAATTATATATATATATATATATAGTTCGATATTTACTTTCCATATTTTAATAATTTTGGAAAAAAAAATATTTTTGATTACTTTTCGTTACTTCTTGTGGGAACATATATTTCTTATAGAATTACTTAGGCCGGAACATTATCGCATATTAAACTTTGTATTTAACTCTTCATTTTTTAAATTTTTTATTATATCATCGTAGCCGACATTTTTATTTTTTATACTTTTTGTCTTTATTACTAAAAAGTAATTATTTTAAACCAACACTATTTTTATTTTTCAACTACCTTTCCTTTAAGTAAGAAACAATGGATAAACTACACTTTAAGGATGAACAAACACGATTTTATAATATATTGTAAATACAAATATATCCCATATATTATACATAATAATAAAATTATCCGGGTGGAGGTCAAATAATTAATTCCTTAAATAATGAGAAACGATTTATTAGAAAGCGACGTTTTGATCCACATTGCAGATCTTCTTTAGGGCTAACTTTACTTATTCTTCTATCTTGTTTATTCTAATTAAATATTTTTATAATTATTCCAATTATTTTAGTTTCATATATTACTCCAATTATTTTAATTTTTTATTATATTATTGCAATTATGTTTTTATATATTTTTCAATTATTTCAGTTTAATATATTTTTGATATCTCTTTTATTCAGTCCTGAAAAAAATCTGGTCTACACGTAGGTTTCTAATAAGTAGTTTAACACTATTTAATGAATTATTTTTTAATCTATATTAAAAAAAATAAAGAAAGATTAATTAAATACTATCAATGGCATCCAGCGGATAAAGGAAGGCCATTATAAAAACATTCTATTTTTTTTATTCAATTCAGAACATTTTGCCAAGTTATTTTTTATAAAAAAATAAAAGAAAAAAAATGACTGCCTATACAATGGCGTAAACTAACTTCAAAGGATTCACAATAACTTTGAGGGTGAGAGAGAGAACGCCTTAGGGTAAATATAAATAATTTAGAAGGCTTTTTAAAGGGCGGGTCATTAACAAGGATACCAGTTTGCAAATAGAGTCCCCCCCAGCGGCCGCTCGTGTTTTTAGCCGGATTGAATCAATTAAAATGTAGCCAAGCAAACGGTGGATCTTGCCCCTGGTACCAGTACTGGTAACAAGGGGGGGGGGAGTTTGTTAGCCATGTGTGTGTGCGGGGCCCCCTTCCAAATATTACGCCGTTCCAACTCATCATTATGTAGCCGAGTAGGATATTCCTTCCTTGTTAGTCGCCCTTATTTGTCGTCAAAACATTTACCACGTCCGTTACTGTTTAAAAACTTTTACTCGCAATTCGAGAGAAGTTCCGGTATAACTTTGTTTTGCGAACATAATATTCATAATAATAATAACAATAATGAAGCTTAGCGAACCTGAAGGCACGATGCCGATACCGCCAATCCTCCCACCTACGCCTCGGTCAACCCCTCAGACGTTACCCAGTCGTTACTGCGCTTTTTAACTTGTTATAAATTATTTCGTTTCCCAACACTTCAGAAGCCCATCTTAAACCCCGCAACTCTCAGATAATATTTAGATATCTGGACGCATACTCCGCGTTTTCCGCGTTTTGTTATCGCTTGTAAATTATCTATTTGTTGCATCATTTTTTGGTCCGAACATTCTACGCAATAATTTGTTTTTTAGTTTATTTACAACTGTATTACAATACAATCAAATAGAATGAATGGTACATAATGACATTTAAAAAAAATTGGGATCCATTGTTTTTACCTTTGAATTTTCGCAGGGTATTATTGTTTGTTAGCCTGCCAAGGTTCGAATTCGGCTCTGAGAAATAAATTATTTAAACTATTAACATTCATGTATGGACCCTATGGGATAAACATGTTCTCCTGGGGCTAACTTGCCTCTATAACTAGGTTATAGCTAAACCTAGGTTGTCTTATTTGGGAGAAAACTTGTCGGTTGAGCGTTCTGCTCAGTTCAACTGTAGTCCTAGAAATAGTACATTCTCGACCGTGCATTAAGCCCGACACCCTTCATGGATTATAGTGGTAAAGGTGTGTGTGTGTGTGTTTTGCTTAATATTTCACTATTACGTATATAATAAAATACATAAAAAACAAAAATAAAAAAGAGATAAATAAATATTTTCATATTCACGTAGCAATTACTTCATCGAGAATTAGTCGGTAAGCGATTGAGCCTAGAGCACAAACTACCCGATAAATTATTCGCGGGAGTGTAATAAACGCTAATAGAGTTAATTTGGAATTGAGGGAGGGGGACGGGGGCTGGTATAATGAAGGGATTATTCAGAAGGCCGCCTGAAAAAGGGCGGGAGTCAGCAAAACAAAAGCCCGCAAATTGACGGCCAGGTTCCCGCTCTAATTGACACCGCCAAATTGACACTTTTTGGCGGGACTCGTCAGCTGACGCCAGCCGTGTATATTTTGTCTTTAGCCTTTCTTGTTACCAACTCCTCTAATGGACTGCCTGAGGAGGAACTGACAATCCAGTTATCGAAACTGCTCTCATAGATCTCAATCTTTATACCTCTTAGTCCAATGAGTGTGTATATATATATGTATATATATATATATATATGTGTGTGTGTGTGTGTGTGTGTGTGTGTGTGTGTGTGTGTGTGTGTGTGTGTGTGTGTGTGTGTGTGTGTGTGTGTGTGTGTGTGTGTGTGTGTGTGTGTGTGTGTGTGTGTGTGTGTGTGTGTGTGTGTGTGTGTGTGTGTGTGTGTGTGTGTGTGTGTGTGTGTGTGTTTCTACTTTACATGACAGGATTCTTGTACCACTACAACTCATGAAGACTGAACAAAAACGGTTGTGCAGGGAGGTAGATTTGTACGAGATCTTTTTCAACTGATAATGTTTCCTCCAACAAGGGGTACCCTCTATATAGTGGTTGGGCGAGCCCCAGAACTGTTCGCAGATCTCACAGGGACTGTAGATGGCTTTTTAAATAATTTATCTGTCACAGACGGATTTGGACCCAGGATTCTTATTTTAAGTAACTCCTTTTTAAAACAAAGTAATGCGATTTTAAAACGACAGAAATCTGGAAGAAGAGGAATGTAGAAACATAGGAAGCCATTATTTAGAAGTAATTCCAAAGCGTGCCTAGCATAACAAACGAAACATTACTTTTATTTGATATTGTTTAATTTTTTTGTGTTCATTGAAGTGGTTTTGAGAATGGTTTAGATTCACAATACGACCCGATAATTAATTTCCACATTACTTGTACCACATTACTACATTACTTGTCACCATATTCTTGTTACTGCAATGTTTCTTATATGTTTTTCTGTTTGTTTCTCTCTCTTAGCCCTGAAGATGGCCTACATTGTAGGCCGAAACGTCGGCACACAATAAATAAGTTACACTTATTAAGGTGTTTTTATTGACTGTACCCCCAACTATTTCTTCCTTAACTTATTATTAGTATTTTTGTTGGTTATTACCTCAATAAGTTTGATTTACATTGCAGAGTTTAGATTTTTTATTGTTTGTTGCTCCTCAAAGAACCTCAATGTGTTTGATTTTCATTGGAGACTGCACCTATTTTGGTTAAATTTTGTGAAGATTCGAGAAAAGTTAAGATTTAAAATCCGAACCGACAGGTATTATTTCTGAATAAGTTAACTCATCATATATTTATAGTTGGTTTTATTTAATTGGACAAAATTAAAAAAAATATAGTCGAATATTCTGAAATGGTGAAGATGAATTTGAAGACGAATCTGTTTATATGAATACATTTATCCGAATCTCAAACAAAAAAGTCAATGTATTTTTCTTATAAATATTTTTATTTTTTAAAGAGAAAAGATAGGCCCTCGACCGGGATTTGAACCCGGAACCTTTGTATCACCGTGACATGTCATGGTGATATAAAGGTTCCGGGTTCCAATCCCGGTCGAGGGCCTATCTTTTCTCTTTAAAAAATAAAAATATTTATAACTCATAAAAAATAACCAATAATTATAAAAAATATTTTTCTTATAATATAGGTTTTACTGGACTACAATTGATGATATTTAATTCTCCAGTCCAATTATTTATTTTTTTATTTACTATAAAGACGTTTCGACCCCTTGGGTCATTCTCAATTTCTTAAATGTCTGTCATGATTCATACAATATGTCTCATATGGACGTCTATAATATAAAAATTATTGGAGATACATTCTTCTCCATGGTCATTATTGCTCTGTATTTTTCTTTTGTCGCTACTGCACTAAAGAAACAAATGTGAATAATGAATATAACGATATAAACAAAAAATGAACTCATTTCACTTTTAATTAGGTTTTAGCATTCAAAAATAATTAAACACTGTTATCGTTTATTAACCGAAGCAACTACACTTGAACCCTAATTGTAATTAAAATATAAATAGCTATTTAAACTGGTAGGCTCTCATAAAATAATATGTGTGTCATTATGGAATATCTTATTTTAAATTGCTAATGGAAATCAAACCAAGTCTTATTAGTCAAATCTTGTCTTAGTTTCTAATTAGCTTCTTAGAATATGGCTTCCATAATCAATAATAATTAAACATTCCATAAAACAAAAATAATTAAACTGCGTTATCGTTTATTAACCGATGCAACTATACTTGAACCCTCATAGTAATTACAATATAAATAACTATTTAAACTGGTAGGCTCCCGTAAAATATTATATTTGTCATTATGGAATGTCTTATTTTAAATTGATAATGGAAATCAATCCAAGCTAGATATAGTAGAGATGTATTAATTTTATGGGTATCTTGTCTTGGTTTCTAATTAGCTTCTTAGAATATGGCTTCCATATTCAATAATAATTAAGAATTCCATAAAACAAAAATAATTAAACTGCGTTATCGTTTATTAACCGATGCAACTATACTTGAACCCTAATAATAATTAAAATATAAATAATTATTTAAACTGGTAGGCTTCCATAAAATATTATATTTGTCATTATGGAATGTCTTATTTTAAATTACTAATGGAAATCAATCCAAGCTAGATATAGTAGAGAGGTAATAATTTTATGGGTATCTTGTCTTGGTTTCTAATTAGCTTCTTAGAATATGGCTTCCATAATCAATAATAATTAAACATTCTATAAAACAAAAATAATTAAACTGCGTTATCGTTTATTTAACAACTATAATAATTTAATAATTTCAATATAATAATTACAGCATAAATAACTATTTAAACTGGTAGGCTCACATAAAATATTATATTTGTCATTATGGAATGTCTTATTTTCAGTCGCTAATAGAAATCAAAGCAAGCTAGACATGGTAAAGAGGTCATGATTTTATGGCTATCTTGTCTTTTTTTCTATTTGGCATCTTAGAATAAGGGTTTCTACAATTGCATTATTTTATTCTCATGTTTTGTTTATCAATGATCAATAAATGTTTTTAATAAAAATCTATATCAACGGATCTAAGTCATCTTTCCAATTTCATAATATTCGATTTTATTTTTTAATCTTGTACAATTAACAACAACAAATACCAAAATAATAATTATAATCCATACACGGACCATTACCTCTTAACAGTCTCCAGATCACTGTTAACGCGATCCTTCCACCTAGGCCTCAGTTTACACCTCAAACGTTACTCAGTCAGCACAGCGCTTATATAATTTTTAGGAATCTTAGATAATATTTAGATAAGTGGGTGCATGCTCCGCAATTCCACGTTGTGTATTCTTCTAAATTCTCAAGTGGTCTCAGCCTTTTTTTGGTCTACACAAAGCCTCGTTCTCATTCAGTTGCCTACATTACATTTAGATAGATGTTTCAAACAACTCTTATAGGAGATCTAAATATATATATATATATATATATATATATATATATTTTTTTATTTATGGTTCTTTTTAAATATTTAAATTTTATTTTTTTTTATTTTTAATTTTGAAGAGAAAAGATTATGTCTTGGCCGGGTTCGAATCCCGGCCAAGACATAATCTTTTCTCTTCAAAATTAAAAAAAATATATATATATATATATATATATATATATATATATATATATACATATATATGATGATGGCGCAGATTGTTCTGAATCATGACTCATCCCTAACACTATAGCCAGGGCAGGCTGATGAATATGCCTGGATGTTAAAAATAAACTTATTGGATTAGAGGAGGAAGGCTCGTGCCCTCGACAATGGCCGGAAGTGGGCCCTCAGCTCCCGCATCCGGGTCTTCAATTGTCACTGTCTCCAGCTATCCCCTATAAAAATCGATTATATCAGAGCTTAATCGAAGTTATATTATCGATTCCGCCATTCAGGCTTACTTAGCTTATTCTTGGTACATATAGTTTTCGGAAGATAGTTAGAAACCGCAAACAGTTCGCAAGAGCAATATACGAACATCGTAAAAAAAATTAAAATAAAATACCATAATTGAAAAGCAAAAGCTCAAATGAGACATACAGTTTATGTTAAGATATTGGTAAACCCACTAGTTTCCATCCTTGCATCCAATTCCATCCCGGACAATCCTCCTAGGCGTCTGAAGAGAAGATGGCCTCGGGACCTTCTATTATAGAACTTTATTAGAGTGCTGCCAGTGGGTAGTATCTCTACATGTGCTATCATGTATTATTTACTCTAATAGCAATTGTACTAGATGTATGTATTACAGTTGTACAACTCAATAAAAAAAAAAAAAAAAAAAAGATATTGATAGTAAAATCCAAACCGAAAACCCTGTAGTATCTAAAGTAAAACAGGAAACAAATATACCTTTAGATATTTCGCCTATTATGTCATCTTCAGGACGGAATGAGAATAATAGCAAAGTAAAACACGAGTAAAGCATATCCTAACCTCAAAATGCAGCAAGAAACTAACCAGAGGAAACAACCCACCACCTACAAGGCCCAAATACAACTACTAATGACATAGTGTAAGGTATTTTTTGTTTAGTTTAGAGACTAAAGGCTATTGGTTGGAATTATTCCACCAATGTTTTAAAAAAAATAATATATATTGGTTTTTTACTTTTCTTGACTGTTATGGAAATAATATAATATTTAAATCTTGAGTTTCAGTCTTTTATTTCTTTATTAATTTTTCAGGCGACGTTTCGAGACTAGGTTAGTCTCATATTCATGCCCTGGCAGTGAACAAATGAGCTTATTAGTAAAAAACATCAAACAGCACACTAAAATAGATGTAAAATGACCTGTGTAAGATAGGGTGTACTTACATATTCTAAAGAATGAATAAGTTTTTCATTAATCTGTTGCCTCTTAAAACAGCATAAATTGTTTGTATTGTAATTGCTGTGATCAATGAACAAGTAATCCATTTTTTAGGAACTAATGATTCAACAATTAAATAAACTGCTGTTCCTAAAAAATGGATTACTTGTTCATTGATCACAGCAATTACAATACAAACAATTTATGCTGTTTTAAGAGGCAACAGATTAATGAAAAACTTATTCATTCTTTAGAACATGTAAGTACACCCTATCTTACACAGATCATTTTACATCTATTTTAGTGTGCTGTTTGATGTTTTTTACTAAAAAGCTCATTTGTTCACTGTCAGGGCATCAATATGAGACTAACCAGTCTCGAAACGTCACCTGAAAAATTAATAAAGAAATAAAAGACTGAAACTCAAGATTTAAATATTATATTATATATATATATATATATATATATATATATATATATATATATATATATATATATATATATATATATATATATATGTGTAATTCTATATTCTATTAAATAAATAAGAAATAATTTCAGTTTAAACTTTCCGATGTTTGAAACTTTATTATTAAATATAATAACAAGAAGTTAGTAATGAGTAACATAAATTAATACTATTATACAAATGTAATTAAGTATTCGAATAAACTGAATTGAAGATTTTGCATTGTTAGGTTATTAATAACTCTTACTACAATTATACTTAATATAATTTCTTTAAAATAAAAGAAAAATTTGACTGGATAAAGGGTTTTCTCACATTAATGAAATATTTACAAATATTTAGTCCAGTAGCATCCACAAGAAAATTAAAATAAAATTATACTTTAACAAAGGTTATAGCGAGGTTATATTTCTAGCAATTATCATAGCCATCCTTAACAATAATTACAATATAACAAGCCATACAATGATGTAAAAATCATAAAAATGTCTAGTAAACATCTGTTAAAGGTTTTTCTTGGTGTAGGTTACATTATCACTCATTCATAACCTTCCTTTTTATAAAGTTTTTTACATACATTTTTGAAATGATGCAATTAAAAAAGCAGTGTTTTTTCGGTGGTGAGTTATGACCATGAAAGAAATGTGTAAATATCTATTTATGGCTCATCAAAACTGTATCAACCTAGCTTCAGAGCTTGTCTGCCGAAGGCACATGTGTCATTCTTAGTGTCCTAATGCTATTCCAAGCTCACTATTAGTTTTTTCAGTTTTTCCAAAACGTAGGTTTTTGACTTATGTCACTTTAGAAATACTAAAGCGACATATATAAAATTCTTGCTAGTGTAGGATAAATCTCTTAGGATCATTTACCAGCCATTTCTGCATTTTTCTTTGCAAAAAGCTAAGGGAATTCTCCATAATCTTATGTAGGTACTGGTACCGATAGTACTTGAGAGAAAAATTCAAGCTAAAGTTCTTACACTGGAGCTTTTGTAGACTACTTCCGACGCAATACTCCATCCGAAGTTTCCCAGATTGGGACGAGGAGGCAGATGGCAAACACTTGCCGCCGTATACCGCACACAGCAGGAACAGCACACCGCAGCGCCACTCTCCGTCCGATTAGCGCCGGACAAGAACCTTCGGGTTGCGGCCTGAGGGAAAACAAAAGAGCTGCAAGTACAACAGACCTCCCACCGCCACGCCTCCTGGGAACTCTATCCCACCATCCGATTCAACAATCAGATCGTGGCTAGTAAATAATTCGAGTTATCGTCGCTCCCTGCATTCTCCAGTGCAATGATATCCGCTATCTTGAGTTCCGTTGTGGGACTTGAGCGAGAGCATTCACACATCCAATGAAAATCCCTCTTTGTATTCCCTACCAATATTAATGCATTGTTCTTTACTGAATAGTCAAAAAACTATTGCAAAGTTAAAATATTTAGCCCTTTTTTGTTCACATACCCGACAGTTACGGTTTTATTAAAAACGTGGTTCCCAACCTTTTTTGTACAACGTCTCCCCTGTTCAAATGGTATTCTTCCTACGCCCTCTTTGAACAATAATTTGTATGGGCATATGAAAAAAACGTAATACGTATTACATTTAGTTTTGCAGTCACAAGATGGGACATTAAAGTTTCACTTTAAGGCACAGAAGTACTGGTAGGAGAAAAATAACTAAAATTAAAACAGGATTGTTCACTTTCTCATGGTCTCGTACCCTTCTCGCCTTGTACTCACACCTTTAAAATTACCAGAAAAAAAAAACACATAAGATTTGGAAACATTTATATTTATTTTATGGCATCTTGTAATTCTGAAAAAGTCGCTACATCTGACAGAATTACTTGAACAATATTTTTGTTCCCGGTCTTCTTGTCTAGAGCAACTTCTTCATTGAGACAGTGTATTGCCATATCTTCCTGATCTTATTTCATACATGAAATTCTTGGTTGGCCTCTTCTCCTTCTTCCTACAGGATCATTTCTATTATCTGTCATCCTCAGTACGTTTCTAAACCACTTTAATCGCTTGATGATTTTGAGTACCCATTATCTCTCGGACTGCTGAATTGGGTATCCCCTCTCCTTTCTAAGTTAATCTCCTCGACTTGTAGATTTTTTTTGCTCCTTTCTTTCCTAATTCTCATGTTTTATAGCCTTATAAAAATTGCAGCCATTATAACACAGATAATTATTTTTATGCGTGTATTATAACAATCCTTCATTATCCTTTTTTATCTCCGAACTCACTGCCGCTTTAGGCCCTCTTCCACATCGTCCAGCCATTTGATCCGAGGATATCCTCTACTTCGTTTGCCCTCCGGTTTCCCATAGAGCATTCTCTTTGGTATCCTCTGGTCTGGCATCTTTTCCAAGTGTCCCATCTATCTGATTCTGTCTTTACCTTATTTTCAATGCCACTTCTCCATACTCCATAGGGCCACTCCTCCCCTTATTCTATTTAATATTTTTCTCACCCATGTGTTGACCATAAGTTCTGATTTTTACTTCATGGGCCATCCATGTCTCGCACCAATCGATGAGTACCGGTCGCACGTCTTTTGTGTATAAATTAGTCCATGTTCGTGCAAAAATCCAAATTTTTGTCAATTTCTTTAAAAAATTCATAGAATCCAAATCAAAATCAAATGCATTTGTGATAAGGAAATAAAGATATCTCATGGCTTTATATTTATCTTAATTTATTGAACAATATAATGAAATAAAAAATATAAATATTGCCCTGTTTTTTATACCATCGTTCGTTATTGAGTCGGTTCGTATGAAATGTCCATTTTCAAGTGAAACATTTTTTATTAAACCAACATTATGAATTCAAAACAATTTTATTCAAAATACTGACCCTAATTTTACATATTTGTTTCCAACGTCTTATCTTTTTTTCAATCTCGGAACTAAAAAATTCAGGGTTTTGTGATGAAATAATACCTGAAACCATTTTTTAAACAAAAATAAAGTATAACAATTTTATTCTTTAGGAAGTCGTCCCAATTTCTGAACAGATGTAAATCGGTAAGAGATAAGCCTGAGGAATAAGTTGGGTGTGGGAGGACTTCCTAACCCAGCTCGTTTAGTTTCTCCACTGGCTCTGGCCTTGTCATCTAAGAGTATAAGTCCTTTCTGATTAACCAATGCAGGCTGTTCTTTAGTAACTTTTTGTTGCATTATGACAATCTCTGTCTTACCACCTCTCTGCACAACCGTTGTTTTAGAAACAGTACAAGTTGTTTTTGAGAACCAATGCTTCTTGTTCGGATCTTTAACATACATCTAATCTATACATATAAAATGCTTTGTCCTGAATGACTGACGGTTCAACGCACAGCCTAAATCGCAGATCGTAGAACCTGAAACTTCGAGGGTGTGTTCTTTGTATGACGTAGGCATCGGATAAGAAAGGATATTCCGAAATTCTACCCCATAAGGGGGATGAAAAATAGGGGAAAAGTTAGTATGCTTGCTCACGTGTTTCTTGCTCGCAAAATCTACATATTTTCGCTGAACAAAACAAATCAAGTACCATAGTTAACTTCTCAAAAAAACAAATAAAAATAAAAGGACACGGTGAGCACCATCACCGGAAAAATATAAAGTTAATGAAATAAATAAATAAATTATAACTTCTCCTTTTTCTCACCCTCCTCTTAAAGTGTACATCGTACAGTATAAGAGATCCTTTCCATCCTATCCTAAAAATGCTACTTAACAATCTTCAAACCTAAAGGGGCTAAGAAAAAAAAAAAAATTAACTTCTCAAAAAAAAAAGTTCAGAAAAAAGAACAGTAAACTTCTGTCCGTCCCGTTTGTTAATCAGTGTCAATGCATGTTTGACGGCTGTCCGTCTGTGATTAAATTTGATATGGATAATCTCAAGTCTGGGGAAGGACATATGCTACTTATTACGATCGCACCACACAGGCGAAGTTTATATAAAACTGTAACCTGACTAACTCACCCAGCGGTCAACGCAGAAAACACTGAACTTAGCATCTTGAAATTCGCAGATAGATTCTTCGTATCGCTTAAATGAGCACTAGGAAAAGAATTTGGACAATTCCACCACCAAGGGTTTCCCCCTTAATATAATAGGGGTTCAAAGATTGCATGGAATCCGTCAGTTTTGAAGTTAGACATCTGAAATTTCGGATGTACGAGTAACTTATAGTTAAAAAAAATTAAATTATTTATTTAAAATGATCTGTCACCAAACTTTATATGGCGGACCAAATTCCACGAAGCCGTGGGCGAAAGCTAGTAACAAATGAATGATTACATTTTATCATTATTACTGAGGAACTCTTGAACTATAACGGATTTTTTCAGAGTTGATGTGATTTTAATGGTAGTATTAACGTTTTCAAATATTACAGTATTTTCCTGTGACACACACCTCTGCAATTTCTTCATATAATAAGGCTTACAAGTCAAGTACTGTAAATCCTTTATAGCCCATTTGCTAACTACTCCCCACAGACTCCAGTAAATACTCCCGCAGCTGGACTAACGTACTTCCCGATCTTAGGAAGTGGAGTGGTCATTGTTAAGAACCTGCGCCGAAGTCGACGAAGTCATGCCGAGCCTTGGTCCGCGGGACGTCTGGGAACCGGAGTACACCTCAGCGATCCTCTGTTCAGGTGTAAACGATTTAATTCCCCTGTGTTTCCGACCCTCATCTGGGAATGGAGAACTTAAGGGCTGTAAATATACATATATATGAATGCCTCGCACTTGTTAGGCTCCATTAGGTTCTCGATTACCCGCTTCGTGAATGGTCGAATTATTTTAAGTCGAGGGGTCTCTGGGATCGGGTACTTTTTCTCAACGGATTTCGCAGGGTAGTTAAGGAATTAGTTCGAACCGAATGATCAAATTACAGTTTACATCGCTGGCTATTAATACTATAATTCGTATTTTAAACTGTGAACGAATTTTTTTAAAAAATATTTTATTCAACGAAATTTACAACTGTATTATAACAATACAGTCTAAGTGGGAATCTTACTTAATACGTAGATTCGTATCCGGCTGTTGCAGAATTATCTTATCTGTTATCGACCACGGAAGGACCTTATGGGATCTGCTGACCCTCCTGGGGCTCACTAAGCCTCTATAAACTGGGTACCCTGGATTAGAGGATAAACGTGGTGGTTGAGCGTGCCCTCAGCCAAATCATCTCCCAGCACAACCGTTTTTTTTTGGATCAACCCTGGAGGGTGTATGCAGTAGGATAGCCTTTATTGCGCTGAAGTCTATCGGCTGAACTTGATATCGGCCAGGCTACCTCTTTGCACAATCGTCTGTTCAGATACAGTACAGCCCCTACGGTGTACTTAACACAAGGTCCTTCGCGGGTTGTAGTGGTATCAAAAGTGTGAGAAGAAGGGTGATCATTGGAAAACCCAGCTTATATTGCCGGGGATTTGAACCCGATATCTTCAGTATATCAACTTAGCGATCTATCACTAAATTTTTGAATACATTCTTGAATTGACCCACTAAATTTGTATTAGACATCCGGTAAGATCATCATCTTTAATCAATATCGTAAACAAACTTTAAACAAATTTTGCTCAAGTGAGCTCTTGCCACTCAAGTGGCAGAGTTTGCGAAACACTGACCATAGTGCCCTGAAGTGTAGTGGATCCTTAAGGCTCGATGAGAGGACAATATAAAGAAGGCCGTGGAAAATATTTATATAGAGGTCCAAGATTGGAGGGGCGTTGACAAAGACACGGTAGAGTGGCATCAGGTTGGTACTCCACCTGCTTTGGCTGCTTCCGTTCCTGGTTCGAAGTGTGTATACATATATATATATTGTATTGTTTATATACATCCAGAGACAGTTTCCCATTATTTATGTTTTAACAATTCTTTTATGTCTCTTTTGAACTTTTACCTAACTTTGGAGTACCCTAGGTCCATAATAAGTGCTTATTCAGCGTCCTTTTGGGGGAGCGGAGTGGCTCAGTAGTAGAGCACCATGCTCACCAGGAAATTCTGGTTCAAATCCCGCTGCAGGCAAGACTTTTACTTAGTCAGTTTGCCGTCCGAGATGGTTCATATAGGATCTAGGACCCTCCTGGGGCTCACCCAGCCTCTATAAAATATTATAAAAATAGGGTAAAATATTATAAAATTTTTTTGTGTCACTAAAATCAATATTGTGAAGGATATTGTGTTCAATACATAGTCGAGATCGTGTTTAACCACTTAATCATTATTCCTATTTCTGAACAATGAGTTAATTAAATAATAATTTTTTAACCGCAAATAACAGATTAAAATATAACCACATATTAAAATTTATTGGCAATATCCTTCGCTTTCATAAGCCTATTTTTTCTGGTTTCTGAATTGGGCGTAAAAAACAAACCTGTAACTTATAATTATATGATTATAACCCATCAAGGGTCTTGGGTTAAGTACATGGTTGAGACTGTACCATTTGCGGCACAACGGTAGTACAGGGAGGTAATTTGTTCATGATCACGATCAACGTTCAGAGTTTTATCCCAATTTGTTTTTATTTATTTATTGATATTTACAACTGTATTAAAATAATACAACAAGTAAATATACTGATTGCTACATAGTAGCATGAAATACAAGTAGAGGAACTTGTGTAGTGGCAGTACTCAAATAATAAGTTCAACTTAGGAGGTCACGAGGCCATCTTCTTTTCAGGCGCCTCGGAGGATTTTCAGGAATTGAAGAGGTTGCTAGGTTTGAAACGAGTGGGTTTGAGTGGAAAATAAGGTTTGTTATGAAAAATTAGATACCGGATTTGGGCCAAATCAGCAACAAATTGTACATTGAGGTCATTATGGATGATTTTATTCTTAATAAAATAAGGACCATTGAGGATTTTACGAAGGATTTTAGATTGTAGGGATTGGATAAAAGAGGAATTCGATGGCTCAGTTGAGCCCCAAAGCGCTACTCCCTAAGTCCGGATAAGTCTAATGATTGCCATGTATATAAGTTTTTGTAATTAATTTAGAGCTTAGAGCGTTTGTCTAGTAAGTGTTTATGAAACCCAAAATAGTTAACAATATCGATATTTTAAATTAAATATATTGATACAAGAAGCAGCCCGCAAGAAACAGATCAGGCTACTTCAACATTTTCTAGACAAACGCTCTAAGCTCCCAATTAACTACAAAAGACTCATCTACATGACCATCATCCGACCTATTTGGACTTACGGAGTAGTGCTTTGGGGCTCCACTGAGCCATCGAATTCCTCTCGTATTCAATCTTTACTATCTAAAATCCCAAAGTCCAAATAGGTCCTATGATGGTCATGTAGAGTAGTCTTTTGTAATTAATTGGGAGCTTAGAGCGTTTGTCTAGTAAGTGTTGAAGTAGTCTGAAACGTCGTGCGGTCTCTTGTCTTTTCAGTCTTGTATGAGGATTCCAGGTTAATCGTTTGTCGAGTTGCAACCCTATGTATCGGATCTGTTCTACAGGCACCAGAGGGATATTATTAAAGGATACTGAAGTGCAGGAAGTCATTTTTTTACGACATTAGGTAAAAGTGATTTGATCCGATTTTTTAGAATTTATTTTGATTCTCCAGTTTTGACATCATTCTTCAAGATAAGTGATATGGGATTGGAGACTTTGGGATGCAGTAACTGGATTGGTGTTGACTGATAATACACATGTATCATCAGCATACGTGGTAAGGATAGTATTAGGATGAGTCGGGATGTCAGCTGTATAAAGGATTGAGCTATGGATACGACCTTGAGAATTGATTAACAACTCGATAGAGGCTGGGTGTGCCCCAATATGTCGCTGTCAATGATTTAAATAATTTATCTCCTACAGCCGGGTTTGAACCCAGAACCTTCAACATAGCAATTCAGCACTCTACAAACTGAGTCAACTCGCAGGCGTATTTGAGTTAGGGCTAGGTAAAAGCAATAATGAAGGTATTCAATATTGACAACAATAAAAAAAAAAAAGACTGAAAATAACCAAGGACGGACGTCCTGCCAACAGTAACCTTGACGTATCAATGGTGTGCCTCGAAGTAAAACATCCATACAAAAAACGCCAGCCAGTTTACCGATAATCATACTTCATTGTTGTGATATTGGCAGAAAAAAATGGCAGTAGCAGCTGCGAGGGTTCGAAAGCTGGACAAGCAGCGGGTGACAAAGCTACTGATTGGGAGATCCCTGCCTAAGCAAACACTACACCGGAGAGGACACTGCTTCTTCAGTAGCAAGCAGGAAGGCCAATATCCTTCAGCAAACAGTGGCGTTGCCTTCCCCCAACTAGAGGACTTCAGGGGATAAACTAGGTACGGATCATCCTGCAAGGGAGGGTATCATATTTTTGACAGTTCAGTAATTTTAGGAAAACATTTCAAAATTTTTTAAGAAGAGCAAGTTTTAAAATGCTTTTATTAGCTTCGTGTTGCGGAGTTTTTAATCTCGATTTTTGATATAATTGAAATTGAATATTAAATTAAATTGAAACAATGCACATTTCTCAAGGACCGATGACAATACAACAATTTAATAAAGTGTTCTCATTATCTTGAGCAGGAACTTCAGGATTAGCGATTTTTAATATCCGAAGTCACGGTAGTGTCTTGTGCCAAATACTAAGGCCTATACTGAGGTATTCTTGGATAATTCTTTCAGAAAAGTTTGCACTACTATTAGCAGGATCAACTGTGGAGTTTCTTTTATTTTGCAACTGTTATAGAAAATTTATAATAATGTTATTAAAAGAAAACATAAAATCTGTACCACTACAACCTTGGTGCTCAGTACATGGTAGAGACTGCACTGTTTCATGGACGACGGTTCCGCAAGGAGGTGACGCCTTAGGTCACGCTCAACCACCAGATTTTCCCCCTTATTTTGGGTACTCTATTTCTATAATATTTTATAGAGATGAGCTCCAGGAGGATACTAGATCCTATATGGTTCATCTCCGGCTACAAACAGACTAAATAAAAGTCTTGCCCACGGCGGGATTTGAACCAGTACTTCTGGAATGGCAACTCAGTGCTCTACCACTGAACCACTCCGCTCCCTCATGTAATAATGCTATTGTAAATCTTTAATGTCTTTCTGATAAGAGGTTTTTCGTTATATACACCTTTACTTCACTATTTTTTTATTGCTATATTGTTCAGCAATAATTTAGCTAACAAAGACTAGGACACTAATAGGCATCGGAATGGCTACACAATAGAGGGCAAAGGCTAAGCCTAGACTGATCGGATAATAGCCACTAATTGTAATAGTAATAACAATAGCAATTAACTAATTAACAGTTGTTAGGGCACTTTAGTTATTATCACGCCGCGTCCTAATTGTAGTATGATAAATTGTATAGTTATTAAATGACTATAAATATGTCCCATAACGAGGGTGGCCCACGTCTCCTCGTAGTGATTATATTAAACGATAGCTCGCTATAGAGTTGCATAAGCGATATAATATTTTAAGCATATGGTTTGTAAAAAATATTATTTATATGCTAATTAAATATTACATACATGTTTTATATATATATATATATATATATATATATATATATATTATTTATTTTATAATCTTTATACAAGAATACTCCTCTACAGATGGAGTTGGCATCATAACATTAAATTCAATATTAAATTATTGGACGCTATAGTATGAGGGTATTGAAGAAGGCATAACTATTAAATTATACTATTCGTTCCAAAATAAAAGAAATAAATTAATTTTGATAGCTGATATCTAAGTCCTTAGTTCGAGACCGGCATTGACAGATAAATTATTTATTAGACCCTCTTGAAGCTCACCCAGTCTATAAAATTTGAGTATCTTTATTTGAAGAGAAAGACTGGTGTTTTTTTTTAATTTTGATGGCCTTGGACATACCACCTCTCTTGCACCTTCGTTGGAAAGATTACTAGGCACTGAACTCAATATGCATCATGTAGAAAATAAAAACGGTACTTGTGTCTTAACGCAGCCCTGGTTATTTTTCCTACTTCTTCGCATGCGCGAGCAGTTACATTTTGTAACAGTTATTTCTAACAGCTGATTTGTTCTATCTTTCTTATTGCTTACTGAGTTTTGATTATTGCTGATATATTATTTCTTATTGTTCGTTATTTGTTGTTTATTGTTTGTTATTATTTGTTTGCTAGTTTGTTATAGATTTTTCGTTGTTATTATTTTAGTTATTTATTTAATTAGTGTAAAATGCGTTTTTGGGATTTGCCGACATCAGAAGAACAAGCTATTATTTTTTTGCAGGATCGAAATATTTTACTAAAACAAAGAAAATGTAGCAATTCCCATGAAATAAAATTGTATTGTGGTGAACGTTTCTTTTGAAAATGCAATTTAAATCTTGATATTGAAGTGTATTTCGACGCCTTTTCCACCTAAATGCGATTAACAATTCTTTTGTCAATAGAATCGATAGAGTCCATCTCCAGCAGCTAATGTATTGAAAACAAGTAGCGGGTTTTGAATCCAGGACCTTCGTTACGGCAGCCCAGCGCTCTACCACTGAGCCACTACGCTCTTTGCCGTAGTGCATACATAATTAAATAATGATATATAATAAATATAAAACTAAACCATGTACTCATATGGGTGCAAGCCTCATCTTAATACCTTGAACCAGAACTATAGAACCGCTCCGACGTTTACAAGCTGGATATATATTAGCGTTGCTTATCCCTACTATAGCGTAGCCGCTAACTGGACGCAGAACTAGAATATCCGGCGAAGGAGTTTAGATTGCCTCCTTCCTCGATGTCCTTATCCAATAGAGAAGGCTGCTCTCAATTCGATTCCCGCCGCTGCGCTATCTCGCTCTGAACGTGACACAAATCCCAACAGGGTCTGATCTCGTGCCTCTAAATGAGCATTGAAATTTGGCGTTGTGATCCAAATCGAGTATAAATTAGTTAGGTTTTCTTGGTCGGACAAATCAACTCCACGCACAACCGTTGTAGTAAAAACAGTACAAACTATCACGTAATGAACTCAGAACTGATCATGGGTTGTAGCAGGTAAAATATTTTTTTAGGTTATTTTTGTTTGTAAAAGTTGAAAACAACTTCCCAACTCGGATGTTTCAAATTATTCCAAGCCAATCAAATTTAGCGAACCGATAAACGAGGCGTTCAGGATCAAATGCGGATCTCAGAAATTAAAAAAAAAATCCTTATAATTTATTTTATCTTTATATTATATAATTTTTTTAATTTTTTAGTTGAAAAGAAAAGGTATGGCCAGGACCGAAACTCGAACTCGGGACCTTCACCTCTCCGCGGTGACGCCTTATCCATCTCGGCTATCCTGGCTTCACTTCACGGCCAGCCATATCCCCTCTTGGATAAGGATAAGATGGATAAGGCGTCTCCACGGAGAGGTGAAGGTCCCGGTCCTGGCCATATCTTTTCTTTTCAAATAAAATATTTAAAAAAATTCAGTTTCACTAGTAAACTCAACCAATTTTCCGTTCGCAAATCTTCAGTTTCAGGACCGAACTAAAACCATGAGAAATAAGTCTCGTTTTAGACGAAATTGTGTAGCTTTTGTAGAGTTATCAGCTTTTAATGAACCGAAACACAATCTCCAAGTCTCTGTAATACCAGACAATGTTTCGACAATTCAGGTATCATCAGGACGTAAATAAAAAAAAACACACATAAATTAAAATCGAATGTAGCTCATCTCACATTTTTTTTTATTCTCCTTGTTACTTAATTGTTGGGTTAGGGATTGTATATATATTTTTAGAACAAGGTAATTTTAAACTCTCCGAAATACTTCGGTTTCAATAATAATTTATATATAGGTTTAAAATAATATCAGCAGTAGCGAAGGTCCCGGGTTCAAATCCAGCGGTTAATTTATTTAATTTGTTAACAGCTAGTGATGGATTCTTTGAGATTGGAGACAACCCTGGGGTTCCAGAGAAAACTGGAGGTTGAACGTGATCTCGGACAAATCGTCTGCCAGCACAGTAGACTCTCTATCACGTACTGAACTCAGGACTCATTATGGGTCGTAGTCTTACAAGTTATTTTTTTTTTAATTAATATCTGAGTGTATTCTAAATAATGAACAGTAAAATTAAATAGCATATGATAATATTCTTTCCCATACGATTTATTAAATGCATTTTTAGTCCTCTTACTAAAGAGGACACCAGGGTTTGAAATATATACTCCACTATCCCCCTTTTGTAATTTGTGTCAACCATATGTAACGCTATACGGTTGTGTGCCAAATTTATTTACAACTTATACGCCCTATAATTCAAGAATTGAGAACAGTTTTAACTTGATATTAGTTATTATTTAGATTGATTTTTGTAAAAAAGTCTACATATTTCTTTCAAGTTTATTCATACTCGTACATATATACTCGAATAAGGCCTATATATATATATAGGCTTATTGTGAAACGTATCTATAGATGACAAAAAAAGGGTCTTGTTGGTTGATTTACTATTGTTGAGCTAACAGTGATCCCCCTTGTAGGAGCACAATTATTGTATTATTGGCTGTTTGAGCTCACATTACTATTGAACGTCATTGGTAGCAATTGGAGAACAATTCCGGGAGAGAATTCGTCCTCAATAGGATCTAAGAGCCGAAGAATGGTCTGTTGAGGACGGTATCTCTGCCTATTGAAGGAACGGTCCTTCCTGATTGGCTGGCATTAGCCAATCAGGTTGCTTAGCTGGCCTCAACTCACTTGATGGAACCGGATTGAGGAACCCCATTTGATGGACCCGCGGCTTGCTTGTCCTAGTTCTAGGCCAATAGTAACTGCCAAGGAGTTATTGTTTTGAGTCCTGGAGTTTATTCCTTCGACTAACGAACCCAAAGTTATAACCTATATCGTTAATCCAAAGTTATAACCTTTATCGTTAAGTTATAAGCCTTTATCATGTACAAATATTATTTTCAATGCTGGCTTAGGGCTTGTTAATTTTATTTACACCATTTTTAATATTGTTTTTTTATTTGTTGGTTAGTATAGAGAGGATATACTGTTCCTAGTTGATATAGCTTCCAAAGTGAATTCACGGTTGCTGCATTGGAATCAATACAGAATATTCACCGCAGATGCAAATATAGCTGAAACGGAGATTATATCAAATCATAATGAATAAATAAATATTATAGAGTAGAGGTAGTCAAAGATGATTCCGTCGTTTTTACGATTTGATAGAATTGCTATTTATCAAGAGAATATTTAGCAGTGATAGGACACTACCATACAACTACCTTTGTCATCTCAATACTTAACTTTTTAAAATGAAAAGGTGTGACAAGAATTCTGGTTTTCACAATATATAAAAAAACATATGAGGATATTAGAAATGAGAAATGACTATAATACTGAACACAGAAACGATTATGAATGCAGGTAAGGAAATAGGGCTGGAAGTAAATTCGGATAAGACTAAGTATATGCTTAGTAACAGAAAAGGGCGAAGTTTTGGTAATATTGTTGTGGGAGGGAATAAGTTCCAACGTGTGGAGAAGTTTAAGTACTTAGGATCAATGGTAAGTAGGAAAAGAGGAAATAAAGTGGCGGTCTAGACATTATTAAGCTCACGTCTTTTCTCCCGAAATCTAAAAATCAGAATTTATAAAACTATCATCCTCTCCTTTTCTTTGCAAAAGTGAAACGTGGACGCTAACTCTCATGGACAACGGATGGAGGATGGACAAACGTCTTCAGGTAATAGAAAATAAGGTGTTACGTCGAATATTCGGAGAAAAAAAATATGAGATCACTGGAGATTTGAGGAGATTATACAACGCGAAAATGCGGAGCCTGCACCCGGTAATATTATAGAACAGCGTCGCTTTAAAGAGAAAGAAGATTAGGAGGCGACATTAAAGTTGTTGATCTCGGTAACGAATGAATTCCTAAAAAATTACTTCGCACTGTGCCAACTGGTTAATGGGTAGACTTAAGCGTAGGTGGGAGGATTGCATTAAGAGTGATCTGGCAGATTCGGTTTGGTTAGTGACCCGAGCACGGAAGTTTGTAAGCAGATATATCGAAACTTCGGGTTTGCCTAGCCTTATTATTGTCATTGGCGTAACTAGAGTTGACTCATGGGGGGTTAACCCCCACCAGTCAACCACTCCTACATATTACTCCCTTCAAAAAAGATGCCTCGTAATATAGGTATAATATATATTATACTATAAAGGATGTAGCTTCAAATTAAATAAAAAGATTATTATATTTTATAAATGTTATTTTCATTATAAATATTATTTTTGAAAGGGCAATCAAGAAATACAAGTAACCTTATTTATTGGTTACAATAACTTACTATACTTAATTGCATAGGGAACTTTCTAGACCCATCCAGACTTTACTTCTAGATTTTAAGAATTGTCTAAACTGTTGTTCTCACATTTGCGATCTTATTGTTGCCGCTAGATGCCACTACTGCCGCTATAATAATATAATTAATTGTAAATTAAAAGTATTACGTTTTGGTTTGTCATTTTAGTGTACCTTTTATACATTAAAATAACTGTGTTTGCGCTTTCTTTGTTGTGTTTTTGGCATTATTGACCCTTACTTCTGTAATCCCACAATAATAACTTTGAAAAAGTAAAATCCTCCAAATTTTTATTTTTTTTTAAATTGCTACTTACATTTTTTTTTTTAATTTCTTCTAAGCAATAGGGGGGTGCATCGGATGGATAACCTTAATAAACCCCCTCTCGTTACGCCTATGATTATTGTTATTAGTAGAAATTAAAAGACTAGATGTTATTGTATTACATAGAGGAATGTTAGTAAAAATTAAATAGTTTATAAAAACATGAAGTTATTTTAGTTCTGTAATCAGTCGGTTATATTTGGTAATTAACCGAGTAACAAAAACTGAATTGAACCAAGATGAGAATCAAAAGTTTATCCATGACCTTTGCTTTTATTTTGGAACACCCGTTCAAGCGATGAGTTGCCCGTTTGCAAATACCAAATTAGTTTCGGATTGCGCATTCGTCGCCAACGATACGTGGATAATCCGAGAATAATTAGCAGCTGCCGGGCTCCAAAGCAAACAGCGGAAAGTGGGTACCTGAGCCTTCAAAGGATTGCAGGTTTGTTGCACGTATTAGCGACCGCAGGACAAACAATTAGAAGACAGTAGCCCTTTGAAGACGCGTGTCGTAGGATACTCGTTACGCGGCAGGAGGTCGCGCGTGACCTATTAGTGTGTCCGTGAACCCCTCGTTACTCACTGACAGTGTATTTGTGCGTTTCTTGTTTACTCTCCCCTCCGCTGGGCGCGCTTATTTCGCTACCCCGCAGAGCTGGGTGATAATAGCTTCGCTATAGTTAACGCATTGTCTAGTTATATTCTTGCAACGTCGTCGTGGGAGAGTTTCGGACCCGGAACCCCAGGATCACATAACAAAGGGTGCTGGAGCCAAATTGACAGCTTTGTCATACCCCAGGATGCTTCATCAACCCCTCCAGTCATGTAAACAGTCATATTTATGTGATTACATGACTATATATAGGATACACTCTAACGGAAACCATTTTAGACCTTCAGTTCATAAAAAGAAATTTTGAAAAAAATCAATTTTATAAAAAAATAAAAACTCTTGCTTCATGACTATATGTAACTCTAAAAACCATATTCTTTATATATCTATTTAAATACGATGATGAGGATCCTTACTAATGTTTTTTCTCTAAATATTTTGTTTTATTTTATTTTAAATTATATACGCATTTTAAAACATTGGTGGGATAATCCCTTACAACTAAAATGAGTTTACTTACAATGGTTATTGGTTAATATGTTTTTGTTGTTGGTAAAATTAAAAAAAAATCAGAAAAAAGAAGTCTTTAAGATTTAATTAATACAAAATTTATATGTAACATATTACAAAATGCATATAAATATGTTTTTTATATAAGTATGTTTTTTTGAACGTTTGTGTCTGTATTTTGGTGTTGTTGTTTTTTTATAATTTCCTATTTCTTGTATGAGTGTGTTGTCTGAAAGTTGGATGTGAAGAATCTGAGGGTTTACTAATGTTGATTTCCTTTAGAAATTTGGTGATGTAGGGAGGCTTCCAAATCCAAACTCAAACTCAAGATCCTTCAAAGAGCAATACATTAATTCACTTTCTGTATGTTAGTATGCACATGCAGTGGTCATTTAATATGTAAGGTCTTAGATTGTTAGTTAAATTCCAATTCTTCTGGGATTCAGACAGACTCTATAAAGTAGGCGCACTAAATTGGGGAGAACCCTGGTGGTTGAACATGATCTCGGACAAATCACCTCCCTTCATAATAGAAACATTACAGTCTTTACAATGTACTGAACATAAGTACTGAACCTGAATGGTTTGTGCTATATTTCTTTCTTTAATTTTTTTGAAGTGGTAAATACATGGCTTTTAGCATAACGAAATGTTCAAAATTGTATTATCTTGTATGCATTATACTAATATAATAATTAATAATTATGATCAATATAAGTATTTAAATAAAATTTAACGAGATAGAATTTTTTCGCTACTCATTTAAGCGAGACTGAGGACTCGAATCGTTGGTTGAAATTCGAAGGAGTCACCCCCCCCCCTCTCGGCAGACCTGAAGACCTATCTTAGTCCGAATAGTTGGCACAATAAAGTAAGTCAATCTTATTTTGTGTAATCATTCACTGCTCCACCTGACCATTTCAATCCATTGTAATAAGTAAGATATTAATATAATAATTAAAAAATATTTTAAAGTCACCCGTAATGTAGTGTTTATTAAAAAGGACGAAGCCCAGCAGGTTACTTTTTAAAATAATTTTTAAAAGGGAGTAAAAAATCTTTAATTATGCCGTCATTCGGAAGGGACGTAAAGTGGAGGTGATATATTTATTTTATATAGCAAAAGTAAAAAGATATAAAAAACAAACAAACAGGAATTTGTGAAGAATTTTTTCATAACTCATCAAGTTCTAAGCTGTTTGGGAAAAGTCTGAGTCGTTATTGGGAGCTTTCTGAATATTTTAATTCATATTCTCCGTTGCTCTTTTGTTTCTTCTGTCCATTTTCTTTCTGTTGTGGATTGTTTTTTCTTTTTCCTGTAGTCTTTCTATTGTAAATCGTCTTCTTATATTTATATCTGTCCTTTATTTTTTTTTTAGATTAATTTATTGATATTTACAACTGTAATAATATTACAAGTAAATTTGCTAATATAAACAAATGACATGAGAAAAAAAAAAACACTTATGGAGGAACTATCCATTGATAGCACTCCAATAAAGTTCTATATTAGAAGGTCTCGAGGCCATCCTCTTTTCAGACGCCTAGCAGGGTTATCAGGAATAGTATTGGAAGCAATTGAGAGACTAGCGGATTCAAGTGTGTATGGAGCTTGGCATGGAAAGATTGGTATCTAGTTTGGGCCAAATCAGCAACCTTTGGGGTATTAAGATCATGATGGATGAGTTAGTTTGTGACATAATAAGGAGCATTGAGGATTTTACGAAGGATTTTGGATTGTAAGGATTGGATACGAGATGAATTGGATGGTTTAGTAGAGCCCCAAAGCTCAACTCCGTATGTCCAAATAGGTCTGATAACTGTCATGTAAATGAGTCTTTAGTGATTAATTGGGAGTTTAGATTGTCCAGTAAATGTTGAAATAGGCGGAAAACGTTGAGCAGTTTCTTGTCTTTTCAGTCTTGTATGAGGATTGTCCTTTATTACATCTTTTATGACCCTTCTACAAACCTAATTCCTTTTATTATTATTTATTTATTTATTGATAGCCATTTGATGATAAGTGATAGTCCTCGGAATCACCTTGTTGTTGAACTAGCCCCTTGATATTGACGGACCAGTGAGGTCAAGTGACTGCCCGCACCAAGAACACAATTGATCTCTACATTAGTAAATTGGGGTCAACAAAAAAACTCTGTGTGGGCAGGAGGTGGAGCGAATCAAGCTTCTTATTCCGTTCCTCCTCTCTTATTCACCACTTATAGCTGCGTCTCCTTCTCCAAGGATGTTAACTGTCGTTACGTCAATATGCTGTGAGTTTGGAAATACTCTTATCTGGATACAATGAAGGAAAAGTGGGTAGCTGATCCATGAAAACACTAAACACTAAGAGTAGTCAGTAATCGATTCAAACTGCAGAAGTGACTATCATATTAACTCGTAAATACTCAAATAAATTGATAAATAACTTTTTTTTCTTTATATTTACATCCACACCTGTCAGATAAAACAATGACAATCAGCAGAAAGTAAAATACAATCATGAGAGGCATGAAGAAGAACAGTACAAAAATAACAAATTTTTTTTTTCATCAAAACTCTTAACCGGTTGTTGAAATATTTTATTTGGGGGTCAGTATAATATATCGTTGTAAAATTTTTGCTCTATATCGGCACTTAATTATAAATATATTGAATAAATAATAAATAAAATAAAAATATGTCTCGAATGTACAAAATAAATTATATTTTAGCCTGAAAGCCTCAAAATCGAGCCATGTAAGCTTCTCTCCACGCAAAGCTTCGTGTCCAGCAGTCAAAATTGACAACGACGAAGTACCTTCCAAAAATTATGTACGTTATTTCGGACTATGCTTGGACAAAAGACTTGCATAGAACGTACATACAAAATAAAAAGACAAGAACTGACTAGACGGTACAAACAACTATCACATCTTCTGGACTACAGATCTTCACTTGACTTACGGAACAAACGACTTATCTATAATAGTATACTAAAACCTATTTGAACATATGGAACAGAACTTTGGGGTTCAGCAAAACAAATCCACGTACACAAGATACAAACAACACAGTCCAAAATTCTCAGAAAAATAGTACAAGATAATACACCATGGTATATTTCAAATCACACCATACACAACGACATGAACATTCGCACTATAAAATCATATATTCATAACAAATACATAACATTCCACTCATCGACACAATATCACCCAAACCCACTCGTTCTTCCGCTTTCCTACTCCCTGTTACCTGGACTTGATAAGAAAATATTAAAAAGACATTGGCCAAGAGACCTACTCAACTATTGATATTTTTATTCCAAAACTCGATGTTCCTGTATAAAAGCAAAGAGAAAAACAATTGGATCAAATTTGCTGGATGCGCAGGTGCAAATGAAAATTAAATAGTAAATATTAAATAATAATAATATTTTAGGTAAATTTGCATGAATAAATAGAATGATGAATACTTCTAATTACTTATTTATTCCAATAACAATATGAACGATTTTCTTTAAGCTTTTTCTATAAGTGGCGAAGAAATAAATCTTAATGGTTAAAAGTTAAGGAATATTTTGGCTCTCCTGAACAAAGATGAGAATGCTACATGATGTCCTTTATCTTCGGGGTACAGATTTAATTGTACTTAAGAGGCTTAAGGTTTCATTCTGGAAATATTTTTATAATTTATATTTATATTGTAATTGTATTTTCTTATATTTCATATATTTGTACATAATTCTTTATAAGTAGGATTACAGAGATGAAGAAGCGGGACATCTGAGCGTGCAACAGCGTAGCGCTGAAATTCCCAGGTTCAAATCAGGCTCAGATAAATTATTTATTGAGTTATTAGCCGTAAATTGGACCTTGTGGGATCTGGAGATCTTCCTAGGGCTCATCCAGTCTTTATTGATACTCTTAATTGGGTGGAAAATATCCTGATTGAAACAGTACAGTATCTACCTTGATCTCATTATCCTCGTGTGTTGCTGTGTTTCAGTTTCTATTTTTTTTATTCATTTATGAATTCTTTTTTATCGGATATTATTGTTCCATCTTGATTCCATCATATATATCCTTGAGATTTTCGAATACCCCTAGAGAGATGTCTAACCCGGACACACCCCTATGACGGACAGGAGGTGTGTAAGGGAAGAAGGGCTTTGATGTGAGAAGGAAGACTGTAAACAGGGCTAAGGGCCGCGCCTCTTGTTTCGGGCCAATAATTGGAAAAAGAGCTGGTAACGAGACCTGGTCTGCCCTAACGAGGAGTCTCGTCTTCCCGAGCCCTCTCCTCCTCCAGTGGGGGGGGGGGGCTAGGTCAGTTTTATCCGCGCAAGGGGACACTCCCTGTCCTTCGCTATAACGAGTTTAGAGCTATATAAAATAGAAACAATTGGGAAAATATTATAGAATATTATTTATAATATGTAGAAGCAAAATAATCAATATATTATTTATAGAATATAATAAAATATATGTAAAAGACGTACACCGAACGTTTTTCATTTGAATTTTACTTATACGGTTACTATGGTAACAACTGAGATATAAAAACCGAGGAGGTTATTCTGAGTTGTGTTTTTTTATTGAACAGTTTTAAGAATAAAAATATAACCTGTACCACTATAACAGCCATAAAGAGTCTTGTTTTCAGTACATGGCAGAGCCTGTTCTGTGTGTTGGACAACGGTTATGCAGGGAGGTGATATGTCCTAGAACACGCTCAACGACCAAATTTTCCCCCCTTATTTGAGTATTTATAGAGGCTGGGTGGACCCAGGAGGATTCAATTTCCTATAGAATCCATCTCCGATTGCTAACAGATTTCGCCAGCGAGCGGGATTAACCCAGGATGGTATGGTTACTCAACGCTCAACCATTGAGTTAATCCGTCCCCAGTGGTATGGATCAGCAATAGCAGATATGGATAGATCCATAGGCATCCGAATCCCTTTCTTCGAGTTCACTCAGTTCTGTTAAGTGGGTACCCTTAATTATGGGGGGAATCCAGCGCTTGTGTGATCTCAGACAAATCATTTCCCTGCACATCCATTGTACTAGAAACAGTACAGTCTCTAAAACTCTTCATGGGTTGAGCGGTACAGGTTTTTATTTTTAATACTTTTTATTTAAAAAAAGCAATGTAATGAGTATGAGGTTAATAGTAAGTAAGGTAATTTATTCTAGAATCGACATTAGCTACGTCAACGGAATTATGCAACCTAATTCCTACGGTCACCTGTGGTCTAGTGGTCAGCGTAACAAACTACTAAACCCAAGATCGCGGGTTCGTAGCCCGGCAGGTGGCCCTAGAATTTTTTTAAGGGAGTAAAAAATCCTTAGTTACGCCGTCCTTCGGAAGGGACATTAAACGGGGGTCCCGAGCCTGTACGATGTCAGGTACTCGTTAAAAATCCCTAACCTAATTAAACCTGGATAGGCAAAATTTAGAGCTCCCAATGTAGCATCGTCCGATTAGCCATAGCAGCATAAAGTGACGTTAAATGAACAAACAAACAAACAACCTAATTCCTAAATGTTCTTTATTAGGTTAAAAATAAAAAGCTTATAAGCAGATCGAAAAATCAACCAACCAAAATTAAAGAACCTTTTTTCGGTTCCATTTATATATGACTATTTATAATTCATGAAAAGGTAATAAGCGCAAAGCCGACTTGTATACGCCCTACCGAGGCGTAGGGTGATCTAAAGCGATTGCAAGTTTGAAGTAGCAATGGATCGTATCGGCATCGAGCCCTCGGGTTTTCTAAGCCTTTTAATATTTATTATAGATATCGCTTGTAGAGAGGCCCCTTTGTTTGTCAGGAACCCGAAGAGAAAGAATTGATACAAGTTTTCTGTTAGCAGTAAGTTTAAAAAAAAAGAAAAAAAGAAAAGTCCTGAGATTGGTTTAGTTTGTTCCAGTGCCATCTTGATCATTTGCCGTAACGAGTATACTCTCCCTCCCCCACAATCATCAAAACTTATTAACTGGAGTTTTCACAACTTCTCTTCTCATGTAGCCGGGATCAGGCACGTCCGCGTGTCCTTTCTAATTCTATAAAGAGAAAAAAAAAGAAAAAAGTGGTTGAGTTTTCTTGAAAACACGTTGAAGATACTTTTATGTTATAATAATAATTAAAACAAAAGAAGAAACATTATAACAAAGAAATGCTTAGTTCTGCAATGCTGCCTAAAGCCATTCTGTTGCTAAGTGGTGCAGATGAAAATATTTGTATTGCCGTATTTTCTTTTATTTTTCCCGGCCAGAAATCTTTTCTCTTCAAAATAAAAAAATATTTATATAAAGTTTTAATTTTCATTGGAAAATAGTTGAATGGATAATTCTAATGATGAATTGAAAAAGCAGCTTTTTTTTTTAACAGCGCCAAAGTTTCGGTCTACGGTGCAGGCCATCTTTAGGTTTTTTTTTTTTTAATTTAATTTATTGATATTTACAACTGTAATAATATTACAATAAGTAAATCTGCTATATGTACAGTACGACTTGAAAAGCACTTGTGGAGAAACTACCCATCGGTAGCACTCCAAAAAGTTCTATAGTAGATGGTCTCGAGGCCATCTTCTTTTCAGACGCCTCGGAGGATTATCAGGAATAGTATGGGAAGCAAGTTGAGAGACTAGCGGATTCAAGTGTGTATGGAGCTTGTCATGGAAGGATAGGTATCTACTTTGGGCCAAATCAGCAACATATGGGATATTAAGATCATGATGGATGAGTTTGTTTGTGACATAATAAGGAGCATTGAGGATTTTACGAAGGATTTTGGATTGCAAGGATTGGATACGAGATGAATTGGATGGTTTAGTAGAGCCCAAAAGCTCAACTCCGTATGTCCAAATAGTTCTGATAACTGTCATGTAAGGACTAGTTATAAAAAATATTATACAAAATAGTTGTTTTGGTAACTTGTGGTGAACTTCGCAAAAATAATAAAATAAATGTTTTATCATATATTTTTAACAAAGGCTTGGTATAATTAATCGTAATTTGTCATAATTTTTGGCATGAATTATATATAGATATTTCACCTCATTATTTAAACATAATTTTTAAGTTGGTAATTTTCGTTTAATATAGTAATATTAAAAAAAATCTTATGATTAATCTGTGGCAATGTCATTTTCCAGAATCATTATTGTATTAATACATCACATCAAGTACGAGCAGTTTTTTATCCATTGGCTAATTGCAACAAACGTACACATATTTATTATGATATTATAGATGCAAATTGTAGAAATTTGAAGTCTTGCAAACGGAAATTTTATGTAAATATCATTCCACCCACGACTTCATCACTATTATAATCCGACATTATTCTTTCACATCCCGTACTGGAGCATCTTAGGTGTAAGAAATGAAGAGAAGAAGCGGCGGTTTTGACCGCTGAATACAACTGACAGAATCAGAACAGATTTGATTTAATGCGACACCTGGAACATCGGATAATGGCGAAGAGATCTCTGGACCAGCTGCCGGCTGAGGTTGTTATTGAGATGTTAGCCATTTGTTGAGGAACTTGTGGACAACCTCCGGCGGGAATCGGACAAAGACGTCGAAGATGGATCGTACCCTGCGCTCCGTGAGTTATGGAACATTGGTCGCGTTGTGGCGACACCTTTGCCTCCAAAAGTCAGCTGAGAACAATCGCCGGGATTGTGGCAGCTGGTACAGCACCTGCCCAGGTTCGTGCCGCAGGTCTTAGGCAACAGATTGTTTTCGATTTTCAGGGGTTTGTCCTTTTAACTTACTGGAACATTGTCGCTTATCCGAAATCCGCTTTATCCAAAACCCATACAGAATAACTGACTTCGACATAAAGGGTGCTATCATATTTATTATATATTCTCCACCGTTCTCCACTATATATATATATATATATATATATATATTCTCCACTGTTCTCCTATATATATATATATATATACATACATAGTGGAGAACGGAGATAGTTGGGGAGTGCAGTAAAAAAAACTCCAAATAACTACCAGACTTATATTTAGTTAGAGCCGACGTTTCGACCTATTTTAAATCCTTCTGCTTCTTATGTGAATGACACTTTTTAACTATTTAACACTGTCAAATACTATGTTTTCCCCTAATTAACCACTTTATAGAGGCTGGTTGAGCCCTAGGTGGGTCTTTAGAACCCAGAAGATCGATAAACGTCCTGCCATATTTTGCATATCATCATTCGCTTTGCGTTGATAATACTAACTGGAATCGAAAATTTGATAACACTTTGGAAAAAAATGTATAGAAAATTATGCTAAATGTTTTGACTTCATTAAGTTATTTTGCGAAAGAAAGTTTCTTTTTAAAACGAACATGCTATCTGAAACGACCAACTAAAACGAATATAGAACATGTTTCCTTCTTCTTGACAAACGTTGGACTGTACTCCAATTCCAATCTTTTTTCTACTCCTTCGCCATCACCCTACCTCCCTCCTTCCAAGACAACAGGTAGCCGCCGAGATCCGTCAACCTCCCCCAGCTGCCCACGCGCAGCTGGTCACCTCCCGCGGACCCAGGCAGTGTTGTTAAACAGGGCCCTATCAGCGGGGGATCGGACCCCTATCATTAGTTATAAACAACTCCGCGAACAAACCCGAACGTATTGACTCCACCCTCTCCATTCAAGTTATTTAACTGACTTCAATGTACTCTTTGAACCTAACATCTGACCTTGTGTGTGTGTGTACGGCATCGGTTCTGCAACTCTCTTACAGCCTCGGCTATATGATTAAAACTGAACCCTTATTGTGTTTTCCTCAGTAACTCCAATAATGGATCAAATTATAAATAAGGGAGAAAAAAAAAGCTCTCAAAAGAACTTTACCTTTGTGCTTTGATCTGATTGCGACATGTTGCTATTGAATTAAACTAACACTATCAGTAATGATCTTGTAAAGTTTTTGTATGCTGGATTAACGACTATAATGTGACAAACAATATACAATAGGGTGCTGTTGTACTTAGGATCGCAGTTTTTAATATTGAATTTTTAGGTGCAAAACTTGGGTGCAAGGGTCTTGGGTCTTGGGTTTATTACATGTTAGAGACTGTTCTTTTTTTAGGACAACGGTTGTGGAGGGATGTGATCTACCCGAGATTGCGCACAACTGGCAGGTTGTCTACCACAATTGCGGGTACCCTACTTTATAGAGGCTGGATGAACCCTAAGATGTTTTACAGATAACATCCGTTTCTGATCACAGATAAAATAAATTATCTGTCATAGCTAGATTTGAACCACAGCAAAGCTACTCAGAGTTTTGTTGTTTGTTCATTTAACGTCACTTTATGCTGCTATGGCTAGTCGGATGATGCCGCAGTGGAAGTTCTAAATTTTGCCTATTCAGGTTTAATTAGGATAGGGATTTTTAACGAGTACCTGACATCGTACAGGCTTAGGACTCCCGTTTAACGTCCCTTCCGAAGGACGGCGTAAGTAAGGATTTTTTACCCCCTATAAAAAATCCTAGGGCCACCTGCCGGGCTACGAACCCGCGATTTTGGGCTTAGTACTATACAATAATAATTGCTGCAAGGCTTGATTAAGGTGAATTAAAGTTGTTTTTTGTTATTATAGGCAATTGGGGAAAACCACAATGTTTGCATTGTGGTTTTCCCCAATTGCATTATAATAACAAAAAAATACACCCACTTACCAGTCAACGTTTCTTTTTGAGTTTTTGGCTCTATTTTAGTGGTTGTTTTTTGTTCATCTGCATTTGGCATTTTCAGTTCCATCTTCCATACAATACTATTTCTTTTCTGCTCTTTTATGTCATTCTTAGACATGGAAGAATCATATAGTCATATATTATTTGGATCACTAGGGGGTAAAAAATAAGAACAAAACTTCAATTTATCTAGAATAATATCTATTAAAACGTTAAGTAACTACTGTTGTACAATCAAATGAACATTTGTAGAATTTGTAAAATGGCGGTTGGGCTGTCGTTAGGTAGAAAAAGGATTTTCTCTAAAATAAATAAATAATTCTTTAAAGATTTCAAGATTTAATTCTTTACAACTGTATTACAATGATAAAACAAGTAAATAGGCTAAGTGACACAACATGACATGAGA
The DNA here is from genome assembly GCA_037127475.1 of Arma custos. Classification (NCBI taxonomy): domain Eukaryota; kingdom Metazoa; phylum Arthropoda; class Insecta; order Hemiptera; family Pentatomidae; genus Arma; species Arma custos. Next base: position 12,615,574 of record CM073762.1, on the reverse strand, counting down.
ATGACGAGTAGAGAAACTACCCAATGGTAGTAATCAAATAGCAAGTTCAACTTAGTACAACTAGTAGATCACGAGGCCATCTTTTTTTCAGACGCCTCGGGGATTATCGAAAATTGAAGAGGAAGCTAGGTTTGAAACTAGAGGGTTTGAATGGGAATAATTTAATGTTTGAAATTTAATAATTGAATGGGAAAAGTTTCTTATAAAAGGATAGATAAGGCCAAATCAGTAACAAATGGGACATTGAGGTCATTATGGATGACTTTATTCTTAACAAAATAAGGAGCATTGAGGATTTTACGAAGAATTTTGGATTGTAGGGATTGGATATGAGGGGAATTCGATGGCTTAGTGGAGCCCGAAAAGTCCAAATAGGTCATATGAAGGTCATGTAGATGAGTCTTTTGTAGTTAATTGGGAGCTTAGAGCGTTTGTCTAGTAAGTGTCGAAGTAGTCTGAAACGTCGAGCGGTTTCTTGTCTTTTCTGTCCTGCACGAGGATTCCAAGTGAATCGTTTGTCGAGGTACAACCCTAAGTATCGGATCTGTTCTTCGGGTGTCGGGCAGGAAGTCATTGGTTTACGACGTAAGGTAATAGTGATTTGATGCGATTTTTGAGAATTTATTGTAATTCTCCAGTTTTGTCACCATTCTTCAAGATCAGTGATATGGGATTTGGAGGCTTTAGGATGCAATTTATCCATATTTAAATATTTTCGAACAATACTACCAGTTCCTAATAACACTGCTTTTTGTAGTATTTCAACTTTCTTGACCAGTTCAATGATTTTATTGTTTCCTCTGGAGTAAGGCCATTGGTAGAAACTATAATTGGTATTACTTCAACCTTCATCAGCCTAAAAAGATGCTTCAACTCTTCGCTAAGCTCCTGATATTTCCGAATCTTTTCTCCTATTGATTTTTGCACGTTATCATCAGAAGGAACTCCTATCTCAATTATCTGTGCTTTCTTAGCTGCCTTGTCAATAAGCACGATGTCAGGTCTGCTGTGAGATATATGGTGTAATCTAGAGAAAACTTACTTTTATCACTTAAATGTTAACATTTAATCTAGGATACACTACCTATGAATTAATATTTATTTTGTCACAATAAATGGTACAATCTAATTAATCCATATATAAATTAATAAATAAATTTAGTATTTTGCCTGAAGAATGAGCACAAAAATGTATATTATGTCAGTACCATAGATAACTTTGGCACGAAAAATTTGATGTTTGATTATCATTTTCGATATTTTGAAGTTGATGGAAAATCCTATCAACCGTCAGATTCCCCCCCCCCCTTATTTTGGGTAGCTACTTTATAGAGACCGGGTGAGCCCCATGATGGTCCTAGATCCCATTTGATCCATCTCCGGTTGCTAAGAGACTAAAGAAGAGTTGCCAGCAGCGGTATTTGAACCAGGGTCTTCGGCAAGGCAACTCAGTGCTCTACCACTAAGCCACTCCGCTCCCCCTAAAAAAGATTAATTATAGATTTAAAAAAAAATAATAAAAGAAGTAACATTTGATACTCAATCACCCACATATCCATATTTACTTCCTTGAATAAATACCGTTTGGTCTGTTTCTGTCTTGACGGTACCTGAATTGGTTCAAGATTCATAGGTATTTTTTCATCCTGTGTTTTTAGAAGCTTGAGGCTTTTGTTTGGGATATTTCCACTGATGTCTTAACCTAATTCATTACGTTATTTTTTTTAATGCCAAAAACTATAAATAATTATCGTTCTGTTTGTTTGGAGATGGAACACAATATTTCTGTCGGAACAGTTCCAGTGTACACGTCCCCTGAAGAGCCAAATGGTTTGTTTAACCGTGGGATTAGCCGCGTTGACAGATCGTCCTAAATCTCTTCTAATCCCTAAAGCCGCAACAGTTTATTGTCTGTCCTCGGTTCGACTCTCACGACCGCTTTTTTTTCTTTTTTTTTTATATCGGCTTCCTCTCGTCACATCGCCCCATCCACAATTGATGGCGACTCTAATATTAACTTACATCTGTATCTTTAATAACCCTGACATCTTGTCTTTATGTCCCTCTGGCAATTCAAATGATCGTTCCCATTTGTAACAGACTTCACGTGTTACTTGATCTAATAACAAAATATTAGCATGCAAATATAAATCCATTACTTATTTATTTTGGTAATTGATTAGATGATTTTAGCAGTTCGGAAGGAATCATATACAATTTAATAGATTATGAACAAAATAATTATTTAATGGATCAAATGGTAATTATTCCGCAGGTTGTCGCTTTGAATTGAGTCACAAGTTTTATCTTTTGTAATATGTTTCAGTATGGAAAAGAGAATGTGATTGTGGTTAATGGGTTGATTTCGGTAATAATTTCATCTAGAAATGAACCTATCAGCTATACTTCGAAATGTTAGTTGAAACTTTTATTTCTTGATAAATGATTACTGAAATCTACTCAATACCCATAATTAAATTCTATTTTCCATACTATATTTCACGATAACTTGTATTTTTGAAAAAAATTTAAAAAGCAACGAATTAACAATTAAAACTTGTTGTATCTCAACTCGAAGCGACAACCTGAGGAACAGATACCGTTAATTAAAATAATTATATAATTAAAACTATTTTGTTTGTTCATTTAACGTCACTTTATGCTCCTATGGCTAACCGGACGATGCTACAGCGGGAGCCCTTAATTTTGCCTATCCAGGTTTAATTAGGAAAGGGATTTTTAACGAGTACCTGACATCGTACAGGCTCGGGACACCCGTTTAATGTCCCTTCCGAAGGACGGCGTAACTAAGGATTTTTTACTCCCTTAAAAAAATCCTATGGCCACCTGCCGGCTACGAACCCGGGATCTTTAGTAGTTTGTTACGCAAAACATTCAATTGGGAGATATTATTCGGTCCTCTCTTTGTAAATAATATGGCTTGGGTTTTATCCTGATTCATTTTAATTTTCCATTTATTGTAGAATCTCTCTACAGCCTCTATAAGTAGTTAAAAGTGGTTAACCTTGATTGGGGAAAAAACCTGGTGGTTAATCGTAAGTAAGTCTCCGACATATCGCTTCTTCTTCCCGGACTTTTCTCCTAAATTATCAGCAGCAATAAGTTATGTTTATCACTACACATTATTTGGCAATGCTCAAGAAAATGTAGTCAGTGGACTCCTAGAAGGCATTCTCATGTGGGTTGATCCTTCTATAAGTCTTCTCTTGACACATCATTCGAGCTATAAATATAAACGGACTTGGTGAAGAAGTTTAGCGACAAGATAAGTTACAATCCCGTAAAGTTCGAATGAAGAAGGACTTGCGAATAAACTTGAAGTGGTTGCGGAATGCTGCATGACTTCGCACTTCTGTCTTGTATATCAGGCGACTTTACGACTTTCTACTTCTTCATGCGGGTTGTCAGAGAACTTCGGGTGGGTGGGTTGGTTAAGTGCATGCTACACGATGTCAGTGGTGTTGAAAGCTGTTTCTTACTCGCAGAACTTTTGTGATAGTTTGTGATGAAAAAAATGGCGGAGTTCTAACAGCTGACGATATACCTACAGCCTCGGTGAATAAGTGGCTGAGTCGGATTTGGTCCAGAGAGAGTTAACTGCTTTCAGATAACCAGAATCGTATCATTTTCGCAAGTTTTTGGCTTGAAATGGAGTTGTAATATAAACTATAACTCCTTTTCAAGCCAATGTCTTATTTCTTCTTATTCTCCACGAAAATTTCGATCCCGCTTATTTAAGTACAAGAAACTCATTTTGGAGAAAATTAAACTTAAATACTAATTCATCGTCATACAAGACTGAAAAGACAAGAAACTGCTCGACGTTTTCGGCTACTTCAACATTTACTGGACAAACGCTTCCAATTAATTACAAAAGACTCATTTACATGACAGTTATCAGACCTATTTGGACATATTATTTAAAAGCTTATTATTATGAAATGTATATCTTTGCTAATATGTTTTAGTTTACATTAAGTATTAAGCATACCAAGCTATTTACTAAATAACAAAATATTTAATCAGTTATTATAAATTCTCTTATATGAATTTATTTCAAGGTAAAGGTTACTGTATTCGTAGTATACAACCTATATTTTCGTTTGTTGTTTGTTCATTTAACGTCACTATATTTTCGTTATATTTTTTCAAGTATATTTTACTTGGGTTTATTTATTTGCTATCCTGTTTCTGTTTATTTTTGTATTTAAATATATTCTCAAACTGTTATTAGAAGATAGTTGACTGGCGTTGATGGAGTGGAAAAATTCTCTCTCTGCTTTATATATATATATACATATATATATATATATATATATATATATATATATATATATATATAAATGTTTCTGACTTGCAATAGATTTATAAATATATTAGCTGCAATAAATAGGTAGCCAAGAACGCGGTTTTAAGAAAGAAATAGCGGAAAAATTGAGGTTGATCCGCCGTTAGGTGAAGAGGAGCCACAATTCCAACCATCTCCTTCGTTTTTATAATAAAAAAATATCAATTATGGAAATCCATGTATTATAATATAAGATATTCAGGCCCTTCTAAGGCTCACCCAGCCTCTATAATGTAGATATCTTAAACAGGAGACAACCTTGAGGTTGAAATAATCTTTGAATATTTGTATATATTTAGATTTTTCTAATATCACTTGGATAGTCGTGGTAAGCTTCTATTTGATTTTTCTTTTATTAAATTCCTGTTTTGGCCATTTCTTCAACATAAATTAGGTTTGATATATTTTAGTCAACAAAAGCTCTTATAATTTAAATAAATCCCTGAAACACAAAGAGTATAAAACAATCCTAAATTATAAATCGAGGAGTCTTAAAATAGTCTATTTCTCCTGCCGACAAGTTTATTATGAGGATGAGAGAGTTCGAGCCTAAGGTTGCTTAAGGAACTTTATGAGGCCTCGCTTAGGCGATCGGGTTTAGGCTGATTGAATTATGAAGGAGTTAGTAAAGGGTTAGTAATTCTTATGAAATAGTTGGCCCCTGGATCGGTATTACAGTTGGATTCTTAACTCATTATTTGTTATAAATATATTGTTTCGAACAATTATTTGTTTAAAAAAAAATTACCGCTACAATCCATAAATTTGGTTTCAGTAAATGGTAGAAACTGTACTGTTTCTAGGATAACAGTTGTGGACAGAGTTTTTCCGTGGTCCGTCCGTGGCTTTTATGGATTAAATAATTTATCCGCCACAGCCGGATTTGAATTTGGAACCTTCTGAATAGCAACTTAACTACCCCGATCCCAATTATTAGTTTACCGCATAAATTATACGTCAATATTTAGTCTCAGAACGACATTTTTTAGAACTATTAATGCTATTTTATTTGTATCTAAATTTAAAACATATTAAAAATATATATGAATTACCATGATCTCAGGCAGTGAAAAAACTTGTTACCGTAGTACAATAACTGCACACAGCCAAAGGATTCAGTCAATAAAATCAAAGGAGTACCTCTGTCTGCCAAACGGCGGTCCAGCCTCCATTTTACAAATTAATCAACTGTTCATTTAACTGTACTAAAATTATAAATATGAAAAGATGTCTGTTATCTGTCAACACTGATCCTCTTATAAGCATCCCGTACTCTTCAATCCCATATCACTGACCTTGAAAATTGATGTAAAAAATCGAGGATTAAAATAAATTCCCACAAATCCCCTCAGATCACCTTTACCCTCCCTTGTAAGCCAACGACTTTCTGCTCTCCTGTATCGTTTAATAACATCCCACTGATTCCTGTAGAACAGGTCCAGTACTTAGGACTGCACCTTGACAAACACTTAACTTGGAATCCTCATACTAGACTGAAACGACAAAAAAAAGCTCGCCGTTTCAGGCTACTTCAACATTTACTAGACAAACGCTCTAAGTTCCCAATTAATTGCAAAAGGAACATATACATGACAATCGTTAGACCCATCTGGACTTACTGAATAGAGCTTTGGGGCTCCACTAAGCCATCGAATGCCTCTCGTATTCAATCCTTACAATCCAAAATCCTTAGTAACATCTTCAATGCTCCTTACTTTGTTACGAACAAAGTCATCCATAATGACCTTAATGTCCCGTTTGTTGCTGATTTGGTCCGAATCCGATATCAATCTTTTCATGACAAACTTCACTTCCACTCAAACCCATTAGTTTCAAACCTCGCAACCTCTTCAGTTTTTATTTGAGTACTACCACTGGGTAGTTTCTCTACTTGCCTTTGTCTCTGGAAGTGATTTATCTTTTATTATATTTACTTGATGTATTCTGTATACAGTTGTAAATTTCAATAAATACATTTTTTAAAATTTATGAAAACAATATTTTTTTCAATAGAGTTTTAAATTTGTATAAATTCTAATACTAATTGGAAAGTACCCAATCAAACATGTACCTATTTATGTGGAAGAAATTGGTCCGGGTAGAGGTCACAATGAATTTCTCGTAGAATTTGAGAAAAACTTTACTATTTAGCCAACGTTTCGACCTACTTTGTAGGTCTTCTTCAGGGCTGTAGGGGGAGTAGGGGGTAGGTCCTCACTGGCTAGAAACACAGACTGATTTGATGACTCATTCAATATGTACCTATTTATTTAGAATATTTGTGTATACAGTCAGTACCTTATTCCGGATTATTCCATTCGATACCTGCAGCGATAGAAAAAAAAAATATTTATTCTGCTATCGGTCATGGTTCGACACTGTGGATACTGGAGACTTATTGTGGCTCATCCAGCCTCTATAAGATGGGCAACCTTATTTGGGGGATAACCCAGAGGTTGGGGGTGATCTTGTACAACCGTTTGGTTGGAAACAGTAAGGTCCCTGAAATGTTCTGAACCAAATATAGCCTTCAATTTAGTAGCATGTTTTATTGGTTATAAGTGCCAGATAAATATTTCTTATTCCACACATTAATTTGGTGATTGCAAAATGTTTTATTTTAATAAATTAGTGGGGACGGGCTTACAACTCCTTTACCACGCTTCGACGTACGCCACTACACAAGAAGAAAAAGCCTAGTACACCTCACACCGACTGAACAACATCAAGCCTCAACAAAGAACTCACCCGCGCTAATGAAAAGGGATCGCTCGTTGTTCCAACCGCCTCTTTATCGCACCTGTTCTTTTGTATAATACAAAGTGTGTATTGTATTAATAATAATATAATGGATTTGTTTAGTGTACTATAACGTATGGCAAACAGAAGCTGTATGAGTAGAAAGCTAAGTTGTGGATGATTATGATCTTCGATTATATGATATTACTGAACTCGCGGAAACTATTTACAGAAGTTATTGTAGAGTATGTAATGTTACAGTCACAGCTGGACACTGCGGTATCTACTGACCCTCCTGGAGCTCACCCAGCCTCTATAAAGTGTGTACTTTCAATTGAAGGAAACCTGGTGATTGAGCATGATTTTCGTGAAATCATCTATCTATAGTACACAACTGTTGCCCTAAAAACAGCGGGGTTTCAGAAAAATCCAAGTCGCTTCTTGAGTTGTAGTGGTAAGGTTTTTTTTTTGTTTCTGTTTATATTGAATATATATGATATTTGTGCTACCATATGTCAAATCTATCATTCCTCATTCCACAGTTTTTCAGATACGCGACTATTGCATTGGATTTAAACGTATAGTTATATAAAAGGATACGGGCATTGCTGTTTGTTTATTTAAAACTTCACTTGTATACTTCCTATACAGTGGGAGACCTGAATATTTCCTACCGAAGTTTAATTGTGATAGGGATCTTTAACGAGTACCTGACATCGTACCGGGCCGAGCCCCCATTTCACATCCCTTCCGAAGGACGGCGTAACTATGGATTTCTTACTCCTTTTAATAAATCCTATAGGGCAACTGCCGTGGTACGACACCATGATCTTGGGCATCGTTGGGGTAACTAGAGTTGACTCATGGGGGAGGGTTAATCCCCACCAGTCAACCACTCCAACATATTACTCCCTTCAAAAAAGATGTCTCGTAATATAGGTATAATATGTATTACACTATAAATCATGTAGCTTCAAATTAAATAAATAGATTATAATTCTTTATATACGTTATTTTGGAAGTTATAAATAATAAAGAAGTAGTTTTTAAATACAAGTAACCCTATTTATTGTTTACAATAACTTACTATACTTTTATTGCATAGGGAACTTTCTAGACCCATCCAGACTTTACTTCTAGATTCTAAGAATTGTCTAAACTGTTCTTCTCATATTTGGGATCTTATTGTTGCCGCTAGATGCCACTACTGCCGCTATAATAATATAATTAATTGTAAATAAGCAGTATTACGTTTTGGTTTGCCATTTTAGTGTACCTTTTATTCATTAAAATAATTGTGTTCGCACTTTCTTTGTTTGGTTTTTGGCATTATTGACTCTTACTTCTGTAATCCAACAATGATGATCTGAAAAAGGAAAATCCTTCAAAGTTTTATTTTTTTTAAATTGTTACTTACAATTTTTTTTGTTTTAATTTTCTAAGCAATGGGGGAGGGGGTTACATCTTCAATAACCTCCCTCGTTATGCCCATGTTGTTATGCTAACCAGTACACCAGCGGTTCCCAACCAATGAGCTGCTGGCTTCATATGATTGGGCCGCGCTGAGTAGATAAAAAAAAATTGCGTCACTCAGTTGCTAGTAACTACAGCTTGTATAAGTTAATTCAAGAGCAGTAACTTCGTTCCTAAGTATAAGCTAATAAGCTGTTATTAGCGTTCCCTCTTCACTGCAATCTGTTTTTGTCTTGCATTTATTGTATATTTATAGAACAGAAAAGTAACTTTATTCTGGGCCTAAGTCCCTTTACAATAACAAACATGAACCGAAAAAGAAACATGATATTTACCTGGCCAGAAGACTACATGATACAAATTACGAAGCGTATAAAAAGATTTAAAAATAATAAATAATCAAACAATAATAAGTAAATAAACAGTACGAATCCTTACAAGATATTGAGCAATTAAAGGGAATTGATTAATCACTAACATCTCTTAAATGCATAAGCTATCATGCAATAATTTCTTTACATGATTCACATCTTAAAAAACAAAGTTATAACAACTAAATAACAAAATAAATTGTTGAATACATTTTATTCTGAGCAAATGACTAACCTGCTTAGTGAGCATCTTTTTGGGAAGCCAGGAGATGATGGAAAAGCTGGGATTTAAATGACGATAGTGAGAGATCATGGCGGATGTTAGGAGGGATTGAGTTCCACATTGTAATGGTCCGTACAATCAAACAGGTTGGGAACCACTGAACTAGATCACTGGGGACAGATAAGAAGTAGATTTAGGTATCGGTTCCTGCTTGGTTCTCCGTATAGATGTCTCTAAACCCATGTTTAGAACATGCCTGGGGAAACAGAAGATTACCTTTGCTTGTCCCGTTTAAACCGGGAACAAATATTGGGACATGACCCCGACGATTATAGAAGTGACTGCCCTACAAAAGGACATGGACGGAATGTCTTCGGCAGAGATGAAGAGGCTGAGGACACAAAGAGTGGACTACCTGGAAGGAGGAGTGCCATCTGCTCCGCGGTCTCAATCACCAGCTCTGACAGGCTTCACTTTGACTTCTCCATTGTCTGTAACTTAGCTCATAGCTCACCTTTTTCTGGAGCAAGTCCTTTTCTCTTTCTTTCCCATAATTATCACCCTTCTGTATCCCTCTCTCTTTCCTTTCTCTGTCGCTTAGACGTCAATTCAGGTAGTAGTTTTTGTTTCCAGCTTCCTTCTGCTTGTCTGAGTTTCGTATAATAGCCTAGAGATGCTCAGAGGTACGTTTCAATTGTCATTCAATGTGTTATTATTCAAATAACATGTTATTTTATTTTTAACCAGAAAAAGGACCTAATCGACGACTATTTTAGTGGAAAAATTCCAAAAAAAAACCATTAAATCTGTAGAACTATAGAAACCAAAAATACTTCCCGATATTTCGCCATTTCAGGAATCAGGACTGAAAAAGAGGTCCTTCTCTGTTAGAGCGGCGCCACTACTGATACACAGTAGACGATAATGCAATGTTTTAACCTTTTGGGCTTTGCTATTGTTTGTGATCTAGCTTGTTTACCGCCTTTATTATATGTTTTCTGTTTACCTTATTTTTTTTATTCATTTAATTTATAATATAATTAATTAATATTTGCACATAAGTTGGTTAGGGTTTATGTATGTTTTCTTTTAGCCATCTTTTTTTTTTCATTTTTAAAATTTATAAAACATTTCCCATATTAAGAAATAAGATCGTTAACCAATCATCTAACTTTGTTAACTCAGAAAACAGTGTGCGTAGTCAAACTATTGAAAGAATTCGGGGAAGTGCCAAGTGGCGAAATGAGAAAGAATGAGGAACCAAAAGAAGTACCGGAAAAGAATAGTAAATCTATAAAAGCCCATCCGAATCTCGGGAGAAATATATCAGCCTTATTTATTAATAATTAAAAGAGTATTTTTACGGTGATATTCATTATTTTTAATATTTGTTTTATTGGTTTCTAACATATGAAATTTCAGTTAAGGTGTAAATTTAAATTATTAGCAAAAAATGTATTAAACAATACATTAATCATAATAGGATCCTTCACTTTCAATACACTTCTCCCAACGTGAAACAAGCATTTCTATCCCCGCTCTGTAGAAATTAGGTGTCAAGGAAGAAGCGAAGTCTTGGAAGGCCGATTTCAGGGAGTTTTCGTTGTCAAATTTTTTATTTCTTAAAAAAACTATCCAAACAACGGGAAAAGTAAAAATCAGTTGGAGAAAGGTCCGGAGAATATTGTGGGTGAGGAAGGATCTCTATATTCAGAATTCCCTATATTTCGCAACAGATCATGTTTCCAATCGGGTGAGCTGCTGGGCCTCGGTTAATTCATGTGGTACCCATATTTCTAGCTTTTTGTCCTACCAAGCTCCTTAAGGTGTCTGAAACAGTCATGGCACTTGCTCCAAGTTGCGAACCTAATTCACGAGTGGTTTGGGAAGGGCCCGCTTCGACCAGCTCTTTCAACTTTTCGTTGTTCAACTTAGTCTTCGGCCTATCACTATACCATGTTCTCTGTTGGTAAGGTCATAATCCCCAGACCGAAATTTTTCAAACCAACGGAAGATTGTTCTTTCGCTCACTGTATCTTCACCGTAAACAATATTAATGTTTCGGAACGCTCCCGTGACGCTATGGTCAATTTCAAATTCGTAGAGATAAATTATACGAATTTCCGCGGAAGACATAATTTTATTCTTATTTATTTTTAAAACGTTGCTTCACATTCAAAAGGAAAAGTAAGACTGATTTTGAAAAATGATTAAATGATCTTTCAGACGGTATACATAACATAATTGTGTGCAAAAAATCTATTGAAAAGAAAACTGTAAATAAACGAAACTGACCGTTACGAGCCAATATTTACGTCTGAGCCACTTAGGACATCAAGTTTGCTTATTAAGACACAACATGCGATTATTAAAAAATTAAAACAGTTACCTGGCAGCACAATGAAGAGGGGGCGCAATCCCTTCAGTGCTATTAACTCATTGTGCAAAAAATTCAACTTCACCACTCAATAGAACTGCTGATACGTAAGTTACAGACCGGCGTTACTTAGTGACTTATCTGGGAACTTCATCTGTAACTCGTTAGAGAAACAAAAAGAAATAAGTCTGGGCCAGGCTCTTATAAGATTTATAATAAAGAAAACTACTCCTGGAGGGTTCTAGGGTTAAATACATGGTAGAGGTGTACTGTTTCTATGACAACGGTGGTTTGTCACACTTAAACTCTAGATTTTTTTCCAGTTAGTGTACCCACTCCACAGAGGCTGGATGAGCTCCAGGACATTTAACAGATCCCACACGGTCCATTTTAGGGTAATAGATTAAAATATTATTAATTATATTAGATAATAATTGATCTATCAAAGCCAAATTTGAACAGTCTCTACATGTTACTGACATTACGTTTTCTTGTAAACTGTGGGTGACTCGAACCTTTACCGACGGGGTAGAGACGAATCTCTATGCGACTTTTAACTTTTAAAAACAGCTTAAAGATAATTTTCACATTTTTATTGGCGTTGATAAGTAACATGAACTATAAATCATTGTTGGAGGAAAACAGTTGACTGGAAGATCTAATGTGGGATATAGATAGTCTAGGGGTGCAGTAAAAAAAAAAAAAATAAGACAAACTTTTTTATTGTAAGTGCCAACGTTTCGGCCTACGTTGTAGGTCATCTTCAGAGCTGATGGAAGGAAGAGGTACTACTATCGTTAGTACCATAGTACCATAATTAATAATAAGTCGTTAATACCATAGTAGTAGTTCTTTCTTCCAAAAGCCCTGAAGATAGCAATATACAACGTAGGCCGAAACGTTGGCACTTACAATAAGTAAGTTTGTCTTATTTAGTGGGTTTTTTTTATTGCCCTCACAGACTACCTATGTCCTACATTAATCATTGTATTTATATACCTAAAAGGAGCTGAGTGGCTTAGAGGTAGAACGAATTTCTATTGGATCTAGGACCTCTTATGGTCTCACCCCCTCTCTATAAAGTAGGAAACCAAAATAAAGGGAATAATCTTTCCCTCAAGAGCTATAGAGTGATCTAACACAACCAACGCTGTTCAAGAAACAGTACATTCTCTACCATGTACTGAACCCCGGACCCTTTACGGGTTGTACAGGACTTATTTACCAAAAATATTGCTCGTTGTTTAATTAATTTAAAACAATTACTTACAAAATAGTTTCTTTTAATCAGTGACCTTATTTTATTAGGTTTTATTTATTGAGTTGTGACATTACGTTTTCTTGTAAACCGTGGTTGACTTGGACCTCATACCCCTTGCGGTGAAGACCTGCCGTAACGTTACCGCAGGAGGGACGACTTCCTCAGCGACGATGGCTATCGGTGACAGAAGGTTTTGTCGCCCGGATGATGTACGATCCTCTTTGTCGGCGACTTGTAGGAAGCGGCGGCTCCAGCAAAGGCCTGGAGGGTCGTTATGGAGATGTCAGGCCCGCCATTTACCCAACTCAACATCTATTTTACCTAGCTCCGTTTTTTTTTCCTTCCCTCTCTTTGGGTCTCTTTGTGTTGCCCACGTTTTGGAGGTGGCTTAAATACGTCGCCACAGCCTCTAAATTCATGTGTTTTTTTTAATGTTTTTGTTGGAGGCCTATTGAGGGGAGTGAAACCCCATCCAGGAGTGTGGTGTGGTCAGCAAGGTTGTTAGGGTAGAAGTAGATAATGCTAGCACTAACTACAGCTTATGTCCTTCTTATTTCTGTTTTTTTTTGTTTTTTACATGTAAACAATGTTTGCTTGACATATTCATAAGTCGCATCATTTTTTTGTATGTTTAATATTGTATCAGTAAACATAAGCACTTATGAGGAAGGAAATGGTTGAAATGGATGTCAGGAAAATTCTCTTACATAGAGAGAACTTGTTATAGGTAAGCCAACGTTTCGACCCAAATTGCTGGTGTTCTTCAGTGCTAGTTTGATCGGCGGGGGTTTACACTAGACTAAGTACTTATGTTGTTATTGGCATCGTACAGGCTCAACCCCCCTCGTTTAACATCCCTTCCGAAGGATGGCATAATCGGGGATTTTTTACTCCCTTTAAAAAATCCTAGGGCCAAACCTGCCGGGCTACGAATCCGCGTTCTTGGGACTAGTAGCTTGTTATGCTAACCACAGGTCGCCACTCATAAAATCTGTCATTCTTCCTTGGTACTACAATGTTGTATATAGTTATTTTCTGTTTCTTTTCACAGCCCTGAAGATGGCCTACATCTTAGGCCGAAACGTTGGGACAATAAAATAAGTTTTGCTTATTTTTGTGTTATCATTGACTGTACCCCTTGACCAATTCTATCCATCGTTAGAATTATCCGTATATCGTGATTAGGAACAGTTACACTCAATAATTTCACTCAGCAATAATTTTATCTGAGAGAGGGTTATGGTAAGTGAAGGAAAGCACACTAATTGGAATTTTTTTTTTGTCTCTGTGTGAGCCATAAGTTTCGGCCTAAGTTGTAGGCCTTCTTCTTGGCTATTTAAAACAATCTTACCAATAGATCTAATAATTTATTCATTAAAATTCTTCAAGCCTTCATCAAAGCTCTATGAACAATATTTAAAAAAAAATAAATCGATATACTATAATAATATTAATGATACAAAAGGGATATACTATTTTGTATTAATAATAATATTATTGATGGAACGGGGCTTAGAGAAGGCGACGGCCTGTCACCGATTCTGTTTAATTTTGTCTTGGACAAGATCATGAGAATTTTCTGGCAAAATGACGATGCGGGTGCAGTAATTTTTTTTTTTTTTAAAAGACTTTATTGTAACATTACAATCTGCCACTTGTGAGCAATAAATAATGGTGCTTACAATCATTCTATAACAAAATAATGATATAAAATAAATAAATATATACATGCGGTAATAGAAATTAATTAATGCAAAAATGATTATACAATAAAGTAAAAAAATAAAATAAAAAAATAATGTACACATTCATACCCTAAAAGTGCACTAATAGGAACAAAAAAGAACAATGTGAAAGTAAAGTGTTTGTCCTTTGCAGACGATCTAGCCCTGCTAGCAGAAACAGAGGAGGAAGCTATAAAACAGATAAACACCCTGGAAGAAATAGCTGAGAAAACGGTACTAAAGATTTCGTATGAAAAGACAGAAGTTATGACAACTGATGCTAGCTTTAGAATTGAAATATTGAATACGAAATATGGGCAAATAAAAGTCACAATAAAGTTTAAATACCTCGGGAATATAATATGTAACAACGGAACATATAGGGCAAAGGTAGAAGAAAGAATAGCCAAACTGTAAAGGCTGAACTTTGCCACTAGAAACATGTACAGCAAGAAAAATTTGTCCTCCAATGCAAAAATAAGGCACTACTATACAGTAGTAAGATCAGAAATACTGTATGGTAACAGTCAGCCTTCCGAGTCTGGAAAAGGTCCTGAAGATTGAGAGAAAAATTCTGTGGAGGATTCGTGGATCTAAAGTAACACAAGAGGGGTATTGGCCCTCCAATCCAACGAAGAAATATACAGAAATTTGGAAGATCTTGAAATAGTCACCAGGATTCTACGGCCAAATGGTCAAAATGAACAATAAGAGGCTGAACTTTCGATTGAGTCTTGAGCTATAAGAGTATAGGAGTATAGGAGTATGGATATGTGAAACAAATAAAAGAGGAGCTGGATAGGAATCGAGGATAAGGACTGCTTGGATAGAGAGTTTTTCGAGAAAAAAAATGAAAGAAGTTGGATTTCTTGCAGGAAGAAGGGAGAGACGAGGGAGAACATGAACTAAGAAAGAGCGAGAGTAATAGTCCAGGAAGTTGAGAGAGGATTGGAGCAGAAGGAAGGCGGAGAGTGTGAAGAAGATTATTAAGTGATATTCGCGTGGTCCTTGCTGCCCGATTCGTGTAAAAAAAATAAATAATATTTATTTTTTTTTCTTATCGGTGGCCCCAATAGAACAACCACAATTTTACAAATTATACAACTTGTTATTAAATAGTTGGCGGAAAGCGCATTAATGTTCCCCGATAATATTTGACAGTTTGAAGTTCAGTTTAGTTCATACTTTATCTCAGCCTATTAATATGAGTACCTGTAGTTTTGAGATATCGAGTATTTTGGATTAAATAAAATAATGAAATGTGTTTTTTAGCTAATTTTAAGATTTGTTTTACAGATAAAAATTAATTTATAATTTATTATCATTTTTTTTATATATTTATACACTTTATTGAGATATTACAATCTGCCACTTTTACGCAATAAGTAATAATGCTTAATAGCTATACAATCATTCAATAAAAAAAAAGATAATAATAAAAAATAAAGATATATACATGCTGATAATAAAAACAAATAAATACTTGCGAAAATGATGATAAAAATAAAATAATTTCTCACATTCGTCCATAATTACAATATTTACAATCTGCCTGGGGTCCCCGAACTAAGCTTCTTCCCCAGGAATGAGGGCAAAGCAGGAGTCGTGAGGCCCCTGCCTCCTTTCCCAGCCGCGTCACCAGGTTAGGTTTTGATAAATGCTTGACAATTAATTTAGTAGTTATATGAGGTCGAGGACGAAAGGAATGTTGAGATCATTATGGAGGGTTTTGTTGGAGACATAATAAGGAGCATTGACAGTAGTAGGACTTTGGATTCAAATAATTTATAATTTATAAGAAAAATATCTTGATTTTATTTCACTTCATTCTCTGTATTGAAGTAACAATCCTAAAATCGAAATATTAGAAAACAATGTAGCTTCTTTTAGTTTTTAATGCATTCCATTTGAAATTAAGAAGATTGTTATATTTTATGAATCGGCTTAAAGAATACAGAAACAATGGCTTTGTGATTTTAAAAAATATTTATAATTTAACTGAGGAACTCTACAAAAAATAGATCGATCCATTCGTAGGCATTTTTTATAATAGACTGATTTATACAGCCCTGATAAAAAGACCTGAAACATTTTTTGGTTTATTTTTAAACATTTTTATTTTGAAGAGAAAATGTTTGTCCTGGCCGGGATTCGAACCCGGATCGTCTGCATCTCTAGTGCAGTGCTCTAACTACTGAGCTACAGGGGGTCGTATCCAAGCCAGGCAAATCCATTCTCTTCACCGATTCTATCCTTCTCCTCTTCCTCCCTGGTAGCTCAGTGGTTATAGCACCGCACTAGAGATGCAGACTATCCGGGTTCGAATCCGGGCCAGGACAAATATTTTCTCTTCAAAATAAAAATATTTAAAAATAATCACCAGAACAATAAATAATAGTTATTTTTGCACCTTTTTAATTATCTTTACTCATGAAGCCAACCTGAGGGGGTAAAGTATTGCTGGGAATAATGATCAATTTACTCCCGAGGGACATAAAAGATTTTATCTCCAGGTGGGGTGTAAAAGAGCAAACTATACGCTATAGTACTTTATATTATGTTATGTTTTACAATAACTTCAAAAACATTTGAAATAACATTATATGCTTCTTGTGCAATATGTGGTGGATCCATAACTTACACAACCTGAACACAACTGAACTTCTGTTTATCAGTCTTGGTGTTTTGAAACAACAGCTGATTTTATTGGCCGGTGTGAGAGGTGTAGCAACCTAACCCTCAACTTTTTCAGTACAAAACCTACATTATTTAGACGAATTAGGTTGTCATCTTTTTACTTTATTCCCTAGGGAATAAAGTTAACTTTTTGACTCAATTTCTAATGCACAGGGAGAAAAGACGTTTTGTCCTAATTAATTGAGCCAAAAACCCATGTTTTTGTACCAGCTGGAGATAAAAGTATTTTTTGGTTTGGTCTAATAAATAGTTTCTAGCTATTTGGGAATTTACTATTTGTTAGATCTCTATTCAACAAGTTTTAAATTTTTTTTCCTTTGTAGAGAACGTTTTCACTGTATTTTGATCTACTACTCTATTAGTTTGTAACATTAATAGCTTTGTAGGGTAAGCTAATTTTGAAATTCTACTAAAAATGCAAACATGCGGAACGTTATAAAAAGAACGGCTCCTTTGAATAGGACAAGGATATCGCTTATCCTTCGAAGACTCCTGGAGCACATTATCCTTTAAGGACCTCATTGAAGACATTCTGTGGTTTCTTGAGGGAACACAAAGGGGGCTATCGGATAACCTGAGCTGGCCGTCTCATTAGCCCGCTCTGCCACATGGATCTCATATCTCTGTTTGTTCTGAGAGATACAGTAGCTTGTTTAGTCTGCGCCCTGTCAGTAGGAGTCGGGGGCCCCCTCTGCAAGAAGTGGTTGGTATGAGCTTTGAGCTGCCGCCCGGCAAAAAAATTTGTTTGCCCCTGGCAACAGTTAAAGACGGGTCATCTGTTTAATATTTCATGGCTACTTTCCCACATCCAGAGCCTCGTAGACGAGTAGACTTTCAGGAGCAGTTGTAAAACAAATATCTACGGCAGATGTACAGAGCCAGCTGATGTATGTTTACACTCGATCCTATGCGCTCGTTAGCTTGAAATAATGTAAGGCCACGGTGTGAAGTGACAGCTCTACGAAAGAAAGCAGATCAGAGCAGTAGCAGCATGCTCCATTATTTTTTTATATTTTTATTCTACCGCCTACATCCATTTGTTTTTCTTAAGTTCAATTCGGTACACAGATGTAGTATCAATTCAACAGGTCCGGTGGGTACCGTAATCTCTCTTGTTCCTTCTCTTGAGAGATGACCATAGAGATTCGATTCTTTGAGTATGAGCTCCAGTTTGTATATCCACAAAATTTTTGGAATGATTAATAGTAAAATGCCTCTGGTTCATACCTTCAATGGATTGAATATTACAGCTTTCCAACAATTGGAATAAATAGTAGTTCCGGGTCGTATAGAGTATTTAATGCATTCTATTGAAGTTTCTGTAGTTCTATCAGGAACTGCGTAAATAAATCATTCCCGATTGTCCCTACATAACGGAGAACGGAGATAGTTGGGGGGGGGGTCAGTAAAAAAAAACACCAAATAAGTACAAGACTTATATTTAATTTAAAAAACCTACCTTGTAGGCCATCATCAGGGCTATGAGAGAGAAACAAACAGAAGAAAAAATATATAAAAAACGTTACAGTAACAAGAATATAGTGACATGTAATGTAGAAAATTAAAGTAGTGACAGATATGATAATTAAAGATAACGAATATTAAAATAGTGACAGATATATTAAAATTAAAATAGTGACAGATATAATAATTAAAGATATCGATTATAAAATACAGAAAATAAATGTACAGAAAGGATAATAATATAAAGGGAAATAAAAATGAGGAGGTAAACAGAAAGATACAAAATGAGAAGATTAAAATATCAAAAAAAGGTGGAATATAAAGGATTTAGAAAAAACTAGTTTAAATATAGATATAAATTGTATGATAATAGACTCCTAGAGGTTACATAAGTAAAATGTATGAAAAATAATGCAAGAATATGTAGAAAGAAATGAATAGGTATCTCGTAGAATGACAGTTCCTACAAAACGATTTTCACTAATACTGGGGTTCTTTTTATGTCCCTTGGAACAGTCTTTTTTACCGTTATCTTGAGCATATTTTATACTTCAATCTTGATTTTTAACTATTACTACTACAATAAGTAAACTACATGATTTTATCTTTCATTACATTTTTATTTCTATTAGGTTATAACAGTTATCAATAAAAGTAACTGATACTAAAAGTAAGTTCTAGAAATGACCCAACGATAATTAAAAAATATTATAACGATAATCATAAAATTAAAACAAAAAAATTTATAAATGTCAATAGTGTGATAAAAAAGAAACATCAGTGACGAAGTAACAGAATTTAAGGTTTTTTGAGTAAGTTAAAAATTTTGGAGTAGGTAGAGGAAAGGTGATGTGAGTCAGTCTTAAGATTGATAGTGGAGGAATCTAAATTTATGTGGATAGTTTCAGAGAGGAAGCTTTTTTCATGGTTAGGAACCGTAGCTAGGATAGACGTATTATCAAAATCAAAAGTGTGGTTTAAAGAAAGGGCATGTTCGGAAAGTTTAGAGGAGGTATGGTTACGGGAGGAAATGGCATATTTGTGTTGGGTAATACGGTCTTTAAGGAAGTTTTTGGTTTCACCTATATAGGAAGAGTTACAATTAGTAGTAGAGCAGGGGATACGATAAACGACATGGGAACGTAGTTTGAGGGGAATAGGATCTTTGATACTGGTATAAATATGGGAAAGTTTGTTATGGGATTTAAAGGCAATACGTAAATTGGGGATAACACACGATAATCATAAAAGCTTTTTATAATATTTTCATAATGAATCTTAAATAATATCAGTCAATAAAATATTTACATAAATTAATAATAAGCACCCCACGCTTTTTTAAATTAAAAAATGATTTTTTGTTATAACTCTGTTCTTTTTTTAAACTTATTCTCTACTTTTCAGTTTTGTTTCCTGTTAAAGCTTTTTTTTTTTTTTAGTTTAAACTATTATTTATTTTAATTATCTTGTTTTTGTTACTGGAGTACATCTTTCTTAGTCAATCATTCGAGTGAGTAAAATAAAACCTTTTTCCAGTCATATATTTTTTTTCCCTTTATTTAAAAACGTTTCAACATTGATATGTCATTCTCAATTTACATTTTTTTTTTTTTGAGTCCTTTAACGTTATTTAATTTAAAAATATACTCTAAATTTTTTTTTATAAATTTGTACATTTACAACCTAAAATAAAAGACAAATCAGAAAATACATAATTTTACAAAATAAACATGTCCCAAAAATACTGGATAAAAAGCATAGATACCTTTTTAGTTGATTGTCAATAATTTAAAATATTTATACTGTTATTTATTAATTACCTGCTAGTTTGGTTTTATATTAAAGTTCAGTCCGCGGTGGAGTCTAGTACTGTTTATGGGACAACGTTTGTGCAGGGAGATGATTTGTTCGAGATCACTCAACCGCTTGGTTATTCCCCCATTCAAGGATACCCAACTTTCAGGGCTTGATGAAACTGCAGGATGGTCTCTAAGTCCCGCCGAGTCCATAACTGGTTGTTAACAGATTAGAATAGAGATTGCTGCCCCGCTACCTTAATTTAAATATAATGAAACATAATATTAAACGAATTAAGAAGGTAACATTGAGGTTAGAAGTATAAAAGTCTTAAATAAATAAAAAATATTTATAAATTTTTATATAGCTGCTTTTTTAGGAGTAGTTGGATCTTTTAAAAATAATCTTTGAAGGTTTTATTTTATAAATAGATTGAATTGTTCCGGGGTTGCGAATAAGCGAAATATATTTTAATGTGTCAACGTTTTGGCCTAAGGTGTAGGCCATCTTCAGAGCAACCAGCAGTGGGTTTCATTTATTATTCATAATAACATCTTTTATGAGATGAAAATAGTTGGCTGGATGATCTAATGTAAAGGAGATAGTTGGTGGGTGCAGTCAAAAAGAACACTGAATAAGTATATTTTTTGTTCTGTTTGTTTCTCTCTTATAGCCCTGAAGATGACCTACACTGTAGGTCGAAACGTCGGCACATAATTATAAGTTTATTACTTATTTAGTGTTCTTTTTGACTGCAGGCACATAATTATAAGTTTATTACTTATTTAGTGTTCTTTTTGACTGCAGGCACATAATATGAGTTTATTACTTATTCAGTGTTCTTTTTGACTGCATCCCCCAACTATCTCCTTTACATAACATCTTTTAGTTTTGTTGCTCTTCTTTAGCTCCAAGGGGAGGGAGGTGGCTGTGTTGCCTAGAGACCCACCTGAGGCTCACCCTAAAATAGCTGGAAAAACTGGCGATTAAGCGTGATATCTGGCAAATCAATTTCCAGCACAACAGTTTCTAACACGAACTATATCCAAGTCTCTTCATGGGTGGTAGCGGTACAGGTTTGTTTTTAGCATCCGAAGAAGAGCTCTCTCTTAATTAGGGGTCGTTTCTAACGAAATACCCCAAAGCTTTCCGTTCAGTGACCCCTCGGACAAGGTGAGCTCCAGGTCTGCGTTAGCTACGCAGGCAGAACTGAAAGAGATCAAAGGTCTCAAAGGGAACCCGAAGAGATCCTCCTCACCTTAAGGAGTTTATGACAATCCTTCCCCCTGGGGACAATAGGTCGCTCAGGAGGACACTTAGTGCAGACCAGACCTAGGTCCGACTTGAGTGACAGTTGGCCACACGCAGGGAGAGCTTAAGAGGATTAGGCCAAACATCTCTTTAGCTGCCCTCAGGGTGGCCCCTTTGTTGTAGGGTCACCCGTCCTGATTCGGAACGAGACCAAGGAGACAAACAGAAATGAAAACACAAACAAGGAAACTAAACTGCCCGTTAGAAAAAGGAAAAGCACCCATACACAAGTCCTCTTTACAGCTTTCCATAAATCTTCATCTTTAAAAACAAACTCTTAAAGTGGAGGCTACTCCCGGACAATACTTTTCACTTCTTCCAGCTCTACTGCTTGATTAAAAGTAGATTAATAAATAATTATAGTATTTTTTTGCTTCAGATTGTATGATGACAGAACGTTATCTTCAAGCATCAATCATCTATTGAAATGAGTAAAATTTATATTTTGACAACATAAAATAAAACAAAAAGTCTGGAGCGCCTTCACAGATATTTAGAATCCCGGCTAATTCATCCTAATATAATAGCCCTGGAGAAAACCTGCAAGGTGAGTGGAAACGTTGGCTTTCAAATAAATTATTCAATACTATTTAAGAAATATAAAATAGTATCTTTTCTCTTAAAAATAAAAATATTTAAAATCAAAACAATTAACAAAAATTATAGAATAGTATCATTTTCTTCCCCTATTATTTATCTAACATTCTTACAGGCAGGTATTTATTATTAGGTACTGTTTTTTTAGTTCATTTATTTCAGGGTTCAAGAAAGTTCTCCCTTTGTTAGAGAATTTTCTTGATCTCTACCCGGACCATTTTCTTTCTCATATATTTAATTTAGTTTATAATTTATTTCAGCCCCACTTGTTTGTTTTCTCCAACATCATTTCAGTTTTGATTGCATTCATCAATAGAAAACCAGTTACTTGTTCTTTTCTTACCGTTTAGACTTCCATTTCTTATTTCTTCCAATCCACCATATCTTTTGTTTTGTTTTATCCTCTGATGATAGCTTGAAAATTAGCCCGAAAGGTAAGCAAAATTAATAAATTGCACATATGTGCGTTTGAAAATCAAAGAGTGGATTTAACTATCCCTGAAGGCAGATATGCCTCAAATATCAGTCAAAACCGGTAATAAGAAATAATAATGTAATAAACACGATTGCAATTGATATTATTACTATGTTTAACACAATGATTTTATTCGTGTGTCGATTCTGTTTTGTTAAAAATGTTCGAGATCTTTCTCCATCTCAATAGTATCGATAACAATATCACATCGCCATTCCAATAAATTAAGTAAAATCACATCGAAAGCAATATTTAGTATAGCAGTTATCGAATTAAAACTACTAAACCCAAGATCGCGGGTTCGTAGCCCGGCAGGTGGCCCTAGGATTTTTTTAAGGGAGTAAAAAATCCTTAGTTACGCCGTCCTTCGGAAGGGACGTTAAATGGGGGTCCCGAGCCTGTACGATGTCAGGTACTCGTTAAAAATCCCTATCCTAATTAAACCTGGATAGGCAAAATTTAGAGCTCCCACTGTAGCATCGTCCAAATAGCCATAGTAGCATAAAGTGACGTTAAATGGACAAACAAGTTATCGAATCATTCATTCAAGTGAGTAAAAAACCTTTTTCCAGTCAAAAATGTGTTTCTTTATTTAAAAATACGTTTCGTCTTATTCAGTCATTTTCAATTTTCTTTTCTTATAAGTCTATTTTAATTTAATTTAAATATTTTTACTCATAAATTTGTAAAACTTTTAATAGATTGTCAATTAATTACATTTTTTTTTTTAATACTTGGAGTTTGTTATGTACTCCATGGTCATTCTTAACATTTATGATTTGCTCTTTGGACTGCTTTTAAAAAGGATTTTTACTCACTTGAATGAATGATTCAGAAATATTTACTCCAGTAACATCCACAAGAGAATTAAAATAGCAGTTATCTTGCAAGGCAAATATCGTATTATATATATGAATTTAGTAAATTTATGATATGACAAATAAAAAATCCTTACATGTTTGAGTTGAATAAGTTTAATGCAAGTCTACTGGACTACTCGATACGGAAAATGTTCATACCGTTAATTATTCCTGTGATGCCCATAGATTTATTACTGGAATTAAGATTTATTTTTTCCCAAGGGTTCAGTTATATTAAGGATTCACTATAAGTTTTCTTATTATTACACATACATACATTACTCTTCGTATTAATAATATTTACAATTAAGGATGAAATTTTCTTAAAAAACAAAAACAAAAAGCCTATAATGAAATTTAGTATCAAATGTTGAACCTGCTCTAAGTGACTCTGACGAGAATCCTTTTTCTGACCCATTTTTTACTGACCCAAAACCCTAGAACACTTCGCCCTCCTTATTTTTTTTTCTTTAAACAAACTTCCATTTTTTTTCTTGTTTTATTTTATTTTTTCTATCTTATCTTCCCTGAAAAATAGTGTGAAACCCTTAGCACTTTGGAAGTGTCAAAGTGGTTGTATGAAAAAGTTAATTTATTTACTAAAAACTTAAACTTTGTTTACAGAAGAGCATGGGGAAGGCATGTGTCACTCGGTCGCTACAGCACACTTTTTGTGGTTCAGTAGTCAGCTGGTAGGGGGGGTATCAGTTCATAGCTGCTGTCACTGTATATATGTTTATAAACATTAAAAGAAACTTTCTGGTTTGAGAATTCTAGCATTTTTTTGTTTATTGTTGTTGTTGAGTAAGTAACGTAAGGCTCATTTTCTCAATGTATGGCTCTTAGCTACAAACCAACAATCAGCGAATTAAATACACATATATGTAAAAGACATACACTAAACGTCACATTATTAGTCTTAGTATAATAATCAAAAATAGTAAAATATTTTATTGTTGAATATAAATAATTTATAGCAACTGTTTTTATGTTATATTATTATATTTATGCTATGACAATCATTCTCTATAAGCACTGTTCATAATATCTGAGTGCAGGAAAAGGTCTCTATAACGCCACATTAAAATTTAACGAGGATATATATATATATAATATATATATTTATTTTCCATTTTCTCGCTTCTAATTTTAATATATATATTTATACACGACTCGACAGAGGTATTAATGATGATAAAGTTGTTCCTATCTGCCAGAGCCATCCACATCCACACCCAGAAAGCCTAATGATGTTCGTTACCAGTACCAAATTGGATGAGAACTCTCCATCCATTTAAATGAGGTTCGCTGTTTATTTAAAACAATAACTAAATCCTCTATAGCTCCTGCTCTCTATAGCTGTGTCAATATATACAGTTCTAAAAAGCAACACAATCAGCATTAATTGTTAGGATATGTTTGGCATTTTATTTTATATTTTCCTAATCAAGATTTTTTTCTCTCGGTAATATTCGTAATTGGGAGGAAGGCAGAGTAATTGGGAGATAGAGCGCAAAGTTGATGTGGCGAAGGTTTAGGGTTCAAATCCGTCTATGGCAGATAATGTATTTAATGTTGGGGCCTGTGGAATCCAGGAGTATCTGCCTGGAGCTTATCCAGCCTCAATAAAGTAGGTAACCTCAGTTGAGGGAAAACCTGTTGAGGATCATCTCAGACAAATCACTTCTCTGTTGTACTAGAGACAGTTTCTAATATGTACTGAGCCAAGGGGTTTCCGTTCGTTGTTGGTATACAGCTTTTTATCTTTATTTTTTAATTCTCATTATAATGTTGAATCCAAAAAACAACTTTTTTTTGGCGGAATGTTTTAAAGCTAGATGCTAGTTTGTCTGATTCGGAAATAATTCACGGTTAATATTTTTATATTTTAACTCAATCAGGCCTAAGGCCTAATTGAAGTTGCTTATGGAAGGTAGCTAAAACGTTATCTAAATCCTTCTACGTGTGCATTCTTTAGAAGAAAATATGTTAAGATGAAATAAACTGCCTGTACCATTTTGACCCAAGAAGAGTCTTGGATAGAAACTATACTGTTTCCTAGGCAACAGTTGTGCTAGGAGGTTTTTAGAGACACTAAACACTCACAACCACCAGATATTTCCCCCAATATACACTTAATAAAAAATACACTAAAATATATACTCTAAACTAAACACATACAGCCAGGTTAAGCCACAGGAGTATCTATAGATTCCCAATGGTCTCTTAATAGCTGCTGACAGAATAAATATCAAATAAACTACCAACGCTGAGGTACTTGAAAGCAATGTAATATCGAAACAAATTGTCCCCCAAACAGTTAATATGATTTGAGGACCTTGAGAAGAAGTACCATGTAAAACCACAACCTATGAAGGATCTAGGATTCAGTATGGTAGACTGTACTGTTTCCAAGTCAACATGGTGGAGACTGTACTGTTTCTAAGGCAACATGGTAGAGACTGTACTGTTTCTCAGACAACGGTTGTACTTGGACGTCATTTGTTCGAGATCACGCTCAAACGCCAGATTTTTCTCCCAATTAACGTAACTAACTTCAGAGAGACTGCGCGAGTCCCAGATGAGTCAGAAGACCCCGCTGGGTCTACCCTTGTCTGTTAATATTAAGCATTGCATCTTAGCCCTCTACACCTTAGTTTGAGATTTTTCGTAATCTAAGACAAATCACCTCTCTAAACAACCTTTGTCCTAGTTGTCCTAGAAACAGCACAGTCACTATTACATACTGAACCCAAGGATCCTTCATCGGCTATAGTGCTACCGATTTTTTAAATTTTTATTTTAAAAATACGTTTAAGTTAATAATTATGAAATAATGTTTGTTGAAATCGGAGTAAGAGATGTGATACTATTCAGAAAGAGATACCATTCTCCTGTGTATGAGAATAAATAATTGAATAAAGCTTATAAAGAATAAAGTAAATATAGAATATACAGTTGAATTCATGGTTACAATTGCCACTGTGCAAACAAGTCACTGATGTAGATATTAGCTACTTTTAATTTATGCCTGTTGTATATTTTGATGTGTCGAAGCTTGGAGGAAATGTAAGCTACTGTAGCTAGATCTATCTATCCTTTTTTTTATTTCTATCTTTACCGAATGTTTTAAAACAGTGAGATGTAAATGCGACTATTTATGTTGGGAGTTAGCTGCCTGAATTGTTGTTACTGACGCAGGAATAGAATCCTTCGGCAAAATAAATGATTAGAGTGTGTATACTGTTCCCGCCTTTATCCTTCGAGCCACTGCAAATAAATTACTTCAAAGGATTTTAAGGAAAAATCTCTTTGTATTTAAAACCGGTTGATGAGGAACAGGTCCTGTCTTGGGTAGTATTATCGAGGGAGCGTAATCGAAAAACTAAAATTAAACAAATATTAATTTTAGATCATTTCCTTTTTCTCTATTAAAATAAACAAGTTATTAGCGATGTAATATTTTATCGGCGTTACCTAGCAACGGATCCAAGGACTTACTTTTGTTCAATTTTTTGTCGTGCTAAATCAGTTAAATTATGTTCAAAATTGGTATGTTACAAAACCTCTGTTCTTGACTTCTCTAAACCGTTACAAGAGATATAGCAGTATTTGAATCCAAGGAGTGGCTCAGTGGTAGAGCACTGAGCTGCCATGCCGGAAATCCTGGTTCAAATCTCGCTGCAGGCCATGACTTTGATTTAGTCTGTTTGCAGCCGGAGATGGATCATATAGGATCTAGGATCCTCCTGGGGTCCACCAGCCTCTATAAAATATTATAAAAATAGAGTAATCAAAATAAGGGGGGGGATCTAGCGGTTGAGCGTGACCTAGGACAAGTCACCTCCTTGCAGAACCGTTGTCCATGAAACAGTACAGTCTCTACCATGTACTGAACCCCAGACCCTTCATGGGTTGTAGTGGTACAGCTTTATTTGTATCCAAATGATATCCATACAATTAAAAAAATAAAACAAGCTACATCTTATTCCAATATTTCGATTTAAGAACTGTTATTAAAATTCAGAGTGACAATTTTTCTTATAATTATTAATTCCTTTTACTGCATAAAACAAGCCTAAATTAAAAAAAAATGATTTATTCAATACTAGCTAGAATACATATTTTAATTGGCTTACTAGTGAAGGGCACAGAATAAGTACCAAACTGAAATAGGATAATGTCTACTTGTTGAATATTATTTTTAAAATAACATCAGTTATTTTATGATTTGAAATGTTGTGTAATTTGTAAAACGGGAGTTGGTCCGCCTTTAGTCGGACTGGGGGGGGGGGGAATCCTGCTAGTTTCCAAAAAGAAATGTGTGCCAAATCTGATATTTAAAATATATAAACTAATACATATAAAAATATACTTACAAATTAAGATCTAACTATAATAAATTATTATTATAAAAATTATAAATAAATATTTTGATTGCCCTTTATCGCAAGCCGACAGAAGAGTGTCGGAACCCTTTAGTTGTATTATTACAGTCCTATTATACCGCTAGGTAGGTATAATAAAAAAGGTGATCGGGGAGATGAAAGATGTCGGCAGAACCTAGTGTAAGGAGAGAACTCCGGATTGCCACTCGACTCCAGGAAGCAGCTGTTAACTAACTAGTGCAACATTTCTCTTATTGGCCGACGTATCTGCGGAGAGGATATGGTCATGGAACGTATATGTTATGGAACATGTATGTTAAGGAATGGATATGTTATGGAACAGTTATGTTATAGAACAGAAATAGCTCCATAAAAAGAACGACATAACACAAAATTTGGCATGTTTGAAGTAAGCCTTCAAAAGCAATTGTAATGGTTGAAGCATTTTAATTCATGAACGATTGGATATTCCATTTCCAACAATGTTTTTTTTAATAACGTCATATTTTGAGTTGTATCATGTTTGAACTTGAAGTTTTATGGTAATAATGATACAAGCTAAAATCAAAAAAGTTTTAACCTTTTAAAATCTTTCAAATGGTTAATAAAATATTTTCAATACCATTATTACAATAGAAATGCCATATTTACCAATACCCAAATTTTTATTTTTTTTTAAAACCCATCTGGTTTAATTTTGTCAGGACATCTATCTTTCAAATACCTCATGAAAAAGAGGAAAATGGTTGACTGGAAGATCGTAATGAAGGATACAATTTGTCTGGGGCGCAGTCATTAATAACACTAAACAAGGTTATAACTTATTATTATTATAAAGCTATTTATTCTAACTTATAGTAATAATTAGTTATGACCTTATTTAGTGTTACTAATGACTGCACCCCTAGACAAATTTTATCCTTCATTTCAAATACCTCTATTGAAAAATTAGGTTTCTTGAGTTATGACTTTCTTTTGAAGGAGTGATATGCTCTGATCTATATCTAGTACCAATAGCACAAAAAAGAGGTGAAATTTCATCTAGACTGCTTGTATTTCATTTGCCTTCTACGTACCGTTTAATTAGTTTTTTTCTTTTAACGCAACTTTATGCTGCTATGGCTGATCGGACGATGCTACATTCGGAGTCCTAAATTTTACTATTTATTCATGAAGATTCATACGAGACTGAAAAGACAATAAACTGCTCGACGTTTCCGCCTACTTCAGCATTTACTGGACAAACGTTCAAAAGCTCCCAATTAATTACAAAAGACTCATTTACATGACAGTTATCAGACCTATTTGAACATACGGAGTTGAGCTTTTTGTCTCTACTAAACCATCCAATTCATTTCTTATCCAATTCTTACAATCCAAAATCCTTCGTAAAATCCTCAATGCTCCTTATTATGCCACAAACAAACTCATCCATCATGATCTTAATATCCCATATGTTGCTGATTTGGCCCAAACTAGATACCTATCCTTCCATGACAAGCTCCATACACACTTGAATCCGCTAGTCTCTCAACTCGCTTCCCATAATATACTAGATAACCCCCCGCGGCGTCTGAAACGAAGATGGCCTCGAGACCATCTACTATAGAACTTTATTGGAGTGCTACCGATGGGTAGTTTCTACACAAGTGTTTTTTTTCATGTCCTTTTTTCATACAGCAGATTTACTTGATGTAATACCATTACAGTTGTAAATATCAATAAATTATTCTAAAAAAAAATTCATGAAGATACGGATTTTTGAGTACCTGACATTGTACAGGCTCAAGAACCCGTTTTACGTCGTTTCCGAAGGACGGCATAACAATGGACTTTTTACTCCTTTTATAAAAGTCTAAGACCTCCCGCTGGGCTACGAGCCTGCAATCTTGGGCATAGTAGGTTATTATGCTAATAACTAAAACACAGATATGCTGTCATAGATGCGTTTTGGAACAGATATGTTATACAATAGAATACAAAATTATAAGGAAGGATTTTAATCTATAATAGTTCCTTTAGCAGAAAAAAAAACTAGGAGCTATTTCATACTGCATTACATTTCTTTTGTCTGTTGCGTGTGTCTGTTCATTTGCTTTAAAGTTTATATAAATATTGATAGAAATCATAGAAACTTGCGTTTAGATATTTTTCTTATTTAAATTGGGTCTTAGAGTTTGTTTGTTCATTTAACATCACTTTATGCTGCTATGGCTAATCGGACGATGCTACAGTGGGAGCTCTAAATTTTGCCTATCCAGGTTTAATTAGGATAGGGATTTTTAACGAGTACCTGACATCGTATAGGCTAGGGACCCCCGTTTAACGTCCCTTCCGAAGGACGGCGTAACTAAACATTTTTTACTCCCTTAAAAAAAATCCTAGAGCCACCTGCCGGGCTACGAACCCGCGATCTTGGGTTTAGTAGTTTGTTAACCACTAGACCACAGGTGACCTTTTGGGTCTTAGATATGGTTCTTTAAACAGCTCAATAACAATAAATAATAATATAATACAATGCACTGATTTTTCAAAAGATTGTTGTATTAAATCCTAAGGCAACATTGTTATTCAGCAAAAGTGTTTATTTATTTAATATCGCTTTATGCTACTAGGGCTAATCGGACGAGTGGGAATCCTGAATTTTATCAAATCATGTGAAATTATTATAGGTAAATACCTAGTACTTTATTGTTAAAGATTTAACGATTGCCATTTTACGTCCTCGCCGAAATACGGCATAACCAAAGAACTTTTACTACCGATGTTTGAACAAGACAAGTAGTGCAGTTAGGGCACTTGTCTCCTTTTATCTTTTATCCTTGAATTTACCCTGTGCGGCTTACAGACTCCTGAGTCTCACTAAGTCTCTATGAGGTTGCCCCTAGTCGGGAGGGTCTCAGATATTGTCAGAATTTTAATATCATAGTTTACTTAGATACATTATTAAAGCACTGTATTTTACTTTATTCAAGTGTTATATATTATTATAGTGTATCATCGTACAATCTTTTGGTAATAAAGGCCCGATTAAAGACAGGAATGCTTTATTTATTCGGTCTTGATATTATTAAGCTCGCGTATTTTGTCCCAAAATTGAATTGATATGAAACTTGGTTGCTAACACAAAAGGATGAACAATGTCTTCAGGTATTCGAAAATAAGGTGTTACGTAGAATATTCGGTCTAAAAAAGGATGAGACTACTGGGGAATATTGGAGATTACATAACGCAGAATTGCGAAGCATGCACCCGGTTAATATTATTCAAGTGTTACTAAGTAAGGCAGAAGTTGGTGGTATCGGCATCGATCCTTCGGGTTCGCTAATCCTTATTACTATTAGAGTATTATCAGTTAATAACAATGGATATACCCATGAGGTCTGGAAACCTGGGATTCACCTAGACCCTGTAATGATATCTGAACATTGAGAAAACATCGTGTAAATGTGTAACTGCTGCCTTAGAAACAACACAGTCACTACCTCGTACTGAATTGACAAGATCCTTTTAATTAATCTCCAAACTAATCAATTTTCGAAGGTAGTATTCATGTTTTTATCAGAATTTTAGCTGTACGTTTGTCCTTATAACTTTGAACCTAAATACAATATTCCAACTTCAGAATAATTATGGTTTTACTAAAATTTTGTAAGTTTCTTGCCGCTGGTGGTCCCCCCCCCTCCTGTTCACTTCCTGGGGATCGGCATGGCTGATTGAACGTTTCCTGAAAGTAACAAATGAGAGAAGTCCTTAGGCTAATGATGGATAGTTTTGCCACCAACCACCATCCACCTCCCACCTCTTGCCCAAGCACACGTGGAATGAGTTAGGACTCCTTTGACCGAGGGCCGACAGAGGTACCGCGCCGTACCCACGGACCGGTCGCCTAATTTGAACATTGACGTTAGCATCCCAAAACATCTCACTTAACGAAGCTTCCTGCCATCGATCATATCGTGGCCCGGGGGCACGGGGATTGTGGTACATCGTCGTCCCATAGATCACTCGCTTGGAATTATGGGTTTGGTCTCAAGCAAGTAATAAATTAGGGGAATCTTAATCTGATTAACATAATGAGTTACCGAACATAGAAAAAACGGAGAATTAGGATACGGAACACAATCATATGGACCAATCTCGATAATAAACCAGCTGAGACTATCCAGGAGGAACACAAACCATATGGTTCGGTCACCTCCTTAGGAGGGAACCAGAGAGAATCGCTAAGAATACTTACGAGACCCGTAGGGATGGAAATAGTCCCTGGGAAAGGCCTCGCATTTCTTGGGAGGACAGCGTAAGGGATGCTTCAGGAGGAGAGGAATGGACTGGAACCGAAGAAGAGAGTTGGATCAGGAAAGATATACTTGGTCCAGGCTCTATTAGAAGGACCCTCAGACTGGACAGCGGTAGAACAGGAAAATATTATGATGATGATGGTGTATTGAAAATTATTTTTTCCTTTTTTTGTTTTGTTTCCTATTATTTTTTGTTTTTAACAATTTTTTTTTACTTTAAATATTAAAAAACTTAACAAACGACCCATTATACAATAAATAAACTCATGAAGGAATCAATTTTTAAAACTATATATATATTTTTTTTTTAAACTAAACTCCTTAGTTGGTCCGACCAATGATATGCTTGTCTCAAAGATTAAGCGATGAATTCCTTACTACGCGCATTATTACGTTTCACAAGACATTACAGTGTCTTCTGATTTGAAGAATCACTAACCCTGAAGATCCTGGTCAGGGTAATGAGTCGATCTTATTAAATCATAATAATATTAATAATAATAATAAAGTCTTTATTTATTTTGGGACAAATCCCTTTAGAATAACAATACAGGTTTCTACACAGGGCATTATCAAGTCTTAGAGTAATATGTGACTACATTTAATTTATTAATACAATTTAATTAACAAACGAGAAAGAATTAATGAAAAAAAATTGCGAATTACATCCAATGATAAAATTTAAAGAATAAAAAAAAACAAGAAATAAAAATATAGAAATAAGATCATTATAGAGAGCATAGGCGTAACTAGATTTGACTCATGGAGGGGGGGGGGGTTAACCCCCACCAGCCAACCACTCCAACATATTACTCCCTTCAAAAAAGATGTCTCGTAATATAGGTATAATATGTATTATACTATAAATCATGTAGCTCCAAATTAAATAAATAGATTATAATTTTTTATAAATGTTATTTTCTAGACCCATCCAGACTTTACTTCTGGATTCTAAGACTTGTCTAAACTGTTCTTCTCACATTTGCGATCTTATTGTTTGCCGCTGGGTGCCACTACTGCCGCTATAATATTATAAATAATTGTAAATAAACAGTATTACGTTTTGGTTTGTCATTTTAGTGCACGTTTTATTCATTAAAATAACTGTATTTGCACTTCTTCGTCTTTGTTGTGTTTTTGGCATTATTGACCCTTTCTGTAATCCCATAGTAATAATAACTTTGAAAAAGTAAAATCCTTCAAAGTTTTATTTTTTTTAAATGGTTACTTACATTTTTTTTTTAAATTTCTTCTAAGCAATGGTTGGAGGGGGAGGTTACATCCCCAATAAACCCCTCCCCTCAGAGAGAGAAACAATAGTAATTACATATGTATGCAAATTACAATGCCAAGTAAGAAAAAAACGAACAAAGCAAATAATGAAACAAAAATACAGACAATATCAACTAGGAAAACTTGTTTTTAAACTTGAGTGAAGCGTCAATGAAATAAGTAAAACACACTTATCTGTAAATAAAAATTCAGCATTCATTTATCAGTTGGAACTTTTTAGGTGATTGAATATATGGGATTTGAAGGTTGAAAGATTATTGGAACGACGAATGGAGGAAGATATAGAGTTCCAAAGGGACGAGGATCGGATAAGGAAAGCTCTATCAAAAGCAGTTGTTCGGGGGGATGCTGTATATAGGTCTGAGAGCCCAGAGCGGGTGCTACTAGAGTGGACAGAGGTTTTGAATTTAAGGAGATCGGTAATGTATGATGGTCGGCTAGATTGGATAACTTGGTAAAGGAAACAAGCTATGAAGTACTCACGGCGATAGGAAGGGTAAAGCCACTTCAACTCTTCGTAATATCAGCTGATGAGGCTGTCTCTCGGGATCCCGAACAAAGCAATTGATTAACCGTTTTAGTTTTGCATCGACGTTATATTGTCATCGGTCCTTGAGTAGCGTGTAAAGTTTCAATTTAAGTCGATGAAGTGGCCGAAAATCGAGTTCAAAGGTTCCGTTACTTACATACAGTTAATAAAAGCGTGTAAAAAAGAACAGAAATATCCTTCCCATGATAAATACCCGTCTATTCAATCACTCCCTGGACGCCCATTTCCAAAATTATTACAAATAATTGTTCTTTATTCCAATGAAGTTTATATATTTTATTTTTTAAAGTTTCTTTAGTCCACGTTGTAGTATACTTCTTTGAGAAATAATCGAATATTTGCTGTTAATTCTGTGTACATGTCAGCTTCCCATCAGGTTTAAAAGGTTTTCGGAAGCACAACAACAAACTTTTGGACTTTCACAAGCTAATTGGTAACACTAATTGGTCGGTCCTAGAGATTGTTAACCTTTTAACAGCTAAAGTCTAAACTTCGGGCATAATCCAGCTTGTCTCCTTTAGGACTTTGTCCTCAAGTATTTGCTGAGTAATACACATATAGACATTACGTAGTAAGTGGTAGCTTAGTCGCTTAGTGAAAAAGGCTATGTTGCTGTACTCAAGAACCCAGGGTCAAATCCGTTTGTGACAGCTAAATTATTTAATCTGTTAATGGACAGGGATGTAACCTGTGAGACCTGCAGACCCTCCTGGGGCTCAACCAGCCTCTATAAATTTGGTATCCTTAATTGGAAAAATCCTGGCGGTCGAGACCTTTATAAGGGGCGTTGATGACCTAGATGTTTTACGCCCCTAAACCAAGAAAACAAACAAACATTATTTTTTAAAAGATAAAAATATGTTTTATAGCTTGACCGTGGTTTAATATAATATAATTGTATAATGACAAATATAACAGTTTTATAACTGAACTAAATGAGCAGAATTGAATTTCATTCCTATCATATCCATTTAAATGCCGTCTCCATTCATTTCAAAACGAACAGCTGCATTATTTTTAGACAAAGAATAGAGTTATTCTTTACTTCATTATTGAAAATTTTTATATTAATGTTAATCGTTAAAGCATGAAAAAGAGCATTTAAACAAAACACTTTAGCGATTCCCATCATAAAATGAGAATCTATTGAAAGAGTCATTTTTAATTTGTTTTTTAAAGTGAGTTAGTGGAGTAGTAATAGACGACAGCGCGATCTGAAATAAAAAGGAAATGAATAAATAGAGAATGAACAATGGAAAAATTATGTCTCTCTCTCTCTCTCTCTCTCTCTCTCTCTCTCTCTCTCTCTCTCTCTCTCTCTCTCTCTCTCTCTCTCTCTCTCTCTCTCTCTCTCTCTCTCTCTCTATCTCTCTCTCTCTCTCTCTCTCTCTCTCTCTTTGTATATATATATCCGAAATAATAGATAATTCTTCTATACATAATAAACTGAGTTTTCTACTTCAATATCTCATTTTTAAACTGCTAATCGTTTTTTTAAACTAAAAACAAAGTCTACTGTTGATTTGCTGTTGCCTGTAGATTGGTGAGTTGCTGTGCTGATGTTGCGGGTTCGAACCCGGACTTATTTAAGGTAACTTATTTAATCTTTCAACAGCCACAGGTGGACCCTTCCTTGGTCTCAACCAACCGCAATAAGTTGAGTACTCTTTACTGGGTAAAAATCCCTACATTTGGTCATAAATCATATTCCTGTCTTAGAAACATATAGCCTATAATATACTATATAGCCTTTGTCTTAGAAACAGTGTAGTCTCTACCTAGTACTGAAGCTCGAGACCCTTCATGGACTGTGGGGTACAAGCTTATATACCTGCTGCACTCTTATATAACTGGTTAAAGCCAACCTTGTGCCTGTTTTTGGTTGCAACAATAGACCTTTAAGACTCAGAACTTAGAGATGATGATTCCTGGAAATAACTTAAGCTGGCCTAGCTTTAAATAACTGGAAAGGTGAAGGGGGCAACAGGTAAGTGAGGTATTACCGACTAATTGGAAAGTTTTGTGGTGTCAGAAATAATTTTAGTCAATTCTTTATTGTATGTTCTTTGTACTGGTTTCCATGGATATAGTAAAAAATCAACTATGGCTAAGCGGACGATGCTACAGCTGGAATCCTAAATTTTGTTTATCCAACATTAATTTTTTTTTTCGTAAGAGGCCTTTGGTTTGGGTCTCGCGGATTCCGAAAAGAACATGGCGCCTCCTCGATGACCTGGGTGTCAGTGGTAGGGATGTGGCAGTGCTCGCTGAGCACATTGCACTCGACTCCCTAGGGATAATTCGCCGTCATATATGTAGTAGCTGATATCCCACACTGTTGTCTTATATTTTTTTCCTTTCTCGTTATTAAGAAGAAAAAAAAAAAAAGAAAAACTGAAAAAATAAAGCATTTCTCTCTCTAAGACACTTTATTGAAATTTTACAATCTGCCCCTTGTGGGCAAGTAGTCGTGCTAAGTAGCTGTACAATCATTCCATGAAAACAAAACAAAAAATAAAATAAAATAAATAAATGTAAAAAAAAATATATACATGCGGTAATAAAAACAATATAAATTTGAAAATGATAATAAAAATAAAGTCTAAAAATAAAATAATGCTTACATTCATACCATGATCAAATGTTACAATTTGCCTGAGGTCCCCTAACTAAGCTTCTTCCCCAGGAATGAGAGCAAAGCAGGAGTTCGGGAGTTCCCTGACGCCATTGGAAGCTGTTTAAGAGCGCATAACACCACACACAGGTCGTGAGTGAAGAAATCGACCAGTGCCAGTATTTCAAAAAGCAGTATTACAGGTCTCGGGGCCATTGACGGTTTAGACGGCGGTGTGGGTAATATGGATGCTTGGGACTGGATAGTGACTCAGCCAGGGGATAGGGATTACAGGCAAGGTTTTGGTAAAAGTTTGAAAATTTAGTAGGGATGTGGTCGAGGACGAAAGAAATGTTGAGATCATTATGGAGTGCTTTGTTGGAGACATAGTAAGAATAAGAAAGCATTGACAGTAGTTCTCAGGACTTTGGACTGAAAGGAGTGAATACCTCTGATATTAAATTTTTTTTCGGCCCCCTAAGTTCAAGTCCATAGGTCCAATTAGGTTTGATGATGGTTTTGTAAATTAGAAGTTTGCCTATTAAAATATGGGAGGTCCTACATAGTAATCTGTATAGTTGGCTGAATCGTCTGTTAAGTTCTTTTGAGTCTGTTATGAGGGTTCCATGTAAGTCTTTTGTCTATGAGGAAGCCAAGGTATCGTACTGTGTCGGAAATAGGAAGGATGGTATCATTGAATTGGACAGAGTATTACCCGGCGAAGTGCAATAGTCACGTGTTTGCATTTTTCCTCGTTGACTTTGATCCGACATTGGTTACACCAAATTTCAATGAGCCAAGATTGATTAGGACAGGGATCTTTACGAGTACCGGACATTGGGACCCCCGTTTTATATCCCCTCTGAAGCACTCCACATTAAAGCATTTTTGAATCCCTTTTAAATAATTCTTAAGGTCTAATGCTGGTCTGCTATTCCGGAAACTTGGGCACAGAAGGTAAAACCATTAGACCATAGGTGACCCCAAATTGAAATATTTTTACAAATATCAAGTGAACAGTAGTAAAGATACATCACTGAATGACCATTATAATAAATAAATAATGTATGGTGAAAATATAGCCGACCATTGAGACGGAATGTAGAATCTACAAGCTACTTCAACACTTACTAGACAAAAGCTCTAAGCTCCCAATTAATTACAAACAACTCATCTACCTGACTTTTATAAGACCTATTTGGACTTACACAGTAGAGAATTGGGTCTCCACTAAGCCATCGAATTCGTCTCGCATCCAATGATTACTATTCCAAATCCTTCGTAAAATATTTCGTGCTAATTACATCGATACAGTACAAATGAAATTATTCGTAGAGCGCTTAATATCCCGTTTGTTGCTGATTGGTGCCGAATAACATATTAATCCTTTTATTAGAAACTTTATTCCCACTCAAACCCATTATTTTCAAACCTACCTATTGAATTCCTGATAATCCTCCGAGGCGTCAGAAGAAGAAGATGGTCTTGTGACCTAAATTAAATTTGTTCTTTGAGTGGGTACTTTCTATGATTGCCTTTATCCATGCAATTATGTATAATTTATTATATTTAGTTGTATTGTTATATTAAATTTATAAGGTTCAATAAATAAATATTTAAAAAAAATACAAAATTAACGTAGAGAGAATCGCCAATAAAATAAATATCTAAAGGGATTCAGGATTGCTGTCCTAATATTAAGGGTTTTCCCCTAGTTTTTCGGTATAAATTCTAAAGAATTGATTGCGATAATGGAATTACATTCCAGATCAGTTAATAGCCATGGATACCCCCAACAGATTCCCATACACCCCGACCAACGGATCGTGGAACTAATATAATCCCTTGGCGAGCAACCGAACGTGTGATGCGAGACCAGCTGTGGTGCAGCACCGCACACCCCCACAGAGAAGTGCTACAGCACCCTACACCCCCACAGCGAAGTGCTGACTTAGAAGCGTGTCACATCTGCCCAACATGTGAGTGTTCAAGGGCTGATTCTTATCTAAGAGGTCATTGATAGCATCTTATCTCTTTGTGTGTTGATAAGGAGGCTTCGATATGAACTGATTCAATACAAGTGCTCGTACATATGTTGTGATAGCTGTATGACAGCACTAAGGCTTTCATATAAATTAATTATTATTTTTCCGCTTTGTTTATTATAAAATTATTATATAAAATTATAATTACTATTATTAGCTATTACTTCCAGGTAGTTACTTAAATAGTTCCTGTTCGATCTAGTTCAGTGGTTCCCAAACTGGGGGGCGCGTCCTCCTGAGGGGGCGTAAGGACAATTCAGGGGGAGCGCGAGACAAGTTTAACATTAAATTAAATTTAAATAGTCTTTCTAAAATTCTAAATTAACCATGATGTTTAGAAAATTGACAACTTTGATATAATGGACAAACCTTCATTTTGCTTAAAATATTTCAAAGTGTATCCTAGTGCATCACGGGAAGATCTTCGTTTATATTGGCCTTGTTCAAGTACCTATTGTGCGAAAAAATATTTTCAACACTTATGGCAATTAAAACAAAGTATCGGAATAAACTTGACGTTGCTAGTGACTTGCGTTGAGCACTTACTAAAACTCAGCCACGAATAGGCATACTAGTAAGAAAAATGGAAGACCGTCCATCTCACTAACCAACCTAATCTATTTTTCTCTTATTAATAATTTGTGTATTTCATGAAAACTGATATTGTTGTACCTTATGGCAGTATAAATAAATGTTTTGTTTTCAATGTAATACTTATTTGTTTTTGTTTTGTTCCTAGGCCCACACAATTTATTGTTAAGGGGGGGGGGGCGCGAAAAGCTTTTATTACAACAAAAGGGGGGCGTGGTACAAAAAGGTTTGGGAACCCCTGATCTAGTTGTTGGAGAGTATGGTTATTGTAGGTATTGTTTATTGTATATCCCATCAGTATTCTACATTCCAATCGGGATGATCAGATAATATAGTTAGAATCTAGATAATTCCAACCGATCCATATCATTTCAATATGTGCATGTAAATCATTCCACATTCCATAACATTTGTGGTGATTCTTCCAAATCAGAGTGGATTTTAAATGAGTTTAACCTACATGAAATATGTTATTTTTACCATTTATCATAATCTCAATCAATCGGTCATTCAATTACGGTTTCTTGAACCATGGTTTCGGCGCCTGTGGACGGTATGCATCCCATCTCAGTTGGGCGAGATCAAAGAGTGTTTACCGATAGACAGAGATGAGCCATACAAACGGATTTACAAACAATTAACCGCGGTCCCTAAGACTTCAATCAACTGATACCCCACAAATGTAAAAGAGTGAAAACAACAACAAGAGAGCGGCTGGACATTGAACACGTGCCGACAACAAATAACCAAAACCTCCTCCTACTAAATCACTACGATCCTC
Source organism: Arma custos (assembly GCA_037127475.1). Lineage (NCBI taxonomy): Eukaryota > Metazoa > Arthropoda > Insecta > Hemiptera > Pentatomidae > Arma > Arma custos. Next base: position 12,575,273 of record CM073762.1, on the reverse strand, counting down.
TTCTTGTCTCTTCAGTTCACTGGCGTCTGTCCTCCGTAAGTCACTAATATCTCTATTATATTCTTTGATTAATTAATTTTTACCATTATTATCGATATAAGATGCTACGAATCGAGAATAATGTCGTGTTATCGGTTCATAGCGCCGCACTACTGCTGTCTAGCTACATTCGTTGTAGCTAACTACGTTTTATTTATTGAAATAATTAAAACTATTAATCTCTCAAGACCCATTCGATCTTTTTAACTTAAAAATGCGGAATTTATTATAATTTTAATTATTACTAACTGGAGCTAGGTAGCTCAGTGTGTAGATTGCTGACCTGCTATGCTGAAGGCTCGGGTTCGAATCCGGTTGTGGGTGATAAATTTAATCCGCTAACAGCTATCGATGCACCCTGTGGGATCTACAGACCTTCCATTGGCTCACCCAGCCTTTATAAAGTGGATACATATTGAACCCGTATTGAAGGTTTTTTAAAAGTATATTTACTATTATATTCGTATATCTAGACAATTTTTTTTATTCCTAATAAAATTTAGATAAATTATAGACTTCGGCTGATCACTTGTTGTCAATAATCTATTTATTGCCGCTTGTACAAGAAATATTTTAATTTATATCTAATTAAAGCTATACATAATAACTTCAGCGATTCCATTGCACACAAATTTTTATAATTTAGTACCAAGTGGTTAAGTTCCACTCGATATTTAACTAGTATCGTGTTGAACTGATAGGAGTAATATGATGTGTACTATATATATTTATTTCTTAATGGGCTCTACAGTCCTTAAAGAACAGTCCTTAAAGTTTAGAAAAACTTTGCTAATTTCTTCCACCATTCGCCTCTGTCCGCCGCAATTCTACTCCAGCGGTTTATCCCGATCACCTTTAGGTCATCCACATCGTCGAGCCACCTGAGGCGGGGCTTCCCCCTGAATCTTGAACCCTCATTCGGTATCTCATACATCATCCTTCTTGGAGCTCTCATTGGGTCCATCCTCTCCACATGCCCTAACCATCGTAGTCTTTTGAGCTGGATGACTTTTATTATATTCTCTTCGTGTAGGTCCCTTAACTCTTGCCAGAGACAGAGGTGAGTAGAGATACTACCCAGTGGTCACGAGTCCATCTTCTTTTCAGATGCCTCCGAGGATTATCAGGAATTGAAGAGGTTGTGAGGTTTGAAACTAGTGAGTTTGAGTGAAATTCATTTCAGTTTGTCATGAAAAAATTGATATCGGATTCGGGCTAAATCAGCAAACGGGACATTAATGTCATTATGGATTGCTTTGTTCATAGCAAAGTAAGGAGCATTGAGGATTTTACGGAGGATTTTGGATTGTAAATTACTTCTTTAAAATTAAAGGATACGAAGCCATTTTAATCTTCGCGATGATACAAATTCTATCATATCAACAGGGTGCATTGCAATTTTGTATTGTGTAATCTCCTAAATTATTCTCATAAATTTATTCATAGAAAGAATAAATTGCGGTACTAATATTTTTTATGTTAGTCTTTAATTTTAATAGTAATTTCTATTACTATTAATTAATTTCGATTAATTGTTTGTTTATTTGTTTCAGGTAAGTGCCTCTATACTACCATAGACGAGAATAAAATAGTGAGTAATATTTTATATAGAATTTTTTCTAACTTTTTAATTTTCCATTTTTCTTACAGCCAATTCTTCTGACTCTGCAAGCTTTGTTGCCACACTTTTTAAGATTTTGTTTCGTATTGTCCATTTCGGATCACGTTACATAATTTCATCCTTTGCTTTGCTGGAGTTTTTTCGGTCTCCAACATTCCTTCATGAGGTTATTGGCACGTTTCCTTTAATGTTCTGTCCAACTTCGTCAAACCTTCTCTTCTTTTCTTTCATTATACTGAAACCCTTCCAGATTTTGCACTTTGCTCCCAATTTCCCTTACTTCGAACATATGAAATTCTGTAAAGTTCAACGTTTGATAACATATCCCTGTAGACTTCCTGATTGGGTCTTAACCTCTGGTCTTTCTGTGTTCTTGGTCCCATAGATTCTCCTCAGCATCCATATGATGATTTTTATTTATTTATTTAATTTTTCTTATATGTATAGGTAAAATTTAAGATTTTTTTTTCTTTCTTATTTTTTTGCACAAATACATCGAAACTCTAAAGCGATTTTTTTCTCTTTAATTAAGGTTAAACGAACCGCAGATGAATTTGACCAACAGCTGCTGCAAAGCCATTGTCAAGGCCTCCTTGGGCAGCGATACAGGAGGCCGTGGCACGATAAAGGAGGCACTGATGGAGGGAATTGGACTAGAATCGTGGACCGTTAGCACTCGAGAGATACGGGCGCTCTGTGATCGTGGGCGGGTCGACTCATTCGATTACCTCGCCCTCAAATTGCCTTTGATTGCATTTGGTAGTCAATTGAGATCAGGAGTCAGGGGGAGTATTGTTGATCTCCCATCTTATGTATGGCTCATTGAGTACTTTCATTTATTTTTTTATTTGTATCATGGCTATTTAATAAGTACGCTTTATAAAGCTGAACTATTTGATAACATCAAACACCTTGACCGAACTGTGCAAAGAGTAACGTATCTTTAAAAACACTAGTTATAAATCAAAGGTGAAGCAATAAAGATTAATTTGTTGTATTTATTTTCACGTTTGATATACACATTTTCTAACAATCTTGCAGTTGAAAGCAAGACTACATTTGTTCTAGAATATAGAAAAAGAACTCTAAATCTTTTATAGTTTTCGTGGTCATCTTTGGAATCAATTCATTAGTCGAGATAACGCCAAAACCTTTGCTATGTCAAGTTTATAAAGCTGTTTCAGTTTTTCTCCCTGGCTTTGATATTTTCAATTTTTTTCTAAGACCACCTCATGTAGATTATCATTACTATCATCTGTTTTTCACATTCATTTGCGGATTCAAAACTGAAATTGAGTCAGTTCAACCTCATGCAGTCGTTGGCATCTTCAAATATTTAGAAATTGTCTAACTGTCCTAGCTTTGTCCAAGAGAACTGATTGTTGAGCCTCCTTAAGACATCAAGCGGAAGTTCCAGACTCTAAGTGCCTTCCACTATGGTTTTTGGGATCAGTCCATTTGTGGATATCGTAATTAATATTGTGGTATTATATAAATTATAATATCCAGCATGTAGTTTTCATACGGTAGAGTAATCAATAAGACAACAGCCTGATCTTGGATGGAAATAAAAAATCATGGAAAGTATGGATGGAATGTATCTTATACCTATCCTGTTTCTAACCATACGACTGATAGCTTATCAGTGTCCTTGTCAATAGAATTGCCATTCCATTTTCTGTAGAGTATAAAATGCAGCAAGCTTGTGTGATACTTTGGAAGCTTTGTCCTCCTTCTTTCCTTGGTAAACAGACAAGTTTTGGATGATATTAGATGTTCTTGTGTGGGCATAGTCAAAGGCGGATCCAGGATTTTTTTCTGAGAGGGGGCACAACGGGCAGAGGGGCAAAAACACTATATAACTTAGAAATACACGTAAATAAATAACTTAGAAATACACTTGTAGTATTTATAGGAAGGTTTATTAAAATATCTTAACAATAGTTTCACTCATGTTGTTTCTGTTATTTTAACAACTATCATCACATGATTGGCCTAGAAGTATATACTGTAATGGATTCTCCGTCTGGGGAATTCTCAGTCTCACGTGCTCCCGTGCCCCCCTGGCTCCGCCTATAGTTCGTACAAGACGCTCCCCCGCAGGTCAATTTTCGTCGACTGCATATTTCTTAAGTTATAACCTAGGGCAGGTATAGCCTAGTTATTTATGGCCTTGTTATTATTGCTTTCCTGGTTAGCTGGATTTTGAGAACTTTTCGTTGCAAAATTTAGATCCTGTGCCACTCCATCCCAGCCTCTTCCTCTTCCTCTGGGACGGTCCAACTCCAGTCGGGAAACTCCAGCAGCTTCTTCGCAGGATCCTCTCACTTATTCTGGTCACAAAGCTGGCCAATTTTAATATATTAAATTTCAGTAATGATGATGCTCCGTCAATTTTTTTAAAAATACCATGATAGTTTGCACACTCAAGCATATCTCCTTTTTTATGAATTTATGAATGATACCTTTCTTCCATTGCCTCGTAATTTTCTCTTTGACCCGAGTATAATATTGTACAATTCTTCACGTAAAGTTTCGGTTCCCGTCTTGTATAATTCAGCAGGAAATCCAACCTCACAGGGTAACTTATTATTCTTCAGTCTTCCGATTCCCTCCATCACATCCTCAAATTCTGGTGGGTCTAGTTCATTATTTTCCTTTAACAATGTTGCTCCACCTTCATCCTGCGCATCTTCGTTCAGGATTGTTTCAAAATATCACCTGCAATTTGACATTGTGGCCTCTTTTCGGTCAGCAGACTTCCATCTTCAGCATTGAAATTCTTTGTTCTAGGTTTAAAGCCAGCTCTGGTTCGATTTATTTTCTGGTAAAACCTAGAAATTTCTCTCCTGTTTCTCAGCTCTTCTATCTCCTGGAGTTGCTTGTGGCGTCTTATCTTCTGCATGTGGAGCTTTTTTTCCTCCTCTGTGGGTTTCTATATTCTTCTGTTGATCATCTTGTATGCTTCCTTTGGATCATATTCTTATAAGCGACAGTTTTCGATTCTGTTGCTTGTGCACAATCATCAGTAATCAGGCAGTCGAAGAAATAATAATTCAATAGAATAATTCTGTACTTTACCTTAATTGATGCAGATTTATTTATGATGGGACAAGACTTTCAATAATTGATAATAATTTTAAATAAAAATTCCGTTTTTATAAATAAATATATTTTTTATATACCAAAACAAAGAAAGCCATCTTTGTTTTGAGCACAGGGTATTATCCCTTTACAATATGGAAAGATGGTTGTAACGACATCCTTCACTCGACACGTTTACAGTTAGGGATTATATTCAAAACTTTCAGGAAAACAAATTTCTTACCTGTAACGGTCCAGTAACTAGAAGGCTTGAAGTTGAATGTGCCAGTTACTTGACTAGTTACTTCATGTTATCTACTATGTCTATTTACTTTTCTTATATATAGATTTATAGCCCTTTTATGTTTTAAAATAAATCGATTATTGTATTACAATAAATAATGATTTTGTAAATACCTAATAGATTTAAAACAATAATAATGAAAATGTATAATATACCATTGTATTATTGGATATCTAGTTAGTCGTATTATTATTTCGTTAGGCTGTTAATGTCAGTTGTTCTGCCATATTTGAGGCTTTGGAAAAAAACAACAATAGGCTAATTTCAGATTTCAGACCCTGCTTTTAACTGAAAAAAATGTTATAAGATATTTTACTCAGCATAAATATTAACATCTATTTATTATTTCTACTGATACAATTTTGTGTTCGATTAAGAAAATAAAATTGTAGTGTTGTGTCAATAATTTGCTATAGATTTGTGAAAAATTCAAATCTAAAATATTTAGGAATAGTTTAGTGAATTAAAATATTTAATGTAGCCTATGCACATATTACAAGACTTCTCCCAACAAGACTCACCAAGAATGATTTCTTAAAAACAAAAAGATAAATCAACGACTTAATTAGCCAAGTAAAAACAGGTTTAAAACGAGCGAAATTAGAACCAAGTAATGTTATAGTAAAAAAAATATTAAAAAATTATGGTAGAAAATGATAATATCAGAGAAGGAACACAAACACAGAGAAGGAAAAAAAAACAGAAACAAAATAGACAGAGAGAAAAAGGATACTTCATTCAGAATGCTTTGCGTGATCCTTTTGGGTCTATTCGCAATAAATAAATTTTATTTAAGGAAGAAATAGTTGGGGGTGCAGTCAATCAAAACACATAAATAAGCGTTACTTATTTATTATGTGCCGACGTTTCGGCCTACAATGTAGGCCATCTTCAGGGCGGATAAAACACGCTGCAGCGATTGACTGCACCCCCAACTATTTCTTCCTTAAATTAGAAGATACAGTCGAATTCTTCTCTAAAATAAATTTTATATATATAATGAATACAGTGTAATCTTCAGACCCTCCTGGAGCTCACCCAGCCTTTTTAAGTGGGTAATTTCAGTTTAGGGAAATCTGGTGATTGAACGTGATTTGGGACAAAACAGAGCAGTCTCTAACATGTACTGAACCTAAGACCCTTCTCGGGTTGTAGTGGTACAGTTTTTTTTTCTCCTATCGTCTCTATCTATATGATCTTGTTAGTCATTTTTTTAAGTTAATGATAGTCCCTTCACCCTATATCCATTTTTTTTTTCTTCGTATACTGTTTCTGTAATATTATTTTGGCGTATTATTGCAAATGGCGTCGATACGACTGTTAGGGACTCACCTCGTTACCGGTGAAACCCGATAGCCCGAAAGAAGAGAAGCGTGGTTAACAAGACTGATATCGCTTCCAACCGGCATAATATTTATTGACCATATTTCCAGATGTCTTCTTGTTTACTGTCTCTTTAATGAGAGCATCGTCGTGTCGGGTAGCCGCGTCTTCTTCCTCACATCTCACATCGACAGATTCGGTTAACTCAATGAATACGATTTATGAATAATAATTATTTTTTATTTTTTTACATACCAGTTAGATACGAGTACAAGAACTCAGAAGACGAACTTTACCTACGAAACAAACGATTAATCTGTAATACTATACAAAGACCGGTTTTGAATTTTTCTAGTGCAGTATTCTGTTGAAGTTATTACTCGTTGATATTTTTTGATTAACAAGAAGAGACCGTATAAGGAATCTAAGAATAAGGGAAGAATTGGGAATCTCTGCATTAGAAAATTCCTTGCAGAAACGGCAACTGAGGTGGTTTGGACACATTTGCCGAATGAGTCACGATCGAGACCCATGAAAGGTGTTAGAAGCTAGACCTACTGGCACAAGACCGCGAGGAAGACCACGAACTTTGTATAGAGTATACGTTCGCAAGTTGGTAGAGGAAAAAGGTAAAACCCTGCAGCAGGTGATGTTGTTGCCAAGGGACCGGACAGGACTGGCACAGTCTGGTAGAGGCACCTCCATACTGTGGGAAAGAAGAAGATATTTGTTGACTTCCAAGTACTAAAATAAATTGCAGCAATAAACTTCTTGATTTCCCTCTCCATTCTACCCTTCTTCTGTCAACCCTTTCTTACAGTACTTGGAGTCCTCCTTAGCAACAGTCGCAGTAAATTTGAGTCTTAAATTTTTCATAGGCGCTAGTATTTACAGCCTCAAGTGCCCCGTGGTTTACCTGCTTTGAACCTTAGGGTTATATAGGTATATTTCTAAAATGGGAAACACACAAGTAGCAATGGTAGATCATAAATTTTGACATCTTAAATTTATAATGACCTCTCGTAGAATATGAGCAAAGTGTTTATTTTTATTTTTTTAAATATTTTTCCGCATTCCACTTGTGGAGAGTATAACGAAAATCACCACAAACCTCTTAAATAGGAGTAAATCCATCTTTAATAAGGGAACTGGTTGTTAAAAACCTTTTTATGTGAATATATATACTTGGACATTTGCTCTTTCATTACATGAGTCAAAAATATTACATTCCAGAAAACATTTCTGGTTCTGAATTTTAAAGATAAATTAATGAACACACCAGCCATTTTTTATTTATAATTATTTGTAGAATAATAAACCATATACCTACAGTCACGGTGAATAAGTAGTTAAGTCTTATTTTCTCTAAAATGAGTTTCTTGTACTTAAGCGGAGTCGAATTATTTCCGTAGCGAATAAGGGGCTAAGTAAGGCATTGGCTTGAACAGGAGTTATTGCTTACATTGCAACTCCACTTAAAGCCAAAAACTACGAGAATGATACGATTCCGGTTATCTGAAAGCAGTTAACTCTTCATGGACAAAATCCCACTTAACCACTTATTCACCGGGGCTGTAGATTTTATGACTGACTGTATTGACTGCAGTAGACATTAAATTTATTGGAATTATTATTGATTTTATTTAAAATAGAATCAGTTGCATGGGTTCTATTCTACTTCGAGGTAAGCCTCAACAAGTTTTAACATTTCATTCGTTTCCTTTTTAATATTATTAAAAAATAAATCATGTTTTAGTATGAACGAGTAATATGAGAATTGTGCATATTTTCGGATTTTCGGTTACTTCAGGTTATCTACTATGTCTATTTACTTTTCTTGTATATAGATTTTTAGCCCTTTTATGTTTTAAAATAAATAGATTATTTTATTACGAGCGAGTGATATGGGAATTGGGCATATTTCGGTAATCGTCTTATTAAGAATTGATCGTTTCAACAAACATTTCGGATTATAGATGATGCTATAACCCAAACTGTATGTGCAAGTCGGTTATTTAATATTTATAGCTTCAGTAGTAGATTTTTTACGATAATATTAAAAATAAATGAATGAAAGTTAAAATCTTGCTGTGATTTAACTCTATGCGACAACTTGCGGAATTGATACCTTTAAAATTATTAATTGTTGACTCTCATTGGTCTGAGGAAGTTTCAGCTAAAGCAGTAATAATACCAATTAAGTTCAATTGTACTATCTAATTAAAGAAAATAAAAACTTAAGTTTTTTATAATTATTGGTCAATTTTTTTGAGTTTTTAAATATTTTTATTCTTAAAGAGTAAAGATAGGCCCTCGGCCGGGATTCGAACCCGAAACCTTTGTCTTTCCGTGACAGCGATCTACCAATTGAGCCACCAAGGCCGCCTGCCGGCAGAGGATAAATCTTGGTGGCTCAATTGGTAGAGCGCTGTCACGGAAAGACAAAGTTCCGGGTTCGAATCCCGGCCGAGGGCCTATCTTTTCTCTTTAAAAATAAATAAATAAAAAACTTAAGAGAACTTAAATACATGGTAGAGACTTTACCGTTTCTAGAAGAACGACTGTACAAGTGACATGTCCGAAATCACGCTCAATGCCTAGGTTTTTCCCTAAATTAATAGTACCCGATTAATAAAGGTTGGGTTAACCCGATGAGGGTCCCCACAGGATTCACCAGAGGATGAAATTAGTTAGTTAATTAATTAGCATGATAATTAATTAATTAACATAATTCATTTATTTGCCTCAGCGGGATTTAAACCCGGAATCCTCTGCATAGTAACCCAGCACTCTACGCACTGAACCACACAAACAATTAAAGCAATAATTATTAATACATATTATCTTAACGGTCCGACCTCAACTGAAAAGTATACGTCGAGTTTAATTTATTTCTTGAGAGATCATAACGAACGGATACAGCAATATTACTGGGAAGACAATAATAATTTTAAATGGCATTTAGTTGATATAATTTTAATAATTAAAAGGATTTAGGAATTTAAACCTCAAATCAAATTAATTAGTTTTAGCGAATAATACTGTTAGTGCAGCGTAACATACGATATAAGGTTAACTCTTACCCACAGTTCATGTGATCTATCTCTATGAAAAAAATTTAAATATTTTAAGTCCCTGTCTAGTAATTGTTTATTTGTAATATTAAGAAAAAATCTGGTTTTATTTGTAAAAATTATTTATTCTCTCCGAATTTCTTAGGACAATATAATTCGAAAGGTATACTTTTTTTGTTGTTGTCTCTTTCGAATGACCGTTGGGCCTTCTCAGTAACTTTCCTCCATTTGCCTTTTCTTACAGTTATGAACTTTCCGTTCTAAACTTTGCTCAACCCTTTCCCACCACATTTTGCCATAGCTTCTGCCAATAAAAATGATATATTATATTCTTCTCAATAGCTGGTCTCCTGTCTGCCCATCTTAGGTTACTTCCTTTTATAAATTTTACTGTATGACTTCTATCAATAAGGAGTACATACTAAGAATCGGTATATAGCAAGCGAAGCATTTGAAGTTTGCCTATTTAGGATTATCTTTGTTCCGACTTCGACGTCGTATTGTTAAATAAAATCATCAACAGCGGCGCAACAATCCAGTTGTTGAGAGTTTCCTCATTCAGTTTTCGCCATCATAATCTTTTTTGGAATGTTTTTTCGGTTTAAGTTGGCGACATGTCGATGCCTGGTTCTCCTGTTAGTGTTTAGAGCTCCGAGTTACTCCCCTGTTTCCTGTTCTCATCTACTTTCACTGCACCAAAGATGGGGTGTCGAATTTTCATCTCAAACTCAAGGAGCCATTGCTTAAAAAAATACAACTTTTTATGCCTTAAATATCAATTAATTTAAGTGGTAATAGTATGCAAAAATCTTAAAAAATTATATCTTCAAACAATTTCGCTTTATTAGGCTCTGTAAACAGAAATATAAAGTTAAACTTATTTTCAGTTTTATATAAAATATTTCTTTTTATATCTTCAGTCTTCTAATCTTGATTTTTTAAAAAATCGAATTATTTCGTAGTTGAACATTGAACATTCACTATACTTCATAATACTTCATTATAGTTGATAGTTCAATAGTTCACTAACAAGTACTTGAGAGTCTTAAGGGTTTACCGTTAAAAGCTTATGCCTTCTTGGTGGCAAGGGGTGCTGGCTGGCTGGCCCTTAGGCTGTGGGCACAAGTTGCAACGTGCGTCCATGCCTATGTAAGGGAAAGTAATAATGGAAGGACAAAGGAAATCTACATTAAGACACAATCAATAGTAAGAAAAATTAATTATAAATTTAAAAATCCCATAATAAAATGTAACTCCATCTATAAAATGGGAATTAAATCCGAATAATATACATATAATTTATCTCATATTATATAATTTTTACGAAATAAGGCCAAATTGGTTTAGTGATTTATTATTTTGTTAAAAACATTCTTTATACTTTTGCTCTATTGTTTTAAAAAATTTTGAACGCACTAGATATTTTTTAATTTTTTGTTAATGATAAATCACTTTATAATTTGAAGATTTATTAAATGTTCGTTCCTCATATCCTTTCCGTCGCTTATTAATAAATGTTAGAAAGTAATTACCATCAAAATTGTTGAATTGAAATTATTAAATATGAGTGATTCCGTTGTAATGCGCTGAGTTGCTGTACTAGTGGAGCACTGATTTGTGTCTGTGGTAGTGTGCGGGGTTCAAATCCTTTTCGCTGGCAGATTTTTATTTAGTCTGTTAGTGGCTGTAGATAGGTCCAATTGGATCTAGGACCCTCGTGAGGTCCACCCAGCCTCTATCGCGTCCTAATCCCAATTTATAGGCCAAAAATAGGCAGAATGGCTCAGTGGTAGAAATCTCAGTTACCATAGCGGGGGATGCATCAAGTAGACCTTCCTAGGGCTTATCCAGTCTCTATAAAGGGGTGCCCAAAATAAAGGGGAACAATCTGTCGGTTTAGCATGATCTAGGACAAATCACCTCCCTGCACAACCGTTGTCCAACAAAACATTACAGTCTCTACCAAGTACTGAACCCAAGCCCTCCGTGGGTTGTAGCCAGAACATTTAAGCGAACTTCCTCTTCAAGATTCTTCAGTATCCCCCCGAAAACAGGAGGATACCTTGCTTATTGAGTTAGAACTGTCAGGCACGGTGACTTGCTTTCGGAACCGGGGTAAAAACAAAGGAGCATTTGTTATCGGTGCAGAGGCCATATATCCTGGGACTGTGACGAAAGAGGTACCCCTGGGAGTGGTCACAAATTGTGACCGAACCGGAGTCACAATGGACTCACTAACTGACCACTGCCACCGAACTGGGAGCCCGCTTAATTATCACGGATTTCCACGAGACTCACTCGTAAAACGACCACCAATAGCGGAACTGATCAATTCTCTTGGCGACTTTCGCTACTGTATTTGTGTAAGACACTTTCGGTTTTTTTTTTATAATTCTTAAAAAAAAAAGTTTTTTTGAAAATATAAAAAAAATTGGAAGAACAATTTTTTTAAAAATTTCTTCATCAATTATAATTTACAAAACGATCTTCTTTCCAACTCCTTCCGATCTTCTTCCAACGCTGAAGAATAAACAACGTGTTATGGTATTCGAAAATAAGACATTGCGTAGAATATTCGGTCCAAAAATGGATGAGACCAATGAAGATTACATAAAGTTGAATTGAGTAGCATGTTTCCGTTAAATATTATTCTAGTGATAGCGTCATGAAGATTTTGATGGGCTTGTGAAGTTGCACGTTTGAAGGGAAACGTTTGAGGGGTCGACTGAGACTAAGAAAAACTTAAAAATTGCGTTAAGAGTGATCTTGCGGATTTGGGTTTGAGTAGTCGTTCTAGGACAGAAATTTGTTATAAGAGATTGGTGGTATCGGCATCGAGCCTTCGGGTTCGCTAAGCATTATTATTATTATTACTATATAAATTATTAAATAAAATATATGTAAAGGAGATAGTTGGGGGGTGCAGTAAAAAAAAAAAACAGTGAATAAGTAATAAACTTATAATTATGTGCCGACGTTTCGACCTACAGTGTAGGTCATCTTCACGGCTATGAGAGAGAAACAAACAGAACAAAAAATATAAAAATGTACAGTAACAATAATATGGTGACAAGTAATGTAGAAAATTAAAATAGTGGCAGATATGAAGATGAAAGATAACGAATATTAAAAAAGTGACAGAATATAATAAAATTAAGATATAGACAGATTTAAAAAAATTAATGATAATGAAAAGAAGTTAAAATAGTGACAGATATAATAAAATTAAGATAAAGACAGATATAACAAAATTAATGATAATGAAAAGAAAATGAAAATAATGACAGATATAATAAAGTAAGACAGATTTAATAAAATTAAAGAAAATGAGCAGGAATGATAAATTATAAATAACGCATATAAAATAAAATACAGAAAATAAATGTACAGAAAGGATAGTAAAGTAAAAATAATATAAAGGAAAATCAAAAAGGAGGAGGTAAACCAAAGATACAAAATAAAATATACTTGGGTTCAATACATCGTAGGTACTTTACTGTTTATTGGACAAATGGATCTAGGATTGAAATAACAGATTGAATAAAAGTCTTGCCAGCTGCGGGATTTGTAGCCAGGACCTTCGGCATGGCAACTCAGCACTCTACCACCGAGAAGAGGACAGCCTTTATAAAACGAGAACCCTTAATTAGGGAAAAAACTTACTTCAGTATGGTCTCGGACCAATCATTTCTCTGCACGACTATTGGCTTAGAGAAAATGTTCAGTTTCCACGAAGTAATGAATCCTTCTCCAAAACTCTGTAGTAAGTATAGGAGCTCTCGGAAAAGTAAAAATATAAATACTTACTTACTTTCAATAATACTTCTATAAATACTTACTTTCCATAGTTATCCTAGTATTTACAGTGATTTTTCTGAAAAGCATTTTTTAGTGAATGGGGCGGTATATTTATCATAGTTTCAAAGCAGCAATAGATTAGTTAGATTAAAAGGTCATAAAATTGTTTTAAAAATACAGAGTTGCTTCGTTTTATATTCTCAATATTTTAAATAACTTTATTCTAAATAGATTTCTACTTAAGAAGATTCAGGATGACCCCAAAGAATTCTTATAAAAATAAATATATTTTAGCTTCTATTTATTTTTGATGATCGATTATGATCTATATGATGAAGTAATTATTCAGGCTTCAGAAAACATATTTTTTATTTTGAAAGGCTTTAATAAATTTTATATAGTTTTAAAAATGGTTTATACGGTTATTACATTATTTATTATTCCTAAAATTTAGACAATTTCATCCAAATAATAAATTGTAAATACACAATTACATTTCCTATATATTGATCAATAAAATGTAGCTAATATTTTCAAAGTTATTATTGTTAATGAAAAATTAAAAGACATTGTTTAAGATAATTATATGTTAAGATCTGTGATAACTTAGCAACCACATCTAATGCTGCTACAATCCTTATCCTGTATTCATTAATTACATCCTATAATTAATTGAAACTTAATTTTCTTTCACTAAAATAGAGCCAAAAACTCAAAAAAGAAACACTATTATTTATTATAAAGCAATAGGGAAAAAACACAATGCAAAGCCTTAAGTTTCAAAAATACACCCACTTACCAGTTGACGTTTCGCCTATTCAAGCATTATCATGACACAAAAACAAAAAAGGGTTATGTGAATCACATCTGGAAGAAGTGAGTAGCAGTTGTATGTTGAACGTCTTGGTGGTGGGGTGCTGTCTCATGTTTGGAGCCTGTTTGGGCTGATGATCGTTGGGATCTATTGCACCTTTTTCTTCGAAATCCATGTAACCCTTTTTGTTTTTGTGTCTTGATAATGCCTGAATAGGCGAAACGTCGACTGGTAAGTGGGTGTATTTTTGAAACATAAGGCTTTGCATTGTGGTTTTTCCCAATTGCATTATAATCAATTTTCTTTCAATATTTCAGACAATGTTACAGGCTATTTCAACACATACTCAACAAACGCTGCCAAGTGATTACAAAAGACTAATATACATGACAATTATGAGGCCTATTTGGCCTTACGAAGTAGAGTTTTTGGGCCCCACTAAGCCTTCGAATTCCTCTCGTATTCAATTCTTATAATCCAAAATTCTTTGTAAAATCCTCAATTCTCCTTTCTTTGTTACTAATAAAGCAATCTATAACGACCTTAATGTCCCATTCGTTACTGATTTGGCCCAAATCCGATATCAATCATTTCATGATAAACTTTATTCCCATTCAAACCCACTAGTTTCAAACCTAGCTAATATACCTCTTCCACATCATGGAAATAAGATGGGCTCTTGACCTTATAAGTTGACTTTTTTATTCGAGTACTACGATTGGGTAGTTTCTCTACTTTATATTTACTTGTTTTATTACTTTAATACATTTATAAATTTCAATAAATATATTTTTTTTTAATTCAGAAGCGTATCCTGTTTCTTCTTTCTTTTGTTTATAGTATAACTGCTTCGTTTTTAATCGCATACTTTGAATGATTACTTTTTAATGAATGATACGTCATTAATCTCTTCTCTTTAACTATATATTGAATTGAAATTTTTAAAAAACGAATTCATGAAATCATAATAAATAATAATAATATACCGATCATTACTAAATCAATTATTATTTTATTATTTTTTAAAAATATTTTTATCCTCATACAAAACTGAAAAGACGAGAAACTTCTCGACGTTTTCGCCTAACATTTAATGGACAAACGCCCTAAGCTCCTAATTAATTAAAAAAAATCATTTACATGACAGTTATCAGACCTATTTGGACATATGGAATTGAGCTTTGTGGCTCTACTAAACTATCCATTTCATCTCGTATCCAATCCTTATAATCCAAAATCCTTCGTAAAATCCTAATGCTCCTTATTATGTCACAAACAAACTCTTCCATCATGATTTCAATATCCCATATGTTGCTGATTTGGCCCAAACTAGATACCTATCTTTCCATGACAAGCTCCATACACACTTGAATCCGCTAGTCTCTCAACATACTATTTCTGATAACCCTCCGAGGCGTCTGAAAAGAAGATGGCCTCGAGACCTTCTACTATAGAACTTTATTGGAGTGCTACCGATGGGTAGTTTCTCCACAAGTGTTTTTTATTTTCATGTCATTTGTTCATATTAGCAGATTTACTTGTTGTAATATTACTAAAGTTGTAAATATCAATAAATTAATCTAAAAAAAAATATATATATATATATATATATATATATATATATATATATATATATATATATATATATATATTAAACGAGTAATACAATGTATTATAATCCAGTAATACTATATCGAATACAATTGTATTCAATTTATTAAACAAAAACACAGAATGTTAAGAAGTTTGTTTAGAAGCAACTATAAATCAACAATACTTAGGCAAGGTCAGGTAAACTGGGTTTGCCTTGTTCAATTTGGCTGATGACTTGCTAATACCCTCAGGTATAAATCTTGTAATTTATTACTAATATAAACCGTTAGGAAAATATCCAAATTATGAAACCGAAATGTAACATCGTTGTTCGATAATGAGCTTAAAATAATAACACGATAAAAAAATAAGAGTTTGAGCAAAACAACTCCTTTACAAAGTGGTACATTAATAAAATATAATAACAAAATATTACTCTTTCATGTTTAATCAATTATATATAGATAAAGTGAAATAAACAATATCCCGAAAAGTAGATTTTTTATTTTAAAATACAGCGTGGGAGAAAAATTAAGAGAATTGCAATAAAATTCAGATGACGAAATAATAACGAATTTAAAAGATTACGAAACCTGTATTTTTCGGTATTTTAAAATATCGAGTGAAAAATAAAGGGAAATACATGTTAAAATAAGCGGAAATGAATTTAAAAATGAGCGACTCGAATTTGAGAAGCTACACTGGGCAGAGAGAAAGGTAAATTCATGATTGAACCTGAACTAAATTCGACTTAACCCCTTATTCACCGGGGCTTCAGATATGTGCTCTGACTTTCATATCAACATGTGTTATAAATCTATTTTTGGAACAACTATATATTTTAAAAGAAAGTTTAAAGTTTATCGCGATTTAAAAATCAGGAGTTATTAGTGATATTGAAGAACGGTCATTAAAGTATGAGAATTTATTTTTTGTTGTATACTACAAAAATTGTCTGTGGTATTTAGGTACTATGAACCTTCCTTAAGAGTAACTAAAATAAAATTCACTGATTAAAAAATTAGATTGAATTATAAATGTATTATATACATACATATGTACTTCTAAATTCATTGGGGGGTATTTCGTTTTCATTGAGTTCTGGTCCTAAAGAACTCTCAACTTGCGGATCTCCTGGGAATTTTAAATAGTTTTATCAATGAAGTTCGATAAAATACAAACTCTTATATTCAAGTTTGGTTCCGCAAGGATAGCCATGTTGTGATATTCGAAAACACAAGCGGTGTCTGTTATTCGTAAACAGAATTTCCATTAAAATAGGGAGAATGAAGAGGGGTCGGGTTGTGTGGGAACTGGTAACTCTTCAAACTGGTCTCTGATTTTTGACGTGTTTGTTAACGTAACTTTGGAGGGTTCGAAACCTTGTCTTGTCTCCCGTTTTTTGTTTGGCTTTTTTGACATTTATATTTTGACATGCTTCGCCCAACTATATTCAGTACCTGAATAGGAGCGCATGAGATACTAAATTGCAGCTTTATACGACATATACCTAGTTCAATAACATCTTTCATATATATTTCTATCTTATTTATTTACTAAAGTGGAATAACATTTTTCTAAAGAATAATAATAAGAAAATATTATAATTGTTAAGACCGTGGAAAAATTCCAATGAAAATACCTTAAGTCTCCAAACTAAAACAGAAATTAAAATTATCTGTTAGGGAGAGATAACGTAAAATTTATGTAAGGTCTCTTTTTACTTTTCAATTTTAAGAAAATATTATTATATAGCTTTGTAGTTGCAAAATTATTTAAATAATTATTGAAAAATGAAAAGAGACCTTACATAAATGTTAAGACCGTGGAAATGGTTAATGCCTTGGAGGTGGTGGGATGCTTCTTGGGTGCTTTATTCATGTTTTGTTTTTGTTCTTTTTGGTTTGTTTTTGTTCTCTATCTACCATGAGGATGCCTGAATAGGCGAAATATTGGACAGATAATTTAAATTTCTGTTTTTAGTTTAGAGACTAATGGCTTTTCGTTGGGATTCTTTCCAAGGTCTTAAATAAATATTGTTACATGAAGAAGCAAGTTAGAACCAAATCGAACATACATTTTTTCTTCTTCTCAATTTTTTATACCTTTACTTTCCCCTCTTATTTTAGCACGAATTATAAATTTATTTCTTAAAAAAAAATAAAACTTCAAAATTTATAATAAAGAAAATTACAATTTAAAATCAGAATTTAAGTTGTTAAGTTGTGATCTTAAGTCGATAAAACAACGACCATTGGTGTATAAAAAATCAATTTTTATTTTAATGTAATATTTTTCTTATATCTTTCTGATATTATTTATTATACAATTGAAGA
Source organism: Arma custos (assembly GCA_037127475.1). Classification (NCBI taxonomy): domain Eukaryota; kingdom Metazoa; phylum Arthropoda; class Insecta; order Hemiptera; family Pentatomidae; genus Arma; species Arma custos. Next base: position 12,557,287 of record CM073762.1, on the reverse strand, counting down.
GCTGAGAATTCATAACATCGGTTTATATATTTGGATGCATTTATTAAACATTTATTGAACAATCAAGTTAAGGAATGCCTGAGGGCATAATTATTGATTCCTTAAAAATTATAATTTAATTATAACTGTTTTTAAAACAAATTACTTGTTTGAGTTTTATATAAATATTAATTCCATGATAATTGTGTTAATATCATCAAAGGCGGATCCAGGGAGGGGACATAGGGGCTTGTGCCTTCCAAGCAGTTTTTATGTACTGTGGAGAATCCATTATAGTACCTACATAATTATACTCAAATCAAATGATCATAGTTGTTAAAATAACAGAAAGAACATAAATGAAACTATTGTTTTGACATTTTAATAAACCTTTGTAATCTTTTTACAGATACTACAAGTATATTTCTTAGTTACTGTTGATTTTTTTCACGTCTGACCGTTATGCCCCCCTAAAAAAAAATCCTGGATCCGCCCTTGAATACCATGCATTTTAAATATATTTTTCATTAATAGAATTAAACGGTTATGCAGTACAATTACATGAAATAATTATCTTACCATTTTTTGTTAGAAACGCCCGGATCATAGTGTTTTTATACTCTTCAATTAAGTGGACATTTCGGGAATAATATTCTTATATAATGTAATGTATAAAACTTATTTAAAAAAAATACTAAATTCAACTAAAAAAAACTTAATAATCCCTTTATTACTTTAAAAGATATTACAGTTATAACAGGTACAGAGATACCTGTAGAATCCCCCTGGGTCAAGCCTAAGCCTACTATAAAACTATTTAAAATAATAGACTTAAACAGTATTAGTTACAAATAATAAAAAGTCATAAATAATTCATAATTTTCGAAATTTACTTATTATTGATATTAATTTACAAAAGTGTAACCGTAGGTAAAATAAATGCTGAAATGTTACAGAAACCAAACAAAAAATGTTTTAAAAAACTGAGGAGAAATAATTAATACACAATAATAAAATTAAAAATTAAATAAAAAAAAATACAAATAACTTATTCTCTTATTTCTGAAGGTTTTTTATTTCTAGTATTTTTTTTATTTGTTAAAAAATCAAAACAAAAAAAATCGCGTGTTTTGGTATGTATTTTATAATAACAATAATGTCTTTATTTATTCTGGGACAAGTCCCTTTAGAATAACAATATACGTATTGTAAGCTATTATGCCTAGAGTGTAAAATAATTACATTTAATTAACTCGAAGCGACAACCTGCGGAACCTAAACCCAAATAACGTATTTAACACATTTTAAAAATACTTTTTCATTAGATACATTTGTTCATTCTTTATTTACTTATTATTTTAAATACAATAATATGACAAAAAAAGTATTATTAATTACAAGAATATTGCTCAATTAATTAATTTCAATATATTTTACATGTAATAATTTGTTAACTAATAAATGAATTTGGCTGGGGAACGCAGCAGATAAATTTCAGAAAAAAATAAGTACAACTTATTTTATTTGTGCCAATGTTTATAGGCTATCATTTGGACTGTGAATAAAACAAAACAGAATAACAATATACCGGATTATATAATCAGAAATGATAGCAATGACAAAGAAGGAATAAAAGGAACAGAAATTACATTATTAAATAATAAATGAGAAATACGTGAGTGAAAAGAAATTAAAAAGATAATAAGTCACAACTAGTTTTAACTTTTTATTAATTTTCATTTTAATAATATATATTCTCAAAAATAAAATTTATTTTTTATTATATGTATTCTAAAAAAGAAATCAATGAAAAGTTAAAACTTGGTATTACCGAACTCGAAGCGGCAACCTACTGGGCTGATACCTCATATGAATATATATATATAAATTATGATTTATTCAATTTTTATTCCAAGAACACGAGTACATTTAGTTATATAAGTCTTGAGAGTAATGCTTGTTATAATATTGGTGTTGTCACTACCGAAGGGATGTCATGTCACCGGTCTTCATTATGGTTAATAATTCCAATAGCACCTATCAATTACTTGAAAGCGTATACGATGGCTCATCTGAAAGGTAAACGATAAAAAACCATTGTAATGGAAGATAACAAGGGCGTGGAAAGGAGTTCGGGCTATAATTTCAATCTATTTCCAGTTATTTTTTCTTGTTGTCGGTGCCCGTGTGTTCTGGTGGTAAACATCGGTGGTGGGGACGGCGGAGAGCCACTGTTTGCACCGGGAGAAGGCTTTGTTTACCCCCACTCCTCTCCGAATGGGCGTGGTATCGCTTCCCATTGGTCGTCCCGGCCACGCCCCCGTGGTATAAATACCGGCCCTCCCCACCGTTCTCCTCAGTCGGTTCAGTTACTTCAACCTCTTAAGTGCTAGTGCAGTTTGATGTTGTGTACGAGAGAAGACAATATGGTCAGGATGGAGACGGGTGCCGAGCCAACAGTGCGTACTCCCCTCAAGTCCTCCTTCAGCATCAGGAGTATCCTCCCGGAAGAGAGCAGCCCAGAGCCTGCCTATTCCGATACGGATTCAGATCTGGATGTTACCGGAGGAGCGACGCCGCCGCCTCTCGACTGTTCGACCAAACGTGACGACGCGAAATCGGAAGAGAAGAAGAAGAACGAAAAACCGCCTTACAGCTATAATGCCCTCATCATGATGGCAATTCGTCAGAGCCCAGAAAAGAGGTTGACTCTAAACGGTATTTACGAATACATCATGAAGAATTTTCCCTATTATAGAGATAACAAGCAGGGATGGCAGAATTCAATCAGGCACAATCTGAGCCTCAACAAGTGCTTCGTTAAAGTCCCCAGGCATTACGACGATCCGGGAAAAGGCAACTACTGGATGCTTGACCCGAGTTCGGAAGATGTCTTCATCGGAGGCACTACGGGGAAGTTGAGGAGGCGTAGCACAGCGGCTTCCAGGAGTAGACTCGCTGCGTTCAAGAGGAGTATGGTTTTGGGCGGACTGTACCCGCCAGCATGGGTGAACCCGCTCTACTATTACCGGTACCCAGCTTATCCACAACCTGTCGTAGCTAAGCCTCCCGTCCACGGGTTCAGCGTGGAACGACTTCTTGGAGATACCCGGCCGCCGATGTACCCACCTCCTTGCTACGACCTGTACCGGCCGCAGCTACCCAGCCCAGAACCCAGGCCGATATTCAAACCAGTTACTGTGATAGCGCGGCAGCCCACAGCCAGCTAGTGTGAGTAGACCATAGTGCCAGATTGAGATCTCGAAAACATTCGTCTATAATATATTTTTTTTTTTTTAAAGAGTTACCATTAGCGGAATATTGTATTATATAAGTTGTTAAATATTGTGTAAATACGCTAATTTGTAAATAGAAATTGTATTTATTAGAAGAACCTAACGTCAGGGTATATGTAAATAACTTAAAACACACGTTGGTGTTATATATTTAAATATATATGTGTATTTAAAATACTATATTTAAAAATATTATTTATATTTTGTACATATGATGTATAGAATATTTCGCTCAAATAAACGGAGAGCACATCATTTATAAAAAATCATGATTTTATTTCTTACTATAGTTACCCCTATCCCAAAATTATGAGTAAATATTTATAGCAAATATACAAAGTACAATATATATTAAATAGCAATTTTTATATACATTAAATTTCAGTTACACTCATCAGAATTGACTGAATTTACAGATAATATTTGTTTCATGCTGTTAACTGTTTATCAGAACCAATCACTATATACTTTTTATATAATTCAGAAGTTATAAAAAATATCTGAATACAAAAAGCAATATTTAAAATTTAATCTAGAGTGTCAACATATGGTATTCAATTATTATTTATTTCTGAATAAAAAATAGTAGATTAACAAAGTGATAATATCTAGAAATAAGATTTTATATTTGCAACTTTTCTTAGCAAGTTCTTTCAAATATTAGAATGAAGTGTTTACATATTGTAAAAATAATGAATGTTTAAAAAAACAAGCGGTCTATCTTTTTTTATTTTTATGATAAAACATTTTTTGATAAACAAAGAAAATAGTACAGCAACAAAAGTTCTAATATATTTGAAAACAAATACTTTAACTGATATTAAAATATATTTATTTTTTGTTTGAGTTATATAAAGTATTAGAAACTCATAAGTACTAATGTAAATAACGATGGTAAAAATTGAAAAATCGGACAGTGGATTGCAAATAAAAAGCAATGATATCTTAAAGTAAGCTTTTATAAATTTATGTAACTTTCCAACGCATAATAAAATTAATAATAATAATGATAAGTTATAAAAATAAGATTAAAAAACAATAATTACAAGCAGATAATGTTAATTTAATTGCTTATATACAACTTAGTATATCTGTGATCCAATAAAAAAAAATCGATAAACAAAATTAAGAGTAAAAAAAATGTTTAAAACTGACTTGAAATGTTATGTGTTATCAACTACAAATATGATTTTTTACACCTGTTTCAACATTATAGAATAGAATAGAAAAATAATTTTATTCTGGGACCAGGCCCATTAAGATTAATAAAAGCGTACAGAAATTATTAAAAATATATCTGGCCAAACGGCTATATTATTGGAATACTGCAATATTTACATATTAGCATGAAATTAACTATGAACTCAAGGTTATGTTCTGATAAAGAATAAAAAGATATAAAATAATAGCATACAAATTTAAAATAAAAATAAATTGGCTAATGGAAAAATAAGAAAGTAGATAAGATCTAACAATATAAATAATAATATAATTGTGAGTAAGAAATATTTACTGTAATTCCTCAATCGATTGTGTCGATGACATAGAAAGCATATTTAGTTAAATTGATTAGAGAGCATCTGTTTGGGAATTTAGGAGATGTAGGAATAGTATGGATTTGAATGTGTTTATTATGATTGAGATAATGATTGAGAAAGTTCCAAACCTATTTATTGTAAATAAATAGTAAACGAAATAAATTCAATATTTAGCTGAGGTCATCACCATTTTTTTAAATATGTCTATAGTACTTTTGTATTATGAAGACGAAATATTTTATTTAAATAGTATTACTATAAATAACCAACTGTGTACTTACTAACACACTTATTATTATTGTTTATACAAAAGTACCTAATAGTATAGTTTGATCAGTTTATAAGTATTCAACAACAATTGCAGAAGCGTTTGTAATGTCTTTTATTTACAAAAGAAATTATTCAAAACATTATTCTCATTTTCTTTTTCCCGTGAATTTGATTAATTCGAATCAAAATTAAATTTTCTTGTTTGTTTTCCCAACAATAAACAATGCATCTACTTTTAAATTATCGTACACTGTAGGGTTACAAATATTTTTATTTGCAAATATTTATTTAACAATTTTTTTCTTATATACAAGTTTTTTTTTTAGGAAAAGTTCTGTCAAGCGCCAGGAATTTTTCCCTTTTATTATGGAGTATATGATTGAATTTCACTTTCATAAATTATGAAAATATATTTGATTGATAATATATATATTAAAAAGGAAATCATGCTATCAACATCACACATAGGAAAACAAAGTGAAAGACTGAAATCTTTATTACAAATTAAAGGCGTTAACAAATAGATCATATACAAAAATAACCATTAATAAACCATAAAGTTTAAAATTGTAAAAATTTTGTTTTAATTTTTAAAACCATTAACTTTCAATAATACCTATACTTATGGCTTTATCTGTACTCAAAATAATGTCTATATAATTTTCAATAATATTTTATCTAATTTTACTATAAATTCTCATGAAACCTAATTATTTTATTTAAATATATCTAAAAATAACATTGTCAATAGTCATATTTTTTAAATTATTTTTTTAAGCCCAATATTTTAAAATAATTAAAATTTTTTATAAAATGTATTCACGCGTATTAGCTTCCATAAGATTTTGTTGTTATTTATCCTGAAATATTTTTACTGTACTAATAAACATGCAAAATAATACTCAATATTCTGTAAATTGAGTTTTCGTTTTTTATTAACAGTTAACCAAAGAAGCTGACTATATAATTTTCAAGTATACTTTTTTAGATTTAATTTCATTTAATCTACTTTTAAATAAAAACTAAACATGACATTTCTGGCAGTTATGTTTGCTTCGATGGAAGTATATTCTAGCTAATGAAATAACGAAATACCAAACATTATATATTTCCAATTACACACCCGCACACTCACACATAAATTAATATAAACCATAAAACAATGAAACATAATTTTTTTTTATGTCGGTATTTGTATCCAAATGTCAATCATAATTAATGTATCTAATAAATCGGTGAAATATTATTTCTTTTTGGAAAATAAAATAATACCAAACAAGAAAATATCAATTTAAATGAAAAAATTGATAAGAATAAATGTTAACGATATTCATTGTTTACGTATTATAAACATTCCTAAAGAATCTCTTATTTCGCAATTATAATTCTTAGTTTTATAGTTACATACATACAAATACAACTATTGTATAAATATTTTTATTTTGAAGAGAAAAGATTTCTCCTGGCCAGAAATCGAACCCGGATCATCTGCATGCAATCCCGGCCAGGGGACTTATTTTTATCTTCTCTTCAAAATAAAAATATTTAAAAATAATTACCATCAAAAGAACAATAAATAAAAATGTACTATATGAATAGTTAAATATGTATTTAATTTAAGTTAAAAAAAAATAATTTGTTTTCTTGGGTTTAGGGGGCGTAAAACATCCAGGTCATTAATTCTTTTTGAATTAGAAATCTAAAATATATCCAAAATATATTATTGTTTTTTGAAAACTTCAGTTTAGATTACTAAATTTCGGAGAAAAATAAAGATGTGCTTCAGGTTACATCTGTAATTAATAGCTATTACATGATAGGTTTCCCTATAATATTTCCGAAAATTAATAAAACTCTCTTTACCCCAAAAAAGTTGATGTGCAATTAAAAATACATTTTTCTTTGGTGAAAAATTCAATTTAGATTATAACATTTCGGGGAAATTAAAGTTGTGCTTCCGGCCACATTCGTATTTATTAATTATAACTAGTATATCTATGATGAATGTTAACCATAATAAAGCTCTGTTTATTCCATAAAATTTAAATGCAACTAAAAATATTTTTATAAAATTTTGTTTTGTAAACTATGTTGTTCCTTAAAATACAACATAGCCTCAAATTTTTTTTTCTTGATTAAATACGAACTTAAAAAGTGCTCATTTTATTTGGTCAAAAGCCAAAAGTAGCACAAACTTGTACAGTAATATTTAAAATATTATTAGCTTTCTACAATTAGTATCACTAGTGTAATATTTTTACCTGTGTGAATGTACATGAAGAAGTTTATTTATCAAATAGTTGAATAATGACTCAATAGTTTATGTCATACATTTTTTTTTAATTAATTGTCAACTCGTTATTGCAATAAAACTAAAGCTGAAATATGTTAAGTAAAATAGATCATTTTAATTCATTTATATTCATCAATAATTGCTCAAATTATGAATTTACTTTTTTATTACATTTACGTATTTGTCACATAAATAATTCTCCACATATTATACAATTATTTATTTATTGTTTCAAATATTACCTTTTATTTTACTTAAATTAATTATTAAATATAATCATAATAAATATTTTTAGAATATTCTGCACTTCCCATTTGAGATGTATTGTATTCATGGTATTTTTTTGAAAACCGCCCGCAAGGGATTCAATTTGAAGCATAAATTGAGAATTCTCTATGTTAAATATATACGTAATTTATTTGAATACATATCTTAGTACTACAAAGTTGTATGTTATAAAATTCAAAAATCAAAGATTTTGATACCAAATGGTTCAGAGGGTCGAAAACTATACATATATCTTAAAAACGTCAAAAAATCGCGACCTGGAATCATTCAAAGACCAAAAATAAAAAGATACTTAAAAAATCTTTGATATCGTTTTTCTGATTTCATATAGGTATCTGTATCATACAACTTTGTAATATGAAGATATGTCGTTTCAGTTAAAATTCTAAATTTTTTTTTATAGATTTTTTACTATTTATCACTACCTACTTTAGTGGGCATCAATTCCAATCTGACAAACGAACCAATAACTTAATAACATTAAAAAAAACTAGCATTATAGTATTATTCCTAATAAGCTTTATTTGAAATAGTTTAAAAATAATTTGGTTATTTAAAAAATTACTTTATCTAATATAATAGAAACCTTGAAATTTTATACAATAGTTGCTTTGTAATTATTTTCTATAAATTTTAATTTTGATGTACAACGGCGAACCAACCCCCACTTAATAAATTATCCAACTGTTGGAGGAAGAAAATAGTCCGGGTTGAGATCAAGAAAATTCTCAACCCGGGGGGAGAAGTTTTTATTAGTACGCCAACCTTTCGACCCACATTGCTGGTCTTCTTCAGGCCTAAATATTAAAGATACAAATACATTAAAATAATAAATGACACAGAAAAACAATATATGGAGCATAATAGAATATTGCATTATTTAAAGTGTGTAAAAAGGTAATGTTTAAATCCAACAAAGTAACAAATGAAGAATCAAAAATTAGAGCTAAGTAAAAATTATCCAAAAATGGGTCCACAAACGTAACAAATGAAGAATTAAAATAATATAAATGGTCAACTAATATTTTTCAACACACACAACTGTTCATTTAATTAAAAACTGAATCACAGTTATATTTTTTTAACGGCTTAAAAAAGCCAGAAAGATTTGCTTTGTAATTTAAAAATATTTATGGAAAACGGAGATAGTTGGGGGGTGCAGAAAAAAAAGAAAAAACTAGTTTTTTTCTAAATCCTTCATATTCCACACTTTTTTTATATTTTAATCTTCTCATTTTCTATCTTTCTTTTACCTCCTCATTTTTCTTTCCCTTTATATTATGTTTACATTTTATCCTTTCTGTACATTTATTTTCTGTATTTTATATTCGTTATCTTTAATTATTATATGTGTCACTATTTTAATTTCTGTTCATTATCTTTAATTTTATTATATTCTGTCACTATTTTAATATTCGTTATCTTTAGTTATCATATCTGTCACTTTTTTAATTTTCTACATTACATGTCACTATATTCTTGTTACTGTAACGTTTTTATATATTTTTTGTTCTGTTTGTTTCTCTCTCATAACCCTGAAGATGGCCTACATTGTAGGTCGAAACGTCGGCACTAACTAAATATAAGTCTGGTACTTATTTGGTGTTTATTTAACTGCACCCCTCCGTTCTCCATTTTATCATCCAGTCAACTATTTTCCTCACATATAAAAATTTTTATAATTTAACTGATCGTGCAAAAATAAGTAATAAACAAAACTAAGTAATTTAAGGAAGAAATAGTTGGGGGTGCAGTAAAAGAAAACACCAAAATAAGCAAAACTTATTTATTATGTGCCGACGTTTCGGCCTACAATGTAGGCCATCTTCAGGGCGAATAAAACACGAGGCAGCTAGGCGAGCTCAGAATCCAGAATTTTGAGCTCGCCTAGCTGCCTCGTGTTTTATTGTAGGCCGAAACGTCGGTACATAATAAATAAGTTTTGCTTATTTTGGTATTTTCTTTGACTGCAACCCCAACTATTTCTTCCTTAAATTAGAAGATACAGTCGACCAATTCTTCTCTAACATAAAACTAAGTAATATTCTGTAGCTAGGCAAGGCTGATAAAATATTACGTCATTATATACTTTTTACATATATAAATTAATTAGTTTTTCCCCAATTAAAAGTACCGTTGTAATAAATTCTGGGATAGCAACATGATGATTTTTTTATCTGCTGTTAACAGATTAAATATTTTATCTATCACAGCTGGATTGAACCCGGAACCTTCCAAGTTAAGTTAACACTCTTCATACTGAGCTACTTCACTTCCAAAAATCTTTTTCAAATAATTGTATCAGTTTTAAATTTATGGGTGTGTTTTTAACCAATATAAAAAGAAGTTATTTTGCAAACAGTTCACTAATGATTACATATTTTTTGTCGGAGATTTTTAAAAATAATTAGTTAAATAGTTTTTCATTTCGGCCCGATTTTTTTTCTCATTAAATTAAATCTAAATGTGATAATTAAATTAATTTTCTAAATTTACTTGTATTCGTCGAAAATTCATCAATATTTTTTATTGCACATAATTGTGAATAATGTTTAGAAAACGTGGATATAATAGTTTTAGAATGAAATTTTTAGTAAAAATCAATAATTTATTGTATTAGGAAATACAAGAAATTCTCCATTTACTTATGTTATCGACTTCTATATTCCTTTCTGTATCCGACATAAGAACTAACAGTATATGAAATCAGCATATTAAATAAATTGCATGTTTCTTAATTCGTTCTGGAACTATTATTTTCATTCTAAGCGAAAATTTATTTATTCATATCGATTAGTTTATATGTTGCTTCATTATTTATTTTTAACTTATTTAGAATATATCTACAGCCCCAGTGAATAAGTGGCTAGGTCCAATTTTCTCCAAAATGAGTTTCTTGTACTTAAGTAAGCGGGATCGAGTTATTTTCGTTGTGAATAAGGAGCTAAGTAAGGCATTCGCTTGAAAAGGAGTTATTGTTTATATTACAACTCTATTTCAAGCCAAAAACTATGAGAATGATACTATTCCGGTTGTCGGAGAGCAGTTAACTCTATCTGGACAAAATCCGACTTAACCACTTATTGTAGTGGGATTGTACGTATATAGTCCAAAACACTGTTTTAAACAAAAAGCCTTAAGCTGATTACATATTATTAAATAATTAAATTTATATTATTGTTTCAACTTCTGTCACCTTCTATATCTCACTATATCGTATAAGTTGTACTTAACATCTGTCTATAAATTGGTCACGTGACCTTTCAAAGGGGTTCGGATAAAACATGGCGGTTAGCCATGGATACTGATCACATCCGATATTAGATTTCACAATGAAGGACTAAATACAAGTACAAGTAGAAAGGTTAAGTTGACAGAGGCTACAAGTTACTTATATAACTTAATACGAGTATTATATATATATATATATATGTATTATATACACAATATAATATAAGTTGAATGAAATTAGTTGACCTTGTATATATTACATGAGGAAGAAAATAGTCAAGAAAATTCTCTTATTTAGAGAGAACTATTTATTGATAAGCCGACGTTTCGACCCACATCTTCTTCAGGGCTAGTAGGATGGATAGTGTCAACTCTCGATCTTCTTCCTTATAATATAATGTAATTTACATATGTAAATATAACTTTTATTATTCGACTTTTTATCTATTCGTTAAGGTTTAACGGCGAAAGAATTGCATTAGCCATCAACTACATTTATCTGGGTAATTCTGTTTCGTTATTTTTTTTATTAAATTTTTTAAATTATATAATTAAAACTTTTTCTTACAATAAATTTCCTTGCATGCTTTTATCAGTTCACTAGGAATGTTATCGGCCCCTTCATACGATTTTAATGTTCCGATGGCAATTTAGACTTATTTAAAATATCCGAAGGATCAGCTAAGATATTGTTATTTTCGTCTCTAATTTTATTCACTGCATGCACATTGCAGGGCATAAATAGTAACCCATGTATATTTCCCTCACGTTGCTTTCGATTCTATTAATTTTTATCACTAAAATTTTCTTTTTAAGAAAACAATTTTCAATTTATAAATGGGAGGATTGTGTTAAGAGTGATACGGGTTCGAGTAGAGTCTATGGATTGAAGTTTTTAAGCAAATATTATTGGTATCGGCATCCAGCCTTCGGATACGGTTTTTTATCGCATATTATTATTCTTTTAGACATAGGGATTGTACTAGTCAAGTTTCAACCCCCTTCCGATCAAAATAGCCCCGAAGAAGACCTGCAAGGTGGGTCAAAACGCTGTCCTACCAATAAAGAGCCCTCCCAATGTAAGAGAATTTCTTGACCTACACCCGGACAATTTTCTTCCCCTTATCAAGATAAACATTAACTTTTACAATTACAAATATTGCTATTATTAACATACTTGGAACTAAAGTTATGTTGCTATGATATATCAATTAAAAATGTTCAGTTAATTACCTATTTTTCGGTATTTGTTATGTCTGTAAAGAAGGGGATTGATAAATTAGGACATTGAAATTGTATCGTTTTTTTAAATATGTTTCTTTTTACATTTTGACTAATGAACTAGATTTAATTACAAATTTCATATTTGTTTATGAAATAAATTTAATAAAAACGTTAGCGTAACAAACTACTAAACCCAAGATCGCGGGTTCGTACCCTGGAAGGTGGCCCTAGGATTTTTTTAAGGGAGTATAAAATCCTTAGTTAGGCCGTCCTTCGGAAGGTACGTTAAACGGGGGTCCCGAGCCTTACGATGTCAGGTACTCGTTAAAAATCCCTATCCTAATTAAACCTGAATAGGCAAAATTTAGAGCTCCCACTGTAGCATCGTCCGATTAGCCATAGCAGCATAAAGTGACGCTAAATGAACAAACAAACAAACAAATTTAATAAAAACGCTTTAATAGATTTTTTTATGGAATAATTTTTAAAATTACACTTTCTACTACAAAATCAGCGCTAGTGAATCAGCGGTTAAATGGAGCTACTATCCAACCCTGAAGAAGACCTGCAATATCGTTTGAAATGTCGATTTCTAATAAATAATTTATCATTATTTATGGAATTAATTTATCTGACTTACGCTGAGACCCATTTTCTTCTCCATGTATTATATATTTCTGGTATTATTATTGTATTAGTATTTTCCTAATAATTTCTGTCAGAGTTGCTTACTTTGTAGTCACTTTTTAATATCTTTCACTATATGGTATGTCCATTTTCTTCCCCATAATTATACGGTAAAGTAATAAACATTCAAGATATAATTTTATGTATGTTTATTAACATAACCATGTAAGAAGTGAAGTACTGCTGACTATATAATCACTGATGTTAAACATTACATTATTATTAACACGAACAGACAGCATTATCCGCTCTGAGTATCCCCTGCATAGAAATACAAAATGTAAATAAGTTTTCAACTAACTTAAGATAAATATACAATTTATGGGATGTAATTTATAAGGAAATTTATGAGGTGTCAGGCGTAATTATACAAGCGGAGGAAAGCCATCTTTCAAACTGTTTATTTAATAGACATTTCTTTATTTTTTTTGTTTATTTTATTACAAGAAGTTATAAAGAAAATTACTAAATATAACACCTTTAGAGAGAGAATATGATATTTTATTCTGGATTATGGTTTTCATCTGTTAATATATTTAACATTTATAATGGATGGTAAAGGCTATAGAAATTTTAAATTACTATTACTAATACTACCGTTACTATTTGTTTCTTTATGTAGAAGAGCTTTCACAATTTTTATATTAGGTTATGACTCCATCTGGACAAACGTCTCACTTGGAATCCTCATACAAGACTGAAAAGACAAGAAACTGCTCGTCGTTTTCGCCTACTTCAACATATACTGGACATACGCTCTAAGCACCCAATTAATTACAAAAGACTCATTTACATAACAGTTATCAGACCTATTTGGACATACGGAGTTGAGCTTCGGGGCTCTACTAAACCATCCAGTTCATCTCGTATCCAAAATCCTTCGTAAAATTCTCAATGCTCCTTATTATGTCACAAATAAACTCATCCATCATAATCTTAATATCCCATATGTTGCTGATTTGGCCCAAACTAGATACCTATCCTTCCATGACAAGCTCCATACACACTTGAATCCGCTAGTCTCTCAACTTGCTTCCCATGCTATTCCTGATAACCCTCTGAGGCGTCTGAAAAGAAGATGGCCTCGAGACCATCTACTATAGAACTTTTTTGGAGTGCTACCGATGGGTAGTTTCTCCACAAATGTTTTTCAAGTCGTATTGTACATATAGCAGAATTACTTATTGTAATATTATTATAGTTGTAAATATCAATAAATTAAATTAAAAAAAAAATTATATTAGGTTACAGGGTCTTACAAATAAAAAAGAAAAAAAAACTGTACACTACAACTCATGAGGGGTTGGGTTCAGTATATGGTGGAGACTGCATTGTTCCTTGTACAGAGATGAGATTTGTCATTTGTCTCGCTCAACGACCATATTTTCCCCCACATTTTGGGTACCTTCTCTATAGATGCTGAATGATCCCAGGAGGGTCCTAGATCTCAGGCAGCTAACAGATTAAATACAGTCTGCCAGAGATTTGAACAAAGGACCTTGCAATGACAACTCAGTGCTCTACCACTGAGCCACTACGATCCATTCTTATTTTAAACTAAGCGAAAATAATTATCAACTCTTTATTAAAAAGTTATTAAACTATTATTTATGTTTTCTATAAAATAAAGTTTATATACTTTTGTTGCTATTTTTATTTATTATTATTTTTGTTGTTTGATTGGATATTAATTTGGAAATAAAGTTTCTGAAATTTTAAGCTAAAGAAAAATGACTCTTCATAAGCAAAGTGGCAATCAAAGTGTTAATAGGATGAAGGACCTTTATGAAGGGTTTTTTTGGGGGGGTTAACTAAGAGTTTTGTCATCCCGGAAGTTGATGGATGGTTGCGGTAGGGCCTGAATGAACCCGGGAAACCCTATTCTATACAAAATGAAGGGACGTCGCACTAATAACTCTCCACTAAACCGCACCAAATTGGAACATTCTTTATTTTTAAATGAATCTCACCTCAACCGCAACCCTGTCATGCGAACAGAGACTATTAATTGTGAACACTTTCAGCCACGAAACTAACTTTTTAGAAGGATATTGTGCAGTTTGACCTATTTTAACTTGCCAAAAGGGAAAGGGAAACATTATTATAACAATTATAACTATTAAATATAATAAAATATTATTCTGGTTATAAAATAAACAAAGTGAAGCCTTAAAATAAGATACTGCAGATAGGAATGCCTTATAAGGTATTACAGAAAAGGGCCATTTTCATCTCTAAAAACTAAATGATCAAATCAACTAAATAAGCATTGAAAACATAATTTCGGCCAGAAATATACGTCTTTCAATATCTCTTTTTAATTTTAACTTTTTTAGATACCAATCAAGCTTCTATTAATACTGCCATACAAAATATATGATATAAGATATGCTATCATGTAACATATTGTTTATTGTACTGTGTATTTAAGTATATTTCGATCTCCTTCAATTCAAAACCACAGTCCTCTCCCGCAACACCCGTTCTCGGCTCTCAGACCTATATACAGCATCCCACCGAACAGCAGCTTTTGACAGAGCTTTCCTTATCCGATCCACCTCCCTTTGGAACTCTATACCTTCTTCCATTCGTCGTTCCAATAATCTTCCAACCTTTAAATCCCGTATATTCCAGCACCTATTATCCCTACAATTCCCCAAAAATCGAAAATAGTTGGAGATCAGTTTTGACTTAATGTTCTCTTTATTCGATGAATGAATGATGTACATTTGTGTGTGTTATTTTGTATTTATATATATGAGTGTGTGGAATTTAAACCACGTACATATGTATTATTATTATTTTTTTTTTTAAAAACACTTTATTGAAGCATTACAATCTAAGGGATACATCAAAAGGGATGAAAGGTAAATCTCGGATAATCTTGTTTAATCTTTCTTTTTTGTTTTTTTTCTTGGCATAAATTTGATATATGTGACCATAAATTTGTTTCTCTTATATAATTATTGTTAACTTACTTTAATTTTTTTTTCTTTCTTTTTCTTCTAATCTGTTCTTAAAATACTGTTATTGTAGGTAAGTCACATTTTTTTTTGGTTCATTTTTTTTTTTATTCTTTCTCACTTATTAAATTACTTGTAATAATTAATTAAATGTAATAATTTTACACTTAAGACATAATAGCTTACAATGCCTGTATTGTTATTCTATAGGGACTCGTCCCAGAATAAATAAAGACATTATTATTATTATTATATATGTACGGCCCCCCCCCGTTAAATAAGTGGTTAAGTCGGATTTTGTCCAGAGATAGTTAATTGCTTTCAGATAACCGGAATCGTATCATTCTTGCAGTTTTTGGCTTGAAATGGAGTTGTAATATAAACAATAACTCCTTTTCAATCCAATGCCTTACTTAGCCCCTTATTAACTACGAAAATAACTCGATTCCGCTTACTTAAGTACAAGGAACTAATTTAGTGGAAATTAAACATAACCATTTATTGTAGTGGGGCTGTAGATATTTCTTCAATTATATATTGTGTATGTCTATATTGATTCTTATTCTGCACTGTTCCGTAGCCTTAAATATTTGTTTTCGACTACTTCAAGTTCATCTGAGCTCTATATTTTTAATTTGAATAATATTAGTTGACCTTACATATCTGAGAAAGAAAATGGTCCGGTTGGAGGTCTGTGAAAGAATTACTTAAATTGGATTGAACTATTTATTTACGATTCGACACCCCTTGCAGGTCTTCTTTAGGGCTTTATAGACAAGATACAAACAAATTAAAATGATACATATAAATTATAAAGAATAAAACAATAATAATAATATACACCATGATATTGAAATAAAAAACATGGTCACATAATACAAAAATGGATATGATTAAAATTGTAAGACATTATTTGAATTATATTGACTAAAATAATGTAATATGAGTAATAACAATAATAATAGGAAACCATTTAGATAAACATAAAAAGGGAGGGAATAGTTATAGAGTATTATCGAAAATATAAACAGTTCGAGCTAACCACTTATACACGGGGGGTGGGTAAAGAATGGTTAACACATACCAATCAGTATAAATTACATTTTCCGTGTGAATTAAGTAAATAATTATTAATTATTACTACTAATTTAGGGTGATGATAGGGTAATATGGCTGATATTATACAACTAACCGCTACATATTTATACCGCTATATTATACCACTGACCGGTATTTACAATGGGCTACAATTGATCCAACGATGTAGCGGTGACTTCTGCTTGAAGAACGCATTCTCATCTGGTGATTTGTCCTGACGTGAAGGAATCATTCCTTCAAGTCAATTAAGACCGTTCAGGTTGAACGCCTCACTCTAAGATCATCCATCTACTTCTGCCTTCCTTTCCGAAGGATTCAGGTCCGTCTTATGTCTTTGATACAGTTTAGTAACATTAAGAGGCCGACATAGGGATGACACGGTTGTTGGTCCTGTATTAGTTTTTAATTAAGTTTCATCTGAGAAATTTACAACCAACAGTAATAGCCACAGGTTGATCAAGATTAGTTCGATACTAAGAGTACTATCGATAATAATATAATAGTACGAGCTAAAATGTTTATAATTCGAATAATACGCTCACATTATTCTCAGAAATAATGCCCATAAAATGTAAAAATTAAAATAAACAAAAGATTTTTTTCCAACTTTTAATTAATATTAACGTTGTGTTAACTAGCATTGCTTGAAAAGCAAGATAACAAATTTATAAGTAACTAAATTTGTACTAAGCAGATAGTACATCAGTTAGTGACCTTGGAACTGAATAATGGATTATTATAACTATCTCATATTGGCCACGGTTTCAAATCCGGGAGTTAGAGATAATTTATTTAATCTATCAACAGCCATAGATGAACTCTTTGTAATCTTCAGACCTTACATGGGTTCATCCAGCTTTTATATAAATCTGACGGTTGAGTATGATCTAGGCCAAAACACCTCTTTGTACAACCGTAGGCTGAGAAACCGTATATGAAGCGAGTATTATGAACATCATTTATTGTTAGGCCATGGGCCCATTAGTTAACATTAGGACTGATATAAACTCAATCGATTTTACATTAACTACACCAAGTGGGACAAAACATTATTTCAATTACTATCGGAGTTACTTTCCAATCACAGTGATTTTGAAGAATCGTTAGTTTGCCTGTACTGTTATTGATCATTTTAGTACTGACCTAATATCATCTAGCGGAGTGGATCAGTGGTAGTGCACTAAGTTGCCATGACGAAAATCCTGGTTCAAAACCCGCTGCAGGTTAAGACTTTTGATTAGTCTGTTAGCGAGCGATGGCGGTTGATCGTGGTCTAGGACAAAGCACCTCCCTGCACAACATTTGCCCATGAAAGAAAAAAAACTGTCTCTACCATGTACTGAACCCTGTACAGGTACAGGTTTTTTTTAGGTATGCAATTGCAATGGTAATCGAAATTCCTTGTACCCAACAGGTCTTCAACTTGGTGATAGACTTTAACATAATTTAACTTCTTCAGTCATATTTAATCTTTTACGACCCATTTTTAGTTATTTATATACATATTTATAAATCTATTACACGTTTGAAGTTTAAAAAAAAATAATTTCTTACGCTCTACGAACAGTAGCCAAAAATCTTCTACCAACAGGTTTGGAGTAGGGTTGGGCGATAGTCGATAGGTACTATCGATAGGCCGATACTATCGGCTGAAAACTATCGAATACTATCGATTGAATAGTTTTTCTATTCAATGAAGAATTTAAACTAATTTAATTCAATTCAATTACCTACCTACTATTTAAAATTTGCAAGATTATATCATAAAGTTAAAAAAAAACAACTAATTTATTTGAATTTTAAAAAAGTATTTACAATTTACATGTTTACAATAACAATGAACAAATCAAATCTTCAGAAAAGAAAAATAACGAAATAGCTAACTAATTTCAAGAGTCAATTATGCTCCTTGAGCCACATATTTCTCGAAAGAACAATTAGCATTTCTAGTTGAACATTTAAGAATTGTTGGAAAACATCCCTAATTAAAGTTCAGGGTAAGGGTAAAGGTTATAAAAACCTAGAAGAACAAAACTCAATGCTCAATACAGCGAATTTGGTTTGTTTGCACAACTGGGAGGCTACGTGTACAAACCAACATAATGTAATTAGTAATTTCGGATAATTAAATAATGACAGGTCCGTTGCGGTATCATAATTAAGTAGAAGAGAACCCTTGAGCTCTAGCAATTTCGAGTTAAATTACAAAAACAACACTACACTGGAAAGAGACAAATTAGCATAGTTCCGAGAGTTTCAAAACTTGAGGGTAAAAAGATCCATCGATAGTCGACACTATCGATAGTGATCATACATATGCATGGTCTATCGATATATTGATAGCAACTATCGACTATCGCCCAGCTCTACTTTGGAGTATATCTATTTACAAAAAAAATTGGTGACTCCACTTAGGATAGCGTTGTGACACTATCCTAAGAGGAGACATCTTGGCTAGGAGTGAACTACGATGTAGCTGGAGACAGAGCGACTCCTAGCCGTAGGCGTGAAGAGCTGGCTCAATTAAGATTGGTGTTTCCAGATCTGTTTGAGTAAACAGGAGCTTCCTGCCTCTTCTTGTGCCAACCTAATTCATCCAATCTCTCTCTCACAGCACTCAGCCTGTTTTATAGTCCTTAGTTAGTTCTAGCTCATGTTGTGGTCACAATTGCATCAATTATTCATCCCTATTCCCACTAACTCACTGTACACTATTGTCTTGGAGAGCTTCACTACAAGTGTAGACTACTCCAACAGTTAACTGGCAGATACTTGAAGATTAAGAAGAAAATCTAATTATATTTTTTTTAATAGAATAGAATAGAAAAGTAACATTATTAAGATACTTAGCCCGTTTAGAATAATAAACATAATAAATAGAAAAATAAACGTAATATGGACCATAAAATAAAATAAATATAAAATTTATAAAATAAAAATCATAAAGTATTTACACAAAATGTAAATAAATAAAAAGCTGCTTAAAGAGCACATTTGTTTTAGAAATGAGTAGATTTTTTAAAAGAAAGGGTTTTAATCAGGACAGGGAAGCAGAATGACGGATCTTAGGAGGTATAAAGTTGCAGATGGTGGAGCAGGCGTTGAAAGACAACGCTCAAATATTTTGGTTCTTTGCGAACATTTTTTAATGATCGGAAAGGCGAGACCTTGTACCTTGGGACAGGATAAAGGAGTTGTAAGAGATTTTAGATGTAGAGGGATGTTGAGAGTTGATTGTACTTGTACCAAGAACAAGATTGCCAATCGACTATTGATTAACACAGTAAATTAAGAACTGACGCTCATACTGATTACTCTACTCGGTATCTTTTGTACTCTCAACAACACTATTCTACTCGTATCTCCTGTCTCATGTCCTCTTTCTTTTCTCCTTCTTTCCTCTCTAATTTTGCAATAGATAGTATATACAAGATATGTGAAGAATGAGACTGATCAGTTTCTGCTCTGACAAAATTAAGGACGCTGTACATGGAAGGATTATAGGGAATTTTTTTGAGTGAATTTTTCTCGTGTGTTTCAAAAAATAAGTTAACGTCAATCAGATTCTACTTCAGACTTGGGCGCTGTGAAACGGAAACATACTAAAAACTGCCTCAGGACTTTGGATAGTGTTTGGTATAGAGACCAAGTGTTCAGCTGATTCAAGACATTTTTAGAAAGAAGAAGATTCTTACCTAATCTTTAAGAACCAATGAAAATTTTGGCGGAATCCTGTATCTCCTGCGTTCAGATCGTTGTTTAAAAGCCCGAATGATCGGTGAGGAGTATGACTAGAAAAAGGGTGACAAACCTTCAAAAATATGTTCGGTGTAGCATCACGGCAATGCTCGTTATCACACAGAGATTTCTATCAAGAACTTTTTGTCCAGCAAATACATTTCTTTAGCTCCTCATGCTCATTATTCTCCCGATTTTAGGAAATTCACCTCAAGGGACAACATTTTGGGCGATTCGAGAATGTTCAACAGGCAGAACCCACCGATTTAAGGTTATTCCAGTATTCGAGTTCTAACACTCGAAAGGATGAATCCAGCAGTGTTTTTTTTCCAAGTATTTACATTTGAAAAGTTGACTACTGGCACAATGTGGATTTGTAGTTTTATTTCAATAAAAAAAAAAAATCAGTAGTTCCGAGTTCAAACCGGCTGTGATTACGTCGTAAACCAATGACTTCCTGGCCTTCAGAATCTTTTAATAATATCCCACTGGTGCCTGTAGAACAGATCCGATACTTAGGGTTGCACCTTGACAAACGATTAACCTGGAAAACTCATACAAGACTTAAAAGACAAGAAACCGCTCAACGTTTCAGGCTACTTCAAAACTTACTAGACAAACGCTCTAAGCTCCCAATTAACTACAAAAGACTCATCTACATGACCATCATACGACCTATTTGGACTTATGGAGTAGAGCTATGGGGCTCCACTAAGGCATCGAATTCCTCTCGTATTCAATCCTTACAATCAAAAATCCTTCGTAAAATCCTCAATGCTCCTTATTTTGTTAAGAATAAAGTCATCAATGACGACCTTAATGTCCCTTTTGTTGCTGATTTGGCCCGAACCCGGTATCTATCCTTTCATAACAAACTTCATTCCCACTCAAACCATTTTAGTTTCTAACCTAGCTTCCTCTTCGATTCCCGATAATCCTCCGAGGCGTCTGAAAAGAAGATGGCCACGTGACCTTCTTAGTTGAACTTTGATTTGAGTACTATATCTGTTAGTTTCTCTACTTGTCATTATGTATCACTTATCCTATTTACTTGTTGTATTATTGTAATACAGTAGTAAATATCAATAAATAAATTAAAAAAAAAAACTTAGAAGATCACGTGGTCATCTTATTTTCAGATACCTCGGAGGATTATCAGAATGTGGAAGACGTAGCTAGGTTTGAAACTGGTGGGCTTGAATGGGAATAAAGTTTGTCATAAAAGGATTGATATCGGATTTTTGCCAAATCTGTAACAAATGGTACATTAAGGTCATTATAGATTACTTTATTAGCGACAAAGTGACCCTTCTTAGTTGAAGTTGTGATTTGAGTACTACCATTGGGTAGTTTCTCTACTTGTCATTGTGTATCACTTAGCCTATTTACTTGTTTAATTATTGTATATAGTTGTATATATAAATAAATAATAAAAACCGGCTGCGGCACATAAAGTGTTTAATCTGTTGGAACGATTAAATTGTGAAAGTGAAACTGAAGATAAGCTTATAGTGGCTTATTATAGCCGCGTTTCCAACTTCAATGACACTTCAATATCTATCACCTATCATTCCTGAATAGCTCGCTTGCCTGTAGGCCCAGTAATCTATACCTATGATTCTTATAATTTTTTGTTCTGAATGACTGAAGGATCAAGGCACAGCCTAAACAGCTGATCGTAGAGACCTGAAACTTGGAGGGTGTGCTCTTTGCATGACGTAGGCATCTGATAAGAAAGGATTTTCCGAAATTCTCCCCCTAAGGAGGTGAAAAAGAGGGGCAAAGTTTATTATAATTAAATATAATATAATAGGGGTTCTAAGAATGTATAGATTTCGTCATTTTTGAAGTTAGACATCTGAAATTTTGGATGTACGAGTAACTTTTAGTTAAAAGAAATTAAATTATTTATTTAAAATGATCTGTCATGAAACTTTATGTGGCATACCAAATTCCACGCGGATGAAGCCGTGGGCTAGTGATTATATAACTAGTACAATAATACCTGTGTTATTTCATTTATATGAACAAAATAGGTTCAGATGATTGTTTTATTATACAAATTGTAGAATGTTGAAGGTCTAATCTCGCGAGAATTATGATAGTCCGTAACAGAGGCAATGAGGGAGTAGCATGCCACTGCTATTTCTTGAGGTGTCTTCCTCTTCAGCGATTCCCTCAGGTTCGACAGGTGATCTTGGAGGAGTGCGATCCCGGATGGTGTGGCAAGGATCTTCCTCAACCTGGACATGGTCACCTTCACCGCTGCCTTCAAGTTGCTCGGCAGGCCAATCTTGTCCACTTCTCTCAACATTCCGGCCCTAAAGGAAGAAGAGGAGGTGATTAATAGCAAGTAGACCAGGAGTTTTTAGATATACCATATCATATTCAGGACTTCAATCCCTCAGGAGTAGCAATACCAGTACTTACACATCCCAGTAAGAATCATGATCAAAGTCGGTCGTTACATAACTAGGCATGTCTTCGACGGTGCTGACGCACCCCCTCTGGATCATATCCGCAGAGTTCTTGATGATCATCTTCAGCTCGTTCAGTTCCGTAAGGTAGTTCAGGTAGGTCTTGGCATGACTGAGGGACTTCCTCACCTCGATGCAGTTCTTTTCTCGAACAGAAGACGTAGTTGAGAGCAATTCTTCATTGTCTCTAAAAAATATATTAACTTTATAGTTTTTTTCAATTTTAAGAATTTCTGATGATATTTCCTAGTTATAACATATGAATCGCTAATTGCAGAAAGACAGCTAGTCTAACTGTTGAGCCTATTTTTTTAAAGCTTTCAACTTTTGCTATAGAAGGCATCGTTTCCAACAGAAAGGACATTTGTTCGGAAGATAGCTCAGTCTTGACAAAGCATTCAATATTTTGTTTAAAGCAAATAGGGAACTGATACATGACAAGATTCCTATTGTTGTTTCTCTTTTAAAATTTATAAAAATTGGTTAGCTACCTTTGTGCAGTTTGAGAATAATATAAGAATAACTTGTAATATGCACAGGGATTGGAGTTGCTCAGTGGTAAAGTACTCAGTAGAGATGCCATGCCGAAAACCCTGGTTCAAATCCCGCTTCTGACAAGACTTTTATTTAGTCTGTTAGCGGCCGGAGATGCATCACATAGAACCAGCGTCTATTAAGTGGGTGCCCAAAATAAGGGGGGAAAATCTAGTGGTTGTGCTTGATCTAGGACAAATCACTTCCCTGCACAACCGTTGTCCATGAAACATTACAATCTCTACCATGTGCTGAATCCCGGGACCGTTCACAGGTTGTAGTGGTACATTTTATTTTTATAATATGTAATATATTTGTGAGTATAAAAATGTAACATAGAATTCATAAAATATAACGGTGTTTGGATACAAAAATTTTCTTATAGAAATTTGGGAATGTCTGATAACTGAAATTCATAAAAATATTCATTATTTATTTATTATAATGCAATTGGGAAAAACCACAATGCAAAGCCTTATGTTTCAAAAAATACACCTACTTACCAGTCGACGTTTCGCCTATTCAGGCATTATCAAGACACCAAAAACAAAAAGGGGTTATGTGAATCGCATCTCGAAGAAAAAGGTGCAATACACCCCAACGATCAACAGCCCAAACAGGCTCCAAACATGAGACAGCACACCACCACCAAGACGTTCAACATACAACTGCCATTATTTATTTATGAACAAATACCTTTAAAATAATCATACAATTGGCATCAAGGATAGAAAGGTTAGGCACGGTCACCTGTGGTCTAGTGGTTAGCGTAACAAACTACTAAACCCAAGATCGCGGGTTCGTAGCCCGGCAGGTGGCCATATGATTTTTTTAAGGGAGTAAAAAATCCTAAGTTACACCGTCCTTCGGAAGGGACGTTAAACGGGAGTCCTAAGCCTGTACGATGTCAGGTACTCGTTAAAAATCCCTATCCTAATTAAACCTGAATAGGCAAAATTTAGAGCTCCCACTGTAGCATCGTCCGATTAGCCATAGCAGCACAAAGTGACGTTAAAATGAACAAACAACAAGAAGGTTAGGCTAGATAATTCTCTTGAGGGGGTACCACTACGAGCGCGCGCAAATAATTAGCGTAAGTAATAAGCGGTCGCTATGAGAAGAAATGGCTGACAAAATCCCATTCTTTTTTTTTCAAAAATAGTTTAAACATAATACAAAACAGAAACTTTTTTACGACTATTTTCTTTACATAGCTCATAAATACCACGTAGTATAATACCCTGCCAACAGTTGGAATGTCTGGAAAATAATGTAGGATTTTATATTTTCTTTAAAATACCCCTTCAAATAGTAAAGGGGGTATAGTAAATGTGCATTGCTGGACTTGGGCAGGAAAATGTTATTTTTCTTTTGTTTATTCGAATGTTGCTTAAAAATATATCAGTCATTGATTGACTAATTGAAATCATCATTGTGACTTTACACGCGTTTTCTTTGATCATGGTTCCAGTCTAAGTCCGGTAAGTAGGATCGTCTTTGAAGGACTGGAATCATCCATTTACTTGTAACGTGCGGATAAAAAACAAGGGTTTAGAATAAATAATGTCGCAAACCGGAACAAAAGAACAGAGAGATCTAAAAACCCTACAAGAAGACAAAACTTAGGCAGTATGCACGGCGTGTTGTCAAATATAGTTAGGATAATTTGAGATTAGATGTATGGTACTCCAAAATCATAATACAGTACAAAGAAGTATTACTATTTATAACTACTATACAATAGTATTTATATCATAGGAATACTTACATTGCCGATACGGATAAAGCCTGGACGTCTTCAAGGTGTGTCTTTGCAGCATCGCTCGACTCTAGGCCGTGCCTGTTGAGGACGTCGACCAGTTCATGGAGAGGCTTGCAGATCTGCAGAGGATCCGATTTCCGTAGGAGGTGTTTCCTGGACTCGCAGACCTTGGTCATCATCGTCTGCTGGAGGTCCTTGTTGCTGTTGGGGCGTTGGCAGACCCTCATCACGTGGTCAAGGACCCCTTCCATCTTCTTCCAGTTGCAGTTCTTCATCGTATCAGTTGCCCATGCAGAACTTTGGGTGCTTTTCCATGATATAAATATTGAATTATTATTGGATTTATAATTTAGTACACACAAAGGTAAAGAACAACGCATACAATGCTAACACCAGATACCGCATATCTAATGGCTACTTTACTAGGTATGTTCTCAATGGAACTTTACCACAAATTTAACCGAACCGCTAAGTCTTATATGAAATTAATAAACTGACATGATGCATTGAACACAGACAAAATTGGTGGAGTCTTGGTCAGCTCGTGATTCCTCATAGTTCTGCAATCCTCGTACATGTCTGACAAAAAAAAAACCAATACTCACGAAGGCCAAAAGAATTAAATTTTACAAACAATGGTTGAATCACATGTTACGGTTCTTCTTCTTTAAAAAATAGGTAGGGTGATTCACGAGGGAGGTTTAGGTATATAATTTATCAAGGTTTTGTGTAAATTGCTTGAAATATAACGATAATTGTTGGAAAAAGTATAACCGCCTGGGAGGTTTCACGGAACACTGCCTAATCCCTTTGAGATATAACTAAACGATCTATAATTGCTTCTTTTATAGATCTACAAGAACATCCGTTATGACATATATCTATATTTTAAGGATAGCTTTATGTACCTGTTATATTTTCAAAAATATTGTTATATAATATAACTTAATATATTGGTATTTGGAAAGCTATTTAGACGAGAACAGTATTGATCCTTATCAACTTATATACTTTAGTTACCTTAAGCATTTCATGCGCGTTATTAGAATATTTTATGCTATATTATTTAAATGAGTATCTTATGGGTTATATCGCAAAAAAGAAACGCGCGTGAAAATAAATTCGTATACAAAGAAATATTATTTTTTTCGTTTTTATGTTTATAATATCTACATAATAAAATACTGTTACGGTCGCCGGCAGGAGGGCGGAAGCAAGGGGATTAGCGGCTTAAATCCGTCGGCGGGAGAAGTTAAAATAGGATTAGGACTGTTCTAGATCGTCTCCTTTTGTCGGAAAAGGATTAAAAAGATTCCAGAATTGGCTGGCCCCTCCGTGTTCTAGAATGTTCGGCCTTGCCTATTTAAATACTTCCCTCACCTCGAGCCAGTCAGTCTTAGTCTGAGAGTAGACCAGAGAAGACCTGTGATGAGTGAGTGTCAGTGTGATAAACTAGTCAGTGTAATAAGTGTGCCAGTGAACTGTGACAGTCTCGCGAGTGTAATAAACTGTTTCTGTTTGTTACTGTGTGTCAGTTTGTCATACTTGGAGAATCTTATGGTCGGTGGACTAGTGAGCTGTAAGTGTTAACTATTAGTTATAAATTGTAATGTAATTTTATAATATTCATAGAAACTATTGTAACTAGTTAAGCTATCTAGAATTAGTAATATCTTGTACTATTGTAATAATTAAATAGGAGTTAGGCCTAGATAATAAATATTTAGAATATTGTTATTATAAATTTATATTAGTTTAATAATTTAATTGTTAATAGTTTAATTGTATCATTTTTGTTAATTTTGTTAATAAATATTAGTATCTTTAATTAAGGAATTGTTTAATTCATTTTAATACCCAGTAGCCCGTAACAATACATTGAAATACTTCATGTTGTATAAACATTACATTTAAATTTAATCCACATATTCGACGCATCAAATCTTGCGATCCTACGACAGACGTAACAAGTATATATAATATGCACAGATAATTGCACTATTTCCCGTGCGAAGCCACCGGTCACTATTATAGTCCGTTCACTAGAAAAAATTACTTATCCAGCCATGTAGAAAAAGAAAAAAAAAGGCGCATTAAAAATATGATGTGTAAAATATTCGATCCGAAAAAGGTTTAGGCCATTAGAAAACGTATTAAACAGCTTGGAGATCAAACAACGCAGAATTGCAGAACATGCACGTGGTTATTATAATTGAAATAGTAACACGGAATAGGTTGAGATGACCTTGTAAAGTTGTTGAGCTTACTAACAAACGTATTCTAAAAAGGTTAATAAGTTAATAAGCGCTAAGCCGACTGGTAAAAGTCAAAGAGGTTGACAGAGGCGTAAGTGGGAGGATCACATCAAGAGCGAACTAATATATTTTCTGCAGTTTGGTCTGTAGTTCGTGGACGGAAGTATGAATGCCATATGCGTAATGTAACCCCCCATTGCTTAGAAGAAATAAAAAAAAATTGTAACGATTTTAAAAAATTAAAAATTTTAAGGATTTTACTTTTTCAAAGTTATTATTGTGGGATTACAGAAGTAAGGATCAATAATCCCAAAAACACAACATAGGTAGTGCGAACACAGTTATTTTAATGTATAAAAGATACACTAAAATGAAAAATCAAAACGTAATACTGTTTATTTACAATTATTATAGCGGCAGTAGTGGCATCTAGGGGCAACAATAAGATCGCAAATGTGAGAAGAACAGTTTAGACAATTCTTAGAATCTAGAAGTAAAGTCTGGATGGGTCTAGAAAGTTCCATATGCAATTAAGTGTAGTAAGTTATTGTAACCAACAAATAGGGTTACTTGTATTTAAAAGCTACTTTTTGATTGCCCTTCCAAAAATTTATTCTTTATTCTTCCAAAATAACATTTATAAAAAATGATAATCTATTTATTTAATTTGAAGCTCCACGATTTATAGTATAATACATATTATACCTATATTACGAGACATCTTTTTTGGAGGGAATAATATGTTGGAGTGGTTGACTGGTGGGGGGTTAACCCCCTCCCATGAGTCAACTCTAGTTACGCCAATGATGTATGCTGATATCGACTACCGATTTCCTCCTACTCCACAGTAAATTAATATAATTTCCTTGTCTAATATAATTAAGTCAATGAAAATAATTCAAATACATACAGACCCACTTTGTCACATTCCGCTTCTATCCTGTAGATGGCGGGGGGTGGGGCCTCCAAGAAGTACCCCACCGACTTCAGGATTGTATCCACGGCGTTCTTTATCGCCAGCCGCAGCTCGTTCATGTCCGACAGTTGGTTGAGGATGCCCTTCGCCCTGTCTAGCATCTTCTTCATCTCCACGCCTTTCATGTCCTTTTTCGTCGGTGGGGTGTTCGATATTATTGATGCACGGTCTTCGGCATTCTCCCTGGTAGTTAATAAAAAAAAATTGTATTTAAAAATTTATTTATTGAAATTTACAACTCTATTATAATAAAATAAGTAAATAGAATGAATTATGGATAATGTCATGACATGAAAAGACAAGTAGAGAAAATACCAAGTGGTAGTACTCAAATAACAAATTCAACTTAGAAGATCTCCTCAAGGTAGTATCCTTGGCCCAATCCTTTATACAGTTTATACAGCTGACTTCCCAACCCACCCTAATACTATCCTTACCACGTATGCTGATGATACATGTGTATTATCAGTCAACACCAATCCAGTTATTGCATCACAAAGCCTCCAATCCCATATCACTGATCTTGAAGAATGGTGTCAACACTGGAGAATTAAAATAAATTCTCAAAAATCGCATCAAATCACTTTTACCTTACGTCGTACTTTTACCTGCCCGACACCCGAAGAACAGATCCGATACTTAGGGTTGCACCTCGACAAACGATTAATCTGGAATCCTCATACAAGACTGAAAAGACAAGAAACCGCTCGACGTTTCAGTCTACTTCAACACTTAATAGACACACGCTCTAAGCTCCCAACTAACTACAAAAGACTCATCTACATGACCTATTCGGACTTACGGAGTAGAGCTTTGGGGCTCCACTAAGACATCGAATTCCTCTCCTTACAATCCTTCCAATCCTTACAATCCAAAATCCTTCATAAAATCCTCAATGCTCCTTATTTTGTTAAGAATAAAGTCATCCATAACGACCTTATTGTCCCTTTTGTTGCTGATTCGGCCCGAACCCTGTATCTATCCTTTCATAACAAACTTCATTATCACTCAAATCCTCTAGTTTCAAACCTAGCTTCCTCTTCAATTCCCGAAAATCCTCCGAGGCGTCAGAAAAGAAGATGGCCACGTGACCTTCTTAGTTGAACTTTAATTTGAGTACTATCAGTGGTAGTTTCTCTACTTGTCATTATGTATCACTTATCATATTTATTGGTTGTATTATTGTAATACACTTGTAAATATCAATAAATAAATTTAAAAAACAAAGAAGATCACGAGGTCATCTTATTTTCAGATACCTCGGAGGATTATCAGAATGTGGAAGACGTAGCTAGGTTTGAAACTGGTGGGCTTGAATGGGAATAAAGTTTGTCATAAAAGGATTGGTATCGGATTTTTGCCAAATCAGTAACAAATGGTACATTAAGGTCATTATAGATTACTTTATTAGCGACAAAGTGAGAAGCATTGAGTATTTTAGGAAGGATTCTGGATTGGATTAGAGAATAATACGACAGCTTAGTGGAGCCCCAAAGCTCTTTTTCCGTAAGTCTGTATAGGTCTTATAATAGTCATGTATATGAGTCTCATGTAATAAATTGGGAGTTAAGAGAATTTCGCAGGTTAGTGTTTTGGCCGCAAATGACGAGCAGTTCTTGCCACCTTTTTTCTAGACGAGTGTGATAAATTTAAGTATCTTTGATTGGGCAGTTTGTAGCTGCTTTCATTGGGTCTGTTTAGCGATGCAATGAATTGAATTGCATATATCGAAAATGGTTATGTAAGTAAGTATATACGTGTATATGTTTTGGCTTGTTCCTTATTTTAATTATATTTTAACAGTAGAAATTAAATCAATAAATTTCATAAAGTTAAGGTTAATGTCTAGTTGAAATTCAAGAACCCCAAAGGTCTACTCCGGTTTTGGAAACTAAAATAATTAAAAAAACAAAAAGGTTACTTCGTTGCCTCTTCCATGAAGAACCTGATGCCGCTGAGATGACGGTTGATGACCGCGCCAGTCTTCACGCCGTGGTCACTGATGATGTTCGATAGGTCGACCAGCGGCTTGGTGATGTCCAGAGGGTCCAACCTCTTCTCGAGGGCCCTCCTGGATGAGGACACCTTCTGCTTCACAGCCAGCTGGATCGGCGGCGGGACTCCGTTACCGAGACCCACTATCAACAAGTGTTTGAGGATCTCCTCCATCTTGGACCAGTGGTCATGTTTCTTGGTCGGATTCCTGTCGCCGTTCCTTTTCTCTCTCTCCTCTTTGTACTTGCTTGCACTTGTTGAAGATCTTTCTGTAATCATTTTATTAAACATATAATAGTACAGTCAATCGATATTTTTATTATTGATGATAATTGTTGACCTATGATAATTTATGTTGAAGAAATTGGTCCGGGTAGAGGTCAGTGAATGAAATTCTCAAGTAATTTCAGAAGATCTTTATTGATAGCCAACGTTTCAATAACGTTTATAAAATAGCAATTGTATAAAAGTAGGTATGTTTTAAGTAAAGTAAGTGATAATACAATCAGGCTATATTGGACTAAAATACATATAAAAAAAAACGTCAAGGATATGGTATTAATGACATTATGATATTTATTGATATTATGATATATATTGATGAATATTTAGGGTGGTATATATATACTGTATTTTCTAAAATATTTTTTATTTTATTTTATATAATTCGTTTCTAGACTTTTATAATTTTACAATTTTTATTTCTTCTTTTTTTTTTTATTACCTATAATTTTTAGTGCGTAATTCTTATCACTTTCTAATTTACCCATATCATTTCACATTCCTATTGTATATTCAGTTTTTATTTTTTATCTGTAATACCTTAATTTTTTAACTGTCAACACTTTCTGTTTCATTATTATTTTCTTCATGTTTTATTATTATTTTCTACATTTTAACCTTCATAATTACCTTACTGTACATCTTTATCAATTTTTTTTTGCCTGTATTCACCTTCTTTTAGTTTATCTATATTGAAAATGTTTTAATTATTCGTACCGTTTTTTTAAATTGTCTGTATTTTGTATATAGCCCTGAAGAAGACCTACAGCGTAGGTCGAAACGTTGGCTATCAATAAAGATCTTCTGAAATTACTTGATAATTTCATTCTCTGACCTCTACCCGGACCAATTTCTTTAACATAGATATTTTTATTAATATTTATATATATTGTATTAAGCAACGATAAACATTTTTCAGTCAAGTTTAAGGTTCGCTTGGGTTGATTCGCTTTCTCTACACCCAAAGTGGTTTGAATCTATTGGATTGTACGGAAACTAATTTTATGTTTTCTTTAAAATACCCCTCTAAATAGTAAACTGTTCATGTTTATTGGACTTTTTACTTTTATAAATACAAACAGTTATTGAATATCTTCCACACAAACATGTTTTTTTACCTCCGTAACACTTCGATACATGGAAACAATTCAGTCCTTACTAAGATGCCAAAGCGCGATTTTCGCGTAATTTTGTTTTTCGATTTCAAACTCGGCTGGAACGGAGCTCAAACGTCCTGAAATATCAACAAAGTCTGTTGCGAAGGCAGTATTAGTGAGTGTACTGTTAAACAAAACAGGCCGTGGAAGAAGATATACCCTTGAAGACAATGTTCTCCGAGTTTTTGGTGGAAGAAAATCTCTGTTTGCGGATGATTTGAGTTTGTTTGGTGAAGAAGCGGAAACATTTATACCGAATATATTTACTTAGTGTAGCAACTGAGACGAGCAACTTACTAAAATAACCCGTGTGAGATGAAATGATGGTTAGGAATATCCCTAACCCAACACTACAACAATACATAAAGGACCTATTACATCATCGAGACTGTACTCTTTCAAGGAAAAGGGTAGTGCAGGGAGGTGATTTGTGCAGTGTAGAGCATATCTCTCTCTTTTTTTTAAATAAGATTTTTGCTAGAAGGAAGATAGCATTGTTAAAAATGTCTCATTCACTTACTTGATCCAGTTCTTCGACGTGAATTTGTTTTTTTCGGTGTACTTCGTGCAGACATTGTGTTGTGGCCGATTGTAGCCAATTTAAGATATTACTGCCATTTGTTATGAATGCTGTTATGTTTGAAGTGTTTAGTGAAACCTCCTAATCCATATTAAGTCAGGTGTTAATATTAACCTAACATTCTGTCATATGCCTGAGAAAAAACTAGATAAATGTAATAAGAATACATTGTAATGTTGGTGTGGTAGTAAACACTACGTCATCAATTTCTTAGTGTTATTTATGTATTAACAGCGTATAAGTGCAACTTTATTATTTAGGCTAGTATGTCATTTAAATATAATTCTTTATAAGCCTTTTTTTTATTAGAGAATAATCATGGGAATAATATAGTCTTAGTCGCCAAAAGATAGTTATAAATCGAAAAAACAAAAGAATAAGAAAGTTTTTGGGCCTTGAAAATCAAACCATTCAACCAGACGTGATTTCGGAACAAAGATGGTGGAATGATATCGTCAATCATATGCTAAATATCGAGTGTAAAAAACACATATTTTGATATCGATCTTTATCGACTGATTTTAGAAGTGATAATTGATATAAAATTCATATAGAGTCATAGATATGGCGCAAAACAACATGCAATTACATAACAGTTGAACATATGAAGACTGGAATTGATAAAGATGCTAAATGCCAGAAGAGATTTTTTTCAGGAAGTAAAAAAAACTTCATACGATTTTCAAGTATTAATATATTTTTTATTGTTAATTATAAATAAACTCTCTCAATGACAATATAGGCGTGTACATCTGTTAGCAGGGGATTGGCGAATTAACATTCGATGCATTGCACTTGCTTTGATGATATAACTGATATTATTTTGTGTAGTATCTTCAGTTTCAAAATAAAATTATGTGCGATATTTTATTGTTTGTTTTTAAAATATAATTATAAAAATGAAGCATGGACTTCATTTCCAACAACCTACTTCCAGTGAAATAACGGTAGAACGGAAATATCCTGTGGAGGCGATGTTGTAACAAGTCGGTTACAGTGTGACACAGTACAAGAAGTACTGTTAGCTAGCACAGGATACCGTAAGGACGGGAAGTTTGGTCTGGAGCAACTGTACTTCTGTCGTAACTGTGTTGGGCCTGCTAATGTTTTCTGCAAACAGGATTAAATATTACGAAATCATTCTTTATATGAGTCTAAAAATCTAACGCGAACTTTTAATCCAGTTTGATTCCTGCAGAGACTCCTAACTCTTCCATTTAGAGAGTATGATTAGTACTTCTTGGGGGTTAGATGTGTTTTGACAGACTGTCATTGGGTTCATTCAGCCCAAATATTGAGTAGCTGATTAGCATAATTCAATATATAATAAAGTATGGCCTGGTATCAAGAAGAAAGTCGAATACCTTCGGGGAATTCGGGAACAAAATATTCTGATAAAGAAGCAATGTAATCCACAACTAACAAAGTGAACTCAGCTGCAAATTTAACACAGAATAATTTTTTTTTTTAAATTTATTTATTGATATCTACAACTGTATTACAATAATACAACAAGTAAATAGGCTAAATCATACATAATGACATGAGAATGACAAGTAGAGAAACTACCCACTGGTAGTACTCAAATCACAAGTTCAACTAAGAAGGTCACGTGGCCATCTTCTTTTCAGACGCCTCGGAGGATTATCGAGAATTGAAGAGGAAGCTAGGTTTGAAGCTAGAGGGTTTGATGGTAATGAAGTTTGTTATGAAAGGATAGATACCGGGTTCGGGCCAAATCAGCAACAAAAGGGACATTAAGGTCGTTATGGATGAGAATAAGGAGCATTGAGGATTTTACGAAGGATTTTGGACTGTAAGGATTGGATACGGGAGGAATTGGATGGCTTAGTGGAGTCCCAAAGCTCTACTCCGTAAGTCCAAATAGGTGGTATGATGGTCATGTAGATGAGTCTTTTGTAGTTAATTGGGAGCTTAGAGCGTTTGTCCAGTAAGTGTTGAAGTAGACTGAAATGTCGTGCGGTTTCTTGTCTTTTCAGTCTTGTATGAGGATTCCAGGTTAATCGTTTGTCAAGGTGCAACCCTAAGTATCGGATCTGTTCTACAGGCACCAGAGGGATATTATTAAAGGATACTGTAGGGCAGGAAGTCATTGGTTTACGACGTAAGGTAAAAGTGATTTGATGCGATTTTTGAGAATTTATTTTAATTATCCAGTTTTGACACCATTCTTCAAGATCAGTGAGATGGGATTGGAGGGTTTGGGATGCAATAACTGGATTGGTGTTGACTGATAATACACATGTATCATCAGCATAGTAAGGATAGTATTAGGATGAGTTGGGATGTCAGCTGTATAAACTGTATATAGGATTGGACCAAGGATAACTACCTTGTGGACAGAATAAATATAAAAATACGATCTCTGTTTAAGCAAAACGTAAATACAATAAGATAAAACGGTATTGTTCAGCAGTGATTATGCCAGGGGCATTGTATGCGACAGAATGCACATTTCTGAAATGGAAAAATCTATATCACTATAACTCATGAAGTGTCTTGGGTTCAGTACATAATAGAGACTATTTCTAGGGCAAAGGTTGTGCAGGGAGGTGATTTGTCCGAGATTACGTTCAACTCTCATATTTCCCCCTATTTAAGGTTTCCAATTTATAGAGGCTGGGTGAGCACTAGGAATGTCGTAAAATCCTTAAAAGCCAGATCAGACAGAGGTCATTCAACAGCTGTTAACAGGCCACATTTATACTTAAATTTTTTTAGGGATGAGATGGACCCTATTGGATCTTGGAGCCTCCCTGGGCTCAACCAGCCTCTTTAATGTATGTACCCAAATTAAGGAGGAAATTCTGGCGGTTTAGGGTGATTTAAAACAAATTACCTCCCTACCGTTCTCCAAGAACCAATACAGTCTCTACCATGTACTGAGCTCCAGACCCTTCACGGGTTGTGGTATATTAAGAAAAAAAAACTAAATTTGATTAAAAACTACTACATCAAATTTGGTAAATTCGTTTGTCGTCCTACGTTTATTTCAACATTTGTATTTGTCATATTCGAACCACCCGACATATCCTGATTATGACATAACGATGATGATCAAATGTATTCAATCAATTCAAGAGACCCAGTTTACAAGAGCCGACGTCCAGCCCAGATGTTGGGTTCGATCCAACTTGGAGATACGTCAGTCTTGAAGGACATCGGAGAGTTGGGAATAATACGAGCATAATCCCAGCCATGTCTCGCTTTGGGTCCGACTCGGATACCGCTTTCTCTCAACGCCCTCTGTGTCACATTTCTTATTTCGATGGAGGATATTGAGGTGTCACATTCAAATATAATACTTCGAATAAGAAATGATATTCGTTGAAATACCTTGAAATGATTAGCATTGATATAAACATAGGTTAATAACGAAAATGAATACATACAGAGGTGATAAATAGTATATTCTCTACATAAATTATGTTTAAAATCT
The DNA here is from genome assembly GCA_037127475.1 of Arma custos. Classification (NCBI taxonomy): domain Eukaryota; kingdom Metazoa; phylum Arthropoda; class Insecta; order Hemiptera; family Pentatomidae; genus Arma; species Arma custos. Next base: position 12,521,204 of record CM073762.1, on the reverse strand, counting down.
CAATTATATGCTAAAGGCGTTGCCTGGCAACGGATCGAGAACTGTCTCTTGTTTCTTAACAAAAGACAATGCTATGCTGGATCAGTTAAATTATATTTTTTTATAAAAGTTGACAAATCCCAAAACAATATAGCAATGTTTTTGAATCTTAATTGAAAAATCGATAGGATCTATTCAAAGAGAAAAAAAAACGCTCTATCATATTCCAATATTTCGATTTTGTAGAATGCAGTGCATTAAAATTTAGACTTTTTTGTTAAACACTATAATTTTATTGATCTAAAAAAAAACCTGCGCCACTACAACCCGTGAAGGGCCGAGGTTCAGTGCATCGTAGAGGCATCACTGCTTCATGTACAAAGTATTTGTCGTAGATCACATACAACCGTCAGATTTTTCACCCTTATTTTGTTTACCCTTTTATAGAGGCTGGGTGAGCCCCAGGAGGGTCCTGTATCCAACAGAATCCAATCGTGGCCGCTAACAGATTAAATAAAAGTCTGTCTACGGCGGGATTTGAACCCAGGACCTTCGGCATGGCAACTCTGTACTATTTACTGCCCTTTTATCTATAAAAGAAACCTTAAAAAATTAAACATACCACCTCCTTGGACAGCTATGGCATAGAAACAGTATAGGCTCTAACCTGTACCCTGAACCCAAGACATGAATTAGGTCCCTACATAATCGTTGGTTTTGAAACAGTACAATCTCTGCCAAGTATTGTACCCTTCATGATTATTGATAGTGTCACAATGTTTAGATTATGTCTGCTTATAACTCCATAAATAGGATATGAAAACATTCTTAGAAATGGTTTGTTATTGTAAAGGCGGCCATAAACATAAACATGTAGATAAGATAATTCAGCTCAATACCATGGTATTTAAGGTTTCTTATTTAAATACCATGTTATTTATGGTCTCTTATTTAAATATACCCAGACAACAATTTCAATGAGAGAACTTTCTTTTTCCAGGAACTGTTTTCGTTTCAGAAGACATTCACTAAAGTAAACAGATTATTTTCCAAATTAATTTTTTCGTTTTATTGACGCGTTGATGCCCAGAAGTAGACATCAGAGTTTTGGCAAATATGTTTACTCTGGTCAGAAATACCGCTAAGACTGACGTCATTGGGTGTTGACACTGTTTGGACAAACACCATTAGCATCGAAACACCAACAGCTGTAGCTCTGACCTTTAATATGACTAGTTTTCTAATCCGTGTTTACATTCCCTTAATAGCAAACATCATAAATAATAATTGATTATTAATTTATGATATAAAAACCAATGGTGCTAGGAATAATTAATAGAAACCAATATATCAAGTTATTATTTACTACTAATCATTTTTTATTTCCTTGTAATAAGGTAAGGAAATGTTGAAATCGAGTTATTTTATTTTTTTTTACATTCTTCTTACTAGACTGAAGCGACATGAAACAGCTCGCTGTTTCAGACTACTTCAACATTTACTAGACAAACGCTCTAAGCTCCCAATTAATTAACAAAAGACTCATATACATGACAATCATTAGACCCGTCTGGATTTACGGAATAAAGCTTGGGGCTCCACTAAGCCATCGAATTCCTCTCGTATTCAATCCTTACAATCCAAAATCCTTCGTAAAATCCACAATGCCCCTTACTTTGTTACGAACAAAGTAATCCATAATGACCTTAATGTCCCGTTTGTTGCTGATTTGGCCCGAATCCGATATCAATAATTTAATGAAAAAATTCATTTCTACTCAAACCCACTAGTTTCAAACATTGCAACCTCTTCAATACCGGCTAATCCTCCGAGGCATCTGAAAAGAAGATGGCCAAGTGACCTTCTAAGTTCAACTTTTTATTTGAGTACTACCACTGGGTAGATTCTCTACTTGCCTTTATCTCTGGACATGATTTATCTTTCATTATATTTACTTGATGTATTCTGTATACAGTTGTAAATTTCAATAAATACATTTTAAAAAAACAAAATATTTTTCTAGCTTCGCTGAGTATCTCACATAACTAAACCTTTGCCGACGAAAGTTAAATGTTGTATTTAGGATTCGAATGCAACATTTATTTTATTTAATATTTAAAAAAAAATCTGTACAAGACCTTAATGGGTTCAGTACATGGATGAGAGATCTTAACCGCCAGGTGTTGCCTCGTTATAGAGGCTGGATGAGCCCCAGGAGGGTCTGCAGATCTTACAAGATCCATCCGGGGATATCATTAAATTAGAACTCGTAATTTTCAGCTTACGCTGTAATTTACGCTACATGCTGACCTACTGAAATAGGTAGCAGGCTATTTTATTTATTATAACTTTATTCTTTCCATAATTAGTAATGTAAATGACATGATTTTAGTTTAGATATTTGAATTGTTTAAGATTTCAAAAAAAAAAAAAAGTGCGGTACATGAGTAAAAGCTCGAAGCAGTTATTGGTAAAAATAAAAAAATAATTATGACCAAATCCTATCTAAATTAGACATTTATTACCTTTGTTAGAGAGCGGAGTGGCTCAGTGATACAGCACTATCCAGATTCAAATCCCGCTGCGGGCAAGACATCAGTCTGTTTGCAGCCGGAGATGGATAATATAGGATTTAGTACCCTCCTGGGGCTCACCCAGCCTTTATAAAATATTATAAAAATTGGGTACCCAAAACAAGGCGGAAAAATATGGCGGTTAAGCGTGACCTAGGACAAGTCACCTCCTTGCAGAACCGTTGTCCTTGAAATAGTACTGTCTCCACCATGTGCTGAACCCCAGACCCGTTCATGGGTTGTAGTGGTACAGGTTTTAGGTTATTACCTTTGTTAAAATGTATTAAATTTTGACTACAAGTAATCAACCAAAATTTATAGCTTAACTATATCATAATAAAATTGGTCTAGATATATTATGTATATATATATATATATATATATATATATATATATATATATATATATATATATATGTATATGTATGTGTGTCTATGTGTGTATAAAACCTGTACCACTACAACCTAGAAGGCCTTGGGTTGAGCACATGGTAGAGTCCGTTGTAATATTTCTAGGACAACTGTTGTGTAGATTAAGATTAGTATTTTTACCAAATCAAGAAGGCTTTATAAAATAATTTATATAACTAAAAAGGTCAATGAATAAGTTATAAATATAGTACATTAAGATTAATGACAGTAATTAATAAAACATAATACACAAAAAGTTACAAGTAATTACATGAAAAATTATGTAACCAGGGATCTGCCCTTTTAATGTCGTGGAGTTGATCAAAATCAATGTCTTTTATAAATTATAGTAAGTCTGTTTTAAATTTAGAGAAAATTAAGTATTCTGTCTAAGCCCAAGTCCCTCTTTTGAGTATTATCTTCATTATCGAGAGAGAGAGAGAGAGTTTAGCATCGGCTACTGACCTCGCAGGACGTCAAAGAGACACAATGGCTATAAGACTTAGCATGTTCGACTTAAGTGGATCAGATCTGGGAGAGCGAGCCAATTCATATCCTGGACACTCCGGACTGACACCGGACATGGTCCGACCTACGGTAGCCCTGGATGTTGGAACTGACAGCATTATAATCGACTGGTTTTACAGAACGACACACCAACACAGGGTGTATAATTATCTCCAACAACACCAGCGGATGGGAAGAAGGATCTGGTTTGGTAATTAATTTAGCCGGAAGTTTTGTCGTTTATTTATATTACGATTGATTGATTAAGTTGTAACGTAGAATAATTTTATAAATATTCAATAATAATAAAAAAAATAACACCATTTAAAATTGTGTATATATGCCTAATTAATTATTTCCGATTCATCCGATGCGAGGAGAGTGGCTGAGTGGTAGAGCGCTGCGTTGCTGCGCCGAAGGCTCTGGGTTAAATTCCTTTGATTTTTATTTTTAAGAGAAAAGGTTTGTCCTGGCCGGGATTCGAACCCGGGTCGTCTGCATCTCCGTTGCAGTGCTCTAAACTACTGAGCTACCAGGGGTCGTATCCAAGCCAGGCAAATCCGTTCTCTTCACCGATCCTATATCACCGTGGTCTCGCAATTTTTGCGATGTATAATACACGGGGAAAAATGTTCATTAATTAGGATCTAGTTGACTTACACCAATATATTATTTATAATTTATTATTTGTATTAATTATTATTTTTTTTTAATATTTTTATTTTAAAGAGAAAAGATTTTTCACGGCCAGAGCAAATCTTTTCATTACAAAAGAAAGAAAAGTTAAAAATATGCTGTATGTGTTGTACTGCTACAGGAAAAAAAGAGATTCATCCCACACTGTGACAAATTTGTTAGTTTTATTAAAGCGAACAGCTTAAAAAACTCTGTTTATTCGAAATAATTAACCATTGTTATTTATATTAAAAAATAGTTTCTAAATATAAACCAAGGAAAAATTTGATGATTAACTAAAGAAGATAAGAATATAAATATTTTTTCAGGTTGAAAACAAAGTCGTTAAAGCTAATGAAGAGTAAAATTAAATTTGGACAACACGTTACTTCCTTCCACATATGTTGAAAATATCGAACTGATATTAATTAATATCGATATACATCCATACGTGAGTATATCATGGATATAACAAATTTATATATAGATTATGGATTTTTAATATTTTTAATAAAGTTACTAAAATTTCAAAATCCACGATTCTAGGACTGAAATAGATTTATCTATAATAAAAATTAAATATATTTAAAAAATAAAATTACTTCTGAAAATAAGATGATAATTTATATAGAAGAGTAAAAACCCAAAAAGAAATATGAAATATTTTATTAAGTAATAATAAAAAAAATAAAAAAAATCGTAAACAACTAAACAGACAATGTTTTCGGTGATCTTTCGGTTTTCAGAAGTAAAACAAAAATTATGACGATAATTTTCTTCTGAAATCTCCATTTAATTTTTTTTTTAACAAAGCATTGTCTTTATGTTTAAAATTTGTTTGTCTTCATGTTACCTTTCAATCGCGCTATAGTATGGCTTCATTGAATAAGTATTACTAAACATATGCGACTTTAAAGTCATCTAAAGTGAAAAACCGACAATATATATATATAAATAAGTTTTGCTTATTTTGGTGTTTTCTTTGACTGCACCCCCAACTATTTCTTCCTTAAATTAGAAGATACAGTCGACCAATTCTTCTCTAATCTAAATATATATATTTAAATTTATCATTGATATATCTCTGTATTATGATTGATATATCACTGTATTATAATGATACATAATGGCTTGGATAAAGACAATTAGAGAAGCTACCCTAGTGGAAGTACTCAAAGACCTAATTGAACTAAGAAGGTCACGAAGCTATTTTCTTTTCAGAGGCCTGAGGGGACCATCGGGAATTGAAGAAATAGCTAGATTTGGAACTAAAGGATTTGAGTGGTAATGAAGTATGTTATGAAAAGATAGATACCGGGTTCGGGTCAAATCACCAAGAAATGGGACATTAAGGTCGTAATGGATGACTTTATTGTTAACAAAATAAGGAGCATTGAGGATTTTACTAAGGATTTTGGATTCTAAGGATTGAATACGAGAGGAATTCGATGGCTTAGTGGAGCCCCAAAGCTCTACTCCGTAAGTTCAGATGGGTCTAATGATTGTCATGTATATGAGTCTTTTGTAATTAATTGGAAGTTTAGAGTGTTTGTCTGAAAAGTGTTGAATTAGATGCATCACATATGAAATTACATTGTAAAAAGTTTACTGTACATACTTTAGCCAATCATTCCCTATGAAATATATATATATATATATATATATATATATATATATATATATATATATATATATATTTTTTTTTTTATATATATATATATATATAAAGAATTTTCAGATATTTCAACAGAAAAATATCTCTTTTTTTAGAAATAAAATCCTTATACGTTTTGAACAAGTGGAACATATAATGAATGAAAGATCTCTCAATGAGTGGAATTACGCTAGCCCAGCCATTCATCTTCAACAAGTGTATTAATGAAACTAGTTATATCTAATTGCTCATCTAATGAACTGTTCTTCTTCTTAGAGTCTGTGAATCGCCCCCTGCTTTAGATTTAGCTTGCAGTTTGCTCAACTACTTTTCCTCGTTTCCTATTTACTACCAGTGATGATTCAGAAATCTGGATCTGGCTGAGGCACTTAAGCTGGTTAAAGCTATTTAGGATCTCTTCCTCAGTTGTGGCAATTCCCCTTTGTTTTGCTGCTGCTATTCGCTGCCTGCTAAACGGCTGATACTTCCCATGTGCTATGTGCTACCTCCTATCTCCAATGTGCAACCTCTTATGTGCTATCTGCTATGTGCTACCTCCTATCTGCTAATCTCCTCGAGGACAGAGTGGCCAGTCCCCTCCGTCCTTATTAAGCTATTGTACCAATTCACTCAATTGTCGAGACGCAGTCCTGTGAGCCTCCGGTAATAGCTTGTAATTTTCAGTTGCTGGGTAAAGCCGTTTCATCTCTGTTTAGAATATGAAATGGCATTTTAGTTTGGAACTACCATTCCATCTTCCAGTATATTAAATTTAAAATATAATCTGTGCATATTGTTCAATATAATAAACAAAACTAAAAAGTAGAAAATAATATTCATTGAATTTAAAATAAGAATTGAGGGAAGACAAAAAAATTCGTTTTGTTTTAAAAAAGCGTGGTGTGTTTTTTAAAAGATATTTTTATAATGACTCTACTTTTACATTTTACAACACTTAACATCAAGCGCCCATTGCTTTTTTCGATACAATGAATTTTTTAATTTTGAACTTATTGAAATTGTTTTAAATTGCTTTTGAAGCGGGGTTTTAAATTGCTTTGTGGCTAGGGTTGCTATGTACAATAATTTTTTTCCGCTTTTTAGTTCGGCTGGCTACAAAAGTGTGTTTTTAAAGAACTTTTTAATTAAATACTCTTTCAAGTTTCCACGGCCACTATTTATAAAAAAAAAAAATCTGTTGTTTCTCCTCGTTTAGACGGTGCCGGTGAATTTTCTGCCAACGTTTCGCCAGACATGCTGCTGACTCCTTTTACACTTTTATACTTTTTAATTTATTTTTTTGTTGGAAAATATATATATATATATATATATATATATATATATATATATATATTGTTGAAAACTATTTTCTACTTTTTAGTTTTGTTTCCTATTAAAGCGGGTTTTTTTTTTGTAGACTATTATTTATTTTTTATTTTTCCAAACAATTTTTTTGTTGCAAAATATACGAAACTCCCATTCCAAACTCAGAATAGTCATATTGCTTAATTGTTTATTATTATCCTTCATTCCTGATGTTGCCTGATTCTCTAATATGGTCAGAAATATCTTGTTTGGATTTTTTTCATTTATGTTACTATTAGTTACTTTTAAAATATGTTTATACATATTTTTATTAATAATAACTTGTATAGCGATTAATTAATTTTATTGATCCGATCTTATTCATCCCGGACAGCTGGCCACTTGGTTCTCCTCGACGAGCTACTGTAGCGTGAAATATTATATCCTTGCTGTGCTCTTAAGTTAAGTGGCTGTGTGTGCCCACAGTAACAAAGCCAAGCTCTGTGCATACTTGACTGGATCGCCTTTCAAATAATCCGTTATTAGAATAATAAACAATCCTTTGCTAACCTCAACGAATATATATCACATGCATGATTAAAATATATTTATAATATATACAAATAATATATTATTATTTTATGAAAATGATAATCTATACTGTAAAAAATTTTTCAGTGAGCACAGAGTAATATTTTATTTTACGATGCATTTTAAAGCGGGACGGACCGGAACGGAGACATCATAATTCTTATTTCCAGATTTATTTCTCTCTTGGATAGTTTTTATCTGCAAACTCTTCTCTCTGATTTTACATTGAGCTGTTTAGCAATGTACGTTTTTCAGCCCCCTTCTTTAAGCCTTTACAGAAAATTTAGCACTGCTTTTTGGAGTAAAATTGAAAACAAAAATGGCTTGAATCGATTTAAAAAACAAAAAGCTTCATATTATTCCAATATTTTTTATCTATAAAACAAACATACATTAAATAAAAAAAAAAACATTTCCTAATTTTATTCAATGCAAAATACTTCGCCCAGTTCAAAAGTACTCATTGGCTCACTATCGATGGTACAAAATAATTACTAAATTGAACTTCCATTTATAGAATAATTTCGGGGTACTTTTACTGAAGTACAATTAAATGAGTAGTTTATTATTTGTAAAATTGTTGGTCCGACGCTAGGTTTAAATAATTAGGTATCTGTTCCGGAGGTTATCGCTTAGAGTTGAGTTACACAAAGTTTTAACTACTTATTATTTTCATTTTTGATTTTCCGAAAATACAAGGTATCGTGAGCTTTATTTTGGAAAAGAAAATGTAATTATGGAAAACGTACTTCAGTATACTTCAGTAATCAATTCATCAGGAAATGAACGTTTCAACAAACATATATCATCTACACTTCAAAATGTTAGTTAAAACTTTTATTTTTTAATGAAATGAATACCAAAGTCTACTTATTAACGGTAATTACATTCTCTTTTCCATACTAAACCTTATGATAACTTGTATTCTAGGAAAATATAAAAAGGAAACCTGCGGAATAATTTCAAAAAATTCTTTACTGCATACAGGGAGGCATAAAATACTATTGTGTTCATCGGTGAAACCTGTGTATATACATTATTGTTAGAACATTCCTCTTAGAACTGCGACTAAGACGGACCATCCAAGAAGACAGATTCCTTCCAATCTAAGAAGGATACACGGGAATGAAGCTGTGAAAATGACGAAGACTGACAGGACACACGCAGCCATTGATGAGAGTGTACCAACAAAAGGAGTTGATGGATCGTGTACTCAATCACCAACACCTAGGCCCTTCAATCACTGACAACTGCACAGAAAATTTACAACCATTTCGGCCCGCGATCCATCTCGACCAGCAACCACCTGCCAGCAACCTGCTGCGCTGGCTGTATCCATTCAGGGTCTCTTGTATTCGAGGATAACCCTTCTGTGGGAACCACCTTAAAGAATTTAATAAATAAGAAGGTTGTTTGTTATTGTAATTATTATTATAGTATGATAAGTCTACTTGTAAGCATAATTCAGAAGGTCTTCTCGTAACATTATGACAAAGTCATGCAAGAACAGACTTCAGCTTAATTCAGTTCAGCTATCTTCTTCTTCTTATTCAGTTCTTTATTTTCCAAAGTATATGTAACAAAAAAAAAAATTCAGATATAAATACGGCCTTAAGGGATTTATGGGAGCTGAATAGCTCTATTGAAGAGCGCTGAGTTGCCATGCCGAAGGTGGGTCTAAATATTCTGGTAAACTTTATTTAATCTGTTAGCCATCCTTTGATCCCATCCTGTACTCCTGTGGGATCTATCCTGGGGCTCACCCAGTCTCTATAAAGTGGGTACCCAAAATCTGTGGGGTATCTGGTTGATGATCTTTGACAAATGATCAGACCCTTCCGGGGTTATAGTGGTACAGGTTTTCAAGGGATTTAATAAAATCTGACGAAGCATGAACATACAGTCCCTGGTCAAATTAATGTGACCACTAAGAAAGATTATTTTCTTTTTGTTTTTTCCTAATTTTTTTTATATACTTTTGCATGTCTTAATAAATTGCAGTTTTAAGTAATGGCAACACTGTTATAAGTTTTTTAAAGTATTTTTTTTTAGTAATGGCAGCATTGGTTTTAGTACAGCCATTTTGTTTTACGAGTGACGGCGAGCATAATTTGTGTTTGAAATTTTTGGGGATTTATTGTTTCTTTTTCATTAAATACAAGTCGGACTCGGTAAGTTTATTATTGATTTATTATTTGTATCATATATTTTAATTGTTTTGATAGTTTTTTTTCATCAATATGTAAAATAGGGTGACACCACAAAATATTAAAATAAAGATTTATTTTCGAAACTATTTTTTTTTCAATTTCATATTATTATCGGATAACTAACTTACCCATAAAACTAATAATTACACTCGATTTACATCATCACGCATACAAAAAGATAATGCTAACATGTAACAAGAACGAATCTATCCAGTGGTCACATTAATATGGCCAGGGACTGTTGTAACAAAAACACCTAACCGGAATTTTTTTTTAAATTGTGAAACTCAAAATAAAATAACCATAAAAAATAAAATAACCATAACGTCCGATTTTATTATCTGAGTTATTTTTTCCGATATTAGAATAAGTCCATTTTTTCATATTCGCGATATCAAAAGGTGCGTTTAGCAAAGCGTGGTAGCGTTAGGTAGCAAAGAGTGGCGATTTAAACTCTATACACCTTTTAAATTTTATTATAAAATAATAATTATCAAAATCATTTAAAAGAATAAATGATTTTTGTTAATTTGGATTTTAATTTTGGAACTTACACCAATTAAAAAAAATAACAGCTCAATTCTTAGTGAAATTAGTGTACTTCTGTCGTTTTATATTTTTTTGGTTTACGTATTTTAATTAGAGTTTTATTAATCCTTTCTCTTTTGATAATGTTTACTACCAATACATTTGAACGAGCATTGTTTAGTATGCCATTAAATGTGACCCTGGAAATACGAAATTTTTGTGAAATTGTTTTTAAATTTAAACTTGGACACTCGGGAGCCCAAGCTGCAAGAAACATTCCTACCGGGCTCGGAGAAGAGTGTTGTAACGAACGGACCAGCCTGGTGACACTAATTAATTCATTATAAATAATTTATTTCTCCTTTCTAGCTAGAGTTGAAACCTCTTATTCAGATCGTACTGAAGAAATATTGACACAATGCAATAAAAAAAAAAACAATTTGCATTGGTTAATCAGAAGGGACTTACACGACTGACAGTGGAGAAACTAAACGAGCTGGATTACCAAGTCCTCCTGTACCCACCTTATTCGTCAGGCTTATCTGCGTGTTCAAAATCCAGCTGTGGCAGATAATTATTTAATCTTAGCCACCCTCATACAAGACTGAAAAGACAAGAAACCGCTCGACGTTTTCGCTTACTTTAACATTTAATGGACAAACGATCTAAGCTCCTAATTAATTACAAAAGACTCATTTACATGAAAGTTATCAGACCTATTTGGACATACGGAGTTGAGCTTTGGGGCTCTACTAAACCATCCAATTCATCTCGTATCCAATCCTTACAATCCAAAATCCTTCGTAAAATCCTCAATGCTCCTTATTATGTCACAAACAAACTCACCCATCATGATCTTAATATCCCATATGTTGCTGATTTGGCCCAAACTAGATACCTATCCTTCCATGACAAGCTCCATACACACTTGAATCCGATAGTCTCTCAACTTGCTTACCATACTATTCCTGATAATCCTCCGTGGCGTCTGAAAAGAAGATGGCCTCGAGACCTTCTACCGTAGAACTTTATTGGAGTGCTATCAATGGGTAGCATCTCCACAAGTATTTTTTTTCATGTCCTTTGTTCATACAGCAGATTTACTTGTTGTAAATATCAATAAATTAAAAAAAAAAAAAAAATCTTAGCCACAAATGAATCTGGGGTATGGAAACTCTACTAGAGCTAACCCTGTCTATGTCAGGTGTATTCATAAATTGGAAGAAAAACCTGGTGATTGACCACGTATAAAATTCACCTCACTGAACAACCGTTGACTTAGTAACAGTACAGTTTTTACCACAAACTAAATTCAAGACTCTTCATAGATTGTTGTGGTAGTGGTCCCTAAAGCTAGAAAAATATTGAGAAACCCTACTGGGGCTCACCCAAACGTATATACTCTTGTTCAGAGAAAACAGCAACATGAAACTGGTAGCTGACATAGGTGATTCATTTTCTTGTACAACTGATGGCTTAGAAGGTGCGAGAAGCTTAGCTACTCGTACAAGTTCAGATTTTCGGTCAGCAGACATTAGATACATTAAAATATGTCTTATTTTCAACACATGTCCTTGGCTTAAGAGAACATCTCGTCAAATGTTAGACACACATGTGACAAATTGTCAATTACCATGACAGTAGTGTTGTAACGAACTCTCAAACTAAGTTGCCTATATTTAACGACCTCATTTTCTTATAGATCCAAAACATTAATTCTAAACTGGCGCGTTGTAATTTTTTTCAAAAAAAAAAAGAAGGAAAATTAAAAGGAAACAAAAGAATCGATAATGACGTTGTATTTCCAGGTCTAAGTAAACATGTTATACCTCGCGTGCAAGGTTTTGAAACTATTTGCTTTGTTTTCTTGTTGTTTCGTTCTGGAGAGACTTATCCGAAGGAGAGCGAGATGGAGACTGGAATGCATCGGATTATAGTGGAACGCCTGTTCCAACTGGAATTTACAACGACCGGAGCAAACTGAGTCTTTGCACGCGATGTGGAGCGACGTACCTTCGCTTCTATAGCTTAATGCCGCTTCCAACAAATGTTTAACGATAATGCGATGTTTTAATTAACTCTTTGTGTATAATAAAGTATTCTGTACAGTCTTCGTGGCGCTGTACATAGAGTCGGATGAAAAAGTATTTTCTCTTAAGTTAATAACAAAATAAAATAGCTGAGGATCAACCGAAGAGGAAAATTACTTAATAAAATTGAGTTGTATAAAATACTGAAAAATAAAAGAGTAGGACCTTTTTCAGGATGCAGTTCAGAACTGTAATTAAAAAGAATATATTTACAAATTTATAACTAACTAAATAACTCCAGGTATCTTTAATAACATACCTGAATCAACACAATAGTCGATATCCAGTAATTACACTCTACAATAGCAGTCTATAATGTCTATTATAACCTTCGCTCACATCTGTCTCTGCAGGTTATCTCACGTCTGTCATATGACTAAGTTTGGCGTCAGTATTCAAACTTACATCCCCCCTTTTTTGGAAGAGGACTACCGTCGTCATCCCGATAAGGAACCAATTTGCTGGCGTGAAATAAATTTGATTCTTTCTTTTTGAATCCACTGTCGATGATGTACACCACGTTAGATAATTTTTCTTTTATTCTGTGAAGGCTATATATCCATTATATATCTGTAGCCATGGCGAATAAGTGGTTAAGTCGGATTTTGTCCAGAGAGAGTGAACTGCTTTCAGATAACCGGAATCGTATCATTATCGTAGTTTTTGGCTTTAAATGGAGTTGTAATATAAACAATAACTACTTTTCAAGCCAATGCCTTACACTTAGCCACTTTTTCACTACGAAAATAAGTCGATTCTGCTTACTTAAGTACAAGAAAATCATTTTGGAGAAAATTAGACTTAACCACTTATTGTAGTGGGGCTGTAGATGTAATATATGATATACCTCATTGATGCTACTATATAATATCAAAGAGGCATTGTCTAAAAGCTAACTCTCTCCCCGGAAGCTGGAGACGAGCAACTGAAACAGATGTCTGGGGTTTAGTACAAGGTAGAGACTGTACTATTTCATGGACAAGGTTCTGCAGATAGGTGATTTGTCCTAAATCATGCTCAATCCCCAGATCCCCCCTTATTTTGGGTACCATATTTTTATTACTTTTTATAGAGGCTGAGTGAGCCCCAGGAGGGTCCTAGATCCCTTATGATCCATCTCCGGCCGCTAAGAGACTATATAAAAGTCTTGCCAGCAGCGGGATTTGAACCCAGGGCCTTCGGATGGCAACTCAATGCTCTACCATTGAGCCACTCCGTCCTTAATCCTATATTTGCAGCTATATAAATGCTTATAAATATTTTTCATTCTTTAAGGCTCTTGTACTTCTAACCTCAATGTTACCTTCTTAATTCCTAATTATGCTTGAATATATATAAATTAAGAGAGCGGAGTGCCTCGTTGGTTAACTCGCTGTGCAGACTTTATGGGACCTAGGAACCTTCTGGGGCTCACCCAGCCTCTATAAGGGTAGCAATTATTGTTGAGTTAGAAACAGTACAGTCTCCACCATGTACTGAACCCCACACCCTATACCGGAGTCCCTTAAATCATTTTTTATAAAACTTTCATTATGTCATACATTGTCTTATTCGTATTAGGTAATTTTATATGAAATTTCCGTTCTGAAAAGAATGGATATACAGCAAAATCTTTTCAAAATATTCATCCTCATTTTCTGTACATTTTTCCTAACCTTATATCAAATGCTCAATCCCATAACTGAGAAATTGAGTTTTCCTTTATGGTATCTGCAACTGTATAGTCATATAATCGTTTTGTAATATGTTAATTATGTTGCATGAAATTGTATCTACAAGATAACAATGCATGCATACCATGTTCTCTGTACATGATGTATGCACATTTTAAAATAAACACACACGCATTCACATGTATACAGCGTATTAATTATGGACGATTAGGAGTTAGAGGTAGAGGCAGAGGTAGCCGGTTCGAGTCCGGCGTAGTAATAAATTACAGGATCTAATCCTCCGGATCGTTCACAGTTCGTTTGATCTCTTCATCTCCCGGCTCGGACCTGCTCCTATTAGCATAATAGATTGTGCCTCTTCCTTCCCTCTCTACACCTACAATCCTGTCAATATTTTGGGATCTTATGCACATTTATATATTATATCATTGCTCATGATATTTTTATTTGCATCCTTCTTATGGCTATATTTGTTGAATATGACCATTAAGGATTACTGTATCCTTAATTATCATGTTTACTTTCATTATTATTCTTTCTATAATAAACCGGGCACTCATGTTTTTTAATATAAAATTTATTAAACTACTACTAAAATTTAATAAAATACCTTTATCGCACTCTGGTAAAATTGGCTATTTTTAAACCATTGGGCCAGAGTCCGCAATTCAAAAACCTTTTGTTACAAAAATTAATTTTTGTTTCTTTTCAAATATATAGATAGAAATATATATCGATCCAAGCGAAGATTAGACACTATAATACAGTTTTTAGGACACAAGCGACATATGGACCAGAACGCTTAACACTGAAGAAGTAAGGCTAACTAGGAAAACTAGAAAAAAGAGAGTGGAAAATTCTAGGTCCTGATAAAAACAATGAAAATAAATCGATTAAAATGCGAAATGGAGATCTGTATAACAACACGGAAAAAATCACAGGCACGATGAGGAAGAGAAGACTGAAACTGTATGGACATTTAAAAAGAATGGAAGAAACGCGGATTACAAAGAAGATTTTTAATTACCTGAACAACTGAGGAAAATAGTAGGATGGATAAAAGCGAAGGAAGATGCCAACAAAATAGGTGTTACAGAAGAAATAACATGTGATAAGAACCGCTTCTGGCAACTGATAGAAAACGCAACCTATGAAGAAGACAAGCCTAAGCCTCAACCGAAGAGTGTGGACAGATGATCAGAGTTGGAGGCAGTTGGAGAGAAAATGAAGAAGTACTGGGAAAAGGAACATCATAAGTCTATAGTTATGTGAGGCCAAATTAAGAGATTATATATATATATACCCAATACTTTTAAGTACTATACTGCTAAGGAAGCATAATCTTTAATATAGAGAATGAACTGCCTTAAGAAAATGTAATGTTATTGTTAAAAGCAGGTACATGGCAACATAAAAAAACCCTAGACACTACAGAACCGTTTCATATAATTCATATAAACAGTCATGAGGTCGACAGAAATGAAAACTCAAGGCTTTGTAATCATATTTTCTTTATTGAATTTCTAAATCAATTATAGTCTGAATTATTTTTTTTTTTTTAAATTATTTTATTGAGTTGTACAACTGTAATATATACATCTAGTACAATTGCTATAAGAGTAAATAATACATGATAGGACGTGTAGAGACACTACCCACTGGCAGCACTCTAATAAAATTTCTATAATAGAAGGTCCCGAGGCCATCTTCTCTTCAGACGCCTAGGAGGATTGTCCGGGATGGAATTGGATGCAAGGATGGAAACTAGTGGGTTTGGATGGGTTTGAGGTTTATTGTGGAACGATAGGTATCTGGAATGGGCTAAATCGGTAACATATGGAACGTTAAGGCCACTGAATTATTTAAATTTTATAACTTGTAAATTGAAATTATTAAGATTAGTATAGATTTCATATCTATTGCAGCACCGAACAATAATTGCATACATTTTCAAGTAGTCTATTTATTAATCATAACATATGATGGGCTGCACAAGCTCAATAAAAATTTCAATTCGTAAAAACTTGCACCACAAGTATCTATCTCATCCCTCCTGTCGTTTGTGAATGGTCATTGTTAAAGCAGAAATAAATGGGGAATGTTTTCGTTTTGCTATTATAGATTTATTATTATTAAGTGGAATAGATGATACATGATGAGACATTGCCGCAGCATCATCGCCAATGTCACGAGTATGTCGGTGGCGCGAGCCCATTAGTTTTTCCTCTACCATAAATCGCGCTGCAGAAATTTTCACTTTAAAAAAATCGCTATCGAGTCTTCAGGTTCTTTAGGGCGATTATTTATTTAATGAGAGCGGGGTCACATGTGGTCTAGTGGTTAGCGTAACAAACTACTAATCCCAAGATCAGCGGGTTCGTAGCCCGGCAGGTGGCCCTAGGATTTTTTAAAGGGAGTAAAAAATCCTTAGTTACGCCGTCCTTCGGAAGGGACGTTAAACGGGGGTCCCGAGCCTGTACGATGTCAG
Organism: Arma custos; assembly: GCA_037127475.1. Classification (NCBI taxonomy): domain Eukaryota; kingdom Metazoa; phylum Arthropoda; class Insecta; order Hemiptera; family Pentatomidae; genus Arma; species Arma custos. Next base: position 12,504,521 of record CM073762.1, on the reverse strand, counting down.
GTACTCGTTAAAAATCCCTATGCTAATTAAACCTGGATAGGCAAAATTTAGAGCTCCCACTGTAGCATCGTCCGATTAGCCATAGCAGCAAAAAGTGACGTTAAATGAACAAACAAACAAATATAACAATGAGATATAAGATTTTAAAACAAGTTATCTTATTATATACCGTTTCAGGATTGCCCGGTGTGTAGAGCATTGAATTGATTTGCTGAAGGTCTGACTATGGCATTTTCATCAGCCATAGCTTGACCCTATAGGATATAGAGAGCCTTCTAGAGCTCAATCAGCGTCTACAAAGTGTGTTCTCTCATCATATGGGAAAAACAAAACAACAGTTACCGAGGTCCTAGGTTCAAATCCCACTGTTGGCAAGGCTTTTATTTAATCTGTTAGCAGCCGGAGCTGGCTACTATGGGACCGATTATTGTCTCATACTTGTTTTTGAGTATCACAGACTAATATTCCCTCAAAAAAATCGGCTCTTTCGAATAAAAAAGAACAAAAAATACATAAATAGCGATGTTGTTATTTCTCTGTTATTGCAGATCAGCCTTCTTCCTAGCTTTAGTTTCTGATTAGCGATGTAAATATTGTATTATAATGGGTGTTTTACATTTTTGAGTTGAAGACTGTTTTGTTGAGCATGATCTCGGCCAAATCAGCAGCCTGTAAAACTGTAGGCTTAAAAACTGTGCACTTATCCATCCTTCATAGGTTGTAGCGTTACAGTCCAGATTTTTTCATCTTTCCTCTATATTTATATGTTCCTTATGCCTTAGTACTATCTAGATTACGTTGTCGAGTTAGAAAACGTCTTCAGTCTTAACATAAGGCCATAATAAAATTATAATGTTAATCTCGCAAGACAATTTATTACAAAGACGGTTGTGGAACAGTCCATTGTGACCAGGACATACATTACTACTTCGTGAGCTGCGGTGTTACATGGCAGAATATATAAGCCTCCTCGTGAGCTCTCCATCTGTGTCGAGGGGTGTGAGCTGGGATTAAGGGTGTATACTTCGCATTACAACTTTGTCTTAACATTATCTGTTTTATATTTGACATCTTGAGTAGTCCTAGTTATGGCTTATGGCTAAGATATAACTACAGTTATATAATAACAAAAAGGGTATGGCTATTTATTTAACCTTACCTGTAATATGATTATGTATGATGCAATATGTATTTATGTAAGAGAGACATTCCAGTAATATAAAACTTTTTAAAATCATGCATTTCAAGCTTTACTAAGGGCAGTTTCTTAACCCATTTCTAATCCATTGATAACACAGATACACACACAAACTAATATTTATCGTTTGATTCAACAATGTATGGAATTAATCTGTCAATAGACAGGGGTTTATTTTTAAAACATGGACAACATATTTGCAAAGTTGACAGAGAGCAAGTAAAAAAGTGGATTGAAAGCAAAGGAAAGTGTACAGAGAGCGAGTAAAAAATGTGGACTGAGAGCAGGTAAATTTAGACTGAGAGCAAATAAAAACTGGACTGAAAGCGAGTAATAAGTGGACTGAGATCTAGAAAAAGACATAGAATATAGAAAGAGGACTGAATACAAGTAATAACTGGAATGAGAGCCAGAAAAAAGTGGACTGAGAGCTGTGAAAAGTGGGCTGAGGGCAAGTAAATAGAGCAAGAATAAGTGGACTAAGAGTAATAGAGAGTGGACTCAGAGCGAGCAATGGAAATTAAACTGGGAGCCAGTGAAAAGTGGACTGAGAGCAATTATATTATAACTCTTAGAAGATAACAAAAAAAATAATTATCTCGCATCTCCAAGTCATAAAGTGTATCACTACAATCCTTGAATGCTTTTGTGTTTGTTATAGAGATAACCCATTTTATAGAGATTAGTTGAGCCTCAGGGGACTCTTTATTACCAAAGGGTCTATCTATGGCTGTTTTGAGAGCAATAGATCTATCTACCGCAGCTGGTTTTGAATACGGGTCCTTCAGAACTTGAACACAGGTCTCTACATATTGAGCTACCTCGCTCCCCGATAACAGAAAGCAAATAAAAAATTAGGAGGGTTATATCTATTTTCCACTATTTTAGAGACTTAAAGTGTTGTATTATGGATTTTTTCCAATTTACTTACTAATAATTACTTAAAGCCTCCTTTTTGAGTATATGCACTTTTTATTGATTTATTTGTATTAATTTATCATGAATAACTTTCTATGCCGTTTTCGTGTGGGCATTAAAGTCCAATTATTTTTTAAGGACATTTCATAATAAACTAACAGGTTTCCTTCTCGAGGCGACTCCTTGAAAAGACATCCTGGGTCGGTAGAGCGCCCGTCGCACCCGTTCAGAACACGGCCCATTGGCCAGGCTGGCCAACACAAGTCGGAGATTTTATCAAAACAGTCTTAGCCCGCGAATTAATCCTTCCCACGGAGAACCGATAATTCTGTAACGCGGACGTACCCACCTGGCACCTCTTTGAACCAGCCGCTTCGGAGGGTACAAAAAAGAAAAAAAAGGGTTCCTCCCTGGAGGCTCTAAGATAAACATTTCTCCTGGAGGCCTCAATGGACCTTTTTATCGAACAGTATCCTTCGATGAGCAGCAAAAGAGGTTCTTCTGCTCTCCTGCGCAGGATCGGGTGAACTTAGCCGTGTTCCCAGGCAGATCAACATATCCGCGCATATGTCAAGTACCTGCTGGAATCCATCTATGTTTATCTGCCTTTCTTTGTAATAAGCGAATAAAAAAACACTTTTGAACTTAGTTAAAATTACCATCGAAATTTATTTAAATTTTTATTTAAGTGTCGTGGAAAAAGATCTTCACAATCCAAGAAGTTATTAAGTTAACAGAACAAATATCTGTAATAAAATAATAAAAATACTTAAATTTGTAATAATACGAAATCGTGTGTGAAGCTGTTTATGATAATCAATATGTAGGGTGATGGATTACTGTCTCTAAATACCGAGTTCGAGGTCGGGTATGTTTATATTAATAATTTATATAAAATTATTTGTTGAAATAAAAATCGTGAATATACACTATGGGATCGGGAGACTCTACTATACAAATTGGGTTCTCATAATTGTGGGGAAGACCTATATGTATATAGTGAACACAGCCTGATCACCTCTCTGCACACATTAAATACTATATACTGAAACAAATAGGTTGTAATGGTATGGCTTTTATATATTTATATTATATTTTTCGGATAAAGGTGGTCTATTAAGTTAAGACAATAAAATACGGCTTAGGGTTATTAAAATACAAGACTCAAAAGACAAGAAACTGCTCGACGTTTTCGCCTACTTCAATATTTACTGGACAAACGCTCTAAGCTCCCAATTAATTACAAAAGTCTCATTTACATGACAGTTATCAGACCTATTTGGGCATACGGAGTTGAGCTTTGGGGTTCTACTAAACCATCCGATTCATCTCGTATCGAATCCTTACAATCCAAAATCCTTCGTAAAATCCTCTATGCTTCTTGTTATGTCACAAACCAACTCACCCATCATGATCTTAATATCCCATATGTTGCTGATTTGGCCCAAACTAGATACCTAACCTATCCATGACAAGCTCCATACACACTTGAATCCGCTAGTTTCTCATCTTGCTTCCCATGCGATTCCTGATAACCCTCCGAGGCTACTACTGTAGTAGTTTCTCCACAAGTGTTTTTTGTTTTCATGTCATTTGTTCATATCTTATTTAATTGATGTACTATTATTACAGTTGTAAATATCAATAAATTAATCTAAAAAAAGGTTATTAAAAATTAACCATTATATAGGATGACTTATAACTCAGTCTCTGAGCGTTAAATGGTTAATAGAGCCTTGAGATAGCTTCACTACCTTGAATCTACAAATGAGACCGTCCAAATTTGTCAAACCTTATTAAAATCGACTTAGTCCTGAATGTTTTAGCATATGCTGCATAAATGGATAGAACGTATTGGGACAATGCCTTCGTTAATTGTTGTTAGTTAATTGTGGAGCAACCAAGAACAAGTTCACAAATAACAAATAAAATAATTAATCAGCTGAAGTTACGCAAACATGTCGCTGAGAAGGACAAATGTGTTTTTTTCAGTCAACGTATGTAAGAGTGTATTTTAAAGTAGTCATTTTCTATATGTTCTTTTTATTGTTTATAATTTATTTATTTAACGTCACTTTATGCTGATATGGATAATTGGACCTTATGTTAGAGCAATAATAATAATAATAATAATAAGCTTTATTTTTTTCCTCTTTCTTCTATGTACATTTACAAAATAATAAGTTCCCAACTACAAACACTAGTACAGAATATAGTAAATAAATTCAAAAAGACCTTTAATGAAAAGAAAAAAGGCCCTTCTTTGGACATAAGCCTATCCCAATTGGTCCCAGTTACGTCTGTTCCATAATGAAAAAAATAAATGTCCACTTTCCTTCAATTAAATATATTTATTTAAATTTTAAATATCCAGTTGAATGTTTTCTCCCTTTCTTCTTACTTCAGATAATCCCGTAATATTTATATTTGAATTAAACATAGCGTTTCCTAGTTCTTCGTACATAGCGTTTTCTAGTCGGCTAATAAACTTCTAACGTTAAGTGTGGCTATTTCGAATTTTTGGAATTTTTGAAAATGTTGTTTTGGGAGGTTTAGGTCATATTTCCCCATGCTGACCAAACGTTCTGGGGGAAGTGAGTTCGGTTTATTGTCCTTTTCGATGCCTTTTTTGGTCAACTTTAGTCTTTCTGTCCAATTTTTATGATATTTTCGAATCTTTTGGCTTTTTTAATTCGTTTTTGAAGCATCCAAGTCTTTATTAACACTCTCCTCCATTATTCTTTTTCCATGAGATTTCAAAAATATATAGGCTGTTTGTTAGAGTGGGGGTACTTAGTTTTGCCTATCAGCTATAATTAGGAGAGGAATCTTTAACGAGCACTTGACGTCATATAGGACTTCAGCACAGCCATTTACCGTCGCATCCGATGTGCAGCATGATCGAGGATTAATTAATTCATCTAATACCTCCTGGGGCCACCTGCCGGGCTGCGAACCCGTGATCGTAGACATGGTAATTGTCATGTTAACCAATACACCACAGGTATACAAAATGGGAGTTTATATTGAGTTCTAGTTTACGTTAATATGTATTTCAGATAAAAATCGGTTAGCTGCTTAAAATTTCTTATTTGAGTTTGGTTTAATATAGAATAATTCTCAGTTTTCGATCACTACAGTGCCAAGTGAAAATATATTGTTATTAATATTACATGTTTTTAATAGATATTATTTACATAATTTATAATACAATATAATTAATATATTGTCATATATATTACAATATTTTACATATTATAATATAATTACCTAATTTAATACATATTTATACTGCATGTTTTTAATAGATTGATAGATAAAGTTGTAAAAATTGTATTAAAGTAGTAGAGTATCGATTATCTGAACGAGAATTTTCCGAATTGGCTTTGCGGAAAAGATACAAGAAGTCGACATTACTATTCAAAGAAAATAAATTTGAGGAGAATTTTCGCAAAATTATTTTATAATACGCATTGTATTATTTTTTTCTATTTATTTGAAGTAGGAAAAAAATTCTATTCAATTCTTTATCCCAACATTTTAATTTGTGTTTCAATTTAATACCTTTTTTCCCCAATTATGGTAGCGGGGTGGATGAGAGGTAGAACGCTGTGTTGCCATGCCGCAGTTCAAATCCCTCTGAAGGTAAGACTTCTTTTTAATCTGTTGGCAGCATTGAAATGGATCTCATGAGATCTAGGACCCTCCTGGGACTAACCCAGCCTGTATGAAGTGGGTAGCCAATGTAAGTGGGGATCTTGCGGTGGAGCGTGATCTAAGATAAATCACCATTTCAACCGTTGTACATGAAACAATACAGTCTCTACCATGTACTAAACCCCAGACCCTTCATTGTTTATTTAGGACAAAAAAGAGAAAAAGACTAGAGAAGGGATCGGAAAATTGATTTTTTTTTTCTTTTATAAAATTATATTATACCGTCTTTACTGTAAACATGGAAGTTGGAAAACATGAATAAATGTAACGGATGTTTTTATAAGAGTACATAAGAAGGATTTATATAAATATATGCAATGACATTGAATAAATAAGTTGTAAGTTCATCGACCGATCAGTGAGTGGAACTGATTGAAGTAAACGTTATTAATATCAAAGGTATCTTAAAGGGGCCGCCGATGCGGATGGATATTGACAGATATTATCCCCAACGGATGAGCAAGGCGGGGATCTGCCCCTGCTGTTCTCGATCCATCGGGTCTCTGAATACATTATCTCTTCCTCGTCCATTCATCGCTCGCACTTCATCACCATTAGCCTCCACCGGTTGCCTCAGGGGCAAAAAATTGATGAATAATGCCATATTTATTAGCGCTGATCGCTTATTCCATTTATACAGTATTATTCCGGTCCATGTCTTGAATATAATTTGCTAAATTTCTCAGGATATTCGCCTCTGACGAAGGAAGAAAATTTATGATTAATACTTACGTACCTACATAAACCCTATCAATGAAGAAAACGATTATTTTTGTGTTTATCCGTGTTACTACTCTTCATCTGGGAGCATAACAATCCTTGATTATATCTTCCTTCTTACGTACCTAAAATAGGAATCCTGAGCTTGTGCTATGTCAGTTATTCGTTAAAGACCCTCCTGGCCTAATTATTCGTGGATATGCAAAGTTTAGAGCTCCCAGTGTTGCATCATCCAATTAACCATAGCAACGTAAAGTGGTGATTAAGGAATTAAACCAACAAATTCTTCGTCTTCTTTCCAGAACATTAAATAATAAAATTAAATAAGTAATTAATAAAATAATTAATCTAGATGATTATTTTTGCTCTTTTTAATTACGTTTTTGGGAGTGGGGTACTGATTTCGTTTTCTTGGCTACTGAGCTGTAGGCTTCAGGATCAGTTCTGAGAGGCTCACTCAACCTTATTAAAGAGGTTGAATCACCTTTTTGCACGGAATAGTTGAGTATCTAATGTAAAGAGGAAAATAGTTGACTGGATGATATAATGGAGAATGGAGATAGTTGGGGGGGGGCAGAAAAAAAAAAACACCAAATAAGTAAAGACTTATTTTTATTTGTACCGACGTTTCGACCTATTTTGTAGGTCATCTTCAGGGCTATGAGAGAAAAACAAACAAAACATTACAACAAAACAAAAAAAAAATATAAAAAACATTACAGTACCAAGAATATAATAATATATAGAGTGAAGAAAAGTAAAATAGTGACAGATATATAATTAAGGATAAAGAATATAAAATAACAGAATAAATGTACAGAAGTGTGATAATGTAAACAAAGAGAAAGATAAATGAGAAGGCAAACGGAAAGATACAAAATGGAAAAAGATTAAAATTATAAAAAGGTGAGATATAAAGTTATGGAAAACTTTGGAGTCTATTATCGAACATTTTATATTTTATCTGTAAATAGTGAGGGTCGAAACGTCGGCACAAATAAAAGTCTTGACTTATTTGGTTTTTTTGACTGCACTCCTCCCCCCCAACTATCTCCATTCTCCATTGAGTATCTAACATTTACTAAATCCAATACCATTAATATGTTGTAATCCTTTTTTTTTTACAAAGTTTTTTTGAGACCTATTACCTTTTCAGTATTTATCTTTTTATTTTGCACATAATGTTAACTAAAAGCGTACTGATTAAGTCAGACTGAATATTAGCCAAGAGCGTCTTATTAAGGTATTGAAAGATTTTTGTTTGCTACATTGGCAAAACTTAGCCAACCTGTCAAAACACATTGACAAAGTCCAAATTACTACTACTGTAATGCTATAAATATTTTAATATACATATAAATATATATATATATATATATATATATATATATATATATATATATTAGTATCACGTATATTTGATTTTTTTCTTCTCATATTAATAATACCCGTATATTCAAGTATAAATCTAAATATAACTATAAACAATATAATTAAAAATATTTAATTAGATTTACTGTTATTTAACTAAAATAGTTTTAGGTAGTCAATATTTGCATCAAATTTATGCGAGAAAATAAATGCATTCAAACATTTTTACTCTCACTTTTATGCTAATTTTTGCGGGGGCTTTAGAAATCTCTGAAGTTTGGCTCAGGATTATTTATATAAAATATTTATCAAATTTTCTATTTCTCTTAATGTCCAAATTCAAATTGAAAGTTAGAATTCATCATTTGCTCTCAGTATTTTCCAAATATACACTCTTGATATCCGTATCAATAAATTAATAATGATTATTCATCGATTGTTGTGCTCTTCCCTTCTTCTGAAAGACCTTTCGGTAAATATGATTGAATTATTATTTCATTTTTTTTTTGTTGTAAAAAAAATAAATCGTGAAGCTTTGAAATAATTTAAATCTTTATAAGTAAAATTTGTTTCTTTATTTATTTGAAGTCGCTATGCGCTGCTATGGCTAATAGGACGATACACACATTAACAAAATATAGATCTTCCAAAACAAATGTCTAAGAATCATAAAAAAACTATCCAATATATACTAAAATCACCGCAATGCACAAAGAACTGGACATCCCAACAATACACAAATTCATACACCAACAAACCCCCAGATTCTTCTCCTCATGCCAACTTTCCGACAACACACTCATACAAGAAATAGGAAATTATACATAAACAACACAAAAATATAGACACAAACGAACAAAACACATACTATTATAAATAATATGCATTTTGTAATATGTTATACATAAATTTTGTATTAAGTAAATCCTATGTACTCTTTTTTCTGTTGATTTTTTAAATTTTACTAACACCAAAAACATATTAACCAGTAACTATTGTAAGTTAACTCATTTTGATTGTAAGGGATTATCCCACCAATGTTTTAAAATTTGTATATATTTTAAAATAAAATAAAACAAAATATAAAAAAAAAATGGGGCGATGCTACAGTGGGAGTCTTAAATTTTGCCTACCCAGGTATTATTAGAAGGTATAATTAGTAAAGTGTAATCCTGATTTAATTAGGGAAATTTAACGAGTGACTGACACCGCATAGGCTCGGACCATTTTACGTCTAAACCGAAGGGCGGAATATCCTAGAACTTTTACTCCTGTGAACGCTATCTTGGGCAAAGTAGGTTTTTATATTAACCATTACACAAGAGGTGGCCCTACCTGACTACGTTTTTTCACTGTTTGTCAAATTTTGTATATATTATATCCTATTGAATATTTTCCTGAACCAAAACTATTTTTACTATTTCTTTTAATATTAATTCTTCTTTACTTCCTTTTTCTATTATTATATTACTGGTGTGCCAATAAAATGGATTGGCGTGCTCTACAAACATACATATATGATTAATCGTTAAGCGTGCATTTTAATTATTCCTTTAAATTTTTAACTACCCCTACATTACTCGGATATGGATTAGTGTGTATAGCCAGCAGGGCTCGTGGCCCATTGCACCTGTAGATTGTCCCATCATGAATATTCCAGGACCGGTCTAATGATCGGAAATTATTAAACCATTTCGTATTAATGAGTCTCGGCTCACTTGCCTCTTTAGTACACCACCACTTTGTGGATCAATCGAGCTATAATGAATTAAATGGCTAATTTGCGAGGAAGAAAACAATATATTTAAATAACACGCGTGACCAGCAAAAATAAGTACACACTCAATCTGACGTTTGAGCAGTTTGTTTGTTTATTTTTATATCACTTTTATGCTGCTATTGCAAACCGAACGATGCCTTTTTAGCTCTAAATTTTTCCAAATCCAGGATAGGGTGTTCTAACGATTACCTGGAATCGTACAGGCTCGGAATTCCCGTTTTATGTCCCTTCCAAAGGGTGACATAACCACGGATTTTTTACTCCCTTTTAAAAATCCTAGGGCCACCTGCCACTACGAATTCACGATCTTGGCCATAGTAGGATCTAATGGGATCTAAGACCCTCCTAGGGTATATATCTGGCGGTCTAGTGTGATCTAGGAAAAAGATCTCCTTGCACATCCTTTGTCCAAGAAATAGTACAGCCTTGTACAGAATCCCAGGCCATTTGTAGTGGTACAGTTTCTTTTGTTTTTTTATAACGCGACTCTATTCTTCAGAGTACTAGAATTTAAATGTTGTTAAATTTGATAATTCAAATTATTATATGAATTATTGTAGGTTCTATTCATCTTCTGATTTCCGGTGGGAAATCCATTAGGCATGTTCTGAGATTTAATTAAAAAAACTACACCTGTCTTAGAATTTCCCCTTTCATAATATCCCTATCATTACCTAGCCTGTTTTGCCGAGTTAAAGAGTCTTGATATAATAAGGACTATAAAAAGTCCTCCACTACCTGGGCCCGAAGAGAGGAGTGAGAAGGATGTTATCTCCGACAGAGACGCCTGGAACAAGGAACCTCCAGGAGAAGGCCTATTGAGAAGGCCTTGTGTAATAGGACGAAGGTGGTAACTGGATATCCAGGACGGCCTCTTTGATCTGGAAACGGAAAACCGGCGGAGGATAAAGGGTTGACTCCCGTTTCCGGCCTTTGTCGGTCCGCTTTGATAGCGCTATGTCAAAACTACCCGCGGCGCTGTCATCGCAGCCATAATATTTACCGGAGGACCCTCGAAGTACCTTCCGCACCTGGGAAGATGCCGAGCGAATCCTCTTAGAAGCTCGATAGTCATCTGTATGGCGACCATCTCCTTTTCCTAGTCTACAATATAGCTTGACTGCTCATCCAGCTTCTAAAAATGAAACCCTTTTGGATCGACATACTCTCCTGAGGCTCAACTAGCATTTAAGAAGTGGGTACCGTTAATTGGAAGAAAAATTGATGGCATTACCTTATAATACAACCGCTGGTTTAGCATCACTACAGTCCTTAGCAAGTGCTGAGCCCAAAACACTTCCTGGGTTGTAGCAGCACAATACGAGTTACGTTAATTTGTGTTGCACACTTGTTTGTCCACTTATTTCTATGGCTAATCGGACAGTGCTACTCTGGGAGTCCTTAAATTTGTCTTTGCATGTTTTATTAGGAAAGAGATCTTTAAAGAGTACCTGAAATAGTACAGAATCGAGACTCCCCTTTTTACTGGGCGTGAAGCGCTGAAATACAGCTGGATTCGAGTAAGTTTTTTTTTATTAATTTATTGATATTTACAACTGTAATAATTTTACATCAAGTAAATTTGCTTATATGAACAAATGATATGAAAACAAAAAACATTGTGGAGAAACTACCCATCGGTAGCACTCCAATAAAGTGCTATAGTAGAAGTCTCGAGGCCATCTTCTAGGTCTAATAACTGTCATGTAAATGAGTCTTTTTTAATTAATTGGGAGCTTAGAACGTTTGTCCAGTAAATGTTGAAGTAGGCGAAAACATCGAGCAGTTTCTTGTCTTTTCAGTCTTGTACGAGGATTCCAAGTGAGACGTTTGTCCAGATGGAGTCCTAGGCGTGAAAGGTTGTGTCAGATTCATTCCGTCATCCACAGTGTTTGGGATCTTGAAAACTTCCTAGTGCAAACAGTTTCTCAATAACTTGGACACGCTTAGTAGGGTGGAAAATTTATCGGATTTGTATAATATTTGTGCTGATATATATTTCTGCTAAAGTTACCAAAAGGAATGTTAGAGGGTTAAATTCTATATTTCTTTATTAGTTTTCATACAGACAAATAGATTATTTTTACTTAATACACAATGTAATACATTTGAGGTATTTCATTCTATTAACACCTGTGAATGGATCCTAAGGGATCTGCAGAACATCCTAGAGCTCACCCACCCTGTATAAAGTGAATGTTCTTGTCTGGTGATTGAAGTAAGGATATTAAATTGGATTGGATAAAAAGGGGCTTGACCTAAAGAATTAGTTTAATTACTTAAACATTACTGATAAATTTATAGTTTATTAGTGCTCTGGAATATCGCAACTCCCCAGAACCGTGCTACCTAGTTCTTAACTCGGTAAGACTGGAAGCTTAGGCCGTGGACCAAGACTCGTTCTAAGAAGTAGAAGGATTAATGGACTAACTGGTTAATGAGGAGTTGGGGCGAAGCAGAAAGGTGAAGAAGGAGGGAGGAGGAACAGAAGAGAGGAAGTGCCATTTCCTTCAAGATGGCCTTTTCAACTTGGGACAGTCTTTGTTTTCGACTACCGCCTTCTTTATTTCATTAGTCGTAGGCAGCGTGCTACCTCCTTGTGGCTCGGCCATAGAGGTACTTTGGTCTTTAAGTCCATTAAACAATATTTTTACTTCGTGATTGATATATTTATTTGTCGGAGCAAGGGCCTATCGGATTGTTGATAATTGATAAGTTCAAGGTACGGAAAATCCTTTGAGATTTGAACGGTTGATTTAATTGAATTCTTCAATATTTAATTAAAATAACAGTATTTAAAAAATATGTTAATTACCACGGATCTACAAACTCTCCTGGGGATCGCCTAAACTCTATAAAATGGGTACCCTTAATTTGTGAAAAACCTGGTGGGTGAGAGTGAACTTGGCAAATCAGCTCCCTGCAAAATCGCTGTCCTAGAAATAGTACGTACACCATTTGCTGAACCCAAGCTCTTCATGGGTTGTCATGGATAAGGTTTTTTATTCAAACATTAAAAGAGGTTTTAATTTGGAAAAATCAAGACAGAGACAGGAAACCTTATGGTTGGCGTATTCATTTAGCCTTCATGGTGATATGGGTAATTGGATGACGCTATAGAGATAATTCTAATTCTAACCTCACACCGCAGACTCGGGACTCCCGTTTTACGTCCCTTCCAAAGGACGGCATAACCAAGAACCATTTACTTCCTTTTAAGACGGTCACCTGTGGTCTAGTGGTTAGCGTAACAAACTACGAAGCCCAAGATCGTCGGTTCGTAGCCCTGCATCTTTTTAGGATTTTTTTAAGGCAGTAAAAAATCCTTAGTTACGCCGTCCTTCGGAAGGGACGTTAAACGGGGGTCCCGAGTCTGTACGATGTCAGGTACTCGTTAAAAATCCCCATCCTAATTAAACCTGAATGGGCCAAATTTATAGCTCCCACTGCAGCATCGTCCGATTAGCCATAGCAGCATATATAGAAATTCGAGGGTCACTTGCCGGGCTGCATAACATACTACTATACAGTTGTCCCCCATTCGAAGCAACGTGCTTTGAATTCATAATAGAATAAGAACATTGTTTTAGTAAATTAAATATTTATCATTAATGGATCGATGGATTTACTGATATCCAACAACTCAGTTTAATAGAGTATTAAATGATATAAAAGGGTACAAACAACAATGATGTATTAATGGTGGATTTGCAGTTTGTATGTTTTAATTTTGTACCCCGAAGATACAGGATATCATGTAACATTCTCATCTTCAGGGGTGGCAAAATATTCTTTAACTTTTGATATTTAAAAGTTGTTTCATCGTTATTTATAGAAACAGCTCAAAGAAAATCGTTCACAATATAGTTAGCATTGATAAGTAATTGGAAGTATTTTTTTAATGAAAATTTACATAAAATATTTCCTATTTTGTGGGTATAACGTCTCTTACCTCAGAGACACAGAATTGTATGCAAATAACATTTTTGGAGGTAAAAAAAATTGGGTTTTGTATCCTGATATACTTCAATTGACTGCTCCAATTATGTTAACAAATAAATTCAGTCCCTGAGTATTTCCTGGAATAATCAAGAATAATATTAATTTCGTAGAAGAAGATAAAAAATTCCGATAGGTTTATTTACTGCTCAAAAAATCATTTATTTCATATCTGTTAATATTTTGAATCTTGGGTGTGGTTTTTCAAATCTTCTTTCTAGATTAAGCCGTTTCCCCGTCCATTAAACCTCGTTTTATAGCCTCCTTATATACTCCTGATCCCCTGTTTTCATCGTGTAATAAACTATTATGGATATACTTTGTATAATTAATTCATCCTATGTCGAAACAAGAAAGCCTTAGGCCTCTAAGATCGTAAATTTAACAGCCTTAAGCTACTTTGGCCAGAGTCATGGCGAAGCGGCGTCGCTTCAGAGGGAGGTATCTCTTCGGCACCTCCTAAGAGGATTAGGAGGACCTCTTCTTGTTATGAAGACATCGGGGCTGCCAGGAAGGCGGGGTGTCGGGGCCTCAAAAAGGAAAAGGATAATAGAAAAAAATATTTGAAAAAAAAACAAAGGAAAAAAAGCTAACTAATCCTGGAACGTTATCGACTCCTTTGTGACAGAAGACGGATAGGAAGGGCTCTAGACTGCCTGGCTCCATCACTCAGTCATCGCTGACGAATATCTCTCAAGGGTCAGTTACCCACTTTGGGGTGGGGGAGGGCGGGAGGATCTTTAAGTCCTGATTCATCCTTATATATAGAGTTCCAGGATTAATAAGGATATATTCCCTGCAAAATATCCTTAAAACAAAAGGACTGTACCAATAAAAAACAATAAAGGGTCTTCGGTTCAATGCATGATAATGCCTATACTTTTTCTAGAACATGGTAGAGCAGGTGGACTGCTTGGACGAGAACACACTCAGCCGCTAAGCATTTTTCCAGGATTATAGATAGGGACACACTTTAATGTTCCACAGAATCCACCTATAGTTGTTAACAGATTAAATAATTTATCTTAAAGTGGAAATTTGTTGACAGGATGATTCCAATAATGGATTAAATTGGTCAAGGTATGCAGTCAAACATAAGTCTTCTTTTATTATCCCAACTTATTTTAGTTTCAGCCTAATGTTAAATTAGTTAAAGCCTAAGGGGAAATTCTAAGGATTCACATCGCCCCCTCCCCCCCGGCAGCCCTAAAGATGGTCGACATCTTAGGCCGAAATGTCGGAATAATAAAATCAGTTATGCTTATTTTATGCTATCTTTGACTGTATCCATGACCAATTTAATCCATTAAATGATTTTTAATCAATATTAAATGATTTTTAATAATATTAAATGATTTTTAATAATATGAAATGATTTTTTACTTTTTAATGAGTTTAATTGAAACCTATAATGGAATGAAGTCATGGTGAAGTCAACAAACCCCCTTACAATTTATAAATTAACACTAATAGCTCTAAAATTTAATATGTTTTCATTACAATGAACAAAATAATATTTACAATTACTTATTTAAAATTTGACCCAGTTTTCTGTATTCTCACAAATTCGAAAATATAGCTCACAATAACGAAAAGCTTACGAATTAACAGAATTAGTAAAGGTTAGGAAAACACAAAATGGACGCAAATATTTGCAAATTCTCTCTAGTTCTTGATCAACAATCAGCGGCTATTTCCAGATCCCCTTGGAACATTTTGTAAACTCATCGCCGTTCGGTTTGTTATAAAATTGACATCAGCTGTACATATTTACATGTAACTAGGGCCATGATCGGGAGGTTATGTCTAGTCGATTTGGCAATGTATTCAACATAAAATGTAAACACTTATTTTTATTTTTAATGTTCTGTTTGAAGAAAATAACATACAATATTGAAGATCGGCAATTATTTCTGACTTTTAGAACTCAATTTAGTTAATTATCTCTCCATTATTATTTGCAAAGAATTTGTTTTATCGCTGTTGCTTAGCAATGGACTACTTTTGTTTACTCTTTTGTCGTACTCCATCAGTTAAATTTGAAATTTTTTTTAATAATAGTTTATCCTCATACAAGATTTAAAAGACAAGAAACTGCTCGACGTTTTCGCCTACTTCAACATTTATTGGACAAACGTTTTAAGCTCCCAATTAATTACAAAAGACGCATTTACATGACAGTTATCAGACCTATTTGGACATACGGAGTTGAGCTTTGGGCTCTACTAAACCTTCCAATTCATCTCGTATCCAATCCTTACAATCCAAAATCCTCAATGCTCCTGATTATGTCACACAGAAACTCACCCATTATGATCTTAATATCCCATATATTGCTGATTTGGCCCAAACTGTTTCTTAAAAAATTCTTTAAGGACTAAAGAAATATTTGGAAAAGTTTAAGATTTCAGAATCTCATATCCTAGAAGGAAATCAGAAAGTCGAATGAAAAATCTGGAAGGGGGTTTCAAGGGACGAAGAGAGACCAGAGAAGGTTGGATGAAGTTGGACAGAAAATCAAAAGAAACATCCAGTGAACGAATAAACGAGTAGAGAAACAGAAAAAAATCAGTAGAAGAATATCAGAAAATCAATTTGTAACATCATCATTCTCATCTCAGCCCTGAGGAAGTCAGCATGGTTGACGAAACGTTGGCGAGAAATTTATCTATACGGTCTAAACTAGAAGAAATAAACAAAGTCTTTTGTAATTTATAGCATGATCTGAAGTGACCAATCCGAAAAAGAAACAAGAAAACAAAACTTGTATTGTTTATAAAAAAATCATACTTTTATTTTAGGCAAAATAATTAGTATTTATAAACAATACTAAGTGGGTATTCATATTATAATAGTATTTAAAATACTCTCTACTAAAACGTTAAGTACTTACTGTAGTACAATTAATGAATTATTTTAAAATTGTAATATAATGAGAGTTGATCCGCCGTTCGGCAGAAAGGGATATAACTCTTTTAATTATAAAAGAAATTTTGAGAGAAAGGGAAGTTTAATTATTTCTGGGATGAAACAGATGTACAGTGATTATAACATTTTACAATATCAATAACTATATTACGTACCATCACATTGCCACACATCTCACACCCCACTGTTTGAGACTGCCTATACTAAAAGGTACATGATCCAGACAGAACAGAAGCCATATAGAATAGCACAGCGGGTGAGTTTCTTTGCTTCATAATGAGAATTCATCAGGCGCTAGGTTATAACTCAGGCAATAACTAATAACTCAGAAGCTGGGCTATAAATATCAACTCCAAAGCCTACCTTTCTCTACTTATTTACTCACGAACGTGAAACTCCAGTAAGGACCGACTCCGGCGAGATATATGTTGTTATGCTGTCTCTATGTACAACACTACATATACTGTGTTGTATATATATGTTGTCCATGTTATAATCAGGGAGTTATACAATGGTCAACTTTAATCGCGCTTTATATTATATTAGTATAATTTAAAATGTGTTATTTAAAGAAGGGTCATGTCTTGATGATAATTATTCTGGTTTTACAAGTAATTTTATTCTTACTTGAGAAAAAAATGCTGTTCACATTCTCAGTTAGTACTAAGATTTCATTCTTTAACTTTGCTATA
This sequence comes from Arma custos, assembly GCA_037127475.1. Taxonomy (NCBI): domain Eukaryota; kingdom Metazoa; phylum Arthropoda; class Insecta; order Hemiptera; family Pentatomidae; genus Arma; species Arma custos. Next base: position 12,487,198 of record CM073762.1, on the reverse strand, counting down.
TTTGAAATATATTTTATCCACACACAATATAATGCTGTATTTCAGGGATATGAAAATATTTTAAATTTTACCAACTTCACATTATTAAACTTATTTAAATATTTTATTTGAAAAGAAAAGATATGACCAGGACCAGGACTCGAACCCGGGTCTCAGGCCTCTCCGTGGTGGTGCCTTAACCATCTCGGCCATCCTGTTTCGCTTATCGGTCATATCCCTTCTTTTCACTGATCCTATATCTCCGTGTTCTCTATGTTTTTTGAATAAGACTGTCCAAGACAAGCCCTGATGATAGCTCATAAGTTAGGGTCGAACGTCGGCTTTCAGAGTGCAATAAACGTACACTTATTATTTATTACATTATACGGTCGACATTAAGCATCATTATTTACTAAAAATATTCACGTATTGGCGTTTAAGCCAGTGACGTAGCTGGGAAAGGGGGCAGGGGCTTCCCTGACTCCTGCTTTGCCCCCATTCCTGATATTTCAGATTGTAATATTTCAATATAGTTTATATATATATATATATATATATATATATATTCATACAATCAAAAATCCGCATGGTAAGAAGAAGAACCTATAGACTTCATCACCTACTACTATCTTCAGCCTTATCACTGCGTTTAAAAATCAAAATTTACAAGAGCATCCTAAGGCCTGCAATTCTATACGGAGTCCCGCTATTCACCCACCTCAGAGTCGGAACGCAGCGCCAATTACAACTGTTTCAGGACAAATATACTCCGAAAAATTGTTCGGTCTACATCGCTGAGAAAGCTAAAACCGGAACAATTACACGATCTCTTCAACATACCCACAACAACTGAATTCATAAAGCGAAGACACATAAAATTCTTCGACTCCCTCAAATGCACAACTAACGAAATATTTAAAACTCTGACACCTGCTTCAGCTCCAATAAGGTGGCAACAAGTAATGGAAGAAACTCGTAAGATTGATGAAAGTAGTATGTAAGATTGTAATTATAAAAATAAACACAAAAATTAAGTGTGCCCCGGCACTTGAACAAATAAGAAATACAACTAAAACAACAAAAATTCCAACCACCTCAACTCCTTAAAATGTAGTCATACTACAGTAGAAGGAGAAGAACTCAGAAAAATAAATGTGCCCATAAGAGAGCACAAAACCCAGTTGCACGATAAAAAAAAAAAAAACATATTTAGGGGTTATGGAAAAAAAAAAAAAAATATATATATATATATATTCATACAAACAGATAGCTATATTCAAGATTTTGAGTGGAGTTAAATGCTTTTATGCAGGGAGAAAGAACAGTACAAATTACTTTTCTTAAAAGATAAGAAAATGAGACACATTCATTATTACCTCAAAGTTGAAATATAAAAATTGTAATTTATTTTTATGATTTGTCATTTGTGTGGTAATTATTTTGGTGAAGAGAACGGGTTTGTCTGACTTGGATAACCCTGGTAGCTCAAGTGGTTTAGAGCACCGCGACAGAGACGCAGACGACCCGAGTTCGAATCCCAACCAGAGAAAATCTTTTCTCTTCAATACAAAAATATTAAAAAATAAAAATTTTAATTTAAAAAAAATTATAGAAATTTTCATTAGATTAATAGTTGGATTGGTGTTAATATTTCAATATAGAAGTAATTTTTTTTTTCTTTAAATACAACAGAACATAAAATAACAATTGAGACTTTAAAAAGTACTCTTGTGGTACTCCAGTGTTCATGTTACTATCTATAATGATGGACTCTCATTTTCCGGTTAAGGATTTAAATATCGAATAAAGATAGCGATATATTTCGTATCGAGGGTTTTCAAATGTATCAATGAATATATTGAATCAATCATAAAAATATATTTACTTAAAACGAGACAAAAATTTATTAAATTGAACAAAAATATATAAAGAAATTGAAATGTTTGTTGTTTGTTCATGTAACGTCACTTTATGCTGCTATGGCTAATCGGACGATGCTACTACAGTGGAAGCCCTAAATTTTGCCCATCCAGGTTTAATTAGGATAGGGATTTTTAACGAGTACCTGACATCGTACAGGCTCGGGATCCCCTTTTAACGTCCCTTCCGAAGGACGGCGTAACTAAGGATTTTTTACTCCCTTATAAAAATCCTAGGGCCACCTGCCGGGCTACGAACCCGCGATCTTGGGCTTAGTAGTTTGTTACGCTAACCACTAGACCACAGGTGACCTTAGAAATTGAAATGATTGAAGCCTATCAAATTTACAATCCATTGGCATCATTTTTTATTTTACTCTATATTTTTTTCTTTTATTGTTAATTGTTTATTGGGCAAAAATATCTTTTATCCGAAATATGTAGTTAAAGCTGTCTAAAAGAAATCATAATATAGTCAGTGTTTCATAGCCAGAGAGGACCCACCCCCCCAGTTTCCCCCCTCCCCCCACAGCCCTGAAGAAGACCTACAACGTAGGTCGAAACGTTGGCTATCAATAAAGATTTTCTCAAAATACTTGAGAAATTCATTGAGTGACCTCTAACCGGACCAATTTCTTCAACAAACAGAAATCATAATATTTTTCTGTCAAATTACCGCACTTTTTAAATGTTTTTAAAGCATTAAACCAGATGGGATTTAAAAATAAGTACGAATTAAAAAAATATGTGTTATGCAGGAAGATGGGATTTGGCTCAGATACACTCAACCACGAAGTTTTTCCTGTATGAAGGGCACCCATTTTATGGAGTATGGGTAGGTCCTAGGAGAGCCTGCAGATACTCCAGTGTCCTTCTATGGTTATGAACAGATTAAACAATTTATCTTCCACAGAGGGATTTGAACCCGGGACCTTTAGCTCAACTACTCAACGCTTTACACACTGGGCTACCCTCATCGTTCCTATTAATCATAACAAGGTATGAATTAATATTAACTAATTAAAAATGTTTTTATTTATACGCGCTCAGACCAGGTCCTCCAAGTTGGCGGTATTAAATCACGCGGGAAACCGTTCTCAGCTCTTTCTTGATTTAGTTCTTCCTCGGTGTTTTCAAAATAATTCCAACTTCTTAAACGGAGGTAGTTAATCTCCAAGATGATGTATGGTAAAATTGGTTATTAACTTTCTCAAAAAATAAATATATTGGTATAAGTTCATATTCTGGGTCTATATGATTTTTTTTTTAATTGAAATACGTATTTCATTAGTAATTGTCTTGTCTTTGAGTGATCTTTGAAGAAAAACAGAAAGCAATTATTTTAATTTTTTGAATAAAGCAGTATATTTAATTTTTCTTCATTTTTTTTTTGTTTTTTTTCTTGGCATAAATTTGATAAATATGTAACCATAAATTGTTTCTCTTATATAATTATTGTTAACTGATTTTAATTTTTTTTCTCATTCTTTTCTTTTAATCTGTTCTTAAAATATTGTTATTGTAGGTAATTCACATTTTTTTTGTTCATTTTTTTATTCTTTCTCACTTATTATATTATGTACTTGTAATAATTAATTAAATGTAATTATTTTACACTCTAAGACATAATAGCTTACAATGCCTGTATTGTTATTCTATAGGGACTCGTCCCAGAATAAATAAAGACATTATTATTACATATATTTTGTATAAAGCACCCCTTTGAAAGTAATGTTTATTTATTTATTTTTACCGCACCCCTTGGGATTATATACTGCTACTTTAAAATAAATATATACAGTACTAGAATTTTTAACTTAAGTGATAAGATAGTTGGATATAAAATAAATAAAAAAATAAAATAAATAATGGATGTTAGTTGTATAAATATGTTATTTTTCGCATGCCTATATATGTTTAAGGAGGAAATTGGCATTTTTTTTTTCAATTCAAACAAATAATTATACAGAGCGTATGATATTTTCTGTTGTTTGAATATATATTTTTTTATTACAAATCCAAGACACGGGTGATACAGCCTTAATGCAAACCAACTTCTAGTTCTATAAACAACCGGTCGAAAGTCGTCTGTCAATAGATCTGGAATATAATTTATAATAAATGGAAAAAATACAATTATATTAGATAAGAGGAATTGGAAAAAATCCAAAATTAGATTAAAACGGATTAGCAATGAAACTATTTTAATAAATTTATTTATTAATGAAAATACTAGGATCTTGTAATTTATTTCAAATATTATTCATATATGACTTATCTGTTTCATGTAGTTGTTTGATGGGTTCATCGCATGTAATATATCTCTCCTTCAAAAGAAAAAAGAATCTAACTGAAAAAATTGGCATTTTTCAGTTAATCGTTCAGTAGCAATTGTTTAGGTTGGATCTTTTTTTTTTATTCAATTTCCAACTTTTTTTAATATAAATTCACAGTTTGAGTTGTATTTAGTTTTAAATGGGAATAACAATTTATCTTCCACAGAGGAATTTGAACCCGGGACCTTTAGCTCAGCTACTCAACGCTTTACACACTGTGCTACCCTCATCGTTCCTATTAATCATAACAAGGTATGAATTAATATTAATTAATTAGAAATGTTTTTATTTATACGCGTTCAGACCAGGCCCTCCAAGTTGGCGATATTAAATCACGCGGGAAACCGTTCCCCAGCTCTTATGACACGAGTTATAATGAAAACAGTTTTAAGCTTTTAGAATGTTTCTAATGATTAATAAAAGATGTTGAAGAAATTGAAGGTCACTGAATGAATTTCTCGTGTAATTGGAGAAAATCTTTATTGATAGCCAACGTTTCGACCTACGTTGAAACACAGATTGGAACTCTCAAATTACACGAGAAATTCATTCAGTGACCTCTACCCGGACCAATTTCAACTTCAACATACATTATCAAGGTCAACAATTATCATTCAATATGGATTAATAAAAGAATTTCATTACAATAGGAATGCATTCCTTTACTGATACTCAAATTTTTATTTTATTAACTCACATAGAACTTTCAAATACCACTATTGGAAATTGGGTTTATTGAGTTATGATATTGTTCTTTTGAGGGAGCAATACATAAGTACAAGTATGTATTTTTTTTTGTCTGTTTACTATATTAGTATTTCAGGTTCTTAAGATTAAGTCAATAAACACAAAACTGTTTTAGGTGACTTTCGAAACCTGATGTTGTTAATAGTATTTCCGTTTTGCACTTCTCCCTGCATATTCCTATGAGCATCTCATACTAGTATCTCCTACCAAAAAAGCATAAGAATGCTTTGCTTTATTGATACTCAAATTTGTATTTTATTAACTCACAAGGAACTCTCAAATAACTCAGTTTTTTAGTTAAATTAGATTTTAGGTATTTTTATGATATTGTTCTTTTCCCACATTGATACATGCATCCATAGGTCTTGCATTTGTGTACACAGTAAGTTCCTATTTAATTTTCTTTCTAATTATGAAATTCCGAATCCGTTAGATAAAACGAGGGACTAAAGACCATAGACCATCTGCTACCTAAAGCATATTTATCTTTCCAGACAAGGCGGCCTGGGTGTAAAAGGAGAAAATATTAAAATAAAAAACTGTTGTGGAAGGCAGCGGGGATGGAGAAGTGTTGGGAGCGGAGGTGCCTCTGAGATTTATCGCCTACGAAAATTAGGGACCCGAAGAAGCACGCGAGCTCTTCTCAACTCTTATTTATGATAATTTAATTTAAAAATGAGCTTCTTCTTCTCTCACTGCCAACTGTCGGCTCGGCGGTGCCTTCATCAAGGTGTGATAGTTACTGTCGTGGTAGTGACCTCCGGGAGATATCCCAATTAATGTAAAAGAGCTTCTACACTAGTACGACTAGTCTTTAGTACTAACTGACTAGAAGTGGTAGATGATAGTAGCTATCAGATTAATTGTCACGTGTAAACAATTATTGACTTGTCTGCTGTATTGTACTCGTTGAAAATCCGAGTATCCGAATAGACAAAATTTAGAACTCCCAATATAGCATCGTACGATTACCCAAAGCAGCATAAGGTGACGTTAAATTAATGTAATTACTTAGAGAGAGGAAACGTGAGATATGTGCGTGAATCCTGTACCACTACAACCCATGAAGAGGCCGTTGTTAAGTTTGGGTACCACTTTACAGAGGCTGGATGAGACCCAGGAGAGTCCTAGATCCCATATGCTCCTTCTTAGGCCGCTAACAGCTTAAATAAAAATTCTGCCAGCGAGTGGGATTCGAACCCAGAATAAAGAATAAAGTACAGTAAACAAGATTAAGTGCAGTGCATCTCACATCGACACTCCAAACAGACACATCAAATAGAGACAGTAATTCACTCAAAGACGGTCAGCTAACCACAAAGGCACAGGAAGATAATAAACTAACAGCTAAGACTATAAAAACTATATATCTAGTAGGTATAACTAGTTTTAGATTTTTTTTTTTGGTGTGTCTTGCTGATGTTCTGAATTGGAGAAAGTTTGCCTGACGTATTATCTCAGTATTTAAGTGACTTGAGGCTTAAATCTAAGTGGAAGAGAATTGTAGAGGTGGCCAGGGCAGGTCTTGCGTTCGGAGAATGTTGAGACTGTAGTGTTTCTAAGACAACGGTTTTGCAGGGAGGTTATGTGTACTAGATAACGCTCAACCACCTGGAATTTCCCCAATGTAGGATACCCACTTGGTAGAGGCTGGGTGAGACCCAGGAGAGTCCTAGATCCATCTTCGGCCGCTAATAGATAATTATAAGCGAGCGGGATTCGGACTCAGGACCTTCGGGACGGCAACTCAACGCACTACACTGAACTCCTCTTCCATAAAATTAATTAGAACATCATATATGATTCTATAACATAAAACTGAAATGGAGGTGGATTGGACACCTAGACAGAGTCAAGGCCGAAGTCGAGAAGCAGTACAGAGTGGACTCCGATCGGCCAAAAGAGAAGCAGGGGAAGACAGTACATGAGGTGGAGGGATGAAGTTACCCGAAGAGTGGGAACTAACTGGATGAAAGTCGCCAGGGGCAGGGTCTGTTGGTCCAGAATTGTGAAGAGTCTATAAAAAGGAAAAAGTTTTGTTTTGTTTTTGGTTTAGTGAATGTTGTTTTGTTTTATTTTGTACTGAAAGTGGCAAAAATATAGTTTTATTATCTATTTTAAAAGAGTGTTTTTGTAGTTTATAATGAATGTTGTTTATTTTATTTTATATTGAAATTTGTAAAGATTTGGTTTTGTTATTTATTAACATTAGTTCTAAAAGAGTGTTTTTGTTTGTTTTTTGTAGTTTGTGAGTGTTGGTTATTTTATTTGTTGTTTGTTCATTTAACGTCACTTTATGCTGCTATGGCTAATCGGACGATGCTACAGTGGGAGCTCTAAATTTAGCCTATTCAGGTTTAATAATTAGGATAGGGATTTTTAAGGAGTACCTGACATCGTACAGGCTCGGGACCCCCGTTTAACGTCCCTTCCAAAGGACGGCGTAACTAAGGATTTTTTACTCCCTTAAAAAAATCCTAGGGCCACATACCGGGCTACGAACCCGCGATCTTGGGCTTAGTAGTTTGTTACGCTAACTACTGGACCACAGGTGAATTTAGGTTATTTTATTTTATATTGTTACTGTTCTGTAAAATTATATTTAGGAGCTGAACTCCTATATTTTACCTCCTAGGGGGGGGGGGGCTCATCATAATATGATGCCAATAAAGCTTTATTATTATTATTATACGATACTTGTTATAAAACATACATATATATATATATATATATATATATATATATATATATATATATATATATATATATATATATATATATATATATTGTGGCCCAAAAAATCAGCTGGTAACCTGGGAAAACTTGCATATTCCTCAGGTGTGACTAATTAGATAGAGTGTACATGTGCACGACAATTCATATTTCATTCACTATTCATTTTTTTGGTTTATATCTTTTATATTTTCTTTTTCATTTTCTTTTATATTTTCTTTTATACTTGGCATGCCAGAGTAAGAATTTAATTTGTAGAGTGATGCCCATTTTTTTTTTCTTTTTTTTTCTATCTTTTGTACATAGTATTTATATATATCTAGTTTTTCTTTTTTTTTGAAATAAGTTGAATATATTTAGTTAAGTTTGTATATAATATAATTTTGTATATTTATTGTCTGTAAATAGATCTGTACATAGAACTTCTGCTTTTCTGTGTGTAATTATGCGAACCGCCCTAACTCCTGAGCCTAGCCCGGAGCCTTATTATCAGGTTTAATATCCCAGGTATGTTTCACAAAATATTCTTTTTTTTTCAATTAAGAAGAACTAAATATCAAGGCTAGAACATAGCCAGGCGCCCAACCATACCTAAGGGTTATAATATATATATATATATATATATATATATATATAACAAGCTTATAGGTAAGGCTCAACGCCTGCAATCAAATATAAACTTTACATCGCAAAATAATTTTACATTACTAAAACATTTCGTATAATAAATCCCTGTTAATGTTTTTATTACTGGTTTACACCTTTTTACACTAGAACGCTTTACATATTTGTATATATTTTAAAATGACTCCTCCCCTCCGGCATCACCTTGGTTCACGGGATCGTTTGCTACCGACTCCATTATAGATGCCGATTTTCCAGAAACGGATGTAATTAAAATTATCCCGCCCGGGCATTAATCAATTCTCGGTTGCGGAGGCTAGAAGCGACCCACCCGCGGTTCGGCCGAACAGGGCGAGGTGTCCGGGTATAAGGTTCGACTCCACGCCTCGCTACCTGTGAAAAATCGACCAATTAAAATCCGCTGACTCTCTAGACCGTATTGAAAAAATAAAGTTCTCTCCACAAGGCGCTAATATAAATGTAAATGCGTAGGGCTTATTAATAGGAGGTGTGTGAGTGTGTGTGTGTGTATAGCGTGTTGAGCGAGCTAGCAATTTGTCTCAGATCCCCGGGCCCCAGCCGCTGGTGTATATTATTAATAAACTGATAGCCAATTATTAATAAAGTCCCCGGCTTTATTTATTTATTTTCCTCCCGAGCTCGGTTAGAAATAATTTAAATGCCGAATATCGTGGTCGCGCCTCTGAGCACAATCTCCACTCTGCTCTAACAGTAAACAGTCTCTGGCTCCATCTCACGGTCTCTGTTAACAACGAAATAAATTTCAATTTGCGAGGAAAGGCTTGGTATTAGTTTTATAATCCAAAGCTAAACGTTGCGGAACATATAAATATCATCTTTCTACGGTGGATAATTTACTTTTTTGACAAGAATTAGATATATTTTTAGCAAGCAATTAATTTTTTCAATTATTAAAAAACTTTTGTCTAGAATATCTACAGAACTCAATGTGACTGTAGCAATCATATGACACTTGTACTTTCTAAAGTGACAAAAATAAAATACCAAAAATTTTGGAAAAACGAACCGAACAACTAGAATTGAGTAGACAATTACAACCTTATAACCATAATACAAAAAATATTAATCCTGACTCATCAGAGAACGTTGAATCAGAGGAATAAAATGGTCCGAGTGGAGTTAAAAAAATACACTTATATTGGGATAACGGTTTATTTGAAAGCCGACGTTTCGGCCTACATTGCAGGTCTTCTTCAGGGCTATTATATCAGGATCACACTTGATACTAGATTGCCAAACCTTAGTTTAGTGTCAAATGTGGTCCTATTACAATAGCTCTGAAGAAGACCTGCAGTGTGGGTCGAAGCGTCGTATTCCAGATATATAAATAAGTTTTATCTATATAATAATCGATAATATTATTCGATAAGTTGAATCAATTATTTCATCTTATTTTTCTTCGTATTCCTTTATTCAATAAATTATTATTTTTTTATACACCCTTGTGCTATGGTTGTCCAGCCTAACCCTTTTTGTTTCCTTTGGATCTTCCTTATTCATTAAAAAAAACAAAACAATATTTTATCCTAAGTAAATGAAATGAAAACAGGATTATATTTTCTTTTCTTTTACGTTTGAAGCAGAAGCAGAGATAAGGTCACCTGTGGTCTAGTGTTTAGCGTAACAAACTACTAAGCCCAAAATCGCGGGTTCGTGTCCCGGCAGGTGACCCTAGGATTTTTTTAAGGGAGTAAAAAATCCTTAGTTACGCCGTCCTTCGGAAGGGACGTTAAACGGGGCTCCCGAGCCTGTACGATGTCAGGTACTCGTTAAAAATCCCTATCCTAATTAAACCTGGATAGGCAAAATTTAGAGCTCCCAATGTAGTATCGTCCGATTAGCCATAGCAGCAAAAAGTGACGTTAAATGAACAAACAACAGAAGCAGAGATAAAATGCAGTACATCGTGACAAAACACGCCTGCTGATTTAAAGGGATATTAAATCAGTAGAGTATCTTCAATTATTTACAATCTAGCATGGCAATGTCTCGTTGATACATAATACATTGATGGGATATATATTTGTATAGATCTAATAAGAAGAGCAATGGCGTACAGGATGTACCATCCTGGTTATTTTAATTTTTTTCTTAGTAAGGGCTTTAGTAAGCTATCCAATGTACACTTTTCGAGTTATATGCAAACAAAAAAACGAAATCCTTCATAATTTGTTCCGTAATTACTTGGAGATACAGTTAATAAGCATAAATAATTAAATCGCTTTAAGAAGAAGATTTTTAGAAAATTTCATTAATATTTCGTTAAACGCCCTACACTTTACTATGGCCAAACCTTTAAGATCTATGAACATAGTGTAGGTAAAATTTGTTTAAATTTATAGGTTAAATCTGCAATGAAAATTCCGGTTTCGAATCGACCTGTCACAGATAAACTACTGTATCGTTTGTAAGAAGATCCCGCCTCCGATGGCTGGGACACGTGGAACGGATGCCAGAAACAAGGATACAAAGACGCCTGTTATATGGAAGCATTGGAAGAGGACTCAGGGGATGAGATGGTTGAACGATGTTGAGGAGGATCTCAAGTTGCTTGGAGTAAGGAGATGAAGAGAACGAGCCGGGGACCGGAATGACGGATGTCAGATATCTGCAAAACCGTTGTACTTGAAACTGTACAGTCTCTACCATTTACTAAACAAGATTCTGTATGGATTTTAGTGGTACATTTTTTTTTATTACAAAGGAAACACACTTTTAGTTCATATAATTGCACCATTACAAAACTATTAATAATGACAATTAATGTTCCAGGGTAAAGCGATGAAACCCTTTGCCTTTAAACATCTGTTTAATCATTTAGCAGTAAAATACCCCTTAAAAGGTAATAAACGTCTTCTTTAGCGGTAGAGGAGAAATCATTAAGTGTATATTGAATGTCAAAGGATACATCTTTCCATTAAAAAAAAAAATAAAAAAAAATGGATCGTTACATTTCTTTAAGACAAACGAGGTACATTTAATTGAATATCTCAATTCGTTTTCGATTTGACCTTAGCGTGACCAAGGTTATAGTAAGCCACTGCCTCCACGATCTGCTGATTCCCATCGAGGTATCTCATCATAAGACTTAATAATTCCCAAGGATTACTTATCAAGTTACTTTGCAATAAGTCCTCCGACTACGTCATAGTCCCCCGAGTACGAAGCCGGTGAAACGAGGACATGGAAAAAGGAAGAGGGAGAGATAATGAAGACATTATTAAAGCATGTAGTGACGCTAATGGCAGTCGTGGAAAATAGAGGCATAAAACATGCTGCAATAAAACCTAAAGTTGCAATATCTTGCAACAGATGCACTTCTCTTTATGTTGCACCGCCTTTGTAGGTGTAATAGCATATAGTCTTATTATATTTATATTTAAGAGAGTATGGAATATACTATAATATTATATGGTATGCAAGTTAAAAAGTACCTTGAATATGCAGTACTTTGGAAAGGACGTAAAATCGAAGACATGACAGGTGGCCCAAGGATTGTATTTTAGAAGTCCTTGGTTATGCTTTCCTTCGGATGGAACGTGAATGGGAGTCCTAATCCTGTACCATGTTGAATACTCTTTAAAAATCCTTATCCTAATTAAACCTGGATAGGCAAAATTTAGAGCTCCCACTGTAGCATCATCCGATTAGCCATAGCAGCATAAAGTGACGCTAATTAAACAAACAAACTTCTGAACTCTAAAACTTCAAAGGTAACTTAAGGATTTTATGAGGCAGAAAAATAAAAGTCGTACTTCTCAGTCATTGTAAATGGATTTGGGTTATTGCTTGTATATTTATTTAACATCACTTTATGCTGCAATGGCTAATCGGACAATCGGACTATCACCCCACAGGCTTGGGACCTCTATTTTCTATCAATAGAGAATTCATGTTGGTCGAAACGTTGGTTCAACCCTATTTATGAAATTACTAGCTTGTGCCCGCGGCTTCGCTCGCGTGGAATTTGGTCTGCCACATAAAGTTTCGTGAAAGATCATTTTAAATAAATAATATAATTATTTTTTAAAAATATAAGTTACTCCTACATCCAAAATTTCAGATGTCTAACTTCAAAACTGACGGATTCTATACAACCTTTGAACCCCCATTATATTAAAAGGGAAACCCTCGGGGTGGAATTATCCAAATTTCTTTCTTAAACTATACAATAAACCTATCTACAAATTTCAAGATGCTAAGTTCCTGATTCGCCTTTAATTATGTACTATAAAGGGGGGAGGCACATGCCCCCGTGCCCCCACATAAATCTGCCCTTGCTTTAGCGATATGTATAACCTATTTTACTCAATAAGTTTCATCTAAATCCGTTCAGTAGTTTTTGTGTGAATGAGTAATAAACATTCTCATTTATAATATTAGTAGGATATCAAAACAATATATTCACCCATGTTCTTTCTGTTATTTTAGCAACTATGATCATGTGATTTGCCTTTAATTATGTACTATAATGGATTCTCCACAGTACCTAAAAAACTGTCAGGGGGCACATGTACCCGTTCGCCCACCCCCCCATAAATCTGCACTTGCTATAGCCTATGTGTTATTCTGATGTATAACATATATTACTGTAACGTTTCACCAGAATACATTCAGTAGTTTTTGCGTGAAAGAGAGACAAACATACAAACTTTCACATTTATAATATTAGTAAGATTTCTCTGACTTCCACACGGAATATTTTCTTCCTTCGTTTTATTTACTTTTGTAAAATCAAAAAGTGTTTTTTATTTTTTCCTTCGTTTTCTGTGTAATCCAGGTGGTTATAATCGGATACCACCAATAATATGCTCCCTTTACCGTTAACATGCAATTTTGTAGGCGACTTGCATTTTTTATTGCAGCTCTGCAACATGATCTATTATATATTATACATGATCCATTTCTTAGATGATAACGCATCATCGAGAACGCAAATCAACTTGAATGAGTTGTTGATTTCGGATTAGCTGCGGAATAGCCTTCCATAAGTAGAGGCATATCGTATCCCATAATAAGTTCCATCCATTACACGCCACAGCCTATTTGTTCCAGCGGACAGTGTTCTCGTTAGAGCTGAGGAGCGTGGGTGATGCCTCCACTTCCAAACTATACATCACTCTCCTCTCGTCCGCCGCTTCCCAGTTTCATCACACCTCCGAGGACCATAACTCTTCCCAGGTGCTAGCTCGCGACTTCCTCACCGGCCAAGAGGTGTGCTTTCTTAATAAATTCTCACGTCAGGGCATTAATCTTTACAGCAATTACTAAGGAGATATTTTATTTAGGGACGGCTCAGCCGCGGAAAGACCGGCTGTTTTTATCGAACCCACGCAGCGATTGACATTCCGGGAAACTGGAATCCGAAGTGTAACAGAAATACACATACACAATTACTCAATGTACTCAAAAGTAATCAATGATCTCGTTATTAATATATTTGAATCAATTATTGAAAAAAAACAACTGTAGAACTACTTAAAACATATGAAGGTCTTAATATGTCAGTAAATGTTACCAAACAAGTGGTTTGGACTTGATAACAATCTTCTACAGGTTTTTTTCACTATTAAGGTACTCTGTTTATAAAAATATCGTTTAACAAGTATTCACTGATTCTGAAGAACAGGAATGAAGTTGTGTATTTTGGATAACGACTGTGCAGGGAGGTGATTTGTCCCTAATCACGTTCAATTACCATTTTTTCCAGCAATATCGGATAACCATTATAAATAGGTACTGGTCGCAAACCATGATTTGAACGCTGGAAGTTTAGCACAGCAACTCAATAAGCGACTCCACTCCCTGATTTTTAACTGGATGGACCAAGTTTTCTTAAAAGTTTGCTTCAATTCTGATCAGATCATAGTACAAAAATATTATTTATTCCACTACAAAATACGTAAAATACAATTTACTATAAAGAGTCATGTAATTATATTTATACATATATGATGACGGTACGGTCTAAAACTCATTAGCTGTTTTAAGAATAAAAGTTCTAAAAAAAAAAAATGTATACACCAGGAATATCTGTGCAGAAATATGTTTTTTTTCCTAACTTGTAATGATTTGGTAGTGAACGCATTTAAAGAATGAACGAGTATGTATTATTATATCGACACATAACTCTTGAAGATGTATCTTATATTAACTGTGCCTTTTATTTCATATAAAAAAAAAAAGTTACTGTCGAAATACTCCTGCAGTTTCTAAGTAAATAATTTTGCATTGGAATATTTTTGGTTGAGTTCACGCTCAAACGCCTAGCGTTTTCTCTCAATTCAGGTTACCCAGCTCATAGAGGCAGGGTGAGCCTCTGGATCACATGATCCCAAAGACCTCTCAGGGTACATCTCCAGCAAATAACAGATTAAATAATCTGTTATAGCCGAGAAAAAAAAACTACTACACCCCATTAAAAACTTAGTAAGAATCCTATGTTTCTAAGCCAAAAAATTTGCGTAGAAATGATTAGGCCCAATTCACACTCAAACATTAGATAGTTCCCCAACTAAAGATTGATAGTTTATTGAGGATTATGGATTCACAGGAGAGTCTGGTTTTGACTTTAACAAAGAACACACGGTTTGTATGTTCATTTAACGTCACTTTATGCTGCTATGGCTAATCGGACGATGTTACAGTGGGAGTTTTAAATTTTGCCTATCCAGGTTTAATTAGGATAGGAATTTTTAACGAGTAACTGACATCGTACAGGCTCGGGACCCCCGTTTAACGTCCCTTCCGAAGGACGGCGTAACTAAGGATTTTTTTACTACCTTAAAAAAATCCTAGGGCCACCTGCCGGGCTACGAACCCGCGATCTTGGATTTAGTAATTTGTTACGCTAACCACTAGACCACAGGTGACCTTGAATACACGGTTTCTTTACAACTTAATAGATAAATAAAAAAAAGAAAAAAATAATACGAAAAATAGTCATTTCAGAATCGAAGTATCTATAGTTATGACTAATTATACACACTCAACCGGCGAATATAATATATTTTGTAATAAAATATCAAAATAATCGACTAATTAATTAATTAATCGCTAATGAACCTAAATCGATTTAATATTGAATCGATGGTGGAGTTAATAATGTGGCAAGAGATCACCTTTAACCCCTAATTGTACAAGCGATCGTGGTATTTAATAGGCCAGATTGTCGTGAATAAGTGAGCTGTGTATGGAATGAGCGATCAGAGGAGCTTTGAATTATTTCCATCATTCGCCTCAATCAATGCCCAGATGAATAATACAGAAGGGCCTATTTATTCACTAGTCCACAATTACTTTGCTCTTCAGGGATGTCTCCTAATACTTAGCAATATTATATGTAATTATGTTCACTCATTTATTCAATAAAATTATTAGTTATTACATTTTCCTAATTTAAACCACGACAGAAGCGTGGATTTATTTTTATATTAACAAAAATTATATTTTATTTTTATATATATAATGTTAATTGATTCAAATACCGAATTTAGTGGGTGTCGAAATAATACTAAACTGAGTTTCTGTAAAAAAAAGGTAAATTTATTTTTATTACAACAATAATTTCCTGTAACTGATTTACAAACTCATTCTTCTATACAGTCTGACCTGTAAAAAAAGAAACAACATTTAAAGTTAACATTTCACAAACATTTTAGAAAATGTCACGGTGAGACAAAGGTTCCGGGTTCAAATCCCGGTCGAGGGCCTATCTTTTCTCTTTAAAAAATAAAAATATTTATAACTCATAAAAAATGACCAATAATTATAAAAAATTTTAGAAAACTGTTTTCTTTTAACTAAAAAACAAGGCACAAACAGGAATAACCTCCCCGGTTGTTACCTCAGAGCTGTTACCATGGTAACCGTATCAGTCGCATTCAAATGAAAGACGTTTAGTGTACATCTTTTACATCTAATCTATACATATAAAATGATTTGTCCTGAATGACTGAATGACTGAGGGATCAATGCACAGCCTAAACCGCTGATCGTTGAGACCTGAAACTTGGAGGGTGTGTTCTTTGTATAACGTATGAAAATCCGATAAGAAAGGATTTTCCGACATTTTACCCCTAAGAGGGTGAAAAAGGGGCGGCAAAGTTTGTATTATTGTTCACGTTTATCTTATCTATATATATATATATATATATATATTGGTTTCTACTTATCTTGACTGTTATGGAAAATATATTGTATTTTAGTTCTTGAGTTTCAGTCTTTCTTGAACTTCTTAGGCGACGTTTCGAGACTAGGTTCTAGTTCTAGGTTTCGAGACTAGTAGTGATTAATGAAAAACTGATTCATTCTTTAGAACTTGTAAGTACACCCTATCTATTACAACTTACACAGGTCATTTTACATCTATTTTAGTGTGCTATTTAATGTTTTTACTAAAAGCTCATTTGTTCATTGTCAGGGCATGAGTATGAGACTAACCTAGTCTCGAAACGTCGCCTAAGAAGTTCAAGAAAGACTGAAACTCAAGAACTAAAATACAATATATATATATATATATATATATATATATATATATATATATATATATATATAAATCATGTCCCGATGATTGTTCGGGTTTATCTCCGAAACTACTGCACCGATTGTAATGAAATTTCGCAGAGATATGTAACATTGTCCAACTTAAAATATAGGCTATATTTTATTTCGAGTGATGACCGCGATATTTTTATTGCAAAATTATATTTTTTTCTAACCTGCTTCAATTTTAATATGTTGTAAGGGCATGTGTGAGTAGCGGAAATACAAATTTGCATCCGAAAAAACGGATGGGAAAACTTTTGGTGGCCGAAAAATCTCAAAATTTTCGGAGCGATTTCAGTGTTTGGCTCTCCTAATTGGGGCGCTTTTGGAAAAAAAAACACAAGTAATCATTTTTAAAGTACATTTTTAAATTTGCTAAAATTTGAGCAATTCTAATCCTCTCAGTTCTAATTTCTTGCTGCTGACTTACGACAAGTGAAACCGTTATACTAAGTAAGCCTTTTCAATAAATTCAATAACATTACATACTAATCCTTTACTGACACGTACAACAGTAAACGAAAGTATCTTCATCCGTCCCGTTTGTTAATCAGTGTCAATGTATGTTTCACGGCTGTGCTGATCCGTCTGTGACGTTTTGGAAATTTGATATGGATAATCTCAAGCTTGGGAAAGAACATGGGCTACTTTTCATCAACACACCACACAGGCGAAATTTATATAAAACTGTAACCTGATTGACTAACACACCCAGTAGTCAATGCACAGCAGAAACCACTGAACTTAGCATCTTGAAATTTGCAGATAGGTTCTTTTTATAGCTTAAATGAGCACTTAGTAAGGAATTTGGACAATTCCACCCCAAGGGTTTCCTCCTTAATATAATAGTGGTTCAAAGGTTGTATGGAATCCGTCAGTTTTGAAGTTACACATCTGAAATTTTGTATGTATACATATATTTCGCTTATCCTCCACAGCAAGTTAGTACAGACATTTTTTTTATGCTACAATTGTTGAAAATTGTGGAAAAATAACAATAAAAAGACTGATAATTTTCGAGTAATAAATATCTTTAAATAATGAATAACACAGTATTGCTTTTTATATAGAAAAATATAAGATATTATGATAATAGATGAAATTATTGATGTGAAAACGATCATCAAATGGTTTTTTTACAAGGATAGGAGAGATATTTTTGTCGGAAGTTTAGGGAACACATTTATATAAGGAGAGACGTTGCTCAACTGCTCTGTAATTTTATTATTAAATTTTGTTTATTTAAATTTCCATGAATATGAATAAGATGGTAGGTGTTATCAGTGTTAAAATGGAAAAATGTTAAAAACAAATAAAATGTCATATCATTTTGTGGCTAAATAAATATACCTTTAGTAAATGAATAGAATAGTATAATTTTTATATAGACAAATATCATGATAATAGATGAAATTATGTGAAAAAGGTCATGAAATGGGTTTTTACAAGGGTAGTATTGGAGATATTTTTGTCGAAAGTGAAGGAGAACGATTTATACAAGAAGAGGAACGTGGTCAGAGGGGTCTAGCATTTTATTTTTGCATTTTGTATATTTCAATTTAAATTAACACATTAAAGGCGGGAGTCATAGTTCTACGATTTAACGTATTAACCCCCGCCTTTAATGTGTTAATATAAATAAGATGTTAGGAGTTATCAGAGTTACAATGGAAAAATAGTACACAATATTGTTGATAATTTCCGAGTAAAAAATACCTTTATTTAATGAACGGAACAGTATAGAATTTTGTATATAGAAATATATAACCAATATGATATGATATTAGCTCCAGCTTCTATCAGCCCTGAAGATGGCCCACAACGTAGGTCAAAACGTCGGCACTCATAATAAATAATTTTGTCTTATTTTGTGTTACATAGACTGCACCCCCAGAATATCTATATCCTTAAGTTATTAGTTTTTTAGCTGCTTACTTTTTTTATTTTCTGCTTTTCCTGCCTATGATTTACAGGAAAATGTGTATTAAACACTTCTTTCGTTCAATAACCTTCTTGTATAGAGCTCTGACAATTGTATTAGGCTGACATACTAAGACAATTCATATAGGCAGAGTTTTATGATACAATCCTGTAAAAAATGAATTTGCCCCTTTAAACAGTAGATAAACCAGTCTTTTAAATCAGTAATTAGATCCCTACTGATATATTATTTTCTGTTAAAACAACTCTTTATTTAAGTTAAGTTAAACTTATTCATGGCTTATTATTCACGCTGTATATTTAAAAGAAGGTGATTGATTCTATTCTATTCCACTGACCTTTACTTAGCCGTAATGTACACTATTATTAGGTTCACCGTGTACATTATCCTCCCAGGTACATTATCTTGCTAGGTTTAGGTACTCTTGTGTACCTACACTTTCTTTATCGTGATCCGCCTTGCGATGTACACTCTTTGTAGTACACAAACCGCCTTCCGAGTTTCTAAGCCTGCAACCCTAGAAGGCTGGGAGTGTTTATGCTGAAAGCTTTTAGTTGGGCAAAACATGAGCTACTCAATCTGTAACGGATCTCTTAACACTTTAGATCTACTTTAGATCCGACATTGAGCTCAGTAATAGCTTGCTTTCAAGTAAACAGTGGCACTATCAGTAAAAGTTTGTTGATCGCCGTTTTTTTGTTTTCTATTTTTAAGAACCATTTTCTTATATAGACTGAGTTTGTTCCAGTCTCAATTTTAATTTTTTTTTTTTAAGAAATACTAAGTACAATCTGATTGTGTATATAATATAAATGCTTCATATTTATTTGTACTTACATGTACTTCGTGAAGTAGAATAGTATAATATAGAAAATTGTTGTGTGGAAAATAGTCGACTGGATAATTATAATAATGGATTGAATTAGCCTGAGGTTACAGTTAAAGATAACACAAAATAGGCATAACTTATTTCATTGGGCCAACGTTTCGGCTTAAGATGTTGAACATCTTCAGGGTAACCAGTAGTGGGTGCCGATTTGACACAGTTGACAGTTGATTAACAATAAATATTTCCCATGCCTACATCTTGTTCCCCTACCAGCTTTGATGGCCTACCAGTATCTCTTGAGGTCCTTCGCTCAGTACCTTCTTCCGTTCTTCTGACAGAGGTCTTCTTTGTCTTTTGAGTTCTTCTGCAAACTTAAAACCCTTGATGTCTTCGACTATACGCATCCCTACTCATGATGCTCTCCACCTGGAATACCAATTTCTTTAAAATCCAAACCACATTTCTGTAACAATCATAGTCTTTTTGTCTTAAGTTTTATGAAATTCCATATCTTCTTTGTCAGGCGATCTTCTAACATTCAAATGATGCATTGATAGAACAACCCTCTTTTTTACATACTGATTGTATCATGCTGTTTCTTGTTCAGTGATGGAGTTATAATCATATATATTGCTAAGTACTGTTCATATATATTTTTTTATATTTCATATTTTTTTTTCATCATTATCCAGATGAAATCTAACATAGATTCGTGACAACGCTATCGATTCTGGCTCACATTTCACAGTTCGTGCATCATAAGCTCACACTCGTCTCTCGACTACTAAATACGAAGTAAAAAGAAGTAAATAAACCGATTAGTCGTTTGCGTGGACGTGCGATAGAGATCGCCACTAAGTCACATGCCATGACGTAAAGTACGCCACTGTATATGACTCTATATGACACCATCGCATGAGTTTCCGGATTAAAGGTGCTGTTATCATTCTTATCTCGGTATACATAATATTTGGACTCAACCTCTGGGATTATCAACAAAACAGCAACGTATGTTGATTTAGTTTTTTTTTATCGATACGACATGTTTTACATCCGATATTAACATTAGATTGTACAAAGCAATGAATAATGATAATTCAAGAACGCTCTAGTATCTAATAAAGTTGAATATAGTTCTTTGAACTGATCTGGTGTTTCGATAGTGAATATACTTTAAAACATAAATCCTTACTTCAAACTACTTTCCTAATGATATCACAAACGGATTCATAACAGTGCAAATACAAGTATGTCTTTGATCTATTACATGTATGACCTGATTAATGAAATATTTAAAGAATACTACATTTACAATAATAACATCAAGAATAATAAAAAATATTTGTATTTTAAATAATTATTAAGGGTGACGATAAGTAACATGTAGTATAAGGAAAAGTTTGATTTATTTTTTTACAGCGGTGAATCTTTCTATTTTACAAAACTTTTAGTGATATTATTACAGGCTACTGGGTATTAAAAATAATTAAACTACTCCTTAATTAAAGATACTAATATTTATTAACAAAAGTGATATAAAGAATACAATGAAATGATTAAATTATTAAACAGATATAAATTTACAATTACAATATTCTAAATATTTATTATCTAGACCTAATTCCTATTTAATTATTACAATAATATAAGATATTACTATTACTAAATAGCTTAACTATTTACATAAGCTTGTACAAATACCATAAAATTACAACTACTAATTAACTATTACTAATTAACACTTACAGTTCATTAATTAAAGTCCACCGACCGTAAGATTCTCCAAATATCACTAACTAACACACAGTAATGAACAGAAACGGTTTATGCACTCACAAGACTGTCACAGTCCACTGATACACTTATCACACTGACACTCACTTATTACTGATCATCACCGTTCCTGGTCTACTCTCAGACTGGTCCGCTCGAGGCGAGAGGGGTATTTAAATAGGCAAGGCCGAACATTCTAGAACACGGAAGTAGGGGAAGAATGTTCTGGGAATGTCGAGAACCTTCTTGATCTCTCTCGACAAAAGGAGGCGTTCAAGAAGGTTCTAATCCAATCTTAACTTCTCCCGCTGACGGCTTAAGACGTTAATCCCTTGTTTCCGTCTTCCTTTCTGTGACCGTAACAATATTTTATTGTATGTTTTTATTATCATGCATCCTTTTTTTTTTATATTAATTTATTGATATTTACAACTGTAATAATATTACAACAAGTAAATTTGCTAATATGAACAATTGACATGAAAACAAAAAACGCTTGTGGAGAAACTACCCATCGCTAGCACTCCAATAGTTAATATACATCATAGCAACGAATCGAGGAGTTAGGGTCAAAAGTTAGGGTCAGACTCAGCACCCACTATTTGGTTGTCCTGAAGATGGCCTACATCTTAGACCGAAACGTTGGCACAATAAGAATAAGTTTTACTTGTTTAGTATTATCTTTGACAGCATCCCCTGACTAATTCAATCCATTATATATATTTTAATTCTGGCAAGCAATCGTAAGAGAAAGTAATACACACACTGAAGGTTTTTAGATCTGGCACCGGTCGGTACAAAGCCAGTAAGTTCTCTTGAAAGCTAGGAATAAAAAAAAATGTTTGTTACACTATTCTATGAAGTTCAAGTAAGTAAAAAAAAAAATATTGAGCATGGATATCATATGTACAATCACAATGTACTTAGAATTTTTGCACCAAACAAATTAAAATTGAGATTGGAGTTAACCCAGCCTTAGGACAAAATTCTGGCGGTTGAGTTTTTTAAAATTACAAAACTTAAATTTTATTATTAATACCGTTTATTTTAAGATATTATTACTAAAATAGAGCCAAAAACTCAAAAAGAAACACTATTATTTATTATAATGCAATTGGGAAAAACCACAATGCAAAGCCTTATGTTTCAAAAAATACACCTACTTACCAGTCGACGTTTCGCCTATTCAGGCATTATCAAGACACCAAAATCAAAAAGGGGTTATGTGAATCGCATCTCGAAGAAAAAAGTGCAATACATCCCAACGATCAACAGCCCAAACAGGCTCCAAACATGAGACAGCACCCTACCACCAAGACGTTCAACATACAACTGTTCACATAACCCCTTTTTGATTTTGGTGTCTTGATAATGCCTGAATAGGCGAAACGTCGACTGGTAAGTAGGTGTATTTTTTGAAACATAAGGCTTTGCATTGTGGTTTTTCCCAATTGCATTATAATAATTAAGATATTATTGTTTTGTCAAAAATGTAAATACTTCCGTAAATTAACTAGTTAACATGGATAGTACTTACACAGTTACATTTTACTTAGTATTTGTCCACATAACATTTAAAATTGAGGCTGGGGCTCACTAAGTCTCTTTAGAGTTGGTACTCTTAATAACTAAAATCCTCTGAACAACCACTATCGTAGAAATGGTAGAGTCACTACTATGTACTGAATCCTAGACCTTTTATGGGTTGTTGTAGTACAATTTATTTTTTTTTTAATTCAAAACGTCAAAGTAATTTTAGTCATTAATATCGTTAAGTAAGATTTGGAATTTTGTTATAACCGTAAATGAGCCAGAATTTGAACCTGTCCAATTCCATTTAGGAGTACCCGCATTTAATACGAAGGCCATAAACATATTTACTCTTTAATAACCAACGTTATTGCCATGAAGTGAAACATGTTTTAAATTTATTACATACAAATGGTCGATTATAAATACCAATAATCGAAACGGGATAATAAAAACAAAATAAACATCAAACCCACTTCACCGTACCCGAAATCAACAATGGACCCCAACGAATTTATTGTACCCCGATTGTACCACCAAGTCCGCTTTTCGGTACGCGGGAGAGTTATGCCAGACATTAAGGAAGGCGAGTGCTTTATCGAGGGACCAGGTGTGTCTGTGTGTGTGCGTGTGACCGCCTCCATAAAAGAAGATGGTACTGCTCCTCAGGACTCGAATTTGAATACGAAAACCTCCCTGATTTATATTGTAGCCATTAAGGGGAGGATGCGAAGGCAATATAGTTAGCTTGTACAAAGGTATAAACATAATTGGGGATTATATCTCGGCTATTTACGATAAATTAGAGTCGGGATACAAAAGGATACACTAAATTTGCTCTTTCCTTTTTCGGTACCTCTTAACATCTCAGAATGAAAAAAAAGAGTTACAACGCTTTATAGAACTATCGTAACGATGCTAAACCACAGAATGTTGAAAATAATCTGACATTATATACGCCTTTCTTCATAATAACTTTTTGGAAATGACCAAACATTACCTTATATGAGTAAGTGGTTCTAATAACGCGCTGAGTCAGAAACTAAAAACTGGCACTATTCGAACGAATTGAACCCATGTAAATCGAATCATACTGAAGAAAAAAGTATTTATTTATTAACATTTTGAGACGGATGTCGCGGGTTGAAATCTAGTTTTGGTTGATAAATTATTTAATCCGTTATATATAGGTAGACCCTATGGGTTCTGCAGACCCTTTATAGGCTCACTCAGTATCTTTAGAGACGGAAGGAATTAACACTATTCAGTAAACTAAATAATACTTGAGATCATGTTTTTGTCTTCTAGCAGTGAAGATATGACAATTCCCTAAGGAGTGATTTTTTCTTTTTTTCGGTTTCGACTTCGTTTAGGATATATTGTACTATACATATATATACTGTAAAGAAAGAAAATAATAAAAAAAATTTAATTACAACATATTCCACTGATCCCTGTCGAACAGATACGTTACCTAGGACTCCAACTGGACAAACGTCTCACTTGGAATCCTCATACAAGACTGAAAAGACAAGAAACTGCTCGACGTTTTCGCCTACTTCAACATTTACAGGACAAACTTTCTAAGCTCCCAATTAATTACAAAAGACTCATTTACATGACAGTTACCAGACTTATTTGGACACACGGAGTTGAGCTTTGGGGCTCTACTAAACCATCCAATTCATCTCGTTTCCAATCCTTACAATCCAAAATCCTTCGTAAAATCCTCAATACTCCTTATTATGTCACAAACAAACTCATCCATCATGATCATAATATCCCGTATGTTACTAATTTCGCCCAAACTAGATACCTATCCTTCCAAGGGAAAGCTCCATACACACTTGAATCCGCTATTCTCTCAACTTGCTTCCCACACTATTGCTGATAACCCTCTAAGGCGTCTGAAAAGAAGATGGCCTCGAGACCTTCTACTATAGAGACTTTATTGGAGTGCTACTAATGGGTAGTTTCTTTTTTTCATGTCATTTTTTCATATTAGCTAATTTACTTGTTGTAATATTATTACAGTTGTAAATATCAATAAATTAATTAATCTAAAAAATTACAATTTACTAGTGAAGAGTAAGAATGACCTCTGGTCAAGTGGTTAGCATAACAACCTACCCCATGCCCAAGATCGAGGGTTCGTAGCCCGTTATGGGCCTATCCTAGGGTTTTTAAGGGTATTAAAAAATCCTTGATTGTGCAGTCCTTCGAAATGGACTTAAAATGAGCCTGTGCGCATGCTCATTATGGTACTCGTTAAAGATCCCTGTCTTAATTAAGCCTGGATAGGCAAAATTTAGGACTTCCACAGTAGCATCGTCCGATTAGCAATAGCAGCCTTAAGTGACCATAAATGAACAAACAATTTTTATTACCTAATGAGGTCACCTATATCCTTCAGTAAGCTGGATCGTACTTCTTTTAGTATGTTAATAAGCTGGGAAGAGCCTGAAGGGTTGACTGAGGCGTAGGTGGGAAGATTTTGTTAAGAATGATCTGACGCATTAGGGTTTCGGTTTTTACAGCGGAAGTTTGTAAGCAGAGATCAGTGGTATCGGCGTCGAGTCTTCGGGTTCGACAAGCTTTATTATTATCATTTGTCCTTTTAGCATAGTAAGTACTTTTTTAAATAAAATAATCCTGAATTAACATTTGTTAAACAACTAAAAATTCGGTAATTACTAACCGTGAAACAACAAATAATGTAAATTCATTCTAAGAACAAAGGTCGTCACGGAATGTATTCAAATAAATAAATAAATATACAAAGGCTAATTAGGGAAGATCGATATCTGCGCAGCGCGGAAACGGAAACGGAAAGGGCCTTGAGAAAGAGTGCCATTGGCTGCATACAAAGCGCCTCATTGGTCCACGGCTCGGCGGCTCGGCCAATCAGATCTCTCCAAACTGTTCACAATGGAGGCAATTCCTCTATTACAGAATATAACCTGGCCTTTGATATCATCAAATCGTTTCCTAGCAACTCTTCTGTGACTAACTGTATCCTCTCTTCATTGTCTGTCTTAATTCTCTCCATCTGTGGCCATTAAACATCCTGAAATATTTCCCTCGGTTTTTGTTTCAATTATTATTCTTATTTTATTGTTCAATTAGCAAAGGAATTGTTGAGGATTCGTCCGTTCGCGCAGGATGCTCATCTGTGTCAAGGTGGACTAAATTACCGATTTATTTTTTTATTTTCCGCTCAACCAGAACTCTTCAAGAGAGTTACATATTTTACATAGAAATGTACTCCTAGAATGTACCAGAATTTCCTCAATGGACTAACGTACAGATAGGGCTGTGATAAAGCAAAAAATAAGACAAAAACTGATAGTTCCTTCTCTATATATTAACATCTTAAAAACATTTTCTACGCTTTTTGTAGCGGATCAACTCAGATGTCGATACGGAGTAAATTAACAAGGACTATACGAAAACTAAGATTAAATTTATAATATACCTGTTATATTTATAAAATACTCATGAATACCTTTTATAAAGTTTCATTGATGTAAATTAAAAAAAAAAAAAAGTTGACCCATCTTGTGAGAAATCTATCGGCAATATTATTAAATTTTGTTGTATAATTGTCAATTTTAATTACATCTTTTTACTAATCTAATCTATAGTTTTAATATTTTTTAACCTTATGAAAACTCTTGAAGCTTATTAAATTGTTTAATTATCCATTTTTAAGTCACTCATCTTTATGAAGTTTTATTATATATATATATATATATATATATATATATATATATATACAAATTCTTCTGCTTTATATAAATTCCTAATCTTTATAATACCATTTTTAACACATTATTTTATTAGTGTAAAAAAATTAAAAAAATTGTTAATTACAGAATAATATAAGATTAAAGGGGCGGTGTAGCTCAGGACTCTACACACTAGAGTAAGTTGGTGTGTTAAAGTTCTCCGGTTCAAATCCAGGATGAGGAGGATAAATGATTTAATCTCTTAACAGCTGTGGATGAACCGTAACTGCAGAAGTGCGGAAAATTACCCCTTAATTGGGGAAAACCTTGCGGTAAACCACTGAGTTGCCATGACGGAAATCCTGGTTCAAATCCCGCTGCGGGAAAGACTTTTATTTAGTCTGTTTGCAGCCGGAGATGTATCATATAGGATCAAGAACCCTCCTGGGGCTCACCCAGTCTCTATAAAATATTATAAAAATAGGGTACCCAAAATAAGGGGGAAAAATCTGGCGGTTGAGCGTGACCTAGGACAAGTCACCTCCTTGCAGAACCTTTGTCTATGAAACAGTACAGTCTCTACCATCAACTGAACCCCAGACCCGTTCACGGGTTGTAGTAGTACAGGTTTTTATTTTAGGCTCGAAATAACTTTAAAAAATAAAAAATAATATAAATAGCATAAGTGCGTAAGATATGTTAGAGTGTTTTTCATTTAAAGATTTAGTTATAAAAATTATGAAAATATTACTATGCATATAACGGAGCTATAATAGGTCTCAGTTGAACTTAATTTGTTGCTTATGATGCGTAAGGTAGAGAAATATCAAAAGTCATATATATTAAATGCCTGCATAAATATATTATATACAATCGATGTTAACTGTTACCAATTATTACATGCCGGAATGATATTAATAGTGCATAGTATCGATTAGTTCGACATCGACACAAGTTTGCCCAAGTTCGGTGTTTCTCTACAAATATAGAGCGAATTGTAGCCAATGATGATAAACATCTCGTTAAAACTTTTAATGACGGTTCGATTTATTAATCGATGTTTCCCGCGAGCTGCCTCTGTAATTTGGGAATTGTAACTTTCGGAAAAGCGAACTTGTTTTGGATCGTATGTGGCCAACTTGTTAGCCAACTATCGACTGAATATCTGAGCCCTGTCCTTCCTTGTCCTTTGTGTCCCTCTCGTATTTAATTATTAAGTTTTATCTCGTTGGATTTGTATCTCTTTGGATGTGAATAACGGAATAATTTCGGCAGCGTTGATTCTTTTGAAGTGAAAACTTCCACGTTTGCCAACTTTTGGTAGAGGGTAAAATGTCGAGTTCTCGTCAGCAACATGCTCGAGACCGGCGACACCTAGCAGTGTGTATGCACAGTGCATGAGTTCACTTCGATTGAGACTATCTTGTTTCTAAAAAATGCCTTAAACTACCTAAACACCTGGTCTTTCGGCCAAACAATCTCTCCAAAGCCCTCACGCGGTTTTCTGCTCCACTGTCTGAAGTTGAACAAAATAGCACAAAATTGTATGAAATTGGCGTAACTCATTTTTAGAACTAAAAAAATTCGCTACGGACTGTGCAACTACCATAGCGTGCTCAAACTTGTACTGGATATTATTATCCATAATCATCAGATATTTACCTGCATATTAATATTGATATATTTTATTATTAAAATGTTGTATAATTAGAAAGGAAGAAGATAGAAGATAAGACACAGGAATAGAATGTTGTTGTAGTTTGTTTATTTAACATCACAGTACCTGACATCGTACTGGCTCGGGACCCCCGTTACCGTCCCTTCCGAAGGACTGCATAACCAAGCATTTTTTACTCCCTTTAAAAAAATCCTAGGGCCACATGCCGGGATACGAACCCACGATCTTGGGTTTAGTAGTTTGTCGTGCTAATAACTAGGGCACAGGTCCCCCCAAATATTATTGTTAACAGTAGGTAAGTATGATTGTCAGTAATCTATTGTGTTATTCCATAGTCGATTGATAATCTCGTTCATAGTAATGCCCCTGTTTCATTCCATATAACAATAAATAGAATTTTCAAAGTAAATATTTATTTATATTAGTCGTGTTTAGCAACTTTTGGTAGGGAAACATATGGGTTCGCTTCAGCAAAATATGTACTCGAAACTGGTGACACCTAGCGGCCTTTGCATGAGTTATACAATTTAGTCTCTCATACAAGACTGAAAAGACAAGAAACTGCTCGACGTTTTCGCCTACTTCAACATTTACAGGACAAACGTTCTAAGCTCACAATTAATTACAAAAGACTCATTTACATGACAGTTATCAGACCTATCTGGACACATGGAGTTGAGCTTTGGGTCTCTACTAAACCATCCAATTCATCTCCTATCCAATCCTTACAATCCAAAATCCTTCGTAAACTCCTCAATGCTCCTTATTATGTCACAAACAAACTCATCCATCATGATCTTAATATCCTATATGTTGCTGATTTGGCCCAAACTAGATACCTATCCTTCCATGACAAGGTCCATACACACTTGAATCCGCTAGCCTCTCATCTTGCTTCCCATACTATTCCTGACAACCCTCCGAGGCGTCTGAAAAGAAGATGACCTCGAGACCTTCTACTATAGAACTTTATTGGAGTGCTACCAATGAGTAGTTTCTCCACAAGTGTTTTTTTTTTCCATGTCATTTGTTCATATTAGCAAGTTTACTTGTTGTATTATTATTACATTTGTAAATATCAATAAATGAATCTAAAAAAAAAGGTTAAATTTCCATTGATATAAGAAGAAGAATATTTAACTAAAACTTGGTTTAATATTGGTGCAATTCTTAGTAATGATAAGTTAAAACATAATATTTAGTTAAACTTTTCATTTCCGTTCCACTTTTCACGAAAGACCAGTTGATAATGAAGAATTCTCACTTAATTGTAGTTATTTTTCTCTTACCAGTACTTCTTTGCCTTAAGTTAAAACTTACAATGTTGTATCATGTGATAGCAAAACTATATGTTTTGTTTTGAATGTAATACCTTTTTTTTTCCCTCATATGCCTATATAATTTACTGATCAAAGGGGTTTTGAATTTCATATGAACAGGGAGGGTGGCGTGGTCCAAAAAAGGCTGTGATGCACTGGGCTGTAACATCATTTGTTTCTGATTTTGCTTTCTAAACTTGCCCAATCCATGGTTTGATTAACTTGACTTTTTCTATTAAAGCAAGGATTAGTGAGTCTTTATAATCTAGGAAAATGTCCATACAATTTCAATCTTCGTTTATATTTATATAAAACGAAGCGTACAGTTCAAAGGTTTATTTTTCTTGGATTATTTGGTAGTTAAAGCTAATAAGAAGGGATTGTACTTAATACAAGTCATTTCCCACTTTTATTTTAAGGCAGGAATAAGAAAGATTATCCTAAAGATAGGGCTTTTTCTTTTTTGTATGTCCATTTAATATTCTCAGAAGGTAATCCGAGGGCGGACTACAGAGAAGGCAGAAAGAAGAGGTAATTATCGGTCCTAGTTGGAGCTAGCTACATATTGGATGTAGCCTCTATGGATTATGGCTGCCTGATAATTTATAGGAATCGGGCAGGTGAGTGTTGTTAAATATTTCCTAAGAAGGATCAATGGGGGTCGTGTTAAAGTTGGAAGAGGAGCCGTTCCCTGAACGTGGGAACGTAACAGTTGCGCGTCCAATATTCACGAGTCCGGCGGCCGGGACACGTCACAGTCTTCGCTAACAACTTAAACAGATCAATCCTCGTCATGACGAGCTCGTCTCGTTGCCAATTTATAGAAATTTACATCAATAGGATCACTGCGTTTTACCCTAGGGTTAACCTACAGGATCGAGAAGGAGTAGAACAAGGCGTATTTGGGAGGATTCTGAGCATTCGGTCCGAAAAATAACCTAATCACTGGATAGTATGGTAGAACCTGAAAAAGCCCGGGGTTTGTGATGAAATAAAGTCTGAAAATGCATTTTTGACCTGGTTGCTACTTTCAAAAATTTTACCGTTAGGGAAGTTGTTCAAATTTATGAACAGATAGAATTCTGGTTTCTTCACTGTCTGTCTTGAAACATGAGGCCGGTGCAGTCGCGTACAGGTATTGATCCCTTCCGATTAACTAATGCAGGTTATTTTTTGGTATATTTTTGGTTCAATATGTCAACATCCATGCAGTACGATGTAGATGTGATAGAAATGGTATTGTTTTCTATTCCATATTCCTATTTATAAAATATATGTTTAACTCAGTCATTTAAACTGTTTTAGGAATCTTCTGTTCCATATTGAGCCTTATTTAAAATTATTCCACCATTTTATTTTTAATGATGGCTTAAAAGTTTTGTTATCCTTGACATCCTTAGAGTATTCCTTTTATTTCTTCGATTCAAATCCATTGCAGGCAGACAATGTATTTAATCAGTTAACATCCTCAATAACCTGACCACTGAACGTGATTTCATAGTTATCACTACCCTGCACTACCGTTGTCCTTAAAACAGTGCTGTGCTCAAGACCTATCGTAGGTTTTTGTGGTACAGGACCTTTTTTCTAATTTCAACCCTATGTAAATCTCCTATCATGTATATCATGTCGATATAATTGGTGCTGATGTCTCCATTTCCTCTCCTTACAAAAAATCTAGATTAATTTATTTGACAGATTATAGATCTCAAAGGATCGATCCGCGGATGATGATTGAATAAGCAGTTTAGTCTCTACAGATTAATAATATTGTTCCCTAACGCGCTGAACATATCCATCTTACCTTGGAGTGATTATTTTCTTTCAAAGCAAATGAAAACAGTCTATTAGAGAAGAATTGGTTGACTGTAACTTCTAATGTAAGGAAGAAATAGTTGGGGGTGCAGTAAATAAAAACACCTTAATAAGTGTATACTTATTTAATGTGTGCCGACGTTTCGAACTACAATGTAGACCATATTCAGGGCTATGAGAGAGAAACAAACAGAACAAATATGAATATTTTGGTTCTGTATTCTAGTACTGCAGATTTTAAGATTAAAATCTGGTACGGCAGATTTTACAACGCCTTAAAAACTTCTGAAATAAGTTTAGCAGCATCTATCCAATGGTTGAAAAATGTAAGTATGTTTCCAGAGACGGAAGGGTTCCTTTTAGCTATACAAGATCAAGAAATGGCAACTCGTTCGTATAGGAAGTATATCATACAAGAGGCCTTTGATGATAAGTGTCGTCTTTGCAAATCTTTTAATAAATCCATACAATATGTGACCTCAGGCTGTCAAGTACTAGTGGGAAAAGAATACCTTCAAAGACACAATAATGCAGCGAAGGTCATTCATCAAGCAGTTGCTAAAAGTTGTGATCTAATTAAAGATCACCAACCTTTCTACAGATACCATCCTCAAGCATTATGGTAATGTTAAATTATATCGGGACCATACGATGGTAACAGACCACCTCGTGCTATATCTCACAGCAGATCTGACATCGTGCTTATTGACAAGGCAGAAAAGAAAGCAGAAAATTAAGATAGGAGTTCCGTCCGAAGATAACGTGCAAAAATCAATAGGAGAAAAAAATTCGGAAATATCAGGAGCTTAGCAAAGAGTTGAAGCATCTTTATAGGCTGGTGAAGGTTGAAGTAATACCAATTGTAGTTTCTACCAATGGCCTTATTCCAGAGGAGACATTAAAATCCTCGAAAATCCTTGAACTGAACAAGGAAGTTGAAATATTTTTAAATATCGATAAATAAGACGATTAAGCTTAACTTTGACAATGGTCCGGTCAAGCCATATCAACCAGCAATGCTGATAAGAAAAGAAATGTCTCTAAATTAAACTCCACATAGGCAATACTCAAGAATTCCCTTTGGCCATCCATTATTCCGTAAGTTAAACATGGGGTCAACTCAGTTACTGAGTCAAGTAAGAAAGTTTGCTCAGCTGTGGAAGGTGAAGTTACCTTTGTAGGCAGGATTCGAACCTGCCTCTCTTCATAATTAATAGCGATCGTGGGAAAGTTATAACCTGTGTCGAAAATATTTCTCCTCTGCAGCCTGTCCATAATAATGGCGGCCGTTTCGTCATCAAAGCATCACAGAACCTCCATGATTATTTTATTCAATCATTAAGGCAGGGAATTGGAGTCTGTAATTTTAACAAGTTCAAAAAAATAATAGAATGAGTCGATACTGATGGATCCACATGGTGAGTCAGTTCAAAGGAACAACAAACCGAGATTGATTATATTTTACAATTAAACGACAAATAAACAAAACTAAATATTTATTAGAAAAAATACTCATAAGTAAGGAGAAATATTTATTTGAAACCCAACGTTTTGACCCACAGTGCAGGTCTACTTTAGGGCTATATATACAAGAAACAGGCAAATAAAATATGATACATAGCAGAGAACAAA
Organism: Arma custos; assembly: GCA_037127475.1. Classification (NCBI taxonomy): domain Eukaryota; kingdom Metazoa; phylum Arthropoda; class Insecta; order Hemiptera; family Pentatomidae; genus Arma; species Arma custos. The sequence continues at coordinate 12,454,025 of CM073762.1, read as the reverse complement.
AATACAAAAGAGAGTGTTAAAAAATACAAAAAATCACGGGATGAGTGTTAACAATAATGATAAGCAACCTTTTAGGCGAATATAAAACAAGGGGAAAATTATGAATAGTTTTCATTGGTTAATAACGCTCATTATTATATTATACTTTATGCTTCATTACCAGTTTTATTGTTCCCCAATTACATTATTTGCCAAATTATCTTTCAATACTTCCTTCATTATTCTCTTTATTTTTTGTTTATTTACATTATTGTCCACTAGTCTCACTAACCATACTCCGTTGTTCAAGTTCATACATTTTTAATTTCTTAAGCACTGTGGTATTTTACATCATTAATCACCTCTTCTCATTTTATAACTCTTTCATAATTTTATTTCAATAAGACCCTAAAGTTATTCTGAGGTACGAATTATTTTGAATAAATTTCTTTTACAATTGTTTTTTAATGTATTTTATTTTGTGCCTATTATTTTCTAAGAACTATTTATATATTTTTTTTGTTACTTTTTCATTTGCCAACTTTTGATTTTTAACTAGTACTGATATATTTGTGACACCTGTCCATAGTGGGCTATGTCGAATTTTGTGAATTTCAAGCTATCTACTTAGAATCGTGATTTTTTTCTCTTTCCTTGTGTCTAACACGCTAAGTCCATTGCAATGAAGGATATTCCTTTGTGAATCGTGGGCTCATGCTCTAATCTTGAACTTAAAATAAGTTCAGAAAAATTACGATTCTAAGTAGATAGCTTGAAATTCACAAAATTCGACTTAGCCCACTATGCACGGGTGCCAGAGATATTATTCTATAATTGAATCCGCCCCTTCTATTGTAACTCTTCAATAATTTATCTTTATATAATGTCGTTAAGTCATGTTATGTTATATTTTCCAACAGAATTTTTATTATTTATTTTAAGTACCCTTTACAACATTTTATCAAAAATTCTTCTATATCATTAATGCTCCTATTATTTCTCTGTTTATTCCTCCATCTCTCTTTTTATCATATACCATTCACTAGATTCATTTTTATTAATTTCTTTATGACTTATTTGATAAAACTATATAATTATTCCCTCGGTTTTTTATTTATCCCCAAATTAATTTTTTATCGCTCATATCCCTTGATACCTACATTTATTTTTATTATTTACCATGTATCATTTGAATTTGTCCGTATCTTGCATATTTATTGGAATGTTTCTTGGGTGCATTATTCATGTCTTGTTCTGCTGTTGTTATCTTTCTACCCTGAGGATGCTTGAATGGGCGAAATATTGGACAGATAATTTCTATTTCTGTTTTAGTTTGGCGACTTAAGGGCTTTTCGTTGGAATTTTTCCACGGTCTTAGCACATTATATAATATTATATATAAGTATGCTTTTAATATTTTTTCTAGCAGAGTTTTTTTTAAGCATTCCGATGTATTCAATATAAGAAGTATGTCAGGTAATTATTCCGCAGGTTTTCTCTTCGAGTCACAACAAGTTTCAACTATTCATTAGTTTCATTTTTAATTTTTTTCCAAAATAAATGTTATCATGAGCTTTAGTATGGAAAAAAGAAAGTAATTATGGGATATGTGTATGCTTCGGTAATCATTTCATCTAGTAATTAATGTTTCATCAAACATATAATCATCTGTACTTTGAAATGTTTGTTGAAATTTTTATTTCTTGGTGAAATGATTACGGAAATTTACTCATTACCAATATTTTCCATACTAAAGCTCACGATAACATGTATTTTTGAAAATATTAAAAATGAAATGAATAACCAGTTAAGACTCTACTCGAAGCGACAACCTCCGGAACAGATACTATATTTCGGTATTGAATCTTCCATATTATGTTTTTCTTCCACATAATAGTGGAAATTAAAAACGAAATAAAAGGAACCACTATAAATAACAATTAATATCAATTGGACGGAAGAGTGTTAACGGAATCGCCGGTTGTTTGGGCTAAGTGAATTGAGAGGGCCCGCATGCGGACATATGGCACATTGCATGTGTGCATGTGATCGCATGGGCTCTTCCCATCTTCACGGCACTTGAGCCCAAATCCGATATCCCACATCCTCCAATGTTTATCCCACATCGTCCAATGTTTATCCCATAGTTTGCCGGCACATGGCCCGAGCATTGTAGGTTTAGGTACTTAACACTTACTGCGATCTCGGGTTTCAGAAGCTATTGTCTACAAATGATATGGGATTCTATTCATTGGGGACATCATGGTGTGAATTTTTTTTTAAGTGAGACATCCTTCGATCACCATTCAAAAAATACCTCCCTTCGCATTCCGAAATATTAGAATACAATTTTCACTAGAAAAAAATTATTGTCCATTTTTAAAAGTGATTAATTTTTCATTTTTTTTTTCGTATTGGCCTACTTAGGACCACGTCATTTCAACTTTTTTGTATTTTCCCTTGATTTTTGCCAAGTACTCCCTCATTCATCGGCGATGATGCTCACTTCTTTCTTCCATCCAAATCTTCTTCCATCCTGAAAACCCTGGTGAGCATTTAGTTCCATCCTGAGATGGTTGCTTTCATATAATGGCATCGCAAGTATTCTTCTTCTCTTGTATATAATTTTCTACCTCTTCGAACAAGGCTGGTTTGGTCTTCTTTTCTTTAAAATGGGTAAAAATCCGATTCATCAATCTTACGGGTTACACTCATAGCCAGTGGCTATAAAATGAAATTATCATTTTTCTCATAACATGCGATATTTTTTTATAATCATTCCTTTATTATTATAATTTTTTTTCATCTCAGTTATTCAGTTATCACTGGGAACATTCGCAACATCCGGACGTAGTCAAGTCAAGCGTCTGGCTCTGTCAATGAAATATTTAGAAATATTCTGACAATAGTGGCTGTCCGCACAGCTTTTGGTTCTTCAGAAAGTACCTATCGTCTCCTCCGGTACGAATCCATTGATGGAAACGATAGAAGACAACAACACTCTGAGTTCTGTGAAGCGATAGAGTTACTCCAGTTCTTCACAGAGCTGTTGATATTTTCTTTTCGGTACTATTCACTTCGCACCACATGACCAAAGAATGGCAATTTAAGAAGGAAATTTAATATATTTTAATGCTATTTATTATTTATCACCACTTAATAATCCCTTTAGAGCATTCTCTAAGCTTGTTTACTAACTCTGGACTTCTTCAAAAAAAGCCTAAGTTTAGTTATTCATTTCAAAGAAGAAACATGACAGTGTCCTACGAAATTCTCGTAATTTTAATACATTACTTAGAAAACAATTCACAGCTGCTGAAGCAACTGGTGAACTTATTAAATATGAGGGAAAGGTATCCTTGACCAGCGCATTGAGCGGCAAAATTTAGCAGTGGAGATACGACGTCGGAAAGGAATAAGTTCTCCGGGCGACCATTAATGGATATTGATGAGGTTCTGAAGGAAGCTGTTGAGTCAAATCCGTCTATAAGTATTGAAGAACTTACCAGGGAGTGTATTGTGTCGAATCATCGATCAAAGAAATAATAATACAAATATTTGGCTAAAAAACGTTGTTTTTTTTATAGACACCCCATTATATTTCTGCCTAATACCTTGAAGTGGTTCTATACGCGTTATAATATACTTTCGTTGTTTGTTCATTATACAACTATGATATAACATGAGCAACGCCGATAACACTACATTTCGAATGATTGACGTTTCTTGAAGCATTCGTAAGTCCATGTCTCTTATCCATATTATAATTTTGTAGACACTTAACATCTGAGTATTCTACTTCCAGTCTGCAATTTCAAATATTATTAAAAAAACAATAATTATGCTATTGCGTTTATTTTAGAAGAAAGTCAGAATTGAACTATTTTATATTTACACGATTTATAAAATAATGTATCAAAAAAACGGTGCTACTACAACCCATGTCTTGGTAGAGACCGTACTGTTTCAAGAACTACGGTTATGGAGGGAGGGGATTTGTCCTAAATCATGCTCCTCCGCCCGGTTTTCCTCGAATTGAGGATACTCATTTTAAGGGGCTGGGTGAGCTCCAGGAGGGTCTCCGAATCCCACAGGGATTCAAACAGATTAAATAAAGATATTTCAGAGCCGGATATAACCTTTGGCACTCAGCCCTCAGCTACCCCTACTTTGTAAACAAAGAGCACAAAGCAATGCTATTGCGCATATTGTAGTCTAAATAAAAAATTAGGAAAAACTGAATAGAGGTATTTTATATCTTAATATTTTACAGACAATACTACGACCCTCTTGTTTGGTTGTTCCAAATTTGAGGCGTAAAACCGTTTGGTCATCAACGCCTTAGTTTAGTTTAGATATATTATTTATAATCGAAACAATTTTTATAAAACCAGAATAATTAACAAAAATTTATATATAAAGGAAAATAAGAGAAATTAAACAGAAGGATTTCTTCTTAATTAATCATCTTTTTGATAGAAAGGCTATGACCTTATTAACGTATTTTTCTTCATATCCTGTTTCTAAGGATATATTGGCCGGTAGTCCTATTTGGCAGGAGCTGCTCCTTGATTTAACATCAGTTTTTATATGTTGCAAATTATTTGGAGGGCTATTTTTCCATAAGCCCTGCCACTCTTGGAGTACGTTCTGTCATAGTGGTCGCGCTAGCTCAGATGGGGTCAAGACAGCTTTACCACGACCTGGAAGAGCAAGAGATTCTTTTGCTGCCCTAACAGCCAGTTCATTACCAGTAATACATGTGCAAGCGAACAGATAAAATTGATCTTATGTTCGAACATCATGTAGCTGTTTTGTAAGATTTAAAAAGCATTCTATCCCAGGATGGTCAGGGTACATGTAACTCATGGCTTTTAAGGCACTCAAAGAGTCTGAAATTTTCAACTGGTGGTTTCATGACATATCGGACAGCCATTCCGATGATATTTTTCTCTGGACTCTCTTGGTGTACCAATTCATTCCATATGTTACAGATGAGCATACCAAATTGTCCTTAGAGACCTGCAGACCAGACCTCCCCCAACTAGTTGAACTCAAAGCAATATGAGGAAGCAATCTATCTTATTTTAGATGCTACAATTAATTGCTGACCGCCATAAAAATCCTTCTTAACTACATCATTTATGTTCTTTTTACTGCTTTAATTGATATTTAAATGCTCGGGGCTCTACAGTTATTTTTCTAATGTTTTTTTTTCTCCCATCTCGTTGGCCGTTACACCCTAGAAGCTATAAATCAGGCATTCATTACAGCCGTGGACATTCGAATGCGGGACTGCCTCAAACTTTTAACTGTTGCCCGTCTTCCATCATAGTCTATGAATTATTATGATCTTTATTTTATTCGTTAAATAATCGCTAATAAAAATAATCATTACTTTCAGCTAATTAATGTATAAATAAAAAAATTGTGTTTTTAAGTTATTTTATTTGTCGCTTATTAATTATATCAGAATAATAATAACAACAAGGCTTATTGAGCCCGAAGGCTCGATGCCGATACCAGCAATCTCTGCTTAGTAAATTTGCGTCCACGGATCACTAACCAAATCCAAATCTGTCCGATCTTAACGCAATCCTCCCACCTACGTCTTGTTCTACCCTCAGACGCTTCTCAGTTGGTACAGCGCTTATTAATTTTTTAGGAAATCGTTCGCTACTGAGCCTAACAACTTTACAGGCCCATATTAATCTGCGGTAGGATATCACTTCAATAATATTAACCATGGTTCGCAATTAATTAAATCAGAATGCCTCAATAAATATAGATAAATCCTTAGCTTACAATCATTACAGAAGTAGTCAAAATTGTTTGTTGATGCTTAAAGGCGTACAACCCTTAGGTCAACAACGCCTGTGGTTTTCTGTGGTGTGGTTGTCTTGTTGTCTTGTCAAGGGCGGATCCAGGATTTTTTCTGGGGGGGGGGTACAACGGCAGACGGAAAAAATCAACAATAACTTAGAAATAAACTTGTAGTATTTATAGAAAGGTTTCAAAGGTTTATTAAAATATCTAAACAATAGTTTCACTCATGTTTTTTCTGTTATTTTATTCATATAGTTTAACAACTGTCTAAGTATATTCCGTAAGGGATTCTCCACAGTATACGAAAAACCGTCTGGGGGGGGGGGGGGGCACGTGCCCAACACAGATTTTGTGGTGAAAATCTTGGTTCATATTGTTAATATCATATCATATTCATATTGGTTCATACAATTCGTGATTATAAATTGATACGTCCTTTAAAAACTTAAAATAACAATTTTCTATGGCTAGTCTTTTGTAGTGCTCGATCAGTTAAATTATAATGAGAATTATTTAATTGGCTTTTTTTTCTATAAGCGAAGATCGTCCTTCAATCCCAGAGAGACTTCATGCTTTTTAATATATTTTTCAGTTTCCTTAATCCATGTGTTGGCAATTTTAAATAATGAAAGATTCGTGAATATTCTTAGTTATCCCGTCATATTTGTTGGTTTTGTTCTAACCAGTCCCAAAATCTTCTTAATATATTTCTCTCAGTGATTTCGAGATCACACACCAACATTAGGTTGTTCAGGATTAAACATTCTGTCGCATACAGTGCCTCTGGGCCGATTAATGTTGCGTAGTGCATAAGTTCGGTATTTATATAGCATGGATATCTATTAAATTGTGTGGTTAATGGCTGCTTTTCTGATATATTTTGTTCTATTATTTCATATTTGTATTTAGTGCTAATTTTGTTCATAACATAAATTACACTTCATTGGCGGAGTGAATTACAAGCTTGTACCGTTATTATTCTCTAAGTTCTTATTTTGTTGTCTACAAAATTTGAAAGGGGGGGCTGTCATTAAAAAAACTATGCAATAGTTAACCCTAACGCCGGTTCACTTAAGATTATTTAAGGTCGGATCGACGTAAATGGTACGTTAAACCGCAGACAAAAAGATCTCGCGTATGAAAGGAACCTAACCCTCCTCTTTCTACAAAAGATCTTTTTACGCATTTTTTGTTGTTGTTCTTTTGCGGTGGCTTTCTTTGAGCTCTAATAATGGATGTAATAGAAAAGATCGGCCCAATCCTTTTGGAGCTTTGGGGAAAAAGGCAAATTGATTGTGGGGTTAGGATGAATTAGCCCTATAATGGGGAAAGTGGGAGTGAAAAAATGGCTAAAGATAGAAAGAGAGTGTGTCTGAGAGAAAGAGTGAGAGAGAGAGAATAGGAAAATGGCAATTACCGAATGGCGTGGGAGTGCCACGGGGATCGGGTTACACTCAGAGCCTATTTGTGCCTGCTAATAAATGAGCTATCACCTTACCTTCTGTTTGTGTTCTCGCTTCGGCGGCCATCTGCTCTCACTCCTGTCTCTTCGTCTGCCACCTTCTTCTTGCAGACGTCCTTGGAGGGTCAGGTAGGCCTTTCCGAAGAAGAGGGACATGGATCGAGCGAATTAACGTGCAGATTAAATACGAGAAGTGTACTTTGCGTAAAGTTAGAATGAACAAGAAAGAGTCAAATACGGTGAAAAATATGATTACAGTATATATATACTTGGCCGGAACGGGGCCCAATCTGCCGGAAATATTGAAGTCTTGGGCGAAGACTGTATAAATGAGTGCGCTGTTCGACGGTGGTTCCAGAGGATTCGAGAGGGAGACTTGAGCCATAAGGACAAAGAAGGCCATAGAAGGAGTTCTTGCCTTATTCTGAATCCATAAGCCTGAATCATGAGTTCGTGCGATACTTTTCTTCTTTTTAAAGATTTAAGGTTTTCTTTCTAAAGAAAACAAAAAAAGAAAAAGACTATACTACTAAGACATGAAGTTGCTTTTACAAGATAATTAATTAAGGGTACCCACTTTATAGAGGTTTCGAGAGATCGAGAAGGGTTTGTTGATTTCCCATGTTCGATCTATTGATATTCATGTTCGGATGTAACAATAGCTGTAAACCCAATAATAATACCTGGTTATGGTTCAATATTGCATTCCACAAACATATCAATAATGGGTCTAAATCTGATCTGGGGATATATAATTTTATATTAGGCCGCAGAGTTAGGATTCATTACCGAAATAAGTGAGATTGGTTGAGCTTGGACACCTTTGCTCTAAACCACTCCCTCTAACGCATTGCAAAATATTATTGGACATATCCTTTTTTGCGTCGGAGGAGGCTCATGATGAGTTTCTTTATAAAAGTTATGAATCCTCATTCGGTTTAAATAGGCAATTAAGATAGAAGGTAATGACTGGCGGAGCCGATGACCAAAGAGCTATTTCTGCTAAGGAAGGTGATGACAACGAGGGTCAAATCCTACTTGATCTCCTCTCGAGGGCCCATTCATGAACGCAGCGCTCAATGAATGATTCAGCCATTGTTAGGCCAGCACGTGCCCACTAATCGGACGAAGAATGCCAAACCCTTCTTCACTGACCGCGTCCACTCTCCTGACTTGGCTTGACTCATTACTTGGCTGTCTCATCGACGGCACGAGCTCTTTTAATTATCCCATCTACTCACTCATGCCCCCGTTTTAAGAAAATTAAAAATAATTAATTTAAAAAAAAATAGTTTAGCTACTTGAAAAGTGGTCTCTGCTTGCAAAAAACTGCATTGTTTATTCTTTTAACGTCACTTTATGCTGCTGTGGCTAATCGATCCATACTACAGTCCTGAATTTTGCCTACCCAGGTATAATTCCTATAGGAACTTATAACAAGTACCTAATACCGCACATGCTTGGGAAACACCATTGCACGTATCCTCTGAAGGACAGCATAATAAAGTATTTTTCAGTTCCGTTTAAAAAATCATAGGACCACCTGCCGAGCTATAAACCCACGATCTTGGGCATAGTACGTTATTATACTAACCACTAAACCGCTGGCCACCCCAGATTATTGTTTCTTTACAGATTGGAATGTGTTCAAACATTTTTTTAATTACACATTTTATTTTTTTATATTATAACATTTAGTACATCGACCCTCTTTTGTTGTGAAGGTCCATCAGACCAAAGAGCCCAGTTGTTGGGTTTATGAAAAATTCTTATTAATTATATTTGTACACTATATGCTACCAAGAATATTGGATGCAGTACTGTAGTATTTACAGGAATGTTGCGCTCCTTTAATAAGTTTTTCCTTATTAAGGATTTTTTTAAGGTGGCTAGGGGTGGCTGGATGAACCCAAGCAGGATCTGCAGATCACTCTGTCTCATCCAGTTTCGAACACACCCTACTTGGTGTCTTAAGATTAGTAGACCTTCACTCTCGGCCAACCCCTCAGACACTTCCCAGTCGGTACTGCGCTTAATAACTTTTTAGTACTTCGTTCGTTAGTAAGCTCAGTTTTCGAATACCTTAAGACATTGTTCACCCTTCAGCGTTTGCGACAAAGTTTCACATCCGTCAATAACAGTTGGGAGGATGATGGCTTTATAAATTCAATGAAATTATAATTAAATACTCTATTCATTTAGCTAATGAAAAATTAAAATTGTAAAACAAAAAACTTCTAAAACACACAAAATGAAATACTTAACTATACCTAGCGTTGAATAAAAATAATAATATATTTATTATTAGTTGGGGGGTGGAGTGGCTCAGGGGTATAGCAATGAGTTGTCATACCCGAAATCCTGGTTCAAAACCCGCTACAGGCCATGATTTTTATTTAGTCTGTTTGCAGCGGGAGATGGATCATATGGGATCTAGGACCCTCCTGGGTCCCACCCAGCCTCTATAAAATATTATAAAAATAGGGTACCCAAAATAAGGGAGAAAATCTGGCGGTTGAGCATGACCTAGGACAAGTCACCTCCTTGCAGGACCGTTGCCCATGAAACAGTATAGTCTCTACCATGTACTGAACCCCGGACCCTCCATGGGTTGTAGTGGTACAGGTTTTTTTTTTTATTTATTTTTAGTGTTAATAATAATTATAAACATTTTATTAATACTTTTTTTACACATTTTATTTTAAAGCAATCATATATATATGGTAAAATTGAAAATTTCCGAATTCAATGAATTCCGAAAGTTCAGTTACCAAACTGGCATCACAAAAAGATACAAATAGGAGTTGACATTGCAATTCCTATAAAATCAGTTTAAGAATATTTTCTCAAAAAATATTATTACCTAGATATATTGCATAATACTCATTGCTATACCAGCTTGGTCTGATGTTAAATTAATAAACAAACAAAGGACAACAGCTAAAGACTGAATGATAATTATTGACCTTGATAATATATTTTGGAATAAAGTAGTCCGGGTAGAGGTCAATGAATTTCTCTTAGTATAAGAGAAATGTTTATTAAGTAGCCAACGTTTCGAACTACTTTGTAAGTCTTCTTCAGGGCTATATGCAAAATACAGACAATTAAGAATAAAAATGGTACAAATGTATTAAAACATAGTAAGCATAAATAAAAAAAAGTATGGTGAATACAGGCAATTAAAAATTAAAATGATATATATTGCACAGCAAGGTAAATAAAAAGGTTAAAATGTATGAGTGCATAGTATAAACAACGAAGTGCTAGGAAGGTAGTTTGTTTGTTTGTTCATTTAACGTCACTTTATGCTGCTATGGCTAACCGGACGATGCTACAGTGGGAGCTCTAAATTTTGTCTATCCAGGTTTAATTAGGATAGGGATTTTTAACGAGTACCTGACATCGTACAGGCTCGGGACCCCCGTTTAACGTACCTTCCGAAGGACGGCGTAACTAAGGATTGTTTACTCCCTTAAAAAAATCCTAGGGCCACCTGCCGGCCAGGAAGGTAGTAAAATATATAATGAAGAATAAAATAATTATAAATACTGTATTTCTTATAATTTTCTACAGTTATCCATGCCATTTTTTACATTATCCATTTTATATTCAGTTTTTATTTTTTAGCTTTATTACCTTATTTTTTATTTTTCAACACTTTCTGTTTTATTATTATTTTATTCTTCATTATGTATTTTACTACCTTCCTGGCACTTCGTTGTTTAAACTATACACTCATACATTTTAACCTTTATATTTACCTTGCTGTGCAATTTTTATCATTTTTATTTTCAATTGCCTGTATTCACCATACTTTTGTTTATTTATATTTACTATGTTTTAATATTTGTGTACCATTTTTATTCTTAATTGTCTGTATTTTGCATATAGCCCTGAAGAAGACCTACAAAGTAGAGGTCGAAACGTTGTTATACTAACCACTAAACCACAGGCCAAACCATTATTGTTCCTTTACAGATTGGAATGTGTTCAAACATGAAGAGAAATTCATTGACTTCTACCCGGACCACTTTCTTCCACAGACATCAAATAAAATTTCAAACTCCGAACATACAAAATACCAGACATTATGGTACAAAAATACTACAGCCGCAATGACAGTTGTGACTGAGAACTCTTATTAAAATCGAACCAAACTATCGATTTGAGAAAGTTCATTACAGTTATTCTAGATTACTGAGACAGTTGGTGAGTGAGACAATGTTTGTCGGAACAATTAGAGAAAGAAGAAGTGGAATCACTAATTTGTGGCTCGTGTCCAGTTAATTGTGAACATCTGCCCCCCCCCTTCACTAATAACTCTTACCCTCAGTTAGGACCCACAGCATCTGTTTTTATGGAGTTTTTTCTGAGCGACGGTTAACCCCTCAATAGCGGGTGACCGGACACCGCTCTTTAACATAACGTCTTGAGCTTAACTAGGAATTAATCGTCGTTTAGGTCTAAATTGCTTTCCTCCATTTTTTTTTCATTTTTTTTTTATCCTGCATCTTAATCGTCTTGAATATGACAATATTTTTAAGAGCGTAATTAGAAAATACTGAATTGCCGCACTGTTATTATTCTCATTATTCCTTCATCACAATTTTTTTTTATTTTGGTAATTTAGACAGTGCTATAAATCTGGTTAACATTAAATGGTTACTGTCATTAAATCATTCAATCACTATTAATAAACATAAATATTTGTAATTTTTTTTAGTTTCCTAAACTCTTGAGTTTCATTGATAACTCTGCTATCAAAGAATTAGTAGGGGAAAATTTACAGCAGGAACTTACGCCATTTTTTTATTTTTGGTTGGTTAATAGCTTTAAATATTACAACTGTCAGTTAATAAATTTCATTGACAATTAATAACATTAAATCATTTTTAATTTATTTATATTTATTTAGTTTTCTAAACTCTTCAAATTCATTAATAACTTTGGTGTGTTAAAGTCTGAATGAAATTATGACTTATTTACATTTATATGAATTATGATTATTTATAAATTATGTTTATATGGTAAAATATAATTAAAAATATATCATAATTAAAAAAAAATTATGCTGTTTAGCATGAAAACTATATTGGTTTTCTCAAATTTCTGGAGGGGATATATTTGTCCAGAGAGTTGTGTTGGGGCTTCAAGCCTTTTATTGGGCTTCAAGGCTTTGTCTTGAAAAGGAGTTGTAATATAAGGAATAAAGTCTTTTCTCATCCTTTCTCAGTCCATTATTCAATATGAAAATAACAGGATACCCCTTCCCTAAATAAAAGAAACTCATTTTGGAAAAAATTGGACTTAACTTCTTATTCAATACTTATTGAAAAAAAAATATAAATAAACATTCGTGAAGACTGCCGACAGAAGTGAAAACTCAATACTTTAAGAACTTTCAATACTTTAAATACTTTAAGAACTGTTCTTTTTTGAATTTCTAAATCAAAAATAGTCTGAATTATTTAAATTTCAAATTTATATTCTTAAAGCATTAACATTAGTCATATTTTCTCAACATTAATTACATACATTAACTCCGAACATTAATTACATACATTTTCAAGAAGTTTATTGAAAATATGCGATGGGCTACACAAAATCAATACATCATCATATCAATAAGTTAATTGAAATAATAATTAGAATATAGTTATATTATTATACATATATTTGTATTTTAACATTACTATCATCGTTAAGTTTAACAATACATTGATCATTTGTATTTTCAATCATTTGATAAAACAAGACATTTAACTATTACAAATAAAATCTTTTAATGGCAAAGAAAAGTTCAACCAGTTATTAATGTTATAAAATTTTGTTACAATCAATTTCACAATTATTAAACGACTTTGTGATTGTGATGAAAAATGTAAATATAATTGTATTTTTATAATTGTGATATAAATATATCAATGAAATTCTTTATACCAAGTTGGTTAAAATAAATTTTATAAGAATGTCGCCAGGCTCGAGCATGTTGCTGACGTCACCATAAGTCGCTAAACGCGGCTAAAGACGTTTCCACTCTTAAAAAATACACCTATTTATCCCAGCTGTTTTTAAACAACTTTTTACTACGAATTATTGTTGCCTTTGCCTTCTAAAATAACATAAATAGAACTAGAAAATGCAAGTCAACAAACAGGCCGCTATGATTGAGTGACATCATCAGTCCTTCATAAGCGAGGCTCGAACCCGCCCGTCGAAGCGGTCCCATTGTAGATCCTATCTCGCTTCTTGTTGAGCCGAAATCTGTTTAATGAGCTGGCACAGAGGCGGCAAACTGTGTGTCAAGTATCATGACTGGTCTCGAGATCGGGAGGGGGCAAAAAAACGGCTAGAAAAACCCGGGGAGAGCCCGACCCTACCTGGGCAGTCCGGGCTAAACGGCTTAATTATCCATTACCTTGTCAGGTCCTCCAGGATCCACTACCTTTCCTTGTCCAGGAAGCCATTCTCAGGAACTTTTTTTATCAATGTTATAAATATGTGGATCGACATACCTATATGCGACAAGGCAAATTCTTCTATCCTGGTGTATAAGTGGTTGAATTTTTTCCACAACAAGTTTCTTGAAGGAAGCTTAATCGTGTTATTTTCTAATTAAAGGTCTAAGTCAGACATTCTTTGTAAAGGACTTATGTATAACTCTAGACTCTAGACAAAACTAAGATAGTCATTTCTCAATAATATGTTACTCTTCGACTTAACCACGTATTCACCGTGGCTGTTCTATTCTTTAAATACCTTCGAAAACACAATTGATTTGTTGTCAGTTTTCATAAAACTATATCCTACGTCCATTATTATTTTAAAAAATAAGAAATTTTAACTTAGGTAAATACTTAGGGTATGGAGGACCTTAGTGTACAGTGCACTGAGTTGCAGAGCTGTATGCCCTGTGTTGACGTGCGTCGAGATCGTTATTAAAAAAAAAAATTAATGTTCAATGAACATTCGTCTCCATATATACATAGCACAATTGCGAGAACCGGGGATTTAGGACCGGTGAAGAAGAAAAAAAATGAATATTTAATTTTCTCCCTAAAAAAATCTGTTATTTATTTTTCTCTATTACTGTGTTATTATGATCATAATATGAATGACAAATATTCAAGTAGGAATGTGAATGAGAAACGACACAATAAAGGATAGGCTATAAGGGAATAGAAGAGAGGAAGGGAAAAAAAATCTGTGTAAAGATGATGCCTCTTCCCTTGTGGTAACTATAACCAATAAAAGGCAGTTTAACCCGAGGCTAGTTCGTCCCTTAACGACCCCGGAGATCTGAGCCATTCCGTCCAATCATTACCGACTTCTACGTGACTTATTATTTGTTTATTGCCCTCGTCATAAAATTGACCGCAATAAAAGTGTAATATGGCCGTCGTTTGGTATCACAGTCGTAAAGGGATTTCTCTGTATAAAATTAATCATCCTTCCTCCACCCAAGAGCTTGTATTTGCCTTTTTAATGCTTGTCTTAATCGCTTCCCCGGCACTTCGCCTTCCACGCAGGTATCTCTGGTCTTTATTGGTCTCGGGACACCTGGCCGAGTCAGGGGCTGCTTCGAAGTCCATCTCGTCTCATCTAAATCGGCGGTATGCGAAGTTTTATTATGTATTATGTAGTATGTAATAAAGCTTTGAGATGGTCAAGGGGTATACCGAGTTGTAGAAGGGAGGATTGCGTTTTGAATCTTCCTGCAGATTAAGCTCGAATAATAATCATGATAGAGAGGAAAATAGTTGACTGTAGGATCTAATGTGAGATATAGATAGTCTAGGGGTGCGGTCAATGTAACACTAAATAAGAAAAACTTGTTTATTATGGCTAGAAAAGGAGTTATTGCTTATATTTCAACTCTATTTCATTCAAAGGTAAGACGGAGGAAAAAAAAAAACAAAAATCCCTTATGTAATAATAATAATAATAATAATAATAAATTTTTTATTTATTCTGGGACAAGTCCCTTTAGAATAACATAATTACATTATTGTGGGCTTTAGAGCCTTAGAGTACAAAGAAAAAAAAAACAAGCAGATAAGTTAATCTATAAAGCTGATTAAATAATAATAAATAAAAAAAAGAACTTCTTATGATAATGAAATAGAACCTAAATAAAATTAAAATAATTACTAAAAAGAACTTTTCACATTAAAAAAAAAATAAAAAAATAAGCAATATAAATAATATTCTGTTGATAATTTTATGTATGCCCTTCGGGGAACTGGAGGGATAGGAAGTAATCAAATAAGCGGGATTTGAAGGTAGGAAGGGTCTTGGAACAGCGAATGGAAAAAGGGATAGATTTCCACAGGGAACAGGACCTAATCAGGAACGATCTGTCGAAAGCAGCTGTTCGATAGGCCTCTATATACAAATCGGAAGGGTATGAACGGGTATCACGGGAATGGATGGAGGATTTAAATTTGAGGAGCTCATATATGTATAATGGACGGCGAGATTGGATAACTTGATAGAGGAAGGATGCAAGGAAATACTTACGGCGATAGGAAGGATACAACCACCTCAACTCTTCATAAAATCGGGAGACAGGGGCGTCCCTGGGGATCCCGATGACAAAGCGTACAAAGCGATTCATCAAACGTTTTATTTTGGCCTCGAGCTCCACAGAGACACTCCCATATACAGCGCAGCAGTAGTCGAAGTGGGGGAATACTAAAGAGGTAACTAGGAGTCTACGAGTTTCAAATGGAAATAGGTGACGGAAATAGTTTAGTCTCTTCAGGGTAGAAAAAGTACGGCGGGATATATTGGAAATATGACTTTTCCAGGAGAGAATGCTATATGTAGGGGGGACGCTTCATTGGAAACCCAACGTTTCGACCTACACTGCAGGTCTTCTTCAGGGTTAAATATGGAAAATATTTTAAAATTACGTATGGTAAATATTAAAATTTCGACCTGCAATGTGGGTCGAAACGTCGGCTTTCCAATGAACAGTTCTTCCTACTTAAGAGAATTTTTTTTACCTCCACCCTAGCCATTTTCTTCCTCCTACGGATTAAGGTTTGAGAAAGTTTGTAGGCTGGGAATGTTGGAAAATTATTATCATGTTTTTTTTTCGTATTGACATTTATTTTGTTTTCTTGTGGTGTACTTTCCTCTGTTTCCAATATTCTTTCATTCGTTCACTGTCATGTTTCTTATGATCCTGTAAACCACTTTAGTGTTAAACCTTTCCAAATCTTTATTCATTTAATTCATTTTTATTTTCCAAAATGGTGAAATATTTGCTTTGTCAATCTATGCTTGTTCATTCGGTGCAGATATCCGAGAGATGCCAGCCTATTCTAATTTTTTCTATTTTCTGGTAGATTTCTCTGTTAATTTTTTCACATTGTTTTCAAATTAATTAATATAGACTAGAAGGCAGTATGTTATTAGTATCAGAATTATCAGTGTGCAGGTTATAAACAATACCAGACAACCAGACCGACTAATACACAACTACCAATTGTTTTCCCAGTATTTCAGAGGCTTAATGGTTTTTTTTTCATATTATATATCCTAGTATAGTTGTATTACGCAGTTGTGTTACTTGGTTATGGCATTACAAACGAAAATGGTTTACAAAGGTTAAATAACAGAACAAATAAAATATGAACAACTAAGAGGTGAACGGTAATTACTAGTAGAAGAGCCACACTGCAATTAGTGTGCTAGAGCAGATGCCACGCCATTGGGTGCGACCTGGCATGTCATTCCGTGTCAGCTGATTCACTCCTCACTTCTCAATTGAACATATATAATTATTTAATTTACCACTGTCAGGGTTTCAAGCCCAACCAGGGAGTAGTAAAAGGGAGGGGCACGCAACTAGTATAAAGCGTGATCTTACCAAAATTATAGAACAATTAAAGTTTTGGGAGGCTTAAGAAGTTAGAGCATAAACAAACGGATCAAAACTTCAAGTAAATAGGATGTTTAAAAAAAAAATATCATAAACAAATTAATTTTCAAAATATTGAAAAAAAATTGTATCACTACCCATGCATGGTCTTTGGTTTAGTATAAAAATGAGAATAATGTTTCTTAGCCAACGGTTCTGCAGGGAGATCATTTGTCCGAGGTTACACAAATCCACTAGGTTTTACTTCTAGAATAGAACCTATATGAAAAATAGAACCTAGGAGATAACTGGACATATATGAGTTCATTTTTCTTCGAATACACCTTCTTTGTTTTGTATTGAAGTTATAAATGTTATCAATATTTTTTATTTATTTATTATTTAATTTACCTGCGCAATTGCGCATCGAGCAATTTGATCGAAGTGTCTTTCTCTTCGCTTTTCTACATGATAATCGACTTTTAGAATAAAATATCATTAGTTGAGTAGGTCTCTTGGCCAATGGCTTTTTAATCTTTTTTTATTAAGTCCAGGTAACAGGGAGTAGGAAAGCGGAATATCGAGTGGGATTGGGTGATTTTGTGTCGATGAGTGGAATGTTATGTATTTGATGTGAATATATGATTTTATAGTGAGAATGCTCATGTCGTTGTGAATGTGTGATTCGAAATATACCATGATGCATTAATAATTTTTCTGAGAATTTTGGACTGTGTTGTTTGTATCTTGTGTATGTGGACTTTTTTTGCTGAACCCCAAAGTTCTGCTCCATATGTCCAAATAGGTTTTAGTATACTGTTATAGATTATTTGTTTTGTTCCTCAAGATATAATTAATAACCGAGAAGAAAACTCTTATTAAATTCATCAAGATATAATATCAATGTAATTTTAATTTTTTCTTAATTTAGTTCGAAAATATTTTTAATGTTTCTTGGCGGGCAAGATGTAATGAATTATTAGGATACAATTGTTTTAATCAGAATAATATTTTTCATTTTTAATCCCATTAGTTTCAACCCAGACTTGTGAGCATTCATCAACTCTTAAGTTACTAAATAATCTGTAATTTTAATTTTAAAAAATCTCTCTTGTATCTGCTATTTAATTTGAATACTTTGAGACTTTACAAATCTGCGGCTTTAAATTAAAAAAATATATTCAGGATCGAACGGCTAACTCCAACATTTTTACTATTAAAAAAAAAGCAATTGCTTTTTGTTCCCAAAACTTCAGGCTCACTGGATTGAAGTCGATGAAAAATTAGGCGGGAAATTGCCAAGTTTGACAAAATTGCTTGAATAAATTATCAAAAAATGCTGAATATCAGTTTTTGGTGTGTTTTATTTATTTCTTTTTTCCACATTTGATCCTGAACCACTCAACAAATGGGGCATAATTATTCATCATATTAAATCCACTCACATTTCGCCCATTATTTATCCATTACCAGTACAATTTTCATTTATAGTATCTATGGAATATATTCAGCTGTCATTAAAATACCGAAGATCAAACAAGAATATATAGAGGACAAACTAGCTCTGAGTGAGAACAAACTTCAAGAATTTTATTATTAACTACTGCCCCCTTCACCACAATTTTATTATTAACTACCGCCCCTTCACCACAATTTATTATTTCATTCCTGAGCACAATGATCGTAACTCGAACAGTAGATTCTTATCTGGCTCTCTGATTGAAGCTGTGATTTCTAACCGAGACGATAAAGTAGCACATAAACACTACGGCCAGTCGAGTCTAATTATTTTTTATGTCAGTTCTAAATAATGAGTAGTTTTACGACTCCTTTCTTTACAAACTATCCTTATGGATCATGCCAACATCAGGTTGTAGTCATGTCAGGCTGTGGTTTTGTTTTAGTGGGGTTGGTACAGTGGATAAAGAAAGCGATTGGTCCTTCAGAAGAGGGAAGAGGGGATAATATGGGCATCGAAAACATATAATTAAATGTAAAATTGAAGAAAAAACTTGAGGCACAGAGCTTTCAGTACGTTTCTTGATATGATAGTCCAAAGGTTGTGCAGTGGGATTGGTGTCCTGATGGCCTATGATGAAAATACAATAAATAATTTATCAAACTGGGCAAGAGAGCGGGTAAACTCGTTACAAGTGTTAAGAGCTTCATCAGTTGTAAAGACCGTGGAAAAATTCCAACGAAAAGCCTTAAGTCTCCAAACTAGAACAGAAGTAGAAATTATCTGTCCTTCTGGACATTAACAACATTATCCGTCTGGGACAGATAATTTCTACTTCTGTTCTAGTTTGGAGACTTAAGGCTTTTCGTTGGAATTTTTCCACGGTCTTAACATTTATGTAAGGTCTCTTTTTACTTTTCAGTATAAATCAGTTGTAGTCAAAGTTTCATTTCTACCGCAAAAAATTAAAATGTTACTAATTTTATATGAACCAATTGTTGAATATCGATAATATATGTACCCATAGGTGCTATTTTTTCCAAGTAAACAAATCTGATAATCAAACTGTATTAATTTTTTTTTAAATGCGTGAAGGAATTTTTCTCATTTTGAAACTTTGAAGTGAATGTAATATATCGAAGAATATATTTACTTATTATATATATATTACATACTATTAATAATTTCCTTGGAACAATGTGGACTAGGGATGAAAATACCAAAGCATTTTGAAGGGGAAGAAAATTGTCCGCGTCTTTTGCGTTTCAATCCACATTTTATATTTTATAATTTTTTTCTATTACAAATATTTCATTTAAATACGCTTTTATCTTATTCTGCTATTTCTAGAGAATCCAACGTTTCGGGCCATGTTGCAGGTCTTCTGGACTGGATAGACAAGATACAAACATATTTAAATGTTTATAATTGTAATAGAAAAATGCCCGTTTCTAATAAATAGTTAATCTCTATTTAAGGAATTATTTCTTTGACTTCAAACCGGAAAATTGTATTCACTTAATATATCTACTTAATATATCTACGGTATCAAACATACTTAATAATTAAATATTAAATAATTTAATTTTAAAATATTTATAAGTCAACAAATAAATAAGTCAACTGACATTATTGAAGACATATTTTAATTTTTTATCAAACCATTCTAAACTTCCATCATGTTTATATCTACGGTATCAAACATACTTAATAATTAAATATCAAATAATTTAATTTAATTTTAAAATATATGAATATTGAAACTCGTTTTTGTATTCTAGTGCCTTCCATGCTAGGAATTTTTGTTCCTATTCATAATTTCATATAGAATTTCATAATTTATGTTTAATCGTTCATTCTAATATTCCTTCTTTTTTTTTTTGTTAATCGTTATTTTGATGGTGATTACTTTTAAATATTTTTGTTTTGAAAAGAAAAGATTTGTCCTGCCCGAGATTCGAACCTAAGTCGACTGCATCTCCGGTGTAGTGCTCTAAACCACTGAGCTACCTGGGGTCGTATCCAAGTCAGACAAATATGTTCTCTTCACCGATCCTATATCCCCGTGTTCTCACAATGTTTGCGATGTATACACGGGGAAGAATGTTCATTGAACATTACTTTAATTAGGATCTTGTTGATATACGTCAATATATTATTTATAATTTATTTTTATTAATTATTATTTTGATGGTAATAATTTTTAAATATTTTTGTTTTGAAGAGAAAAGACTTGGATACGACCCCTGGTAGCTCATTGGTTTGTAGCACTGCACCGGGGATGCAGACTACCCGAGTTCTAATCCCGGTCAGGTCAAATCTTTTCTCTTCAAAACAAAAATATGTATTTACAAATATTACTTCATTCATTCTCAAAAATGATGCTATCTAGGATTATGGACTAGATACAGTATCTATGATCAAATGGTTAAAGTTATGCAATTGAAAAAGACAAAAACAAAAATTATATTCCTGTAATGTTTAACGATAAATATTGAAATATTAATTTTTTAATCTAGAGGAATTAAGTACAAGGTTTGCACACAAGTCCTTTTAACTATTTCCTATTAATTACTTAATCTATCACAATATATATTTATTGATAATTGACACAAACGCAAAAAAAAAATGTGCTCAGGTACAAGTAAGTGTCTTTGGTCATAATAAATTGTAATTTCCTTCCCTTTTTATCTAATCCGTTTAATTTATATACTGTAAAAAATAAATCGATAAAACTATCGAATAATTTATAGCGATGAAAGGATTGGAAGGGTTGAAGAAAAATTGTAAAGAGGAAATAGAGACCGGATCGGAAAGGTCACAATTGAAATATTACTCTCGATAAGAGAAAGTCGATACACTCAAGATCGAGTTTTCTGACATCACATGTGTTTATTTATATATGTATTTTTTAAATAATCTTATATTAATTATTCATGGAGTTATTTATTTGCTATACTATAATTTGTCAGTTAATTAAAAAATATGTTAATCACTACTCTAGTAGGACACTGTAGTTGATATGTTGAATGAGTCATATGAAAAATAATGTTGTGTAAACTATTAACATAGTCATGTAATGAATTATGATGTTGTTTTCAATCTGATTACATATAATTTATATTGTCTGTATTTTTTAAAATATTTTATATAACAATTTCAATATCATTATACACAAATCATTTGTTGGCTTTCTAGTTTAAACCCTTGTCTTCGTAGAAACAGAGTAGACACAACGATGTACTAAACCCGAAAACTTGTGGTGGTACAAGTTTTTCTTGATTTTATTTATTAATTTTTATAGAACTAGTCGTGTTTATAAAGCTAGTCCGGTATAATTCGTAATCAATACTTTATAATAATAAATATAATAATAAAATGTTTCAGTCGATATTATATTGTCATACATATCCATTTATAATATAGTCGGTCCTTTTTTTTACCATACATTATATAGATACAGTTTAAACAATATAATCAGAATAGCCAGTACAATAAAAGCAGAGCATGCTAAAAACCACCTCATATATTACATATATATGTTATACCTTAATAATTTATAGTGTATACCTGCCCTTTATGTTAAATACATAGGATTTACTATATATCCACAGAATAAATTCAGAATATATTGGGTTGTAACATATGAAACGTCAGTGAAACTGTAAATTAAAATTATTAGCAAAACAAATATAAAACAATACTTTAATGAATCAAAATAGGATGATTCACTTTCAATACACTTCTCCAAACGTGAAACAAGCATTTCTATCCCCACTCTGTAGAAATTGGGTGTAAAGGAAGAAGCGAAGTCTTGGAAGGTCGATTACAGGGCATTTTAGTTGTCTAATTCTTTATTTCTTAAAAATTTATCCAAGCAACGGAAAAAGTAAAAATCTGTTGGAGAAAGTTCCGGAGAATATGGTGGGTGAGGAAGGACCCAAGACTTCTTCATTGACACCTAATTTCTACAGAGCGGGGATAGAAATGCTTGTTTCACGTTGGGAGAAGTGTTTTGTAAGTGAAGGATCCTATTTTGATTAATAACAGTATTGTTTAATATTTTTTTTGCTAATGATTTAAATTTACACCTTCACTGACATTTCATATGTTACAACCCCAAGTCAAAAAGACAGCAACCTTGCTTTAAGACGTTCCGCTAATAACAAATAGGTTATCTTATAAGTTTTTCACTGCTGGAGAACAAAAATGTTTTATAATTAAACATTTTATGTGTAATTAAATTAAATAAGTTTACTTTAGAATAACCTCTTGAACGGGGAAACCAATTAGGTTTTATTTATTTTTTTGTAGGGTGTCGTAAATGTAATATACTAAATAATAGGTACTACAGTGGACTTAAGTACATTATGTAGAAGTAATATACAATCTATATATTACTATTTTCTACATATTCTATAATATATTGTTTTGGATATTATGATTGTAATGTGGCAAAATAGGACTTTAATAATAAAGTCTTAAAGCCAAATTAAAAAAAAAAAATAAAAAAAAAAAAAAAAAAAAAAGATTGTAATATATACTCTACATCTATATGATGTATAATTATATACATTATGAATTTATATACTCATATATTCTAACAACCCCTTATATTATTTAATTATGAATCTAATGTCTTTATTTTTTGTTTCAGGTATTCATTTAACTGTCTTAATACATATAATGGGATTTAAAAATTGAAAAAATATACTCAATTTAACGTAAGTATACTAAAGTCTTAATAATAAAATTGATTTTTTCATTTATCTTTAATTAAGAACGCCAAACGTAATCGAATGCCGTTTAAAAATCGATACAAGCCTTAGCAGTAAATCCTATTTATATTATATAAGCGATAGCGCGACCTGACAACAAAACTATTTTCGACCTAACGAAATATAATTGCTGATAATTATTCTAACAAGGCTTCGATGGTTGAAATCCCGATCTCGATTGGAACCCTTCCATTAGAACTCCAAGAGGAAAGTCTCAATTAAATATTGAAAAAGTCGTGCCAACAGAACTGAACCGTTTCGATTATTTATATTTAAAAAAAGAGAAAAAAAAAGGAAGTAAAATTCTCTTTCGGCTTTAGCCAGATAAATTAGTCATAATTTTTAAATATTAATCGAAAACACTGAAAGTTTATTTAAAATTCATATTTATTTTGGAGTAAAGTTTGGCCAGTCTTCAGCTGCTACTTCGAATCTTCGGTTATTTAATTACTAATCTATGTTGTTCATACTTAAGAATTTGGAATTTATATTGTAATTATAAAATTATTTGTTTTGATTATAATAAACTAATTATTTAATTAATACTGTATGGTATGGAAACAGTCAGCCTTCCGAGTCTGGAGAAAATCCTGAAGATTAAAAGAAAAATTCTGAGGAGGATTCATGGACCCAAAGTAACTCAAGAGGGGTATAGGCGAAAATCCAACGAAGGAATATACAGAAATTTGGAAGATCTTTAAACATTCAGGAGCAGGAGACTGAGGATCTACGGCCACATGATCAGAATGAACAATAAGAGACTGAACTAAGCAGTTTTGGATAAAGTCTTGAGCTATAATAGTATAGGTGGATATGTGAAGCAAATAAAAGAGGAGCTGGATAGGCTAAAAATCAAGGATAAGGACTGCTTGGATAGAGAGCTTTTCGAAAAAAAATTAAAAGAAGTTGGGGTTCTTGCAGGAAAGAAGGAAGAAAATGGACTAAGGGAGAGCGAGAGGAACAGTCCAAGAAGATGAGAGAGTATTGGAGTAGAAGGGAGGCGGAGAGTGTGAAGGATTATTAAGTGATATTCGCCTGGTCCTTGCTGGTCGATTCGTGTAAAAAAAACAACATAAAAAACTAATTAATTAAAGGATAGATATATTTATTATAATTATTATTATTACCAGGCCTCTTAAGAATCATATATGTGTACATTAAATGAATATATATCTGGAAAAAGGGCTACATTATAATAATGATACGGTATTTACATAAATACATGGAAATAAATATATTTTTATTTATTTTTATTTTTATGGTGATCATTTTTAAAATTTTTGTTTTGAAGAGAAAAGGTTTGTTCTGGCCGGGATTCGAACCCGGGTCGTATGCTCGTGAACCCGGGTCGTAAGAATCTCCGGTGTAGTGCTCTAAACCACTGAGCTACCAGAGGTCGTATCCAAGGAAATAAATATAAATTAAAAGGTATTTTCTGGTAAAAATGAAATAAAGAATAAAAATATGAAATGCAAGAATTAAGCTGAGAGAAAAATAAATAAATACAATCTCCTAAAATTACAAAAAAATATATCGTTACAAGTAAAGAAAATTTACAGTAATTCATCGATTACTTCTTATGAATATGAGCTATTGATTATAACTGATTAGAGAGCACCTGTTCGGGAATTTAGGAGATGTAGGAAAAGCGTCGATTTGAATGTGGATCAGGAAAAAGCATGGCGGATATCATAGGATGTTTAAGACAAATCATTTATATCTAATAATTAATATGTGACTTTTTTTGCTTGACTATATTAAAAATACATATCTCCATAATTCTACTCAAGATTTTCGTTCTTTTTAGAAATTTTAAGTTAATTTATTCAGTCTTTTCTATTTTTAAATCCCTAATTTAACTGTCACATATCAAATTTATAGAATATGAAAATAAAAACCAAATTATTGTTAAGATGAACTAATAGGTCTATTGAAAGTATATAAAGAAAATAGCCTTATGAGGTGCATATGATTTGATGTGAAGCAGACCCAACAAAAACTATCCGGAATTGGAACTCAACACTTACATTATTCCTCCATCCCATATTTATATTCTTGGTTACAGTGAAGGGTAGCTAAGTTTGTAAAGGGCTGACTTACTGTGCTGAAAATCCGGGGTACGAATCCGGCCGTGTCAGATTATTTCATCTGTTAAAAGCTATGGATAGGTCCTGTGGGATTTGCTGATCCTCCTGGGAATCTGCCTGAATAAGGGAGTATCCATCATTGGGGGAAAATCTGGCAGTTGAGCATGATCTAGGACAAATCACCTCTCTGAACAACCTCCCTAGAGTCTGTAATGTTGAACCTAAGACCCTTCATGGTTTGTAATAATACTAATATATTTTTTTTTGATAGAGAAATTATTTAGTAGTCCTGTTAAATAAAGCGATTCAAATATTTAACTGGTATTTTAAATTAATTAACACTATATTACTTATAGCATTTCCGGGAGCTAGAGTATTACCTCCCTGCAAAAAAAGTAGAACAAAAGACAGATTGAGATCGCATAAATATACGGAAGGACAGAGGATACAACTATGAAGAAATTACGATTAAGTTTCTAAAATTGTTAGAATGGATCCTAAAAGATTCAATAAGGAAGTATTTGATAAGATATAAAACCTGAAAAGCTAGAGTGGTTCTGATAAGCAGAAGAAACAAGACATGGAAATCTGTGGAAAGAGATTTTGGAGCTGACACAAAAGTATCTAAGTTCTAATGGTGAAGAGAACGAGGCCATGGAGGATGGAGGATGGACAGAGCTGAGGCAACATTCAGAAAGAAAGAAGGATTGTTGGAGGAGAAGAAAGAATGAGTGAAAAATGTGTTATCTTCTTGGTTCTTTTTTGGCTTATTTACAAAATAAATATTTTAAAAATTGGACGGAGCAGAGCTTTGGGCTCCATTTAGTTATCAAATTCCTCTCCTACATAATCCTTACAATCCAAAATCCTTCGTAAAATCCTCAATGCTCCTTACTTTGTTACGAACAATCCATACTGACCTATAAGTCCCTTCAACTACGGATTTTGCTCGAATCCGATGTCAATCTTTTCATGTGAAACTTTATTTCCACTCAAACCCGTTAGTTTCAAACCTGGCAACCTCTTCAATTCCTGATAATCCTCCGAGGCGTCTGAAAAAAAGATGGCCTCGTGACCTTCTAAGTTGAATTTCTTATTCGATTATTACCATCGGGTAGTTTCTCTACTTGCCTTTATCTCTATTATTTATCTTTCATTATATTTACTTGATGCATTCGATAATACAGTTGTAAATTTCTGGGGAATCGCCCTAAAATTGTTTTTTTTTTTAATTCTTCCCTCCTTTTTCTGTTTATTTAAACATTTATTTTATCTTTGAAAAAATAAACATTTTCCATTCAATTCATTTATTCTTTTAAACAATGACGTTTCGACACTTCAACAATGTCATTTTCAAATATTTTAAAAAGCAATCAACATCCTAACTTCAAAAAAGTTACAAGTCAAAAATTCTTAAAAAAAAACAACAATCACAAATCTAAAAACAAAACAAAAAAACTAGCCCCAACAGTTAGCAAAAAACAAGCAAATACCTCATAAAAGAAGAAGATACCTCATAAAAATGTATTGTTAATAATTTAAAATTATTTTTTTCATTATTATTTTGTATCAAGTATCCTCCATGGTTAATAGTTAGTCTACAAATGGTTTAAACTTTGATCTGTAAAGTAAAAAG
Source organism: Arma custos (assembly GCA_037127475.1). Classification (NCBI taxonomy): domain Eukaryota; kingdom Metazoa; phylum Arthropoda; class Insecta; order Hemiptera; family Pentatomidae; genus Arma; species Arma custos. The sequence continues at coordinate 12,426,927 of CM073762.1, read as the reverse complement.
TGAGTTTTATATGATTATGTTATTTATATTTTACTGTTATTTAAATTCTTTATGTATTAATTTTTTTTAAATATATAAATATTATAAAAATTTATGAATCTACTTTTTTTTGTTGTTTTATACATTTAAAAATAATTCAATACATAAAGAATTTGAATAACAGTAAAATATAAATAACATATAACACTTATTTGGTGTTGTTTTTTTGACTGCACCCCCCCCACTATCTCCATTCTCCTCTATAAATAACATAAAACTTACTTTTTACTTTACAGATCAAAGTTTAAACCATTTGTAGACTAACTATTGACCATGGAGGATAGTTGATCCCCATGAATAATGAAAAAAATAATTTTAAATTATTAACAATACATTTTTATGAGCTATCTATGCTTGGTTTTTGCTAACTGTTGGGAAAAGTTTTTTTGTTTTGTTTTTAGATTTGTGTAACTGATTTTTGATTGCTGTTGTTGCAGAATTTTTGACTAGTAACTTTTTTGAAGTTGTTATTGTACTATAGAATGTTGATGCTTTTTAAAATATATGAAAATGGCATTTATGTGTCGAAACGTCATTGTTTAAAAGAATAAATGAATTGATTGGAAACTGTTTTTTATCATTGATAATAATTACATAGTATTGCAGTCCAATGTCTTAGATAAGAATCAAAATGAACTATTTTGTAATAATACATTAAGAAAATGTAAGTAATGATGTATTACAGCATGAGATAAAGACAAGTAGATAAGCTTCGCATTGATTTCTAATAATAATAATTCTAATAACAAATTCAAGTTAGAAATTCACGAGATCACCTTCTTTTATACACCTCTGAGGATTATCAGAAATTGAAGAGGTTGCTAGGCTGTTTTTAAACATGTAATTTATGCGTTCAAGCATTTACATTTTTTTCGTAATCTTGAATTAATGTTTGTTTAATATTATTGGGACATATTCCTCATTTTCCATTGTTCTTAAAGTATTCACTCTTGCTATTACAAGATAATACATAAAGCACTTATAGGACAGATCGATAGAAATATACACCGAGTTGACGACATGGAAGCTGCCCATAAACCTGAGTGAAGGCAAACAGACGAGATATAATTCGTGAAATTGTTCGGGAGTCAATCAATGAAGACACGACTTGCTTGTTAATTCATGGGGCGGTCGCTGGCTGGTCTAAAGGCAAGATTAATATTATGGCGGACTGTTTGAACAGGCAAAACCTATTCCTTTAATGGTTCCTTTCTGTTTGATCCTTCTCCAATCCATGGAATATTCCGTTCCGACTGAGAATGGATTGACGGGTAAACAGTAGCCCTTGTATTCGGGCTAATGGTATTTGCTGCCAGTCTCTGATCTCAATTCAAATATTTATCTTGTATCAAACACCGCCATTTTTATCCCACGCTACACTTCTACAAATACAGTGAGAGCATCTTTTGATCCTTTTATAAATTGTATTTTCCTTTGTTATTGGGTATTTTTAAGTGGAAAAGCTCTGTTAGTATTTCAGAATATTATTATTATTATTATTAACTCGGCACTACAACTCGGTTACGAGCCTTGGCCTCCTTCACCAGCCTCCTCCAGACTTCTCTGTTCTGCGCAGCTGTCATCCAGTTCCTCACTCCCAGGACATCTCTGGCATCTCTCGCCACACCATCCGACCATCTCAGCTTCGGCCTCCCTCTTCTCCTAGTGCCATGGAGAGGTTCAGTCAAGACCCTCTTAGAGAATGCCTTGTCCTTCATCCTAGCAACGAGTCCAGCCCATTGCAATCTCACAAGCTTCATGGTCAGAACAAAATCTTCTTCATTAAATATTCTATATATTTCGTTGTTCGTTCGCCTCCTCCATTTCCCATTGAGATGGACTCCTGCGAAAATTCTTCGGAGGGTTTTCCTTTCATAGACTAATAAGTCCTGCTCGATTCTTTTACCTGTCATCCATGTTTCAGATCCATACAACAGGATTGGGCGGATCAATGTCTTGTACAGATGGAGCTTGGTCTATCGGGATAGAAGGCGGGAGGTGAACTCTTTGCGGAGGACAAAATAACACTTCTTGGCCATCAATATTCTTCTCATCACTTCAACCTCAGGATTTCAGAATATTAGTTAAAAGTAATTATTTGTTTAATATAAATTATATAGCAAGGTAGCTACGTCTGTTGAGAGCTGAGCTGCTGGGCTGAAGGATCCGGGTAGAAATCCAGCTATGACAGATAGCTCAACCAGCGTCTATAAAGTACACATGCTAGATTGGGGGAAAACTTGACGGTTGAGTGTGATCTCGAACAAATGACCTCACAGAAAGAACTCTTTTGATGCTTTTATAGATTGTATTTTCCTTTGTTATTGGGTATTTTAAGTGGAAGGAATCTGTTACTACTCAGGAATAACAATATTCCTAAAAGAAGTTGTTGTTAACAATAATATTTTTTTTATTGTCCATATGTTCTTTCCCGGGATGGACCGTGTGGTGTTGGTTTTGTTTGCCAAGCTTTCGCTCATCGTGTTGTGAGCTTCCTCAGGGCTAGCTTTTGGCGCTTTCCACTGTTTTATTTATTTATTTCCTTTATTACTGGAAACTTTTGTGGAGAAGTTCTGTTAATACTTAGGATTAACTAGATACCTAAGATGTAGTAGTTAGAAATAATATTTTTTTTATAATCACTTAGGTAGTGGGATATAGCTACGTTTGTCGAGCACTGAGAATGTTTTGCTGAATTTCGCATGTTAAGATTCAGCTGCGACAGAGAATTTATTTAATCTCTTAATCCTGAATTGGGGGAGGGGAAAAAAGCTGGTTATTGAGAGTGATCATAGACAAATTACATTTCTTAACAGCCGTTGTCATAGAAACAACACAGTTTCTAAACGTATTGAAGGTCACTTTATGCTGCTATGGCTAATCGGACGATTCTACAATGGGAGCTCTAAATTTTGCCTACCCAGATTTAATTAGAATAACCAAGGATTTTTTCCCTTCCTTTAAAAAATCCTAGGGCCACCTGCCGGGCTACGAACTCGCGATCTTGGGCTTAGTAGTTTGTTATGCTAACCACTAGACCTCAGGTCGCCCCATTATTGTTATTTAGTTACAAATAGCCTGAAGTAATCTGAATAGATAAAAAATAAATAAATGTAATATATAAAAATGAAGCTGTTATTAATCTGTTGTTTTACTGTTTTTAATACGATATCCCGATATACAATTTTAAAAATTGAAATATTTTATTTTATAATTTAAGTTATTTCTACTTTTTTAGTTTATTCCAATAGTTTTAATTTTTATGTATAAGTTTTTTTTTCCTTATTCCTATTATATCATTTTTTAACCTTGTATAATATACAATGTATATCCAGCACTAAAATGTGGGTCGAAAATTCGGTTTTTAAGAAATAGTTAATCACTATTTAAGGATTTTTTCACACTTACTTTTCCTCAACCATTGATTTAATTTCTTCGCTATCCATATTTATACAAAGTGACCAAAATATGTCATATCCAAACCATCAAAAGTTTTTCTATTATATATTTCTCAACATACCTCATTCATCCTTGGACCTTCATCTAAATTTTTCTTCCTCCATCTTATTTTCAATGCATTATTGTTTTTTTTTAGCCTTAATTATTATTATTATATAACAGTATTTTTTGAAAGTTACTCTCTCTTTTGCAGGCACATATATTCAAGTTAATATTATTTTTCTAAAGGCATTGTCATTTGTTTTATTATTACGTTACTTTTTTGGGGGAAAGTGTTAACATGGGTATGTAGTTTGAATAGATTCTGAACAGCATGTATAAACTACTGCCCTTGGATGTAGCAGATTATAATATTTCTAAAAAAAAAAATAGTTATAATAATATTTATACAAAAAAAACAGACTTATACTATCTTTATTGATATTACTTTTATTTTATTTTGTCTTGGTTCTATTTTTATTATTTTATTATTAGTAATATATATTCATTTTATCAAAAAAAACTTTATTTCTTACGATTTTAGGTTAGTAAATTAAATTTTTAAGCTATTGCCCAGAATAATTATATTCAGTATATTTAATTATTGTTTACACAATTTGTATGGCAAGTGCTTATTTTTTTCTTGTAAATATACAAGCCCAGTTATTTTTAATAAAATGATACAATTTTATTTCTAAAAAGATATTTCCATCATTTATAAGAGCTTTTAAATCAAATTTTTGTTACTCTTACTTGTCTTGTTTAACTTATAGTTAATGAAAATGATGTACAGCCATTTTCCTATTTTATTGGAATGATGGAGCATGGGAAATGTAGTTGGAATACGTATATTTATATTTATTAATATAAATTTATGTATACAATATATGGAAGTCTGTATATTAAATTAATATCAGAACATTACAAGGATAACCAATCAGTAAAAGTGAAGTCTAAAGTGTAAATTAAAAAATGTTCAGTAATATTGAGTTGTAATTACTTTTATGATGTTCCGGATGAAAAAAATAAACAAAAAAAATTTTTTAATACTGATTCAGCTAGGACCAAGTTTATTTATTATTGTTACGGATCTGAATCCTATTCAGGTTGCTTCATTATTTCTCGTTAGAGAAAACGATTAATAAATCAAGAACGGAATTAAAGTAAGCAACCGTATCCAATCTTGCATATAAAATACCGACTTCTACCTTCACTGGAGATGAGAACTGAGGATAAAGGCAAAATTTATTTGTTCTCTTTATTTTCTATAAGTGAGTGTTGGGTGTGGAAATCTCTCGGTTTGTAGAGCGCTGAGTCGCTGTGATAAGATCCCGGTTTCGAATCCGGCTGTTACAGATAACAGGATATTTAATTAATAGGAATTCATCATCATCATCACTATACTTATATATAATTAATAATAGTAATTAATAAATTATTTAATAATATAATAAGATCGGTTTCAATCAGTATGAAACTGAAGTTCATCATAGCTACTGGTTTTGAGGTTTTGTCTATTTATATAACTAATATCACAAAAAAAAAATTATGGCGAATTATAATTATAAATATTAAAATTTCACATGATGTGTGGAAAAAAAAATTAATAAACGTTTTTTTATTATCCTCTTGAAATAATCTAATAATTTTACAAAAGTATAGTTATTAACTTTAAATAGAAAAAGTAAACTATTCAATTATTTGTTGAATAATTCTAGTTGACCTCATGTATATATGAGAAAGAAAATGGCCCGATATTATTCCGGTAATGGAGGTAAAAAAGTTCTCTTTAATAGGGAGCTTACAAGACCGAAAAGACAAGAAACTGCTCGTTTTCGTCTACTTCAACATTTACTGTACAAACGCTCTAAGCTCCCAATTAATTACAAAAGACTCATTTACATGACAGTTATCAGACCTATTTGGACATACGGAGTTGAGCTTTGGGGCTCTACTAAACCATCCAATTCATCTCGTATCCAATCCTTACAATCCCAAATACTTCGTAAAATCTTCAATGCTCCTTATTATGTCACAAACAAACTCATCCATCATGATCTTTATATCCCATATGTTGCTGGATTGGTCCAAACTAGATACCTATCCTTCCATGACACACTCCATACCCACTTGAATCAGCTAGTCTCTCAACTTGCTTCCCATACTATTCCTGATAACCCTCCTAGGCGTCTGAAAAGAAGATGGCCTCGAGACCTTCTACTATAGAACTTTATTAGAGTGTTACCGATGGATAGTTTCTACACAAGTGTTTTTTTTTTCATGTCATTTGTTCATATTAGCAAATTTACTTGTTGTAATATTATTAATATTGTAATATTAATTCTACTACTTAGGTACTACATGTAGGTAATATTACCCTACCAATATATTACATATACTACTTTTTATTCTATTATACTATTTACTTTTTATTCGCCCTGAAGATGGCCTACATTGTAGGCCGAAACGTCGGCACATAATAAATAAGTTTTTCTTATTTTGGTGTTTTTCTTTGACTGCACCCCCAACTATTTCTTCCTTAAATTATATACATATACTACTCTTTATCATATTGTTTTTATTTTTAATTACTATAATTCTGTCCTAAATTTCAATTTTTTCATTTGTTATTTTGTTGGATTTTAACATTTTTGTTAATATATAGCACCTCTTTGTTATTATATAATTCAATCCCCTCTGATTCTTATTTATATTACTTACTACATATAATATTACTCTTTCAATATATTGCATATACTACTCCTTACCATATACTATTTTAATTTATTTGTATCTTATATATTTAGCCCTGAAGTTGTATATTTAATAGATAAATGTTTTCAATAACACATGAACCTTCATTTGTTTATGAAATACATAATGGAATATTTTATGTTCACATACATAAACATAGTTATAGTACATAATGTACAAATATTGAACTCAGATTTCATAAATATTTATATATTTTTATGCAAAATATTTAAATTTCTGTAAGCGCGGTATCTCAGTGTGTAGGGAATAGAGTTGCTGTGCTGATCGCCTTGGGTTCAAATCCGGAGGTGGTCACCTGTCGCAGGTGGACCCTGTGTGATCAGTCTTCGGACTCTTCTGAGACTTATCCAGCCTGTATGTAGTAGGGTGAGCCTCTACCCATACCCAAATTAGTCTTAATGCCAGTCGGGGATTAAAAATAAATTTTATTTTATATTTGTTGCTGTTTTCTGTATTTGCAACGAGAGGGAGTGGGGGGATTCCATGTCAAGTTCGGCTGTCGTTTAGTGTGGAATCTGGAATCTATTCTGGGACTCGCTAAGTCTCTATCAAAAGACTAAAAATCCGGCGGTTGAGCATGATTTCGGACAAATCACAATTGTTGTCTAAGATATAGTAAAGTCTCTACCATGTATTGATAATATTCTTCATAAGTTACTACATGACTACAGTGGTACAGTATTTTTTTTCTCTATTTTATTTGCATCAAGAAGGGGCGGATTAGCTCAGGTGTGGGTTAAACTGTCATAAATGGCATTTCTGGAGCTCAACCAGCTTCTATTACATAAGTATAAACTTGGAAGTTGAGCGTGATCTGGGACAAATCACCTCCTTGAACAACCGTTGCCTTACAGTCTCTGACAAGTAATGAACCTGTGTAGATTTTATGTGGTATAGGTTGTTTTCCTTTTGCAAGAAGAACACGCTGGTTAAGAGAAAAGAGTTGTACGCCAGCCTTAGCAAGGACACAAGATCCACTGACAGCTGTTGGACGAGATCCTGGCGGGGCCCGCCCAATGGCCACGCCTCCTCCGCCATCTCCCCCTCTCTCCGATATAATTGGATTCGACTCCCCCCCCCCTCCCGGTGAACACACCCCCTCGCCTGTATCAGCTTCTCTCCTTTATATCCAGTCACGGCAATCGCCGTTTGTTTAATGGATCGTTATCCCTTCCATGCTAACCGCTAATTGTGGGCAACATAAACCAAGAAAAATAAAGGAAGGAAATGTTATCGTAAGGTTTAGTGAACCCTATGTAACCACGAAATGTCTACACCTACAATTCTCTTAACCACAATACAGATACAGTTAACTCATTCAGGACAAAAAGTATGTAACCACTACGGCTGCAGATACACACCATATACACCTAACGGTAATAGGGTTTAGGTTTTCCAGGAAGTAAAATAGTCGTCCGGAGGTGTGGTTCATTGATGGTCAGCTTTGGTCAAAACGATGTGGGTCTTTGTGTGCTTGTTTGTTTATTCATTTAACGTCGCTTTTATGCTGCTATGGGTAATCGGACGATACTACATTGCGAGTTCTAAATTTTGCCTATCCAGTTTTAATTAGGATGGAGATTTTCAACGAGTACCTGACATCGTACAGGCTCGGGACCCCCGTTTAACGTCCCTTCCGAAGGACGCTGTAAATAAGGATTTTTTACTCCCTTTGAAAAATCCTAGGGCCTCCTGCCGGGCTACGAACCCGCGATCTTGGACTTAGTAGTTTGTTACGCTAACCACTAGACCACAGGTCGCCCTGTCTTTGTTCGCTTACTCACTCAGAACAGCCTAGATCCTAGGATCATGACCGATTTTTTCTTATTTTATAACCCTTGTGTACGTCGGTATGTCTAGGCTGTTTGTGCTTCCGCAAGCAATATAGTTAATCAAATATGTCCACATCATTCGACCAAAGATGTACTTGTGGTATCAGCGATAACTCCAATTCAAGCTCACTACAATTAATTCAGTTAGCAAAAAAATCGACTTTTCCACTTATTCTCCGGAACTGCAGATATACACACACATTAATATTCCCTGCACTACTATATTTAAACTGTATATATAAATCCAAAAAGTTGGTTACACAATTATTGATGGAATCTCAGGATACGATCTAACCTATATTATAAACATTCAAGGAAATAAATATCAACATTTACAATGGTTAATATTGAAATATCACAATATATATAACAGTGAAAATAAGGAGATAAAAGTGGGATTTTGCTGAGATATAAAAATTGGCAAACGCTACACGAACAAGTTCTAAAATGAAATTGTTTCAAAACGGACACAGAAAACTATCCGCCATCAAAAATATCAAAATCTTTCTATTAAGATGCGGACTAGAACATCTTGGTCCACCTCACTTTGAAAATGTGTTTAAAAATATAAATTGCAGTTGTAAAATTCAAGAATGGTATGGTATACGAAATGGGTTGAATAGTGCCCTTATTAAAAAAACTAAAACTAAAATTAAAAAACAAACAACGGTTACCATTACAACCCGCTAAGGGTCTTGGCCTCAGAACATGGTAGAGATTGAGCCTGGGAACAGAAGCAAATTTGGTCACTGGTCATAAAATACCACCCATCGAGCAACCATTGTCTTCAGACTGTGGCGTACCTAACTTACAGTAGTAACCGTGACAAACCGGAACAGCGGATGTCACGGTTACTTTGTCACCTGAATCGATTCGGTTGTGGACACATGATGTAGCAGCTACTGTCTCATTGTTTGTCTTAGCTTTTCACCAACTGCTTTCTTCGAAGGAGTGTCTTTTTTTGTGACTTGACTTTTGTATGCCTAACAGTATTCGCTTCGCTGTTTAGACTATTATAAAAAAAGTCTAAATTCCTAGCTACTGTGCATCAGAACACACTAATTTCTCCATTTTGTTAAATATTTCTACTTTTCCCTTTTAAAATAATATGGAGCTGATAGGCTCAGTGGCAGAGCACTAAGTTGCCATTTCGAAATTCCTGGTTCCAATCTCGCTACAGGCAAGACTGTTTATTTTATTTTTATTTTTTGTATAATTTGCTACAAAATTACATGCTGTACCAAATAGAACAGTCCGAAATTAAAAACAATTGTACAAATTTAATGTATCTGTGCAGAATCATAATTTACAATGAAAGAAAAAATATATAAAAAAAACTCCAACAGAGTCAAGACTCTTATTTAGTTATATTTAAACTTATTTAGTTTGTTAGCAGCCGGAGATGGATCATATAGAAACTTGGGCCCTGCTGGGGCTCACCCAGCCTCTTTAAAGTGGGTACCCAAAATAAGGGGGGAAATCTGCCGGTTGAGCGTGATCTAGGACAAAACCCCTCCCTGCACAACCATTGTCCATGAAACAGTACTGTCTCCACCTTGTACTGAACCCCAGACCTTTCACGGATTGTTGTGGTACAGGTTTTTTTTTTGTTTATATAATACATGATTACGCAGAATTTTAACATATTCTGGACAAACATTGGAGGAGTTGTAAGAATGATATATAGGTACTAGTATGTTTAAGGGCCTGCTGACATCAGCGCGCTCATGTGTCACTTTTCTTAACCATCTCCTACTGTTATAGTAACCTTTCTATTGTTTTGTTATTGTTTATGTGAAGTTGAACGTGAATGTGTTTTTGGTTATTTTCTTTATTATTTTATGTATTTGCCCGGGCAAATCTTTTCTCTTTAAAATAAAAACATTTAAAAATTATATTTTAGTTACAAATTGTTATTTAATGAATATTGCTTGTAATAAATGTTTTATTATTTCTAGTTTAATTTTGTCTACATGTTTCTCATTTATTTCATTTCCTATAAATCTGTTGTATCATAATGAAAGGCAAAGCCTATTTAAAATTCATCCATAACCTGACAAGGTCCAAATAGTTGAGGTAAGTGACACCTGAGCGCGCTGATGTCTGCAGGACCTTAAACATACTAGTACCGATATATATTTATAGACCACGCTCAATTGCCAGATTGTGCCCCTATTTTAGGTACCTTACACTCTATAGAGGCTGGGTGAGCCCCAGGAGGGTCCTGGATTCCATAGGCTCCATCTTTGGCTGCAAACAAAGTAGATAGTCCGCCAATCAGTCGGATTTGAACCCATGATCTTCGGCACGGCAATTACAGATTAACTCTGCTCCCTTATATTTAAATTGTATGCTTAGAAGAATAATAAGTTTCCTTTTATTGCTTCCTGACTAGTTTTTTCATTATATATATGCATATATTCATTATTATATATATTCATCTAGGAAATATCAATATATCGATACATTGTACATATAATTTACCAGGTGCCAAACCCAGGCAAACCCTATGAGGAGGAGAGACGTTTCCCACGAGCCCTCGGGGACTAAGCACTCAAGGGTTTCCACAAACAGGCTTGCCACAACACCTCGGCCCTCTTTGATATTCCCCTAGGGCTACCTGAAATATGGTTTTAGTCGAGGCCCAAAATATTTCCATGAATTTCTGCGACAGGGCCTTACAGATGGCTAAACCCGAAGCTGTTAGCTATATCCAGTCCTGAACAAACATGGCTAGGCTAATTTTGAAATTTGCAAATCAGATCATAAATATTTTGAGTTAACTGAAATAATGAGTTGGTTTTTTTTAGATGAGGCCTAAAACCTAGATGATGAAGTTGTGCAGATTTGTTTTGTTGTTTATTCATTTAACGTCACATTTTGCTGCTATGACTGATACGATACTACTTTGGGAGTTCTAAATTTTGCCTATCTAGGTTAGAGATTTTCAACGAGTACCTTACATCGTACAGGCTCGGGACCCCCCTTTAACACCCCTTCCGAAGGACGACGTAACTAAGGATTTTTTACTCCCTTTAAAAAATCCTAGGGTCACCTGCCGGGCTACGAACCCGCGATCTTGGGCTTAGTAGTTTGTTACGCTAACCACTAGACCACAGGTCGCCCCAAGTTGTTCAGATTTAGATGGACCTATAAAGTTATTCGGCTAAGTAACGAACGAATTCTTAAACAGTTAATAATCGTTGTGCCGAATGGGTAGCGTCTGAGAGGCAGACCTAGGCGTAGGTGGGAAGATTGCGTTATCCTGCTTTTGATTGCTAGAGTTTAAAAGGAGAGTTTGGTGGTATCGGCATTGAGCCTTCGGGTTCAACAAGAGCTATTATCATTTTATTTTTTCACATAGATTTCACATTAATTGTTCACACTCTGGCTCCAAATTCACATCCCAGAATTCAAAATTCAAAGGAAATTTAAAAGATTTTACTCATTTAAGATTTTTTTTACAATTCTGCAGGTGTCCAACAGAACTGCCTTTTTCGTCAATGTTAAATTTTCCAAATCAAGACGAACGTCTTCTGTACCCTCCCAAGTGCTTTCCAGTATATAATAACTATTGAAGTTATTGGCACTTTCTCCAAAGTATATAAAGTGATTTTAACTCAATAGCAACTTCCTGACATTTCCTAAATTTTATTCTAGTGTTCATTGCGTTTGAATCACATGGGACGGCTATTTCTATGGTTCTACAAATTTTATTGGCTTTATGGATCAACAAAATATATATATATATATATATATATATACGGTTATGTATTACCCTATGGTTCGTTATTTGCTCATCCCAGTAAATGTTTATTTCATTTTTTTTAGTAAGGCACCTAATAGCCTGCATATATTTTGGTGATATCTACAGCCCTAGTGAATATCAGGCTAAGTCAGATTTTGTCCAGAGATAGTTAACTGCTTTCAGATAACCGGAATCGTATCATTCTAGTAGATTTTGGCTTGAAATGGAGTTGTAATATAACAATAACTACTTTTCTAGCCAATGCCTTACTTAGCCCCTTATTCACTACGAAAATAACTCGATTCCACTTACTTAACTAAAAGAAATTCATTTTGGGGAAACTTAGACTTAACCACTTATTCACTGGGGCAATAGATATATTTCTGGCACACTATTACGCCTGATTGTATATTCCGTCCCAGCCAGTGCTTCGCATCCATTTGCCACATGCTTTATAGACTCGTGAGTTTTCGGGGATGAAATAAGATAGGGACTTAAATAAAGCGTAAAAGAAATTATTCGAATTTGGGATTTTTGAGAATATAAAATTTTTGAAAAAATTAAATATACGATTCGTTCAGGACTTCAAAAATTGACTCTTTCCCTTTTCGCTAGTGTATTTATGAAATTGTATCTAACTCGACACTCGATCGCCTTATTTCTCTGAGTTTTGTTCTGGTTCTGAACTTTAAGTTATCCGCTTATGACCCTGAACATCTCATATATAAATAAATATAGGAAATAATAAAGAGATAGATAAGAATAAATACAATTTTCTATCAATATAAATTTATAATTCTGTATGCCTACGTTTCGGCCTCAATTTGTCACGTTTTGACCTCATTTCCTCTAACCAAAAACGCTAAGATATAACTTGCATTTAGGAAATAGTTCCCAGGAAAGCCTAACGAATTCTTTGAGAGGCCGAAAAGACAGCTTTTTCGTAGAAACGTTTTAGGAAAACCCGTAATGAATGAGACAGTAGCTTGTGAGATAATTTGTTCATGCCCGAATCTATTCTCCAGGGCGAGGTAGCCATGACATTATGGTTAGTCATGCTGACTTGAACAACTGTCGAGGCGGTCATAGTTTCATGTTTGACCACGACTCCAGCCTAAGTTGTCGTTTTAAGTCGAAAAGAGGATCGGGCTAAGGATGTAATATGTATAATTTTTGTAAAAATAACAACTAACGTTAATAAAATATGCAAATTTCAAAAATTGTTAATGATGACCATGGAATACATTGTAACTCTAAGTTTTATAAGAAATATTTTAAATTATTTGACAATCAACTAAAAAGGTTGAAAATGTACAAATTTATAAAAAAATTTTAGAGAATATTTTTAAATTAAATTACTTTAAAGGACTTATAAGAAATGTAAATTGAGAATGACATATTATTGTTGAAACGTTTTTAAATAAAGAAAAAATATATGACTGGAAAAAGGTTTTATTTTACTCACTCGAATGATTGACTAAGAAAGATGTACTCCAGTAACAGAAACAAGATAATTAAAATATAAAATATACTTAATATATGGTAATTAAAATATATTCAAATAGTTTATTATAATGCAATTGGGAAAAACCACAATGCAAAGCCTTATGTTTCAAAAAATACACCTACTTACCAGTCGACGTTTCGCCTATTCAGGCATTATCAAGACACTAAAATCAAAAAGGAGTTATGTGAATCGCATCTCGAAGAAAAAGGTGCAATACATCCCAACGATCAACAGCCCAAACAGGCTCCAAACTTGAGACAGCACACCACCACCAAGAAGTTGAACATACAACTGCCGGATATATTCAAATAGGTTTATTAATACAGAAACCAGCGGTTCAACCCAAATTTATGCAGTACTGAGGTTTATTCAACTTTGACCGGAAATATATTATTTATGCAGCTCCAGGGAATAATTGGTCAAGTACAATTTTTTCCAAAATATGTTTCTTGTACTTATGGAAAAGGGATCGTGTTATGCTTCTAGTGAATAAGTCGCTATGTCCACTTCAAGCCAAATACTTCGAAAAAGTGAGAAGAAACTAGAACTGGTACAAAATAAGTACTAAAGTGAACTTAAATTTTCGAATGATATTACCTTTACTAAAACGGTTAAAGAACAGTTGCAACTCTCTTAAATTGGCACGGCCAATATTTTTAATCCATTCATACCGTGTTTATTATGGTTTAGTGTAGTCTTATGGTGGCTATTGGTTAGCGTAACGAACTACTAAGCCCAAGATCGCGGGTTCAGGCAGTTGGCCCTAGGATTTTTTTAAAGGGAGTAAAAAATCTTTAGTACGCCGTCCTTCGGAAGGGACGTTAAACGGGGTCCCGAGCCTGTACGATGTCAGATACATATTAAAAATTCCTCTCCTAATTAAACCTGGATAGGCAAAATTTAGAGCTCCCACTGTAGCATCGTCCGATTAGCCACAGCAGCAGGAAGTGTGTTAAATGAACAAACGAACAACTAAGAGACTTCTCTCTTGTATACTACAAACTAACAAATACATCTCCTATCTAACCTCTTACATCCTATCTTCTATCCTTGTCTATTATCCTGATCTTAGAGCTAATATATATATATATATATATATATATATATATATATATATATATATATATATATATATATATATATATACACATTTAAATGAAAAGGGGAGCTCAAAGAAGCTACATTGCTGACAACGCGGAAGATATTTCAAAATTAGGAGTATGGTGCCGGGAAGCACAAACAATATCCATAGGACCTCAACCATATCCAACTTATTATCTAACCAGCTTACGCCCGCGGCTTCCCTCGCGTGGAATTTGGTCTGCCACATAAAGTGCCTAATGTTTAACGTCAAAACTGACGGATTCTGTACAACCTTTGAACCCCTATTATGTTAAAGGGGAAACCCATGGGGTGGAATCATCCAAATTTCTTTATTAAACTATACAAAGAGCTTATCTACAAATTTCAAGATGCTAAGTTCCTGATATGCCTTTAATTATCTACTATAACGGGGGGGGGGCACTTGCCCCCGTGCCCCAACATAAATCAGCACTTGCTGTAGCCTATGATGTATAACCTATTTTACTCAATATATTTCATCCAAATCCGTTCTGTAGTTTTTGCGTGAATGAGTAACAAACATAAATACAAACATTCGCATTTATAATATTAGGCGATATCATTTCTGTTATTTTAACAACTATTATCATGTGATTTGCCTTTAATTTTGTACTATAATGGATTCTCCACGGTACCTAAAAAACTATCGGGGCACGCGGACACGTGCCTCCCCTAATCCGCGCTTGCTATAGCTTATGTGTTATTCTGATGTATAACCTATATCATTGTAAAGTTTTATCCAAATCCGTTCATTAGTTTTTGCGTGAAAGAGAGACAAACATATAAACATTCGCATTTATAATATTAGTAGGATTTACTCATTCTGGACAAAATTTGACTTGACCACTTATTCTCCGGAGGCTGCAGATTTATTCAATCAAATAGGTCATACCCAAAAAAGATCAATAGTGATTGCAAAATATCAAAAACAACTTTTCTTCAACTCTTTTCCTCTTGGCCTAACCCATATTATTAAAAATACCTTCCAGAAGAGCAGTAAGGACGACAGATGGGGGTGATGTATAGCCCGACTTCATAGCTCTTAGCGTGTCCCCCGACCGTTCCTCTAGTTCTTGCAAGGAAGAACAAGTAAACAAATGGTAAATGCCTTTTGTAAGTGCGGCTGGTGGCTACCGTGGGAAGAGAACGCTAATGGCCGAAGCAGTAAATCTGTTAGTCCTGACGTGAGGCCTCCGATCTACCCGCTCTCATACCTTCGTTACATCAGCAATATACTCTCCATGAGGTTCTATCTGGAAAAATATATATATACACATACATACATGTCTATATACTTATATAAATGAATATATGGGTTATATAAAGATCGCTTCATATGAAATGTCCGTTTTCAAAAGAAAGGTTATTTAATAAAACAACTTTAAGAAATAAAACAAATTTATTTTAAATTATCGTTACCATTATTATCATACATTAAATTTTACCCGACGTGTTATCGAATTTCAATCCCATAACTGAAACAATCTGGGTTTTGTGATGAAATACAGTCAAAAACTCACTTTTTGGCCAGAGAATCAATTTTAAAAATTTTACCCTTAGTGAAGTTATCCAAATTTCTGTACTGATGGAAATCTGTCGGAGATGATTCTGGCGAATGATGTGAGGGTGGGAAGACTTCGTAACACATCTAATTTAGTTACTTCGCTGTCTGTCGTAAAAATTGAGGTATTTGCGATACAATTTACCGATGCTGGTTATTTTGTGATGATCCCGGGTTCAAATCCGGCTGGATTGCAAGCTCTCTGGGATTTGGAGACACAGGGCCTCACTTGGGAATCCGTAATTGGGGTAAAACATGGCGGTTGAGCCTGATCTTGAACAAATCATCTCTTTTTACGACCGTTGTCCTAGAAACAGTATAGTCTCAATCATGTACTGAACCCATAGATAGCCCTTCAGGGTTGTAGCGGTACAGATTTATAGTAATTGATTTTCACAAGTCCTACGCGATGTAAAATAATTACTAACCTTGGAAAACAGTGAATTCTTGCAAACTGTATATTTTTATTTATGGTATCACTTCCGCAGGTCATCCTTTGAGTTATATCATGGCAACACTTTATGTATATTGCAGTAATCATGTCATCAAGAAATAAACGTTTTAACAAGCCTGTATCATCTTCGACATGTTTGTTGAAACCTTTATTTCTAGATGAAATGGTTGCCGAAATATACGCATTTCCCTCAATTACATTCTCTTTTACATAATAAAACTCACGATAATTTTTTTTCTAGAATAGTAAAAATGAACATTTAAAACTTGTAACTCAACTCGAAGCGACAACCTGCGGAACAGATACCTAGAATAGATTTGAAAGTTGAGACGGAGTGCAGACTTCAAAGTGGACAATAAATATATTTATATTCAATGCAATGACGTGTGATGCTAGTCCGATCGGAGACGAGCGTCGAAAATAAGACGGTAGCGGGATCGTGCGGTGAAGATTTGTTGACTAATCTGACAACGGACTGACTCTAGTTGAGGAATGTCGGTTCCTCTTTTAGGCCCTTCGTCCTGCAGGACCTCTTCCCTTCTTCGGGCAACAAAATAGAAATGTTTAAATAAGCGTTGCCAATTCTCTTAGCAACACCCAGCGATTTGAGGGATCGCTCAAAGCGCCGACTCCTCGAAAGGTTTTGTAAAGGTCCGGGCAGTAGCTGGCCACATCGTGCTGTCCTGGTCGAATCGATTCACATGACAGTGTGACCGGTCATGGGGACTGGAAAGAGTCAGTTAAGTGGTCGGCTAAATGTCTATATTGGCCTGGGTCAGGCTTTTTTGGATCTTAAAATTACTCTATATCAGTAGCTTAAAATATGTAATAACGTAATCATCAGCATATCACACTAGTATTTCTAAAGTGACAATATTCAAAAACCTACATTATTCGGTAAACTATTAGTGAGGTTGGAATAGCATTAGAAATGACACAAGTAACTTCTGATGGACAAGTTCTGAAGCTAGGTTGATACAGTATTGATAATTATTAAAGATATATTTACCCATTTCTTCCATGGTCACACCTCACCACACACACAAAAACATGATTTTTTGTTAGGTTTTGAGTTATCACTTTAGACAACATAACTCGTCTCATAAACAACCTGCATCACTTCAGTACATAGTCGGAACTGTTTCTAGGTAAAGCAAGCAGATGATTTGGACTAAATCATGCATAACCTCGAGCTTTCAGCTCCAATTAAGGTTATCCATTTTTTAATAATAATAATAAATTCTTTATTTATTCTGGGACAAGTCCCTTTAGAATAACAATACAGTTATATAGGGTATTATTATGTCTTAGAGTATATTAATACAGGGTGTTATTATGTCTTATTAAGGGAAAAAGAATTAATGAGAAAAAAAAAAGTTGCGAATTACCTCCAGTGATAACATTTAAAAATAAAAATAAAACTGAGTAAAAGAAATAAAAAAAAAACAGAAATAAGAGTACAATAATTATATAAAGATAAACAATAGATAATTACATATGTATGCAGATTACGATGTCAAGTAGAAACTAAGAAAGCAGAAAATGAAACAAAAATATGAACAATATAAACAAATCTAACTTGTTTTTAAAAATATTTAACTGGATGAGTGAAGCGTCAATAATATAAATATATATATATATATATATATATATATATATATTGAAAAATGAAAAAGAGACCTTACATAAATGTTAAAACCAACCGTAGAAAAAATCCCAACGGAAAGCCATTTAGTCTCCAAGCTAAAACAGAAATTGAAATTATCTGTCCAATATATATATATATATATATATATATATATATATATATATATATATATATATATAAATAAAAACACATCATTCATTTATCAGTTAGAAAATATTAATCTGAAAACTGAGTATGTTATTTCCGGTTTTTTGGTAATTGTAAGGATATAAGGTGATTGAATATAAGGGATTTGAAGGTTGAAAGTTTATTGGAACGACGAATGGAAGAAGTTATAGAGTTCCAAAGGGAAGAGGATCGGATAAGGAAAGATCTATCAAAAGCAGTTGCTCGGTGGGATGCGTATATAGGTCTGAGTGCCGAGAATGGGTGTTAATAGAGTGGACAGAGGTTTTGAATTTAAGGAGATGGGAGATGTATGATGGTCGGCGGGATTGGATTTTATAGAGGCTGTATGAAGAAAAAGCCCTATGGAGTTGACTAAATATCTTAATTATCAGACTCAGCTAATCCTATTAAAAATTACTGAATTTTTTTTTCTCGAATTGGCCTACTAAAGACCACGTCATTTCAACTGTATTTTTTCTTCTTTATATTTGCCCTGTACTCTCTCATTGGTCGCTGGTGCTGCTCCCTTCTTTGTTGCGTCCATTTATTTTCCTTCTTTAGCTTTGTCTTTCTTGAAAACCCAGGTGGACATTCAGTTTCATCCTGAGACAGTTGCTTTCCAAACCATCCTAGCAAGTTATCTCCTTATATTCGGTAAAACTTCGCATCGTCAATCTTAATGGTTACATTCTTAACACTGCTATTATTATTTTTATTATTATCGACGGTTATTATTTTATCTTTCTCAACTGATCTCATTTAACCTTCCATGTCCTTATGTATATATTTTTTTTTATTTCATTATGCTTCCCAGATCCTCCAAAACGTTCACTGTGTTCTTTCTTCCTTTCCTCCGACCACTTAGTTCCTTTCCGTATGCCTTTTTATATTTAGATGAATGTTTTTTATTGATTTTTCTCATTTCTTCTCTTTTATTCATATTTTCATGCATCTTTTAATTCTATTTCATTGATTATCCTGTTCTCACTTGAATTTTCAGGGACGACTTGTGGTCTAGTGGTTAGCATACTACTAAGCCCAAGATCACCGGTTCGTAGTTCGGCAGGTGGCCCTAGGATTTTTTTAAGGCAGTACAAAATCCTTTGTTACGCCGTCCTTCGGAAGGGACGTTAAACGGGGGTCCGATGTCAGGTTCTCGTTAAAAATCCCTATTCTAACTAAACCTGAATAGGCAAAATTTAGAGCTCCCACTATAACATCGTCCGATTAGTCATAGCAGCATAAAGTGGCGTTCAATGAACAAACAACACTAGAATTTTCTATCTCAATGATTTGCCTTCTCAGCTTTATTTACTTATCCAGTTGATATTCCCATAAAACCTTATTTTTCTGAAATCCATTATTGTTTCTATGTTTTTTTTTTTTAGATTTCTGTTGATTACTTTTTCATCCGAATTCC
The DNA here is from genome assembly GCA_037127475.1 of Arma custos. Lineage (NCBI taxonomy): Eukaryota > Metazoa > Arthropoda > Insecta > Hemiptera > Pentatomidae > Arma > Arma custos. The sequence goes on along the minus strand of CM073762.1, from coordinate 12,407,215 downwards.
TTCACGAAAGATCGGTCCAACAATTCTCCATTTGTTTTCCTTGATACTTTACTTCCGTGGGCTCGGTAGTTGCCCTTATTATTTAATAGTACAAACAAAAAAATGCTTGGGCCCCTCAACATGGGAACTATTCCCAAACAAACGGCAATTAAGACAACAGTTGAAAAGCATTCGTCCCGTTCGCAGAATGGAGTACCCAGAACTGGAGTGACAAATGAATAGAAGAAGGCGTTAAGAGCTGTGAGCCCGATGGACAGTAATGTGTAACAGTGAGCAGTGGGAGAAGACAATGGGCGAGAGCTAAGGACTAAGGACCTTCCAGCAGGACACAATATCCTCGCCGCGGGGAGTCCTCCTTCAGGCTGCAGGACTCAGGACTCCTGCTACTGTCAGTATTTATTGCTCCTCTTCCTTTTTCTTATCTTACAAACAACTTTCTACTCCTTTTTCCTTCAGAAATTATCTCTTATCTTAAGGGAGACGAAGGAAACTATAAAATTATTGTATCGGATTATCTACTACAGCTACTATAGCTCCCAATTGAATACAAGTGACTCATATATGGCTATTGTAAGATCTATTTGGACTTACGGAGTAGACCTTTGGGGCTCCACTAAGCCATCGAACTCCTCTCGTGCCCAATCCTTACATTCCAAAATCGTTCGTATAATCCTCAATTTTCCTTACTTTTTTTACGAATAAAGACATCCATATTGACCTTAACGTCCTATTTGTTGCTGATTTGGCCCGAATACAATACCAGTCTTTTCATGATAAACTTTATTCCCACTCAAACCCACTGGTTTCAAACCTGGCACTTCCATGCAATTATGTACTATTACTATATTTACACGTTGTATCATTATAATACAGGTGAAAAATTTTAATAAATTTTTTAAAAATGATTATCTAGTGCCGTTTAAACCCACTGGAACACTCACTAGGCAAACGCTCTAAGCTCCCAATTAATTACAAATGGCTAATGTAAGATCTATTTGTACTCACGGTGTTGAACTAGGCGCTGCATCATTAAGCCATCGAACTCCTCTCGTGTCCAATCCGTACATTCCAAATGCGTTCGTAAAATCCTCAATTTTCCTTACTTTTTTTACGAATAAAGTCATCCATATTGACCTTAATGTCCCATTTGTTTGCTGATTTATCTCGTACCCGGTATCAATCCTTTCATGACAAACTTCATTCCCACTCAAATCCACTGGTTTCAAACCTAGTTACTTCCTCAGTATTTTCCTCCGAGGCGTCTGAAAATGAGTTGTGCTCGTGACCTTCTAAGTTGAATTTGTTATTCGAGTACTGCCCAATGGTAATCTCCCTACCTGCCTTTATCCATCCTATTATGTACTATTATTATATTTGCATGTTGGATCATTATAATACAGTTGTAAAATTAAAAAAAAAAATGATTATCTAGTGCCGTTTAAACCCACTGGAACACTCACTAGGCAAACGCTCTAAGCTCCCAATTAATTACAAATGACTAATATAAGATCTATTTGGACTCACGGTGTTGAACTTAGTCGCTGCATCATTAAGCCATCGAATTCCTCTTGTATTCAATCCTTACAATCCAAAATCGTTCGTAAAATCCTCAATGTTCGATACTTTTTTTACGAATAAATCTACATTGATCTTAATGTTCCATTTGTTGCTAATTTATCTCGTACCCGCTATCAACCCTTTCATGACAAACTTCATTCCCACTCAAACCCACTAGTTTAAAACCTACCCACTTCTTCATTTCCTGATAATCCAAGCGTCTGAAAGTAAGTTGAGCTCGTGACCTTCTAAGTTGAATTTATTATTTGAGTGCAACCATTGGGTAGTTTCGCTAATTGCTTAAATCCATGAAATTATGTACCATTCCATACTTTTTGTATTGTTTTAATACAGTTGTAAATTTCAATAAATAATTTATTTTAGAAACATAAAAAGTGCGGTGGGGCTAGTACACAACCTTCTCTTCACCAAGCGTTAATTAATTAATTATTATTAAATAATACTGATGTGGAAATAGTTGACTGGATGCATCTTAGAAGAGTGTAAAATGATCAAGGGGAGGAGACAATAAATTACACAAAATAAGTGTGATTTATTCCTGTATACTTTACTGTGCAAAATTAAAGCAAATTGTTTTTGCATAGCACATTATAACAAATTTGAGAAATACGCCATCAGAAAACGAATAATTCAGTTGAATAGATACTTATAAAGGATGAACCAAATAAGAATGACCAAAAGAGTTTCCACTTAGTTCAAGAAAATTAAAACGGTCAACGCATGGATCGAGGAGAACATGATCCACTTAACATGGACAAAAGGTTAACTTTTACTTTCCAGACTGATTATGTCTGCAACAAAGCTAACAGAGCTCTGTGTACTATATAGCCTTACTTTAATAGACATTCTAAATTAAGAACAGATAATAAGTTATTATTATATAAAGCCTGCTTACGACCTATACTAACATGTCTAAAACTAATAACAAAAAATTACAAATATTCCAAAACAAATGTCTTAGAATTGCTGGAAATTATGGATATGACACTGAAATTAAAATTATGCATAAAGAATTAAGTATACCTTACATTAATATATTTATCTACAAACTATGTAAACATTTTTTTATTAAGTGTAAAAACAATAAAAACCCGCTTATAAAAAATATTAGGAACTATACAAAAAATAGTACTAAGCGTTATGTACATAGACGAACCCAATATTTATTATTGGTAGGGTACCAATTTCTTTCATTTCATTGTTATTGTTATATATATATGTATATGAGTTACTAAGAATGTTCGTGCTGAATCTTCGTGAATAGCTTCGTTTTGATGTGCCCTCCCCCTTTTGACGCCCAACAATTTCCTTGTGAAAATTCTCGCATCAACATGTATCGATAACGAGGTTATCAAAAATGATGACTAACCAGCTTTTTTTTTTTTTTACTTAGTTAATATTTTTATAATTTAACAGCCATATTGTCCTACAAATTCCGTGGTACGTTATTCTTAAATTTTGGAGAATCATCAAATCGACATATTTTATCCTTGCTACCTCTGTTAGCTGCAACAATCGAGAATTTTCGCAAAGGAAATTGTTGGGCGTCTCATCAAAACGAAGCTATTCACGAAGATTCAGCTTGATAGTAATCAAGTGCAAAAATAAACCAGGGATCTTGGACTAGTATAGTTATAATTTTTGTTTATTTCATTATAAATTTTTTTTCTTCTCTCTGTTGGAAGTTGTTTATACATTTTTTCTTCCATTGTAAATTATGATTCTCCACAGATATATTTAAATTTGTACAATTGTTTTTATTTTTAGACTGGTATATTGTTACAGCAAATTATACAAGAAATAAATATATATAAAAAAAAGCTCCACTTCACACTTAGGAAGGAACTTCGGAATGCTCATTTGATGATTTCAAGAAAGGCCAAAGAGAAAAACAGGTACAATTTAAACAAAAGAGCGGAAGCAAAAGTAGTCTCACAGTGGATCAGTCGTAAAAAAAAAGATGATTAAAACAAAAAATAATATCAAATATAATCAAGTCAGAATTATAATTAAGGCCCTGATCTCAACTTAAAGAATCTGTTGGGTTTCGTTGATCTCTACAGCAATCTGACGGAGCAATACGGAAAAAAATAAGTGTATGGTTACAATCCATGAAGGGTTTTGGGGTTAATTACATAGTAGAGACTATAATATTTCTACAACGGTTGTGCAGAGAGATGATTTGTTGGAGAAAAATCCACCAGGAATTCCCCCATCCAAGAGTACACACTTTATTCCAGTTAAGTTAGTCCTAGGAGGTTCTGCAGATCCCACCCTATCCGCGGATGATAATAGATTAAATAATTTATCTGTTACAGCCTTCAATATAGCAACTTATAAATTCTGAACTACTCCGCTCCCCAGTAAAAAAAAAAAAAAAAAGCAGTCATAATCTCAATGATTCCAATTTTGAATTTGAATAAAAAACTGTTAGTTTTTATGAATTCCTATAGATCAAACAAGCTATTGTAGTACTCTCAATGCGGAAGTACGTTATATGCTTTTAAAACATACCTTTTCTATATTTTTTTTAAGAATGGCATTCAAAGTAAAAAACAAAACTAGACTAGGAAGTTGGTAAGAGAAGAATAGCAGGTACAGGTTCTGGGAAGTTGTTAAAGGAATGATCTAGATGGGACCTTACAGTTTGTACAGTAACAGGTCGTAGAGTAACATTTCACGGCTCTGTTGTATATTGAATCAATTATCTTAGGTCTGTTTGTATAACATATAATACAATATAGCTACTATCTACTGTTGTATTATGCTATACATTATATCCCGCCAGCTGAAGAATTTTCTGAAACTCCTTTAGACTGAATGTCTCCAGAGCATTCGTAAGTATCCTTAACGAACATTTGTATTTTTTATGTGTGAAAAAAAATGGTTAGGTCGTGCAAATGTGCGAATATCTACGTAATATATAAATTTATGTGTGATTTTTATTTGTTACAAAAGCAATATTTTCAATAAAATACTGAAAATAGTCTATCCTTGAGACGTACCAATTGGCCCAGTGCTTATTAACTTTTTATAAATTCTTTATATAAAAACTTTTATATAAATTCTTTCGCAACAAAATTTAAGCTCAATCGCTTTACAAGCACATCTCAACTTTCGCGACTCTAAATAATTTCAATTTTATTAACCGGGTGTCTGCTCCGCGATTCTGGATAATGTTCTAAATATTCCAGCGGTCTTACCATTTTTCGGACATTTTATTCTACACAGTACCTTATTTTCGAATGCCACAGGAAGTTGTTGACCCTTCATTATTAACATATCCGTGAAGAACAGTTGGAATGATGATAGTTTTATAGATTCCGATTTTTAAATTTCGTAACAAAAGATGCGAGCTTAGTAATGTCGAGCCTCATAAATAAAAAAAGTTCCTATACCACTACAAACCCTTCTTCGTAAACTTGAGTCCTGGATATTTTACTGGCTTCGCACCAAACAAACATTTTTCTAGTTTCAGTTTGAAACCTTCAGTGTTCATAACTTATAAAAACTTGTTAATATCCTGAAGATGATCTTTCCAGTCCCAAGAAAAAAATAAAATATCATCAATTTAATAGATCAATATATATCAACAAATATTGACTAGGTGGTGTCGGTAACGAACCTTCTCTTCAATGAAAATTTTTTACTATAAAAGTAATACTATAAACAACACCAATTTTCGTTCAACACAAAAGGCTCGAAGGATACAGTCCACTACTGCTGATGAATTGCGTGTCACCCTTGCAGTTTGGCAAAACACCCTTGTTTTTTTTTTGGTTTTTTTTTGCACGAAGATGAAGATACAGATTTGGAGGAGACATGTTGACGGGGTTTGATGAAAGGTGGGGGACCGCAAGTTCTGGGAAAGATAAACCATTTATTTATGGCTTTTGTTTCCAACATCTTACCTAATGGCTTCTTTCTTTCTACTGTTCGCTAAGATTTATTGTCCTTAGTGATTGTTTAAGTTCATAGTGTTTATAGAATAATAAAAATAGCAATAATAATAATAATGAGGGTGAGTATTATCTCATATTTTTTTATATTATGATATAACACTTTACATCTCTCAACTTCTGAGTTTCGCTGCTTCAGGAAATTACCTACAATCATAGACGTAACGAGGCTGGGCCTGTTATTGGGAATGTGACCCCCATTGCTTAAAAGAAATTAAAAAAAAAATGTAAGTAATAATTTAAAAGAAATAAAAAATTGAAGGATTTTACTTTTATTAATTTTACTTTTTCAAAGTTATTATTGTGGGATTACAGAAGTAAGGGTCAATAATGCCAAAAACAATAAAGAAAGTGCAAACACAGTTATTTTAATGAATAAGAGGTACACTGAAATGACAAACCAAAACGTAATACTGTTTATTTAAAATTAATTATATTATTATAGCGGCAGTAGTGGCATCTAGCGGCAACAATAAGATCGCAAATGTGAGAAGAACAGTTTAGACAATTCTTAAAATCTAGAAGTAAAGTCTGGATGGGTCTAGAAAGTTCCCTATGCAATTAACTATAGTAAGTTATTGTATCCAATAAATAGGGTTACTTGTATTTAAAAGATATTTCTTGATTGTCTTTCCAAAAATAACATTTGTAATGAAAATAACATTTATAACTTCCAAAATAACATTTATAAAAAATTATAATCTATTTATTTAATTAGAAGCTACATCATTTATAGTATAATATATATTATACCTATATTACGACGCATATTTTTTTAAGGGAGGAATATGTTGGAGTGGTTGGCTGGTGGGGGTTAACCCCCCCCCCATGAATCAACTCTAGTTACGCCAATGTCTACAATATATCATTATAGATAACTAAAATAACTAAAATATATTTTTTGCAAATATGAGGAAAAAAATAATCAAAAATATGTTACACGTCGTCAAACTAAAAATTACATCATGGGTTAAATTGCGAGTTGAAATGTAGTTGAAAAAAATTCAAATATGAAAAATAATTTGTCTAAGTGCGCCAAGAATTGTAAAACCTACAATGTAACAAAAACAAAGTAGATGATCATAATAATTTTTTATCCAAATGTCTATCTTCTAAAGGTCAAATTTTATTCAAATTTAAAATTAAGTTTAACAGCGAAAGATCGACCCGTTGAGACCTGGAGACCCTCCTAGGGCTCACCCAGCTTTTATAAAGCGGGCAACAAAACGTTTGATCTCGGTCAAATCACTTTCCTGCACAAGCATTGTTCTTGAAAGAGAACAAACTCTACTATGGACAAAGCCCAATTACCTTCATGGGTTGAATTGGTACATTTTTTTTTTAATATTGTTACGGTCGCCAACAGAAGACGGAAGCAAGGGATTAGCGGCTTAAATCCGTCGGCGGGAGAAGTTAAAATAGGATTAGGACCGTTCTAGATCGTCTCCTTTTGTCGGAAAAGGATTAAGAAGATTCCAGAATTGTCTGGCCCCTCCGTGTTCTAGAATGTTCGGCCTTGCCTATTTAAATACTTCCCTCGCCTCGAGCGAGTCAGTCTTAGCCTGAGAGTAGACCACGCAAGATCTGTGATAAGTGAGTGTCAGTGTGATAAACTAGTCAGTGTTGAACCGGCCCGTGTAATAAGTGTATCAGTGAACTGTGACAGTCTCGCGAGTGTAATAAACTGTTTCTGTTTGTTTATGTGTGTCAGTTTGTCATACTTGGAGAATCTTACGGTCGGTGGACTTGTGAACTGTAAGTGTTAAAATTAGTTGTAAATTGTAGTGTAATTTTATAATATTCATAGAAACTATTGTAACTAGTTAAGCTATCTAGAATTAGTAATATCTTATATTACTGTAATAATTAAATAGGAGTTAGGCCTAGATAATAAATATTTAGAATATTGTAATTGTAAATTTATATCTGTTTAATAATTTAATTATTAATAGTTTAATTCTATTGTTTTTATCGTTTTGTTAATAAACATTAGTATCTTTAATTTAGGAGTAGTTTAATTCATTTTAATACCCAGTAGCCCGAAACAATATATAAATAGAAATCATGGCCTCTGACCAAAAAATCAGAACTTATTGTCAACACATGGGATAGAAAGATAATAAGAAGAATCAGGGGCGAAAATGGAGTATGGAGAAGAAGAAAGAATGATGGAGCTATATGAGGAGCCGGACATGGTGTCGTTGATAAAGAAAGCCAGACTGAGATGGATGGAGCATGTGGAAAGAATGCCGGACCACAGGATAGCGAGGAGAATGCTCAATGAGAAACCGGACGGAATGAGAAACTAAACTGAGGATGCCCTCGGATCAGATGACTGGATGATGTCGAAGAGGACCTGAAACTGCTGGGTGTACAGAGCTGAAGGAGGATAGCACCGGATTAAGGAGATTGGTCGGCTGTGCTGTTGGAGGCCCGGGTTTTTTGCTTGACCGCAGAGCCAAAATAATAATAATAAATAGAAATCACTCATTAAAATAATACAATTAATAAAGAAATATAAAGTGCATCTGTGATACATTACATGAGCCGTATGGTTTCAAAACCGGTTACATCCATTTTCTAAATTTTTTTAGGACTGATAAAAAAAGATTCATTTATGGAAAGCGTAGGAAACCCAACATATTTTAATTATTTTGTGTTATATGTAACGTATTAGGGTAGCTTGATATGTTAGGTGATCTTTAAGTAATCTGTAAACCATGAATCGACCATAAGGATTCCTAGGAAACTTCTGTGGCTCACCCAACCTCTGCAAAGTGCTTTATAAAATCTCAAATCACCTTCAATCAAATCATTGAACCCAATACCCTTAATGGTTTGTAGCGTTGCAGTTTCGAATCAAGAGTTTAGTGCGTCGCTAATCCTTTAGACAGATAAATCTCTCCTGCCAGTTGCCAGAATCTTTTAGCCATAGCGTCAAAGAGACAATCAGTCTTGCCTTTACGTCGCATATTTTTTTTTTCGGCTCTGCCATATCCGAGTTACGACCCACATCAGTGACAGATATGGCCTCCGCCGCGACATATACTGTCCAGATCTGAAGGGTCATTATCTTCTTATAATTTACAATGGCTGAAGGTGAAAAACGATTTTTTAATTACAGGTGTGACATAAAGTAAATGAGTTTCGTTGAGATGAGAGCAGGAGCCGAGATTGTTATTGTTTCGAAGAACGATTCTTCGTGTTATCGTGCTGCACCACCCACAATGGTCAATGAGAATAATATCAAACATATCATTTAAAAACATATATTTTATTATTTTATATTTATATAAAAATCGCTTGAGATAAACTATATTCATATTCACGCAATAAGAAATTGTAAAACAAAACCTGCACCCCCGGTAAATAAGTGGTTTTGTCGAATTTCGTCCAAAATGGGTTGATTGTATTGTTTGAAGCAGAATCGTGTTATTCTCTTAGTTTTTGGCTTGAAGTGTTAGCCAAGGGGCCCAGCCTCTATACAGTCTCTGGTCATATTAATGTGACCACCAAGAAAGATTATTTTCTTTTTGTTTTTTCCTAATTTTTTTTTATATACTTTCGCTTGTCTTAATAAATTGCTGTTTTAAGTAATGGCAATACTGTTATAAGTTTTTAAAAGTATTTTTTCTTTTAGTAATGGCAGCATTGGTTTTAGTACAGCCATTCTGTTTTACGAGTGACCGTGTGCATAATTTGTGTTTGAAATTTTTGTGGATGTATTGTTTATTTTTCATTAAATACAAGTCGGATTCGGTAAGTTTGTTATTGATTTATTATTTGTATCATATATTTTAACTATTTTGATAGTTTTTTTCCATCAATATGTAAAATAGGGTGACACCACAAAATATTAAAAAAAAATAAAGATTTATTTTCGAAACTATTTTTTTTCAATTTCATATTATTCCAGATAACTAACTTATCCATAAAACCAATATTTAAACTCGATTTATATTTGTATGCATAATACAAAAATATAATGCAAACATGTAACAAGAACGAATCTATCCATTGGTCACATTAATATGGCCAGGGACTGTAAAATTTTATAAAAATAGGGTACCCAAAATAAGGAGGAAAAATCTGGCGGTTGAGCGTGACCTAGGACAAGTCACCTCCTTGCAGAACCGTTGTCCATGAAACAGTACATTCTCTACCAGGAACCCGAGACCCTTCATGGGTTGTAGTGGTACAGGTTTTAATAAAAAATTTTTAGTAGTCACATTCACGCGGAGGAAAAAAGGTTATTATGGTATATTATATTATGTTTTATTTTAAATAAAGGATATATATATATATATATATATATATATATATATATATATATATATATATATATGATATTATGAGTTATGTTTTAAAAAAATGTTATTTTTGAAATGCAGAAATACATATACTTAACACATAATTTACATACAAAAAAAATATACCAACGTTTTCCTAATGTAGTATTCTATTACTGATAAGAGTAAATCACTAAGTTAGTGTGGTTCTTGTTACAGCTCCTCCACAATTTTCATCCATTTTGACCGATGTTCTCACATCCAGGAGCCTACGTTCTGCTTCCACAGGTCCTTAAGTTCTTGATTCTTTTTTTATATCGAAACGATTTATTTCATTGGTAGAGCCATATACTCTTCTAAGAATATTTTCCCTCACAGGTATTCAGTAACTTCTGTTGCTGCTTGGATAGGGGCCACGCCTCCCCATCATACATGACAACGAGGCGAAAGAGTACAGTCTCTACCAAAAGCTTTGGTTGTATAGGATTAGATCATAGAATGCCAAATTTGAGGAGAAGACTGGAAGATGGCGAACACTCCCCTAGTATTTCGTTGAGTAAACAACAAAAACAAGAGGTCTGTTAGTCATTACCCAATTTCCTTGAACTATCCCTAACGAGCTGTTTGGATCAGCTAAATCTTTGCTAAGCCTTCCTGGGGTTCTTAACAAAGTGAGAGGTACGTCAAAAGTGCATCGCTCCCTTACAGAGGATATTCACTACTACCATCAACCCACTTATTTTTGCCTCTGCCTGAAGGAATGACGAGGGTCTGTCATAATAGGACTTAATGTCGCCAGTAAAGGGTTGATTTTCAGGTCAAGTCCCTAACCCTGCAATATAATTCTGCCTTCAAGAACAACCTCAACTTTGGAAATGTTAGTCTAAATTTCTTTCATTTAAAGTTTTTTAAATATATTTTTGGCTGTTTTATTATCATTAACATTACTCAACTTAAAAAGTAGAAAAGGATATACGTGAATGACAATATGACGTAATTTTTTCAGATTTGTTTATATTTTGTCGGTTATCTTATCGGTTCCTATTAACGAAGGCATTAATCATAAACTACGTAACGGCGGCTGAATTAATACGAATGTAAAATACTCCAGGGTGAGATCAGAATATAAATTCTTAAATAGTAAGAAAATCAGTTTCTTAAATAAAATAAAAATTCTAATATACATGGATATACTTCGAGAATCTCAAACTATGCATAAATGAGTCACTTATAATTTTGATGCCGCTACAACCTAGAGCTTAGAATCATCAGACTTCGAATAAAAAAATTCAAGTTAAAAACCATTGAAAATGTTTCAATTAGAAATATTAAATAATATTATAACTAAATACTCTTTCAGGTTTCCACGGCCATTATTTATACATAAAACTTCACTGGTTTCTGGTTTAGACCATGTTAAAATTTTCTTCGCCAACGTTTTGCCAGACATACTGCTTGCTTCTTCAATGCTGGATCGAGAATGAAGATGCTCCGGTAACTCGCGGCTTTATAAAGCCGTCGCTCATGTTCGTTCGGGTTCACTCGGGTCCACTCGTAGTTCGTCGGGTTTTTCCGCTAGTCCATCGGGTTCTTTCGTGTTCGTGGTTGGAGTCTGCTCTTCCATGACTGTGATTGAGTTGTTTCTGTTTTTTCGGGCTCTGCTTGGCTGGAATTAGGTTTTTTTGATTCTTCTTGAGTGACTTGTTGTTTTTTCTTTTCCTTTATGGGTATATTAGGAAGCCATAGTTTGCTTAATCTGTACCCGTCTTCCCTGTCATGGAATGCTGTATATGCCAGGTGTTCTGAGCCCTAATCTGTCCTTTGCACTGGATAATTCTTCATTCTCGATCCAGCCTTGAAGAAGCTAGCAGTATGTCTGGCGAAACGTTGGCCAAGAAAATTTTAACATGGTCTAAACCAGAAACCAGTTTTATGTATAATATTATAACTGTTAAAATCGAATGCTCATACAAGACTGAAAAGACAAGAAACTGCTCGACGTTTTCGCCTACTTCAACATTTACTGGACAAACGCTCTAATCTCCCAATTAATTACAAAAAACTCATTTACATGGCAGTTATCAGACCTATTTGGACATACGGAGTTGAGCTTTGGGGCTCTACTAAACCATCCAATTCATCTCGTATCCAATCCTTACAATCCGAAATCCTTCGTAAAATCCTCAATGCTCCTTATTATGTCACGAAAAAACTCATCCATCAAGATCTTAATATCCCATATGTTGCTGATTTGACCCAAACTAGATACCTATCATCCCATGAAAAGCTCCATACACACTTGAATCCGCTAGTCTCTCAACTTGCTTCCCATACAATTCCTGATAACCCTCCGAGGCCTCTGAAATGAAGATGGCCTCGAGACCTTCTACTACGGAACTTTATTGGAGTGCTACCGTTGAGTAGTTTCTCCAAAAGTATTTTTTTTTTCATGTCATTTGTTCATATTAGTAGATTTACTTGTTATTATATTATTACAGTTGTAAATATCAATAAATTAATCTTTAAAAAAAAAACTGTTAAAATCGAACGTTAGGAAAGAGGGACAGAAATAGATTGAAAGGTCGAAGAAAATATTTATAATAGATGTTCTCTTCTGTTATTGTTATTTTGTTATGCTTTTTTTTCCACATACGATTATAACAATTAATTTTCATAAATTTAAAATATAATTCTCATATGTGGAAGAAAGTGGTCCGGGTAGAGATCAATGAATTTCTCTTAGAATTGGTAGCCAACGTTTCGACCTACTTTGCAGATCTTCAGGGCTGTCTCTGGGGAGCAACTTTTGACAGAGCTTTTCTTATACGATATGGAACTCTATACCTTCTTCCATTCGTCGTTCTAATAATCTTCCAACCCTTAAATCCCGTATATTCCATCACCTAATATCCCTAAAATTCCACAAAAATCGGTAATAGTAGGATCAGTTTTGAGTTAAAATTCTTTCAAGCGATGAATGAATGATGTTTTTTAATTTACACTTGTATGTGTGATTATGTATGTATAGCTATATAATAGGGATATAAACCAGGTAGATATGTATTAATATCATCTAAATACTCTCTATTATTAATAGATGATGTTATCAATGATGATGATATCAATATTATCTAGTTGGACATCTTAAAGAAGGAGAAATGAAGGAAATAAGTGTAAATCATTTATTGTTTGAATTTTTCTTCATTATTTTTTTTTGCTTAGCATAAATTTAATATATATGTGGGTATAAATAGTTTCTCTTATATGATTATTGTTAACTTATTTCAATTTTTTTCTTTCTCTTCTTCTAATCTGTTCTTAAAATATTGTTATTGTAGGTAATTCACTTTTTTTATTCTTTCTCACTTATTATATTACTTGTAAAAATAAATTACATGTAATTATTTTACACTCTAAGACATAATAGCTTACAATACCCGTGTTGTTATTCTAAAGGGACTTGTCCCAGAATAAATAAAGACATTATTATTACATATAACCTGTTATATTTTATCTGTTACTGCATTGGTAATGTATTTTTTTTTTATCCTGAGTCCTGATGGTGCCCTAAATTTTAGGCCGAAACTTTGGCACAAATAGATTAAGTTATACTTACTTTACGTAAAATGTATTGACTGCACCCCCCCTTAACCACCCCAATAATTTCACACACCTCTAAAATATATCCAGTCAACCATTTCCACATCAATGTGACATTATAGTTACATGATAATTGCAGACTGTTGACACTAAACGATATCGCCGTGCGAGCAGAATGCTGAAGGTAGACTGACCCGAGCAGCCTTATGGTAGACATATTTATGGTGTCTCATAACCATAACCACAGGGAGGTATTGGTAAAGAAAAACAGTATTTGGCCTGAGAGAGGGGTGTAGTAATTGCAAGGGTACGCCCACATTACAACAGTGGTTCGTACATGACAAAAATAAGTTTTTGTTTCAAGCAGATGGATGAAACCAGTTACTACAGTGGAGTGTCGATTATCCGAACGTTCAATTAACGGAAGTGTTGTTTTTTTCAAATGTAATTTCAATTAATTTGATGAGATCACCCAATTATTGATTTATATTTTTATTTAAAATAAAATTTGACGAAAAATTCTACATAAAATAATTTGGTAAGTTCATTTGTTTCTCTGAATCCCAACCTATTCATTTGTTTGGTAATAGGTTGCTCATCTTCAGTTTTAAATTATTCTTTGTGAGGTATCTTAGCATTTGTGATCACTTTTTAAAATTGCAGCATGTCAACAAAAAGAAAACGAGCGGTTATTTCATTAAAAGACAAGTTGGAAATAATTACGCGGCTAAAAAAAAGGTGAATCGGGTCAGACATTAACTACGGAGTTCGTCGTTGGTAAATCAACCATCTCGGGGATAAAAAATAATTCTGGTTCAATCACCAGGCACACAAATAATCTTTAAAGTGAAGCGGACGATTCCAGTAAAACTTTTAAACAGAAAAAAACGAAAAGTAAAGTGTTGGAAGATGCTGTTTGCACTTGGTTTTTGCAAAACAGTCTTCTGGTCAGCCCATATTAGATCCCATTTTTTTGTGAATAAGTGTTGGAATTAAATATGAAGCTTGGAGGTGACCCGACATTGATCGCAAGTTCTGGTTGGCTGTCATCTAAGTCGGGTATCTCGAAAAGAAGCTGCAGCTCCAGGTTACAAAATGAGCAAAGATCGCGTTGCAGTCTTGGCGTGCACTAATGTACCTGGAACACACCGAGTTCCGTCGCTATTGAGTAGTAAATCCAAAAACCCACGATGTTTCATAATTGTCAATGTTCCGTTAACATATCCAAGCCAAAAAAAAAACAAAAAAAACACGCATGGATGAACAGCAATAATTTCTTTACACGATTTACATTTTATTAAAAAACAAAATTAAAACAACTAAATAACACAATAAATTATTCACATTATAAAATAGGGTATAGAATGCCTCCATAGAGCCATATTTTAAATGATTATTCAAAGTTTCTATATTCTAAGTATAATACTAACCGCAATTAACACTCCATAAATGCCTTTTTAGGTTATAACAGGTAATAAATGTTTTCCTAAACTGATTTGAGCCAATTTAAAATGACCACCCTACATCATAAAAGCAGCTAATGATAGGAATGTTGAAGATTGCCTCGTGTCCACTCATTACAAAGAAACAATAACCGAAAAATGGTAACACTTAAAAGGACATTTGGAAATCATCTTCTTCATTATTGACAAAACCTGACCCTGTTCTTTAAAAAAAATCCTTCGTCCTGGGCCAAAATAAAAGAACCTACCAAAAGAAAAGGACATCATTGTTTGCCCCGCAAGACCTTTAAGACAGGTTAGGAAAAATAATGACTCCTTATTGGGAAATGCTTCCAAGCATAGTGAGCATTGTACAGCGGGGGGAGGAGAGTTCAGTAACCCGTTGTACAGTAAGAAGGAGCAGGTACTGACTTTTATTATTTTATTGCTGTACAGAGGATTTATGACTGTTGTGACTGCTTGGTACAATACTCGGAGGACGACCACCCATCGGGAGCCTTGTATTGTAGGAGTAATGCCTTACTCAGAAGGACCAACATTGGTGTTGCAACTGATCCTCGGTATCACTACCGTTAGCGACGTCCAGGATCGTATTGTCTTCAAGCAGGAGGTCAGAGGTTGCAGCTCTTGTTACGTCTAATGGAGAAAATGAGGAACAATTGACTCTAGTTGTTGACTCTAACCTATTTGTGATCATTGCGTTTCATGCCTCAATGCATAACCTTGTGGTGACTAATTTGACCACTGTAACTGTACAGGTCCCTTCAAAATATAGAAAACAGTAAGGTACCACACCGTTGCAAAAACCTAGGCAAGTGGAGCGCCAATCGCAAATGTAAATACAATGTATTGTGGAAATGAGTTAGAAGCTTAGTGAACCATCCCACAAACAGGCAACTGTTTCGGCAATTATAGCTTTTCTAAGATTAGATCTAAATTAAATATATGTAAATACATAATTCGGAAGTGAAGTGACTCAGAGTGTAGATAGCTGAATTTCTATGCTGAAGCAGCCATGGGCCCTCTGGGATCTTACAGATCTTATACCCAGCCTCTATAAAAATGGGTACCCTTAATTGGGAAGAAAACATCGCCACATTGCGCATGGCTATGTAATCATGAGCCTGATTTCCGAATAATTATCTCCTTGCACAACCGATGCCTAAAAAACAGTACAGTCTTTACCGTGTACTGAACCAAAAACCCTTTGGTTTGTTGTGGTAGAAGTTTTTTTTTTTTAAGAAAATTATGTTTTTTTAGAAAAATCTTATTTAAGTGCATTCTCAATCTTGACATAACATTCATGATAGAAACAATATATAATTTTTTATAATTATCGGTCAACTGTTTTAATTTTTAAATATTTTTATTTTAAAGAGAAAAGATATGCCGAAAAATTACGAGAACACGGGGACGTGGAATCGGATAAGAGAAGAGATGTGACCCCTGCCGGCGACCCTGGTGGCTCAGATAGTTAGAGCGCTGTCATGGAGAGACAGAGGATCCGGGTTCGAATCCCGGTCGGGGGTATATCTTTTCTCTTTAATATAAGAAGAAATATATAATGTGCCTTTTTTTAATCAATTTATTCAGAGGCAGCACTGTTATATTTGGTGTAACAACTTAAAAAAATCAGGAACAGTCTTTTTTTTTTAAATAAGTATTTATAATTGAACTGACCAAGCACAACTAAAGACTAAATAACACTGATTCCTCGATCCGTTGCTAGGCAACACCGATACAATATTACATTCACCCCCAAATAAAAGAAAATTATACAAATGCCATTTAGCACAATTGTATTTTCAATCTTCTTTTGAAAACCTCCCCTAAGGGATTCTCGTGGAAGCGTGTAGGGAGAAACTTCCCCATTGAAGGGCAATATTATATAACTATAATTATTTTTTAAATATAATATAGAGCTGGCCTTCTGATTAGTAAATTAGTTTAATATAGATTATTTACATATATTTATTGTATTGTAAGAAACTTTATTTTTAAAAATCCATGCTTTACTACAGCAATAAGTTTCAAATATTTTGGCAACGTTTATGTTTTCAGAATATTTCACGACATTGATAGGTGTTTTCAAATATTCGAGAAAAAAAACAATATAAATTATCTGCACTTTTTTTGAAGGGATGGGAATCTTCGCTAATAAATTCAAAGGTATGTTAACCTGTACCACAGTTGAAGCATCCGAGGTTCAGTACATAGTAGAGACCGTTTTGTTTCTTGAGCAAAGCTTGTGCATGTGATTTGTCAACTGGCAGAGATCCCCTTATTTTGGGTATCCACTTTATAGAAGCTGGTTGAGCCCCAGGAGATTCCTAGATCCAATGGGGTCACACTCCGGCCGCTAATAGATTAAATAAAAAACTGCCAGAAACGGGATTTGAACCCGTGACCTTCGTTATGGCAACTTAGCACTCTACCACTGAACCACTCTGCTGCTGTTAAGGTATGTACCGTAGAAAAAAAGATGGAATGAACATTGTGTTCAGGCCGTGATACGAAATAACTAAAACATCTTAAACGTGTTTTAATAAAACTATATGTGTTTATCAGGCCAGTGACAATGCGCTGAGACCTAACCGAAACGCCCGACCTCTCTTGTTAGAACACGGGGCTATTTATAAGGCCGTGTTAGTTACCATCAGGGGCGCTTTACGACCACCGTCCTTTTATTATTTTATTACTATCTGGTCATTTTTATTTTTATTATGTCTTTATGTCTTTATTGTACATAAGTATTAACTACATACTTGCCAGAACATAATCGTCCCTGGTGGCTTCGGCTCACGTCCTTTTGTTTTTATGTAAAATGCCTCCGTGATCGTAAACCCCGCTGGGAACGAGACGAGGATTGAAATCGAAGTTTTATCGCTCAACACTCGACCAATCAGCGACGACCTTACATCTGTTCCAGGCGCTATTATCCATGTAACGGCTTATTTTATTGGTCTCACTCAGCTCTCTTGTAATATAAGGGCTTTGTGTTACGTTTTGACAAATGATGTCATAAATGATTGATAAAACAGCAAAAAAGAAATTCTATCTTCATTTTTTTGTTTCAAATTACCCAGTTTGGGGTACGTATAAATAAATTATTTTTACACGCACTTGTAATAGCTTCCTTGCTCTTTCTTCATCATAGTCATCCATTCTCCCCGATATTGCCTTGTTTGTCTCATTATTCAACTATAGTCAATTTATAGTATGCTACTATTGCCAATCCGGCGATAGTTAAATTTTGTCTATCCAGATTTAATTAGAAAAGGGGTCTTCAACGAGTACCTGACACCTCACAGGCTTCGGAACCACATTTTATGTCTCTTCCGAAGAACGGCACAACTAAGGATTTTTCATTCCGTTTTATACAAACTGTTGCTTGCTTAATATGCAGGAATTACTCGTTATTTTTCTACTTTGCTAACCTCGAGCGTTGTATAATTTTCTCACATCCTGGCCCCAATACACCTTCCTTCCATTTCTTCTCTCGCCTCCTCTATTCTCCTCTATTTCATGTCTTCTTCTCTTCTCAGGCAAGTATTTAACTAATCGAACGGACCATCGCCTCTCATCCATTCTCATCAACTTGTCCATACCATAGCAATCTTCTTTCACCGATGTCGTTTAGAACATTCAGTCCCAATTTATTTCTTATAATCTCATTTGAATCTGCAATCTGGACATGGCACAACTTATTCTCCCAAAATCTATTTCTGGAACTAGTAATTCATTTGCATTTTTTTTTTTTTTTACATTGTCCATGATTCCAGAAATTTATGAAAATATTCTCCCAACTGTTGAAGGAATGCATTTAGACGTTGAATTTGAAAATAGAGTATTGCGAAGAATATTCGGTCCGAAAAAGAATGAGACAACTAGTGACTTCAGAAGATTGCACAAAATGGAATCGCATGGTCTCGTAAAGTTACGAAGGAATTTTCTTCTTATCTTATCTTATAGGCGTTCCGACAAGGGTTGCCTCAACTGGTCAGAGCAGAGTTCCATATCTCCCGATTCATTCAATCATCCTCTTGGAGTCCTGGACCAGCCATCTCCTCCTGGACTCCCTCCATCCACCGCTTCTGGGCCGTCCGCTTCGTCTCCTCTCAGGTGCAACCCAATCCAAAACTCGGTTTGGACAACATTCAAACTCCATTCTCTTCACATGACAGTACCATCTTAGGCGGCGTGAACGGATCCTTTCATTTGTAGATATACCGACATCCATCCTCTGTCGAATTTCTTGGTTTCTTACTTTATCCAGCCTAGTGACACAGAGACACCTCCACCAGAAATCCATCTCAACCGCCTGCACCTTAGAGTCCTAATGGGAGGACTGCGTTTAAGGACGATTTTACAGGTTCGGGTTTAGATAATAGTTCGTGGACGGAAATTTGTAAGGATGGTGTGGTATCGACATCAAAACTTTTGGTTCGCTTATTATTATTTTTACACTAAAAAAGCAATGAGTTTTTAAATATAGTTACAATAAATATATGCAATAAGGGAGCTCAGTTGCGACTGCTATATCCGGTCCTGAGTCAAATCGCTCTTCTGGCAAGACTTTTATTTATTCTGTTAGCGGAGATGAACTCTGTTGAATCTAGGACGCTCTTGGGGCTCACCCAGTCTCTATAAAAAGGGTTCCAAAACAAGGGGGAAAATCTGCCGTTAGGGCATGATCTAGGAAAAATCACCACCGAGCACAACTGTTGTCCAAGAAACAGTACAGTCTCTACCATTTACTGAACCCCAGAGCCTTTACGGGTTGTAGTGGTACAGTTTTCAGGGAATCGATATCGACGAGTCTTCGGGTTAGTTATTATTACATAGTAATGATTTTTTTAAATAAACTTGCAAGAAACACAATATTTATAGGAATATATAAGATATATATCGACTTAGGCCCAAGCATGGCCGAATGGAGCGGAATGGCGGAGCGGGCTTTCGTGCTTGACGCCCGTTAAAGTCCGCCGCCCTTTCTACTCAAGAGCGCCGTGCTACCAATTACAGCTTTTTTTTTTTGTTCTCTGTTTTTTATTATTTTTTTTCCTGTTTCTTTTCCTCTCAAAAACACTTATTTATTCGGCAATCGTGGCTATTTCTACAGCTGACCATCGCGATACTCCACGAGTGCCTTGATAAATTAACACGATTCCGCCCGAGTCCAATAAAGAGTAGGAAATAAACGTGATCTCAATGTTTCATGTCGGGAATGTTTTATTAGTCTAAGTCAAAAGGCGGCCGCCTAAGTATAAATTTAATTTTTAGATTGTTTCTGAAATAAAATTAACTATATTTTTCAATTTTTTTTTGTCAATATCGATAAAAATCTCACCATTACATAAAAAAGTCTGTAGTGACGTAGTATTTTATCGGCGTTGCCTAGCAACGGATCAAGGAACTCCTTTTTGTTCAGTCTTCTTTCGCGGTCGATCAGTTAAACTAGGAATATTTGTAAATTTGGCAAATAAAAAAGCCAATGTTCCTGACTTCTTTAAGCCAGTACACAAAATAAAGCACTGTTTTTGACTCTAAATAGGAAAAAACGAATGCATAGATTTAGAAAATAAAAAAAAGACCTCATACAAGACTGAAAAGACAAGAAACTGCTCGACGTTTTCGCCTACTTCAACATTTACTGGACCAACGATCTAAGCTCCCAATTAATTACAAAAGACTCATTTACATGACAGTTATCAGACCTATTTGGACATACGGAGTTGAGCTTTGGGGCTCTACTAAACCATCCATTTCATCTCGTATCCAATCCTTACAATCCAAAATCCTTCGTAAAATCCTCAATGCTCCTTATTATTTCACAAACATACTCATCCATCATGATCTTAATATCCCATATGATGTTGATTTGGCCCAAACTAGATACCTATCCTAAGATGACAAGCTCCATAAACACTTGAATCCGCTAGTCTCTCAACTTGCTTCCCATAATATTCCTGATAACCCTCCGAGGCGTCTGAAAAGTAGATGGCCTCGAGACTTTCTATTAAAGAACTTTATTGGAGTGCTACCGATGGGTAGTTTCTCAACAAGAGGCCGTAGAACCTCAGTCACCTGGTCCTGATTACTGTTTTAAGATTTTTCAAATTTCTGTACATTTCTTCGTTGAATTTTCGCCTATACCTCTTGTGCTGCTTTGGGTCCATGAATCCTCCTAAGAATTTTTCTCTCAATCTTCAGGACTTTCTCCAGACTCGGAAGGTTGGCTGTATCCATACCAGTAGTGCTGGTCTTACTACTAATAAACATTTTTTATTAAATTAGCCAAAAAATAAAAATAAATTGATAAATATTTAAAACAATAAAAGTTCGAATGTCGAACAGCTTCCTTAATTAGCTATCAAAATGATTATATATATTTTATACAACTTATATATATATATATATATATATATATATATATATATATATATATATTATATATACTGTTTCTATGACAACTGTTGTGCACAGTTGTCATAGAAACTGTCTCTTCTTCGCATTAATAGCAATACTCTTCAAGGGTAGTAGTGGTACAATTTTTTTTTTTTTTAATGAAGAGAAGAACTGTAACTTATATGTTATTTCTATTTTAAGGAAGAAATAGTTGGGGGTGCAGTCAAAGAAAACACCAAATAAGAAAAACTTATTTATTATGTGCCGACGTTTCGGCCTACAATGTAGGCCATCTTCAGGGCTAAGAGAGAGAAACAAACAAAAATATATAAAAACGTAGCAGTAACAAGAATATATAAAAAGTGGTACAGGAGTGAAAAAATAAAAGTAGTGACTAGATATGATGAAATAGTGAAAAGATAAAATAGTGAATAGATAAAAATAGTGACTAGATATGATGAAATGGTGAATATATATATGATAAATAAGAAAGAATATAAGACTGGTTACAGAATATAAGAAAGAATAAAGAATAAAAAAGAAAGAATATAAGACTGGTTACAGAATATAATAAACTTAAAAAAGTGATAGATAAAAATAAAATTGTAGATGATGAAAAGAAATAATAATGGTGACAGATATAAAAAACAAGAATACGAATATAAAATATAAAAAATACAATATAAAAATACAAGTCAAGAAAGGATAAAATGTAAACAATAATATAAAGGGAAAGAAAAATGAGGAGGTAAACGGAAAGATACAAAAGGAGAAGATTAAAATTATAGAAAAAGGGGGGGTTACATGGGTATGAGGGGTTACATAGGTAAAGTGTAATAATATAAGCATATATAGAAATAAAAGCTTGATAAATTTCAAAAATGACACAAAAAAAAAAAATACACATTTCTGTAACCAGTCTTATATTCTTTCTTTTTTATTCTTTATTCTTTCTTATATTCTGTAACCAGTCTTATATTCTTTCTTATTTATCATATATATATTCACCATTTCATCATATCTAGTCACTATTTTTATCTATTCACTATTTTATCTTTTCA
The DNA here is from genome assembly GCA_037127475.1 of Arma custos. NCBI lineage: Eukaryota > Metazoa > Arthropoda > Insecta > Hemiptera > Pentatomidae > Arma > Arma custos. Next base: position 12,384,857 of record CM073762.1, on the reverse strand, counting down.
CTATTTCATCATATCTAGTCACTACTTTTATTTTTTCACTCCTGTACCACTTTTTATATATTCTTGTTACTGCTACGTTTTTATATATTTTTGTTTGTTTCTCTCTCTTAGCCCTGAAGATGGCCTACATTGTAGGCCGAAACGTCGGCACATAATAAATAAGTTTTTCTTATTTGGTGTTTTCTTTGACTGCACCCCCAACTATTTCTTCCTTAAATTAGAAGATACAGTCGACCAATTCTTCTCTAACGTTATTTCTATTTGTATAATAGTTTAATGTTATGTTTATAATTATAATAGATTTCGCAATGAAAATGTGTTATGATCTTCAAATAAGCGGACCACGGTTTTATTAGAAGAAGCCCACTTATAGCATTGTAGTTTAAATCTAATGAGGGTCTCTCATGTATTTTTAATAATCATGGATTCCGTATAGATATATAATAGATATATAATAGATGCCTGAGCATTCACAATTCTTATAAACACAATGTAGTTACAACCATATCCCTCGACATAAGTAACTCTTTTATCTCTTCAATATTATTATCATATTCGTCGCAGGACATTACGCGCACAAAGCCAACCTTTACTCTAAGAGACCTGGACGTCGTGTAATATTTTTTCCATTGAAGCTGCATTAGCCTCCCATTATAGTCAAAGTATCCTGAGGCGAAGGCGTGAATGAAACTGTAAATAAGAATACAGCTCACCGGTCTTTACTCTTCGTCCTGGAAGTGAAAGATGAGTTCCTTTGAGAGAGGATCGGAAGGCAGCCGTGGAAGAACTCTTTGAAGGATGGCTACCGGTACCAAAGGGACCGCCGGCGACCTTCCACCAATACAAAGTAGAGCCATTACCATAATCCTCTCTCTGGATTATCCTGAAATTTTATTCGTCGACCCGGTCAGGACTCCGCTGACGGCCCAATCAAAATAATCCCGGCTAATAGAAGGAGCCGACAAAGAGGTCTTCGGGATTACCAGAGGATGGTGAGGAATGAAGCCGTACCATGCCTCCCAATCAGGATCGCCTCTACAACAAACATGGTCGACGGATTCTCATTAATGTCAGGACAGTTTAAGTGAGAGCTCATTAGGTAGTCAATACAGGATGTCCTCAGGAACCACCTGCAGGAGACTTCAACGCCGATATTTGAAAGGAAAGGAAAGAAAAAAAATGTTAATTTATTCCTGATGAGGCATCCTTTTGCTCAATTAGATTCCTGTCTTACCACCGAACTATTTTGAATAAGCAAGTTAGTTTCTGATCGATTTTTTTTTTCATAATGAGTCCTTTTAAGACCACGTGAATATCATAATTTATCCTTTCTCATTTTCGTCTTTCTTTGCTCTCAGTATTTTATCAACATTTCTATGTGACTTTGCTTCTTTTCTTTCGACCACGTTGTATTTCTCCTTTTTTTTTTCTTTTTTCCTAAAAAACCTTGACTTCTTTTAATTTTTTCCGAGATCTTAATTTTTTTAAACATCAATTAAGATTTGGAGACCAAACAAATTATTTTCTAATGTTTATATTCATATTATAATATATATCTGCAGCTCCAGTGCCAAAGTGATTAAGTGGAATCTAGTTCAATTTTACTCAGGGAGGCGGAATCCTGTCATTCACGTTTTTGGATTTCTGTCAGGTATTGGTTTGAAGTATTGTAACTCCATCTTATTGACAATAGTCCGCTGCTTCTTAGAGCGAAATATTGTTTTCAACTAATTGTGATTGAGATACTAGTAGTGTAATGGCTAGCATAATAACCTACTATGTCCAAAGGTTCGCAGCCGGCATATGACTAGTAATTTTTAAAGAGAATAAAAAATCCTTGATTATACAATCATTTGGAGGGACCATAAAAAGGCAGTTCCGAGAGTGTTAAGTATTAGGTACTAATATAGGACTCCTATCTTCATTTAATCGGGATGGGTCAAATTTAGGTACAACTGTAGTATTTATAGTATTTTATAGTACTGTAGTATTTATAGTATAACTGTAGTATTTTCTGATTACCCACAACAATATTAAGTGATTACAATACAGCGTTAAGTTATGTTAAATAACTAAACAACTAATATGGACTGTATTGTATGTAAGTACTAGCTTATGCCCGCGGCTTCGCTCGAGTGGAATTTGGTCTGCCACATAAAGTTTCGTGAAAGATCATTTTAAATAAATAATTTAATTATTTTTTTAAAATATAAGTTACTCGTACATCCAAAATTTCAGATGTCTTCAACTTCAAAACTTACGGATTCTATACAACCATTGAACCCCTATTATATTAAAGGGGAAACCCTTGGGGTGGAATTATCCAAATTTCTTTCTTAAACTATACAATGAACCTATCTACAAAGTTCAAGATGCTATGTTCCAAATTTGACTTTAATTATGTACTGTAAAGGAGGGCACAAGCCCCCGTGCATCCACATAAATCTGCCCTTGTTGTAGCCTATGATGTATAACCTATTTTACTCAATAAGTTTCATCCAAATCCGTTCAGTAGTTTTTGCGTGAATGAGTAACAAACATGAATACGCATTTATAATATTAGTAGGATATCAAAACAAAAGTTTCACTCATGTTCTTTCTGTTATTTTAACGACGATGATGATGTGATTTGTCTTTAATTGTGTACTATAATGGATTCTCCACAGTACCTAGGCAGTAGGGGAGGCGTGCGCCCAATGCCCAAAAATCCGCTCTTACTGTAGCCTATGTGTTATTCTGATGTATAACCTATATTACTGCAATGTTTAAAAACCATGTAAAAATTGTACATAGAAGAAAGAAGAAAAAATAAAGCTTATTATTATTATTATTATTATTATTACTGCAAAGTTTAATCCAAATCCGTCCAGTAGTTATTGCGTGAAAGAGAGACAAACTTACAAACTTTCACATTTATAATATTAGTAAGATTTATTTACATTTACTTAAATAATTTAAAACATTAATTATATGTATAGCATTAACTTTCCTGTTCTAAAAACAAAATTCTTTCTCAAACAAAAATGAACACATTTCGGATAGTCCCAAACAAATATTTCGAGAATGTGAAGAAAACTTGTCGATATTTTTTATATTTTATTTTTCATATATTGTTGTTTATTCCATTTGTGTCTTAAATCTTAAAAATTGCTAACTTATTTCGCAAAGAAAACCAGTACATAAGAGCTACTGAAAAAAAAAAAATGAAATGAGTATTGAATAAAACAAAAAGAATTTCAGATTAATTGATTCTTTGCTCCTCTAAAAATAGCTGAATTAGTATCGTAATGAAATATTCAGAATAGGGAATCTTAAGCTCAATACAAACATGGGATCCCTATTTTACGTCCCTTCTAGACGACGACATAACTAAAGGTTTCACTCATTATAGAAACTCCTAAAGCCATCCAGGGCTTTACCTTGTGTGCAAGGTGTGCGGTCCTCACGGGCGCTGAGTCTCAAGGTGCGCCGCGAGGCGTCTCAGGGTCTCAAACAATTTCATTAAATGAAATTTTAATGTTGATCCCATAGCAAAATTTGTTTAGTTTCATGTGCACACTCACCTTCTTAGGGAATTTGCCGTTTTTCGCAACATCTTGTATAACTCTAAGTGTTCAATTTTAACCGCGTGTCTACTAGAGGGCGCCTAGGTCACGATTGCACACGGGCGCGACAGGCGCTAGAGCCGTTGAAGCCATCACTTGCCGTGCCGGGAATCCACGATATTGGGCAAAGTTGGTTGTTATGTTGACCACTTGACCACAGCATATCAGTTATATAATTCTTTATGTATTAGAATATAGCCTTCTCGTTTTTCTTCTAATAATTAGTTTTATTGTATACACTAGTTTGGCTGATTGGAATTGATTTGCTGTATGCATTGGTTAGATAAGTGCCATTGTTGATTTCCTGTTAGTGCAATCACGAGCGTGCGTTCAAATCGATCAAAACACAAACAGCAGCTGATGAAGATGAATCCGATCCGATATTGTAAACAATTATTCGTCAAGCCCTGCGAAGCTCCGGAGCAGAAGAGGAGAGGGAGAAGCATAGATAATTAGGAACCGAGGCTCTGGTATTGTGAGGGGTCCCCCAGTGCGCTGTATTGTGTACTCTCTTCCTTCCTCTGTCACTAATAGCTTCACGCTACTGCCACTTAATGCTATTCTCTTAGCGACGTGCCACCGCGGGAAGTCCTCTGCCACTCCCACGCCACTTCTCCATTGTCTCAGGAGGGAGAAGTCACATCTGGGGCTCTTTTTTCTGTTAAAGTCTTCTTTCCTTTCAGATTATTGTTTAGACCTTTTCAATCAGTCGATATCTCAATACTCTGATCACTTATCTAAGCCCTATATCAGTTTATAGCCCTATAGTTTATTCTTCTCATAGCAATTTCAGGTAACAGGGATGAGAAATAGGATTTTGATGATGTGTTGACCAGTGGAATGTTGTGTCTTGGCTGTGAATATATGATTTTACTTCATGATGTTATGCTTAGTGGAATCGAAAGAAACCAAGGTGCATTCAATTTTTTTCTTAGAATTTTTAATTAGTTCTGAAAAGTGGCCGAAATTGTTGATGGATCAACATCTGTGTTCGAAAATATTCGGAGCGTAATATTCGGTCGGAAAAAAGGATAAGACCATTAAAGAATACTCCGATAGATGGTAATGTATTACTACAAGGAATATCAGACCATCTTCCCGGGTACTGTATTTGAAATTTAGCGTCGCGAAGGTTGCTACATGCGAAGTTGGTGAATTTGTAAAGTACCGAACGAATTCCAAGCTCCGACTGATCGATTCGCGTCAAGATTGATCTCACGGATTAGGGTTTAGGTGATAGTATTTGGACCGATTTTGTAGGAATTTGTATTCTGGGTATCGATATATCGAATGTTCGCTTAGTCCTATTGTTATTATATATAATTAGTACTCATTTTAAAGAAACAAGAGAGTGGTTTATCCAAGACTGTACTCAAGTGCCTGCTCTATCCAATTTATAGGGACTCGTTGAGCCCCTGGGTTTTCTGATCCCACATGGTCGGATCATGACAGATAATATATTAAGAATATATCTTCCGCAGCTGTTCTGGAATCCGAGACTGAGGAAGTGCCACCATATATTTAGTTACTCCGGTTATTTGGCTATTTGGCCGAGAGTAGGTCTTCCCCCAATTAAATTTTCCAACTTAATCTTGTCCTCCATAAAGTAATTTGCATTCTACATCAAATATTTTAAATGACATCGAACTAAAAATTACTATACACAAAAATGCCACTCATGGCACAATTAAGAAAAAAAAAGTTCGTGACTTGATGGACACTTACTAGTGCAAACATTACATATACACACATTAACAGATACATTGCCACAAAATCAAACAAGGAGACTACAACGTCTATAAAACAACAGAGAGATGAAACACGCTAGGAGTGCCTTGAATGGGAGGTTTCTCCATATACGCATCTACTTGGATCCTTTAGGGAAGGTTTTTAAAAGAAGAGCAGATATAAAATATGTGACAAATGCTATTTCTATAATATTCTCTTTTAAATATTTATTAATATATATTTAGGAGCGGAGTGGCTCAATGGTAGAGCAATCAGTTACCATGCCGAAGGTCCTGGGTTCGAATCCCACTCGCTGGTTATTTTTATTTATTCTGTTAGCAACCGGAGATGGAGCTAGATCTAAAATGTGTGTACCCAAAACAAGGTGGAAAAACTGAGGGTTGAGCCTGATCTACGACAACTCCTCTCATTGTACAACCGTTATACTTGAAACAGTCTCTACCATGTACTTAAGCCAAGATTTATGGATTGTAGTAGTTCAGTTTTTTTGTTCACGGCTCAGGTAAGGTTATACATCGAACGATGCAAATGTCCACTTTAACGTCCTATATTAAATTTGGAATTTTACATTTTATTTCACCTTATTTAGAGAAGTTAATTTTCCTTATTCGTTCGTCTCTAGTTCTCCTATTTAGTGCCCTCATCGTATTGAGAGGATGAGAACTGAAGAGGAACTAACCGACACACAGTAGTGAAGGATGCTACGTGATCTGTGTAGTCATTACTAGTGTCGAAACCGTTCCTAGTTCTTTACAAGCAACTCTAATGACCCTTTCTAATTTATCAATTGTTTATCTTTAGAAGAAAAACATTTTTAAAAAATGAAAACACAAACTAAATTCTTTTCGTTGCAGCTCCTGGTTTTGAAATACCTCTTGGTATGTAGTTGGTTAACCAAGTGTTTGACCTACAGGCGGACAAACCTCCATTTTACGATTTATTCAACTGCTCAAATAACTGTACTGTAGTAAGTAATTATTATAAGTTTTATTAGAAGTATGTAACATAGATAATGTAACATAGATTGATGTTAAGTTCAGTACATATTTTGCACCCTGCAGTATCGTTTTGAGATATTGAGTATTTTGTACTAAATATGATAACGATTTTTTATTTTATTTTTGGTTTGGTTTATAGATAAGAACAAGAAAGTTTTTTTTTTTTTAATGTTCCTAAGGTTTAGTCCAAGGACTCATCCAATTTGCCTATAAAATTCAAAAATTAAATTAATAAACTGGTCGTAACTAAGGTGACTGAGCCGCTAGCTGTCACACTTCTGATACCTCTTTGATTTATTTTACCGTTTTAAGAAGATGCACCGAGTTCAGGAACGGTACTTATTAAAGCGATGATCCTGTCGGATGGGTTGATCAGATGGTTCAAATAGCTCTGCGGTTTATTCTGTCTCTACTCATCGCTGGAAGATGGATTGGACAAGTTATAGTTTAATCGGTGGACGTCAGGAAGGCTCTTGGTCTGAGTGATGTTCCTCCAAGAACGGCGGCCATCACCTGGAGTCGAGGAGCAGAAGAGATGGATGTCGATGAATCTGCCTTTTGTGAAAGTAACTAACTCCCTTGTCTCCTTCCAGGAGGCCAAATGAGTCACTTCTGGTTTATATATCGCTTGTCCAATGCGTCTTAGAGGGTGATGATTTCATTTGACCTTTAGGTAGGTATGAAAGGGTACATATATATATATATATATATATATATATATATATATATATAGAGAGAGAGAGAGAGAGAGAGAGAGAGAGAGAGAGTGAGAAAGAACCCCATATATTTCTAGAATACCGGAAAAATTATTAACCGGTGAACATTCCTCCAATTCAGGGATTATCAGGAAATACGTCAAAATAAAAATTAATAAAGATCAAATGCAGCACATCTCACAACAACAGTCAAAACAGATCCATCAATTAGAGACTGTAACTTCACTCAAGGAGATTTTTTTTAAACTGCTTGAACGGTATTGATCCGACTGATATGCACATTAACTTTGCTATGCGGGGGTTAACTATGGTGTAGTGGCTAGCAGGCCTTCGAAAGGGGCGTAAAATGTAGGTCATGAGCCTGTACTATGTCAGGTACTCGTTCAAGATCCCTATCTAATTATACCAGTATTGGCAAAATTTAAGACTCCCGCTGAAGCAATGTCGGATTAACCACAGAATATAAAGTATCGTTAAATGATTAAACAACTTTATAGGCATTTAAAAAAAGCTTTGCTATTACTATTAATTTTATTATTACATTATTATTATTTTACAAAAATTACGCCTTAATTTATAATAGGTAATTTTTTATAATGTACTTATAGTTTTTGTTGGGGCTAATAAGTACCGATATCTTTCAAACCGTAGTCAATAATGTTTTAAAATTATTATTTTGTCATATTTAAATTGTTTGTTGAAAAATAAAAAATAAATTTACTGGGATCCATTAGAGAAATTCCTTGCTCAATCGCCGATTTCTGATTCAGTAAGATCCGAAATTTTAGGATTTTATTTGGTATAATAATAATGCATATAAAATCAACAAATATGTTTAGTTTAATTAAATATTTTTTTCATTATAATTACTACATAAATTTCGATTGCATTATGCATTTACAAAATCAATAAAAATGAGCCATTAAAAACTCCATGGGATCCATAGGAGAAGTGAGATGTGCTGTACTTATCTTCTTTGATTTGATTTTTTTTAGGTGTTGATGATGCCTAAATTGGCAAAACCTTGACTTGTTAATATTTGATATGCATTATGTAATATTTAAAAAAAAAAATGTTTCTGTCTGATAATACTAGTGTTTACAAATTAAATGTTCAGTGGCGGGAGTGTACAACAAACTGATCTTTTTCTATTATTATATATCTCCTGGTATATTGGATTAAAAAAATGAAATTATTTTTTGTGAACAAATAATTTTATTAATTCATACTGGATGATAATTGTCGACATTGATAATATAAGTGGAAGAAAGTGGTCCAGGTAGAGACAGGTCAATGAATTTCTCTTAGAATTGGAGAAAACTTTATTAAGTAGCCAACGTTTCGACCTACTTTGTAGGTCTTCTTCAGGGTTATATGCAAAATACAGACAATTAAGAATAAAAATGTTACAAATATATTAAAACATAGTAAATATAAATAAACAAAAGTATGGTGAATACAGGCAATTGAAAATAAAAATGATACATATTGCTCAGCGAGGTAAATATAAAGGTTAACATGTATGAGGGTACAGTATAAACAACGAAGTGCCAGGAAGGTAGTAAAATACATAATGAAGAATAAAATATTATTATTTTATTTTATTAATTTATTCTTATAAATATTATTAATAAAATATTATTATTTTATTTTTCATTAAAATATTATTATTTTATTTTATTAATTTATTCTTCATTATGTATTTTACTACCTTCCTGGCACTTGGTTGTTAATACTATACACTCATACATTTTAACCTTTATATTTACCTTGCTGTGCAATATTTATTATATTTATTTTTAATTGCCTTTATTCACCATACTTTTGTTTATTTATGTTTACTATGTTTTAATATATTTGTAACATTTTTATTCTTAATTGTCTGTATTTTGCATATAGCCCTGAAGAAGACTTACAAAGTAGTTCGAAACAGTATGAATGGAATACATGTTTTATATTTATACATACATACAAGTTTTTCTCCAATTCTAAGAGAAATTCATTGACCTCTACCCGGACCACTTTCTTCAACAAATTTTATTAATTAATGCTTATTTTTAAAAATTAAATTTTAATCACCTGTGGAGTGTATATTATATACTAAACAAATATTTGTTTATTATATATCTTATGATATTTATCATTTTTTTTTTTGTGTTGGGTACTATTGGTTGTGAACAAATATAACACCTGAAGTAATACAATAAAACAAATATGTTGAATCAAATAACAATTTATTACAACAATATATAAGTTATTTATTTCATAATGATAATTTTAACTGATTATGTCAGATAAACACGATTTTAAAGATTCATTTTCGGACTCAGTAATGATGGTGCTTATTGTTACGCGACAAACAACACAACCGTTTCACACCTCAAATATCCTGAAGGAAGTAAACAGACACTGCATACAATCTCCCTTCGCGATCTTGTGACAACTTTCCCTTGTTACAGTCCCAAACCAGATCTGACAACCAAATTAGTTCTGTCAGCCAGTTCCAAAGCCCATTACCCAATTCCATACTGGTCCATTCATGCCCTGGATGCTGGGTCCTTGTTAGCGCTCCCTAATCCATGGATTAGTGTTTTCTTACTCCTCAGAGGGTTTTAAGGAATCAGTGGAAACCGGACTATGGTCAACAGCCTGTGAAATGTGCTTTCACTTGCACCACATGTCCTCCGTGGCAACAATGCCAGATGCCATGTGCCATACGCCACTATTCAACATGTCAGTTAGACCTCTCTTGTTCATGTTTTCCATTCATACTGTTAGTGTAGGCGATTGCTTACCATTTGCAGGCAATTGATGAGATAACGACATGTTATAAATATTTCATAGTTTCAGCAAAAGGATTCGACTATGAGAAACAAAAATGAACTTAATTTTCCATATCAATGGACAACCAAGATTTTTAAAAAAAAATTAAAAATAATGTAACTTTTACAAAGATACTTATTTTATATATTTTATTTGAAAAGAAAATATATGACCAGGGACACGAACACGGTATATATATCTCCAAAAATAAAGTAATGTTTAATTAAAATTCTCCCCGGGTATGTATCGCAAATTGCGAGAACACTGAGATATAGGATCAGTGAAAAGAAGGGATATGACTGACCGAGAAGCGAACCAGGATGGCAGAGGTGGCTAAAGCACCACCACGGATAGGTGGTTCGAGGTTCGAATCCCGAACCTGGTCATATCTTTTCTTTTCAAATATAATAATTAAAAATATTTAAAAAATTATACCTTATAATAATAAAATAATTTATAATAGCATTTACTTTATGTTTAAAAGATCATTTCTCGTCGAAAAAATCGCATTCAGATTATAAAAAAAATTTACGGGAAAACTTTTAAACGCATCATATTGGCTTGGTGGCGTCATCAGGTTTGTTGGCATTTTTGTGATAAGAAATGCATATGATGTTTTTGCATAGAATATTGCGTTCATATTAAAAAATAATACAATTGCTTATTAATTAAATTAACTTATTTCAAGTGAAGAGTCAATATTTGCTATTATTGGCATCTTTTTATTCAATAAAAAAGGATAGAAGCCTTCGGATTCTATCTGCTTTTATTATTGTTTCATTGTTTATTGCTCAAAACTTGAAAATTATTAAAAGTTTACTAAAAACACACCCCTTCGTCATACAAATTTTACCTATTCTAATTTTACAATTACAATAAATGCCCATTTAAAATAGTACTGATCTGCATTAATTATTTTAGTTAAGAAAAACTCGCTACGTTTCTGGAACTTAACCATTCCACATCTCTAGTTGACTTACTGACTGGGTGACCTGGTAATTGGAGACAAAAGACTGCTCTGTGCTTGATAAGAGAGGAACTGCAAAAAAAAAAGTTAGTAAAAAGAAAGCTTATTATTATTATTTTAGCTTTCATTAAATTGGAGATGGCATTGACCTTCTTTTAAATATTTCATTAAGTTGTTCTTAGAAATGATAGGGAATGGCATTATTACACTAAAAACTAGAAGTTCCCAATATAAATATATATATATATATATATATATATATATATATATATATATATATATATATATATATATATCTCAATTTTTTCTTAATTTGTTCCCTCCCACGGTAATCCCATAGAGGGACCGTTTATTAATAATTAATTAATATTGGGACATGCTCCATACTTAAGTAAGCATATTACATTTCATTACATGTGATTTTAATAATTACAGATCAGTTTAGTATTATAATTACAGAATACATTTTAGTATAATGTAACAATACAAGAAATTAAAAATTTATAGTTTGACTAAATTGATAATTTACACGTGAGAATAAAATTAAAATTAAATTTGTAATCCTAAATTGTGTAATAAAAAAAATAAATTTAACAAATATATAAATAAATAAAATGAAAGGTTTTATAATAGACAGTACTTAATAAAAATGTATGCACTTAACAGTTACAATTATATATATATATATATATATATATATATATATATATTTTTTTTTTTTTTTTATTTGAGAATGACAGTGATAGAGATAGAACATTTTTAGGACTACGACCCTGTGTTGAACTTGGACTTCTTCGTCGGATAGACATGAATGAATGACCTTCATAGAAAATGAATTTCATGACTATAACCTAGATCGTATTTAAATTTCATATATTACTTAGAGGAAGGTTTTTTAAGTGATTAATCAGTGATTAAGTAAACTACTCCCAATAATTAAGTAAGAAAAACTTGTTATAATTGTTAAAGTACTAGAATCACTTGTTACAATATTTTATTTAGTATATTGTTTGGTTCAACACATTCTATTGTATTAATAGTCCAACAATCTAGTACACCTTTCCTCCAGGCTTACAAAATACAATAAAAAAAAAGGTGTGGCACGGTCAGGTATCTAAATATCCCCTTCCTGTCAAGCTATAATCTATTATTTACTTAATTATTTTAAGGAAAAACAATGCTGTTTAACGTATCAACACGAATCATGAGAGAACCCGAATAGGCGAAGAACCATTTCTGATTAAAAAGAATTAATTGAAATAATGTTCAAACACCCAGATACTGTCTTTCATGAACTAAACTAGAGGTGCGTATTTATCATAATCATCATAATCGCCTGTACGCCTTAAAAAAGCCAGTATCGGAATGCAATACAGTGTATAGCAACAAATGTTTGAAGATGGGATGACATTCCTGGAAATCTTGATGTTACAATGACAGAGTATAAATCTATTCAAAAACGTTGTTTTTGCCATTTTTCTTTTCAATTTATAATGTTTAAAATAAGTATTATTCATTAATTAGAGTCAAAATGAAATGAGGTGTTCAGAATCTTCAATCTTCAAATTTCATAAATTGACTTTTTCATATTTTAGCTATTTTTAGCCCTGAAATTTTATTTTATTCGGTAATAAACTCTTTGCATTATCATAAAAAATATTACTTCAGGTTCCTAAACATGTTACAGTTATAGTATCTGCCGATTATACTGCAAATAAAATTATATTTGTTTTTTATAATTTAAAAATACCCTTTAACTAAAATAACCATATATAAAAGAATGGTTAAAACTTTTGCTACGCCTTCTTTCTACAAACCTCGAGGCCAGAAGAACAATGCTTTGTTTTCTTGAATATTTTCAACTAGAGTTAAACAAGGTTTACATATTAATTTAGAGGAACTAGGTAAACAAAAACATTAATGTTGTATTCTAAAAGCATATTTTTGTCGTGGGACTCTTTGGTAATAATTTCAAAACTAAAAAAAAAAAAAAAGAAAATCGACCTAGTTAAACATTGTAACAAAAGGTAAACATTTTTCAACTTTAGTGTATTGAATTCAAGATGACGTCAATCTTCTAGATTCTTCTTCTTTTTCTTCAAGATTATATCTAAAGGAGAATAACATGCGCTTAAACATTTTGAAAGTTTTGTAATTATTCTAAATTATAGCGACGATGGTTGTCATTGTCATTGTTCACCGAGAAGCTTCCCAGTGGTGCCACTCAAATAACAGATTCAACTTAAATGATCACGTGGCCATTTAAGCCACTTCGGAGGATAATCGGGAATTGTAGATGAAGCTAGGTTTGAAATTAGAGGGTTTGAGTGAGAATAAAGTTTGTCATGAAAAGATTGATATTGGGTAGGAGCAAAACCAGCAACAAATCGGTCATGAAGATTATGGATGGACTTTATTCATAACACAGTAAGGAGCTCCGAGCTTTTTAGGAAGAATATTGTTTGAGTCTTTTCTAATTAACTCGAAGCTTAGAGCGTTTGTCTAGTAAGTAATGCAGTAGACAGAAACGGCGAGCAGCTTCTTGTCTTTTTAGCCTAGTGTGAACATTTTTTTAAAATTTAATTAATTGATATTTACAACTATAATAATATTACAGTAAGTAAATCTGCTATATGTACAATACGACTTGAAAAACACTTGTGGAGAAACTACCCATCGGTAGCACTCCAAAAAAGTTCTATAGTAGATGGTCTCGAGGCCATCTTTTCAGACGCCTCGGAGGGTTATCAGGAATAGTATGGGAAGCAAGTTGAGAGACTAGCGGATTCAAGTGTGTATGGAGCTTTTCATGGAAGGATAGGTATCTAGTTTGGGCCAAATCAACATCATATGGGATATTAAGATCATGATGGATGAGTTTGTTTGTGAAATAATAAGGAACATTGAGGATTTTACGAAGGATTTTGGATTTCAAGGATTGGATACGAGATGAATTGGATGGTTTAGTAGAGCCCCAAAGCTCAACTCCGTATGTCCAAATAGGCCTGATAACTGTCGTGCAAATGAGTCTTTTGTAATTAATTGGGAGCTTAGAGAGTGTGAACATAAATATGTAAGTATTTTCTTCATTCTTACTTATTAATCTGGCTGTATGGAAGTGTCCAATGCCATCGAAAGGAGAAAAAAAAAGCCTAGTATGAGGATTCGAATTTAAGCGTTTGTCAAGATTTAGTCCTATGTATCGGATTTGTTCTTCATGACTCAGTGGGATATTATTAAAGGATACTGGAAGACTAGAAGTCATTGGGAATTTATTTTTATCCTCCAACTTTGACACCATTCATCAAGAACTATTGTTACGAGTTACTGGGTATTAAAATGAATTGAACAATTCCTTACTTAAAGATACTAATATTTATTAACAAAAGTGATAAAAAGGATACAAGTAAATTATTAACAATTAAATTATTGAGCTAAGATAAATTTGTAATAACAATATTCTAAATATTTATTATAACCTAGGCCTATTTAATCATTACAAGAATATAAGATATTACTAATTCTAGATAGCTTAACTAGTTACAATAGTTTATATGAATATTATAAAATTACACTAATAATTATTATTACAATTATTAACTACTAATTAACACTTACAGTTCAGTAGTCCACTGACCGTAAGATTCTCCAAGTATGACAAGCTGACACACAGTAACAAACAGAAACAGTTTATTACACTCGCGAGACTGTTACAGTTCACTGATACACTTAGCACACGGGCCGGTTCAACACTGATTAGTTTATCACACTGACACTCACTTATCACACTGACACGCACTTATTACAAGATCATCACAGGGCCTGGTGTGCTCTCAGACTAAGACTGACTCGCTCGAGGCGAGGGAGGTATTTAAATAGGCAAGGCCAAACTTTCTAGAACAGTCTCCACTCTTTCGTGTTCTAGAATCTTCTTAATCTCTTTCCGACAAACCAGAGGTGGATCTACTATGCTGAGAAGGTCCTAATCCTATTTTAACTTCTCCCGCCGACGGATTTAAGCCGCTAAACCCCTGCTTCCGTCTTCCTGTCTTTGAGCGTAACACTATTATTTCAAACTAAAATTTAGAGTAAAAAATCGTTACATATTGAGATTCGTAGATTACAATAAAGCCCTGAGAGGAAGCCTTGATAAAATGGCATTTCCGATTTTCTGTGATTTTTTTTTAAAATCTTTTTTAGCACCAATTTTTTTACTGTCAACAGCAAGTCGACAATTCGTTTACAATTTTTTTTGGCTTACAAAATGTGAGGGATGAGTAAAATAGTTATCAAGAAAGTTTTGTTAATGTGGAAGATCTCTCATTCAAGACCTTCTTGATCAGTACAAAAAAATATTTATTGGTTTAAAGGTTTAGAGTTTGAATCAATAATAGTGAGACATATTATACGAAAAGTGTTTATAACAATTTATTTTTTATTTATTTTGTAAAATTTTTATTTGTTTGATTATCAAACGTCCTTTTTCAACAAACTTTCTCTTGTCCTTTTTAGATGGGTGTTATTTTTCTAATTGTTTACGAACAAACATCCAGAGCTCATCAAATAACATTTTTTTTTTCTGCTTTTTTTTTGTTTGTTTTTAAGGGCCACTAGAACTCATCTTAAAACAAAGATTAAAATCAAATTATGGTAGCATATAGATAAAGTGTATTTTTTAATTAAGTGACTCAAATTTTCAGTAAGCAAATATTTTGTAAACAGTAAACACCCAGCCATAAACAACATCAAGGACAGTCAACAACACTAAATCCCAGTTGTATCTACAAAGCCTAGGTAGGGAGTAGGGGAAGCGGGAATCGAACCGCGGGCAGATTGAGCCATCGGCATCTGTTGGCACCCCAACCGGGGCTCTTGATTATATTTTCACGCTCTTTATGTCGCCCCCCTCCCGAAGAATAAATAAGCCATTCCTCGAAGGACAGCCGCCAGCCAACACCTCCGTGACCGATCAGCAGGAGCAAGGATGTCTTCTTCGCCCTTTGTCGGCTCCCACAATGGCAGATCTCTTTATGGTCGGGTCTTCTGAAGTCTGTCGGCTCCCTGAGAAGAACAACAGGGCGGCGGAATCCGAAATGCCACAGAGGCCATTGATATCCTGCCACTTCCAGAGGACTCTGTTGTGCGACGCTTTGGTTGTCGCATTAGTCAGGTAGCTCTAACACACAGTGGCCTAGATACCTGCAGAGGTAAACGTCTAAATACGGCTGATGGTTTGACTTTTCTATGCTTGTCTCTTTTTCGGCTTTTAAGCGTATACGTTTCATCTACAAAAGGTGATCCGATTTGCAAGTGTTTGTGTGGAGAATGGAGAAGGAGAACTTGGTTAGAGGAGGAAAGGGAAAAAATTTTTATAAAATAATCCCCATTCTTTCCTAACACTGCTATTAAAGTCACCTAAATCAGATATCAATCTCAATGCCGGACATTTCATAAACATTTACCACGCATATTTACATACGTTGTTATATAATTTTTAATATATGTATTACTATTGTATCTCCATTCCTCACACTATATATTTTCCTATTTCTCCCTTATCATTTTGGCATCCATCATATGTTGGCAATCAAAGAGTTCATATTTATAAGCATTATTTTAATTTTTCAAATTCATTAATCCTATCAACTATTTTATATTACATCCCATACTTATATTTTAATTTTTTTTACATTTCTGTCATTCTACGAGATACCTATTCATTTCTTTCTACATATTCTTGTATTTTTTTCATACATTTTACTTATGTAACCTCTAGAAGTCTATTGCCATAGATTTTATATCTCTAATTAAACTATTTTTTTCTAAATCCTATATATTCCACCTTTTTTTATATTTTAATCTTCTCATTTTGTATCTTACTGTTAACCTCCTCATGTTTCTTTCCCTTTATGTTATGTTTACATTATTATCCTTTCTGTACATTTATTTTCTTTATTTTATATTCTTTATCTTTAATTATTATATCTGTCACTATTTTAATATCTGTTTATTATCTTTAATTTTATTATATCTGTCATTATTTTAATATTCGTTATCTTTAATTGTCTGTCACTATTTTGATTTTCTACATTACATGTCACTATATTCTTGTTACTGTAACGTTTTTTATATTTTTTGTTCTGTTTGTTTCTCTCTCATAGTCCTGAAGATGGCCTACAAGATAGGTCGAAACGTCGGCACAAATTAAATATAAGTCTTGTACTTATTTGGTGTTTTTTTTTACTGCACCCCCCAACTATCTCCGTTCTCCACTTTATTGTATGTAATTAAGAAATCGTCAAACAGTAAAAAATTAATAGATTAATATAGAAAACCAAAAGCTCAAAAGAGATATGAGATAATCGTTAAGACATTAGTGGAAAAATTTCTTATAAAAAGCCGTAATTAAGACCTTTAATTAAAAACAGGAAACGAAAATATCTGTCGATATTTAGCCTATCTATTCAGGCATCTAAAAATTGGAGTTGTGGAATTTTTGTTTGTTCATTTATCGTCACTTTGTGCTTCTGTGGCTAATCAGACGATACTGCAAAAGGAGTTCTAAACTTTGCATAACGATAAGGATAAGGATCTTTTACGAGTACCTGACACCGCACAGGCTCAGGATCCCCATTATACGTTCCTTCCGAAGGATGACACAGCCTAGGATTATTTACTCCCTTTTAAAAAATCCTAGGACCTCCTGCCAGGTTACGAACCCGCGAACTTGGGCATAGTAGGTTGTTATGCTAATGACAAAACTGGTCGCCCCTACTACTCAATATATTAGAAAAACTTTATTGTTGAATCAAGATTAAGACAAGTATTCTTAATATCATTTCATAGGGCTACTTCACTGGGGCTACGTACGATCTCGGGAAAGTGTATTGTTCTTTTGATGGTGATAATTTTGTCTCTCAATAAGAACTTTCTTTGGGCCTTAACAAAAATAAGGGAAAAAAATTAGCCGAATTAGTCGAGCCGTTCTTGAGTTTGGTAGCAACACATTTGGCGATATATAAGTGAAGATTAATTTAATTTATTTATTATTATTATTATTTATTTAATTTAATTAGGTTAATAATAAATAAAACACGTTGTTTTCTATTTAGGATCTAGGACCCTCCTGGGGCTCACCCAGCTTCTATAAAATATTATAAAAATAGGGTACCCAAAATAAGGGCGAAAAATTTGGCGGTTGAGTGTGACCAAGGACAAGTGACCTCCTTGCAGAACCGTTGTCCATGAAACAATAAATGTACTGAACCCCTGACCCGTTCATGGGTTGTAGTGGTACAGGTTTTCTATTTGAAACGTACTTCTACACGGTTGTGATTCCTTGTGGAGGTTTTTATTGTGTAAAAAAGTCACTTATTAAAAAAAATATAACTGTAGACGTAATTTCAAATCACAACTCATTCGTGTAAATGTTCCTGATTTCCCCCACGCTGCTACCCCTCCGGGTACTTCAAAGTAGCTTCAAATGCTCCTGTAAACCAACTTCAAGAAAGAGAAAGAATTCTGAAGGAGAAAGAAGTTGGAAACAACAACGAATTACGTAAATTATTCTCAAGACACAATAGTTGGCGCTACAAAGGGGATTTTTGAAAAAGTGCGACTTTCCTATTTGTAAATATTTAAAGGAGCTATTTCTGTTAAATGTTTCAACTCTCTCTCATTTGTCAAGAGTCAGGTCCGGGGACAATGAAAAGACAGGAAGCCAGCACGAGGAGAAATACAAACTCCCAAGTTTCTATTTCATATACTTTCTTTTACAATGTTCGTCCTCAATTCTACCGACTAGATTTTCCTTAAGATATTTCTACTTGCTATATTTTATATTTTTAATACATTTTTTTCCCTCAAGGTAGTATCCTTGGCCCAATTCTTTATACAGTTTATACAGCTGACATCCCAACTCATCCTAATACTATCCTTACCACGTATGCTGATGATACATGTGTATTATCAGTCAACACCAATCCAGTTATTGCATCCCAAAGCCTCCAATCCCATATCACTGATCTTGAAGAATGGTGTCGAAACTGGAGAATTAAAATAAATTCTCAAAAATCGCATCACATCACTTTTACCTTACGTCGTAAACCAATGACTTCCTGCCCTACAGTATCCTTTAATAATATCCCACTGGTGCCTGTAGAACAGATCCGATACTTAGGGTTGCACCTCGACAAACGATTAACCTGGAATCCTCATACAAGACTGAAAAGACAAGAAACCGCTCGACGTTTCAGGCTACTTCAATACTTACTTGACAAACGCTCTAAGCTCCCAATTAACTACAAAAGACTCATCTACATGACCATCATACGACCTATTTGGACTTACGGAGTAGAGCTATGGGGCTCCACTAAGCCATCGAATTCCTCTCGTATCCAATCCCTACAATCCAAAATCCTTCGTAAAATCCTCACTGCGACCTTAATGTCCCTTTTGTTGCTGATTTGGCCCGAACCCGGTATCTATCCTTTCATAGCAAACTTCATTCCCACTCAAACCCTCTAGTTTCAAACCTAGCTTCCTCTTCAATTCCCGATAATCCTCCGAGGCGTCTGAAAAGAAGATGGCCACGTGACCTTCTTATTTGAACTTTGATTTGAGTACTACCAGTGGGTAGTTTCTCAACTTGTCATTCTCATGTCATTATGTTACACGCATTCTATTTACTTGTTGTATAATTGTAATACAGTTGTAAATATCAATAAATAAATTTAAAAACAAAACAAAAAAAAAACATTTTTTCGATTATTAACGAGAAATCTACCGTACCACTATACCTCACAAAGAGTATTGGGCTATGTACATGGTCCATGCAGTGTATTTATTCTATGCTAAACAGTTGAGCAGATCGGTGATTTAACCGGCAATATTTTTCTTCAATTAAGGGTATCCACTTAATTTAGTCAGTGTGAGTCCAAGGAGTGTACCTAGGTTGCAGATCAGAGAAGAAGGATTACAGATCCTATGGCTGATAACAGAAAGCATTACATAACAATAATAAGGTCTAGCGAAGCCCAAGGGCACGATCCCGATACCAACACTGTCTGTTTAGAAACTTCTGTCCACTAGTTACTATCCAAACTTACAATTTAAATTATTTCAGAAATTTTAAAAAATTTATTTTCATTAATTATTTTATTTTAGAGTTCGTCTACTATGATACCAGCACTATCGGATATTTTTCCACTTGGCATGCCCTCCCCCAGTCACCCTCAGACACTAACACCCCATCCACACAACACCAGGAGGGGATGAACACACACCACAAACACAACGAACTAAGTAGCCACTGAAGCTCGCCTGCAGCCGCGGTATGCCTAATGTAGCGTCAGTAACGCGACAACACCGATCGGCACAGCGCTTCCCCTTCTCGTCTGATTTACTGGCCAACGGTCACGGACGCTCAACTGCACGGCAATACAGTAACATCTCAATGTTGAATAATGTATACAACGATTTAAATAAATCTAATTTAATTTAAGAATTAACTTCGAGAAAACCGAAGTTATATGGCCGTTGGAGATCCTGATACAAATGCGGTTCTGGTGGGCAGGGAGGCTTGTAAGAAAGTAAATATATTTAAGTACCTGGGATCTTATTTGGATACTACCGGGTCGTATGAGTATGAAGTCAGGAAAAAGGTGGAGCAAGCCCGAAAAACTATTAGAACGCTACATCCGGTCCTGTGGAATACAGAGATATCCAAAGATAATAAACGCCGTATTTTCACAACCATTGTCGAATATATTCTGACTTATTCTTCGGAAACCTGGACTGTACTCGAAGGTGCAGGCGGTTGAAATGGATTTCTGGAGGAGGTGTCTCCGTGTCACGAGGCTGGATAGACTTAGAAACGAAGAAATTCGACAGAGGATGGATGTGAATACATCAACAAATGAAAGGATCAGTTCACGCCGCCTTAGATGGTACGGCCATGTGAAGAGAATGGCGTTTGAATTTTGGCCGAACAGAGTTCTGGATTGGGTTCTACCAGGAATACACCAATATTGTTTTTATTATTATAAAATTAGTAGGTTCTCTTAATTCGGAGAAAAAACTTCTGGTAGTCTCGACCAAATCCTTACAGGATTCGAAGGTGTAGGCTTAGAAAAAGTACAGTCTCTACTGTTTACTGAACTCAAGACCCTTCATGAGTCGAAGTTGTACAGGATAATTACTGATTAAAATAGACACATATATTGCATTTGATGATTCCCTAGAGAAAGCGAATGAAACATAAATACATACAAGACAAAAGTAGCTCATTAACTGGTTCTTTCTGATATTTTTTCCACACCCTCCCACATATTAAACCACCGACATCGAAAGATTTACGATTGTAAGATGTTTCAATCGGACCAGTTGAATAGGGACTAAATGTGTAGGGCGACGTGTTGGCACATAGCGAGGGAGCCTGATTGATAGTTCTAACCATTATTAGCCTTACAAAGTGCGGGGCACCGCATCTGCCGCCTATCTGCGCTGTGTAGTTTGTAAATACTATACTGAGCCTTCTCCCCTCCGTGTATAGCTATTGACATGTTAATCTCACAGATTCCGGCTCTTCTTACAGCAGGGTTTTATTTCAAAATATTGCCAGCAGTTCTGCTACTGAACGGCGGACAAAGCCAGTAACTTTGTATGTTGCAGAATGGATACACCTCGCAAGTTTCTAGACTAACGGAATAACGGAATTATGAAAGATTTTTATTACGTTTATGTTGTAAACAGTAAAAGGTCGTAGGTATTGTTGCACATTTAAATTATTTATTTATAATTTATTTAAATTGTTGGTTTGTTCATTTAACGTCACTTTATGCTGTTATGGCTAATCGGACGATGCTACAGTGGGAGCTCTAAATTTTGCCTATCCAGGTTTAGTTAGGATAGGGATTTTTAACGAGTACCTGGCATCGTACAGGTTCGGGACCCCCCGTTTAACGCCCCTTCCGAAGGACAGCTTAACTAATTTATTTAAATTATATGGTATAAAACATTCTAATAATGCGCACGAAATGCTTAAGGTACGTAACTAAAGTTGATGACGATTAATCCTGAACTCGTCTAAGTAGCTTCCCAAATACTGTATTGTACGTTATCAATTTTTTAGAAGATAAATAGGTATACTAAGCTATCCTTAGGAAATAGATATATTTTATCCTGGACTTTTTTGTAGATCTACAAAAGAGGAATATACCGCCATGCATTGTTTCGTTATATAACAAAGGGATTGGGCGGTATCATCGATGAAACTTCCAGGGAACTTTTTTAAAAGGCTGTACTTTTTCCTACATTTCCGACAATTATCCTTATATTCCCACCCATTTACACAAAACCTCTAAAAATTATATACCTAAACCATCCTGGTCTATTGGTGAAACCGCGTACAAATCTGTACAGTAGTTATTGAGTATAGCGCGAATAGATTCTTTTGGACTACTTTCATGATAATTTATTGATATAAGTAACTCATATTCCATTATTTTTGTTTAAAATTTTGAAATAATATTTTTATTTTTAATTTAAATTATTCCTACTTTTGTATCTGGTTGACACTAATAGTTTTATTTTCACATATTATTTCATTTATTTTATTTTTTCTATTTATTTACTACAATTATTGTATTTCAATGTGTTTTTATTTCGACCACAACCCATGAAGAAGACCTTTTGCGTGGGTCGAAACTTCGTCTTAGTCGAAATTAATAAGTGTTTTATCAATATTTTTGGAGTGGAGTGGCTCAGTGGTAGAGCACTGAGTAGCCATGCCGGAAATCCTGGTTCAAATCCCGCAGCGGACAAGACTTTTATTTAGTCTGTTTGCTGCGGGAGATGAATCATAGGACCCTCCTGGGACTCACCCAGCCTCTATAAAATATTATTAAAATAGGATAACCAAAATAAGGGGGAAAAATCTGGTTGAGCGTGACCCAGGACGTCACCTCCTTGCAGAACCGCTTTCCATGAAACAGTACAATCTCTACCATGTACTGAACGCCAGACCCGTTCACGGATTGTAGTCGTACAGGTTTTTTGTTTATCAATATTTAAGGAATTATTATTTACGAGCGAGAAATCCCCTGTCCACCTAACGGACCAACCACCAATCTACAAATTATTTAATTTACTATCATTTCATTTTTTTATAATAGTACTTAATGTTTTAGTAGAGGTACCCACCCCAATATTATTGTTATAGAAATTTAAGATCAGGTTAGTACGTGTAAACCTATTAAAATATACTGTGCCCTCTTAATATTTTTCGAGATATTGAGACATTTTAACATAATTATTTTTTATTGAGTTGCATTTGAGCCTTCGAGGTGGTGGGATGTTTCTTGGGTGCATTAATCATGTTTTGTTTTGCTGTTATTCTCTTTCTTCCCTGAGGATGCCTGAATGGGCGAAATATTGGACAGATAATTTCTATTACTGTTTTAGTTTGGAGACTAAAGGCTTTTCGTTGGAATTTTTCCACGGTCTTAACATTTATGTAAGGTCTCTTTTTTACTTTTCAATATTAATATAATTATTTTTTTCTTAGTATGTTTTACAGAAGAAAAAAATATATAGTTTATAAAAAAAAAGTCTTAAATCTTTTGCAAAGCATTCTCTGTATAGATGTATAGATAATAGCAGTAAAAAAAACGAAATATTGGAATAAAATATAGCTTGTTGTATTTTTTAAATCGATACTTTTTTCATGGCTTAAAGAATTTAAGAACAGAGGCTTTGTGATTTGCCAATTTTAAAAAATATTTATAATTCAACTGATCGAGCAAGACAAAAGAAGAGAGAAAAAGTAGGCCCCCTACCTGTTGCTTGGCAACGGTAACACCTAGCCAATTGACTCGTAATGCTTCTTATGAATAACCCTATTTCATTTACACTTCATCCGGTTTCATTACTGTAAATTATACAATAAACAGTTTAACTAACTGTTTATCGGAAAATATATGTTTCGATAGGGTCCCGATACATAAATATCGTAAAGATTTACGAAATTTACTACTCGAAATCAATTGATAGTCATGAAGCATTTGTATTCGTACCGACAAGGGAGATTTCTGGTTCCTCGAAGAAATAAATAATTAAGAAACACAAGAAGCTCCGATCGGCGAGCTGTTTACATAAAATAAGAAGCAGTCTTTATTAAAGATCTTGGAGTAGCTGTTGTAGAAAGCGATGTGTATGCTAATAGAGAATATAAAATCTCTCGACGGTTCTTTTCTTCGGGGCCGAAGATAAAAATTCTTTCAAGAGCCGATCGGGTATTATGAGATCTCTGTTGAACCAACAGCCTGCTTTATATCAGGAAATTTATTAATATAGAAGGTATTTTTTTATTATTTTTCGGTATACTTATTGCCTTAAATTTAGAAGGAAAAAAATGTTTGATCAGAATTTCAAATTCGAATTTTGATTTTCTCGTTTAGGAAGGCCCCGAGCTTAACGAGTTGTTGAATAAATTTCGAAAAATACGTACCTTGTATTATAATATTATACTCGTGATGTTAGAGGCAGTAGAAGGCTGTCCTACAAGAAAGAAACTTCGAAGGTGTTGGTCACGAGATCTTATTGCTTAATTCAGTAGTACGCATCGGCTGGATTAACATCAGCATTAGATTAGAAAATTTATTGATGTATTTTTTTAGCTAGATAATCCAGCAATAGAGCAATGAGTTCCTGTGTTAGTAGAATTATTGGTTTTGTTAACAGTTGCGTATGTATCCTGCGGAATCTGTAGACCTGATAAAGATTCTATAAAGTAGATGCCCTTAATTAGAGATAAAGTCAGACAGTTGAGCGTGATCATCAGAAAAATCACCTCCCTCCGCAACTGTTGTCCCAGAAACAGTAGAGTATTTACCAGGTTTTGAACCGAAGGCCCTCCATGTGCTTCATGTGTTACTGAGCTAAGTGCATTTTAAACTTAATAAAGGTTAAACAAAACAACTTACTATTATTATTTATTATTTTTATTATTATTCTTATGGGATCTTGGATCCTCCTATAAAATATTATAAAAATAGGGTACCCAAAATAAGGGGGGGAAACCTGGTGGTTGAGCGTGACCTAGGAAAAGTCACCTCCTTGCAGAACCGTTGTCCATGAATCAGTACAGTCTCTACCATGTACTAAACCCGACTCGTTCGGGGTCGTTGTGGTTACAGGTTATTATTTTTATATCATATTTGCACCTGTCGAAACTACCAAAATTAACTTCAATGATTTTTCTCTTTGATTCGGAAGAATTTTTTTAAAAATTATTGCTGGTTCCTGAGCAGGTTTCTAGGATATGATCTTTTTAATCTTCTTATATGAAGTTAAAAGCTTAGGACATGAACGTTGAAGTCAGTTTGAGGGGAGATAATAATTTATTTGTTGTGCGGTTTATTCGAAATAAATCAAGGTGCATTTACATTTTTCGAAGTGTTTTGTATAACACCTAAGTTCTGCTCCATATGTCTTAGTACACTATTGTAGATTATTTCTTATTTTCGTCAGTCACGTGAAGATCTGCAGTCAGCTGTTTTTCGCGTATTAAAATTAAATATCCTCATAGAACCCTGAAAAGACGTTTTCGCCTACTCCAACATTTACTGGAAAAACGTTCTAAGCTCCCAATTAATTACAAAAGACTAATTTACATGACAGTTATCAGACCTATTTGGACATACGGAGTTGAGCTTTGGAGCTCTACTAAACCATCCAATTCATCTCGTATCCAATCCTTACAATCCAAAATCCTTCGTAAAATTCTCAATGCTTCTTATTACATCACAAACAAACTCATCCATCATGATCTTAATATCACACATGTTGCTGATTTGGCCCAAACTAGATACCTATCCTTCTATGACAAGCTCCATACACACTTGAATCCGCCAGTCTCTCAACTTGCTTCCCATACTATTCCTGATAACCCTCTGAGGCGTCTGAAAAGAGGATGACCTCGAGACCTTCTACTTTAGAACTTTATTGGAGTGCTACCGATGGGTAGTTTCTCCATAAGTGTTTTTTGTTTTCATGTCATTTGTTCATCTTAGCAAATTTGCTTGTTGTAATATTTTTAAAGTTGTAAATATCAATAACTCAATCTATAAAAAATAGATAACTGTACCGCCACTACCCATGAAGAGTCTTAGGTTAAATAAATGTTGGAGTCTGTATCGTGTATAAAATACAACAGTTGTGCAGAACGCTGAGATTACGTTAAACTGCCAGTTTTTCCACTGTTTAAACCACTACACAATTTGCTACGCCGCTCCCTTAACAATATGTAATCTTGTTTACAACAATTTCTATTTAAATACATTTTAAAAATATATTTAAATATAATCGATTCAGTCAATATTTTTCCCAAGAGCTGAGCACGAAGAAGACAATAAGTTAACACTATGATACATGACGAAGTTACTTACTATTGATTATTCTCTGGTGACAGATGGAAAGATATTCTATTCACCCTTTGGTGGTGACACCGCCACTCCAGATCGATACTATGGCCTTATGCGATCTCTCGTCTGCCGAAACGTAGGCGGGAAGACAGCTGTCGAAGCAGAAGACGCGAGATCTGACTACAAAGGCAGAAATTAAACTAGCGAACGCATGCGGGTACCGTATTAATTATAAACATCCTATTAAAACAACACAAACAGAGTTGTTTTGGTAAATAGCTCTGAGTAGCAGATGGCTCCCTATTGTCTGCCGGACACATGGACCACTCTGGGGAAAGGGTTCCTCCGGGTACACCGAGGTACTTCGTGGTACACAAGTGTGAAATCCTAAGCCGAGAGATATGTATCTGTTTGCCATCCTGTCTTAGTACCTTAGTACCTTCGTTAGTACCTTTTGTTATTTTGACAGCCCACAATCTTCCGAAGATAAAAACAGATTCCGAAATAAAGATTTATCTACAAACATCTGGTTAACCTCAGCGTTCACACATTTTTCGAAAGTATGGCCTGATTAAACTAAGATATAGTCACAACTGCAAAACTATTTTTGTGTAGAGATCCAGTTACAAGCCTTAACAATACCCATGTGTGAAATTTCTTTCTTTTAAGTAGAATACTCTTTAAAAATAGAACGCTGGGAATTAGTAGGCTAAATAATGACTAAATGAAAATAATAAAATTTTAAAATATAAATAAGAAGATGGCCTCGAGACTTTATACTATAGAACTTTATACCGAGTGCTACCGATGGGTAGTTTCTCCACAAATGTTTTTTTTTTCCATGTCATTTGTTGATATTAGAAGATTTACTTGCTGTAATATTATTACAGTTGTAAATATCAATAAATTAATCCGAAAAAAAAAAATTAAAAATATAAATAGCACATCCAAGACAAAGTCGCAGTCCAAAAAAGACAGCATCCCACCACCACCAATGCTTACCACCAATGTTCATTTAAAAAAAATATTCATTGAAATGTACCATTGTAACAAAACGGTACAACAAATAAGTATAATTAATGATACATAATGACAGAGATAAAGGCAAGTAGAGAAACCAAGCAGCTGTAGTACACAAATAACAAATTCAATTTAGAATGTCACGAGGCCATCTTCTATTTAGATCCCTCAGAGAATTATCGGGAATTAAAGCAGTAGCTAGATTTGAAACGTAGTGTATTCGAGTGGAACAAAATTTCTGATGAAAGGATTGAAATCGGGATAAGGCCAAATCAGATACAAATGGGACATTGAAGTTATTACGGGTGAGTTTATAACTAACAAAGTAAGGAGCATTGATGATTTTGGATTGTAAGGATTGGTGGATATGAAAAGAATTCGGTGGCTTTGTGAAGCTCCAAAGCTCTGCTACAGTAAGTCCAAATAGGTCTTATAGTAGTCATGTATATGAGTCTTTTGTAGTTAATTTGGAGCTTATAGCGTTTGTGAAGTAAGTGTTGAAGTAGCCTGAAACGGCATCGATGTAGTAGTAATATTATGATACGGCTTAGCGAACCCGAAGCCTCGATCTATGGACCACTACCCAAATCCAAATCCTCAGAAGACCTCAACGAATTAGCTTGGTCGAGGCTCTTCCTCCAGACCGCCATTTGCGTTTTCTAATTGTCTTCATCGGAAGAGGTCTCTCTTGTTCTTACCTAGGATTAAAAAGATATCCTTAATGTTGAGGAGTATGACGGGCGGAGGCACTGAGAAGTAGTCTTATTATTATTACAATATACAATATGATGATAATAATAATTATGATTAGCGAACCCGTAGGCATCAAATACAACCAATATCCGCTTAAAAACTTCTGACCAGACCCAAATCCGCCAAATCACTCTTAACGCAATCTTCCCATCTACGTCTCGGTATATCAGACTTTTACCAGTCGGCACAGCTTATTAACTTTTTATGAAATTGTTCGTTACTATGGCCAACAACTTTACAGGCCAATCATAATCTCCGTGACGTTATCGTTTCAGTAATATTAACCTGCTGCATGCTTCGCAATTCCGAATTGTGTAATCTCCTAAACCATTTCGTTTTCTCTAGTTATCAAAAATCCTGAGTACTTTTCGATATGTTCAAACTTATTCCCTTCTACAGAATTTACTCCTTTTTTGCTACTAACAAGACACTTTACTTCCAGCCTTTTATCCTGACCAACAATCATCAACGTTATTCTATTTAGTTTTATAGTTCCCGCGTCTTCATCCAGCAGTTCCAAATCGTCCGCAATCAATACGCCACTTGGATTCCCTTTATTATTGGAAGCAATGAACTGAATTTAATCAAAACTTTTTGTCGATTGACGGGTTACCTCAAAGACCCCTTAAGAGAGGACATCCTTCCTTCAACGGATCCTCTGACCCGTGAACATCGAGGAAGGAGGATGTGGAGGGACGCAGAGGGAAAAAAGGTGACTCGGTCTGAAAAGAGCGCTGGCACTGAAAGAGGCAGTTGCACTTCCTGACACCCCCCGGGTAGCAACAATGGGACAGCCCCTGGACTAATATTTGTAAAACTACCAGCCTATTCTATAATAGCCTCCATCTCCTAGGGCAATAAAACCTCAACGGTACGCATCTCTAGCCGATACCAATATTTTTCTAGAAATATTCAAAGAAATAATGCTTATCATATTTTCATTAACCATACATCTCATCATGGGCGGCTAGTAAGAAATATTTATATTTATTGGGTTGTTGAACTGATTGAATGACATTGAATATATATGTTATATAACATTATATGGATATACAAGAGTTATAAAAGAGACATTCTTATGAACTAACTTGTTAACTTTACTATTGACTCTCGTTATGCCTTATTGGCTATGGACTGCATTTAACTTACCATAGAGACTACTCCCCATACTACAAATTATCTAATACTCTCTACTCTCGGCAGCATATAACACCCAAGAACATTACCAACCAGTTCGAGGAATGGTGTTGTAACACTAGATTAATCACAGTTGCTTTGCGATGATTTCAGCTGGTTACAATATATAAGAAACCTTTCGTTGCTACGCCTAACAAGTTGATCCATCATTCCATGCCAATCTTCTGGAAGTTATTACTTTTTGGTATTAATGGAAATCATACTATGAGTCTTTTATTTTTTTTTTTATTTTTTTTTTTTTTATTATGGCTTTAAGACTTAATTTCAAAGTCCTATTTTGCCAGTAAACTATGATGGTTTAAATGTTAAAGTCTTATTTTTGTTTTCCTAAGGAATTTTATAATCTGACTAAGTCCTTCTCTGTCCTGTCCCTTTAATTTTTCTGGTATACTGAGGGCCGACCCCTCGATATGTTTCTTCCTCTCTTTGTTGAATCTCTTGCAGGACATCACCACGTGTAGAGGATCCTCGACCTCACCGCAGATCTCACAATTTGGTGTCGCCTTTATTTTCATCAGATTTAAAAATTTGCTGGTATTACCATGGTTAGTTCTTAATCTAATCAGGTTAGTCACCTCACTTCTCTTTAAAGCTATTCCAATCGAAACGAACCATGGTTTTAAAGCAATTTTTGGTAGGATTGAATAGTGATCCTTCCCCTTGCTCTGGGACTCCCAATCATATAATCCCTGCCATTCTTTCACAATTGTAGCACTCAAAAAGCGCAAGGTATCGATTTTAGGAATTTTAATATTAAGCCTTTTTGCTTTGGTAGTGTTTCGCGCAATTTGATCTGCAGTTTCATTTCCGCTAATACCTACATGTCCTGGTACCCACTGGAAATAGTATTTATTGTTGGAAGAGGCAATTGAATTTAAAATGTTTAGTAGAATGCAATTGGTGATTGAGTGTCTGTGTACGTTTTGTAAGCATTGGCAGACGGAGGCCGAGTCTGTGAGGATAACAATTTTACTATTTTTATAAGTGGAGTTGCTATGTTCTGTTTTCAAGGCTACTCTGAGTCTTGTAACCTCCTGTATTTCTCCAATGAAATCATTTATCTTTTTTTTTTTGTACAGAATACCTATGCAATACCCTATTTTGAAATAGAGTTTGAATTCGTTATCTTTAATTTTCATATCTGTCACTATTTTAATTTTCTATCTACATTACACGTCGATACTGTAACGTTCTTGTTACTGTAACGATTTTATAAATTTTTTTCTCCTAAATCTACCCTAAAATGGAGAACTGAGATAGTTGGGGGGTGCAGTCAAAAAAACACTAAATAAGTACTAGACTTATATTTAGTAAGTGCCGACGTTTCGACCTACAGTGTAGGTCATCTTCAGGGCGATTTGGAGAGAGAAGCCGTTGGGTGTACCGGCTAACCAACAATGCTGTGATTGTGATTGTAGGTCGAAACGTCGGCACTAACTAAATATAAGTCTGGTACGTGGTGTTTTTTTTTACTGCACCCCCCAACTATCTCCGTTCTCTATTTTGAAATAGTTTAAATTTCCCTTCCAAATAACAAACAGTGGAAAAGATATGAGGGGCTTGGAAATTCTCAAAAGATATATATAATTATTTTATTTCAAAAGAAAAGATATGATCAGGATCGGGACTCGAACCCGGGTCTCCCACCTCTCCGTGGTGGCGCCTTAACCATCTCGGCCATCCTGGTTCGCTTCTCGGTCAGTCATATCCCTACTTTCCACTGATCTCCGTGTTCTCGCAATTTGCGATGTATACACGGGGAGAATGTTAATTTAACATTACTTTATTTTTGGATCTAGTTAACTTTAAGTCATTAATATTATTATAATTTATTTTATTGCTATATGATATAATTTTTTCAAATAAAATATTTAAAAAAATTATATCATGTAACAATAAAATACATTATGATATATCTGTGGCACCTGTGCATAGTGGGCTAAGTCGAATTTTGTGAATTTCAAGCTATCTACTTAGAATCGTAATTTTTCTGAACTTATTTTAAGTTCAAGATTGGAGTATCAGCCCACGATTCACAAAGGAATATCCTTCATTGCAATGGACGGAAAACTTAGCGTGTTAGACACAAGGAAAGAGGAAAAAATTACGGTTCTAAGATGATAGCTTGAAATTCACAAAATTCGACTTAGCCCACTATTCACAGTTGCCACAGATTTGTCCCTTTGCATCCTGATTATATATTAACTAATGCTTTAATATTTTTCCCTTTTATCATAGTAAGTAGTTTACAATCCTCATTAATAATAATCTTTTCTGAATATACTTAAATAATTTTCTTTGTTCACTTCTTCACAAACGGCCAATCATGAATGTTTGCCTGAAGTTTGGAGTAACAACTGAAAAAACAAATCCGTTCTATGGAAACTATATTTCCTCATAGAACCAGGGCAAGGGGAAGCACAATGGGAGATTGACAGCGAGAAAAATAGACCGAGCAATAACAGAAATATTTGTTCAAGTGTCGAAGATTAACCCTTCTTCTTGTGGGCCGGGGGAAGGGAAGCCGGCACTTTCCTGGTCTGTGTGCCCAGCTAATTTTGTTAAATGCTTATTTTCACAGGACTCTCATAACAATAAGTCTGTTTATCGGAATAATAACAGTAATAACTCCGTAAAAGGATATTATCTTTGCCAATTTCTTGGAAACTAAAGGAACTTGAAAACTCTAAAAGCCTGAAAAATATTTGCAATTGTGTGCACTTCACGTGATTGTAAATTTTAATTTGAATATCATTTATTTATTACAAAATGCCATTTCCCTGAGCTATAATAGTCTATACTGGATGCATCCATGGCAACCATAGAAAACAGCTGGCCAGAAGGTTCTAGAAATTGTTAGGTTTTCTTATGTTACCTATAACCTTTATTACTTTATGTTTATGTTCAAATGTTTTCCAATTGGATCTCAAGTTCAATGTCTCTATAATCTGCTCATAGTTTAGGCAAGAGAGATGAGGAAAGAAAAAAAACAGGAGGATTTTATTGATGTTTCTTGATGAGTGGATTGTTATTTATTTGTTATGAATATATAATACAGTGGTAATGTTCATCTAGTTTTGTATAGTGAGATTAGCAATAAACCAAGGCGTATTGGCAATTTGCCTTAAAATTTTGTTATTGTGTTGTCTGTATTTTGTGTAGATAGAAGTATTTTGCTGAACCACAAAGTTCTGCTCCATGTGTCTAAATAGCGTTGAAGATTAGTCGTTTATTTTGTAAGTCAAGTGAAGATCTGTAATCCGGAAGATGTGATAGTTGTTTGTAGCGTCGTGTCAGTAAAAACCATTTTAAGTATAAATGTTTTTTTTTTAATCATTAATTATAAATATTTAGAGTAAACACATAAACTGAAAAAAAATATTTAGAATCAATTAACCCATATAATTTTATCTATTATTAACGTTTCTTTTAATTAATACTCAGTCTGTTGTTCTGCATCCGCCATTTTTCTACTATTGCTAGGTTTTAAGGTCAGCTTCGTATAAACAAGCAGTGCCACAGCCTCCTTAATCATGAATACACTGTCATCACAGAAACAATCATCCTTAATAACTGAGCCTTATTAATTGGAAGAACGTGCTTGGCCTCTGCAATCTATGGCCTTTAAACTCATCAGTCCAATCATCGCTATCAATAAGCTGCTGAAATCATCGCACGTCAAGACAATATTTCCACATCATATCGTTCTAGAAACTGGAAACCTTTTCAACCCAGACTACTGGATCGGGATGGATCTGAAAGCAGAGGAATACAAAATCAATTAAGTTGTTCCTAAAGGAGACTAACAATAAACACAATAATAATAACAAAATGCTGCTTAGAAACAAAGTTTTAGGAAAGTTGGAGGAAATTATGACTAATGTCTCAAAATCAATTTTACTCAGAAATATTAATGTTCAAATTGAGTGAAAAAATCCAAAATTAAGAGTGTAAGCAAATACCAGGCTCATAATTTTATCGGATAAATCACAATTTGATTTATGTCAATAGGAAAACTTTAAGTTAATATCTCTAGCATGCCTGTAAGACACATCTGTAAGAAAATTTCTATAAAAAAAAAACAAAAAAAACACAGACAAATTGGCGTGTCCCGCAAAGATCATACTTCGGATTCATACCCAGTACAAAGAGAAATTTAGGACTTTATATTTGAGGTGCAAGAGAGGTGCAAACATTGATTCAGACTATTTACCTAGCTTGAGTTAAATCAGGTTAACAGGAATACGAAGATATCAGACGAAAAAAATAACACTGAAATATGGCGCTAAGAAATTTGCTAATATGAACAAATGACATGAAAAAAAACATTTGTGGAGAAACTATCCATCGGTAGCAACTCCAATAAAGTTCTATAGTAGAAGGTCACGAGGCCATCTTCATTTCAGACGCCTCGGAGGGTTCTCAGGAATATTTTGGGAAGCAAGTTGAGAGACTAGTGGGTTCAAGTGTGTATGGAGCTTGTCATGGAAGGATAGGTATCTAGTTTGGGCCAAATCTTTTTTTTTTTAACAAGATTGGGCCAAATCAGCAACATATGCAATATATTAACTCATGATGGATGAGTTTATTTGTGACATAATAAGGAGCATTGAAGATTTTACGAAGGATTTTGGATTGTAAGGATTGGATACGAGATGAATTGGATGGTTTAGTAGAGCCCCAAAGCTCAACTCCGTATGTCCAAATAGGTCTGATAACTGTCATGTAAATGATTCTTTTGTAATTAATTGGGAGCTTAGAGCGTATGTCCAGTAAATGTTGAAGTAGGCGAAAACGACGTTTGTCCAGATGGAGTCCTAGGTAACGCATCTGTTCGGCAAGGTTCAGTACAAGAATGTTAAAATTTATTTAATGATTATTTAGATGATTAATGAAGATTTATTTTAGTAAATATGTTACAAATTATCTGTAAGAATTTAGGTCCAAAATTAACTAAAGAAGAATTCCACTTACAATCAAGGAAATAACAGAAAATATCTCTAAAATAGTAGCAGAAAACTAGAAAAACTACAAAGACAAATAAAACTACGATCGACTTGTTATATACAAAAATTCAACTAAACCAGGCCTTTTATGAGGCTTTAATATTGATTTTTATGATCCTTAATATTGAAGCTTTAGCATAAAGCATTGCTTGATCAAACTATCGAAAAATGTGAAAAAGTCAATTATAGAAATTTTGGAGTTTAACCGCTTTTGATTCTGAACGCCTCTTATTTCTTATTTATATATTTATACATAAATAACAAGCCTGTATATAACTCAATATATAATCCGAACCCTACAGGAGGCCAGAGGGGCAGATGCCCCGATACCTGGGGATCGCCTTATAAATCAGAAGCGGACGTCTCAATGAGAGCCACAAGGCCCCCTCAAAGTAACCTTTCAATAAGTTCCTATCTCTCAATATCAATATCAATATCTCAATATTGACTCTTGTCTAGCTTGGGCAAGTTCCGCTCCCACAGTTTCCAACCCTTGGCACATCTCAATTGTATTCATTCCGATTTCCTCGCCCTGTCCCTCTGTCGACATCTATATCCATAACAATCGGTATGGCTTTCCATGGATGATATAGTGACAACATCCATTGCGAATATCTAGGACGGGAAATTGATAAAGGAGAATAAATCTATAGCCCCGGAGGATAAGCTGTTAGGTCGAAATTTCTCCAAAATGTGTTTCTTGTACTTAAGAGAAGCGGGATCGTGTTATTTTTAAGCCAAAAATTACGAAATTGGCATGATTCTACTTTCCACATAACAGTCAACTCTCTCTGGACAAATATTTACGCAACCACTTCTTCACCGGGGCTGCTGATATAGGAAGTAAAAGGTTTTGTTTGGTTTAAAGTATGTTGTTTTACTGTAAAGGAGATAGTTGGGGGGGTGCAGTCAATAAGAACACTGAATAAGTAATAAACTTATAATTATGTGCCGACGGTAATCAAGAGTTCATATTTTTAAGCACTAATTTTAATTTTTCAAATTCATTAATCCTATCTACCTTTTTTCATACAGTCATTGTACACTATTGTTACTGTACAATAGTATTTCACTAATTTTAATTTTTCAAATTCATTAATCCTATCTACTATTTTTCAAACAGTCATTGTACACTATTGTTACTGTACAATAGTATTTCTATTATTCACATTAGTTATTGTACATACAGTTCCATACTTTTCTGTAACATGTAACATCTTTCAGTCCGTTATCTTACATTTTATATCTTTATTTTACTAGTTTTTCTTTATTCTTCATGTTCCAACTTTTTTTTGTATATGTAAATACTCTCATTTTGTTTCTATTGTTTACCTCCTCCTTTTTGATTTTCCTTTATATTAATTTTACTTTACTATCCTTTCTGTACATTTATTTTCTGTATTGTATTTTATATGCGTTATTTATAATTTATCATTTCTGCTCATTCTCTTTAATTTTATTAAATCTGTCTTACTTTATTATATCTGTCATTATTTTCATTTTCTTTTCATTATCATTAATTTTGTTATATCTGTCTTTATCTTAATTTTATTATATCTGTCACTATTTTAATTTCTTTTCATTATCATTAATTTTTTTAAATCTGTCTATATCTTAATTTTATTCTGTCACTTTTTTAATATTCGTTATCTTTCACCTTCATATCTGCCACTATTTTAATTTTCTACATTACTTGTCACCATATTATTGTTACTGTTTGTTTCTGTCTGTTTGTTTCTCTCTCTTAGCCCTGAAGATGACCTACACTGTAGGTCGAAACGTCGGCACATAATTATAAGTTTATTACTTATTCAGTGTTCTTATTGACTGCACCCCCCAACTATCTCCTTTACATTAGATCATCCAGTCAACTATTTTCACCTCATACATATATGTTGTTTTACGTCTACTGGATAAGAATTTAACTTCGAACCGGATCATTAAAGACAACTATTAATGATAATGCCCTAACTCGAAAATTGTGTATTGTAACTATAAAAGAGGCAAACTGAAGTTTAGATACTTATAGACTTTAAATACGCTCTTGTCATTTATTGGATAAAAACTATTGTTGGATAGTATTTTCAAAATTAATATTTCTTCAACAACTTCTATTCCAAACCCTTCACTTCCGTACAATACACCATGTTTCAAGACTAAATTATATACGAATAAAAAACTAGAAGATCAAAATAAATTAATGCACATCTCACAAACTCTATCATTCTCTATCATTATTCCATGAATAGTTCTGCTTCCTGGAACACACCATCTTGACAAACGTATACTTTGAATCCTCATAATATGAAGATTCAAAAGTAAAGGTTTCAGGCTACTTCAATACAAGACAAGCATTCCTAGCTCGCAATTAATAACAAGATAGAATGGAGAACGGAGATAGTTGGAGGAGGTGCAGTCAAAAAAACACTAAATAAGTATTAGACTTATATTTAGTAAGTGCCGACGTTTCGACCTACAATGTAGGCCATCTTCAGGACTATGAGAGAGAAATAAACAGAGAAAAAATATATAATAAAACGTTGCAGTAACAAGAATATAGTGAGTGACATGTAATGTAGAAAATAAAAATAGTGACAGATATAATAATTAAAGATAACGAATATTAAAATAGTGACAGATATAATAATTAAAGATAAAGAATATAAAATACGGAAAATAAATGTACAGAAAGCATAAACATGTAAACATAATATAAAGGGAAAGAAAAATGAGGAGGTAAACAGAAAGATACAAAATGAGAAGATCAAAATATAAAAAAAGGGGTGGAATATGAAGGATTTAGAAAAAACTAGTTTAATTATAGATATAAATTTTATGATAATAGACTTCTAGAGGTTACATAAGTAAAATGTATGAAAAATTTGTAATGTAGAAAGAAATGAATAGGTATCTCGTAGAATGACAGTTAAAAAGTAAAAAAATTGAAAATATATATAATAACTTTATAATAATAGTAACAAGATACATTGATGACCAAGGTCCTCCTTGACAATTTTTCTCCATCCTGACCGATATTCCACCACTCTTCTCCATGTCACCAAACCCAGAAGCCTAAGGCTTCCACATCATCTAGCCATCATAGTATATGTGCCTGTTCCCCTGTCTTCATCCAGACGTCCCATGATCAAGATAATCTCTCCAGTATAGTAGCCTTTTTTTTATCCATTCTATGTAAAAGACCCTTTATCTTTTAATTATCTTTTTGATGCATAGAACAATATTAAATTCTCCGTATAGGCCCTTAAGTTCTACTTTTAGGATACAGTTTTAAATATATATTCTGTATTCTTTTATATTATACTAGCTTTTGCCCGCGGCTTCGCTCGCATAGAATTTGGACTACCGCATAAAGTTTCTTGACACTGCTTTTTAACAATAATTTAAAATAATAAATAATTTAATTACATAAATAATTTAATTTTTTTCACTAAAATTTCAGATGTCTAACTTCAAAACTGACGGATTCCATACAACCTTAGAACCCTTATTATAATAAGGGTGGAATTATCCAAACTTCTTTCTTAAAACATACAAAGGACCTATCTGCAAATTTCAAGATGCTAAATTCCTGATTTGGCTTTAATTATGTGCTGTAATGGATTCTCCACAGTACCTCTAAAACTGTCGGGGGTGGGAAGGGGCACGTGCCCCCGTGCGCCCCCCTATATCCTCGCTTGCTATAGCCCATGTGTTATTCTGATGTATAACCTATATTACTGTAAAGTTTCATCCAAATCCGTTCAGTAGTTTTTTCCGTGAAAGAGAGACAAACATACAAACTTTCACATTTATAATATTAGTAAGATTATATAGATATCTATATATTATTTAAGTCTAAGATTTCCACGGACTACCCAAATTCATTATTCCATCCTAAACCAACACCTAAACTGTTTTGATTTACTATCTAATAAATCGATATCTTGTTCATCGATACTGGACTAATCTGTATTTCTCGCGATTACCACAATGAATATTTCATAAGATCTTTAAATCGGTACAACGCCCTCCCCACAAAGAATAAACTACCACGTCTCTAGCCCGGGCCCGTAATGATCGAAGTTATGTCAGGGTCATTTGTTGAATTGAGTGGTGATTTCTATTATCGAATCGATCCATAATGTAACAGTTTAAATCTGAATGAGGCCATAACAGTTAAAGAGGGTGAGAAGCCAATAAGCGAACCCCAATATCGTTCCTTGGGAACGGTTCCACCCTTCCTACATCTATATATATATATATTCCTCGCCAATAAAAATAGCAGGGTGCCTCACCCCTCGACCTACTTATTGACAGATCTCTTTATTTATTAGCGGTTTTCTTTTCGGCTACGATAAATTACTATATACATTACTACACACAGTTACCAGTGCTGGGTCAGAAAGACTGAGAAAATAGAAGAGATTCCTACCTGTTGGTTATATTAATATCCGACCACCTGGCGCAATGAAATGGTGATTTGAAAACATGAAAGACTTACGACCATCGATAATTGTAATTTATTGGCGCAATGAATCGATATGTTTCAGTTATGATCGATTCAGAGCGCCTTCGATCCTATACTTCGATATTCAATACCTATTCGATATTACAATACTCAGCTCATTGGATGGATTAATACTGAAAATAATTCGTTGAGGTTAGTTTTCATTCCCTTCATTTATCAGTAAAGCATATTCAAGTTCATAATATTTTGAGAAAACTCCGATGAAAGGCTGGACAATGCACTCACCAGCGCGCTCAAGTTTATATATATATATATATATATATATATATATATATATATATATATATATATATATACTAGCTGACCCGGCCACACCTTGCTGTGGCTATTGTAAGAGTTTTAAAAAATATTAGTTAAAAATTCCATTTAAAAGAAATAATGAATAAATAAAAACATGAATTAAATAGATTTTTGATTTTACATTGTATTCATCTTATATCTAACTATATTAGATAATAAATATATAATATACGACACTCATAACTAATAAAATATAAACATGAGTTTAATGAATGAGGCATTGATTTATTTAATTATAAATAATTTTATTATTATATTAAATTCAATTTAATAGAGCGCTAACCGATGCACAATATTTTTTGTTAATCTGTCCGTTGCTAATACAAATATATTAGATGATTTACTAATACGTGAACATGCAACATATAATTGCCATGGGTAATAATTCCGAAAATTTCATTGTTTTCGGTCGTTAATCGAAATCAAAAGGAGCCTATATTTCAAGTTAGACAATCTTACGTATCTGTACCAAATTTCATTAAAATAAATCCAGTAGTTTCGGAGATTAGCCCGGAAAAACATCGTGACAGGAGGTTTTTATATACATAGATAAGATTCCGGTCATTTGATACATGATAGGACTGAACTTAGGTTCTATTAGACCTACAGGTCTGCGGTTGGGCTCAAATTGTATAAAATTAATTCTTCATTAAAAAAGGTCGATTACGTTTTTTTTTCAAAAACACACCGATTAGGAGATACAGGCCAGACACTGAAATAACTCCGAAAATTTAATGGTTTTCGGTCTTTAATCGAAATAAAATATAGCCTATATTTTAAGTTGGACAATGTTACGTATCTCTGCCAAATTTCATTAAAATCGGCCCTGTAGTTTCGATTAGCCCGTACAAACTTCGTGACAGGAGATTTATATACATATATACGTGTAGTTTCAATATCATGTTGTTTTTTTCTCTAAGAGTTTCCTCATTGAGGTTTCCTTGAACTAAAAATTTCCTTTAAATTATTTTTCCATTTTGTTCTATCTCGTATAACTTCCTCCCTCAGACCATGGCCGTGCATACTTTCCTCAAGGCTTCTAACCATATTTTTCGTTGCCTTCCTCGCCGTTCCGTTCATTCTCCTGAGATGACTATATTATTCCAATCTATTTTTCTTTATATTTTGGTGGACGGTTTGAGGCCTAGATACCCTGGCAGCTCTCCTCCAATAGTCCAATCTCAGTAGCAAGTAGCTTTTTTCCTCGATCAGCGCTTATCGTCCATATCTCTGCTCCATATAGCAATATGCTTTCAATTACGGACTTTTATATGAGCTTCTTAGTATCTTCCGTCATATTGTTGCCCCGGAGTTAAGCAACCAATAGCTTTGTAATATAATTATCCTTACAAAGTTTTATCTCTTTTATTATGATTTTGACTTACTTACTTAGTATCCCACGACATATCTAAAAAATCGTTATAGCTTTCTCTCCCTTTTGTATAAAAAAGTTATTAGTAATGAAGTATTTAATGGGGGTTGCCTAGCAACGGATCTAGGAACTACTTTTTCGTTATTCTTTTGTCGTGCTCGATCTGTTAAATTATAAATATTTTTATAAACTGGTAAATCATTAAGCCAACGTTCGAAATTTTTTAAGCCACTGTACAAAATACTCGTATAGCACTGTTGTTGTTTTTTAAATTTTAATCGAAAAAATGAAAGGCATCGATTTAAAAAAATAAACTTGCTACATCATAATGGAATATTTTCATTATTTCTATACTTTATTTTATCTATGTTTATTTATTACAATTTTTAAGTATCATTTTAAATTGTTTTGTATCTTGTGTATTTAGCCCTGAAGAATACCTGCAATGTGGGTCGAAATTGTCAATAAATAGATCTACACTTTTTGAGAAATTTTTTTCTGACCTCCATCCGGAACAAATTTGTCCCCATATATATATATATATATATATATATATATATATATATATATATATATATATATATATATTTCTACAGCCCTGGTGAATAAGTGGTTAAGTCGGATTTTGTGCAGCGGGAGTTAAATGTTTTCAGATAACCGGAATCGTATCATTTTCATTTGTATCATTTCGTGGTTTGCAGTGGAACAGTTAAAAAGGTATTTTGAAAAGTAAAATCCGCCATTGAGCATGATCTAGGACGAATCGTCTCCCTGCACGACCGTTGTCTATGAAACAGTAAAGTCTTTACCACATACTGAACTCGAGACCTTCCATGGGTTGTTTTTTTAGAATAATTATTAAATAAAATCAATAATTGTAGCATAGAATAGCTTACTGGCTTCTCCGATTCCACATAGAACCCCAAACAAAACACAAGCTGCGTGTGGCCTCCATGTGTTTGTTCAGGACCTAAATGGCACCCGATTTGGCAGGATCCAGGACAAAGCAGGATATGATCCTGGATTATCCGACTCCTGGCTCACTACCTGAAACTAATGGACATCTCCCTTTCACCAAGAATTGGCCAGGTACAATGGGTTCCTAAACCTTTCCGTATGACGTGGATGTCATATACCCATCATAAGAAAGAACTTATATTTCCAGCTTGTTACGGGTGTTACGGACTAAAGCTGTGCTAACAGTACTTGGGTGGGCGAGTATTGAGGAAGAGATAATGTTTTCTCTGAACATATAAGAAAAATATTTAAAAATGAGTTCAAAAAATCCTTTGAATTAGTTCTGCTTCAACAATGCAATGAGTTCGAAATTCTTATACAATAAAAAATATAACAAAACTGCAGAACTACAACAGATGAAGAATCCTCGTTTTCGGTCTCAGTCAGGCTGTAATCTTTTCCTGGGCAACGGTTGTTCAAGGAGATGATATGGTCAGTATTTTTACTTAAATAAATGATTTATAATAATTAGAGTCTGGAAACGAGTGTTGTTGCTTAGTATGCAAAGAATGCCTGTGTACTTAATAACTACGACAATCACAAATATATGAAAGAGTTGTTCGGCATGTTTTATTTCTACTTATTTCCACCAACGAAAATATCACTGAAATCCTCGTAGTTTCTGGTAATATATCTATATATATTTGTATATTTATTTGTATACTAGTAACACACCCCAGCTTTGCTCGGGTAATAAGGCACATTATACCTACATAATTTTTAGTATTATGTATTTTTTTTATTTCCTACCTGCCACTAAGGACCTCGCGAATATCATTGGTTAGACTTCTTCGGGAGTCTCGATTTTCTTTCTTCCCATCTCAGCTAATGCACTTAATTATATAGAAATTATAAAAATAAAAACAAAACCAAATATTTATTTATATACGAATTTATTATCTTGCACATCGATATTCCAATCCATTTACACAAAACCTCGACAAATTACATACCTAAACCTTTCTGGTGAATCACTCTATATGGTGGTGACAACCGCATGAAAATGCGTGCAGTAGTTATTGAATTTACCGCGAACAAACGCGGCAGAGGACTTTGTTTTATGTATATATAGATATAGCCATATTTATTTGTATATTGCTAATCAGATGGTGTTACAGTTATAGTCCAGAAGTTTGCCTATCCATTCATAAAAAGGCCATCTGCCACCGCGGAACGTATCTGCGATCTTGGGGGTAGGTGGGAGATATGTCAACCACTACATCACAAGTGATTCCAATAATGGTCATGTATTGTATCTTATGCGATTTTACTTAGATCCCTATATTATTTCCTCTATTAATCAATGCTTTATTTATTTTATTTTATTTTATAAAGCTAGTTTATTTAGTTTTATAGTTCCCCCGTTCTCACACAACAGAAACAAATCCGTGAACCCAAGCAACCAGCCATTCCCTTCCCGTTTAATATTTAAAGCTGATGGATATTTGGTCAAAACTTGAACGGTTTCGTTTTTACAAATAAATAAATAAATGCAATTTAAAAATTATAACAACTAACCAAAAAATAAAATAAATAAATTATATATAATGACGTAAGTCGACAAGATCCTACTTAAAGTAATGTTCAATGAACATTCTCCCCCTTGTATACATCGCAAATTGCGAGAACACGGGGATATTGGATCAGTGAAGAGAAAGGATGTGTCTGACCGAGAGTCGAACCAGGATGGAACATTGGCTCAGAGTACATTGACGGAAACATGGGAGACCCAGGTTCGAGTCCAGGTCCTGGACATATCTTTTCTTTTCAAATAAAAACTATAACAACTAACAAAAAAATAAAATAAATTAAAATAATAACATTTTGGTATTATTTCTCATATATTCTTACCGGAACCCTCCCATCCACTTGAGAAGCAATTACTATTATTACTACTACAACACTGATTATAATGACTATAATTATAGTAGTATCTCCTGTCACAGCTGTCTCTTCGATCCTGGGAGAACCCGAATTGGTTGCGATGGTGAAACTTCTCTTCCACAATGGCAAGCGTGATTCCAACCCGCGACTCTCCATCCGACAGACGTCGTCCCTCTGTTCCTCCGAAGACGGTAGCATTGATCCATGAGACGCGGAGTGGCAGGCTGTTACGAGCGGTGACTGTATAGCTTTTCATGTTGACAGGAGTCCAGGTTGTATAGCGTTGTATGGTGTTGTATAGCGCCGCGCCGCGGACCCGAGAGAGCGAGCATAATAACACCCGACAACAATAACATTTGTTTCAGATCGAGTCAGGGTGACGTAGCTCCTCGCGGAGGCAAATTACAGGGCGCATCCCTTTTGTATCGTCCACTTCACGTCTTGGCCATCGGCACCTTCAAACACGTGCCACTCGCCTCAGAGGTGAAGCCTTTGTGTTGGAACAGCTGTTGTATCGAAAGCATAGTCATCCTTTTTAAATTCGATATATTTGATCCTCTACGCCTCGACCGATCAAACACATCTTCGACTCTCACACATCGACACATCGACCTATAAACCTTCAGGTCTTTAAATAACTCTCTTGCTCAATGATTCTTTGGCAACAAAATGGCTCGTAGATTTAGTAAAGACTTGAAAAATATATTTATCATTAATGGAATAAAGTTTCGATGTGTTGTAAGGTTGTTGGTCCTAATATCGAATTAATTCCCTAAAATTTAATATGCCCTGAGCCGATTGGTAAACATACAATGATTAGATGGGGATGTAAATAATGACATGAACTAAAGACAAATACACTAATAACCAAAGTACCAACTAGTACACAACAAAGAAACTCAACTTTGGTCACGAGGCAATCTTCTTTTCAGATGCCTCGAAAACTGATCCGGAATTGAAGAGGCTGTTAAGTTTGAAACTTGTTGATTTGAGTGGGAATGAAGTTTTTTATGAAAAGACT
This sequence comes from Arma custos, assembly GCA_037127475.1. Taxonomy (NCBI): domain Eukaryota; kingdom Metazoa; phylum Arthropoda; class Insecta; order Hemiptera; family Pentatomidae; genus Arma; species Arma custos. The sequence continues at coordinate 12,340,479 of CM073762.1, read as the reverse complement.
GGAATCGGGTTCGGGCTGAATCCGCAACAAATGAGACATTGAGGTGACTATCGATGACTTTATTCGTAACAATGTTAGAAGCATTATAGGATTGGTTACCAGAGAAACTCGATAGCTTAGTGAAGCCCTAAACCTCTACCTGTAAATCCAAACAGGTCTATAATAGTCATATATATGTCCATACAATTAATTCGTTATAAATTGTCCTGTATTAATGTAAAATTTTGATTTACAAATTAACCTTTAACCACTTGATTCTTGGCTTTCATAAAGAATTATGTGCACTTACTCTAGGTTTTCACTTATTTTAAAATTAATCTTTGACCCCTTATTATATTAAGAGGGAAACCCATGGGGATGGAATTGTTCAAATTCCTTTCTTAGTGCTTATTTAAACTATACAAAACCTATCTGCAAATTTCAAGATGCTAATCCAGTGGTTTCTGCTATGCGTTGACTGCTGGGTGTGTTAGTCAATTAGGTTACAGTTTTATATTTATAAACTCCTCCTGTGTGGTGTGTTGATAAAAAGTAGCCTATGCCCTTCCCCAGGCTTGAGATTATCCATATCAAATTTCATCACTGACGAATCAGCACAGCAGTGAAACATACATTGACACTGATTAACAAACGAGACGGACAGAAGTTTACTATTGTTCGTGCCAGTAAAGGCATGACAATGGGCTGAGTCCGCTGAAGGCGGTTTTTACTCGAACCGGCTCAAAGCCGCTGACTTTATACAATACAAAACAGGGAGGGACCGTTTAGCGGGATCAAGAATAGTTGTAGAAGGAAGAAAGTGGAGGAAGGCAGAAGAAAAAGGAAGGAAGGATAAGGACGAGGGAGTACTTACCCCATCCCTAGATCAAATGTAAGCACATCGAGAAATGAACTTTTTTTTTTTTCACATCCTCCAAACTTTTATTTACAATATATTACAAATTTACAATGAATACATGCAAATACTTATATATATAAAAAAAATGAGAAATGAACTATGTTACTTGATTTGTTTTGTTCTGCGAAAATATGTAGATTTTGCGAGTAAGAAACACGTGAGCAAGCATACTAACTTTTCCCCTATTTTTCATCCCCTTAGGGATAGAATTTCGGAAAATCCTTTCTTATCGGATGCCTACGTTATACAAAGAACAACCCTCCAAGTTTCAGGTCTCTGCGATCAGCGGTTTAGGCTGTGCGCTGATCCATCAGTCAGTCATTCAGGACAAATTATTTATTTTCTAATGCATAATTAAGAAACTTTTTTAAAAATTAATTTGATCTAAATTACCTGAAAATACTAAGGTTATTCTCTATTCTCATCTCACTTTCCATAGAAGTTTTGAATGCAAATTATATAGTAGTTCTTATTGTTAAAACAAAGTGCAATATCCTTTGTCTTTTTTGAAAGAAGTTTGAAATAGAAACAATAACAAAAGACAATGAATAGGAAGGACATAGCAATTATTGCGCAGAGCTCGGCTGCCCACGGACAATGAGAGGGAAAAGATCTTCTAATTTGGATGACATTTTGGAAGTGGAAAAAAAGCCGGACATTGTTAAGTGTATGTTCCCTGATGGCGTTATGAATAAGGATGTCATGGTCTCTAACGTAATTGTGAAACAAGAATAAACAAAATTTTATAGCATAAAGTGCTCTTTATTTATTTATTTGCCGCGTTCACTCCAAATCAAGCAGCGATTTATTTATTTATTTGCCGCGTTCACTCCAAATCAAGCAGCGATTTATTTATTTATTTCCGCTTTCACTCCAAATCAAGCAGCGATTTATGCTCCCAAATTTCAGGTTCAGAACCAGAGTAAAGCCATAAGAAATAAGAGAGTTAAAGTTTAGTTTAATCAAAATGACTAAACAAGCCAAAATATGAAGTATTAAATTATTGATATTTCAGAGTTATCCCATTTTGATCATGTATGACTCATATATTTATATAAAGAGGGAAACAGTGGGGAAAAGGAATGATAACGATACAAACATAGTCTCAAAATGTATGCGGTGAAAATAGTTGACTGGATGATCTAATGTAAAGAAGATAGTTGGGGGGTGCAGTCGATAAGAACACTGAATAAGTAACAAACTTATAATTATGTGCCGACGTTTCGACCTACAGTGTAGGTCATCTTCAGGGCTAAGAGAGAGAAACAAACAGAACATAAAATATAATAATTTTTAACATAAACATAAAATAGTTTTTCTTTATTCTTCATGTTCCAACCTTTTTTTGTATATGTAAATACTCTCATTTTGTTTCTTTTGTTTACCTCCTCCTTTTTGATTTTCCTTTATATTAATTTTACTTTACTATCCTTTCTGTACATTTATTTTCTGTATTGTATTTTATATGCGTTATTTATAATTTATCATTTCTGCTCATTCTCTTTAATTTTATTAAATCTGTCTTACTTTATTATATCTGTCATTATTTTCATTTTCTTTTCATTATCATTAATTTTGTTATATCCGTCTTTATCTTAATTTTATTATATCTGTCACTATTTTAATTTCTTTTCATTATCATTATTTTTTAAATCTCTCTATATCTTAATTTTATATCCGTTATCTTCCATCTTCATATCTGCCACTATTTTCATTTTCTACATTACTTGTCACCATATTATTGTCACTGTACATTTTTATATTTTTTGTTCTGTTTGTTTCTCTCTCATAGCCCTGAAGATGACCTACACTGTAGGTTGAAACGTCGGCACATAATTATAAGTTTATTACTTATTCAGTGTTATTATTGACTGCACCCCCCAACTATCTCCTTTACAATAGTCTCAAAATGTTCTTCAAAAAAAGAAGTTGCAAGAATTTACTGAAACTCGATAATCATAAGTATAAATTATTTTTATAACAGTCAATAAAAGTAGAAACATATATTTAATTGTTTTGGGATATCCTTAATGAAGACCCGCTAGCCTGCAGACCCCCCAGGAGAAGTAGACAAAGCGTAGAAGGGAGACAACATGTGGGATCCACCGCCAATATATTATTAAATTAGAGAGCACAATAAGAGAGAACATTCGAGCTCTCTATTAGCCCTTTATGTAGGAATTAGCTTTGTCGAGGCTCTTCCTCCGGACCACCATCTGTGGCTGTATCTTCCAGTTGTCTTCATCGGAGGAGGTCTCTCTTGTTCTTCGGGGCTATCAGGATATGCCTTAATTTAGAGGATGATGACAGGGGAAAGCATTGAGAAGAGGTCTGTGAAATATGATAATTATTAAAATGTTATTAAAAAGGCTGGAAGTAAATTCGAATAATACTGAGTATATGGTTAGTAGCAGAAACGGGAGAAATTTTGATGATATCGTTGTAGAAAGCTTGGGCATGTTGAGAAGTTTAAGAACTTAGGGTCTATGCTAACTAGGAAAAACGAAATTCAAGAGTAAATAAATAAAAATCAGAATTTATAAGACCATCATCCTTCTAACACTTCTTGACGGAGGCGAAACTTGGCCGCTAACGCTGAAGGATGAACAACGTCTTCAGGTATTCGAAAATAAGGTGTTACTTAGAATATTCGGTCCAAAAAAGGATGACAGCACTGGGGAATATAGGAGTGCGTAACGCGAAATCTTGAACATGCATCCGGTAAATATTATTCAAGTAATTGCGTCCCGAAGATTAAGATGGGCCTGTAAATCATGCAAAAAAGATATGAACCTTTTTTCCCCCAAATATAATCTTCAGCAACTCTGCACTCTCAAACTGAGATACCTTCTATTGTTATAGATTTTTATATATAAGAAGACATAATATACCCGATTTTAGAAGATAGTGTAGTTATTGTTTTATATATATTTTATAGATAAGATGGACCTAAGATGGAAAATTAAATGAAACGAATCAAAATCTGTTTGATGTGTATTTTACTAACAAAGAAACCAACTATCAACCAATAACCATAGACACCAAAGTGATCCCGTATTCCAATCAGGCTAAATATCTTGGGATGACTCTGGATGCAAAACTCAGTTACAAAAAACGAATACAACTCATTTTGAGTTATCAAAAGTTATATTGGCTCCTAGGCAGACCATCCACACTGTCTGGAAAAAATAAAATTTTAATTTATAACCAAGTCCTGAAGCCAATCTGGACAAATGGAATCCAGCTGTTAACAAGTTAAGAAGGACACCTATTTTATAATGAATTATTACAGAAATATATTACACCAATAATTATTACAGAAATATATTACATCAATAATTAGTTATCAACTCGGCAATTTTATTTGAATTTAAGGAATAAAATAACTAATATTTTTTCGATTATTGCCATCTAGCTTGTCTCTTGACTTCCATTATTGTTTTTAATTTTTAAAAAAACAAACATTATTTGTATTTTATAGCTTTCTTTGCATTACTCCCTCTGAGATAATAGCTGCATGTGCAAATATTGAGGGTGGCCTAGATATCATTAGTGTCTGGGCTAACCTGAATAAACTGACGTTAAATGCTGCGAAAACTCAGGCCATTCTAATTGGTTCCAACACCCTCCTTAAATTCCATAAACTCTCTTCCCCAACTAATCTTAAACGATCACCCTACTGCCTTCAGTTCCTCTGTTATAAATCTCGGTATCGTTTTCGACCAAACTCTTTTCTGGAACCCACACATTTGTCCAAATTTCTCGTCGATCAATAAGCTCCCTAAAGTTGAAGGCATCTTCTAACACTAGCTATCCGTAAGCTCTTCATCACCTCTTTCATCTTTCCACACTTTGACTATGGCTGTGTGCTCGAACAAGCTCGAGGAAAGACTGAGACGAATTATTAACTGCTCACTTCGGTTTGTCTTCGACGCCCCGAGGAAGTCTCACGTGTCCCGCCTCTACGTTGAGTTAACGTGGCTCTTCCCTTCTATCCGTAGACTCTATTTCCTTGGTTCTTACTTATATCAAACTATCAACTCACAACATCCATCTTATATCTATAGTCTCCTACAATTCAAATCCTCTATCCAATCCCAAGGCACAAGATCTCGCCTTTCCGACCTTTATATCCGTTCCCACAGAACCAACCAAAACTTTTGAGCGTTCCTTTCTCGGCGAATTCTACCTTTCTTTGGAACTCACTCCCACTCGATATCCGTTATCATATATTCTTTATCCACATTCAAATCCAAACTATTCCTACATCTCCTAAATTCCCAAACAGGTGTTCTCTAATCATTAAAAATTAATAGCTATAATCAACAAAATCGATTGATGAATTACCTCAATCGATTCCTCAATTATAATGACACCATTCTTTATATTATTAGATGTTCTTATCTACTAATTTATTTTTCCATTTGCCAATTTCTTTTTATTGTAAATTTGTATGCTATTTTTTTTATTACTTTTTTTAAATTCTCTATCAGAACATAACTTTCAGTTCATATTTAATTACATGTCATTATGTAAATATTGTAGTATTCTAATAATGTAGCCGTTTGGCCAGATACATTTTTATTAATGTATCTGTTATTAATGTGTAATCTGTACACTAAAATTATTGTTCTATCCTATCGATTCTTTATTCGATTTTAGACAGCTTTACTTTTATGAATAAATGCAGTATTGTTTATATATACATATATTTAGGAAGATTGTTAGTTAGGTTATGGTTATGGCTATGGTAATGGTTAATTGGTCTATCTCAGTTAATTGGTCATTCGTTATAGATTATTAATTGTATACTTGGTGCTTTTTATGATGATAATAAAACTTAGGGTAATACCTCCATTTCAATATCACTAATTATTGCCTTTTATCATTGAACTCAGTTTAAAACTCATACCGATATCCTTCCACCTACTTTTTCTAAGTGTTGCTTGTTCGGTGCACTAGGTACGTCATTAAAGACTGTAGGGGGAGGTTAATACTATTGTGATACAGCCTCAGGGAAGTGATTCCTGGGCAGTGGGATCCTGTCAGATGTCAAACAACATGTTACCTGAACCCAGTCAACACAACCGACGCCCCGAACAGAAGGAAACGCTGCAGGCGGTCCGGGCGCGGTTCTGCGAATGTTATCCCCCCAATTGTGTCTCGGCCATTGTCATGCAAACTCCTCCCTCTACCGACAACAACAAATAATAGAAAGCATAATTCTCATCCACAACGGTAGGACCAGTTCCGAACGAATGTCTGGTTCATTGTAGTAGAAGCTTGTTTACTAAATTATCAGTATGATAAGCAAATTTTTTTAGTAAAAAGTAATTCCGCTTTTTAAAATATATTTCATAGCAAATTTAATCATTCAAACTACAAACACTTATCAATGGTATGGGAGCGGAGTGGCTCAGTAGTAGAGATCTGAGTCGCCATTCCGAAGATCCTGGGTTCGAATCCCGCTGCTGGCAAGACTGTTATTTAATTTGCTAGCAACCGGAGATGGATCCTATGTGATCTAGGAACCTCCTGGGGCACAGCAGCCTACATAAAGTGACTACCCGTAATGAGGAGGAAGGATGGAAGGTAGAAGTAGGAAAACTGGTTGAGCGTAATTTAGAACAAATCACCTCCCTGCACAACCGTTGTCCAAGAAACAGTACATTCTCTACCACGTACTGAACTCCTCCGCACAGTCTTTGTGAGTTGCGTCTAGTAGACTGTTGAAAGGGTTGAACCTACCTACTATAGGCTTAAAAAACTCGATTTTAGTAAATTAACAGTCAAAAACTCTATAACATTAACCACGGTCACCTGTGGTCTAGTGGTTAGCGTAACAAACTACTAAACCCAAGATCGCGGGTTCTTAGCCCGGCAGGTGACCCTAGGATTTTTTAAGGGAGTAAAAAATCCTTAGTTACGCCGTCCTTCGGAAGGGACGTTAAACGGGGATCCCGAGCATGTACGATGTCAGGTACTCGTTAAAAATCCCTATCCTAATTAAACCTGGATAGGCAAAATTTAGAGCTCCCACTGTAGCATCGTCCGATTAGCCATAGCAGCATAAAGTAACGTTAAATGAACAAACAACTCGATAACATTAATATTACTAATATTATTAAAATTACAATGAATACAATTAATTAATTTAATTCAAAGATATTTACATGTTTTTAAAAAAAAAAAGTTGTACTAAAAGAAATGTAAATTCATATAGTTACATCCAATATTCATGTATGTACTTATATACAATAAGGAAGATACGGCTAAAATTGTAATCGACGTTTAAAAATGGAAGAAACACGGATTACAAAGAGGGTTTTTGATAAAAGCAGTGAAGGAATATGCCAACAATATAGTTATTACAGAAGAAATAATATGTGACAAGCACCACTTCAGCTAAGCCCTGACCGAAGAGAGTGTGGACAGATAATCAGAGACAGTTGGAGAGAAAATGAAGAAGTACAGGGAAGGGAAGAATAAAAAGAGACACCGTAAGACTTGAGTTATTGTTTGTTGTTTGTTCATTTATGCTGCTATGGCTAATCGGACGATGCTACATTGGGAGCTCTAAATTTTGCCTATCCAGGTTTAATTAGGATAGGGATTTTTAACGAGTACCTGATATCGTACAGGCTCGGGACCCCCGTTTAACGTCCCTTCTGAAGGACGGCGTAACTAAGGATTTTTTACTCCCTTTAAAAAATCGTAGGGCCAGGCTGCTGGGCTACAAACCCGCGATCTTGGGCTTATTAGTTTGTTACGCTAACCACCAGACCACAGGTCGCCCCCTAATGACAGTTATGTGCGGTCATTAGGCCCAGTAAATTAGGCCAAATTAATAAATAAAAAAAAATAGTTACTTCAATTCGTATGTAAAATTCATGAATTCACATTATTATATCTACAGCCCCGGTGAATAAGTGGTTAAGCCTGATTTTCTCCAAAATGAGTTTCTTGTACTTAAGTAAGCGGGGTCGAGTTATTTTCGCAATGAATAAGGATCAGATAAGAGAACAGATTTGTCCCCGGCTGGTAAGCGATTCCGGTAGCTCAAATGGTAGAGCACTGTCACGGAGGAACAGAGGACCTGGGTTCTAATCCTGGCCAGGGGCATATGTTTTCTCTTCAAATAAAAATATTGATGATATATGTTTGTTGAAATGTTCATTTCTAGATGAAATTATTACCGAAGTCTAGGGAAATGAATGAAAAGTTATAATTTGTTGTGACTCAATTCGAAGCCTGCGGAATGATTACCGATGAATGGCCATTCAATAACCGTCATGAAATGTAACATCGGGTCGCGCATTACCTTTCTTTTCATACTCCCCGACACCGGTCGGACAGGTGCGAACATCTTTAGCAGTAATTAGGCTAAGTGCCGTTTGGCAGCGACACTCGGACATGATGAAGTGGTCCCAGCAACTGCTCAAGAAGTTTTTTGTCTTCCCTGGAAGCTCTGGAACTGGTACAGCTGAGCTACCTCTATTGTCCTCCATATCGGCCATCTGATCGAGAACCATTACCGGGTCTTCCGATGTCCACGGGTGTCTCGTTACAGATAGATTTGTATCTGCCAGGGGTCCTGAATAATCCTGTCGTCGAGTAAATATTTAAAATATGCCCCGGGAGTTAGGGGAGATACGACCTGGCGATACGAAACGGCTAATAGCCTGTACAAACACGGCTCAATGGGGCCCCGGATCTGCCGTTGACACTTCCTCTGTATAATAATACAATACTTCTCTGTAATAATACAAGCGGATTATAGCCCAGCAAGGAGGATTATACAGTGTGTACAACTATACAACGCGATAAATCCGGATTAGTAATGTTAGTGTGAGATGTGTTTCCACAAATGTCATTAAACTTTAAAATTCTTTTCTTCTAAACTGTTGGGTCATTTCATATGAAAGTACGTTTTTATTATTTCTAAAATGAAAAGTTAAAACTGTGGATTTACAGATTGTAATGAGCTGTTATTAATCCTACCTCTTTGGATAATGTTCACTATCACTACAATTGAATGAACATTGCTTAGTATGTCGTCAAATACGACTATGGAAACATGTGATTTTCATCTTTTATGAGTTTAAACTTGGACACTCGGCAGCCCAAGCTGCAAGAGACATTACAACCGCGTTAGGAAAGTGAACAGCTGGTAATAATTATTAATTCTTGATTACATAATTAATTTGTAAATAATTTATTTCTTCTAAGCGCTGTTGTGCTATTTCCAGAATTCAGCACGTCCCTGATAGAACAATTTAGGTAGCTGGTTGACCAGGAAACAACGATCCTCTTCTTAGTAGAAACAAGAAGATTGAAATAGTATGGCCACTTAAAAAGAATGGCAGAGGAACGATAGCCTAAAATAATCTTCGAATATTGCCCTACAGAAAGGGGGAAAAGATGACGACTCAAAAAAAGATGGTTGCAGGATCTGGAGGAGAGCATGGCAGCGGGGGGGTCTAAGAGAAGGAGAATGGCTGAATCCAGATCTTTTAGAGACGTAAAACAACCAAGTTGTAAAAAATCTTTAGTAAAAAAAAGATTATTTCTCCTTTCAACCAAGAGGTGAAACCATCAAATCGTACCAAGGAAATGGGTACCCCATCCCTTCTGCCTAAATAAATAAGTTATTTGTAAAAATATCAATTAATAATAAGCAACAGAATCTTCGGAAGTAACAGAGAAATCTATCAGAATTTGGAAATAATCTCAGATATAATGCGGAAGATGAGGGAGACATTCCTCGGGCATCTATTCAGGGATTTGTGATGAAATTAAGTCTGAATATTCCTTTTTGACTTATTATGTGAAGTCTGGCTTATAAGATGGATTTGGGAGGACTTTATAACCCAGCTTGTATAGTTTCTTCAATACCTGTCGACAAACATGAGGTTGTCGTATATAGACCACTTCCTACTAACCGACAGAGGTTTTTTTTTGGTACATTTTTGTTGTATTATGTAAAAAACCCTACAGTAAGATGTGTTTGTAATGGTTTCACCTACGGTCACCTGTGGTCTAGTGAGTGGTTAGCGTAACAAACTACTATACCCAAGATCGCGGGTTCGTAGCCCGGCAGGTGACCCTAGGATTTTTTTAAGGGAGTAAAAAATCCGTAGTTACGCCGTCCTTCGGAAGGGACGTTAAACGGGGGTCCCGAGCCTGTACGATGTCAGGTACTCGTTAAAAATCCCTATCCTAATTAAACCTGGATAGGCAAAATTAGAGCTCCCACTGTAGCATCGTCCGATTAGCCATTGCAGCATAAAGTGACGTTAAATGAACAAACAAACGAGCCTCTGAGTAGAGAGTATAAATTAATTATTTACGAATTAATTATCTATTTATGAATTAATTTTTGCCACTAGCTGTACATTTTTCAACGGCGAATGTAATCCCTCTTCTTCCGCATTGTATCTGAGGTTCGTTTCACATTCTGGTAGATTTCTCCATGAGTATTCTATAAGATTATTTTAGCTTTATATTAATTCTTTTTTCTAAAATAACCTGATTAATTTAGATCAAAGAAAGGGTTAGGTACCTCAAATATACTAAAAGCACTTAACTTTTTACTAACTTAATTTTTTTTTTCTTAGAGTTTAAAAACCATCTACAAAAGTTACACGGTTGATTCAACGGACCCAAAAACCTTGGCAGGTATAAACCTCGCCATTATGAAAGAACTGATCTCTTCATCTTGGTGTTTTCTTGAAGAGGTTTTGCAAACACAAAACGTTGCTATTAGTGTATGATTTGTTTTTATCTACACTGATAATTGGAGTTTCTCGATTGTTCATTATTAAAAAAAAACCTGTATCACTACAAACCGTGAAAGGTCTGGGGTTCAGTACAATGTAGAGACTGTACTGTTTAATGGACAACGGTTCTGCAAGGAGGTGACTTGTCCTAGATCACGCTCAACCGCCAGATTTTCCCCCCTTATTTTGGGTACCCCATTTTTATAATATTTTATATATACTGGGTGAGCCCCAGGAGGGTCCTATAAGATCCATCTTCGGCTGCAAACAGACTAAATAAAAGTAACTGCCTTGCAGCGGGATTTGAACCAGGATTTCCGGCATGGCAACTCAGTGCCCTACCACTGCTCCCATTATTATATTCATTTAAAGTGGCTCATTATTTATTCACTTTTGGTAATGTTATTTTTTTCCGTAATATCAGTTCAGAATTTTTTATCCTTTCTTGTTTAATGCAATTCCCTGCCTATAATACTCTTCTGGCCTTTGGGATGACAGAAAAATTTCTTGTCAGCTTAAGAACTATCTTATATTCGTGTAATCAGTTATATGAAAGTGTAAACGGTGCCTGCCTGATTTTGAGGAATATTTTATCTTTTAAGGAATATTTTAGTAAACCGTAGCGTAGGAGTAAATGAGGTTCCTGTCTCTGATCGATGAGTCTGTTTGGGCTGTTGATGTGAGATTAACTAGGTTTGAATTTTGTTCATGTGGATTTTTCTATGTATATCTCAATTGGCGAAGCATTTACTGATTTATTGATTAGTCATTTTAGAGACGGGCTACCTGAGATTTAGCGATTACCCAAGATCGCGGGTTCGCTGCTCAGCAAGTGGCTTTAGGATTTTTTAAAGAGTGTTAAAAATCTTAAGTTATGCCGTCCTTTGGTAGGGACATTCAAATGGTCTGTCTGTCTAGGAAAAATTCCTATCCTAATTATATCTGTATAGGCAAGATTTAGAACCCTCCCCCCCCCCTCCGTAGCATCGTCAGATTAGTTGGAGCAGCGTAAAGTGACGTTAAATAAATAAAGAACAAGTATTTTAGATATTTAAAAATGAACTATCCTCATACAAGACTGAAAAGACAAGAAACTGCTCGCCTACTTCAAAATTTACGGGACAAACGCTCTAAGCTCCCAATTAATTACAAAAGACTCATTTACATGACAGTTATCAGACCTATTTGCACATATGAAGTTGAGCTTTGGGGCTCTACTAAACCATCCAATTCATCTCGTATCCATCCAATCCTTACAATACAAAATCCTTCGTAAAATCCTCAATGCCCCTTATTATATCACAAACAAACTCATCCATCATGATCTTAAGATCTCAGAGCTGCTGATTTGGCCCAAACTAGATACCTATCCTTCCATGACAAGCTCCATACACACTTGAATCCGCTAGTCTCTCAGCTTGCTCCCCATAATATTCCTGATAACACTCCGAGGCGTCTGAAAAGAAGATGGCCTCGTGAGCTTCTACTATAGAACTTTATCGGAGTGCTGCCGATGGGTAGTTTCTCCACAAGTGTTTTTTCTTTTCATGTTATTTGTTCATATTAGCAAATTTACTTGTTGTAATATTATTACAGTTGTAAATATCAATAAATTAATCTAATCAAAAAAATAATAAAATTTAAAAAATAAACTACGCTGCATTAATAGAACGTTTTAGTTTACGTCTCAAGGCATATCTGTCACTGATTTATTTATGTTTAGCTTTTTTTATATAAATAACTATCTTTTAACACTAAAGAAAGGATTAATTGATTTTTTTATTAAAAATCCTTCATCCGAAAAATATTCCTTAAACCGGAGGTGTAGAATTGCAGTAGGTCCGTTGGATAAGAAGATTATAAGAAAGCTCCTGGTTTTTGTGGCTTTGCCAAAACCCGATACTAAAGGATAATATGTAACATGGCGGAGAAGAGGAGGGGGGGGGTTACAAATACAATATACAATATTGTGTTACCAACGGTGGCATCTGCCTCCTGTATTGTATTGTACTGCATTGCGGTCACAATAGACTTCATTGCTTTTAGTCCTTTCAGTCGTATTTTTTGTTTGTCTGTGTGTGTCGGGAACATTAAACTCGATCTGATCGACAATCTAGATTATCGATAGCGAACTGATCGACCACCGCGCCGTCTCCTAACTAACCGACAAAGAGAGATCTCTCTTCTCATCTAACCACTAACCAATTGACCGCTTGACACAGCGATGGTTCTCTTTGTCCGTGTAACCGCTAGCCTTCAAAGGACATCAGATTATCCCGCGGTTTGTCAAGTATCGATTACATCGATTACAGCGAACCATTCATTACCTTATTATCGAGTAGTAATTTACAGAACAAACCATCCATTACTGGAAACGTACCCCTAACCGACCCAAAGAGGATATAGAATGAACCATTTACGAACGTTGTGAATGAAAGTTCAGCCAAAAAACAAAACAAAAAAAAACTACAAACAATATATTTAGTGAAATTTACAACTGTATTACAATAATTCAGTAAGTAAATAGAATGAATGAAATATAACAGAATTAGAAAAAGACAAGTAGAGAAGCTACACAGTGGTAGTACTCAAACACCAAATTTAACTTAGTAGATTAATTTTTTATTTTAATTATCTTGTTTCTGTTACTGGAGTACATCTTTCTTAGTCAATCATTCGAGTGCGTAAAATAAAACCTTTTTCCAGTCATATATTTTTTTCCCTTTATTTAAAAACGTTTCAACATTAATATGTCATTCTCAATTTACATTTTTTATGAGTCCTTTAACGTTATTTAATTTAAAAATATTCTCTAAATTTTTTTTATAAATTTGTACATTTTCAACCTAAAATAAAAGACAAATCAGAAAATACATAATTTTACAAACAAACATGTCCCAAAAATACTGGATAAAAAGCATAGATACCTTTTTAGTTGATTGTCAATAATTTAAAATATTTCTCATAAAACTTAGAGTTACAATGTACTCCATGGTCATACTTAACAATTTTTGAAATTTGTACTTTGGACTGTTATTAGTAGATTAAGATTAAAATTAAGTAGATTACTTAGTAGATTAAGAGTCCAACTTCTTTTCAGAAGCCTATAAGAATTTTCAGGAATTGAAGAGGTTGCTAGATTTGAAACCAGTGGGATTGAGTGAGAATGTAGTTTGTCATGAAAGGATTGATTTCGGGTCCGGGCCAAAACTATACAGTAACTTTAATAGAATAGAATAGAAAAATAATTTTATTCTGGGACCAGGTTCCTTAAGAATAACAGAAATAAACAAAATTAAATAAATATGTATCTGGCTAAAGGTGTACATAATAATTAGAATAAAACAATATTTACATAGTATCTTGAAAGTAAATAACTAACAGCTATGTTTTGGTAGAAAATTAGAAAATTTAATACAAACATAAAATAAAAAACAGACAAATTTACAATGCAAAGAAATAGGCTTATAAAAAGTGAATAAATAATAGCTTCTAATAGTATAAAAAATGATATCATTATGAATGAGGAATATTTACAGTAATCCATCAATCAATTAAGTTGAATATATCTATTATTATTTATATATATATAATGTAGGAAAAGTCTTGATTTAAATGAGGATAAACAAGACGCATGACAGATATCGAGTGGGAGTGAGTTCCAAAGAGAGGTAGAACGGGCTAGAAAGGAACGCTAAAAAGTTTTGGTTCTATGGGAACGGATATAAAGATCGGAAGGGCGAGATCTTGTGCCCTGGGATTGGATAGAGGATTTGAATTGTAGGAGACTATAGATATAAGATGGATGTTGTGAGTTGATAGTTTGATATAAGTAAGAACCAAGGAAATAGAGTCTATGTATAGATGGGAAGAGCACTTTAACTCAACGTAAAAGGTTCGATTATTTACGCTTATTTCGGTTCGTACCCATTTTAATTTTATCATCATCATTTAAATGAATTTTGTTTCTTTACTTTTTATACAAGTTTATCGTATTTAGTGTTATTTTGACTTCACCCCCAGACTATCATCTCCTTCATTCGGCGTGAATTTTAATTTTGATATATGTCTTGGCATCTGTAAACACTCCTAGGGGTAACCCAACTTCTCTAAAAAGGGTACACTTCATTTGAGGAAATGTCGAGTATGATCTTAGTGAAACCACCTCCTTGCAGAAACGTTGGGTTGGAAACAGTACAGTTATTAACAAGATCTGAGCCATCATTGTTAGTTGTATTAGGTTATTTTTACTTTGTTTTAATTTTTCTAATATTGAACTTGCACGTTATAGGATATACAGACGTAATGATTGTTTGCTTACTAATTTAACGTCACGTTATGCTTTGTAAACCAGAAGATATTAAAGTGGGAACCCTCAATTTTACCTATCCAGTCATGATTAGGATAAGAATTTTTTCGGCATCGCACTGGCCAACTATTTTACGTCTCTTCCAAAAAATTACGTGATTAAATAATATGTACCCCAAACATCCAATTAGCCTCAAAATACACTCCTACCTGCACATTTTAAATAATATGGAAAAAAATGTCTTTTTTATTTGGGTGCCTAGTCACGTAGGGATTAAAGGAAACGAACTCGCGGACAATGCAGCGAAACAAGCGCTATCGCTCCCAGGACGAGGCGTGGCCATTTTAACACCTCCAGAAATAGGGCTTCCCCCAAAAAAGAAAATAAATGAAAACTGGCAAGCCATGTGGAATGAGAGCCCACAGAGCAAATTAAAAATAATTAAAAAATCGGTGAAACCGTGGATCATCTCAAATCGCTCCAATCGCAGGGAGGAAGTTGCCTTAACCAGGCTAAGAATAGGGCACACAAACCTTACTCACGTCCATATTATCCTAAAAAAGCCACCTCCGAAATGTCAGCATTGCAACAGCATCCTTACAGTCCATCATATTTTTCAAGAATGTTCTTTTTACACCTCTAAGTTAAACAAACTAGGTCTTAGAAATAATATCTCGAATACTTTGTCTTCGATAATTCTATCTTGATTAGCTTCGTGATAATCAAGATAAAATAAGATTAGTATTGAAATTCTTAAAGGAAGTGGACATATTAAGACAAATATAAATTTTTTATTTATTTATTTATCTTTTATTTATTTATTTTATATCTATCTGTTTATCTTTTATTTATTTATTTTTCCCCTCATAGAAATTCCAAATGTTTAATTCATACAATAGGTAAGTCATAATTCACAATTATTAAACATTTAAAAGAACGTAGATGAATAATGGAGAAATTTAATTAAAACTGAAAATCTTATTATTGGAATAATCAAATATTAGAATACACATAGATATAAGACTCTATAAACAAATTATCACAGACGTTGATGACCGTATGGTTTTATGCCTTACAACCCCAAACAAACAAACAAACATGATTAAAATTTTACTCCCTTAAAAAAAAGCCAATGCTAAGCACTAAACCATAGATGGCCCTAATACGCAATATTGATAGCATTGCAAGAACAGGGAATTATGCTAAAAATAATCTGTTTTTGACAGGAATTGCTATGGACAATCGGTAAAACACATTTGTTTAATTCGTCCAAAAAACCGTTAAATCCTTTAAATAAACCGAAAGATGACCATAGAAACCATGCGACTTCTTCTTTTGCATCTCATCATTCTTTGGTTTTTGCTAACCGCACTCAAATGACCTGGCATGTTCTTAAGAAGCCCTACAGGGTGTTAAGGGTCACCGAAAAGAGTCGGATTCGCCGGCACTTCCAACGTGCGGGGATAAAATATGATATCCCTCTTGTGTTTGGCGTAAGTCATTAGTGGGCCAGCCGGTGTGTGTGTGTGTGGTGGTAGGGAAAGAGGGAAAAAATCGAGGGAAAAAAATTGTAGGAAAAGGTGTTGAAATGAAGCCATCCGGGACTGATGTTAACAAAAATGGGAAAACATATTTTGGCCGTGACGAATCAGCTGATATATGGGTCGGCCTGTCTTGGGAAAAAAGATACGTTAGTGGGCCGCGTGTTCCCACCTGTTCTGGGAGTCAGCATCCAGCCGTTCAGGGGATAGCATGCCTATCTTCTATCTAATGTATAAAATTGTAGTGTCACAGTGTTTGTAACAAAGCTCCTCCGAAACGACTTGACCGATTCTTATGAAATTTTGTGTCAATATTCAGTAGGTCTGAGAATAGGTTGTAAACTATTTTTCATACCCCTAACTGATATGTGTCGGCCATTATTATTGATATATATACATCAATCGTAGCAGTGATGCTTGATGATGCTGCATGTTGATATGTTGTAATGGTATGTCTGAATAGTGTAAATCCAAGTTCGCAACCAAAAAAAGGAATACTTTTGGTGGCCGAAATTTTCGGAGTTATTTCACTTTTTGTGTTTCTCGCAATTTTTAGTGGACACGGGGAAGAATGTTCATTGAACATTACTTTAACTAGGATCTTGTTGATTAAACGTCAATATATATAATATAACATATAACAAAAATATATTATTATTTACATTCACATTATTTCAAAGCATTTTCATTAAATCGATATATTCTGTCATTTTCATTTTTTAATAATAATTTATTTAATGAAATTTACAACCGTATTAAAATAATACAATAAGTAAATATATTTTTTCCATTTAAATTAAAAACCATTGCGATAGTAATGTATCTTAAAAGAGTCAGGAACAGTGGCTTTGTTATTTATCAATTTTTAAAAATATTTATAATTTAACTGATCAAAACGACAAAAGACTAACCAGTAGTATTTCCTCAATTCGTTGCTAGGCAACGTCAAACTAAACTATTATATTACTAAACACTTTTTAGGTTTTTTCAGGAGCGAAATATTTTACAAAAAAAAAAAAAAAGAAAATGTAGCAATTCGCATCAAATGAAACTGTATTTTGGTGAACGTGACTTTTGGAAATGCAATTTAAGACAGTCTGGTGAGAAAGTAGGACTGAGAAAAGACAACTTTGTTTGAGAACAGCAGAATCCCATTTTGTTCAGCGTTAAGATTCATGAAAAACAAATATGTGATCATTTATCATTTCATAAACGTACTCTTTCAACCATTTCTGCTGATGACCAATTATTGAACCTGGTCGACATATTCTTATCCACGCAATTGCTTCAAGGAAAGTGAACTAATAGAGTTTCATAATATAGCAGCCAATGAGAGAGCCAGTGCGACCAAGTCCAGCTAAAAATGATAAATAATTAAATTAATAACCATACAAAATTACAAAAAAAAAATGTTAATTAACTGTTAAGATTCTATTCATCTATTGAGACTACAAATTCCATTTCTTAAAAAACAATTTTCAAATATAATTAAAAATATAAAAATAAGACAATGAGATGCTCATACTAGATTACAGCATTCTCAGACGATTGTAATTTCGGCAAGAAGTTAAAAGATTATTTGTACCTTGAAAGTTAGTCTTAATTTTAATCTTAATTAAAAATTAATTTCTGGAACATCTATATAATAATTTCTGGAACAAGAGAAGGCAAAGTAATCTTACATAAAACAGTTATGCCTTTGAAACTATTGATAATTTTCACATGTTCCAGCATGGAAATTAACCCTGAACATAATTTGATAAGACTGAGAAAAAAATAATGAATGGTAACATGGTCTTGAACTTGAAGTTGATTCTGCTCTATGTGCTAGCATGTTCTACAAGTTTTACTAGGCTGCACTTCATTATGGTATTTAAATAACAAATCAACAAGCATTTAGAGTCTTTGAGCAGAAGTTAAAGAAATGTATTTTTTGTCTAATCTGCAAACAAGGCATTTGACATATAAAGTGTGATCAAGAATTGTCAATCAAAAGATTGTATATTGTATAGTTAAATAATTATCATTTATCAAGTTAAGAAGACTGGCTTAGATTTACAAATTGTTTAACAAATGAATGGCGAATGTCGCAAGAGAATCCTTGTCAGGAAAAGGAAAAGCCCAAAGAAAATTTCGCTGACTATAGGCTTTGTACAGAGAGAAGTGAAGACAAATCGTTAGCAAGGCCAATCTTGAATTATAGAGCCACTTAAATGAGTAAGTATAAGGAAATGACAAACAATGACTACAAATTTAATATAGCAATTGGAAAGACTGGTAGTTAAAGCTTAAAAGCATGAAAAAGTTTAACTTTGAAAAGAACAAGTGAAGATCTATATAACATAGAGTAAATTTAAACATCTGAAATGGGACTGGGTGAATATTACTGCTATACCATGAAAGGGAGGAATATAAAATTTTATACAAGAAGGTTCTCAGTAATATACAATAGAAAATTCTCACTAAATAAAATAAATATGTAACAAATTATAAAACAATTATGTTTCTTAAATTTAATTATTCTCTGCTGATGTGAGGAATTGACGTCCATATTATATATATATATATATATATATATATATATATATATATATATATATATATATATATATATATATATACAATATTCAATTTTGTGAGAAACAACTTGATTTAGGAAACAAAACTGTAATAGACTGGATTAAATAAAATATTTTGATTTGTAATTTCATTATTTAATTATATATTACATATCCATTATTTTAATTGTTCATGATACATTCCATTTTTAAATAAATTATTTTGATTTGTAATTTCATTATTTCATTATTTTGATCATGATATATTCCGCTATTTAATTATATTATTCATTATTTTAATTGTTCATGATATATTCCATTTTTAAATGAACTATTTTGATTTATAATTGTTGATGATTATTTAAAATTCTAACCCCAATAAATAGATTTAAAAACGTTATTGAAGATATCTGTTATAATAGATAACTGTAACAAAATATAACTGCTCGCGCATGCGAACAAGTAGGCAAAAATAACTGTGGCTGCCTAATCTCACAAGTACCGGGTTATGTAATAAAAATAAAAAATCTCCTGTAAATAATTTATAATGTAGATGTATCAAACAGCGGTATACAATATGGAGAGGCGAAGCCTGAGATATGGAAGTAAGATGTCTGCACGTATCCAAGTAGGTCGTTCATCTTTCCCCTTTGCACTTCATGCAGCGGCTGCTCAAAGCCTTCCATGCAGGCCAAGAAGGTGAGCAATATCCGCCATAAATTTTCATTAGGTACGGCGAAGACATCGAAGAAGAAAAGGAGAATAACGACTAGGATACGAAGTAAAGAAGAATATTCCAGCTTAGGAATCTATTTCGCTCCGCACTAACTGAGACTCTACAACCTTGTTATACAACTAGTAGGTATTATTATTATTATACGATTAATGGAGATGAAATACTGTATTACATTTATCAAGGGTTATTGGAAATTGATGGTTTTCAATTCTGTTGAGGACTCTACACTACCAAGATCTAAAAATCAGAATTTATAAATCTAAATCTTCTTTACGGATGTAAAACTTGGCCATTACCGCTGAAAGAGGAAAAAAGTTTGAGGTTTTTTAGATTGAGGTGTTACGTAGAATATTCGGTACACAAAAGGAGGAGACCACTGGAGAATTTAGGAGATTACACAACGCGGAATTGCGAAATTTTAGCGTCACGAAGATAAAGATGGGCTTGTAAAGTTGTTTGGCCTAGTAAAAGAACGAATTCCTAAAATGTTAACGAGAGCTGTTTCGACTGGGAAGCGTCTGAGGAGTGGACCGAAACGTAGGTGGGAAGAGTGATCTGGCGGATTTGGATTTGGTTAGTGCTGTGTGGACGATCGGCATTGAGCCTTCGGGTTCGCTAAACCTTTTTAACCTTATTATTAATAATTTACATATCATTGAATGAGGGATAAATTTCAAATGATCCTTAACGAAGTGTGTACTTCAACCCCCCTTTTTTTTTGTACTAGGTACGGATGGTATGCACGTTACGGGTGTGGTGCAGCTCTATATAGTTACATATCGTGGTGAGAACTGCTAGCAACATGTTTGCGGTCACATATCATCGCAACCAGGCTACAAAGGCCGCTTAGACAAACAGAGATGATTAGTAGAGGGGGCTCCCTGGACTGGAATGATCTCCCCATTATGCTCGGACCCCTCGGGGTGGTGCGGGTTCGATCCCCGCTGAGACTGTTACAATCTCTTCCAGCTCCTCTCGTCCCTTCTCAATTAACTCTTCATTCTCGTAGCGTCGCCTCTCCTTAAACGCCCTTCACCCTCCTTCTGTCTTCTCCCTCGATTAACACTTGAGATTAATCGAGTCAATTCGCTTGCAATATTACGCTGTATTCGCCGTGTTTCAGCAATAGCAAGCAATAGAAGACTAGTCAGGTAACAATCTCAGGGTAGCATATTTTTTTACATTTCGATCTAGTATGGCTTATCAATTTTTAAAATTATTGAGAATACAAAAGCTTCTCATTAAGTATGCTATGTCCGTCTTCTATAATAGTTTACTTTAAGGAAGAAATAGTTGGGGGTGCAGTCAATCAAAACACCTAAATAAGCGTAACTTATTTATTATGTGCCGACGTTTCGGCCTACAATGTAGGCCATCTTCAGGGCGAATAAAACACGCTGCAGCTAGGCGAGCTCAGACCCAAGTGACAAATGTGACAAAAAACTTATTTTGATTGACTGCACCCCCAACTATTTCTTCTTCTCTAATATAATAGTTTACAATTTTTTATAAGTTAAGTAAAAAAATATTATTTTAATTAAATATTAGAGAAAGTACCCCAGCACACTTTACGGCGGACTGACTCCCATTTTAAAAATCATACAATTGTTACAAATATTTAATTGTACAACAGTAGATACTTAACGTTTTAGTAGAGTTACGTCGATATTTTTTATAGAATTTGAAGTTCAATTTAGTACTTTTTAGAAACGGTTAAGCCATGCTATAATGCTATCTATTATAACCTTTTGCAAATATTTATTAGTTAAGTTACAACATATTATTTTAATTGAATACTAGAAGTGCACCCTGCCAGCTTCACGGCGGACTGGACGTCTTAGTAGAGGTGTCCGGATAATATTATAGAAATTAATAATAATAATAAGGTTTAGCAAACCCGAAGGCTCGATGCCGATACCACCAACCTCGTGGATAGAAATTAAAGTTTAATTTAATACTTTTCAGAAATTGATAATGCAGAGTAATAGACTAGGACGTATTGAGGAGGTCATGGCTCGTTGATGGGCTGTAGAGTCATGTAAGAAGAAGAAGAATTGACTAGCTAGGAATTTTAGAAAAAAGTTGTTCATTTTTCTTCCCTAGACCTACCTAGCAACAAGAAAGGTCAAGCAGTTCAGGAAATAAAACTCTAAAGCATTAACATAAAAAAAATCAATGTTAATCCCCAAAATAACACTTGTGAAGTGACAAATAGAGTTTAAAATGAGATACTGAGGTGTGTTGTCGCTACTCGACTGTCCACTAAATGTTAATAAATGGCAATAATAAATAATTCTATGATTATTATAATTTTTAGAAATAGGTGGTGGACCCTGTCCACTAAATAAAATCACCGTTGGCTGAATACTCCCATCTACGCCTCGTCTTACCTCTCGAACGTTTAAAATTCGTTTATAAACTTATTACAGATTCTTAAATATTTTATTTTGAAAAGAAAAGATTGACCAGGAACGGGACTCGAATCCGGGTCTCCCACCTATCCGTGGTGGTGCTTAACCATCTCAGCCATCCTGGTTCGTCATATCTCTTCTTTTCACTGATCCAATATCTCCTATTATATTATACCATATAACAATGAAATAAAATAAATTATAATTATTGCAGATTCATTTGATACAAGCGCATCTCGCTCAACCACGATGTTGTTACTTAAACACTGATGTCAGAATACTTTGCATGATCTTCCTGGGCCCATACGCAATAAATATTATTGTTATGTTATTATTATTATTGGTACGGCACAATGATTATCATAACAACAATATGTTATAATTATTATTGTTATGTAACTTCCCAATATCTAGCTGGTTCAGACCGAACTTCCTGACGTGGGCAATGGTTTTGAGAAAGGCAGGGGATCTAAGCCCATGAGCTGGACTACATAATTTTTCTAGTTCCCGCATAATTAAAGAACATAAAAATAATTAAAGATAAGAATCAAATAATTAGACAAGAATTGGAAATTTGTAGTATTGAAGGAAATACTGATCATCTATATTTTTGATCATTCTTATATACAATACCATTCTATGTGGAATGTAATTTTGTGAATTGTAGCAAATTATACAAGAAATATGAATGAGATGAAAATAGTTGACTGGATGATCTAATGTAAAGGAGATAGTTGGGGGGTGCAGTCAAAAAAACACTGAATAAGTAAAAAAAAACTTATAATTATGTGCCGACGTTTCGACCTATAGTGTAGGTCATCTTCAGGGCGATTTGGAGAGCGAAGTCATTTGGTGTTACGGCTGGCTAGCAATGACCATCATTGCTCATTGGGTCATTGCTAGCCAGCCGTAACACCCAACGATTTCACTCTCCAAATCGCCCTGAAGATGACCTACACTGTAGGTCGAAACGTCGGCACATAATTATAAGTTTTTTATTTATTCAGTGTTTTTTTGACTGCACCCCCAACTATCTCCTTTACATAATATACAAGAAATAAATAAATACGACAACTGGGTGATTCCACTCTAACAGTGTTTATTTATTTGTTGTATAGTTTGCTGCCACTATCAATATGATCCTCATGAACATTTAGTCACTTTTTACGTATAGTATAACTTGCAGTCCAGAGAAAACTTAAATAACATTAATTAAATTAAAGTGTATCACTTTAATGCCTTTACCTTGCCATGTTCATTGCTAGAATTTCCGCTAAGAATTCACTATTTTTTTCCAAATAAAAGATCCATAAATTTTAATGTTCAATTCATAAAATAATTAAATCTTATTATTTTTTTGTTTTTTTTTTTTTGTTTTTTTTCCTTTCAAAGTAACCCTTTGAAAGGACCGTTTATTTGTTAGCACATTCCATACGTGAGTATACTATGTGCCTTATAAATTTATTTTACAAATAGTTAACTACAGTTGGACAATTCTAAAATATATGCAAAATATTATATACATGCTGTTACAACTTAACATAATTAACAAAATTAACTAATTTAACAACTATAAATTTAACAATTAACATTTTTTTTTTTTAATTTAAAATTACAATACTTACAAAATGATTATCTTTTTTTTTTTTCCTAGTATAGTACAGGGAGTTTCTTATATGGATGTCAACTTTTCAAAATCAATACTATAAATAAATTTAGTGAGTTCGGGTCGAAAGTGATTGTATAGGTCATGTTCAGCAACTGGCCAAACTTTCCCTCTTAATATTGTGGAGATAATTAATTTTGATCTTTGTCCTTCATACAATTGGCAGTCATATATTATATGTTTAAATGTCTGTTCTTCTTTGTCTATTGAGCAAGTACTATCGTTGGTTATGTGAAATCTGTGTAAGTATGATTTGGTATGTCCATGTTCAGTTAAAACCTGAGTTAGTTTGTAGTTAGTGGATTTTATTAATTTGTAGTTATTGTTTGTTAGTTTTGGAATGAACCTATGCAAACTAGGAGATTTATTTGAAATAGTCCACCGTTCATTCCACCTCATAATTGATTCTTCCCTAATTTTGAATTTTATGAACGAAATTGGTGTTTTTTGAAAAGATGGAGACATATCACTTTGTGCTTTAATAACAAAATAAGATTTGTTATTAAATCTTATTAATAACTAGCTTTTGCCCGCGGCTTCGCTCGCATAGAATTTGGACTACCGCATAAAGTTTCTTGACAGTGCTTTTTAACAATAATTTAAAATAATAAATAATTTAATTATTTAAATAATTTAATTTTTTTCTCTAAAGGTTTTCTCGTACAAAATTTCAGATGTCTAACTTCAAAACTGACGGATTCCATACAACCTTTGGACCCTTATTATATTAAGGGTGGAATTATCCAAATTTCTTTCTTAAATCAGGCAAAGGACCTATCTGCAAATTTCAAGATGCTAAATTCCTGATTTGCCTTTAATTATGTACTATAATGGATTCTCCACAGTTCCTATAAAACTGTCAGGGGGGCACCTGCCCCCGTGCACCCCCCTAAATCTGCGCTTGCTATAGCCCATGTGTTATTCTGATGTATAACCTATACTACTGTAAAGTTTCATCCAAATCGGTTCAGTAGTTTTTGCGTGAAAGAGAGACAAACATACAAACTTTCACATTTCTATGTTGAAGAAATTGGTCCGGGTAGAGGTCACTGAATGAAATTCTCAAGTAATTTCAGAAGATCTTTATTGATAGCCAACGTTTCGACCTACGCTGTAGGTCTTCTTCAGGGCTATATACAAAATACAGACAATTTAAGAAACGGTACGAATATATTAAAACATATTAAATATAGATAAACTAAAAGAAGGTGAATACAGGCAAAAAAAAATTGATAAAGATGTACAGTAAGGTAATTATGAAGGTTAAAATGTAGAAAATAATAATAAAATATGAAGAAAATAATAATAAAACAGAAAGTATTGACAGTTAAAAAATTAAGGTATTACAGATAAAAATAAAAACTGAATATACAATAGGAATGTGAAATGATATGGGTAAATTAGAAAGTGATAAGAATTACGCTCTAAAAATTATAGGTAATAAAAAAGAAGAAATAAAAATTGTAAAATTATAAAAATCTAGAAACGAATTATATAAAATAAAATAGAAATGAAAATAAAAAATATTTTAGAAAATACAGTATTAATATTGATAGGTAGAAAATACTTTATACTAGTGTAAAGAATATTAATTGCATAAGAGAATGTAAGAAGAGAGTTTATATAAGTGTAAAATATCAATGTATAAAAGTAGGAATGTTTTAAGTAAAGTAAGTGATAATACAATCAGGCTATATTGGACTAATTAACAGGCTATATTGGAATTATGATATAATTGATGAATATTTAGGGTGGTATATAGATAACTAAAACAAATAAACGCCTTACAGTAATAGTGAGCTTGGAAGTAGTGATAATAACGGTAAATTGAGTATAGTACTGTTTTAGGTTAAGAGGGAAAAAAATTAAAATGAAATGGAGGAGGGAGGGTGAGTAAATAGTGCAAAACATAAGTTACCTGTGGGGGTGGGACGGGGGGGGGGTGGATCCTCTCTGGCTATGAAACACTGACTGATATAATTGAGAAGGAAGGATGGTCCCCCACCCTTACTAAGTGTAAAAAAAAATTTCCCACATTTCACATTTCTAATATTAGTAAGATTGGTAGTATATCAAAACAAATAGTTTCACTCTTGTTCTTTCTGATATTTTAACAACTATGATCATGTTATTTTCCTTTAATTATGTACTATAATGGATTCTCCACAGTTCCTATAAAACTGTCGGGGGGGGGGGCACCTGCCCCCGTGCGCCCCTCTGTATCCGCGCTTGCTATAGCCCATGTGTTATTCTGATGTATAACCTATATTACTGTAAAGTTTCATCCAAATCGGTTCAGTAGTTTTAGCGTGAAAGAGAGACAAACATACAAACTTTCACATGTATAATATTAGTAAGATTAACCGGATGTATGCCAAACCACGTGGTGTAACCTAAATTCTCAGGAGAGTTTTACTTTTCTGGACCCGGTATCCTATGAAATTACCTTATTTTTGACGATTTTAATATGAAGAAAGAAGAAAAATAGTCCAGGTTGTAAAGGTAGCGATTAACCAATCATATAAAACGATAGATGTATTTCGAATATATATAGGTATATACAAATTTATTTTCAGAACTAGAATATAACGAGAGAAAGCTTTGGTGATTTACTGATTGTGGGAGAACGCTAAAGCGCCAAGATCTATAGCGTTTTGTTCATTAGGCGCTCGAAACCCTGCATAAATAGCTACTTATACATAATATATATATTAGTGACAGGGTCTCCCGCATAAATATATATGTATATATATTTATTATGCTGAGTGAGCCCGGTCGGGTCCTCTTTGATGTCTCACTCAGCCCTAATCCGGTCACCACCGCTCTCTCGTGGACAGGGGCCTTTTGTTGAAGACCTAACTCCCGCTTCTTCTAATGCCGGCGATTTATTAGCTTTATAACCCCCGGGTTTCTTTGAGGATGTCTGTCCTTTATTTGTTATTGAATAAAGAGAGATAAGCCCGTCCATATTTCAGGATATACACGGCTCAAATACGGCTCCGACATTAGTAGTAACAAAAAGAATCATATGTGTATATAATATTACTATAGTAACAGGTAAACAAACTGTAACCTATTATGTGTATTGTATACTTATACATCGGATATTTTCGTAAGTATTGTTTTTTTATTGTTATGCAATACATGTTGTGAGTTACACTTAGATTTAATTTGAAATCATTTTTGAGTTTCAATTTAATATTCCTTGCAAGAATTTATGATTTGGATACCGTCCAATGTATTTAATGTATTGTTATTTATATATTTTATAATAACAATATTAACTTGCTATATCAGTAATACTTCATTGTTTGAACGCAAATTCAATTTTGACATAAGTTCACTTTTTTGAGCACCTTATTTATATTTTAATAGTCATACTCCACAATGTATGGATATATTCTTTGGTGTTTTTGTTATTTATATATTTTATAGATATATTTATATATTTTTATAATTATAGTAATATGTTATAAGGGTGAATTTAGTAATACTTTATTGTAAACAAATTTTCTAATTGAACATAGGTTTACATTATGAACCATTTATTTTAGGATGTTTTGTGTAGACCAAAATCAAATATTTATGATATAATATTGATACTATACTTACAATAATACTTGAAATATAGGTCATTATTAGGTAAAACTTTATGAGTTACGGGTATATTTAATTTGTAAATATTTTTATTTTGAAGGGAAAAGATTTGTCCTGGCCGGGATTCGAACCCGGGTCGTCTGCAACTCTTGCGCAGTGCTCTAAATCGCTGATCTACCAGGGGTCGCATCCAAGTCAGACAAATCCATTGGATTTCGGATGTATCCAGACTTGGATACGACCTCAGGGAGCTCAGTGGTTAGAGCACTGCGCTAGAGATGCAGACGAATCACGCCAGGACAAATCTTTTCTCTTCAAAATAAAAATATTTAAAAATAATCACCATCAATAGAACAATAAATAAAAATAAATTATATTCAGTATAATTTGTATAATAATATATATATATATATATATATACATATATATATATATATATTATAATATAATTTATAAAATAAATTTGATTCAGCATATTTTTTGAGCCACCGATTATATATTTTATCTTCAAGATAATCGTGTCATTTCCCACGTCTTGCATTTTTTTTAGCATTAGTGACTTTTATATCTTAATCATTTTCATGAATCATGCAATAAAAATTACAGTTGATAACTGAGCAAAACTTCATATTGACAAAGTGATAGTGTAGGTAATTCAAATCAGGGTCATTTCTATTTACAGGTTAATAAGTGCTCAAGAACGTTGTGTATTTCCTTCACCATTCATGTATTTTTTTAGTATTACTGACTATTGTATTTTATATATTTACATGTATTGTAGAATAGATATAGATGATAATCAAGCCAAATTTGATATATCTTTACTATATTTCACTTTGATTCAGGATAATATTTAAAGACATTTATTTATAGACTAGCTTTTGCCCGCGGCTTCGCTCGCGTGGAATTTGGTCTGCCACATAAAGTTTCGTGAAAGAATATACTCGTACATCCAAAATTTCAGACGTCTAACTTCAAAACTGACGGATTCAATACAATCGTTGAACCCCTATTATATTAAAGGAGTTGGAATTAGCCGAATTTCTTTCTTAAATTATACAAAGAACTTATCTGCAAATTTCTGTGATGGATATATCTAAATACTATGATGGATTCTCTACAGTGCCTAAAAAAATGTCGGGGGAGGGCACGTGCCCCCCCATAAATCCACGCTTGCTGTAGCCTATGTGTTTTTCTGATGTATAACCTATAGTACTTTAAGTTTCATCCAAATCCGTCCAGTAGTTTTTGCGTGAAAGAGAGACAAACATACAAACTTTCACATTTATAATATCAGTAAGATTAAGAGGCGTACAAAGAAGTCATGTATTCTCCAATTCATTTAATTTTGAATATTATGGACTTTTGTAGTTTGTGTATTTTGATGTATTATACAATGAGATACAGTTGATAATTAATCAAAACTTGATATAGTAAAAGGTACATTTTACTATGATTCAGAATCTCTTCCAAGAAACATCTATTTAGAAAAAGACGACATTTATCCCCCACGCCATGTATTCGTTAATATTACTGACTTTTTTATTTTGATGCATAATAAAATAAGTTACAGATGATAATTAAGAACAAATTGATAGAGTACACTGATATTTTAATTTGATTCAGAATCTTTTAAGTGGCACTTCTTTGCATTTTAATAGGCGTAAAAAGAAGTAATTTATTCTCCAGGTCAAATATTTTTTTAGAATTAATTAATTTTGTAGTTTGTGTTGTAATAATAAGTTATAGATGATAACTAAGAAAAAATTGATACAGTACACGTATATTTCAATTTGATTCAGGATAATATTTAAATACATTTATTTAATAGTTTAACAGGAGTACAAAGAAGTCTTTTATTTCCCACTTCATATATTTTTGTATTTGGAGACTTTTGTATTTTGTGTATTATGTTGTATTATACAATAACATAAAGTTGATGATTTAAAAAAATTGATGTAGTTCCTGTATATTTATAGTTTATTGACACTTGTTTATAGTTCAATAGGCGTTTAAGAAAGCCATATATTTCCCATATCATGTATTTTTAAAAATAATATTGGCTGTTCTATTTTATATATTTTGATGTATTACAACAGGTGAATTTGATATAGTTCACGTATATTGTAATTAGATTCGGTATCATTTTAGAGGTACCTATTTATAGACTATGAAGTTATAGAAGAAGTGATGTTATTGTTTCTTTAAAAGTAGGGACTATTATTTTTCTTGTAATATATCTTCATGTGAATATACAACAGTAAAATGTTAAAAGTGATAAATACATAAGGAGGCCATGTGCTCTGCATGCCAGATAATTAATAAAAACTGCTCAACGGAGAGTCTTATACAATGGATAAATTCTCATGAACCGTCAATATCCGTATTAGAGAGCTTTATGTGTATATATATATATATATATATATATATATATATATATATATATATATATATATGTGTGTATGTATATATAATATTTATATGCTCTTGGATAAGGAAATATAAAGTGAATTGTGTTACTCTGAAAAAAAAAACAAAAGATTTATTTACAATACATATTTACAAGTCATAAATAATTACAATCATTTTCAACAAGACGTTCACTCACCTAAAAAACACACAAAAGAAAAAGCATTTAAAACCTTTATACTTGGTGTTTCTTAATATCTTTCAGGAGATTAGTTGTAATTTACTCAACGTACAATATTATTTAAACAATTCTTAACCGTTCCATAAAACTGTAGCCTCTCATATCTTATATCTATACAAGCTGTTGTATCAAGTAGGCTGTGTCGCTATTATGGCAAATACAAAATTAAGAAAAGCATTTGTATACTAGCATCGCAGTTTTCTTTACATATATTTAAAATATTTAAAAGTTTTATACGTGAATATTTATATATATGTATATATATATATATATATATATATATATATATATATATATATATACATATATATATAATGTTATTCATAACCGATCCTGATTGAGTCTTAAGCTGCCTTACACGATTGTCATTGGTTAACAAGATTACTGCCTCGGAGGCGCGCCTTAGTAAAGGTGTCACTGATTTTAGAATATTCCTTTTTTTTTTTTTTGCCGTTTCTCTTTTGAAACCTCAACCGATATCGCTGTCAGGGGCTGCGTTAAGTTAGGGAATTAGTGGGAGTGTTAGCCGAAAAGGTGGACCAAAAAAGAAAATTATTTCACACCTGTCCATTGACTTCTGAAGATGTTACCGGCGGGCAGATGTTTTTCATATTTTCTTAACAGGTGAGTTTTAGAATGGTGAAAAAAAAACTATTTAGGACACAGATCTTCTGCCAAGTCACCTGGAAATCTTTTCGGTTTAAAAGAAGAAGAAAAGATAAAAAAAAACAAGAACCGTTTTTAAATTGAGTTGTTTACCTGTTAAGTGCCTTTTTTTTAATATAACCTTAACAATAAAACCTTCCATTCGTAAAATATGTATTGGTTATGGTGAAAATTATAATAAATACAATAGGGCGTTGATCATCCGAACTTCAATTATACGAACTGGCTTATAGGAAAGGGTACCATGATGAATCGAAATTTCCACTTATACAAATGAAGTTTGAAAAGTATTTTCTCTATAATTTTTTTTTTTATAATTATTGGTCATTTTTTATGAGTTATAAATATTTTTATTTATTTTTTTTTTTAAGAGAAAAGATAGGCCCTCGACCGGAATTTGAACCCAGAACCTTTGCCTCCGGAAATGGAACAAGAATTAAAGGAAATGGAAAAAAGAATTATAGGAAATTTTCGGTTGAAGGAAACCTCAATCATATATATATACATATATATATATAGAGGTATATAATTACAAATATGTATATTACATAACCTAAAAACCTCTTAACAAAGTAAGAAAATGTCAAAAATGTCACGGTGAGACAAAGGTTCCGGGTTCAAATCCCGGTCGAGGGCCTATCTTTTCTTATATAAAAAAAAAACCTATCTAATATAGGGATAAGATAAAAAAAAAAAAAATAATAAAAATATTTTCTCTATAATTAGATTACCTTGAACTATTACTGAATACTATTATATTTAAAATTTTAGAGACTTAGCTGCTATGAAGGGGAAAGTCTAGATTGTTGGGGTAAAATAAGGTCCATTGGTGAAATGAAAGCGATACATTAGTGATATATTGCATATTCATATTTAATTATTGAAGACTGTGAGTTGATTTAATAAAGTCAGAAGGAAAAGAAATAAATTACAAAATATACTACAAATTCCATTATTTTAAACAGCTTTTAATGTATGTATCAAAATAAATATGTAGTAAATAAAATAAACTTCAGCAAAACTGAATACATGACCATTTATGATCAGGAGGACCTCGTCGTTGAAGGAAATGTTATAAAAGAATGGATAATTTTAAATATTTGGGCTTTGTAATATAAAGAGATAAAATAAAGGATAATTGCAACCCGCAAAGCAATCGGTGGGCTTAACTCGGGCCTTTGGAGCAAGTATATCAGAGGGAGAGCTACCAGGTTATCCAGGCTAGAAAGAAGGGCTAATGTCGAAATTAGATAGATAGAGAACGAATGCAGACCCAACAAAACCTTCTAAGAAATATAGAGAAAAAGAGATTGGAATAGTATGAACATCTCAAAAAGAATGAAGTAGGAAAGATTGCCCAATTTAATTGAGTGCCGAAGGCAGGAAAAGGCGAGGAAGGCCACGGAAAAGATGGACAGAAGGCATTGAGAAAAGTATGCAAGGCCTGAGGGAAGAAGATATACAAAACAGAACGAAATGGAAAAAAGAATTAAAGGAAATTTTCGGTTGAAGGAAACCTCAATCCGAGGATACCCCAATGAAAAAAAAAAAAATATATATATATATATATATATATATATATATATATATATATATATATGTATATATATATATATATATATGTATATATATATATATATATATATATAGGTATATAATTACAAATATGTATATTACATAACTTAAAAACCTTTTAACAATGTAAGAAAATTAAAAATAAAGTAAGGAATCATCGACTTTAAAAGTAATTATACACAAATTTAAAAGAACGACACACGAATGACATTTAATATTGCCTGAATGTAAATACAATTAGAAAAAAATAAAATAATTGAAAATTAATGAATGAAAGCAATAATAATTTATACAGGAAGCTAATGTGTGCACACTTTTCTTTTGGCTAATAATACATTTGCGTTGCCTAGCAATGAATCGATGATTTATTTATTTTTTTTAGTATTTTGTCGTGCTCGATCAGTTACATTATAAATATTTTTAAAAATTGGTGAATCACAAAGCTACTGTTCCTGATTTCTTTAAGTCATTACAAAAAATATAATACTGTTTTTAAATTAAAATGGAAAAAAATTAAACACGCTACCATGGTGTTCCAATATTTCGATATTTTACATCTAATTCCAACATAACGATTTTTAAGACTGTTATTTTATTTTAATTTAAAAAAATTCCCCGTAATAATCTGTAACACGGAGGTAAAGGTTTTTTTCATTTGTTCAGGAGAGCCGATTTTCCATTACTTTGAATTATTAAAATATATTTCTTCTCTAATACAGTTTAAATAAAATTTTCACAATGTTATTGGCATTGATAAGTGATTTATTGATCATAGTACTTATTTATGACTATATACCTAAAATATTCTCTATTTTATTGGACACATGCTCTCCTACATCTCTGGGGCACTGAAATATTGATGCCCTTGATTTTTATAATTTATTCTTATTTATTGCTCTATTGATGGTGATTATTTTTAAATATTTTTATTTTGAAGAGAAAAGATTTGTCCTGGCAAGAATTCGAACCCCGGTCGTCTGCATCTATAGTGCAGTTACATTATAAAGTGCTCTAACTTAGCTACCAGGGGTCGTATCCTAGTCAGACAAATTCATTATCTTTGAATCCCGGCCAGAATAAATCTTTTCTCTTCGAAATAAAAATACTTAAATATAAATTATTTATTGTATTTATAAAAGAAATTAATTATTTTTTTTTAATGCAAACTATTCAATAGCTGAATACAATACTGAATGGGTACTGATATTTTAATAGACCCACCAAATAGTACAAAATAATTCAATTTTTAGCAAATATTGGGGTACCTCTACTGAAACGTTGAACTGAAAAGTATCTACTTTAGTACAATGAAATGGACAGTTGTATATTATTTTAAGTGTAATTAAAATATTTAATTAAAATATTTTAAGCGCATGACGGTATACGAAACAAATTATTATATACTGTAAAATCTGTGTTAATGGAATGGAGTTTAAGAGACAGTATTTCAGTTTCTTATTCCAATTCATTTAGTTAATGCCATTAAGATATTTAAGAAATATTTAATTTAAAACTTTTTTTTTTTAAACATTGTTCAAACCAATACAAAAAATACACAATATATGAGCCGTTTATTTTGAAAGTGGCCTACCTCCATTTATCTTCAAATATTTAAGGGTTTGCGTTTCGATGAATTTAAAAATATACGTATAGGATACTAATGAGTCATACTGCTTAAATGTATCTAAGGCTGTTAAATTTATGGTTCCAATTAAAATGTTAACAATTATTAAGTGAATAATGTATGTTTTCTTATCAAGAATGGAGTTAGGCAAAAATTTTAAAAACGGAGTTAGGTCACTTTCAAAATAAACGGCTCATATGTTGATCAAGAAATATTACAAAAAAAAAATATTATTGTCTTCATTCAGTCGTACTTTTTTAAATTATATAATGTTTAGTTAATAAGTTAAAAGAATGTAGCTTTGGGTTAAAGGATTACAGGTGAGTTAGTTCGCATAGTTACCACGGTCGAAAGGTGCGCCACGTAATGGGTAGGCATTTCTTCATAGATGGTGGCATGAAAGTAATACAATTAATAAAATTGATTTATTTTGTTTAATGCACGATTTTACTTTTTTTAAATACACAACAGTAGTTCTATTTTTTTTTAAGTATTATTTTTTTTAAAAATAAGCCCTTGATTAATTTTGCTAAATTTATCAGTAATAGTTATATGTTGGTAAGGAGAATGTTGTATTTTTTTTTGTTTTAATTTTATGAAAATTTTTATCCTTTTTTTTCACCTCGATTAATGTATTAAATGTATATTAATAATATTAGAATTTCTTTTATACAAAATTCTATTTTATTTTTTCCGAGTAGAAGTTGGAACTCGCTTTAAAATGCTAAAAAGGCGAAGATAGGACTACTGCGTCTTTGTAAATAATTATTTGTATCTTTATAACTTTGAACATTTATTTATTTATAGTCACCTTATAGTCTAGTACTTTTAACAACCTTTTATACTGTAACGAGTTTCTTTTTTTTTGTTCGTCCGTCATGTGTCTCTACATATGTGAGCTCACTCTACTGCGGGCTGTCGTTACGTGCGAATGCATATCAGTAGTTTATATGGCCAAGTAATTGCCAAATTTTACTGTTTACCTTATATTTTCTTTGCTGCTCAGCGTTGGTGTTATGGTTATAGCGTTGGTGTAAGTTTATGGTTATGTAGTTGTATTGTGTATGGTTACCCAATACCTAATTCAACCTACTTATTTGGACTTTTTTTATTTAAACAATTTGGACCTTGGACCGAAAACCCCACAAACTGGTCACAATACATAGAAAGGCACAAATTCAAAGATGTTGCTTTTACACGTTGCATTTTGTACGGTATTTCTCAGATCTGCACTGGAATCATGAGCTCCATTTGGGTTAACATCATCCGAGAGACATCTCCAGATGCTCAGGTCTGGAGAAAAGAAAAGGCCATTCCGACAGCTTGATTCCCCTCTCATGGAATCCAACCATTTTTACCTTTGATTTGTAAAGGTGTTCTGGGAGAAAAAAAAAATTAATACTGAAGATATCCATGGCTGCACCTTTTCCCAAATTAATGATATAATAAATAATTTTGGGTGTTTACACTTCCAGCTATACTTTCAATCAAGATGGCATTGGCAGATGATGTCGTCAGCTGTTGATTACTCCCTCCTCTGACTAACCCTGCACAACTGCTGCCTAGAAACAGTGGAAGTGAGTTATTGTAGTAAGTTTTTTTGTTCCTTCTTTTTTGATGTCAAGGGAAATAGTTGCGTAAATTTAATATAATGCTACTGTTAGTGTCAATCTGAAGAAGATAATTCGAAACATTACACACTTCTGGTTTCCTCGTCAGGCATTCATTCCTATCAAGATCCTCCGAGTCCTCACCCTTCCTTGAAACGTTTATTTTTTTCCCTCCCATGACATCTCCCTAATTATGCCATGAGCCGACTCACCGAATGGAAGTACGGATACAAACGAGCCAGTTGAGACGCGATAGAGATCAGCGGACAGGTGAGGGGGAGATAAGGAGAAGGACGCGAGAGCTCTAAGGACACCGCTTCGGAGGATAAAAACTGACAGATCCTGCGCCGATCCTTGGATGATCCTCAGGACACGGGATTAGCATAACTGCCTCTCATTGTACCAGAGGCGGCCTCATTCATCTCTTCTTTAGTTGATGTATCTAGTGTAACCGCCGGATTATATATTATAATTATAAGCCAATCAAACAATTCAATGGTATGTAATATATCAAAATATATTATTATTATTATTATTACGAAATAGATATTGTTTACGCGGGCTTTAATATTAAAACAGACTAAAAATGATTCGTTTAAGGACTAAGACATTTTAATTTACTTTTAGATATAGCTTTATCAATCTTTAGATATTATAAAACAAAGTCCTCGGCCGCGTTTGTTCGCGGTAAACTCAATAACTACTGCACGGATTTTCATACGGTTTTCACCAAAAGATAGAGTGATTCAACAGGGAGGAATAGGTACATAATTTGTCGAGGTTTAGTGTAAATTAGTATGGTGAATAAGGTGAATTTCTTATTTTGGGTGGCATTTTTGCGGTGGACCAACTCCAATTTTACAAATTATTCAATTTAATTCCATTATTGTACTATAGTTAATACTTTTATGTGTTTTTTGAAAGAAAATAAATGAGCAATTTCGTTTTCGTGCATTTGCCACGGGAATCGTTGTTCAGTAATTTTTTTCGAAAAATTGCTGCCACTAGAGAACTACAATCTATAAAATCGTCTAATTTCATATCCACAGCAGATAATTCATTTGAAAATAATGGTATGATATGTTCAGGAGGTGCTGTCAATGGTTAAACAAAAAAAAAAAAAAAAAATACTGTATTTACAGTTTTACATATACAAGCAGCAATAAGTGTAAATACATGTTCCGGACTTCCTTTACATGTTTAAACAACAGTGATTTTAATTAATTAAAGTTGTCTTCTATAAGTAAATTTTACACTAGCAGGAAAAACCCGCTTAAAAAAAAAAAAAAGAAAGAAAAATGAACCATAATAGTAATTGTAATTTAAAATACATAAAAATAATACTAAATAAAGTAAGTAAATATAATAATAATATTAATTAAATAGAAAGTAAATACACAATTAAAAATAAAAACAGATAACTAGATTATGTTATCTACGAATAGTGATTTGATTAAGTGCGAAGTATATGTTTTGTTCTTTTGTGCGTGTATGGTTAAACAAAATATGAATGACTCTTTTCATTGTGCCAACGTTTCGACCTGAAATGTTGGCCATCTTCAGGCAGCCGGGTGCCGAGTCGAGGTGGCGAGTCCAACTTCAACTGACATTGTCAAATCTATTACACATAAATAAGAATTCATATTAGTTTAGAAGAGAGCTGGTCTCTATCTGCATTAAACAAAATATTAAAGGCGTCTAGACTAGCATGCAGTTAACGAACGAAAGATATATTATTATAGTGATATTGACGAGATATAACACAAATATAAAAGAGACTTTCTTATGAACTAACTTGGCGACTTTTTTTGTAATGGACTCTATTTATAATGGAATTTAATCGCTGGCTTATATTGATATATACTTATTGATTACCTATTTCTAACTTAGTGACTTCTCTTCTTACATACTTTAAACTAACTGCTTCATCTCCTTCGTTCTCTAATTTCTCTCTATTTTCTCTTTAATCTTAGGTCTAGTGTAAATACGTTAAAACATGAGGTGAGGTCAGGGAAGTTTACATTGCTGACAACACGGAAGTATTGATGAAACTTTTTTTAAACTAAACCATTTTATTAAAAAATTTACTTTATGCCATTGACCGGTGACTATGTAAAGAATTGTCCTTTCTATGATAAAAGTTTTCATGAAAAAAACAATAATCTGATAACTTGAACTGGTTGCCTTTCTGCAGTTAGAGATTCATGTTAGTGATGATGTTACATAAATTCTCCGCGCTTTGAACAGTCGGTATGTTAGTTAGTATGTTACATAATCGATAACGTTCCCAGTAGGGCATGAGGTTATATAGAAGAGGGTGGGTATAAAGTAGGATTAGCATAAGTGGTGGGCATAAGGCCATAAAGGTATATTTATTTTCCATCATGGCAAGGGTGAAATCACACTCGGTAAACAGGGATGGGATGAGAGGAACGAAGGACCCCTTTCCATAACGAATGCTCCATTGTCCTGATACTGGGGGGGGGGGCTCTGAATTACATTGTATCTTATATTAGCAGGACCCTTTGAGGACGTTCCCCGTTCCCCCTCAATAGAGGACATGCCGATACCCGAGGGGGGAGTCGACATCTTATCCACAAACAAAACATGCACGGAGTTAACTACCTACAAATTGTTATTGTCCAAAGGGTACTTGTAACAAGCATATGCCCTATATAGGGGGTCTATAGATATAGTTATAGATCGCTAAAGGTCGACAATATAGAGCACAGCTGTATTAATTATTATTTATTTTTAATTATTACTCACAACTGCGCCTCTTCTAACAACATTTTTATTATGAAATGTGTATAACATCCTCCAAAGCTTAATATACCATCAAATGGGGAAGGTAAGATTATAATTCCTTCATAAATTATATTTCGAAATTCGAAAGAATAAATACATCTTTGCGATAATACTTACAGTCCCAGTGAATAACTCGGAGTTTAGCCTACTTTTCAGGGCAGCGTTTTTAAAGTTTAAACTTTCGCCTTAAATGAGGATTTCATTCACAATTAATCAATCAAATATGTTTTTAAAGCTTAGAACTGCCTTTGACGTTATCCAAGTGGCTCTATCTAAGTTAGAGCTAGATTAGATGGTTGAAATTTGATATAAGTTACTAGAATGTTGTCCATATTTCACTATTACAACAACTATTTAATTGGTCGAATCTGGAATGAGATATTAAAGTTAACAAGACTGAAAAGACAAGAAACTGCTCGACGATTTCGCCTACTTCAACATTTACTGGACAAATGTTCAAAGCTCCCGATTAATTACAAAAGATGACTGATGGGGGGGGGGTTAACCCCACCCCCCCAGTCAACCACTCCAACATATTACTCCCTCCAAAAAAGATGTCTCGTAATATAGGTGTAATATGTATTATACTATAATCAGGTAGCTTCAAATTCAATAAATAGATTGTAATTTTTATTAATGTTATTTTGGAAGTTATAAATACTATTTTTGGAAGGGCAATCAAGAAATAGCTTTTAAATACAAATAATCTTATTTATTGGTTACAATAACTTACTATAGTTAATTGCACAGGGAACTTTCTAGACCCATCCAGACTTTACTTCTAGATTCTAAGAATTGTCTAAACTGTTCTTCTCATATTTGCGATCTTATTGTTGCCGCTAGATGCCACTACTGCCGCTATAATAATATAATTAATTGTAAATAAACAGTATTGCGTTTTGGTTTTTCATTTTAGTGTACCTTTTATTCATTAAAATAACTGTGCACTTTCTTTGTTGTGTTTTTGGCATTATTGACCCTTACTTCTGTAATCCCACAATAATAACTTTGAAAAAGTAAAATCCTTCAAAGTGTTATTTTTTTAAATTGTTACAATTTTTTTTGAAATTTCTTCTAAGCAATGGAGGGGGGGTTTCATCCCCAATAACCCCCCTCGTTACGTCTACGGTTACGAGTATCGTTCGTAACAAAGAGCATTGAGCACGTAACAGTGAAGAGCATTGAGGATTTTACGAAGGATATTGGATTGAAAGGAATTTGATGGTTTAGTGGAACCCCAAAGCTCTACCCCGTAAGTCCAAATAAACAAAAAAGAAAATTTAAAAAAACAATATTTTATTTAACGGGTATTCATGTTTCAGTATGCCCGCTAGGGAGTACTAAATAAGTAGCAAATTCAACTTGAATTTCTAGAACAATATCCGGACAACTCTACTAAAACGTTAAGTACCTACTGTAGTACAATTAAATGAGAACTGGTAACGCGACAGTATTCTCTTGTACTTCAGAGTAAAATTGATTCGGAATTGAGTCAGCTTGCTTCGGCCATGTTCTTTTCGAAGATAAAAAGCAAGTTGGATAAAATCAGCTGGAAAGTTGTACCAGTGTCGATGGAGAGGACCTTCCCCTCCCTTCCAAGGCAGGCGGCCATTTTATATCTGTCTGCACTCAGCACCTTCTGTGGTGCCTTAATCGATACCATTGTATGTATTGTATATTTTATTATGTTGTATCATAATATATTATTGGATACGGTTAGTATTGATATTGTAAAAATTATAGGAAGCATTGGTCAATGGACCCTAATTCAAAGGATCGCAAATATATGACGTTTAAATTTAATAAAAAAATATGAAAAAAATGCTGTCGGATGTTTTATCAAAGGACAAAAAAAAAAGAAGATATATAACTGAAATATATAAATAAATTACCAGACGCAAACAAAATAAAGAATTTTTTTATGATATAATTTATAGTATATTAATATAGCATATAGTTGTATTTATATATTATATAAGTTTCCCTTCAAAATAAAAATAAATAAATGCACGGAAATTATTTCAAACGACACCTATTTTGAGGGATTTTTTATTCGTTTAGTTTGGATATGAGTATTTTGTGTATTTTTTCTATGTTTTAATACTTACGTATTTATATTTAAATTGTTCCTACCATAATTTCAGTTATTTATGAAATCTCCGAAAACGATCAAATAGCGAAAGTAATTCCTATAATTCTTTCAATCGTAAGTGAAAATTGATTCAAATGTTATACAATGAAAACTGTAAATAGATCATTTAAACACTTTTTATTATTATGAGATGAAAATAGTTGACTGGATGATCTAATGTAAAGGTGATAGTTGGGGGGTGCAGTCAGAAAGAACACTGAATAAGTAATAAACTTATAATTATGTGCCGACGTTTCAGTATTAGTCAGCAGGCTTCTCTCTCCAAATAGCCCTGAAGATGACCTACATTGTAGGTCGAAACGTCGGCACATAATTATAAGTTTATTACTTATTCAGTGTTCTTTCTGACTGCACCCCCCAACTATCACCTTTACTTTTTATTATTATTAAAAACTAGGGATAACCACCTG
This sequence comes from Arma custos, assembly GCA_037127475.1. Classification (NCBI taxonomy): domain Eukaryota; kingdom Metazoa; phylum Arthropoda; class Insecta; order Hemiptera; family Pentatomidae; genus Arma; species Arma custos. The sequence continues at coordinate 12,299,489 of CM073762.1, read as the reverse complement.
TCAGCGAAACGATCTATTTTAGCCTATTAAAATATGAGTCCACAATTAGTAATGATTGGAAATATTGAGTAAGTTACAATATTAAATTGTACATTTTTACAATACAAATAAAATTGTAGATTTTTTAAACTTTTAGGTTTGTTTTAAAAATAAAAAATAATTAAAGGTTTTTATAAAAATGGCTTATTAACTTCACAGTGACGTCATAGTTAAGACAACAGGAGTGAATATGAATTAATTTTATTCTAGGATTAAAGGTCTATGCATATGTATAAAATATACATAAATTTAATTTACTTATTCGAAAAATGTATTTTTTCCATAATAAAAAAATCAAATAAATTACAATTTCAGAATCTGGCAAGCTTATTTAAAGTAAATTTTAGACATTTGAAACTCGATACAGTTCAATGTTAATTATAGACATCGATGGATTTGGATTGTTAATATCTTCATATATAATTCCTCCTGTATTCTTCCTCAACCCCAAAGTTGTTGAACCGATTTTCATGATTTTTTTATGTGTTTGCAAATGGGTTTGAGAACGGTTTAGATTCACAATTCACAATTCGGTCCGGTATATAATGTTTTATTATCTATTTATTTTCCTTTATTAAAATTAATATACCTGACTATTTAAAAAGAATATTACCTGAATAACTAAAAATTATTTGATTTTCACCTTTCTTGCTAATAATTAAAACAGTTTAAATTTAACACATGTAACCTATTCTCAGGTATTCTCACACATAATTTACATATATTTTTATCTAAGTGGTTTGAGCAGTTTGAGCAGGACCATGTCTAAATATATATATATGTATATATCGTGTATTACAGAGACCTGATAGAGATACCCAGGATGGGACTACACGGACACCACTACAGGGGCCAGGTGGAGGCAGGCAGATGCGACATGTGATGCGGAATAAGGGAGGGACTTGCAGCATTGTTCGCCACCGCTGGGTTTGGTTTGCTGGCTTCTCTTCACACGTCACTGCTCCCTGCGGTCACCTCTCGCAACCACCTTCTTTTCCACAAGGATGATCACTCATTAACGTGAGAAGTGGAGTATTATCGCCGACTACCTGGGTAGAGGAACCTCCCTAATCAAACTTTATGGGAGGATTGAACAGTAGATATTATATGTTAAGTGCCATGTTTTACATGCTTCAGACCAAGATTAACTTACAGAAAGATTCACTTAATAACCTAATTCTCTAAAATGATAGAATTAGTTTTCTTATGGTTATTGTTTTGTTTTTTTTAGTTTTAAGAGAAAAAACTGTAGATATTTAGTTATTATTTCCACTAAAAGGCATTTTATAATTTTTTTTTTTATATTATAATACGTGTGGCACTGCAGCCATGAATGAAGATTCTTGAATTCAGTATATAGTAAAGACTGTTTCTAAGCTAACACGTGCAGGAAGGTGATTTGGCTTAGATCACGCTTAAACTCTAAGTCTTTATATATATATATATATATATATATATATATATATATATATATATATATATATATATATATATATAGCCGGATTTTAGTCCCAGACCTTCAGCTCTACACATTAGGTACCCCACTCCCATTTAATTTAGTATTAAAATCTTGCAATGTAGAACTATTTGTGCAAATCGATATAGAATCATTCCATTTCTTATATAATAATGCATCTTTTTATTTATTTAATATTATTTTTTACTGAGCCACTACGGACTCAGTGACTTCTAGATCTAGCATCAACATTTTCTTGTTCAGAACTATCGATATCCTGCTGCATACAGTGATGGTAGGCGAATTATGGATAATAACTGTTTATGTATAGCGTAAGATATTGATTTGTTGTTGTAAATATTTTCTGGAATATGTTAGTTATTTGCAATCATGGAATTAATGTTATGTTATATATGTAATATATATTATTTTATTATTTTACGCGAAACAGGCATGAAAGACTACGCGACTATGATGCAGGGTTTTTTTCTTTTTTGTTTTTCAGTCTCTTCTCGGCCCATCTTTTCCTCATGGTTTCGCTGAAGGCCTTTTTCTTTCTTCTGTCCAGGTCTTAGATGGAAATTTTTTTCTTTCTGCCACTAGAACCGCATTTTTGAGGAATTTTTGGTATTCAGCCCTGTTTTCCAATAAATCTGGTGTAATGCCGTGTTTCTGTGTTTCTTGTTTTATTTGTTCTGTGTATCCTTGTCTGAATTTGTAGCCCATAATTTTGGTGAAAATTTTTTTGTTTAGTCTCTCCTCGTTCATCCTCATCATGTGACCATAAAATCTGAGTCTTCTAACCCTCATTTCTGTTTCCAAATCGAATATTTCCCTGTAAATTTCTTCGTTAGATTTCAGCCGGTATCCTTCTGGTGTAACCTTGGGCCCGTGGATTCTCCTAAGAATCCTTTTTTCTATTTTAAGAAGTTTGCCTAAACTGGGAAACCACATAGTCTCTATATATGTATATATATATTGTGAAATATATTGTTTTTTAGTTCTCGAGTTTCAGTCCTTCTTGAACTTTTTGGGCAACGTTTCGAGACTAGGGTAGTCCCATAATCATGCCCTGACAGTGAAAAAATGAGCTTTTAATAAAAACATTAAATGGCACACTGAATAAATATAAAATATGACAAATATATTTTAACAATATGATTACTGTTCAAGTACTAATCAATAACAATTGCTTTGGTCCATACCTACCCTGAATTACTTTTATTAACAGTTTTACGTGAATATTGATCTTATGAATGATAAAAACACGTACCACGACAACCTACCTATGGTCGGTATTGGATGCAGTGCATGGCAGGCACTGTACAGTTTCCAAATCAATAGTTATACAAGGATGTGAATTAGTGGTCACGCTCAACCACAAGTTCTACTCTCTATTTAAAAGTAGCTACAGCCACTAGAGGCTGGATGAGTCCTAGCAGGACTCCAGTTCCCATAGAATCGATTCGACAGGGAGGAACTTTATTCAGGACGTAAGCCCCGTCAGATTTGGATGCTGACGTGGAATCATGTGAATTTTTCCTATTTCAAGAAATAAATTATGGAAGAAAATATGGGTAGAAAATTCAGATATTCTAGATACTTTAAAATGATCCAAACACACAAATTAAATAATACAAACATCAGTAGGATATTGTAATAAAAACACCAGAAAGAAGGACACAAGAGGACAGGAGCCTGTATAGGAAAGATTAGCTCTAACCTGATTACAGATGATCCCGCCCAAGTATAGAGTTTCACACTTCCTCCGTGGTCGTGGACAAAGCGCTGGCAAACAGTTGCAATAGAGGCTGGTTGCACCCACACCTGTCAACCGCGAGGGATGTCTCTAATAGGCTTCTCTTCTTCCTATTGTGTCGTCTGTTTGGAAACACTTTTAGAATAAGGAGAAATGGGAAGCTAAAAAAAAGAGAAAAAAAAACTTGAACAGTATATATTATGTACAAACAATATAATTTTTTGAAAAGCTATAGAAAAATACATCAAAATCTGTAACTGCATATGTTTTTATTTTTACTTTATAAAGATTATATAGGCATTATTTTTTGTTTATATGCAATTATATTGCAATAAACTTTTCAATATATATTTCAATAAAAAAAATTTCAATATATATTGAAATACTTTGTAAAAGAGAATAAAAGTTAGCTATTTTGTATTCAGTCAGTTGTAGACTGTATGCTCGATAGAAATTCATATAGCTACCAAAAAGACATGTATGATCTGTATATATTTTCCCAAACATATACTTGAATTATTCCAAAATAAATTGAAAATTTATTTTCAATCCATCATAAGAAACGGATGAGTGACAGTAAGATACTAATAATTTTAGAAATTTGTTCATTTTTCTTCACAATTAAGCATTAAAAGATATTCAACAGTTCAGAAAACGAATCTCTTTAAGTACTAATTAAAAAATGGAACTATTAATGAGTTTATAATGAGATGAACCAGTACTGAGTTGGTGTCGATACACAATTGGCCACTAAATATTACTAAATAATTCTATTTAAGGAAGAAATAGTTGGGGGTGCAGTCAATCAAAACACCAAAATAAATTAAATTAGAAGATATAGTCGACCAATTCTTCTCTAAATAATTCTATGTACATTATAATTTTTAGAACTAGGGAGGACTCTTAATTTACAAATTATACTTTTATTACAAACTTAAAAAATATATAATAAATTATTTCAAAATAATACACTATAAATTGTATTGTTAAAAATATTTCTTTCTTATATAAAGAAACCTTTATAATTAATAAACACTTATCATTTCGAATTTATGTACCATTTTAATGAAATACTATATTTAGCAACATTTCTCCTGTTAACAAGATCAAACATCCTTAAAATATATTTAACAGTGATAAAAAAAATCAGTTAAATAGTTACGAGACCCCAATTGAATTTGTAAAACATCTTCTAATATTATATTTTAAATTTTTATAGCTGTTGAATATATTTCACAAAATATTTTATGGATTTCTTATTTACTCCCTAGGAAAAGATGAAGAAAATCCCCGACAGTTAAGTTTGGATGTGGACTGTTTAATATAATAATCTTAAAAAGATGGTAATTGTAGGTAAGTTATATTAATAAAAATATGATTTTGTATAACAACACTATTTATTAAAGAAATCACAATCTGACTCCATTGTTAACACATTTATTAATTAATAAACAGCTGTTTCCTTCATTGTTATATCAATCGGTTATTTGTAATCGATATATCGAATCGATTCAGAACGTTTATTTTGTTTAAATTTAAAATAATTATAATATAAGTATGTATTGTCTCCCACATAGGATATTCACAACCCTTATATGTATTGTTATATGATAGCTATCGAGTTGTTCAATCGATAGAGTCACAAGTTAATAGAATAATAAGATTTAATGGCGATCATTTCCAATTATCTTTTAGAGGCAATAAGTCGATTATGGCTATTTATTTCATTGAAGTCAACGAGCTGCGGGTTCGAGCCCCAATCACGAATAGAATAATCAAAATTTTATTAGTTGGGGGTTCTTCAAGGGCCAATTTTTTAATTTGGTATGGTTTATTTTTAAGACTATTTTATTATAAACTTCTAATACATTTCTCAATAATATAAAAAAAACAGGGAAGTAATAGAGTATCGGCGTTGCCTAGCAACGGATCTAGGAACTACTTTGTCTTGTTTTTGTCTTGAAGAGAAAACACTTGCCCAAGCCGAGATTCGAACCCGGTTTGTCTGTTTCTCCGTAGCAGTGCTCTAAGCCACTGAGCTACCAGGGCTCGTAACCAAGTCAGACAAATCCTTTCTCTTCACCGGTCCTATAATCCCCGTGTTCTTGCATTTTTTGCGATGTATACACGGGGAAGAATGTTCATTGAATATCACTTTAATTAAAATCCTGTTGACATACGTCAATATATTATTTATAATTTATTTATATACGACCCCTGGTAGCTCAGTGGCTTAGAGCACTGCTACGGAGAAGCAGACAAACCGGGTTCGAATTCCGGCCAGGGCAAATCTTTTCTCTTCAAAATAAAAATATTTAAAAATAATTACCATAAAAATAATAACTATTAAAAAATTAATTATACTTTTTGTTTAGTCTTGTGTCTTGTGCCTTGTGTCTTGTGTCTTTTGTCTTGTGTCTTGCTCGATCAGTTAAATTATAAATAGTTTTAAAAATTTGCAGATCACAAAAACACTGTTTCGGAATTTTTAAAGTAATTACTAATAATATACTACTGTTTTTAAATTAAAATGGAATGGACGGATTTAAAAAATAAAACAAGCTACATCTTATTCCAAAATCATGATTTTATGACTGTAACTTTATTTGGATTGACGAAATTTCCCCAAAAAAATCTGTACCCCGGAGGTAAAGAACACCATGTCACATTTTTGTAATTTTTGTATTTGTTCAAAAGAACCAATATTCTACAACTTTAAACTATTAAAATTTGTTTCTTCGTTACTTATATAACAGATTAAAGGAAATTATTTACAATCTCATTGGCATTGATAAGTAACTAAAAGTATTTATGGGAGTATCTATCTATTATAATTTACCTAAAATATTACCTATTTTTCGGACATGGTGTCCTTTACCTTCAGGGCACTGAAATATTGTTGGCATTTCCACGAAGTTAAATTATATATATTTTAAAAAATATTTATTAAAAATAAACAAAATTTTATTTAATATTGAAAAATAAAAAGAGATCTTACATAAATGTAAAGACAGTGGAAAAAATTCCAACGAAAAGCCCTTAAGTCTGCTAACTAAAATTGTTTAGAATTATTTATTTTTTCCTGTTGTGCTTTTTGTAGTTTGATGAGTCTATGTTGATTTTTCAAATTCTCCAGTATTTATCAGCTGTTTTTATCTAACCTTACCCAGCCGGGGTCGAGTAACCTTCCTTATGATTCATTAGTTGCATTTGAGCCTTCGAGGTGGTGGGATGTTTCTTGGGTGCATTATTCATGTTTTGTTTTGCTGTTATTCTCTTTCTACCCTGAGGATGCCTGAATAGGCGAAATATTGGACAGATATTTTCAATTTCTGTTTCAGTTTGGAGACTTAAGGGGTTTTCGTTGGAATTTTTTCCAAGGTCTTAAAATTTGATTTACTTATTTAAATTAGTATATATATATATATATATATATATATATATATATATATATATATATATATATATATTTATTTATTGTACTCAAGACAATACAAGCAGGCCAACCCAGACGCAGGCTAACAGACAATATGGCACTAAATGTCAGATTTTTCGTCGCCCCATTGATTTACAACTCCAGGTCTTCCAACCCTTTCCGTGTAGTTAAGTGTCTCCACTGCTCAACAAATTAAATGTTTTAAGTTTAAATTAAAAAAAAAAATTAAAGTAAATAAAAAAATGGTTTAAATTAAAAAAAATATATTTAATTTAAGGTCATCAGTTAAATTTTGAGGAAAAATCGTTTAAAAATCAGTCAAGCTAACTACAACTTGATAATAGCATTATTAACAATAAAAGTAAATATGTTTATTCTTACTAACAACATATCATTACCGATAATGTTTATTTAATACAATCCTGGAGTAAAAACCAAATGGGTTTTTTACATGAGCCCCCACAACTGCGTTGCATAAGTACATATTGAATTATATAGCATATATATATAATAAATTAGTTATATTTTATTTGTATGGTGAAGAATTCGTTTTAGAAGTGAGATTCGATGATTCAACCTTTTGTTCGAATTAGTCATGTGTGATTTCCATGTTAGTCTTCTTTCCATTATAAAGCTCATATGAATATATCATATGAATTGTAGAAAGTCTATTTTTCTTCAAATTTTACAAGATACAAACAACTGATAAAAGTATAATTTAACTACTGATTCTTGTATCAGAGCATTTTATTTTTATTTTATCATTACATTTACTTACGTGTATATAAAAATGGATATGTGTGTATCTCGTATTGGAAAATGGATTTTTTTTTTTGTCAAAGATGTCTTACCTTTCTGTAGTTGATAGGATTTTCTAAGGAGCCTTTTGGGTAAATAAATGTTCAATAATTTTAAGTTGAAGATAGAATTAATATAATTTATTGCTCATGGTTTGGTTTACACAACTGAATATAAAAAAAAAAATGTACAATGGTTGCATGAACATAGGATGTGTTCTCTTAAATTATCACGGCTAATATTTTTAATCCATTCATCAGGTGTTATTTCTGGTTTTGACCGTAGCTTCAAGTTCTTTGCCGACGTTTCGCTGCCAATACTGCTAGTTTTCTTTGGGTTTAATCTGAGGCCGGAAATGTTCTTCTATACTTCAGTATTTATAGATTTCCGGAACCTAACTGCATCTGATCGACAGTCTATCAGATCACAGGAACAATAAGCTCCGCACCCGGATACCGAAAGCTATAAATACCGAATTATAGAACATTTTCAATCTCAGATTAAGCCCTGAGGAAGCTTGCAGTATATCCTGCGAAACGTCAGCAAACGTCTTGACGACACGGTGAAAACCAGAAGAAGTACGTGATGAATGGATTTAAAAAGAATAAAGGATTTGCGTGATCCTAAACGCTGAGTATGAAATTAATAAAAAGTTTAAAAGAATAAAATAAACCTACTTCACTGCCACCTAAAATAGAGACCAATTTGTTTCCAAGCCAAAGGAGGATAATTAACCAATTTGTGCAAGGAGGATAATTAACCGAGATAGTAGCTCAATCGTTATGTTCCTCACCAATTAAGTATATCCTGTTGTACCTCTTTACAAAAGCTGGATAATTTTTTTTCGCGGCTGTTAAAAATTATGATTCAGTGAGGATGTGGTTATTGGCCACGCAGTGATTGGGTTCCAAACCACCATTTTGTTTTCCGATAAAGTCTTTTTTATGTCATGCACTTTTGTTATTTGTTGGGAGTAAATGTGATAGTAATATTCGCCTATGTATAGAGTAGTGTTTCCTGCGTCTGTGAATGCCGTACGTGTTTATAGAGTACAAAACTGGCCCTACAATGCTTCCCTGCGGAACTCCTGAATTAATTCAACAATAACTGTAATGCTCGTTGAGAGGTTCAAGAATTTATTTTTGAAGAGCGCGTTAAAGCCTGCAAAACGAGAGCTATCCCGTTTTACGCGAGATGCGCTATTTTTGTTTTGTTTTTTCCATTCATGCTCATCATTTCCTTCCTTTATGATGACAAAACTATGTTTTGTGATGTATATTGCCTCTATCAGTTTTCGACACGTACTTCCAACATGTCCGATATGAGTATTACCAAGAACTTGTCAAGGAACAAGTATCAACTAACTGTTTCGACCACTCTCCAGACGAAAAACCCGTTACTGAGGGACCTCCCGAAGTTTCCTGTAAACACGGAGGTAGTCAAACCTTAGTACGTTCACCCCGTTACTCTGTTACAAGTTATTTATAGGCGTACCGTTGGTTCAGGCTAATTATCGAAGACCCATTGAAGGATTTAAAAGGGGGGGGGGGAGGAAAGTTTTCTAAAATTTTAAATCAATTTTATTTCCTAATAGTAATGTTCATTTGGCATTTATACAAATGTATGTGAGCTTATATAGAGATAATAAATATAAATCAAATTTTAAAAAATTTAATTTGAAGTCATAAGGCCTGTCGACAGAAATGAAAACTCAAAACTTTCTAGTAACTGTGTTATTTTTTGAATTTCTGAATAAATTATAGTCTGAATTAATGGGGTGTTTAAAAAAAAAAATGACCGTTTTATCAAATTCCAGAGTTCAAAAGTCTGTAAATATTTTAATGCTCTTTATTAATTACCAACACTTATTAATCCCCTTTAGAGCATTCTCTAAGCTTGTTTACTAACACCATATTATTTAAATTTCATAATTTATAAATTAAAATTATTAATATTACTGTGATTTTGACATTTATTGAAGCATTTATTTGTTTATTAATTTATTTATTGACATTTATTTGAGCAATAATTATATGCATTTTAAAGTAGTTTATTTATTGATCAATACATACGGTGGGTTGCAAAAGCTCAATACAACTTAATTGAAAAAAATAATTGCTACACAATTATGTATATTATTTTCATCATATTATAATGCAATTGGGAAAAACCACAATGTAAAGCCTTATGTTTCAAAAATACACCTACTTACCAGTCGACGTTTCGCCTATTGAGGCATTATCAAGACACCAAAATCAAAAAGGGGTTATGTGAATCGCATCTCGAAGAAAAAGGTGCAATACATGTTTGGAGCCTGTTTGGGCTGTTGATCGTCGGGATGTATTGCAGCTTTTTCTTCGAGATGCGATTCACATAACCCCTTTTTGATTTTGGTGTCTTGATAATGCCTGAATAGGCGAAACGTCGACTTGTAAGTAGGTGTATTTTTGAAACATAAGGATTCGCATTGTGGTTTTTCCCAATTGCATTATAATAAATAATAGTGTTTCTTTTTGAGTTTTTGGCTCTATTTTAGTTATTTTTATCATCCAAATTCTTGTGTACTTGCATCAATTAGCTACTTAAAACAAGAGATTTCACTATTACTCAGTCCTGAATGACTATGGGATCAAGGCACAGCCTAAACCGCTGTTCGTAGAGACCTGAATTTTAGAGGGAGTGTTCTTTGTCTGGCGTAGGCATCCGATAAGAAAGGATTTTCCGAAAGTCTACCCCCTGAGAAGGTGAAAAAGGGGGGCAAAAGTCTGTATGCTTTCTTTCGTGTTTCTTAATCGCAAAATCTACATATTTTCGCCGAACAAAACAAATCAAGTAACATAGTTCACTTGTTGCTGCAGTCGTACGACAAGTGAAACCGTTATTCTAAGTAATCCTTTTCAATGCATTACATACCTTTACTGACACGAACTACAGTAAACTTCTGTCCGTCCCGTTTGTTAATCAGTGACAGTGTATGTTTCACGGCTGCGCTGATCCGTCTGTGATGAAATTTGATCTGGATAATCTCAAGCCTGAGGAAGGACATAGGCTAATTTTTATCAACACACCACACAGGCGAAGTTTATGTAAAACTGTAACCTGATTGACTAACAGACCCAGTGGTCAACGCACATCAGAAGCTACTGAACTTAGCATGTTGAAATTCGCAGATATGGGTTCTTTTTATAGCTTAAATGAGCACTAAGTAAAGAATTTGGACAATTCTTATCCCAAGGGTTTCCCCCTTAATATAATAGGGGTTCAAAGATTGTATGGATTTCGTCAGTTTTGAAGTTAGACATCAGAAATTTCGGATGTACGAGTAACTTATAGTTTAAAAAAATTAAATTATTTATTTAAAATGATCGGTCACGAAACTTTATGTGGTAGACCAAATTCCACGCGAGCGAAGCCGTGGGCAAAAGCTAGCTGTACTCGTACACTAAACGGTTTAACAAGCTGTTTGTCTGAAAATATATGTTTCAACAGCGTCCCGATTCATGTACATACACATTTATGTTAATGATTTTGAAATTTACCACTCGAAATCAATTGATAGTCATGCAACATTTGTATTCGAACTAACAAGGCTAATTCTTGGAAATAAATAATTAAGAAATACAAGAAGCTCCGATCGGTTTACATAAAATAAGAAGCAGTCTTTATTAAAATTCTTGGAATAGCCGTTCCTCGATCCCTAGCAAGTTAACAGCCATCCACGCGCCGACGAATGTCGTATTTCATTGCATCTAGAAGGGTAGTATGGAAGGGTGGAACGCATGGAGTACCTGCTGATGAAGGATGTGCGGAAATGTTAGGATCGGCACCTCGAAGATTACAGAAAAGTAACTGGACACGGTTTAAATATTTGTCTGGGCCAACTGGCAACTATTTATGACTCAAAGTTCAACGGCCTGGGCAAGTACCGCTAGGTAATGAAAGGCCATCGTAAATCAAATGCTGTATTTTGACAGGAATATGTCTTTCGAACCTGGGTACTTCAAATTCAGTGTGGTCACAATGGTCGGAACCTAAACACAAACAAAACAAACAACAAGCTACAGGGATGTCTGTGGACTAGGAACAAAGGAACAGTAAGTAGGGTGATGAATTATGATTTAAATTTTCATATTTATTTATTTAAATTTACAATTGCGTTATAACAATACAACATGTAGATATAATGGATTATAAATAATGACATGGAGAGAAGAGAAACTACTCAGTGGGAGTATTGAAATTAGGGATGGGTAACGTTGTATCAATCTGATACTAAAAAGTAGTTGATACAAGTATCAGATAAAGTCGAAATGTACCTGATACTTTTGTATCAATTGATACAAGTATCAGATACGGTCAGATTGATACAACCTTACCCATCCCTAATTTCTTTCATGTATTGCCGCCGTTTCATGATGCCGACGGTACACACATATATATATATATATATATATATATATATATATATATATATATATATATTTATATATATATATATATATATATATATATATATATATATATATTTATATATATTTGTAAATATTTAAACAAATAAATTGTTTTTTATTACAGAGAAAAAAATAAGATAAAAAGGAGATTTTTAGAAGACTTATACATCAATGACAAAATAGATGATGTGGTAAATGATAGGAAGGAATCTAACGAAATAAGTTAATTGTACACATCAGTGATTTTAAAGTTAAAAATGAAATAAATAAATATAGAAGCCTACACTTATTAGACAACACAGATAACATAACCTGTCTCAAGAACCTCACAACATTGTTTTGTTTTTTCCAATTTTTATTATTCATACAACTAAAATATTTTAAAATAAATCAAAGATAGAAAATAGATCAATATAGATTACAAATTACTAATTTATATTAATTGACCATTCATGATACTTATATATTTTAAGGAGAAAACAAATTAAAATACTATTTTAATAAAAATTATCATAACAGTCCAAAGTGCAATTCATAAATGTTAATAATGACCATGGAGTACATTGTAAACTCTAAGTAATATAAGAAAAATTTTAAATTATTTGACAATCTACTAAAAGGTATCTATACTTTTAATCCAGTATTTTGGGACATGTTGTTTGTCTATGTATTTATTTGGATTATTCTTTTTATTTAGGTTAAAAATGTGCAAATTTATAAAGTTTTAAAAAAATATTTGTAAATTAAATAAAGGAAAGGGACTTATAAGAGATGTAAATTGAGAATGACTGAAGAATGTTTTTAAATAAAGAAAAAATATTTGACTGGAAAAAGGTTTTTTTTTTACCTACTTGAATGAATGACTAAAAAAGATGTACTCCTAACATAACCAAGACATAAACAAGAGAATTAAAATATTTAAATAAATAAATTGTTCTATAATTTTTAAGCTTGAAATAATACAAATTATAATAATACAAAAAAAACTAAATGAAAAATAGTTAAACGATTTGTTTATTCATTCTATTTTTTTTTTTTAGTAGATTAGTCTACGTTAGCTGAGAAATTTATTATTGCTATATTCCAACAACAATCATTCTGTTAAGTTCACGTTTTCCTAACTAATGCATCCACTAAAATAGGACTCGTTCGTTGAAAACGTTGAATCCAAAACAAAATCCATGGTTGCGAGGCAAAGAAATGAGCAAGAGCACAGGTAAACAGCCATCAAAGTAGGAAACTACACATTCCAAAATGTGAACGAATTTGTATATCTAGGTACCCATATAATTGTCAACAATGAAATGCAACCGGAAATCTGAAGAAGAATAATGGCGGCAAATATTTTGGGTTGCAAAAGCTCATCAGAAGTAAAGCCTTATCCCGGACCGCAAAGATAAGAATATATAAAACTCTGATACGGCCTGTCCTGACATATTGATGACACCGTATTTTAATGGCAGTTATTTTTAAATATTTTTGTTTTGAAGGGAAAAGATTTGCCCTGGTCGGGATTCGAACCCGTGTCGTCTGCATTTCCTCTAGTGCAGTGCTCTAAACCACTGAGCTACCAGGGATCGTATCCAAGTCAGACAAATCCGTTCTCTTAACCGATCCTATATCCCCGTGTTTTCGCAATTTTCGCGATGTGTATCCCGGGCAGGACAAATCTTTTCTCTTCAAAACAAAAATGTATTTCTATTTTTTAAAGAGAAAAAATAGGCCCTCGACCGGGATTTGAACCCGGAACCTTTGTCTCACCGTGACATCGCTCTGCCAATTGAGCTATCCAAGGCCCCTCCCGGTCGAGTACAAACCTTTTCTCTCATAGATCCTAAAGCCCCAGTGTTCCCGCCATTTTTGCGATGAATACACTAGAAAGAAGTTCTTTGAACATTAATTTTTTAAAAAATGGCGGGAACACTGGGGCTTTAGGATCTATGAGAGAAAAGGTTTGTCCTCGACCGGCAGGGGCCTTGGATAGCTCAATTAGCAGAGTGATGTCACGGTGAGACAAAGGTTCCGGGTTCAAATCCCGGTCGAGGGCCTATCTTTTCTCTTTAAAAAATAAAAATATTTATAACTCATAAAAAATGACCAATAATTATAAAAAATTAAAAATGTATTTCTTCTACAAACTTCCATCCACGAAATACAATCCAAATCGAACAGATCACTCTTAATGCAATCCTCCCACCTACGCCATGCTCTACCCCTTAGAGGCTTACCATTCGGTACAGTGCTTATTTATGTTTTAGGAGTTCATTGGTTACTAAGCCCAGCAACTTTATAAGCCCATTTTAATCTTCGAGACACTATCTTATACATATATTACATACAAACAAATACATATATTTGTTTATTTATAATAAACAAATATATGTACCATTAGTACCTATGGAGGGTTTAGGTTCAGTAAATGGTAGATACTGTACCCTTTCAAGCTTCACGCTCTGTTGCTAGGTTTTTTAAAAAATCTCCCCAGGAGGGTCTGCAGATTTTTCAAGGTCGACTATCGCTGTTGACAGATAAATTAATTTATCTGCCACAGTCAGAAACAGAGACTAACAACTCAGTTACTTGGCTATGCCGTCCTTTAGAAGGGACGTTAAACGGAGGACTCCAAGCCAGCACGATGTCAGGTAATCGTTAAAAATCTCTATCCTAATTAAACTTGGATAGGCAAAATTTAGAGCTCCCAATGTATCATCGTCCGATTAGCCATAGCAGCATAAAGTGACGTTGAATGAACAAACATCCTAGTAATTATGGCAACTGTCATCTACACGAGACCATGAGAATCTCATATTCGATATCGATGTCACCCCTTTTTCGACTCGGATCATTTTTTATCTTGTCGAATAGTTTTGACAATCGGCCTGTTTTCCCATGGACGCGATGAAACGTTGATAGATTAGATTTACGACGATGTCTTCTGAAGTAGAGGAAGTAGAAAGGACAAAGGACACCCCACCCCTGCAAGTTATCTGCGGTGCGCGGACGAGCGGGCGCCAAGTGGAGCGGCAGCCATATGCGCCTCAATAATAGACTGTGGCTCGCTCTATTAGCCCTCTCGCTATACAATTATTTATTTATCGTCACGGTCACAGCTGTGCGCCCTCCCCCCCGCAAGAGAAAATTGTCACCACAAACCCCTCGTAGTGATTATTAACAGTTAGATCCACCCCTTCATCGGCGGCTGGTCTTTCAGTTCGCTCTTCAATGACTACGGTCTGATGATGACGGCCTGACGCAGTTGAATGCGAAGGCAGATAGAGATGTTTCTGAAGGGACGAAGGGTGGAGAGAGATATCAACGTCGCGGTGAAGTCACTTAGGGAAGTACTTCCAGGCTTAACAACAAACATAATAAAATTGCGAAGGGATTTATTATTATTATTTTTGTAATGATATCTAGTCGTTTCATATGAAATGTCCGTTTTTATTATTTGCCCTTGAAGTGCTAATGACACTGATACATGTAACCGGTAAAAGTAAGCGGTGGGTACTTTGCGTCTGTTGACAGTCACTAACAGGTACTATGGGCGTACGTATGGGTTTTTCATATATTAATTATATGAACTTATGATTAAATATCACGTATATCTTTATGTGAGACAGATTTATTCATACAATTTTAGCAAAAATAAAGAAAGACAGATTATGAAACAATCGGGCTAATAGAAAAAATGAAAGTAAGCCAAAATATTAAAGGCTTAAAATTAGCTAAAATAACCTGATATTTTAAAATAAATTTCATGATAGGTACTATTGATATGATTATTGAGACCCTAAAAAGTTAGCCCCAAGGCACTCCAGATTTTTAAAATATTGTTATGTAGTAACAACATCAATTTTACTCATTTCAATATTAAGCATATTATTGATGTTTGAAGATAACGTTCTGTTAGTATACAATAAAATAAATAATATAATAATTTATTATTAATTGTTTTACTTTTTAAATATTTTTATTTTGAAGAAAAAAGATTTGCCCTGGCCGGGATTCGAACCCGGGTCATCCGTCTCTCCGTGACAGTGCTCTTACCATTTGAGCTACCAGGGGTCGCTTCAGAGTCAGGACAATTTTTACGATGTATACACGAGGAAGAATGTTCATTGAACATTACTTTAATTAGGATCTTGTTGACTTACGTCATTATATTATTTATAATTTATTAATAATTGTTTGAATTTTTAAATATTTTTATTTTGAAGAGAAAAGATTTGCCCTGGTCGGGATTCGAACCCGGGTCGTCCGGGATATGGGATCGGTGAAGAGAAAGGATTTGTCCTGACTGTGAAGCGACCCCTGGTAGCTCAAATGGTAAGAGCGCTGTCATGAAGAGACGGACTACTCGGGTGCGAATCCTGGGCAGGGAAAATCTTTTCTCTTCAAAATAAAATATATAATAATTTATTAGCCAATAATGCCAAAAACACAACAAAGAAAGTGCAAGCATAGTTATTTTAATGAATAAAAGGTACACTAAAATGACAAACCAAAACGTAATACTGTTTATTTACAATTAATTTTATTATTATAGCGGCAGTAGTGGCATCTAGCGGCAACAATAAGATCCCAAATATGAGAAGAACAGTTTAGACAATTCTTAGAATCTAGAAGTAAAGTCTGGATGGGTCTAGAAAGTTCCCTATCCAATTAAGTATATAAGTTATTGTAACCAATAAATAGGGTTACTTGTATTTAAAAGCTATTTCTTGATTGCCCTTCCAAAAATAACATTTATAACTTCCAAAATAACATTTATAAAAAATTATAATCTATTTATTTAATTTGAAGCTACATGATTATATTTAAGGAAGAAATAGTTGGGGGTGCAGTCAAACAAAACACCAAAATAAGCATAATTTATTTATTATGTGCCGACGTTTCGGCCTACAATGTAGGCCATCTTCAGGGCTAAGAGGAGAAACAAACAGAAATATATAAAAACGTAGCAGTAACAAGAATATATAAAGTGGTACAGGAGTGGAAATAAAAATAGTGACTAGATATGATGAAATAGTGAATAGATATATGATAAATAAGAAAGAATATAAGACTGGTTACAGAATATAATAAACTTAAAATAGTGATAGATAAAAATAAAATTGTAGATGATGAACAGAAATTCTAATGGTGACAGATAAAATAATACAAGAATAAGAATATAAAATAGAAAAAATACATGTCAAGAAAGGATAAAATGTAAACAATAATATAAAGGGAAAGAAAAATGAGGAGGTAAACGGAAAGATACAAAAAGAGAAGATTAAAATATAGAAAAAGGGGGGTTGAGTATGAAGGATTTAGAAAAAACTAGTTTAATTATAGATATGGATAAGTACCAGACATGAGGGGTTACATAGGTAAAGTGTAATAATACAAGCATAAATAGAAAGAAAAGCTTGATAAATTTCAAAAATTAAACATTGAAAATAGTGGTATTATATCTATGAACTATGAAGAATGAAAAGAAAAAGAAAATATAAGTAAGGGAAGTTAATATGTAACTGTATACAGTTAGAAAGAAGTGGCATTAATGCAAAATAAGATGTGAATATAACATAAACATATAGAAAATAGGTAAAGAAATACAGTAGATGAAAAATATGAGGCTAAATAATAATGAACTCTATACTATTAACATATGATGGAAGCCAAAATTAGGTCGGCCCATAATAAATTCCTTCTCTATTTCTTCCTTAAATTAGAAGATACAGTCGACCAACTCTTTCCTACATGATTATAGTATAATAATATATGTATTATATATTATACCTATATAACGAGACATCTTTTTTGAAGGGAGTAACATGTTGGAGTGGTTAGCTGGAGGAGGTTAACTTAACCCCCCATGAGTCAACTCTAGTTACGCCAATGCTCGCGCATATGAAATAAATCCAGCTTAAACAAAAGCTTGTATAGGTAAAAATAATTTTCGAGATTAAACAGCTCATGGAAGCCTTAGAAATACGAAATATTGAATAAAGGTTTCTTATACATTATATTACCTCTATGATACATTTCTGGGGTTTCTGATCGTCTTGAAGCTGGGCTATGATTACAGGCTTAAGCATTTTGAAAGGTTTCATAATTCTTATTGATTATTGTTTTATTATAGTTTCCTCTATCTTTTCTTCTAAACAAACATAAATCATCCACTTCAGAGCTTCTCAATTTAGTATTGTAACATTGTCAAGATGGAAAAAAAAAAATCAGAAATGGGGAAGATGCACAATATAAAAAAGTAAAGATCGTTTTTTGTTTTGTTTTTTGGGATATTTGTACAGAATAAATGACAGCAGGTTAATCAAAAAGATCTTCAAATATATTTGGAACATTAAATCAACAACTTGGATTCAAGAAGTTAAGAAATATTTGGAAAGAAACGCTATGAGAGTAGAATATTCTATTTCTATTTTCCTGCTTTTCACCGTGAAGTCAATCCTTTATATCTACAGTCCCACTACAATAAGTGGTTAAGTCGGAATTTCTCCTGAGAGACTTAACTGCTTTCAGGTAACCGGTATTGTATCGTTCTCGTAGTTTTTGACTTGAAATGTAGTTATAATATAAACAATAACTCATTTTCAAGCCAATGACTTACTTAGCTCCTTATTTAGTACGAAAATAACTCTATTCTGCTTACTTAAGTACAAGAAACTCATTTTGGAGAAAATTAGACTTGATCACTTATTATTATCTTTCCAGTCTTCACTTTGTATACCAATCACTGCAAGGGCGGATCCAGGATTTTTTTCCGGGGGGGGGGGGGGGCACAACGGACAGACGGGCAAAAAAATCAATAATAACTTAGAAATAAAAATACTTAAAAATAAACTCAAAGGTTTATTAAAATTTCTAAAGAATAGTTTTACTCATGTCATTTCTGTTATAACATTACATGATTTGTCTATAAGTATGTACTGTAATGGATTCTCCACAGTACACATAAACCCATCTGGGGAGGGGGGCACGTGCCCCCCCTAGACCCGCCTATGCATCACTGACATTTCCTCCTCCAATTCCTTGCTGGGCTTCCTCTTTTCGCTCTTTTATCAAGAGGCCAATCCCTAATTTCTTCAAACCATCGAACAGGAGTCATACTCCAGACACGATAGTACCATCTTAGCTTCTTTTTCATAGTCTTTCCCAGGCGGTTTCTCACAGTTCCATTTCTTTCCTTATTACCTCATTTCTAACCCTATTCTTCTTTAAACCTATCAAATAATTCATTTCTATGGCACTAATTTATGAGAACTTTTTTCCAGGTGTTATCCATGTTTTTGCTGCATGTGTAAGAATACTCTCAGTAAGGGAATATAATTTCTTTTTATTCACTTTGGAAAGATTACTGTGCCATACTACTGAATGAAGCATTTTTAATTCCTTTCTTGAGAGTGATATTTTTAGAAAAAATATTATTGTGCTTGGAAGGATTCCAAAGCAACAAGGAAAAGAATATGGCTTTATTTAGAACTGTATGAGCTTCACCTTATTTTTATAAGGTGTTAATTAACATATTATACTAAACAAGTAGAATAATCGACAAACTGCAAGGAATCATTGAATTATAGCTTAACTATGATTAATATGATAATATTAATGATCAATATTGTATAATTCTGAGAGCAATGGACGACTGTAGATTATATATTGCAATAAATATTTATTAATTAAAATTTTATAGTGATTATCTCATGATTATATATTAACATACATATCACAAATATTTAATACAATCTTCTATAACTTCAAAAACTATATAAGTAAAGAGATCATCAGCACCTTAATATATACATAAGTATATTTATAAAACATCATATTAATATGACAATCGTTTACGAACTTCAAAAAATTAAATCAAAGACCAAAATCTATTTTTTTTTTCTATTTATTCACTGATTAATCGTATTTGAGAAAAAAATTAAAAATCATCATATAGTTATGCTTAAAATAATATTAAGAACTATAATTAACTAACTATATAATTTATAATAACTAGCAATATAAACTATAATTAACTATAACTATAAAATACAATACTATTAACAGGCACTAATAAATAAAATACCAAGCCTATTGCAAACAAATCTTATTTATAACATTTTTATAATAAAATGAAATATTTTATTTCTTACTTGCTCATTTTAAAAATAAATATATTCAATAAATGTCTTCAAGTATTACCCATGTTCAATAATTATTGAAGGTAAACTCTAAAATTTACAAAAATCCATAAAAACATTGTCAATTTAAAACTATAATTCAGAATTACTATACAATTTTAAGTCACAAATAAATAATGCTTTTATGTAATTAATCATCTAGGTATTGTAATTAATTTGGTTTAGATAAATAAAAATTTATTAATGTAAATATTCAATAAAAATAATTGTTCTTCTTCTTCTTCCATGGCTCTACAGCCCTTGTAGGGCCCTGGCCTCCACAAAAAATAATAAAATGGTAAAATTATAAGATAAGTGATCGTAGTAAAGAAATTAACATTACAGTAACTGATGCGGTATTTTTGCTTGCATTTTAGCCAACATTTTCTGCATCTTTCTGATTTCTGCTTCCTTTTCTTTCAGAAGTTTATCCTTATCATGTTCAGACAGTGTCCTATTGTGGAGAGGTGTGGGTAGTACACTTTCTGCTAATTGTTCCAATCGATAATTTTCATAATGGAGGTAATGTGTGGTTTCCTGAAGATCTTGCAAATGAGTTATTATCATATTTCTTAAATGAATAAAATCGCAATTCTCAGGATTTTCTATATCAATTATACCCCAGGGATATAACCTACCTCTGACTGTTCTTCCCATTGCTTCGAGCAGAACGTTCGATCCACAAACTGCGAAGGGGACAGCTTCTTTCATCTTTGTCAATTGTTCTCTGTATTCTTCCTCTTCATCGTAACAACAATCGAGCAAGCTATAAATCTGAATCCCATTCGATTCTATTTCTTCCATCACCTGCATTTTTAATTTGAGCGTTTCATATTTAGTAAGACAGTCTGCTTTGGCTATGATCGGAACGATATTCACTTTATTATGCAACTGTTTCAAAAATTCAATATCGAGCGGCTTTAACCCGTGCCCGAAAGGGGATATGAAATAGAGGCAACAATGAACCCTTCGGTCTTTGATATTTTTTCTGTTCAATCCGTTCTCATCTGTAAAAAATGCTTCAAACTGGTCATTAATATACTGAAGGATGGGTTCGAGACTATAAGAATTATCCATGGCATCTCCGAATCCTGGAGTATCTATGATAGTTAAACGGAGTTTGATACCATTCTCCTCTATTTGATAAGATGAAATTTCAATGTTAACAGTTTGGCTAACGACTTGATTGATCGGTTGATTTATTAAGAAAAGACTGTTCATTAGAGTCGTTTTACCTAATCCTGATTCTCCAACGACCATTAAAGTGAATTCAAATCCTTTTTTAATGTATTTCCGAAGAACTTGGTTAGGTAAATTTGCAATACCAACATAACTGCACGTCTCTTGACACACTGTTTCATCAGACATTGTGAATATAATTCTGATAATAATCAACTTAAAACTATCTAAAACAAATCACTTTTTGTAAAACATAAAAACAAAAAGATGAATTTTTGATTATTGATAAATAATAATCAACTAATGCATAAAGTGATATGAAATGAATAAACAACAGCAATCAACTAAAATCATGAAAGTTTCACGATAAGCTATTATTAAGATTTAATAATAGAAAGCAAAATGGGGTAATCCAAAAATATCACCAATTTTATTTGGAGTAGTGTTTGGGTGTTTACCTTATTTATTTAATTAAGGAAATAGTTTCTTTTATTAATTTATTGTAAAAAATTGGGTACCATTTTCTTGATCAGAAATAATTTATAAAAAAAAATCATATGATTTACCATGTGTTTGTTGATATTTGAGGGAAAATGGCCAAAAAAAAAAAATCAATATAGAAAATTAAATGAAATCGACAAGTCTTTTTATAAAAATATAAATATTAATATAAAACTGTATTTTTAATAAAATAATAATAAAAATAAAATAAAATTGTTTATACTAACCAATGTTCCACTACAATATATAATTAGTATCAGTATTGCCAGGTCAGTATCAGTATATTTCCCCACAAAAATTCTCTCAATTTTCCCCTCCACCTATCAAATGCTTAATTTAATTTTTCTTAATGTTACAATTATTCATTAATATAAGCTAAACATAAATTATTAAAAAGTAGATATTTAATGTAAGGCCTGTGACTGATTTAATGAAATTGTACAAAAGAGAAAATAGTATTATTCTTAATTTTCACATACATTTTTTTATAAGTACAATATTGAAATGAACAATGTTTATAATTTATTTTAATAAAATAAAACCATAATTTAAAAATGCATATTTTAATGGACTTATAACAACAGATTTAATGCCTGAAAATTTCTTATGCCGATTTTTGCCCAGGACCAGAAATCAAAAACTATGTAAAGACAAAATTATTGGGAGAGACAATGCTTTATGAATACAAAACTGTGTTAATAGCAAATCTTGTAAGAAATAAAGGATATTTTATCTAGACAATATGTAGTTTTGGTGGTTTTTTTTAGATTAATTTATTGATATTTAAAACTGTAGTAATATTACATCAAGTAAATTTGCAAATATGAACAAATGACATGAAAACAAAAAAACACTTGTGGAAAACACTACCCATCGATAGCACTCTAATGTAGTTATTTTAAAAATTAAAATGACATAATTTTATGTTAGAGAAGAATTGGTCGACTGTATCTTCTAATATAAGGAAGAAATAGTTGGGGGTGCAGTCAATAAAAACACCTAAATAAGTGAAACTTATTTAGGTGTTTTTATTGACTGCACCCCCAACTATTTCTTCCTTATAATAGACATAATTTTATGTTCATTTTTATGCAAGTGAAGAACTTTGAAGTAAACTGTCACTTTTTTATAATTATTGGTCATATATGTCACAGTGAGACAAAGGTTCCGGGTTCAAATCCCGGTCGAGGGCCTATCTTTTCTCTTTAAAAAATAAAAAAACTGTCACTTTGTTTTGAATTCAACGACAATGTGAATTTTTTTCGGTAATTATATTGATTGTCGTTTCAAGTTGAGTCACAACAACTTTTAACTTTTCATTTGTTTCCTTCTAATATTTTCTAAAAATACAAGTTACGATGAGTTTTAGTATGGAAAAGAGAATGTAATTATGGCAAACTTGTATACTTCAGTAATCATTTCATCTAGAAATGAACGTTTCATCAAACATATATCATCCATACTTTGAAATGTTCATTGAAACTTTTATGAATGAAATGATTACTGAAATTTACTCATTACTCATAATTACATTCTCTTTTCTATATTAAAGCTTACTATAATTAGTATTTTTGGAAAATATCAAAAGAAAATAAATAAAAAGTTAAAACTTGTTGTGACTCAACTCGAAGCGACAATCTGTGGAACCGAGACCCTTATATACTAGTACTAACTCATTTTCACCAAAAGTTGTAGATAGGCGCTATAGTTTTGACAGCAACGATTTGTTTCCTTTTTAATATTCTTGAAAATAAAAATAATCGTTAGTTTCAGTATGGAAAAAGAATGCAATTATGGGTATGAATGGAGTTCAGTAATCATTTCATCAAGAAATAAAAGTTTCAACTAACGTTTGTTAAAATGTTCATGATATACTCATTGCCCATAGTTACATTATCTTTTCCATATTAAAGGTCACGATAAATTGTATTTTTGGAAAATAATAACAATGAAATGAATAAACTGATAAAACTTGCTGTAACTCAATTCGAAGCGCCACACTGTGGAATAGAAAACTTTTTATGGTTTTATTATTTATGGATAAGAAAAAATAATTTCCAAAGTAGTCCTTATTATTTTATCTTAACATTAATTATTTATCTCACTGTTAATCCATAACACATCACGGCAGTTACATAAAATAAATTCTCACACGAAAAAAGTGCCTCCTAATATCAGTGAATAATACTCTTTACTTTTTCAGTTTAAAAACATGTCTTTGTATCTACTTTGGTTAGGAAAATATCAACAGGAAAGTTCATATTTCGAAAAAAATTATAGGTCAAATGTCATTTCATGGCCATTGTATATCCATTCTATTCAAAGGCTAGAACCGTCCTGTGTTATTCATCGAGTTAATAGAAAAACATACAGTCTTCTGTACATGGAAGACCATCAGAAAAGGCAACCCTCAATAACGGGTGGGCCATAAGGGTGTTGGCGGTTTCAATATTCAATTAAAAAAGAACTATGAAACATAAAAAAAAAAATTGTATTTTAAAAAAGTAAAAACATGGGAATTTTTAAGAACTAAAAATAATGTCGTCCAAATGGCTTCCCTCCGGGGATGTGTTGTTAGCTACTTCCTGGAAATTGAGTCGCCATGGGAGCGCAGCGTGCATTTTGTGTCCGAGCGTATTATGAGTATTAGGGAGATATTGAATGGCCACGACGTAGCCCCGATCTCTCTCCAAGCAATTATTTTCTATGGGGCTACCTCAAATCGGTGGTCTATGAGAAAAATCCAATCAATTTAGATCAGCTGAAGAGGAATATTATTCAGGAAAGTTACAAAATACCGAGAACAACTTTTCAACGAGTTCTCCAAAATCTGCAACTTCGGTTCCAAGAGTGCCAAGCAGCCGAGGGAAGTCATTTGGACAACATTATTTTTTAGGCCTTAAAAATTCCCATTTTTCTACTTTTTAAAAATACAAATGGTATTTTTTAATGTTTCATAGTCCTTTTTTAATTGAATATTGAAACCACCAACACCCTTATGGCCAACCCTTTATAAGAAAAATGAACAGTAAATTGGTATTGAGGCATTAAGCATGATCATCAGTGGCGCAACAACCCAATTATTACCTCTTAATAATTATTACCTCTTTGGGTATAACAATCCAATTATTACCCAATAAAGGCCTCTTCAAACAGCTTTCTACATCCCTTTTTATCTTGTGCAGCCGTGATCCAATTCCACACACCAAGCCAAAGCAGTACGCATTACTGCCAAAACTTGTTCAGGGTTATAAGAAAAATGGATTTGAAAAGGAGGGAGCAGCCTATACATTTTGATTTGATACAAAATGGAGATAGTCTTGCAAGATAAGAATGGAAGATTAGTCATTTTAAAAACTAAATATTCTTATAGTGATATTTCATCGCTAATTCACTTACTTTACTGGTTAACGGTTAAGTAATAGTAACTGTTGTAAAGTAGACGGATTAGATATTTTGAAACTAAAAAGAAACAAAATTAAGATATTAAAGGAAAAATAAATATAATAAATGTAATTCAGCATCATTTATTCTTTTATTATTCAAATCCTCATGTTCAACCAGTAACAATTAATTTTAATAAATAGCAAACTTTTTACTCATCACACATCAATACTTTTCAAAACACACTACATGTTTAAAAAAGTTCACAAGATAAAATATTGACAGTAACTACATTAAAATAATACCTACTAAAGGTGTCTAAAAACCATAAATTAATAAAAAATACAAACAATAAAAAATAATAAGTAGAATAAAATACACAGCCAAAGCTTCGACAGCTAACACTAAAATGAAATATGTTCAAGGTTTCCTGTAACTTTTAAGGATCGGAAAAATATTATCAAGTCCTTCGTAGATTTCTCCTCTACTTTTAGCACCTAAAAAATAATTCAATAGAATTGTATAAGTTACTAATAAGAATTATGATAGAAACTAAATTAGTCGTAAATTTGGCCATGTATAATTGTCATCACCATACTGCCAATACAAATGCAAAGTATCGAAAGTGAAAAACACCACTTTTCCGAATAGCGAAATATCTTGAGGTTCATTAAAAATCACTGAGTATATTTTACCTCTCCATTTTACATGGTTTTGTACATGAATGATTTTGAATGAATTTTATTCAATAATTAATCCTATACCAATCATTAAAAATCGAAAAGGAAAAACGTGTTTCTTTCACATTCAATACTTTTTTTTTTTGCATTTGTATTGACGATATGTAATAGACAAATTGCATTTTTGGAATTCTTTAGTTGTTTTTTTTTAATTAACTATAAGATTTGAAAATTAAATGTAATAAACACTAACTTAGTCTCAAGTTTAAGTTTTTATTGAGCTTTTAAAGGAATTATCATTAATTCGAAATTTAATCAAAATGTCGGCACATAATTATAAGTCTAGTACTTATTCAGTGTTTTTTTTTACTGCACCCCCCAACTATCTCCTTTCTACGAATTATCATTTAGTTTTTATGACAATAATAAAATATCTCTAATATCTCTCTCTCTCTCTCTCTCTCTTATGTTTTTCAACTACCACTTGAGTACAACGGGATGCACATAACTAGGTGTTACAACAATCCCAATCACAGAATTTCGAGATAAGCTAAAGCCACAATATTTTAAGCAATTCTAAATTTAATAAAACATGAAGGAACAACAGAAAGTTGTAATATTAATTCTCTCCCTCTTCCTCCCTCCCTAGACAAAGATGGACTATAAAAAATAAAATAAAAAAAACAATGTTTTTAGCCGGGGGCATATAAATTGAAACTAACAAGTAAATCACAAATAATATAAGAAAAATTCACTTTTTTTCATGTTCAACAAAATTAATTTTTATGAATTATCTATATATATAAAAATGAATGTATGTGTGTTTGTCCTTTATGCATTACTACACCAATCATCCGATTGTCATGAAACTTTGGGAAGTTGTTCAGTACACTCTAGGGAAGGTTTCTACTAACTTTTTTTTTCTTTTATTTTTTGGGATTTGAAAATTTTTTCAAAAATTTCTAGAAAAAAAATAATTATTTGTCTAAAAAACGTAATCGATTTTTTTAAAAGAAGATTTAATTTTCTACAATTTGAGCCCAACCGCAGCTCTGTAGGTCCAATAGAACCTGAGTTCAGTCCTATCGTATCTATATATATAAAAATGAATGTATGTGTGTTTGTCCTTTATGCATTACTACACCAATCATCCGATTGTCATGAAACTTTGGGAAGTAGTTCAGTACACTCTAGGGAAGGTTTCTACCAACTTTTTTTTCTCATTTTATTTTTTTGGATTTGAAAAAAAGTTGAAAAATTTCTAGAAAAAAAAATGATTCATTTGTCTAAAAAACGTAATCGACCTTTTATAAAGAAGATTTAATTTTCTACAACATGAGCCCAACCGCAGATCTGTAGGTCTAATAGAACCTGAGTTCAGTCCTATCATGTATCAAATGACCGGAATCTTATCTATATATATATAAAAATCTCCTGTCACGATGTTTGTTTGGGCTAATCTCTGAAACTACTGGACCGATTTTAATGAAATTCGGCACAGATGCGTAACATTGTCCAACTTAAAATATAGGCTATATTTTAACCCATAATACCGTTCAAAAGACTTCAAGTTGATATATGTTTGGGTTTTGCTATACCCATCACAAGGCCAGACAATGTCCATTTGCGGTTTGGACTTAAAATATCCATGTTTCTCCCATGGCAATTATATGTTGCATACTCACGTATTAGTAAATCATCTAATATATTTGTATTAGCAACGGATAGATTAACAAAAAATATTGTGCATCGATTAGCCATCAATTAAATTGAAATAAATATTTATAATTTAATATAATATTAATATCCATAATTAAAAATCAAACATTATATATTTATTATATAATATAGTTAGATATGAGATGAATAAAATATAAAATCAAGAATCTATTTAATTTGTGTTTTCATTAATTCTTTTAAATTCAAATTTTAACTAATATTTTTAATACTATTATAACAGCCAGAGCAACGCGTGGCCGGGTCAGCTAGCAGTCTCTATTTGTAGTCTTAATATAGATGTAATATTCAAGATAATAGAAAAACAATGGCAATATTAAATAAAGTAAGGTAATAGTTATGTTATTTTAAAAAAAATACCTGTTATTACTAGCTTTCCATTTACGAATATGAGAATGACTATTCTTGGTTTGATCATTCTGTATATCAGAGCAGGGAAAAGTTCAGGTTCATAACTAAAAAATACATATTTATATTAAAATACAATAGTTCATATATATATTAAAAAATTATAGTTTATATATGAAACTTTATTAGTGATCAATTTACCTGCTAAATTGACCATGAATTTGATGCAAATTTTCTAATCTCAGTGGAAATCTTAAATCACAAGTAGCAACCATATTGTGAATCTTGAAGTCTTTAAATTTAACCTAAAAGCACGATTATTGGTAAATGGTAAAAAAAAAAGAAGTTAAGTAAGGCATTCAGGATCAAAAGCGGATAACTCTAAAATTGACTAATACACATTTTTTGCAGGTTTAGCCAGACAATTTAGTCTAACACGACACGTTGCCGCCTTTTTCCTCATAGTTTTAGTCAGTTTCTGAACCTAAAGTTTCAAAATTGCATGACTAAACTAGCGGAAAATGTGAAAAAGTCAATATTTGGAATTTAAAGTTATCCACTTTTGATCCTTAACGGCTCAAGTAAAATGCATATAAATAAATTAAAGATAAATCAGCTAGCAAACAAACAAAATGAATAAATAATTTCTGAATTATACATAACTAACGATAGGGAAACCAAATTTTCAATTCCTACAATACAAACTATAGCAACTTTGAAATTTACAATGAGCTATTGATTTAGTTCTTTACCCAGTCTTACAATGGCCATTTTAATTTAAACTATTATCTCCATAATACTGTATATTTGAAAATCTTTAGACTTTTGTTAATATGAACAATAACATTTCAAATTGATTAAAAAAACTATCTGTGCTACATTACAGGAAATTATCAAAGAATCTCTTGAAAACAGTTGGAACAAAGGCTTTAATTGAGGGAATAAATACATACAGATGAAATAGAAAATGATTTTCCAAAAAATAAACTCAAGTTAACAATAAAATTAATAACAAGGATAAGGATGAATACAAATTTAAATTTACTTACAGGGAAATTTAACTTTTGTAAAATCCTGGCATATTTCTTAGCAGCGAGGACTGAATGCTGTTCGTGTTTCACACCGGTGACAACTATTTTCCCAGAGCTGAATATCAAGGCTGTAGAACGAGGGTGAAGGAGTCTCATGACGATGCCACAAAATCTTTTTGGATTATATTCAGAATTTCTTGTACGAAAATTAATTTTTTGAAGATCAAGAGTGCAATCCAAGTTCACGGTACATACGACATTTCTGGAAAAACAAATACAAAAAAACTTTCTTAAGATAAATACAAATTACAGATTATTTTGATATAATCATAATGTATATCACTACTATTACGTTTATTTTATAATAATATAAAATAGATATGGGTACTATTATTATGAAGGTGTAACAATGACTCACAAGATACTATAATAAAAATATACTATAAATGTAAAAGCTTTGAAATACTTTAAATATGAACTTTCCCTTTTCTTTTCAGCTTTAACTTGTTCTTCCTCTTTCCTAACACATTGTCTTTAGCACATTCCATGCCACAAAAGGAATTAATTCTGTTCTTCACACTTGTTCGAGTCACACAATGACAAAAAACTCCCAGAAGTGTTGGTAACTCTTGTAATAAAATATGCTCTATCCAATTCTAAGAATTTCACAGGGAAAGAGGAAAACGTAGAGAAAAGTGTAGAGACATCTTCTTGCATAGTTGCCATGTTGAAGAGAAACGCAAAAGGAAAGCCATATGAGTGTAGACCCTCCCTTAACGAAATACAGTATCATTTTTTTCTGCATCCTACTTATTTGTCTTAACAGTCAGGATCTGATCTTGCACTAATGTTATGGTTGATTCCTACATAATATTTCACTTTACTTTTTTTTATTAATACTTTGATATATATTTTTTTACATTCTCATATATGTACCCTTTATATTCATTTTATAATTTTCTACTTTCTGTTTTATACAGGAATGTTTAATCGAATCAATAATATTTTGAATTTAACATTGCTTGATTTATGTATTGTCTTTATCAAGATTTAATGAAAATGAATCCTGGTAATTGCTTGTCCTCGTCATTCATCCTTGGTAGATCCGAGCATTTTAGCATAACTCCAAAAGTGGGCATTTAACAGTAAATTTTGTTTTATACCATGTACCTTTGAAAACTGTGATTTTTTTTTTTAATTACTTGAAATCCTAATGATTTGGCAGGCCACAATTTTCAAAGTTATGAAATGATATAGGGGATGATACCGGAGATAAAGAATATTTAAACTTACTGTATTTTGGGTATCGGCCCATCTTCGTTCCCAACGGTGGGTGGAATTTGTGCGACCATAGAATCTTGTGGAGCAACATTTTCTGTGTTGTCTTTATTTTTGTCTTGGTTCCTGTCTGATTTACTAATATCATTATTCTGTAAAAATACGTAAAGGATACACAATTTATTAAAATAAATTAGCAATACACAACAACAAAATAATAGTTCAATAAATTAATATCGCAATGCAGTAAAAAAAAAAAAAATGTTCTAAAATACATTTCAGTGGAGTAACCAATTGAAATATATAGTCTGAAAATTTATATCTAAATATAACTAATAAATTATTTAAATTAATTAATATAAATATATTAAACAGTTACAATAGAAAATATACAGTAATTAAACCAAAAATGTTATATGCCAGCGAAACCTTGACACTTAAAAGAAAAAAAGATCAGGAAAATCTAAAGGAAGAGGAAATAAAAATAATTAGGAAAATTCTAGGACCAAGATGGACCGAAGAAGGGTCACATTATAGATTACAGAGAACATCTAAAATTGAAGAATACTTAAATATACAGATAAACATGATGAAAAGACATCTTAAATTCTATTGCCACATAATGAGGCTTCCCGATCACAGACTTAGACCAACGTGTCGAGATCTGGAATAAAATGGATCGAAGAAAGAAAAGCTGAATTCTAGCAAAGAATGACCCAGAACCAGGTTTGGTAGGCAAATAAAAAGAACAAGAAGCCGCGAACGTGAACCATCTTTACTTAGCGTCTTCCACTGTGGGAACTTTAGGACTGATATTAATAAAAAATAGCTAGTTAATAAAAATGAAATGAGAACTTAACTTACAATTGGCTTGCTTTTTTCACTTGAAACAGGTACTACAGTGTCAACCTCCATCTTCACAAAATCAGCCACTACAAAATTCAAAACACTAACTTCAATTTTCACTAAATTCAAATATAATTATTCTGGAATTTAAATATTTAAATGTTTAAGAGTATTTTATAATATTTTCCCACAAATACACTAATAACCTCGGAATCATTTTGAACAGTAGACTTATTTTGTGGAATAATCACACAATTGGTTAAATCTGTATAATATTTAAAGATACAGAATGATGGGGGTTTATTGAATTTTTTATTGCAACTGCTATCTTCTACAAAAGACAATGTAGGTAATGTGACAAATAATGCCTGTTGAAATCAAATTATTAGCGCAGGAAATTATTAAAATAGGAACATTTCAGCTAGAATTCATTAGACATGATAAAGTATACCAAACCATTAATATGTTAATATGAATTTTAAAATTAAATAAATTGTTTTATTGAACAATAATGCAAATTAAATATATAAGAGTTATAAATATTAATGTTTTAGTAAATATCTATAACTATTGTAAAGCAAACATAGAAGACATATGTTAATGATGAATACATTGATTGAATACATTCAATCACTTATCTTTCTTACCTCTTTATCGTGAATTCTATGATCAATGTCCAAGCATTTCAATTCTGAACCAAACAGGCTCAATCAGAATCAACAATTTAAAAATTCTTCATAACAAATAAATTTCATAGTTAAACCATGCTCGCTAGTCCGATTTGTATATTTTGACCGTTTCTCAACGAGTAGTTCAAAAAGGAAAGATAGAAGTATCTTACGAAGATACTTATTCATATCATAAACTAGACCAAAATGAACTCTTTTTTTCCGAACTACCTTCCATGGAACTTTGTACCTGCTTTTATTGGATTTTAAATAAAAAATACTTAAATTCAGTGCATAATCTCCTTGCGGCATTAGTAACAGAGGCTGATTGACTAATTGAGGCATAGATGAGTCATACCAACAATTTATGACACATTCAGTTCCAATCAAGAGTTGTTTGTTCATTTAACGTCACTTTTTGCTGCTATGAAATCAAGAGTTTTACTAGTTATTTTTCTTTGTTCTTGAAAATTTAATGTATATTTTTATAAAGAAGTAAACGTTCATAACTCTTAGACAGTAAACATGAAGAAATATGGTATCAATTCCGAAAGTTGTCACTTCGATGTTAAGTCACGAGTTTTATCTTTTCATTCGTTTCCTTTTTAATATTCTTGGAAATAGACATTATCGTGAGTTTCAGTAGGAATAAAAGAGTATACTTATGGGTAATGTGTATATTTCGGTAATCATTAATACACGTTTCAAGTAAAATCGAAGTAAAGAGAAAAGACATGCCCCTGGCCGGGATTCGAACCCGGAACCTCTGTCTCTCCGTGACAGCGCTCCAACCATTTGAGCCACCAGGGTTACCTGCCAGCAATGACCAAATCTTTTCTCAGAGATGCTGAGGGCAGGTACAAAGTTCCACGAAAGGTAGATCGAAAAAAAGTGCTCAATCTGATTTAGTTAATGACAGACGGAACAGATACCCAAATAAGATTCAATGATGAATTTGAAATGAAAAAAAAAAAAACAAGTTTCTAGATTAAAACTGAATTTAATAAAATAATAGGTTCACCGAATGGAAGTTATAATCTACCTTAAGAAGGGGTTCACATGTATTAATATAAATTAGATAGGAATTCGGTTAGTAATATTAATAAGTGACCATGCTCTGTTTGATATTATGTCTATCATCTAAATGTATACAAATGTATGATTTCATTTAGTTGATCTTAATTACAAAGAAGTATAATATTGGACTAATATCGATGTACTTTCGATTATATATCGATATACTGTTCTAAACTCAAGCTAGGACCGGACCGCGTTCATCCTTCTGTACTGATTTGTTTCAGTTTGTGTTAGTGTTGATTCGCACATCTTTATAATTATGTCTAAGGAATTTTACATAAGGTATTATGTTGGGCATAAAGGAAAGTTTGGACACGAGTTTTTGGAATTCGAATTTCGCCCTGATGGAAAATTGAGGTATGCCAACAATTCCAATTACAAAAATGATACAATGATCAGAAAAGAAGCCTTTGTACATAAGTGTGTGATGGAAGAACTTAAAAGAATTATCATTGACTCTGAAATAATGCAAGAAGATGATGCGCTGTGGCCTCAACCTGACAGAGTCGGTAGGCAAGAACTTGAAATTGTCATAGGAGATGAACATATAGCTTTTACTACTTCCAAAACAGGATCTTTGGTAGATGTTAACCATTCAAGAGATCCGGAAGGATTGAGGTGTTTTTATTACCTAGTTCAGGACCTGAAATGTCTAGTCTTTTCATTAATTGGACTTCACTTCAAGATTAAGCCTATCTAAATTGAAGGTAACGTTTGCTATATTTTATTTATTTCATTTGCTAATTCTTTGTAGTGTTTGGGAAAATGAATACAAATCATTGTATTGCAATAGGAGGTTTGCTAAATTTTGTTTGTTATAAATTTACTTCTAAAAAATAGTTTATAAGCTAGAAAAACAATTACAAGAATTTATATGAGCCCTATTGATTTATATCCTTTTCCCCAAGTAAAATAATATTAGAATTAAAGTAAAACAAACCCATAATTTTAAACTTATGAACAATGATGGAAATAGTTTTCAGTTGTTGATATTATATTAGTATAAGCAATGTAGCTTTTTTGAATTTATTACTGTGAAATGAATTCATTCTTATGGGTTTTTAATACTTTTAAATTTTAGTGCATTTGTTCTTTATGTCGTTACATAGAAGAATTGGTTAATCTGACATTATTTTGTCACCCCTTGAAGTCACTACCAGAGAAGGTATCAGTTACGCAAGTTGTTGCTTCGAGTTAAGTCACAAGTTTTAACTTTTTATTCGTCTTGTTTCCTTTAATATTCTCAAAAATACAAATAATTTTATTTCCTACTGTATGTAGTAACTACTAGACTGTGAATAGATTAAAGAACTGACTTACACTTATTGTTTAGGTTTATCATCATTTATATCTCGAAATGTTTGTTGAAACATCGAATTCATGATGAAATTATTACCGAAATATAGACATTTCCCATTATTACACTTTTGTTTCCATGCTAAAACACCGCAAATTTTA
Organism: Arma custos; assembly: GCA_037127475.1. Classification (NCBI taxonomy): domain Eukaryota; kingdom Metazoa; phylum Arthropoda; class Insecta; order Hemiptera; family Pentatomidae; genus Arma; species Arma custos. The sequence continues at coordinate 12,265,189 of CM073762.1, read as the reverse complement.
AAATTAAACAGGAAACAAATAAAAAGTTAAAATTTGTTGTTACTATAACTCATAGTGACAACCTGTAGAACTGATACTGAATTTTTTCTTCATTTTTTAGCATGTTGTCTCTAAATATTGGCATACTAATAAATAATAGTTTTGAATAAATAAATAAATAAACAACTTCCAAGATGATGGATAAAAAATTAAAAGAAATTATTTATAATGTTCCTGTTAGGAGATTACATTTATTGTTGAGTTCTCCCGTCTACTAATTATATAGAGCCAAATTATGAAGGTGTGATCTTCATATAAACTTTAGTATATTGAATCGTGATAATATATCCATAGTATGGAATGATTTTAAACTTAGTTCTATCAAAACTATTTTTAACTTAAACTACAGATCATTTCAAGTAATTTATCATCTCATAAAGTTGGTTTTGTCAAGAGTTGATTTTAGTAAATTACTTAAATTTATCAATAAAATTAGTATTTATTGTTTTTCTTCTGGATATATTAGATGTAAAGCTAACATAGATGTTAATATTATCTAAAGAAGTTTAACGTATCTGTTAAACTGCCTTCTTTATTTTGTTCTCAATTTGGCTGACTATTAATATTGATTTTTTTTTTTTTTTTTAGGTGGGATTCTCCTGGAATTGCAAAACAACCTCCTTTATCCATTTTTAAGAATTTTATCCTTTCAGACAATTAATATTATGTATTGAAGTGTTCAGCTATGATTTGTCAACAATTTGTAGGACTTTATAATTTATTAATAAAAGTGTCAAAATAGTTTATTAATTTTGATTAATCCTCTATTTATTCATTTTTAATAATGGTAACAATTAGTTTTTTATCAATATTTTTTTTTATATTGAGGATACTAATTTCTACAGTAATTAAGTTTTAATGTTATAGATATTAAGCAAATCAACAGCAGGTATTATGTCTACAGTCCCGGTGAAAAAGTGGTTAAGTGAAATTTTGCTCAAAACATGTTAATCGTACTGAGGGAAGCAGAATCATGTTATTATCGTAGTGCATAAGTGGATTGTAATGGAGTTATTGCTCATATTATAACTCAATTTCAAGCCAAAAACTACAAAACCTACTCGATTCCACTAACCTTAGTACTGTTAACTCATTTTTGACTTACTCACTTGTTCATCAGGTCTGCTGATTGTCTCTTTCAGTATACATTGCTGTGTACTAACCAACACGGGTGTTTTGTGCATATCACTACACCATAACGGTTTATAAAAGGACTAAGGATGGGATTATTAAAAGGATTTGGTGAAATCTGTGTTCTTTTTAAAATAATCTAAGCAGTGGCTCAAGGAGGTTTTGTATTCAATTTTATATAAATATACATTTATTTGAGAAATTGTAGACATATATAGCAAGTTAATGCCAAAAATAAATGAAGAATTACTGTTATTTACAACATCAACTCTAAAAATATCTATTTATCTACTTATCTAAAATTACATGTGTAATTTCTATTGATGTAAAAATTTTAAATCCTAAATTTAATAAGAAATTGTGAAAAAAGAAAAGAAAAGTAAAATGAACCAAAGTTTATGTTTGAAGTTAAATATTATTATTACTAATAACATATAAGTCTTAAGTATATTAATCTTACATATCGTATTTGGAAAGTTTTACTATAATTTTTGGTGAAAAGGTATTGTTTTTCAGCTAACCACTTGAGTAAAACTGGATGTACATAACTAGGTGTTACAACAATCCCAATCACAGAATTTCGAGATAAGCTACAGCCACAATATTTTAAGCTAATCTAAATGTAATAAAACATGAAGGAACAATATAATATTGTCTTGTTGTACTGGACCTTTCCAGTACCATTAGTAATTTGGTTCCAAATAAAAACAAATATTCTACTTTATAAATATTATAACATGATATAAAATTTTGAATTTACAACAATAAACAGTTTTATGTTTGTTATCTTAATTCAAGTAAAACTTCCAAACTTAAATCGAACTACTAGATATGTAAGAACTACGAAGAAAACCGTTCCAAGAAGGATGTATACAATGCCCATGTACACAGTATAATGTGCGATTGTCCATCCACGTAGGGATATGTTATAATAAGATATTGCTGTCATCGTTATAGGGATGAAATTCGATACGGGTTTTAACAGCCAATGCAGTGCTTCTGTTGGCCATAATGAACCTGGAATAAAAAATGTAACATTATTCAAACCAATAATAAAGTGTAGCTTTTTTTTTATTCGGTTGTGACATATGAAATGTCAGTATAGGTGTAAATTTAAATTATTAGCAAACAAATTATTAAACAATGCTTTTATTAATCAAAATAGGATCCTTCGCTTTCAATCCACTTCTCCCAATGTGAAACAAGTATTTCTATCCCTGCTCTGTAGAAATTAGGTGTCAAGGAGAAGCGAAGTCTTGGAAGACCGATTTTAGGGCATTTTCGTTGTCAAATTTTTTATTTCTTTTTTAGGGTAAGAGAAATAAAAACCATTTTCCAGTCATTGTTTGTTCTCAATTTTCACTCTATTCGAGACTTTTCAACACTATGGTGTCATTTTCAATCTTTTTTTTCTGCATCTTTTAAAAAATTCCTTTAAAATTTTTTTTTTACATAGCCAATAAGTTATAAGCATAGATATCACTGGAAAGTCATATTTTTTAAAAATCCTTGGGGGAACATTAGTCCTCCATGGTCAATAAAATAATATTACATTAAAACTTTTTTTTTAATATCTCGAATAGAGTGAAAATTGAGAATAAACAATGACTGGGAAATGGTTTTTATTTCTCTTACCCTATAAAAGAAGAATTAAATCCAGTTTAAAAGAAAATAAACAAAATTTATAAGAATTTTTTATTTCTTAAAAAATTATATAAACAACGGAAAAAGTAAAAATCAGTTGAAGAATATGGTGGGTGAGGAAGGACCTCATCATTCAGCTCCTGGAGCTTTTGCATGGTCAACCATGAAGTGTGTGGGCATGCATTGTTGTGGAGCGGTTAGGACTTACTTTTTCTGTCTTACCAAGGTGCCTGGTCATGGCACTTGCTCCAAGTTGTGAACCTAATTCACGAGTGGTTAGGGAAGGGACGCTTCAACCAGCCTCTTTTAAATTTTCGTTGTCCAACTTAGTCTTTGGCATGCCACATTCTTTGTTAGTAAGGTCATAATCCCCAGACCGAAATTTTTCAAACCAACTGAAGATTGTTCTTTCGCTCACTGTATCTTCACCGTAAACAATATTAATGTTTCCGAACGCCTCCGTGACGATATGGCCAAGTTTATTATTATTTATTTGTGACTCTTATTTGTTACCATTCATTTCGGCCTAAAAAGGCTCATTGTGCGTAAGTCCTAAAAAAAAAATCCCTAACCTAGGTCTAGACTTCTGAGAAATTTTATATAGTCTTTGAATCTCAGTTCTTGAAGTTCCTTGTGTCCTCCAGGGCCAAGGTCAAATGTTCTCTTTCTATTTGTGCTTACATTCAAAGAGAACGTGCCATTGGGTTTCATTCTCCTCTCTGAACCATCGGCACCTTATCGCCAAGTTTAAATTTGTAGAGAAAAATTATACGAAGTTCTGCAGAAGACATAATTTTATTCTTATTTATTTTTAAAGCATTGCTTCATTTTTAAAAGGAAAAGTAAGACTGATTATGAAAAAGGATTAAATGATCTTTCAAACGGTATAAATAACATAATTGTTTGTGTACAAATAATCTAATCCCTAATGAAAAGAAAATTGTAAAAAAACGAAACTGACATTTCATCTGTTACGACCCAATATAATAGTATGTTTTAAATAATTTTTTAAGTTAAGTAGATAAATAAGTTATGGTACATAGTAATGTACGGTAAATAGATAATAAATTGTAATGTGTATAAAATTAATATGCACATGTTTACCAGTTAGCATAAAGAGTGTTAATATTGTAAATATCCCTGCATATGCTACATTCTTCTCAGCTGTTATAACAACTGACAAAAAGAAACCTGAAAAATGTCAAAACATATGTATCACCTCTTAGACTAAAACTATTTGTATCAACTATATCATTGATAATATTGATATAACAATAGTAACTGGTAAAATTAAAAGTTAGATTTTACATTTATCAATTATTATTTATCTTTTGATTCATTTGTTAATATTAATTAATTCAATGATACATACCATAACTCATGCCACAAAACTGAATCAGTATAATCAAGAAGAAACCTAGAGCCATGCTACCTCTCATTGTATACTGATCGATAACATAAAGCATGAAAAAACTCAGTATATTCTGAACTATCATCACCATGAATTGCATAACAATTTGTGTTATTATTATTTCTACTATTGTCAAACCTGTAAAAGAAACAGTGTTAGAGAAGAATTGGTTGACTGTAACTTCTAATATAAGGAAGAAATAGTTGGGGGTGCAGTCAATAAAAACACCTTAATAAGTGTAACTTATTTATTGTGTGCCGACGTTTTGGCCTACAATGTAGGCCATCTTCAGGGCTAAGAGAGAGAAACAAACAGAAAAACATATAAGAAACGTTGCAGTAACAAGAATATGGTGACAAGTAATGTAGTAATGTGGAAATTAAAATAGTGACTAGATATGATGAAATAGTGAATAGATATGATAATTAAAGAATACGAACATAAAATACAGAAAATCAATGTGCAGAAAGGATAAAATGTAAATATAATATAAAGAGAAAGAAAAATGAGGAGGTAAACGGAAAGATACAAAATGAGAAGATTAAAATATGAAAAAAAATATAAAACAAGGGGTGGAATATGAAGGATTTAGAAAAATCTTATAAAACAAAAGGAAAAACTAGTTTAATTATAGATATAAATGGAATGATACCAGACATCTAGAAGTTACATAAGTAAATCATTTTTCTAATAATTCTTTATACTATAAAAGAAACAGTGTTAACTTTACAAGGCATCGCAATCATAATCCTAATAGTGATTGTCGGTTTCTACAATTGACAAATAGAATTATTTTCAATTTAAATACAATTATTTTCTTCAACTTTTGAATAGAAAAGTATTTATATCCATTATTAGTGAGCGAAACTATATATTATTAAGGAAAAAATACTCAATATTCATTTACTGAGCATAAAATTTAGAAACGGAAATAACAAAAATTTACCAGCAGCTTGACTCCTTTCAAACAATCCTGAATTCCGTTCCATTATAATAGCTGTCGAAGTGTACATCATTGTTGTGTAGAAGACAACCCTGAAATTATTTATTAGTTTATGACGTTGGAAATATCAAACTATGAAAATAAGAGGCAAAATAGTATTGTTCAATTAATCCTTTTATTATTATGTCTGGATGTATGTAAAAAAAAATGCTTTCCTTATCTGTAATTTTTTCATCTATGGTCTTCTATTTGTGTATATCTCATCTGCAGCTCCAGTAAATTAATGGTTGTGTCGAATTTCATTCAAAATATTTTAGATTTACAGTGGCTATCGTAATACTTTTATTATTTATTTCTTAAATATAGCATAATTGGCTAATCGAGTATTGGTTTTGAAATGGAGTTATTGCTTATAATACCACTCCATTTCAAGCCAAAAACTATGAGAATAAAACAATTCTGTTTGCTCAGTACAATTACCTCATTCTGGACAAATTTGAGAACCACATATTCACCACAGCTGCAGATACATACAAGAATTAATTATGCATGGATAGATATTATATACTTACGAACTGAAATACGGTGGTAGCATACTCTGCAGCACTTCTTCAACCATATTAAGTTTTTCTACAACCTGTTCAAATATATAGCAATAGCCATTTAGTATGTTTTCCAAATAATATATCTACAGTCCCGGTGAATAAATGGTTAAGTCAAATTTTGTCCAGAGAATGTTAATTGTATTGATGGACGTGAATATGTCATTCTACTAGTTTTTAGCTTGAAATGGATTGTAATATAAGCAATAACTCCATTCCAAACATACACTCAAGTTTATTTCACCATGAGAATGACATAATTGCACTCACCTATAATGTAATTAACTCTTTTTGGACAAAATTCGACTTAATTATGTACTCACTAGGACTGCTATTAAAAGATAGTACTATTAAATGATTTATTTTTATTTAAATAACAAAACCAACAAAATTATTAGTGAAAATGAATATAAATAAAATTTATAACATAAGCTTTATTTTATATAACAAATTTATGTTATATGATGTAAAATAAAATCCAATTACAGTAATTGGAATATCAGCCAATTTCCTCGGAAGTCCGCAATCTTGAGCTAAATCTTGAATGCTGTCGAGGACCCTGAAACTAAGTTCTCTTGTTGATCGGACAACTTTACCAAAATCTAAAAAAACAAAACAAAAATATGAAAGATAAATATAGTATTTATACAGTAAATAAAGAATTTAAAGAATAATAATTTTTACCCCAAAAGTGAAAATGGTTAATTATATTAAAGAATATTATTTATTTTATTTATAATAAAATAAGGTAATGTGGTGTCAGTGTATTTTCAAGAGAGAGATGAGATCCAAACAGTTTATCACAAATTAGCCACAAAAGTTTTTTAAATGAAGGTCGGCCTGAATGTTAAACCAGCCAACGAGCTAATAGAGGAAAACAGACTGAGATGGCTTGGACACCTCCTGCGGATGGATACCAGCAGAATTGCTATCGAAACCTTCCGAGCCAAAGTGGAGGGAAACCGAGGAAGAAGAGATGAGGAAGGACTTCGATAAGAGGGGACTCCGTTGGAGCAGAAGAGCACAGTTGGTGGAAGACCGGCAGAGCTGGAGAAGGCTGTGCAGAATTCCTCGTCACACTGCTTAGGCGGTAAAGAGGATTGATTATGATGATGAGTTTTTTAAAATGGAGTATAACTTTTTTCAATGATCACATCGGTAAAACAATATCTGTAACTTTGTAAAATCTATTCTAGACTTACTCCTTAGCACTGTTATAATAGTATATAACTAATAATAAAAAAAATATACTTACCATTAATGATAAAATACTAACCAGTGCTGTCAAAAGAGACATTCACCGTACTCCCATCCAAAACACGATTAGTGGCAGAACTTTGGTCTGTCAGTCTTAGATACATGTAACGGGTAAAATTTTCAGGTATAACAACAACGCCGAAACATCTACTCTTTTTAACTGAATATAAAGCTTCATCGTATGTCGGATACAAATTCTAAAAAATTTACATCATGAATTAACTACGAAACAGTGATAAATTTTGGTACTTGTGTTTTAGCCGGTCTGCATGAAACCTTCCTTATCATATCATCATATCTTATTTCATGTAATCTCTTCATATCACTCTTCTGATTTCAATTATTTCTGTGTGAGTTATTAAATTATTTTCTGTATTTGTAATTTTTAGAGTTTATTCCTTGTTAATTTTGTTTTTTGTGTTACTTAATTGTTCTTTCATATAGTCAATAACAGAATTAATAACAAATTACAAACTAATAAAAAAACCCACTAAATTAATGAAGATATTTAAATAGATAATAAAAAAAATTAATAGTGAAAAAATTGAAGAACAGGGAAGCATCCGGAATAGATGGTCTCCCCTCGGAGCTGTTCAAAAAAGCTGGAAGGGAGCTAGAAAAAGAACTCAACGAGCTCATAGCACAGATCTGGGAAGAAGAAACTATACCCAACGAGTGGTGTGAAGGCACCATAGTGCCAGTGTACAAGAGAAAGGGCGACCACTCTATATACTCTAACCACAGAGGAATAATGAGGTGCTTTCAATAGCAGTATATAATCGACTTCTGCCATATGTGGAGAGGAAGCTGGGGGATTACCAAGGAGGCTTCAGAAGTAACAGGTCGACCACTGATCAGATATGGACCTTAAAAAATATCTGCGAGAAAATGAAGGAGTACGACCAGGCAATGTGGATGCTGTTCATAGATTTTAAATCAGCATATGACTCAATTATAAGGGAAGAATTGTTCAGAGTCATGCAGGAGATGGAGATCCCTGGGAAACTAATACGACTCGTACAATGCACGATGAAAAACACATACTGTCGAGTAAGCATTAGAGAGGGACTGTCGGAACAGTTTGAAATAAAAAATGGTCTAAGACAAGGAGATCCTCTTGCCCCTTTACTATTCAACATTGCCCTGCAGGCAGTTATGGAAAGAGCAGGATTACTTGGAGGCGGGAATATGTTTAATCGACTAACGCAGGTACTCGCCTATGCAGATGACGTGGTAATTATTGGAAGGACATTACTTAGTATTAAGAACAATCTTCAAAGGCTCGAGTCTGAAGCAGAAAAGTTGGAGTTCAAAATAAATGAGGAAAAAACGAAACTGATGGTGCTGAGAAGAGGAAGGCAAAATCAGCAAATTCGCCGGCAGCAACTCTACGTAATGGGAACACATACCTTTGAGGTGGTGAACAGCTTCCAATACCTTGGCTCTGTCATCAACGACAAACTAGATGAATGAGAAGAAGAGTACTGGCTGGGAATAAGGCATACTTTGCAATCATCAGTTTGCTGAAAAGCAAAAATGTCGACCTCAAAACTAAGATCACTCTCTATAAATCGCTGATTCGGCCAATAGTGACATATGCTTGCGAGACATAGACTCTAAACAAGAAGGATGCACATCTAGTGGATAGATTCGAAAGGCATATCCTCAGACTCATCATAGGGCCCATCCAGGAAAACAGTGTATGGCACATAAGAAATAGAGAGTTATATGAAAGCTATGATGACATGACGATCTCCTCTTTCACCCGGTTACAGAGGATGAAGTGGCTGGGTCACTTGCTGAGAATGGGAGGAGAAAGAACTGCTAGAAGAGTGTTCGAGAACTGCCCTGATGGAGTGAGGCGTAGAGGGAGACCAAGGGGCAGGTGGAAGGATAGCGTCCTGGGAGATCTCAAGAAACTGAGAATAAGTTCCATACATGCGCAGGACCGAAGCAGATGGAGCTTGGAGATTGAGCAGGCCAAGGATCGCTTTAAGCATCTGTCGCGCCACTAAAAGAAGAATAAAAAGAATTAACAACCATCCATTCCTAACCATTTTAAACAGCATTAAGTTATTTTGTCCACATAAATGTTAAAAAAATCTTGTGAAATAAAAGTTTTTTGTTACAATATTTTTATCTTTATATCATACCCATTCTATAATTTTTTCAGTTATATGATTAACAAGGTAGCTGTTATCAGTGTTCAGGTTTTAAGCAACATAGGATAACAGTCCCTGCAGACCGGCTAATACATTGCTCCCAATGCTTCCTATAATAATAGTATGCTTATTACAAGTTACTTACAATCTGAAATATCTCTTTGAGATGGTCTACATATCTGCAGGACAAAGGCCTTGTTTCGATACACCTTTTGGCTAACTTGAATAATGTTTCATTTTTGCAATCCGATTCAAGATTGACTAATGCTAATGGCTCATCGCCTACTGGAAAATCTCCACCATCTTTAGTAGTCAGCTGTCCGATAATGCTAAATAGAAGAGCTGGTAAACAGATGACAAACATTGTGATCCTAAAAGAAAAAATAAAACTTAACAAACCTTATGAAGAAACTTAATCTAACATTTTAGAAAAATAAATTTGATTTTGAAATTGTTAAAATTATGAATATTTTATGGAAAACGTTATTAGAGTATATAAAGAATATATCAGGAAAATTACTATAATTGTAAAACGCCATTATTTTTAAAACAGATTTAACAGGACTTTTATAATTTAAGAAGAGTTACTAAATAAACTTTTAAATATTTTTATTTTGAAGAGAAAAGATTTGTTCAGGACCGGGATTCGAACCCGGGTCTCCCACGCATCCATCATGGTACTCTGCCACTTGTTTATTTTTTTATAATTATTATAATTTTTATTTTGAAGAGAAAAGATTTGTTCAGGACCGGGATTCGAATCTGGGTCTCCCATGCATCCATCATGGTACTCTGCCACTTGTTTTTAAATATTTTTATTTTGAAGAGAAAAGATTTGTCCAGGACCGGGATTCGACGTGGCAGAGTACCACAACGGATGCTTGGGGGACCCGGGTTTCTCTTCAAAATAAAAATATTTAAAAATTATAAAAAAAATAAAATAAAATAAATTATACTAAATAAACTGAATAAATAATTCTACAGGCGTCACATGTGGTCTAATTTTTAGCATAACATCCGATTATGCCAAAGACAGCAGGTTTGCTGCCCGGCATGTGGCCTTAGGATTTTTTAAAAGGAGTAAAAAATCCTTAATTATGGCATTATTCGGAAGGGATGTACAATGGGCGTACTATTTATCCCTATCCTATTTAAACCTGGATAGACAAAATTTAGGACATTGACATCATCCGATGGCCATATTTGGTTGAGACACTCGTTTTAAAAAGGAGTGGGCATTCCTGCCATCTTTAAAATAAATTAGAATTAATAAACCTAAGAAGTATTTGTTGAACATAAATTTTTGGAACAAGTTAAATTTTTTTTGTGGCTATTATGGTTAAAAAATAAAATTGTTGAAAGTGCATTCTCAAAATTCATAACAAAATATTTATTTAACAAATAATTAACTAAAACAAAATAAAACTTTTTATTTAACAAATTAAATTATTATTGAACAATAATAATTACTTACGTCCAGTTTCTTCTTGTCCAATTGATGTTTTTTATTAACTGAGCCATGAATCGTTCTCTGTTAAACATTGTATCATTTTTTATTGGTGGTTCATTTGGATGAATTTTCGGATATGGTTTCGATCCCTTAAATACATATGACAAATATTTAAAAAATCATATTGAGAATGTAATCTGAAGTACAAAATATATATTTGAGAAAAAAAAACCAATAAAATATTGAACTACTTTCTTTTTTTTCATTTGACCTTACAGACCTTGAAGATCTATGGCTGGGCATTGTGGCCATCTTGCAGGCATATATTGTGGGATCACAGACATCCTGGAGGGAGGGGTTAACCAACCTTACATTGTTGATAACTATGGTTTCCATGGTGAAGAGGGAAGCTGCCCATAGCTTTATAACCAGTCCCTTTATGACCAATTCACTGTTTGCTTCTCACCAACTTATAATCGGGTTAAATGACAGTGGTAAATCAGTCTAGATCCATGAATTATGACTGCTTCAAGGTCATCAGCAGGCACATGAGAATCAACATTCTTTCTCCGAAGCATAAATCCTCTGATAGCTATTTGACATTCTGGAAAATCCTAATGCAGTTTCCGATACAAATATGCGTGGTAGGGTCATCACTCCTACACCCAGATAATGATCATGAAATTCGTTAAAATAGGTTTTTCTAAAAGAACTTTTGTAGCACTTACTTTTTAATTAGTGTTTGAATGTGTACATTATTTTTTTATTATTATTATTTTTTTTTTATCTAGACTTTATTTTATTATCATTTTTGCATTTATTTCTGCATGTATATATTTTATGACATTCACTTATTTTATTTTGTTTATATCATTTATTGGAATCCTCATACAAGACTGAAAAGACAAGAAACTGCTTGACGTTTTCGCCTACTTCAACATTTACTGAGCAAACTATATAAGCTCCCAATTAATTACAAAAGACTCATTTACATGACAGCTATCAGACCTATTTGGACATACGGAGTTACTTCTTCCATGACAAGCTCCATACACACTTGAATCCGCAAGTCTCTCAACTTGCTTCCCATACTTTTCCTGATAACCCTCCGAGGCGTCTGAAAAGAAGATAGCCTCGAGACCTTCTACTATAGAACTTTATTGGAGTGCTACTGATGGGTAGTTTCTCCACAAGTGTTTTTTTTTCATGTCATATTGTTCATATTAGCAGATTTACTTGTTGTAATATTATAGTTGTAAATATCAATAACTTAATCTAAAAAAATTATTAGATAGGTTGACTACTGTGTCGCTAGGGCCATTTGACTTATTAGTCTGTATAGTAAATAGAATTATTACCTATTTAAATTTCTTGCTTAAAGCATGAGTGCTATTTTATTAAAATAATATAGTAAATTGTTTTATCAATACCATGTTTGTCATTATTATTGATTGATAGCATATTTTAATCATATTATTTAATTATTGATCGATAACATACTTTTATGAATTAGTTAAAGTTATGAGTAGATGTTTATATTACTTACCCCGATTGGTTCCTCATTTTCTTGCTTTTCACTGAGCTTTAAAAATACTTCTTCTAATGTTTCGCAATGGTACTGTTGCAACAAAATAGGAGGTGGCTCCTCAGCTAGTAAAATGCCACCTCGCATGAGACCGATCTGAAACAATTATTATTATTTATAATTTTTGATTTTCTATTAATTGTTATTATTTTTAAATATTTTTGTTTTGAAGAGAAAAGATTTGCCTTGGTCGGGATTCGAACCCGGGTCTTCTGCTTCTCCGTAGCAGTGCTCTAAACAACTGAACTTCCAGGGATTGTATCGAAGTCAGACCAAATCTACAGAACAAATCTGTTCTCTTCGACAATCCTATATCCCTGTGTTCTCATAATTTTAGGGATGTATACACGGGGAAGAATGTTCATTGATACAACCCCTGGTAGCTCAGTTGGTTAGAGCAGACAAGCAGATGACCCAGGTTCGAATCCCAGCCAGGGCAAATCTTTTCTCTTCAAAACAAAGTTATTATTATTGTATATAAAATTTAGATAAATAAGTAATACATCTGTATAGTTCTACTTACCATATTAGAATTTTTTGCTTCTTCTATGTAATGTGTAGTTATAATTATTGTCTTTCTTTCCTCACGGACAACTTTTACAAAGTATTCCCATATACTGTAAAAGTTAACAAATGTAATTTACTGTTTTAAAACAATTTGGAAAAAACAACAACTTACAATTGCTTCTGATAAAAATAGTTCATTTTAAATTATACCTAACTTTACTTAAACCAGGTTTTATATATAATGAAATGTATAAATGTTAATTTACCATTTGAAGTTTCCTTCAATCCTAAATCTGGGATTTAGATGTTTGAATAAAGTTACCTACTTCCCTCAAGCCTTTGCTGATGATATGGTAGTCCTTGCGAACAACGATAGAGACCTAATACACAATATCAGTGTTCTTCAAGATGAACCAGAGAAGATCAATATGGAAATAAAGGCTGACAAAACAAAGGTTACGAGAATTGGCAGGATGCCTCAGCGATAAAGGAGAGTGATTAGAATCAAGGACAAGCCCATCGAACAGATGAGAAGCTTTAAATATCTAGGAGCACACCTTGATGAGAATGGAGTCGTGGACAATGAAATCCAGGAGACGGTTAACTCAGCTGGTAAATTGTTCCATGGACTAAATAAAAGGTTCCTGAATAAAAGAGAAGTATCTAAGGACACAAAGTTGAGGGTATATTAATCTACTTTTTATAAGTAGATTAATACTAAAATACTCTTCGGAATCTAGGGCGTTAACTACCAAACATAAAAGTAGGATCCAGGCTTCAGAAATGAGATTCCTTAGGAAGACAGAGGGGAAAACAAGACCGAATTCGCAACTTGATCATTAGATCAAGCCTCGGAGTGGAGCCTGCAGAACAGGTTATTAAAGAAAATAGTCTAAGATGGTTTGGACATGTTTTAAGAATGTAAAACAACAGACTGGCCAAGTTGACATACGAGGCTAAGGTTGAAGGAAGAAGGTCCAGAGGAAGACCCCGACATACCTTGGAAGATGGTGTTCAGGAAAGCTTTGCAAAGAGAAGTCTGAAATGGAACAGAAGAAGAGAAATGGTAGAGGATCATATGGTGTGGTCTGGGCTATGATCGGTAGAGAGGGTGGACTATAATAATGATAAATATATATTATCCCAGAAATAAATGATTACTGCAAATAATGTAATGTATTCTAATTGAATTTTTATTAATCAATAACACTTGGAAAATACTTCAAAAATGAAGATAATAAGATGATATTAATTGCTCTCAGTCACTTTATGATAGAATTATAGAACTTGCTCGTACAGATGTGCTTTCTATAACTCCAAAAAAATAATAAAAATACAGAATATTATAATAAATCAATTTCAATTTTAAAAATTTTCTTGGTCCAAAATATAAGAAATATTTCAATAATAAATATAAAATATATTAATTACTCGTTACATAAAACTGGATCGACTCCAACAGTAGGTTCATCGAGAATCAGTAATTTTGGATTATGTAGAAGGGTGACTGCCATCGAAATTCTTCTCTGCTGACCTCCGCTAAGTGATAAAAAAAAACTTTAATTAGTTCAATTACCGTAAGATACATCCTGATAAAGTAAGAAAGTAAAGTGTAATAATATTGGTGTAGGGGGATGAATTTTGGCAAGTAGGCAAATTATTGCCAATAACCAGTAACTTAAATCTGTATGGTAGAGGGAACAGGGATGAAGATCTAAACTATTGGTGCTATCTATTGAGTATATTGTGCATTATGTCTATATTTTCATAATAAGAAATGTAATTTAAAACAATCTTTCAAGAGGGATCTTGAAGCCCTAAGTACTTTTGTAAATTTTAAGAATGCATAGGATTTTTATGACTACCTAAATTTTATATAAAAAATATCAAAATGAATAGATCTAAATAAATCGGTAGTTATCATTTATAAATTTTAGCCAGCACATTCAAGTTGTATTATGAATGAATACAAAGCGTTTCATCAAACTCTTGTTGCTTTTTTCAAATAAAACAAGAATTAAATAAACAAGAAAAAATATTAAAATAAATATTTTATTAATTGTTATTTTGATTGTGATTATTTTAAAATATTTTTGTTTTGAAGAGAAAAGATTTGCCCTGGCCGGGATTCGAGCCTGGGTCATCTGCATCTCCTTTGCAGTGCTCTTAACTACTAAGCTACCAGGGCTCATATCCAAGTCAAACAAATCCATTCGCTTCACCGATCAAGAATGCTCATTGAACATTCTTCCTCGTGTATACACCACGAAATGGCGAAAAGTCAGGGAATAGGATCGGTGAAGAGAATGGATTTGTCTTACTTGGATAAGACCCCTGGTAGCTCAGTAGTTAAGAGCACTGCAACAGAGATGGGGACGACCCGGGTTCGAATCCCGGCCAGGGCAAATCTTTTCTCTTCAAAACAAAAATAATTAAAATAAATAATGTCCACTTGATCTATAAATTTAGTAGACTTCAGATATTATTTTGTTCCTTCCTCGGTAATTTATTTCTTTTTTTTTTTTTTACATTACTGATTATAGATTGATTTAAAATTTCTGCAGTTCTTAGTAATGAAGTAATCAATTTTTTAAATAATACAGGTTAATTTGAACTTTGATATTTTTTAATAATTCATTCTACTTCAATTTTTTTATTTTAAAATTTTGTTTCATATTTAAGCAGATTAATTAATATTTTCGAAAAATTATAATGTTCATAAAAAAATTTGTTTTTGATTGTTTATAATGAATTGAACATATTTAAAATAAATTAACCATAGGATTATCGTTCAACATATTCACCTGCAGCTGCTAACTATTCTGCTAATTGGAGGTAACTCTAGAAACTTGATAAGTTCATTTGCTCTTTGTTCAATCTTGTTGTTATCCATCATAGAAATCCGTCCATAAAAGTGAAAAACTTCACTGATCGTAAATTCTGTATTCAAGGCGATTTCCTAAAATATAGAAAAGAAGAGAAGCAAAATGAATCATTCGTCCTGGTTAATCATGTAAATTGTTTACCCACTATCCTATAATTTCTGATTCCATATTAGAACAATTTTAAATAAATAATTTAATAGTTTAAAATCCACTGCAGCCCCAGTGAGTAAGTGGTTAAGATTAATTTTGTCGGGAATGAGTTAATTGAACTGAGGAAAGTGGTTTTTCAAGCAAAGGCCTGACATTCCCACTTATAAACTATGAGAATGACACAATTCATTTTCCTCAGTACAATTAATTTGTTTTGAAAACAATTCTGTTTTATTATTCATCAGGATTGCAGATACATTTTCCTAAATACAGATGAGAGAAAAAATTTCAAACAAAAAAGCCTTAAGTCTTTCAGGTAAACAATAGGAAAGACCTGTCACACCTATCATGTACCTGTCAATATTTCACAAATTTAGGTATCATCAGGACAGGATGAGAATAACATGAGAAGAAAAATAAATAATAGATACACATTCCATTCTCAGAACCAAACAAGTCTCAGTTATTGCTTATATCCTGGAAAAACCAGGTTTGGTGACATTTCGATAGGAAGTCTTTTCTGTTGTTTTACAGACTTTAGGCTTTTTGTTTGGAATCACCTTCCCCCATTATCTAGCTTGGTTCACTCGACCTCTGTCCCCATCATGATCTATTTTTTTTGTTACTCTTAAAATGCGCAAATGAGACAATAACTTCAAGGAATGTTGTCTTAAAATGAGAGATCACAAAAAATACTTGATAGATGGAGCTTTGAATCCCAAGACCCTCAGTTAGGTGGAGGAATTCCCTTCACCCCACCAAACCTCCCCAGCGTCGCCTCCAGTTTCGAAATAGGTTGTTTTCTAAATTGCCAGATACTTAAATATGACTTCTTCTTTGCCAAATCCCAATTTACAGCTGTGGTCCCCAGGTAGAGCCTATTCCAATCATATCTTTCTCCTTCAAGTCCTCTTCTGCTCCAATTCAATCTTCTGGTTATGAAGTCTTTTTTATGCCTTCCTTCCATCTTCTACTTAGAACTCCTCTTGGACTACAGTCACTATGGCGTGTCTCATAGGTTGCTCCAGCCGTTCTACTTTCATCTGTTATCATTAAATGGCCATACTCCTACTATCATAATTGGTTTTCCCCAATGATAGTCTGTAAAGGCTTTAGTTTGAGGTTCATTCTTATCATCGTGTCCGTATTCTGTCCCATCAGGTATTCTGGTCTATTGTCGGAAGAGGTCGCATCTTGAAACTCTGCAGAGGGTTATTTTTATTCGTTTTGATTGTCCAATATCGGCAAAATATGTTAGTTTAAGGGTAGAAGTGTTTCTTTCGTTAATTGATTCTGTCTACATTGATGCATCTCTCTTCTATTAATCAAGCTCTTTTAACAGCATTGAAGAATTTTCCAGCTCACAATATTCTACATCTGATCTCAGTTTCGACTAGTTCAATTCCTGTTAGGTATAATCTTAGGTATTTAAAAGTAACGATATGATTCTACCATTTGAAGGGACTACACACAAGTAATGATCCCGGAGTTTTGCTTTCCTCTTCGCCTTGTTTTTTTCCTTCATTAAGCTAATATATATTTTTGCTAGCTTTAAGTTTTATATTTTTTACTGATCATCATTTCCGTTTTTTTCGAAATATCATTGAATTTCAAATATTCTTCAAGTTGTTAGTTAGTTCATTTAACGTCACTTTATGCTGCTATGGCTAATCGGACGATGCTACAGTGGGAGTTCTAAATTTTGCATATCCAGGTTTAATTAGGATAGGGATTTTTAACGAGTACCTGACATCGTACCGACTCGGGTCCTCCGTTTAACCCCCCTTCCGAAGGACGGCGTAACTAAGGATTTTTTACTCCCTTAAAAAAATCCTAGAGCCACCTGCCGGGCTAAGAACCCGCGATCTTGGGCTTAGTAGTTTGTTACGCTAACCACTAGACCACAGGTGACCTTTTCTTCTTCAAGTACCCTGTCCGTTACAAACCTTTGGCTACCTTCACAGCGATTTTAAATTCTGTTTGCCACATTTTTAAATAATTGTACTGATGCCAGTCCACACGACTGGCGTAAGTTGTGAAGCCATGAAAGTCTTCTTCCACGTTCGTCTGCGTTTCCTCTCTATCTTGTCCTGGACTATTAGTTGTATCTTAAGATCTGTCATGTCTTATTAGATTACTGAGATATTCAACCCTTCACTTTTTAAGTGTTTATGCTACTTCCTTCTTCTTTCTTATCCCCACTTCTGCGTTGGTGATGTATTCAGTGTACCTACGATATTTTGAGAAAGCGCTGGTATGTTGAAATTTCAAACGCTTCCAGCATTTTAATTAGTGTTATTTAACATATTACAACTACACAAATAATTATAGCTGTACAAAAAGGAACAAGAAAAGACATTAGATGAAGATGAAACTCGATAATAACTGAATACGGTGGTGGAATCGAGGACCGCCTTTAAAACTTTAAAATCTTGTTTAAGCTTAAAAATCGATACCATTCAATCGATGCATAAGTAATAACTTTATTTTACTAGTTTTTCTTTATTCTTCACGTTCCAACATTTTTGTATATGTAAATATTCTCATTTTGTTTCTTTTGTTTACCTCCTCCTTTTTGATTTTCCTTTATATTATTTTTACTTTACTATCCTTTCTGTACATTTATTTTCTGTATTTTATTTTATATACGTTATTTATAATTTATCATTTCTGCTCATTTGCTTTAATTTTATTAAATCTGTCTTACTTTATTATATCTGTCATTATTTCCATTTTCTTTTCATTATCAATAATTTTGTTATATCTGTCTTTATCTTAATTTTATTAAATCTATCACTATTTTAATTTCTTTTCCTTATCCTTATCATTAATTTTTTTAAATCTGTCTATATCTTAATTTTATTATATTCTGTCACTTTTTTAATATTCGTTATCTTCCATCTTCATATCTGCCAATATTTTAATTTTCTTACATTACTTGTCACCATATTATTGTTACTGTACATTTTTATATTTTTTGTTCTGTTTGTTTCTCTCTCATAGCCCTGAAGATGACCTACACTGTAGGTCGATACGTCGGCACATAATTATAACTTTATTACTTATTCAGTGTTCTTTTTGACTGCACCCCCCAACTATCTCCTTTACATAAGTAATAACAATTGAATGATGCATATATGCGACTTATATTTAAAAAATAAAGAGTTTTTATGCAATGATTCGGTTTTCACACTTTTGCTAGATCTTATGTTGACAAATTATTAAGCAAATTGTAAGAATAACCGAACGATTTACAATAAAATTTTTAATTTACCTGAGGCATGAAACCAACATCGACCTTACGCTTGACCGAGACTTGAATCGTTCCAGAATCCAACAATCTCTGCCCGACGATCGAACTGAGAAGGGTCGTCTTTCCACATCCGCTGGGGCCCAGAAGACCGTATCTGACGAACATTTAAGTTATATAAATAAGCAATATAAATATATAAACAATACCATTCATATAAATATAAAAATGTGAGGATACGACACGAGTGCTTATGCAGTGCTACTGTGGCACAATAGATTGAGATCTAGCCCAGACATAAGAAACCCAGCCAAGCACACACTTTACAAGTGTGGTTTGCCTAAGTTTGGTAAATGTATGGATACATTTTAATTATTACATAACAAAACTTACATTGTGCCTTCTGGGACCCTCATTGTAAGCCCATTTAGGATGATGTTAGTTGGAGTATATCTCTTATATGCGTCCTTTACGTACACTGCCAATTTCTCGTCTGACATTTTACTGTAAATATTAATTAAAAATAGTATTAATAAATATATTATTAGATAACTAACTATTCTATCCCAAATTAACATAACAAGATAAATCCTGTGTAAATTGATACTGTTACGGTCACAGAGAGAAAGACGGGTGCAAGGGATTAACGTTCCTGCAAGGGATTAAGCCCCTTTGTCGGCAGAGATCAAAGAGACTGTTCTGGGATGTTCCAGATCCGCCCTCCGTGTCGGCCTTGCCTATTTAAATATCCTCTCGGCGCGAGTGTGTCAGGGTAGTAAACCAGACTGTATGATAAACTTATGCAAAAAAAAAAAGTAGTTAAATGCCTACAAACCGAAAAAAGTTTCGCTTGCATCGTGGTTTCATAAAACCATACAACTTTTTTAAACTGTAAGGGTAGGATACGGGAGGAATTCCATGCCTTAGTGGAGCCCCAAAGCTCTACTCCGTAAGTTCAAATAGGCCTTATGAGTAGCCTAATACGGTAATTATTAATAAAAATGATGTAAAGCGCATATCTGTGGCACCTGTGCATAGTGGGCTAAGTCGAATTTTGTGAATTTCAAGCTATCTACTTAAAATCGTAGTTTTTCTGAACTTATTTTAAGTTCAAAATTGGAGTATCAGCCCACGATTCACAAAGGAATATCCTTCATTGCAATGGAACGAACAGTTAGCGTGTTAGACACAAGGAAAGAGAAAAAAATTACGGTTCTAAGATGATAGCTTGAAATTCACAAAATTCGACTTAGCCCACTATGCACAGGTGCCACAGATATGTCATACATGATTAGTGTTTAATTAATTAGAGCGCTGAGTAACTGATCCTGGCTATAAGCCCTGAATTAATACTGTGTGATCACTCAGTCTCTATTTTAAAGTTGTAACCTTTATACCGGGAGCCAGGGGAGGCGTGATAGCCAGATCACCTGTCTACGAAAAATTTGGCCTAGCAACAATGCAGTCTCTACCATGTTTAGAATACAAGATCCTTCATGGCATATAGTGAATTAAGTTTGTTTTTTGTTTTATTCAAGTTGTAAGAAGTCCATTGCTTACTATCAATAAAAGGATTAAGAGATATAGAATTATTAGAACACTGTATTTTGGGAGAAAAGGGAGAAATTAAAACTCACAAGATAATTACTGATAAACAATAGGCAAATGAATAACTATAACTGAATTTAAAATAGATTTACATATAATTATCAATCTTATTTCTTCTTCTTCTTCCGTTCAGCGTAGTGCAGCCTCTATCCTTCCCGGTCTTAACACATTCTTATCATCTGGGCTATATTTTTCCTCTTCCTGGCTCTTATTCTTTAGGTGTGTTCTTAATACAAGATCCTTGGGTGACCTCGGGGCTTTCTGCCCACTGGTCAGGCTTCCATTACCTTCCTTGGTTACCGTTCTTCGTTCATGCGAAAGTTATGCTCGATCAACTTCAATTGTCTGCTTTCAAAGGAAGTCTTTAGTTCGGGGACTTATTGTCGCATCCGGATAAACCTTGTTTTACAACTTTGCGGAGGTACTTCATTTCTGCACTTGTAATGCGGTTTATGTGTTTGTCAAGTATGACCCAACTTTTTTACTTATTGTCTCTTCCCCTGAGTTTTCTCAACTAATTCTGATTTCTCCATCTACTTTATCAGACCCATTGATGATGGATCCCAGACCTAGGTTGGGAAAGTAGTGTACTGCTTCAAGAGTCTCCCCATCACAAATCAAAAGCACACTTTCATGGAAACGTCTGGATACAATAAACACTTTTCTTTTAGGGATGTTTATTGCCTTTGCCTTATGTTGTAGATCCTCTTTCCATTCTACAAGTGCTTGTTACATCTTTTCCCAGGAATCTGCCCAAAGTACAATGTCTGTTGGTCGTCATTTAAATGTTAATAGTGAATAGTAAATAGTGCATATAGTAGTTAATGGTGCATATAGTATGTATAACAGCTTATAGGATGTAGTTTTAGTTAATTCAATATAACAATACAACCTTTGCCTGTAGTAATTCATTGTTTCTCCAAACGTTGTCACTTTGACTACAGTCATGATGACACAAAAAATAAAAAGTGATTTCTCTCTTTTTCCAATAAATAATAAACTAGATCTTATACTTTAGCGTAGTGAATATTTATTATTTCGTGACAAGATGGAACTATCACTCCCGCCCCCAGTCTAGAAAATATACGTGCTTGAATAAACAAACAACCTTTCGATAAGTTACCTTGTCGAGTAATAGTAGAGAATGTGGAATACGTTTCGTTTTTCCAATGTATTACTCCGATATATTCTTCATTATTAATGATGGAACGTCAAGGTTGACAGTTGTTTCATTTTAAAAATTATATGTGAGAAAAATAATGGCGATATTTATAAAATGGATGTATCATATCGGGTTAAAAACGAAAGTGTGTGTGTCAGCTCCGACACGCGACTGGAGTTTACCCCTTTCCGTTTCTAATGAATTTTAAATGTGTTCTTGCCAATTAATCACTCTCTACTGATACTTATCATCGCATATTCTTTTTTTTTAATATGTAAATTATTTTAAAAAAGTTATTTTAAATTAATGTGAACTAGTTTAATTAAAATTATGAATATATATTTTTTTATTAATCGTGCCAACGTTTCGGCCTATGTTGTAAGTCATCTTCAGGGCAAATAGTGGGTGCGGTGACTTTTCAACACTAAAACTGTCAACTGAACTCACACCCCCACACACACACATATATATAATCCAGTCCCAGCCCTCGCTGAGATATCTCGGAGTTATAATCGATGAAAGGCTGCGGTTCAAGGAGCATATCAATCGAGTATGCGATAAAGCAGCAAGAGTGACCACAGCACTGGCTCGACTGATGCCCAACGTGGGCTAGCCTAGAAACAGTCGAAGACCATTATTATCGAGCGTCACCTCATCCATCCTTCTCTACGCAGCCCCGATATGGAATGGTGCCTTGGATACACTGGCTTACTGGTGTCCATTTATCGTCGAATGCCTTGAGGGTAATCAGCGCGTTTCGCACTGTCTCTTACGAAGCTGCATGTGTAGTGGCCAGGATGCCACCAATAGAACTGATCGCAGAAGAGAGACAGCGTTGGTATAAAAGAGTTGCTCGCATCCCCAGAACTGAGGAAAGGAAGATGACATTCGAGAAGTGGCATCAACGCTGGGATATGGCCACGAACGGGAGGTGGACCCATAGGCTGGTTCCTCGCATCGAACCCTGGGTGGATAGGAGCCACGGGGAAGTAGACTACTACCTATCCAGATACTTACAGGACATGGCTGCTTCAGAGTATACCAATTACGGTTTAAGCTGAACAATACAGCAGAATGCCCAAGCTGCCCAACAATAGAGGAGACGGTGGAACATGTATTCTTCAGCTGTCCCCGTTTTCAAGAAGAACGGAATGATTTTCAACGAGTCTGTGGCTCAGGAGCGACAGCCGACAATATCGTTAGCCTGATGCTGCTTTCACAGGATTACTGGACAGCTGGCCAACGCCTGGCCGCAGAGGTCATCAAGAAGCTGAGGAAGGAAGAGAAGGAGAGGCTTGCCTAGAACAGAGGTAGCCTAGCACAATGAGGCGGCACACAGCCACTCCCCCTCCATGAAGTAATGCCTAACGGTGGTCCCGTGGAGGGTGGGAAACAGGTGTAGGGAGGTGGTTTTAGTGGGTAAAAATCCCACACTACGGATAGGTACGGGCCTATCCGTGTCTTTTGAAGATTTCCACCTACCGCCGTAAAAAAAAAACATGTATATGTTGAGATTTAATATTGTGAATTCATTTATTTGGTTAAATTTTTATAATGGGTCGGTCTCTAATTGGAGGTAAATATGGATCTCAGTCCTCGTCTGTTTGATAAAATATTGATTAATATCAATTTTGTTCATGAAATCACTCACCTCATTTATCATGAAGTCCTCTCGGCCCATTATAACTGGAGGAATCTTCTTCGGTGGGCCGCCAAAGGTTCCTCAGTTGGTGGCAAATTAGATTGAGCGGTAAAGCTGTTCGATGTCACTACCGATGGCGCTTCTTCTGCTTTCCTTGTCTTCCTCTTGGCCGATTTCTTCTCTGTCTTTACTTTTTTGAAGGGATCCTCATCTTCCATGTCCGGCAGAGGTGTATTTAAGCCCAGCATGATCACTGCCTGTCCTCTTCCTAATACACCAATCTCCTGTCCTAATAGTACCACATACTACACACTACATACTGTACATAATTAGTCACTGCACATCCTTTCTAGATAGCTAGTCAATTCCCTACTCTTATCAGAGCAACGCTTCCCTGTTGTCTGTTGAGGTCGTATCCAAGTGATACGAATGGACTCCAACAGCTTAAGGCGGAATCTAAATAAGACTAGTACTAGTGTTTGTTTGGACAGGTGTCATTAAAAAGGCTCCTTTACAAAAACTTATCGCATTTCAACACTTGGAGAATAAAGCAATATAATACACTGTTACCATAGATACCGCACGTATCTCTTCCCGATTAGTCCGCGAATTTAACTTTTAATTTATATTTATTTTGTAAAACAAATAATACAATATAATCGAGAATGTAGCGTTACTCTCCACTAAATTCGATTTTACTGCTCATAAAATTTTCATACCGCGGGCTAAATATGAAAATCTTTTCTTAAGGAGTAAACTACAAAAATCTACCTCAACAACTCTTCATGGGCCTTGGACTAAGTACTTGGTAGAAACCGTTCTTGAACAAAAGTGGTGATTTGTCCTAGATCACGCTCAACCGCCCGATTTTTCCACCTTAATTTGGCTGCCCACTTAGAGGATGGGTGAGACTCAAGAGGGTTTCCAAATCACCATATGATCCATCTTCGGGCGCTGACAGATTAAATAAAATTTTGTCAACGAGCGGGATTTGAACCCAGGACCTTCGGTATGGCAACTCGAGCGATCTACCACTCAGCCACTCCACTTCCATCATATCGGGTTAGAAAACCTGTAACACTACAACCCTTGACCGGGTCTACGGTTCAGTGCATGGTAGAGACTATAATGTTTCATGGGGAACGGTTCTGCAAGGAGGTGACTTTTCCTAGGTCATGCTCAACCACCAGATTTTCCCCCTTATTTTAAGTAGCCAATTTTTATAATATTTTATAGAGGCTGGGTGAACCCCAGGAGGGTCCTAGATCATATAGGATCCATCTCGGACCGCTAACAGATCAAATAAAAGTCTAACAGCGAGCGGGATTTGAACCCAAGACCTTCGTTACGGCAACTCAGCCCATCATATCCGGTTAAAACATGGGAAATTTTGCTACTTTGCTACATGAAACCTACCGCTTTATCTCTGGTTACTCTTCTTATCATTCGTCTGATTAAAGTTATGTGTGTGTGCGTTACAAAATTGTTTTCCGTTTCGTTTTTTAGTGTTTTATGTCTTGTTAATTTGTTTATTTATTATCTATTAAATTTGGTGTTTTTGTCTAACTAGTTGTGTTATTAACTATTTAAAATGAACAGAATAATATTTTGGGAATGACCGTCTTCGGAAGAAGAAGCTCTGAAATACTTTCAGAAGTTCAGAATAATTCCAAAGATCAAGCGACGTGTTCAACAAGGATAGAAAAGTTTCGACTTGGTCGTCGTGTAGGAAAAATATTTATATAAGAAAAGGAATGTGTCTAGAGGGGTCTAGAATTAGTATTTTACTATTAAATTTTGTGTATGTCAATTCTATAACACGGGGAATTTTTTCTAGAACATCCAGGATTTTTTTCTGGAGGGGGGAAAATTACAACGGGCAGACGGGAAAAAAATCAACAATAACTTAGAAATACACTGGTATTTTTTATAGAAAGGTTTATTAAAATGTCTATACAATAGGTTCTCATATTTTTTCTGTTATTTTAACAACTATCATCACATGATTTGCCTATAAGCTTGTACTGTAATGGATTCTCCACGGTACACAAACAACCGTCTGGGGGGCACGTGCCCCCGTGTCCCCCCTGGATCCGCCTATGTTCTATAATATTATTATGGAAGGTATTATCAGTATCAGAATTATCATTGTTCAGGTTATAAACAATGTCGAATATATGGCGACCTGCTAAATCACAAGTACCGAAACTTCGCTACGAGGCTAGTGGTAGACAAACGGGCTATAAAGCCATTTACAGGACGGTAGTTGCTTTGAAGTCAACTATCACGGTAAATCCTGTAGTATACCCGAGCTGCCATGCAAGTATTACTGTCTTATCTGATTAGATTAGATAGTTGCTATGGAGATATTATCAGATTAATTGCGACATGTAGACAATTCTCATACCTTGTTTGTTTGCTTATTTATTTAACGTCACTTTATGCTGCTATGGCTAATCGGACGACGCGACAGTGGGAGGCCTCAATTTTACTTATCCAGGTTTTATTAGGACAGGAGTCTTTATTAAATACCCGATACTTCACGAGCTCGTGGCCGCAATTTTAAGTTCCCTCCAAGAGACGACATAAGCAAGGATTTTTTACTCCATTTAAATAGAAGGCCACCTGCCGGGCTGCGAACTAATGACCTTGTGCATAGCAGGTTGTTATGCAAACCAATAAACCAAAGGTTACACT
The DNA here is from genome assembly GCA_037127475.1 of Arma custos. NCBI lineage: Eukaryota > Metazoa > Arthropoda > Insecta > Hemiptera > Pentatomidae > Arma > Arma custos. The sequence continues at coordinate 12,239,064 of CM073762.1, read as the reverse complement.
TTTCCTCAACATGTTAGAACACAATTAATTATGAAAATATTAGACACCATGCATGCATATCCGACTTTTTAAACCTCAATGTTTAATGGAGACTAAAGCGTAATCTGTTGATACCCAGCAAAATATTTACCTTCAACAATAAACAATCGCTAATCTTCTATTTACTTGCTTTGTTTGCTTTCCCCATTATGCATACATATTTCAGTTCAATTTCAATTGTGACATTGAAAACACGCGATTTCAGTGAGTGATTTATTTATTTGTTTATTTTTTTATGAGTGCAAACTTTCTTTGCTTTGCTCAAGCAGTAAGGCATATCAAACAAGCTTTTGACCGAAGGATTTATAATAAAAGAACCATTCGTTTTTTATTATTCAAAATTTTCTTCAGCAGATACAACCTAAAAAAATCTACCCCATGGACCGACTCCAACATCAAACGACGACCAAGAAGAAATAGACCGTTTCCAGAATAGTTGGTCGGAAAGACTACAATACTCGAATCCTGAATCCCGGACGAGGTAAACAAAGATTTAAACTAGTTGAAACATCAAGATATTTAAATTTAAATCCGGAACGTTCAGCTTAACAACTCTACACTCAACACACCGAGAGACCCCGCTATCCATATACCAATAGGTATGTTTGTTTATTTGACATCACTTTATGCTGCTATGGCGATTCGGATAATGCTACAGCGGGTGCTCTAAATTTTGCCTATCCAGGTTTAATTAGGATAGGGATTTTTAACGAGTACCTGACATCCTACAGGCTCGGAACTCCCGTTTAACGTCCCTTCCGAAGGACGGCGTAACTAAGGATTTTTTTTCTCCCTTAAAAAATCCTAGTGCCACCTGCCGGGCTACGAACCCGCGATCTTGGGCTTAGTAGTTTGTTACGCTAACCACTAGACCACAGGTCGCCCCTTATAAACTGTTATAAACTATAATATTGATATGATAATAGAATTTCGATTGAATAATGAGGATTTTAAAACAAAAAAAAAGAACTAGAGAATCTTATACGTAGATGTTTCACCATTCAGAAAATGCCTAAAAGCCGTCATTGGTTCTATTGTTTGTTTGTTCATTTAAGGTCACTTAATGCTGGTATGGCTAATCGGGCGATGCTACATTAGGTATCCGATTTAATCTATCCAGGTATAATTGGCATAGAGATCTTTTACGAGTGTTTTACATTCCTCAGACTCGGGTCCATTTAATTCCCATCCGAAAGACGACATGACCAATGATTATTTACTCCTCTTAAAAAATCCTCAACTGCCGAGCTGCGAACCCACGACCATGAAAAAAAACCTGTACCACTACAACCCATGAATGGTCTGGGGTTCAGTACATGTTAGAGACTGTGCTGTTTCATGGACAACGGTTCTGCAAGTAGGTGACATGTCCCAGGTCACGCTCAACCGTCAGATTTTCCCCCCTTATTTGGATATCCTATTTTTATAATATTTTATAGAGGCTGGGTGAGCCCCAGGAGGGTCCTAGATCCTATATGATCCATCTCCCGCTGCAAACAGACTAAATAAAAGTAACTGTCTGCAGCGGGATTTGAACCAGGATTTCCGGCATGGCAACTCAGTGCTCTACCACTGAGCCACTCCTACCACGACTATGACATAGACCCTTATGCTAACCACTACACCACAAGTGTCCCTTTGATTCCATTGTTATTTGAAATATCTCTCATTACATGCTATTTTAATTATAAAATCGTCACGATAGAAAAGCATGAAATAACAATGTTATACTAAATAAATGGATTACTAGATAATGAAAGGTTTTATGAACTGACAGGCGAGCACTCTACTTGATAGCAATCGTATAAATGTTAGATTCATGAATTATATATAGATTTATAATGTAATTTTCTCGAACGATCTTTTATATTGATGTAACAGTCCATTTGTGGAAAAAGTGAAGGAAAAGACAATATTATTTTGTTATAATAATATATGTTTAGCAGGATGAGTAGCTTAATCATGTTACTGTAATATTTCAGTTTCTAAAAAGTTAGTGTTAATAAAAAAGTTTCTTGGTCTTTAAAAGCGTAAAACTCTTAGGTCATTAACGCTCATGGCTTCGATACATTGGGGACTTGTTCTATTTTATTTATTATTGAAAAATAATAATTTCATTCTACGAAAAACAGTTGGGCATCTAAAGACAAAAGACGGCTATAACAGTCGTTCACGATGGCTATAACGTCCTGGCAGTCATAAACAATTGAAAAAAAAATGTTTTTCTGAGGACGATTGTCAAATTAAAAGTGTGCGGGCAACGTGTTAACTATAAAATGGCTAACAATTTTGATAATATGTGAATGAGTGAGCAAAAAATAATTTTTAGCTGTATTTTTTCTTTGAAAAAAAAAGGCGAAGATTCAAAAGACAGTGCGTTTAGTATTCCTTTATAAGGCGTAGAACACAAGCATGGTTAGTTTAAGAGATGTCGGATGCATATTTCTGTGGCACCTGTGCATAGTGGGCTAAGTCGAATTTTGTGAATTTCAAGCTATCTACTTAGAATCGTAATTTTTCTGAACTTAATTAAGTTCAAGATTGGAGTATCAGCCCACAATTCACAAAGGAATATCCTTCATTGCAATGGACGGAACACTTAGTGTGTTAAACACAAGGAAAGAGAAAAAAAATACAATTCTAAGTAGATAGCTTGAAATTCACAAAATTTGACTTAGCCCACTATGCACAGGGGCCACAGATATATGTTTGAACTTTAAAAAAAAAAATTTATTGAAATTTACAACAGTATTAAATACTACAACAAGTAAATATTATAAATGATATATAATGGAGAGGTAAGTAAATACAAGTCATTAGGCTTAAGTTAGGAGATCAAGTGGCCATCTTTTCAGAAGCCTCGGAGAATCATCGGGTATTGAAGAGGACGCTATGTTTGAAACTAATGGGTTTGAGTGGGAATAAAGTTTGTCATGAAAGGATTGATATCGGCTTCAGGCCAAATCAGCAACAAATGGGACATTAAGGTCATTACGGATGATTTTATAAATTTAGTATGTAAATTGTGTCTAAAAATAAAACATCCAGTATAAATTTTAAAACAGTAAACTGATGAAAACATTAGGTTATGGAAGTATATTTTGACAGACCACAACCGAATAACATAAAAATAGTTTTCTAATTCCAAACAAATCGAACCAGATTTATTTATACATTTATACCCCACCAGAATCGATTTTCAACCTTCGTGCGTTTTTAGGCCGTTGACCAACAACACCATCATAAAATTTTTATTCCATACACTAATATAAATATTTATTCAGCACTGATTTTTCACCGGAAATCTCTTTTTATTAATAATTATACATTTTAACATTCATTATGTTTAGGATCCTTAAGTGCAAAAGCATGTTCTATATACTAATGTAAAATTTTGAACAATCCATGATTAAACGGTAATGATACAGAAGTATCAACTAAAAACATGGAACCTGGAGTTAAAAAAAATGTATCCGTCTTTAAGACTTTCTTACTTAATGAATCCATTGACTAATGAATTCATAATTCAAATTCAATTATGGGAAATGTGCGTACTTCGGGAATGTTTCAACAAATATGTATCATTTGCACTCAGAAATGTTAATTACATTTTATTTCTTGATGAAATGATTACCGAAATCTACTCATTTCCAAAAATTACATTCCCATTTCCATATTAAAGCACACGATAACTTGTATTTTTGGAAAATATATATAAAAAAAAAAGAAGAATAAACGGTTAAAGCTCAACTCGTAGCGACGACTTGCAGATTTGAAAGAAAATTTGAATATATCCTAAAATAACCGACAATTTTATAAAGTAACAAAATATATATTTATTTTATTTATTATATAATCTGTCTTTCTCAATTATTTTTTATATAAAATTAAACAGATAAATGGTTTAAAACAGATGCTGATTTATAATGTAAGGTTTATTTGGATGGATGACATTTTAAAGAGCTACTGAGAATGTTTTCGTAGAAAGAGACGTTTTTTACCTTTGATAAGTATCTGAGATCCAAGTTGACAAAGGCTTTGAAGGCTACTGCCGAAGGAATCGATACTTCTTATTTAAATATTGACTATTGTAATAGGTCATTCATGATCGATAAAATTAGGGCCTTTGACTGACACCTGCCGAGATCTCATTTTTAAAAATTATCAATAATAAATATCGATATCTTGACATTTTTCGATTTCTTAATTATCTGATTTATTAAGAAATTCCATAATATTTAGGGGTCATTTCAATTTATAGAAAATTGTTCACGCACTCCACTAAAATTGTGTAAGAAGTTGTTCTTACATTCACTTATAATGGATCATAAAATAGTATTATAATAAACAGGGCATATTATTCATATCATTTATAGACAAATAATTTTCTCTCCAAACTATGTTAGCTATATAACTTGTAAATAAAACCATACTTATTATGTTAGAGTTGAACCTAGTTTAGTTGAACGGTGTGGCTCAGTTAAGTTACACGGTTCACTCAGCCGCCTATTTGCCCTGAAGATGACCTACAAAGTAGGTCGAAACGTCGGCACAAATAAAAAAATTAGTCTTCACCTATTTGGTGTTAATTTATTAACTGTACCCCCCCAACTATTTCCATCCTCCATACTTATTATGGATTACAAATAAGAAAATTGCTAAGACTTTATTATTCACAATAAATCTATACAAATTTTCCAAAATCTATTACATCCCAAATAAACATTTCATAATAAATTAGTTCATTAAGCTATTAATTACTAAGTATCAACTATTCTATTTAATATATAAATACAAAACATTGTTCTGTTCATGAAATAAAGTTAAAAAAACACTGTTTAATAGTTTATTAAAATATTTATTTGACAATTAGACTATTCAAAGATCCTCTAGTTTTCGAGTACTAAGGTAATATAAAACACTTGCAATTACTATTTCACAACCCTGGAACATAAACAATAATAAAACTGTTGTAAATTCAACGATTATTCAAACAATAATTCATTAGTAACTATTGTTATTAATCAGGATGTAATTGAAATACAACAAATACAGTTACAAACAGGTACAGTTTTAGCTGTTGACTTCAGAAGTCTCCGAGAGTGTAATTGAGAATGATTTGACAGTAATTACATCGAAAGTAAATTATAAAAAAGTCTTGGTATTCAGAAAATTATATGTGGCATGGAATATATCTAAACTCGATATTAGTAACTGGTACCTGTTCCGATACGAGACAGGTAATGGAGTCATACATTTTCTGTGAGCATTTAGACCAAATTTTTGAAGTTTTAAGTGCAAAGTAGGTACTTTCAAATGGTCAACAAGGACCAAATTCTTCTGCAACTCGACAATGCCCCAGCACGGTGTTCTCTTTTGACCAAAGAAATATTATGGGAACTGCAAGGAATATACGTTTTGCCTCATCCTGCTTTTAGCCCTGATAACCATTAGGTCCTGTTTAAATGAATGGATAATTTTTAAAAGAGGATTAAAAAATAATTTTTCATATTTACGAAGAGTAAAAATTGAATGTGAAGATACTTTGCCTTAAAACCGATGGAATGGTGCCGGCATCAAATCTAATTACTGTTATATAAGGAAGAAATAGTTGGGGTGCAGTCAATAAAAACACCTTAATAAGTGTAACTTATTTATTGTGTACAATGTAGGCCATCTTCAGGGCTAAGAGAGAGAAACAAACAGAAAAACATATAAAAAACGTTGCAGTAACAAGAATATGGTGACAAGTAATGTAGTAATGTGTTACGAGTGTGGAAATTAAAGTAGTGACTAGATATGATGAAATAGGGAAGAGATATGATAATTAAAGATAATGAATATAAAAGTGGTTACAGAATATAATAAAATTAAAATAGTGACAGATAATAATAAAATTATAGGTGATGAACAGAAATAAAAATAGTGACATATATAATAAAAAAAGAATACGAATATAAAATAAGGAAAATAAATGTCCAGAAAAGATAAAATGTAAACATAATATAAAGGAAAAGAAAATGAGGAGGTAAACGGAAAGATGCAAAAAGAGAAGATTAAAATATAGAAAAAGGGGGTGGAATATGAAGGATTTAGAAAAAAAACTAGTTCAATTATAGATATAAATGGATTTGATACCAGACTTCTAGAGGTTACATAAGTAAAATGTAATAATACAAGCATATGTAGAAAGAAAAGATTGATAAATTTCAAAAATGAAAATAATTTTTATAAATATGAACTCTAAAGTATGAAAGAAAATAGAAAATATAAGTAAGGGACGTTAATATTATAACTGTATTCAGTTAGAAAGAAGTAGTATTAATATAAAATATGAATTTCAACCAGGATAGAAAAAACGGCCTTTCCTACAAAGCTAGTTATTCTACAAGTAACAATTACAAAAGGCTCATATTCAACCCACTTACAAGACTTAAAAGACAAGAACTCGGCCGAAATTCAGCAAACTGTATAGAATGCTAAGCAGGACTTCTCAATTCTCAATCGAAAACAAAATTTTAATTTCAAGGCTATCTTCAGACCTATTGGGTCGTTTGGGCTTGAAATGTGGGAAACCACAAAACCTTAAAATATTAGGTTATATAAGGTTAAAATGTATGAGTGTATAGTATTAACAACCAAGTGCCAGGAAGGTAGTAAAATACATAATAAAGAATAAAACAGAAAGTGTTGAAAAATAAAGAATAAAGTAATAAAGATAAAAAATAAAAATTGAATATTAAATTTTACATTTATATTACATTACACTTACCCATTTTAATATTCAATTGTTATTTTTTATCTTTATTACTTTATTTTTTAATTTTTAACACTTTCTGTTTTATTCTTATTTTATTCTTTATTATGTATTTTATATTACCTTCCTGGCACTTTGTCGTTAATACTATGCACTCATAAATTTTAACCTTTATATTTACAATGCTGTGGATTTTTATCATTTTTATTTTCAATTGCCTGTATTCACCATACTTTTGTTTATTTATATTTACTATGTTTAAAATATTTTTGTACCACTTTTTAATTCTCAATTGTCTGTATTTTGCATATAGCCCTGAGGAAGACCTACAAAGTAGGTCGAAACGTTGGCTACTTAATAAAATTTTCTCCAATTCTAAGAGAAATTCATTGACCTCTACCCGGACCACTTTCTTCCACTTAAGAACAATAGTTAATGTTCCTTGCTACGTTTCCAATAAAACACCATAACCTTTACAGCATTTATGCTCTTGACCTTATATCAACCAAATTTTCCCTACCCCAGTGTGTTAATTAGCACTGGCTCTACAACCCAGCCTGATGGGTGCTAGCCGCATAAAGGCGTCGCCTCCACTCTTCTCTGTGCTGCGCCAAGGTCCTCCAAGCTCTGGATCCAATGATGCTACTTGCATAACTCTCGACTTCATCTGACCATCTAAGTCGTGGACGCCCATGTTTTCTTGTTCCGTCAACGAACCCAAACATTAGTCTTTTCAGGGTAGCGTCGTCCTCCATTCTGGCCACATGTCCAGCCCATCTCAGCCTAGCTATTCTTATGTGCTTTACCACGTCAGGCTCCTGATACATCAGATACAGGTCTGCATTTTGTCTGAGTCTAATTTGATTGCCAACTCTTACAGCTCCAAATATCCTTTAATATTTTTCTTTCTAAGAGCAGTAAACTGTTGGCATATGCCCTGGATAGAGGCCAGGTTTCCGATCCATAAGTTAAAACAGGCGTGATGATTGTTTTGTACAGCATGACCTTGGCTCTTCTTGATATCAGACGACTTCGTAAAATTTTCGCCATCCCAAAATGACATCTAGGGCAGTGCGTAAATATTGTACTAGATTGATTTACCTAGATCTCTAATACTCATTGTCCCTACGTGTTACAGATAATTATATAATTACGAATTGTACAAAGAAATATGAAATAAGCTGCTGATTAAATCTCTTATCTGCCAAGAAAGATTACCTGAAAGATGCAGATAAGGATGGCAATAAGACTGAAGGAAGTAATAGAGGTAAGGATGGGCTCTAAGAGAATGCCAATACATCCTGAGTTGTATGTGCCCTGGAGGAACGCAGTCTTATCCTTTCCGACGCTCATACCTTCTTGCTGTAAGGAGTCATGGACGCAAAAGGCTTCGAAGTAAGGTGAGCAACAGCTGGCGGGAATGACTGGTTTCTTTATTCGACCATCAACTGTCATCATCCTGGAGGGAAAAAAATCTTGTATACAAATAATAATAAGGCTCAGCAATCCTGATGGTTCGATGCCAAAAATCTCTACTTAAATAATTCCGTATAAAAAGTATCTCTTAGTGTTAATAACAAAAACAAAAGTGGGAGGTTTCACGTACGAGCAAAGGTTATACACCTATAACGATAAAAAAGGAAAACAGCACAAAATATCTTTTATATAGTAAATTTACATAAAAATACCTTTAAGTAAAACAACTTTAACCACAATAAAGTCTAGTCAAGAGCATAATGGTTCCAAATACTGGACAAGCTCTAGCAAAATCAATTTTCTCGTTTATTCTTCTTGCACAAATTATTACATTTTTTTTTCTTGCTCAGTTATAAAAGTGTAATCAATAATACATACAAGCATACACTGGCGAGCTCTCGCAAATTTATTTAGCTTGTTTTTATTCTAACACAATTCACTATTTCTCTATCCTTTATCCCCGCACAACCATACAAGTCCACACTTCTCCGTGACTTTGTAATCAATCTTCATTACCAGCTCAATCTTCTCAGTTTTCTAACAGACTAGATCTCTGCTCTCCACAATTCTGGTGGTGTATACCTTCGAGAATGGGGCATACCATTTACAGTCTTTATGGTGAATCTAAGAGGTATTTCATATTTGTTCTCCCTACTAAGCAAGGCGCCGAATATCTCTGTTAGGCCAAGGGATACCTCAATTGGTATCCTATTCAACTATCAGCCTAATTTCAAGAATCTGTACGATACAGAGAGAATAACACGAAAATTTATTGAGTAATTTTCTGAGACAATCGATAAATGAAGTTGTTCAAAAAGGAAATAATAGAAAAGCCTTATCGTTAAGGATATTATTATTGTTGGAAAACTGAGAAGATTTAGTTGGCAACTGTAAACAAGGGAAGGTTACAAGCGTTACATTGTGCGCATGAACAAGGAACAGGAGAAGTGAATGAATAGGGCTAGAGCTTAGATCTATTTGGAACTATTATTCTGTTGACTGTAACTTTTATTGTGCTTAAAGTTTTTTACTCTAAGTTGTTAACGTGTAAATATACTATGTAGAACAGTGGTTCCCAACGTGGAGGAGCGTAAAGACTAGTGGGGGGGGGGAGCAGAACAGTTGAAATAAGAAAACTCTCACTTAGTTTTAGTTATTTTTCTCTTAAAATTACTTGTCTATCTTAAATTGAAACATATAATGTTTCTTGTGACAGTAAAATTAAATGTTTTGTGTTCAATGTAATAAATACTTTTTTTTTTCATATGACCATAAAATTTATTTTTAAAGGGGAACGTGGGAGGCTTTCATTTGAACAGGAGGAAGGGTGTGGAAGGCTTTCGTTTGAACAGGAGAGGCGTAGTACAAAAAAAGATTGAGAAAAAATTATGTAAAAGTATTATATGATATTGATATTATAAGCTTGTAAGAGCAACCTTCTTTTTTTTATCAAAAAAATGTGAAGGTTTTTAAAATAAAAGTTTATGGTATGCTGAGATTTTGGCTTTCATAGTAACATCCTTCAATTACTGGAAAGTAATTAGCACACCATTGTATAAAAGACTCGTTTCTACATTGACCACACACCAATCAAAGCTTATAGAAAATCTTAAGTAATTTCTATTTACACTAAAATATTAATTATAATGCAATTGGGAAAACCACAATGCAAAGCCTTATGTTTCAAATCCAGTAATACACCCACTTACCAGTCGACGTTTCGCCTATCAATCAAGACACAAAAACAAAAAAAGGGTTATGTGAATCACATCTCGAGGAAAAAGGTGCAATACATCCTAACGATCAACAGCCCAAACAGGCTCCAAACATGAGACCGACAGCCTGTTGGGGTGTTGATCGTTGGGATGTATTGCACCTTTTTCTTCGAGATGTGATTCACATAACCCTTTTTTTTGTTTTTGTGTCTTGATAATGCCTGAATAGGCGAAACGTCGACTGGTAAGTGGGTGTATTACTGGATTTGAAACATAAGGCTTTGCATTGTGGTTTTTCCCAATTGCATTATAATAAATAATAGTGTTTCTTTTTGAGTCTTTAGCTCTATTTTATTGCTAAAATATTAATATTATAATGAATTACTCTGGGCTGAAGACTTTAGCTTTTAATACAACAATCGGAATCCATCTTGTCTTGAACCAGTCTTCGTGGTCCGATACGCCGCAACACTTGAGATCCTGGTGCATTCTGTCAAACCTAACCTTCCATTCTACGTCTAGTAGGTATTGCGACAGTCCTCTTTCGAAGGTTTTGACTACTTCAATCGCTCCAAGAGACCTGACTGTTAAATAAAATATATGATTGAATTAATATAGACGACGAATAAATAATTTTTAATTTATTCATGCTAATACGTACTTTTGTAGAGAAAAAATGATGCAACAATTGTTATAATAATGAGCGCTGTAGAGATGCAAGACCAAACTATTTGCGCTCTCTTTAGTGCGAATCTAAAATTTTAACAATAAATGCACAAATACAAATGTTTACTGACAAAGAAAATATACTTTATATGAAACAAAAGGTATTACCCAATCTATCATTATTAGAGATATATATTTAGATTAAAAATTCAGGCCAACCATTTCCTATACTTGAAAAACATTGTCATCCGATATTTTAAACTATAATTGACGACATGAAATTAGGCGGCTCAAAGAAAATACGGTGTTACCGCTTGTAACGAGAATGTGGGCGTGGTTTTACTCAAAACTGCCAATATTTGACAACAATGTGCTAGCAATGTTGCCTAGTTCTCCCGGTTTCAGTTATTTGATTTTTACCCTTGGTACGCTAGTGTAGGTCGATTTGGCAACACCGCATTTTCTTTGAGCCGCCAAATTTCATGTCGTCAAGTATAGATGTTATTTAGTGCAATCCAAAAGCTGTAGAACATGGATAATGTTTTTTTTTGTTCAACAGGTTTGCTTGTTTAACCCCTTGGAAAAAGTGGCCAGAGTAACCAGAATCCAGTCCTGAATAGAGGAATCATTTTCAGTCGCAAAACTCAAATCCTTGGACAATGCAAATGATTCAGACATCATTGGACGATCGAAAACGGCTATAGAAGCCTGTAGCTATATTCAAAATGGTAAAAATCGTGGCTATATATGGCCCAGGATCTTGTAGAATCATAGCGCTAAAGAGTTAGTTAGTTAAATAAATTAACAAACTTGCCAAGAGGAAGATAAAAACACTTTGGGATAGAGCCAAGATAAGGCACACTAAACTTTTTATAAAAAATCCCATTGATAATCTTTCTGATAAAATCAAGAAAGAAGCCACTCACATGTCGAGAACCGACCTCAAAAGTATGGTTAAAACCATCACTGGGCACTGTAAACTCAGGAAACACATGCATCGCTTGGGAATTGAACAAGAACCTCGGTGCAAATGGTGCACAGAGAAGGACGAAACCTCCTAGCATGTTCTCTTTGAATGTATAGCCCTAAGTCGAAAGAGGACATTTGACCTTGGCCCTGGAGGACACAAGGAACTTCAAGAACTGAGATTTATAGACTATCTAAAATTTCTCAGAAGTCTAGACCTAGGTTAGGGATCTTTAAGACTCAAGCACAATGGACCATTTTAGGCCGAAGTGCAAGGTAATAATCAAGAGTCACACATAAATAATAATAATTGTTGACCTATGATAATTTATGTTGAAGAAATTGGTCCGGGTAGAGGTCACTGAATGAAATTATTGTTATTATTGTTAGCCAACGTAGGTCGAAACGTTGGCTAACAATAAATATCATCTGAAATTACTTGAGAATTTCATTCAGTGACCTCTACCCGGACCAATTTCTTCAACATAAATAATAATAGTTAGTTTAATAAGATAAATCTACAATATTTATTTCTGTCTAAAATTATCATTGTCTAAAAGTAGATAACAAAAATTACGTACAGATTGTAACTGTAAACGCAATAACTAGTAACACGGATGCCAATGACAGATATGAATGTCACAAATATGCCATATATGACTTGCGCCTTGAGGATCGTAGGAAACAAAAGGTCCAGCCCTTTCAGGTGTTTTATGACTGTACTAAGTGGTTTAGCTGCCATCACTATTAGCGCTATTCCAAGCAAGCCTTCACAAACGCACAGAGTTGCCACCAACAAGTATATCTTCCGCCTTCCTCCGGTACCTAAGCAATAAGCACAGTTGATATAACGTATCAATTAAAAAAAAAAGGTTTGTGTTATTAATTATTAATAATAATTTCACAATGTTAATATTAAAAAAGGTATCAATGAGAATGAATAGAAACTCAAAAATAAACCTGTTAAATATTAGAAAGCTACTGCAAAAAAAATTAAAAAAAAAAACAAAGCCTAAAGTCTCTAAAATACCCGGGGAAACTAACCAATCAACGTTTCAGCAATTCAGGCATCATCAAGATCTAAACTAAAATACAAATTCACATATATAAATAATACAGCACATCTCACACCATCAGTCCAAACAGACTCATCAATCCAACCTCACTCCAAGACGTTCAATAAAAGAACTCTAGTTTTTAACCTTACGAGCTGTATTTATTTTAAAATAATAACGGGTTAGTTATAGTTCTAAAAACATTTTAGAATTTCAATGTCTTTTTGTTGTTTTTTTTCCAATTGCATTATAAAAATTAAATGTAAATGAAGAAAAAAAATTGAGAACAGATTTAACATGTGTAAGATATGTTGAATGTCAGATGGGTAGTAAAACAACAAGAGAAGTTGTCAAAACATCACCAGACATTAATCAGTAGAAGTACATACTGTATTTGAAAAGATCAGAATGTCAAGTGTGAAGTGTACTTATGACCTTGTGTATGTGACTTATGACTATAATCAATAAAAAGTAGCATGAAAAGATGCATGATGCATGAAAAAAATAGAAAAGAAAGGAAGGAGGATATATACTCCAACAGTCTATTTCTCCACTGGATTTTCAATAGCTGGGCTGTTTATAGTTGATTTCATTAGGATAGGGGTTCTCAAAGTGCATGGCTCGGAGCGGAGTGGAATCGATTCCTACCTAGATCAGATTGTATTTAAAGTTCATGTTTATACTTCCATTCTTATTAGAGCAAAGTTATAACTTTTACTAGCTCTTTGAAGTTGGCGAAATGAATTAAATCGTAGGACTGATACTCTCGGCAGTACACAATTCTATGAAGGCTGTGGAAGTAAAAATAATCTGCTACAAATCTCTATGTCTCGTGAAAATTATTTGTTCTGCTGTTGGATGTGGTTCAACACTGTAGGATCCACAAACCTTCTAGCTAATTTGGTTATACTTAATTAAGAGAAAAACATTGCGTCTGAGCGAAATTGTGGTCAAACCATCTATTTGCAGAAACGTTAGCTAGAAAACTGAACATTTCCAACTACGACCTGAAACTAATACCAATTGTACAGGATTTATTTTAACTAACATTTCAAAAACTAATATTATGAAATGCATCGCCAGTGCGACTTTCAAATCTACAAACATTATTATATTCTACAAAATAAATGAATAACAATAATATGACAACTATTAAATCAATATTTATTCTCACCTATGTACGGAAAATTAATCACTTTGCTGAGTTTCAGTTTCATTTTAAAACGTGTAAAAAACTTTTATGTGTTTCATACGCTCACGTTTTTGTGAATATTACAGAATGGTTCAGTCAATGATTAAATTCATTTCTTAGGCATAACTTTAGAAGGTTATTCATTTTTGTAGAATATATATATCTTTAAAAAATTGCGTTGTTTGTTGAGTATTGTTTTAAATTCTTATATTTATAAGTGTAATTAGGTCATGCCATCTTTCATAAAATTATTAGTAATGGTGATATATCTTTAATTACTAATTAAAAGGTTAAAACATTGCTCTTCCATTGAGATATTATAAAACAGTTTATGATGTTTCATTAACTTACACCATATTCATTCCTACCTCTTTGGATTTTGATCTCCCGCCATAAAACTGGCTCGTAATGTGAACTGTTGGTTTGTTTACTAAGTTATTAATATGGCTATTATGGATAAGCCTGTTAATATTACTCATATTATTGAACAGCAAAGGCTTGGTTATAGTAAATATCTTTTTTTATTTGAGTATTGTTTAATCTTTTTACCAGCTTCCTTTTTATTTATTGTCGATTTTTATGTTATTGTAGTTGTACCAAAACAAGTTGACATTGCTTATAACAAGTTGAAATGTACTGTAAAAGATGTGGATTTTTTCGATGGCCCTGTTGGAGAATCCTTTTGTCCAGTATTTGCCTGCAAATTTTGCCATGTAAAGAATTATGAACATTTAGTGGCTGCTGCGAATGAAGATGGAAAAATATCAATTCGCAATACTAAATCATCTATAAATGACAAAGTGCTCACAAGTAAGCAGAAAATGAATGTTTTTGTAGAGTAGAATCATCAGTATGGTGTAGTGATTGGACATAAATATGTCAATGTAACAGGCACTCTCCATCAATATGAATTAAAACTTTGGCTTTCAGGTTTTCAAGCTCATGACAATGCTATTTTTGATATTGCTTGGACTAATTACGGTTCACAACTCATTAGTGCTTCTGGTGACCATTCTTCAACGTTGTGGCAGGTGTCAGAAGGAACTGTCCAATCACTCCTTCAGTTCCATGGACATCAACACAGTGTGAAAGTAGTAAGCTGTAAACCAGATGATCGTTGTAAGTCATCAATTTCATTTCATTACCAAGTTAGCTTTCCAGTTAAAATTGTGTACAATAATATTACTATTACAGTGTGAAAACAGTATTAATGATTAATTTTGAAGGTGTAAATTTTATACTTTCTCAAAGTACTTTTCTATATATATCAAGAATATTAAGGCTCAAAAAAGTATCACAATGATATACCCCCAGTTGTTAGCTAATTTAGACCCGAAGTTTAACAGTCTCTAAATAGTTCATTGATTTATCTATGGTCCCAAATTATAGCCATCCAAAGCTTTGTTAGTTTATTCTTGCTATGAAAAAATCTTTAAACAGTATGTATTTGAATTTAGATAAATATACTTTTTTTCGTTATTGAATTAGTAATGAAAATCATAATGAGTCAATTGAGTATTAAAAAGTATGCTTTCTAAGGTAAACACAAGTTTATACGATACAGTCTATGACCATTGATGGATTATAATATTTTATAATTCATTGATGATTAGTTTGGAACGAACTTCTCTTTGTCTCGCTCACCGTATTTGGAACATTTACCTTGAACTGGTGGGATAGAATATAGCTCTTACTAGCTATTGAACCCACCCAATTTCTTTCATGGGCTTTCAAATGCTCATCGTGGCTCAAAAATTGAGCTTGGAGCTTGCTCTTTGAAAACTAAACATTGTTTTCAACCATTATTTTATGTTTGTATTTGAACTTAAGTATCTTGAAACAAATATTTATTTATGCACAGAATATCACAGTGCATACAAGTGTTCAATAAAAGAAAACTACAAAAATGAAAAAATATTGAAAACTTAATATTTAATAGTGTCTAATAGTAGAAGTAAAGTAGTCTAATATAGTCAGAACAATAGTCTGATATGATATATACAATGGTTTGGCTATTTGAGTTGGAGCATAATCGAGTGCAACAAATTCAAGAGGTTAGTTGCATAACAAGGCCATACCTCTTTACTAAATCAATGATTTAACACTTCATCTGTGGAGAAGTATGGAGAGTTAGAGTCTCACATGATTTGGTCCGCCAATCATCTCTGTTGCTGTTGTTGCACCTTGGGGTACTTATCAATTATTAGTGCTTATTCCGTCACATTCTCTGTGCCTACTATTTCTTCATCTTCTCTTATCTCCTCCTTTCCACATCAGAGGTTTTATTATCCACTTTTCTTGCCTTAAACCTCAAACCTAAGCATATCTCCCAAAGCTCCAAGTTCTCCAATAAACTAGTTAGTCCTATTTTTTTAGTTTCAAAGGAATTCAGATATTATTTTCATTTGTTTAAATTTATTTTATTAACTGAATTTTTAGATACATTTGCCACTGGTGCTCGTGACGGATCACTGTTGATTTGGGATACTCGTGTACCAGACCTAGTGAATGAAGTGAAACCAGATATATCCATCAATTTTGCTCATGAAGGTAATTTTTATTTAATTATTCTATTTGTCTATACTTTCTCAAAAAGCTTCTCTTTAAAAAATATATGTTGAAAAATATTTTTATTTCACAGCTCCGGGGTTTCTTAAACATAGGAAAGTTGGATCGCAGACAAATAGTATTACTGGTTTAGTCTATCAAGATGATAATTCACTCATTTCCTGCTCAGCTGGTAATGGGTATGTAGTATCAAATTTATAGTAAAAATATATTTAAATATTTACCTTTAGCTAATAATATTGTGATGTTGCTACCTTCTACCCTGTTGCAAAATATAACGTAGGACTAAAGTGTGAGAAGAGGAGAGGAAGTTTTGAAAATTCAAAGAAGCTGTCGATGGAGCTAACTCAAGATTCCATATCTTTTTAAACATCCTTAGTTCACTTAGTGCAAGGTAGAGAGAGGGACCCAAAGAGGTTTAAAAAAAACATATTAAATATGAATTTGAGAGCAAGGGGCTGATTGATGTGACCAATTTGGTGAAAAGATGGTTTCTCCAGTTTGTGTGGAATAATAGGAAATAATTAAATCAACCCTCTTTTCAATATTTTATAAATTTACTTTATATTATTATTGGAAAAATGTAATTCGAGCGTCTTCATTCTCAATCCAGCCTTGAAGAAGCTAGCAGTATGTCTGGCGAAACGTTGGCAAAGAAAAATTCAACAACATGGTCTAAACCTAAAACCAGTGAAGTTTTGTGTATATATAATGGCCGTGGAAACCTGAAAGAGTATTTAAGTCCATATATGTTTTAAGTCCATATATATTTTAAGTCCATATAAGTGATTGTAAGAAATTTTCAATGTTTTTTGTTTGAATAGCCCATGGTTTGTTTTATAATAATGAATGATTGATATTAACACAAAGAGTAAAACTTATTTATTTAATCTTTCATGATGTTCATACATATTTTCCTAATGGAAATAAATATTATGGGGCACAAAAGTGCTCACTTTTCTCAGAATATCCTTACTATGTTTATAAACTTTTAAAAATATAAACTCAATCAATATTAACATATTAATATGAAATTATTACCTCTAGATAGTTTCTCTACTTTTTTTTATCTATGATATCATGTTTTATTTCTGTCATTTACTTGTCTTATAGTTATAACTTTCAAGTAATAATTTAAAAAAAAATTATATTTTAAAAGATCTTTAAAAATCAAAGACTTTGGATGCTTGGTTTGTTGTTTGTTCACTTGTAGATAGATGCCAAAATGATTATCAATATATTATTTATAATGCGACTGGAAAAACCCCAATGCAAAGCCTTATGTTTCAAAATTCTCCAGTAAAACACACACTTACTGGTCTTGGAGTCTTGGTAAAACGATGACTGGTAAGTGTGTGTTTTACTGGAGAATTTTGAAACATAAGGCTTTGCTTTTGGTTTTTTTCCAATTGTGTTATAATAAATACTAGTGTTTCTTTTTGAGTTTTTGGCTCTATTTTATTGATTATCAATTTATTTTAATTATTTCAAAAGTTTATAATGGACTTCATTAGTTATTAAAGTAAGTTATTGACAATCTAATGTTTCACTGCTTTAATTTAATTTTTGAAATTAATTAATATATATTTAATTATTATTTTTGATAATTTACAAAAACGAATCAGTTGATTTTTATTAAACATCAATTAATTTTTATAAATCATTTATAATAGGAACACCAATTTAATGAAATTCATAAGGAATGCTATATAAAATATATCAGCTGGTATTTTTGAAATTGCCGCCATTTTTCGATTACTATAGGATATTATTTTGAAACAGACGATGTTGACTATGAAAAATTATTACTCATTATTTATTTATTTATTTTTAAGAATTCATTTCAGAGTTTTTCTGAACATTTTATTTTCAATATTAAATAATTTGCCAAATAACCATGACGACAGCTTTAGAACATTCTAGTTCTCAACTCAAGTAAAATAACCTTCCTCATTGTTAGTTGTTTTCCTTTGTGTGTAGTTTGTTTTGGAGTCAGTTGAAGAAGGTTTTCTTTCTTTACAATCGTGTTAATTGTAGTTAATTTTTGACTTTCGAAATTTTTCGAGATGTCTAGTGGTTCGAGTGATCATTCCAGCACATCGACGGCGGAACAGCAAGAAGCGAAAGCTCCAAGTCTGCCCAACCTCAAACTTGACTGGTATCAAACTGAGACTCAAGTCGTTGTGAATGTTTTGGCCAAAAATGTCGACCAAGAAAAGTTGAAAGTCAATTTTTCAGATTCGGAAATAGAGCTCAAAATCGTTTTCAAAGACGGTAGTGAACAAGAAAAAACAGTATATCTCTTACAAGATGTTGTTCATGAACAGTGTAAATACAAAGTGATGTCTGCGAAAATAGAAATGAGGCTTCCTAAGAAAAATGGTACACACTGGTCTTCGTTGGAAAAGACTGAAAAACCATTGCCTAAAAAGACGGAGCGAAACTGGGACAAATTTGTTTCCCAGTTGGAGGATGACAAACAGGAAGGAGAAGCTGTACTGAATGCCCTGTTTCAGAAAATATACAGTGAAGGTTCTGATGAAGTGAAGAAAGCCATGAACAAGTCTTTCTTGGAATCCGGTGGAACGGAACTCAACACCAACTGGGATGCCGTGTCGAAAGGAAAAGTCAGCATCAAGCCTCCTGAGGGAATGGAATGGAGGACTTGGGACAAATGAAGAATTTTTTGTAATTAATTTAAGGTTGAATATAATGGACATTAACCATTAAATTGTAATTATAAAGTGTAAATTATATTTGCTAAATATTCAGTTATATTGTAAAGATACATAAGAAATATAAATATGTATATCTCACTATGAAAGTATTTGTGTCTATAATGGAATGATTTAAATTTTGTAAAAATTTCAAACTGATATTATTTATTAATAATACTAATTGATATTATCATTTCAAAGACTGCTTTTATGATTTGAAATATATTATTTTAAAAAGTTACGTTTTTTAAAATATTTTTTATATAGCCTTGAAATTTCATATTATGATGTTTTCTCGGGGTATCTATTATCCTTTGACTCTTTTAAGACAAGAATTATACTTAAGTAATGACCCGTTATTATAACATTTTAGTTCAGAGTTTAATATCAATTTTATATGTTATAATTAAGTTTATAAGATATTGAGAGTGTGTTTTATGTAGTTTTTGCATTCAGCCGAATTGTATTGGGCTTATTTAATACCCAAAAAAATTATGGTAATTATTCTGCAGGTTGTTGCTTCAAGTTGAAGAATCGTACCAGTTTTAAACTTTTTATTTATATCTCTTTTAAAATTTCCAATAATACAAGTTATAATGAGCTTCAGTATGGAAAAGAGAATGTAATTTTAGGTAAATATATATTTCTTCTAGAAACGAACGTTTTAACAAACATATTAAATAAACTTCGAAACGTATGTTGGAATTTTTATTTCTTGACCCATCCTTGCATTCCTTTTTCCTTACTTAAGCCTCACTAAGCTAACTTGTATTTTTAGAAAATATAAAAATGAAATTAATTAATCTGTTAACGGCCACGGATGGCCTATGGTATCTTGAGACCCTCATAGTGCTCAGCCAGCTCATGTAAAGTAGAAGATAGACCTGGCAGTCGAGTGAGGTCTTGGACAAATCACTTTTCTGCACCACTATTATCTTAGGTACAGTACCGACTCAACCATTTACTCTGAACCTAAACTCTGGATGTGCTGCTGAGAATTTTTTTTATTTTTTCATTATTCTGGCTGGTAGATTTTTGTATTCTGAACGATTTGGTAATTGGTAATATTAAAAGTTGTAGATAGATATCAACCAGAACTTCCACCAAAAATCAAAATTCAATATAGTGAGTTATAGTTATCCCAAATTATTCATTAATCAGGAACTTAATTAATTATTTTTTAAAAATTGAATGTAGGGCGTAATTTGTAAGTAGTAAAAAGTAGCATAACTGTAAATTTATCGACAGTTGACACATTTGCATGGGAGAAGTAATAGGTGTTTTTGTTATTTCAACTTTTATTGGGAAAGCTGTTCATTTGTCAAAATATCATGGATATAAGGGTTTTTGAGAATTATTCAATATTGTAATTTGGGGCTGATTACATCCTATTATCAAAAGCGAAAGCTGGTTTTAAATTATATCTAATAACTTTATATGAAAAAGATTTTTCATAATGTTGACATGATCTACAATTATACCACAAATTTAATATTTAAATGAAATTTAAAAAAAACAATTTTTTAAAATTAATAATTAAAATAATTCATAAGATTTTTGTATATTTCTAACTGGAGCATTTATTTTTCTCTCCATGTATCTACAGCCCCAGTGAATAAGTGGTTGTATAATGAACCAGTGGTTAAATAAATCTAATTTCCTGCAAAATGAGTTTCTTGTACTTAAGTAAGCGTAATCGAGTTATTTTTGTAGTTAATAAGGGGCTTAGGCATTGGCATTGGCTTGAAAAGTAGTTATTGTTTATATTACAACCTCATTTGAAGCAAAAACTACGAAAATGGTACGATTCTGTTAATCTGAAAGCAGTTAACCTTATCTGGACAAAATCCAACTTAACCACTTATTCACGGACTGTAGAAATATACGATCAACTTCAAGAAAATATTTTGTATATTATGGATAAGGTGGATTTGGTGGCGATTAAAAGAGACATTTTCAGATAGCAAAGGTTATTTATTTAAATCGAACTTTTAGGCTCACTTTTTAATTTATCATCAGAGATAAATGAATAAAACGTAAAAATAATTGGTTGTACAAAAAATATAATATGTAATGAAAAAGTAAAAAAAAAATTAATAAAATGCAATAAAACAATGATCAATACATTTTACCTTTATTTATTTATTATTTTGGCTGTCAAAACAGTCCTGCAAGAACCCAGGCCTCCACCACCACAGACAACCAATCTCTGATCCTTCACTATCCTCCTCCAGTTTTGTACACCCAGCAGTTTCAAGTCTTCTTTGACATCATCCAGCCATCTGATCCAAGGATGTTCTCTGCTTTGTTTGCCACCTGGTTTCTCATAGAGCATTCACTCCTGTGATCTGGCATTCTTTCCACATGTCCCGTCCATCTCATTCTGGCTTTCTTTATCAACGCCACCATGTCTGGCTCCCCATATAACTCCATCAGCTCCTTATCCTTTCTTCTTCTCCTTAGTCTATTTTCGGCCACTGCGCCCAAGACTATTCTTAATATTTTTCTTTACCATTGGTTGACCATAAGTTCTGATTTTTTGGTTAGGGACTACGTTTTGGCACCCATACATGACTACTGGTCTAACTATGGTTTTGTTTAGTTGAATTTGCAGAGAGTGATTTAAACTGAAAACACTCTTTGTAGTGAGGAATAACACCTATTTTCTACTGCTATTCTTGCTTGTATTTCGCTCCCTATTTTGTTATTAACTGTAACCACACTTCCTAGGTACTTGAATTGGGTTACAGCTCTAAAACTGTGCTCTCTGAAACTCACTTTTCTATTCTATACCTTTTACTATTTATAAATTTCACTTTTTTTGTACATAAATGTTTTAATATCGTGCAATATACAATTACCTATATATATAGTAGTTGAAAAGGGTATGTCGAGTGGAAAAACAAAGTAAAAATATTGTTGAACGCGATAACTTACATTTTTTTATTATTCAATGGAATCTAAATGTTTTTATTGAAATTTCATGAAACTTGTATTGTGGGTACACTAGATTTTTTGTATTTTTATGGTTTAGA
This sequence comes from Arma custos, assembly GCA_037127475.1. Taxonomy (NCBI): domain Eukaryota; kingdom Metazoa; phylum Arthropoda; class Insecta; order Hemiptera; family Pentatomidae; genus Arma; species Arma custos. The sequence continues at coordinate 12,216,878 of CM073762.1, read as the reverse complement.
ATTAAGATTGGTGTATTTAACAATGTAATTTCTTATGTGTTTAAGCATCATTAAGATCTGGGACATGAGGAAAACATATTCTTTCTGCAAGAGACTTCCTCAGGCAAAATTTGTCTTACCATATTCTGGCACTTCAGGAAGAAATGGATTTTCTAGTCTTTCTATCAGTCCGTGCAGACTTCGCCTTTACGCCAATTGTATTGATAACAAGCTATATTGTTACAATGTAGGGACATATAGTGAGAAACCAGGTATGTTAACAAATGTTATTCTTGGTATATTTTGTTTTGAGTTAGGGCATCATTTTTCTTTATTAATACAGTAAAATTTAGTTTCCTTTTTAACTATTTTAAATATTAAGCATATGTGTTTAGACTTTTTCCTCAATTAATTTTACCATAATAATTTTAGTTTTAGACTTAATAATGAATCATGGTGAGGAAGACATGGTATCCAAGATTCAAAACTTAAGTAATTTCCTCCAATAATTATTGGTTGCCCAATTATGTTTATATATTGATGGTTCAAATGATTAAGAAAGAAAATTCTCACATAGTAAAAAACTATTTATTTGTTGTTAAACATTTTAAAAAATACTCATCTAAGTAACAAGTTTTCTTTTAAAATTGATAGCTTATTTTCTTTCTAAGGAAGTTTTCTTTTTATTTTAAAATGTTCATTGAAATTACATTTCATTAAGAAAATCAATTTCCATACATTTTAATTAATTATTTTATTTCATCACATTTGTTTTCCAGTTGCCATTTATTCTGGACATCGGGTATCAAGTTTTTATATCAAGAATTGTGTCAGCCCAGACGGACGTTATGTTGCTAGTGGCTCAAATGATGGAAAAGCTTATGTCTGGTCTGTGTCGAATCCTTCTGTTCCTTTGGTTTCTTTGAGTGGGCATAATGCAGAAGTAACCGGTGTGGACTGGTGCAAGGATGGTGAACCAAAGGTATAAAAGTTAAAATAGTTTTAAATTGTTCATAATCCATATTGATTAAATTTCGGGATGAAAAATAAATAGAATATTATATTGAAAAGTAAAAATAGACCTTACATAAATGTTAAAACCGTGGAAAAATTCCAACGAAAAGCCAAACTAAAATAGAAATAGAAATTATCTGTCCAATATTTCGCCCATTCAGGCATCCTCAGGGTAGAAAGAGAATAACAGGTTCAATCATAAAAATAATTTCATTATATTTTATCTTTTAATTTAGACAAGTTACTTTTTGAATATACAGATGCAAAAATAACACAGGTCTGCAAACAATTTTTTTTTAAATTGTTTTGATTTAGTTTACTGATATTTGCGTACTTGTTTGTGCTGATTTCAAAACTGACTTTGGTTTTTTCTATCACCTAAGGCTTGCTTACAAAATAAAGTTGAAGTTTTTGGAAAAAGTACAAAAAACAGAAAATTTTGGATTTGTTTTTATTATTTTAACATGAAGCAAAAGAAAAACAAAACAACGATACCCAGGTAAAATGAGCATAAAAGTGATACTCATGTGGTGTAAAGTTATTATAAGTTTATAAAAATGTTTTCTTTTTCCATCAAAGCTTCTTTTGGTACTTTTTCGGCTGTGTTCTTGTGAATTTTCCCATTTTAACATCCAACAGTAGTCTGCCATCGTGTTGACATTCCATCGACCTTGGTATCTGAGCTCCATTTCTTTTATATCTTGATGGAAATGTTCTTGTTCCTCACTTACAGCCCCAAGATTTTCTGGAAAGTAGTCCAGATGTGAGTCCAGAAATGAACTTTGACACTCATGATGCAGCCCAACATTTTGTAGTTTTGTAACAATTCAGCAACCAATGTTTTGTAGTTTGGGTCTTTTTTGGTTACAAGTTTAAATGAATTCCAGGCATTTTTTTTCTTCCATTTACATTTTAGTGTCAAAGCTTTCATCTTTTAAAAGTTTTCTGATGTCAGGCAACAAAGACTCCCTCTTTCAGCTTAACATCGGATATATCAGGAAATTGTTCCCAAAGATACTTGTAACACTCTCCTTCTTTGGGTAATGCTTTCACAAACTGTTTCATTAGCCCCGATTCAATATGAAGTGGTGGAAGTAAGGTCTTTTTGGGATCCACTAAACTTTGTTTTTCAACATTTTTAACTCCATGAATAAGAGCCTTTCTGATCGGCCTCGTCTGCTTGACATAGTGTTGTTTCCTGTCACGGCTATCCTATTCACAGAGGAAACATATAAACTTTGTGTAACCACTTTGTTGACCTAGTAACATGGAAATAACTTTCAAATCCCCACAAATGGTCCATTTATGGTCAGAGTAGCCAAGCTTAATTAAGAACAAACTCAAAATTTTCGTATCTTTCTTTCAAATAGACTGAGTGTCCAACACGCACAGAAGCATATCGGTTACCATTGTGAAGAAGAACAGCTTTCAAACTCCTGTTTGATGAACAAATAAGAAATTTTTTGGTGAAATTTGTGATTTATCTAGGGGTGATGGAATTTTTTTTGTAATCAGCACAAAAAATACTGTTAAACCCACTAGATAAATGTGCTACAATTTTTTCATCATAGACCTGTGTAATGTATTTTTTTAATACATTGGTTTTCACTGCTTGGGACATGATAAAATAAATACGTGGGTGAATCAAATATAAACGAGACTTTTTGTCCTGGAAGCCCAGCAAAGGTGCGGGAACGTTACCGCGTTTAGGGGTGTTGGGTAGGGATGCCAGGAGTGGGGGAAGCTGGCGGGCAGATGCGCTCAAATGTATCCCCCTCGATTGCGCAACGTATTATCATCAAATTTCTTGCTGCTGAAGGTGTAAAACCGGCTGAAATCTTGAGAAGGTTGACTGTACAGTTTGGGGAAGAGACACTTTCTCGTGCCAGAGTGTTTGCATGGCATAAACAGTTAGTGGAGGGTCGTGATCGTGTCCAAAGCCATGACCGCAGACCCCGCTCCAGCATCACAGCAGACAACATCAGCCGTGTTCGACAGCTTATTGAAGGTGACAGACGTCTAACCACCAGTGCCATTGCAAGTGAGGTTGGGATAAGCTATGGAAGCACTTTTTCCATACTCACAGAAGAGCTAGGGTTTCGTAAGGTGTGTGCCAGGTGGGTTCCTCGACTTCTCACAGCTGAGCAGAAGCTGAACCGTTTGCAGGTCTGTGAAGGTCTTCTTGCAAGATTTCAGGCTGAGGGAGCCTCATTTCTCACTCACATTATCACCTGTGATGAAACTTCGGTGCACCATTACACCCCTGAATCAAAACAAGCGAGTATGGAGTGGAGACTGAAAGGGGAACCTGGACCAGTGAAAGCTAAGTCACGGCTGTCAGCTGGAAAGGTTTTGGCTACCGTGTTTTTGACCAGCGTGACTTGCTGCATCTTGATTTTTTGCATGAACGCAGGACTATCAATGCTGCATACTACTGCGACATTTTGAATGAAGTCAGACTTGCATATCGCCGCAAAAGAAGGGATCTACCGATGAGAGAAGTGATTCTTCTTCAGGACAATGCTCGCCCGCATACTGCGGCCCTGACGAGAGAAAAATTGGAGCAACTGGGCTGGGAGACGCTAGAACACCCTCCCTACAGTCCAGACTTATCACCATGTGACTTTCACCTGTTTGGCCCACTCAAGGAAGCTTTGGGAGGTCAGAGATTCGTCAGTGACGATGAGGTTGAAGCCTACGTGCTCAATTGGCTGAAGACACAACCTACTTCATTCTATGAGGACGGGATTGGAAAATTACCTATGCGCTGGGAAAAATGTATTTCCAAATCAGGAGACTATGTAGAAAAATGAGGTGTACTTTTCTTTGTGTTCATAGTAAAAATTAAAAAATAAGTCTCGTTTATATTTGATTCACCCACGTATATTTTGTAAAAGCATGATGCATCCTGTGGGCTGTGGGTTGACCACTCCTGCAATAAATGTTTTTGCAGCATATTTTATGTTTTATTTTTTTTATTATTACTTGTAATGTCTCTTGTTTTATTTATATTATTATATATGTAATGTTAAACCAGATAGTTACCTGCTCTGATGACGCCACTTATCGTATATGGCGTGTTTATCCTCAAGAATTCGACTGTCATGATCCTACTCTACGTGGCTGGGCAGAAAGGTACAGGGTAAGAGAAATAGGTCCTTCCAGGAATTCATTAAAAAGGAAATTCTATTGCAGTAGACATATTGACTTGGGTAAGTAACTAAATATTTTATTAATTGTGATTTCTTTATTTTATTTATTAGACTATTTTTGAAAGCCTTACATTGGTGTTAAGCCACTAAAGATAAATTATTACTGTTTACTGTTAAATATTATCTTTCATTAAAATCCTTAAAAAACAATTTATTGCTTTCTGTAATGTAATTCTATCCATTGCAAATAAATTACTACTATTTGTCCAGATAATATTTTAGCTAAACTATCGATAATATCATTAGCTGTAAACATTATAAATAGTGTTACCTGGTTGCTTTATTTCTTACCAGATCTAATTTTTTTGGAGGAGTGGTGGCTATCCACTGCTTATTCTGTCTTCACCATATTTATTTGGTTAGAAAACAAATAAATATAAAATAAAAAAAAGAGAGAAAATAGATCAATATTAGACTACGAATTACTAATTTATATTATTTGACCTTTCATGATGCTTATATATTTTAAGGAGAAAACAAATTAAAATATTATTTTAATATAAATTATCATAACAGTCCAAAGTTCAATTCATAAATGTTAATAATGACCATAGAGTACATTGCAAACTCCAAGTATTAAAAGAGAAATTTAAATTATTTGACAATCTACTAAAAGGTATCTCTACTTATTTTCAGTATTTTAGGACATGTTTTTATATAATTATGTATTTATTGGATTATTCTTTTTATTTAGGTTAATAATGTGCAAATTTATGAGTATAAAATTATAATATATAAGAGATGAAAATTGAAAATGACTGAAGAAGTCGAAACGTATTTTTAAATAAAGAAAAAATGTTTGACTGGAAAAAGGTTTTTTTACTTACTTGAATGAATGACTCAAAAATATGTACTCCAGTAACATAAACAAGAGAATTAAAATTAGAAAACAATTTAAAACAAAAATCAAAGTTTTTTAGATTAATTTTTTTACATTTATGTAGTGTGAAGTGTAATGAGCTAATAAAAATATGGTCCTATGATTAGTTATCGCTGATTTATATTTTTATCTAAAAATAACCATAAAATTTATATTATTTACATTTAAGTAAGAATAAATATATTTACCTGCTGCTATAGTTTTCCTTCTTATAATAATTTTAGGTGCACATTAGTAAGTGTATAAACTACCATTGGATCATGTGATTGGTCATTAGTAGAGACACTGATTCATAGCATTAACGATATTTTCGTAAATTAAAGTGATAAATGTTGTTTTTATTGATAAATACGGTAAAACGCGAAATAGGGATTTTTACAACCCCGAAGCCTTACTTTAAAAAAATTGAGTGATGGTGTTTTCCCTGCCAAAACCTTAAAGGCTGTGCATGAGGTAAAGAACCAGATTATCTTAACCCAAATAAGAGAGAGTTGTCAGAAGAGTTCTATGAAACTGGCATCTCATATGCTGAACAGTCAAGACGACAGTACTAATCTATTTCTTGAGCACGCAAGTAAAATGTTCAATCCTGCGATTGTAGGTCTGAATGTCCAGCGATCAGACGCTATTCTTTTAGCAGGTAAAGTAGGCTTGCACCAACATTCAAATCTTTTGATGACAGTAAATTCCTGGAAGGTAACAGCTATTTTCAAAGACAGCTTGTAGAGCAAGTGAGGGATGGAGTCACTGTAGAAATAATTCAGCTACTCTTAGCTGTAAATTGTTCACAGAGAATTTGCTGAGGCAGCTCTGATGACTGTTGACATAGAAAGCTAGCAAGTGATTTTGCTAATTTAATTGTTTTTCCTCTCTTGCTGACTCCCATTCCTTGACGTTATCCTATTTAGCTATAAACGCTATGAAAACGCAAAATTAAAGCTATAATATAAAAGCTATTTTTTCAATGATTAATGCTACATTTCTTAAAAGTTAAAGCTATGAATCAGTGGCTCTAGTCATTTGATATCTTATTTTACAGTTGAAGCTGTTGCTATTTAATTTAAAAAGTCAATAAATGTTACTTTGTATACTTATGTTAGTTATTGTGGTCTATGTTCTTGCTCTACATTATATGCTTACCCTTCACATTTTTTCACTAAATTTAAAATAATTATAATGTTTTTAATTGTTTACTTTCTGCTTTGTTTTTAGTACCGAGACAGGATGTGGAAATGAGGAGTTTTATCAGTGATGAAATAAAGCAGGCAGAGAAGAAACCTTGTTTAAACAATTCTTTAGGTTTGTTGAAATGATTTTTATATATTATAAGTTTTATTATCAACATTAATTGATATTAAATTAATGATTTTATCCTTTAATCGGAAAAAATAGAAACTCTTCTTTAAATTCTTTTAATTCTAGCTTAATGGGCATTTCTATTACCACCTAAATTCTTCTCACTATCACTTTTAACCTTTATATTTTTTAATTTTTCATGAAAATGTGATTTACGCATTAAGCTCATGCTGAGACGATAAGGAAATCACGTAATTTTTTTTAGTATTATAAAAAGCCACATGATGCATGACTGCAGCGACATAAATAAATTTTAAATTTATACAAAACCCATAAATTGCATTAAATTAAAAGAAATTTGAGCTAAACCAGAATTTTAAACATGACTGTTTGTTTATAAAGTATAAACAATAATAATTATTGGAGAACGGAGATAGTTGGGGGGTTGCAGTAAAAAAAAACACCAAATAAGTACCAGACTTATATTTAGTTAGTGCCGATGTTTCGACCTACAATGTAGGCCATCTTCAGGGCTATGAGAGAGAAGCAAACAGAACAAAAAATATATGAAAAAGTTACAGTAACAATAGTGACATGTAATGTAGAAAATTAAAATAGTGACAGATATGAAAATTAAAGATAACGAATATTAAAATAGTGACAGAATATAATAAAATAAAACATTGACGGATATAATAAAATTAAAAATAATGAACAGAAATAAAATAGTGACAGATATAATAATTAAAGATAACGAATATAAAATAAAATACAGAAACTAAATGTACAGAAAGGATAAAAAAGTAAACATAATATAAAGGGAAAGAAAAATGAGGAGGTAAACAGAAAGATACAAAATGAGAAGATTAACATATAAAAAAAGGGTGGAATATGAAGGATTTAGAAAAAACTAGTAAAATAAAGATATAAAATGTATAATAATGGACTTCTAGAGGTTACATAAGTAAAATGTATGAAACATAATAATACAAGAATATGTAGAAAGAAATGAATAGGTATCTCGTAGAATGACAGTTAGAAATGTAAAAAAATTGAAAATATAAGTATGGGATGTAATATAAAAAAATTGATTGGGATGTAATATAAAAATAGTAAATTATTAATATATTATATATTTATTATATTAATATGTTTCATAAAAGGTGTATTAATAATAGTAAAATATTATTGTTTTATTTCATTTTACAAATTATAATTTTAAAAAAGTGTCTTATAAAATTAAAAACATTTTTTTTCAGACATGTCTAGCCTAACGGCCGATCTTCCCAATTATGTTGTTGACGGTGTTTCTCCACACGTACACCGCTGCAAACCTTCTCCGAAAGTCAAAGATGCCAATTGGTTAGAAAAATTAAAACAGAAAGCTGCCGATATCAGCAAAAAATCTCAAGAAAGCAGCAGCCCATCTCGTAGGAAATCTAGTCATAAGGGTAGTGCCAAAGGAAGCATTCTTCGTTTCTTCAAAGTTTCCTCCACGCGCCAGTCAACATGTGAACAGGCGTCTAACTCGACGTCTGAAAACAAAAGTAATACTAAATCAGTTGATTTGCCTTCATAAAACTGCCATCTATGAATATAATTATTTTAATAAGTTGTGAATTATAAAAAAAAGAAAAAATATTTTAATCAAAATATATTAAAAAGATATTGTTATGTTTGATAATTTGTTAAAAGTTTTTAATTTAAAACTTGTTATAATCTTATCTTAGTTCAATATTCGGAGAGACCTGAAAGAATTAAAATACGTTAGGATTTATTTTTGTATGATATAATAGTTTGATATTATAATTTACATTTTTATAAATATCGTAAGATATTGTCTGATGGTATCAAACAATTTTTTTAATTTTTTTTTTTAAATGAAATTCACATACTGGCTAGTAAAAAAAATGTTTTTGTAGAAGTAAGTTAATTATTTAGCGCAATGTGTAGTCTCTTAGTTTTTTTTTACCTTTTTATTTAATTTTTTTTATGTAATATCTTTACTAGTCTTTCTGTATTTGTATATATTATTATTTTTTCTCCTTATATTTATTGGATAATGACCAACACTTCTTCTCTTAAGCATTTAAACATGTGATATTATTAATAACTAGACTGAATCGTTCTGTTTTTATTTTAGTTTATTCAGTATTAAGGTTTATAAGGGGTTGTATCTGTTTTATGTTGTTTATAAGGTTGTACATTATCTGCTTTTTTAACAATGTTGTACTTTAAAATTCAAAAGTTGTTCTTTGAATTTTAATAATTTTAATTGTTAACAACATATTTATGGTATACATTATAAATAAATTTTTTTCATCGTTAAAGTTTGGAAAAACAAGAGAAAATTATATAAGAAAAAAATAAAGAAGAAAATTTATGGTAACATAACCTCCCCTGTAATAAACTCATTTAAGTTTTATCAATTGATTCATATTAATTTTATTTTAAATGATATTTTGTTCATAATGCTTCTAATTGTTAAAATGTATTAACAATCGAAAATAAGAAGTTATGTGTTGTATGTTTACGAATTATTTTTAAGCTTGTCTTGTTTGATCTAGGCCACTCATGTTCTCTGTTATCGATATTAAATAGTGTAATTATATAAATGTTGCATATTTATGTATCTATTGTTTGATAACGTCATTATTCAAAATGTACGTACGAGAAAGACTGTGATCTTTTATTGTAAAAGAATTAAGGATTGCATTTATTGTTGTAAAATCAACCATATAAAAAAACTGCCAATGTATAACGAATGTTTGTGTGGAGGTTTTGTAATAAAAACAAAATACAGCTCAATCAATTGTTTGTTCGATTCAACGATTTCTGAAAGCCACCACGGGAATTAAAATAAAACTGCCTGTATTGTGATGCTGTTTTTAATAATAATGAAAACAAATGTACAAACTCTCATCTTATATTTATGCTGCCATATTTTTTAATAATTTCAGAATCGAGTCTGCCCTGATAAAAGACTTAATTATTTATAAAAATATGTATAGCTTTGAAATTGAAACCAATGATTTGGTTTCAATCTTTAGATTTAGGGATTTTTTAAATACATTCACATTAACTAATAATTCTTTTAAGCTAACAAACAGGGCAGTACTGTGAATAATGAAATTATTATTTAGAAAAATAATTAATGTTTTATCCATGTATTTGTATTTATAAAAAAATAAAAAAGTTGCATACTAATTTTTTTTTCTTTAAAGCTATATCTGTATCTTGGAGGTTAAGGGCACAGACCTGTTTAACTAATTTTGCTATTTGTTTATTTAACATCACTTTATGCTGCTATGGCTAATCGGGTGATGCTACAGTGGGAGCTCTAAATTTTTCCTATCCAGGTTCAATTATGATTGGGATTTTTAATGATCATTGTACTGGCAGAAGGACAGCATAACTAAGGATTTTTACTTAGACCTTGAGCTTGGAAGGTTGTTATGCAAACCATTTGACCACAAGTCACCTAACTAATTTTGCTGGAGAGCAGTTTGAACAGGTGTTTCTTTCTGAATAAACGTGAATTTATTTTTCTAGTAAAATTCCCCATTGTAGTATTTGTTCGAGTTGTGAAACCCAAAAGTCACTTTTGGTGGATTTTTAAAAATTCGACAGATTCCCATTCTATGAGATAGATACGTGTCAGGGATCTATAGCTATGAGGTTATGGAATTCTTGACACACCATTTTTTTGTAATGGTGGCTTGTCTTAGTTTAAAAATGCTTTAAGCCAGATATTTGAAAGGAATGAAGCATCAGAAGCTGACTCACAGACTTAATGTACATATGTCAAAAAATTGAAAAGATATTCATCTAATGGAAAATAAACTGGAAGCAGGTAGCTTAGGGTGTAGAGGACTGAGTAGCTAGAATGTGGATTCAAATACCGCCATGAAAGATAAATTATTTTAATGTAAAGGTGATAGTTGGGGGGTGCAGTCAGAAAGAACACTGAATAAGTAATAAACTTAAAATTATGTGCCGACGTTTCGACCTACAGTGTAGGTTATCTTCAGGGCTATTTTGGAGAGAGAAGCCTGCTGACTGGTGACTGGAGCAGTCAGCAGGCTTCTCTAGGTCGAAACGTCGGCACATAATTTTAAGTTTATTACTTATTCAGTGTTCTTTCTGACTGCACCCCCCCAACTATCACCTTTACATTAGATCATCCAGTCAACTATTTTCATCTCATAAATTATTCTGTTCACATCCAGGGGTGGAAACTGGAATCTTCAGACCCTCCTGGGGCTCACCCAACCTCAGTAAAGTGGTTACCGTTAATTGGGAGAAAAACCTAATGGATGAGTGTGATCTCGGACAAATCACCTCCCGGCACAACATTGTCTTAGAAACGGTACATTCTCTACCATGTACCAATACTCTTCATGGGTTGTGGTGAAGATTTTTTATGTTTGGAATATAAACTAATCAGTGAAGTGATCAGATAAATCATCATAATCATTTTATCCCCGTTAACTGCTGACCTGGTGTGGTTAACTGGTGTGGCGTCACAATTTGTAGAGTCTGGACCAGATGTCTAAAAATAAATAATTACGAATAATAAAAGAAGTTTGAAAAATCTACAGCAGAAATAAATACAATAAAGCATGGGAATACTATGCAAGAAGGAAAATTGAGACAAAAACAGCAAATATAAAAAATTGGGAAGAGTTAGAATAAAATCTTTTAATCATAGGAAGACTATAAAAATAATTCTGAAACAAATTGAAAATCCTAAAAGGCAAAAAAAAACACACTAATTGTTAACAGTCACGGATGAACCCTGGGGGATCTGGAGTCCATCATGGGGCTCACCCAGCCTGCATAAAGAGGGTAACTTAAATTGGAGGAAAAAACCTGGTGGCTTAGCGTGATAATCTCAGACAAATCACCTCCCCGCATAACTGTTGTCTACGAAACAGTACAGTCTCTACTGTAGACTGCACCTAAGGCACATCATGGGTTTTAGTAGTAATTTTCTTCTTTTTTAATGATGCAGATTATAATAATGTTCTAGACAGGTGGAGACATCACTAATTTCATGTATTTTCAAGAAAACAGAAGAGTTAGAAGTTATGAAACATTTATAGAAATCAATAAAATAGGCTCTATTTATTAAATTTTAAAATTTAAATGGATAATGGATGACTGGTTGATTTTAAGTGTGGTACAAAATGGTCAGGGAGTGGAGTTAAGAGAAAATAAAAATACTTATGACTTATTTTAGGTAAAAAATAAAATTTATAATAATGAGTTGAAATTTAATGATGAAAACTTCAGGAAATGATTTCTAAAAAGTAAAATTACTTTTGGAGTCGTGCGTTATTGAATTTTCTAACGAAGGATTTCTGTCATGATTGAGTGAGGAAAATTCGAATTTCCCGGGCTTAAATCGGGTCAAGCGCACATCCTAGTTTAAGTCTGTCAGAGTTCTGGTTACAATAGCTCCTAATGTTTTTTTTATTAATAAAACACCCTAATACTTAAAATATCGCAAGTTATTACCGGTACATCCGTTTCGTTAAGTGACTTCTCAGAATGAATACGAAGAGATCAATTACCTGATTGTTTACCAGTTCATCTCGTAGCAAGTGGACCATTGTTGTTGGTTCGAGGGAAGGCTACGATATCCATTCATAACTCCAGTAGGACGTAGTACGTCATGGGGTACGTAGATGCGTTCTGGAACGAGCGTAGTGGATCTGGCACATTCTCCAGGTAGTGATGGCAGGCTATAATACATTGCTTATTCTGGCAATCGTGTCACTGGTCGGATCTTTCGCTTTTCTGAATTTCTACGTGTACTGGAGCTCTCCTACAAGCGAAGTTCTTGATGTCCAACATTGGCTTGAAGAGAACAAGTTGAACCATCTCAAAGGGTTGTTCAGGCACTTAGGTATGTAGTATTTTTGATTTTTTTTTTAAATTTTCGTTTCCATTTTTTCTTGAATGAGGAATGTTGTAGTACAATCTTGATTATAACTATAACTAAACTACTCACGATATGAAAGACTATACTTTTGAAACCCCCTCCATTCCTCTAGTTCGTGATCGATCTGCGCACCCGGATGACCGCCAGGAACGCGCAAGACTCCCGGAGGCAGCTCAGTTTTCCGACAGGGCCTAACACTCACAGTCTCTCCCTCCTCCACCGCCCTCACCCGGGCATGACAATAAACACGTGATACCCAAGCAATAACACCCCTATCACTTCATTATCCCCAATCCTTTAAGATTAACACTTCACGATGATTGTCATTTGAATGGAATTGAATCTGAGTGTGAATGCGGTTTTAAACATTAAAGAAAAATTAAAATAAACATAATTCTTTTTTAATTTGTAAAAATTTAAAAAAATTAAACAAAAGACACAAACACACGAACAAAAAATTATTAATAATTAGGGTCCAAACGTTCCGTCTGAAACCGTCCAAAAAAAATTAATTTGCCAATATGAACGATGAAATTTGTTCAATCGCTATGACAACTATGCGTGCGTCCGATAGTAATTCTTCAGGTAAATTTTCTAATATTCTTCACAGTTTTTTATTTACTTTACTAGCTCTTTGCAGTACTGCCACAATGTATTTAAGCAGTAGATATTTCAAGCAAGTAGTTTTTTTATATATAGTAATTTTGCAATTGACGTAGTGTATTCGTAGAAATGCACATGTAGATTATAGACGGATAATATTGAGTTTTATTCACGAACACAAACATTTATTTTTTCTATTTCTTCAGTTGTTTTTTTTTTCGAATTAATAATTATTTCGTGCATAATATGGTATTAATATAAATGCCTTTTTTTATACCATTGAAATGCTTGTAGATCGTTTTTAAAATTATATTTCTGAAAACATTAATGTAGTTGTTTGAGCGATCAAAAAACTATTTTTTTTTAAACAAAAATTTACTTTTGATCACCTCCATAACTGTCTGAACTGATAAATTCAATAATTTCTACAAAATAATAATAAAAATTGCAAAATGGGTGGAAAAAAAAAGTGATTTCCATTATTTTATGAAACACATATTTTATTAAACAAACTAAAGCGGCTTAATATTTATTATTATAAATTATTGCTCCGAGACCGGCCGTGGTTTGTTGAATTATTTATTCTGTTATCAGACGTGAATCGACCCTCTTGGATCTTGAGACCTTCCCGGGGCTCTCCAGACTCTATAATGTGGGTACCTTAATTTTGAAGAAAATCTAACTTTTGATATTGGCTCCTTGCACAATCGTTGGCTCATAAAAACTACGGCTTTATTATATACTGAATATAGTTATGGTCTAATGTTTAGTATAACAACCTTCTAAGCCAAAGATCGCGGGATCGTAGCCCGGTAGGTAGCTTTAAGATTTTTTAAAGGGTGTAAAAAATCCTTGGTTATGCCGTCCTTCGGAAGGGACGTTAAACGGGGGTCCCGAGTCGGTAAGATGCCAGATTAAAAATCCCTATCCTAATTAAACCTGGATAGGCAAGATTCAGAGCTCCCACTGTAGCATCGTCCGATTATCTATAGCAGCATAAAGTGACGTTAAATAATCAAACAATCTTATTACTGCACCTGCCTGCATATTCATATTAATGGAAATTGAAATATACAAAATGTAATAATAAAATTCTAATTCTAGATCCCTCTAGCCAGATTCCTCTTATATAAATGTTTTCCATACACTATCGACGAAAACAGAGATCCATTTCAATACTTGTCAAAACCCATTTGATGAACTTTTTCACTTAATTTCATCTTTGGAATTGTTCCGAATTTCAGGTAGTATTTCACAGCTTCTTCATCTAAAGACGGTTATGCCCAAAGTGTTATTCTGTTTATTTTAAATAGCAGTAACAGCAGGAATAGAAGGGCCGACCTGTGGTCTAGTGGTTAGCGTAACAAACTACTAAGGGAGTAAAAAATCCTTAGTTACGCTGTCCTTCGGGAGGGACGTTAAACGGAGGTCCCGAGCCTGTACGATGTCAGGTACTCGTTAAAAATCCCTGTCCTAATTAAATCGGGACAGGCAAAATTTAGGGCTCTCTATGTAGCATCGTCCCACTAGTCATAGCAGCAAAAAGTGACGTTAAATGAACAAACAACAAAAGGAATAGAACAAAAATACAAAATGAAATTAATAAAATAATACAGAAATTTAAATAAACAATAAAAACAATTTGCAATACAAAACACTAATAAACAGCACAGAAAACAATTTACATCCAACTCAAAGGAGAAGATTGATAATAAGAGGATATACGAGATTATAGATAGGTTTCATGCGTACCGCCTAATACACAAGTATCTTCAATTGAATAGGTCTAATTTTCTTTTAAATAAATTACATTTTCCTAAATGTGATATCGAGGTAAAAGTAAAAAATATAATAAATTAATTTATTATGTTACTTTTATTAATTTTTGTGCGTTATCAAGTTTTAAAAATACAGATTATTACATTTTGTGTTATAACACTATTACAACTGTGATGGGAGCATTGCATATGGGACATTGGAATAGAGAGAATATTTTTTAGGTCAGGAAAAATATTTATTGCTTTACTTTTTTTGTGTGGACCTCCATTGAGGCAATAAAACTAGTTTTATGTCTAGGCATAACAATATTTATTTCGTAATGCATTAGGTACAGTATTGTTATACAGAACTGCTGACATATATCAAAGGATATAAAGAACTGTATCCCTAAAAATCCATGAAGGGTCTTGAACTAAGTATATAATCTACAGTCCTGGTGAATAAGAGGTTAAGTCGGATTTCGTCCAGAGAGAGTTAACTGCTTTGAGACAACCGGGATCGTATCATTCTCGTAGTTTTTGGCTTGAAATGGAGTTGCAATCAGGGTTCGACGATTCGTTCCCAAAGAATCGTTCCTAATCGATCTCATTCAAATCGTTGGGAACAGGAGCAATATTTTATAAGGAAAATCGTTCCGATCTGGACTGGAACGATATCATTTTGTTATAAAATAACCGCTCCCGAACGGAACAGAATCCGTCAGGAGCGATATTTTTTGATCTCTTGAGGATTTGATCCTGCGGAGCAAAAAAATATCGATCCCACATGTTTCTTTGTGAACCTTGATTTTGGCTTCCTCATTTACCTATCTACACACGAAAATATCAAACCGGAATGAAAAAATTGTGCCTAGAGAGGCATAGTACTTTCTCATCCTTAAAAAAAAAAAAAAAATTCTGAGAACTAACATTTTTTTTTTACTACCTTAAACTTAACCGATCCTTATCGGGCCTTCTTTAGGATCAACTAGATCATAAACCAAACATTTAGGAAAAAACCTGGTTGAAATCCGATTTGTAGTTTCCGAGCATTGGTTGGAACAAAGTTTTCTGGACAGACGGACCGACACCACTGAGATTTTATGTTTTTTGGATTCTACACCCTAGGAAACGCTAAAAAACATTAAAATATCGAAGTCGAATTTTTTGGCGGTTCAATACTTTCTTCATCTGGAGGATGAGAAAGTAAAAACGAAGGATCGATATTTATTGTTCCGGCCCAGATCGAATCCTCAAAGGATGGAAAAATTTCGCTCCGGTCGGGATTGAATCAAACTTGGAGCAGAATAAAGCATCTTTTGTGGATAGGATTCAAAATAGAGCATTTTCAGAAAGAACTTTATTTTTTCTACCTTAATTAATGGTTTCATTCAGAGCAGCAAAAATATAAATATATCGGTTTCATCCCCTGGTTGTAATATTAGTAATAATAATAATAAGCTTTATTTTTTCCTTTTTCTTCTATGTACAATTTTTACAAGGTCTTTATATTTACAAGGTTTTTTAAAAAGAAAAAAAGGCCCTTCTTTGGGCATAAGCCTCTCCCAATTTACCCCAGCTACGTCTGTTCCAAGCAGAACGGTGCCATAATACTCCTATGAAGTTTTGTATGTCGTCCCGCCATCTCGTAGCTGGTCTCCCTCTTCTCCTAGTGCGGTGAATTGGATACCAATCCGTTGTTGCCTTAGCCCAATGTGCCTTAGCCATTCTTGCAATGTGTCCAGCCCACTATCATTTAAGATCAGATACTGTCTTGAGAATATCGCGCGTACCAGTCAGCTTCCGTAGTTCTGTCTTCTTTATTTTCTCCCTTCTACTTTTCCTTAACATACTTCGCTCCATTGCACGCTGAGTGGTTGCTAGGGATTTAGATATATCATTATTTAGGCTCCAAGTTTGGCATCCATAAGTTAAAGAGGGAATGATACAAGCATCAAAAACTTTTCTCTTGTGATGTATGGCCATGTTGCTTTTAAAAATATTTTTGTGTGACCAAAATAATAATATATTCCAAATTTTGGTAATATAAGTAATAACGCCTTTTCAAGCCAATGCCTTACTTAGCCACTTATTAAGTACGAAAATAACTCGTTCCCGCTTTCTAAAGTACAACAAACTCATTTTGGAGAAATTAAGACTAAACCACTTATTCACCAGGGCTGTAGATATGATATATAATGCACTGTTTCTAAGATAACGGTTGTGCTGGGGGGTGATTTGTTCGAGTTAATCACAAAGGGTGATTTCCCCCCCCCCTTGTGAATTTCTTAGGGTACCCACTTATTAGAGGATATTCTATGATTTGGCACTTTTTCTTCAGTTTTTACTAAATGACTACAAATCTACGCGCCTAGCAGAAACTCAATCCTAGTATTTTTTAACACTAATATCTTTAGCTACTATTTGAGACCAGAATAAGCTCTCTGAAACCATTGCTTTTTACGATTCGATTTTTCAAATATTGACCATATTCTTCAAAAATATTTTCTTAATAATAACTAGGCTACTAGACTAGTTAGGGAAGCAATATGGTGATATTGCCTACGATATTCCATCCTCATAACACCATTCTTCTTCATAGCTTATATCAAAGAGATAATACCAAATAGAGCGTCAGTTTTATATGTATTATTAAATAAAATCTAGGCTAATAAAATATTCAACAATTTGTGTCGTTTGTTCATTTAACGCCACTTTATGCTGCTATGGCTAATCGGACGGTACTACAGTGGGAGCTCTAAATTTTGCCTATCCAGGTTTAATTAGGATAGGGATTTTTAACGAGTACCTGACATCGTACAGGCTTGGGACCCCCGTTTACGTCCCTTCCGAAGGACGGCTTGACTAAGGATTTTTTACTCCCTTAAAAAAATCCTAGGGCCACCTGCCGGGCTACGAACTCGCGATCTTGGGGTTAGTAGTTTGTTACGCTAACCACTAGACCACAGCTGACCTTTTCAACAATTTGAAATTACTTAACTAATTATTTAACTATAAAAAATTTCCATTATATCTTCAACATTGATTTTGGAAATTGTTAGCTTATGAATAATAAAGCTTAGTGATACAACAAATCTCTGCTTACAAACTTCTGTCCACAGACCATTACCCAAAACCAAATCCGTCAGATTATTCTTAACGCAATCTTCCTAACTACGCCTCGGTCTGCCCCTCATATTTCCAGTCGGTACAGCGCTTATAGATCTTAGGAATTCGTTCGTTACTAAGCCCAGCTACTTTATAAGCCCATCTTAATCCCCGTTCGCATCTCCGGGTGGGGAGTGCTTCAGGGGATTCGTAGGTTTTTCTCACAATTCAAGGAACCCAATTTATAGAAGCTGGATGAGCCTCAAGAGGATCTGCAGGCTTGACAAGTCCCATCCGTGGCTGTTACTGTAACTTATTTAATAATTTATTTTCTACAGTCGGAATCAGCCTTGAGTAAAACCACTCATCACTCTAAACATTGAGCTGATCTTCTATTTGTCGAATGAAAAACGGAAAAACCGAGATCGATCTCCGGCAAAAAGCCAAGTTCCGTCCTTGCTTTAATTATATTTGTTCTAGATTTTGTAACTATCTGTTTACACGTGTTTTAATCGAAACGGAGTATTTGAATAAATAAACTAAAACAGTAGCCACCACTAACTAATATTCAATAATATTCACTAAATTTAAACAATGAAAGTAGGAGAACCTAAAAAAGAATATCTCAATTTTAGCGGACACGGAAAGGCTGCCGCAAAAAGCGTCCGAATGTGTTTCAACAGTCAGTTAAACACGGAGAGGTTCCAGAGCTGTCCTAATCCTTAAAAAAACAAACGAGGAATAACTGTTGGGGATGAGCGGAGAAATTACTAATTCGAGTAATACAGTATTAAGATAAAATATCATCTAGCGAGTTAAAAAGAATACGAAATGGCCTGGAACATAAGGATCATCAAATTGGACTGAGGATATCTCCCGACAAAGAACTTCTTTTAGAAGAAGTCGCTGAGCATTTGAGTCAAGTTTAGAAATCATGTTACAGTGGAAAAGCATTGAGGATTATAAGCTTCGGAGACTTTGACTATGAATAGAAGAGGACTTTATGAGAACTAAGGAAGATTTCAAGCAACATATGGATTAATGGAGACATATTTGAGATCAAATGAGGAACTATACAAAAAATATGAACCAATAATAATATCATTTAAAGGAAAATGTTCTATGTTGTCTGAAACATCTTCGGAAGGTTCGAAGATAGATTAACACAGAAAATATGGAATTTCATAAAACAAAAGGCAAAATGATTGAGAAGATTCCAGGAATATGATAAGGATCTTGAAGAAATTAGTGTTCCGGATAATAAAATCATGAACCGGGCAGAATTTCGACGAAGGAGACCTCTATCAGAAGAACGGAAGAAGGTTAGACCTCAAGAGATACATAAGGCAGGACATCGAAGTTGGTAGGAGAACAGTGTCCAGGCACGGGAAATAATACTGATTGTTAATTCAATGTCTATAATGGTTCAATATGAATAAAAAAATAATAAAAAAATATTTAAAATTTTATCAGTGAAATTATTGGGTCGTAACATATGAAATGTCAGTGAAGGTGTAAATTTAAATTATTAGCAAAAAAATTATTAATCAATACTTTTATTAATCAAAATAGGATTTTGTATTAGGACTTTCAATACACTTCTCCCAACGTGAAACAAGCATTTCTCTTACCCCTCTCTGTAGGAATTAGGTGTCAAGGAAGAAGGCCGATTTCAGGGAATTTTGGTTGCCAATTTTTTTATTTCTTAAAAAATTATCCAAACAACGGAAAAAGTAAAAATCAGTTGGAGAAAGGTCCGGAGAATATGGTGGGTGAGGAAGGACCTCACCATTCAGCTCCTGAAAAAAAAAGAAAATCGGGTTAGCTGCTGGGTCTCGGTTAATTCATGTGGTACCCATATTTCCTGATTTTTTGTCTCACCAAGCTCCTTAAGGTGTCTGAAACAGTCATGGCACTTACTCCAAGTTGTGAACCTAATTCACCAGTGATTTGGGAAAGGCCCGCTTCGACCAGCTCTTTAACCTTTTCGTTGTCCAACTTAGTCTTCAGCCTACCACGTTCTTTGTTGGTAAGCTCATAACCTCCAGACCGAAATTTTTCAAACCAATGGAAGATTGTTCTTTCGCTTACAGTATCTTTACCGTAAACAATATTAATGTTTCGGAACGCCTCCGTGACGCTATGGCCAAGTTTAAATTCGTAGATAAAAATTATACGAATTTCCGCGGAAGACATAATTTTATTCTTATTTATTTTTAAAACGTTGCTTCACATTCAAAGGGAAATGTAAGACTGATTATGAAAAAGGATTAAATGATCTTTCTAACGGTATACATAACATAATTGTTTGTGTAAAAATAGTCTAATCCCTAATGAAAAGAAAACTGTAAATAAAAAAAAAAAGAAACTGACATTTAATCCGTTACGACCCAATAAAACCGTTAGTTGAACTCTCCCTATCCAACCCTACCACTGACCAATTATGTAGTAAGATTTTGATAAGAATCAAGGGATCGTTGTCTTATTGGGCCTCGTTGGCTTTCAATGTAGCATATTATATAACTGGCCATTAACTTAGATTGACAGCTAAAGATATGATTTTTTGCAATATTTTGCGGGTTATTTCTCTCCATTATATAAACAAGCGTTAAGCGATGTAATATTTAATCGGTGTTGCCTAGCAACAGATTCAGGGACTACATTTTTGTATTGTATTTGTCGTGGTGGATCAGTAAAATTACAAATATTATTAAAAATTAGCAATGATCAGAGCTGATTTCTTTAAGCCGTTACACTAAATGTTAAACTGTTTTTGAATTTGAAAGGACTACATCGATTTAAAAACTAATAAAAGCAACATCTCATATTCATAAGCAACATCGATTATAAGATCGACCAACAACGGAGAAGTTCCGTAATAGAGCGCTGAGTCGCCGAACGGAAGGTCCCGGGTTCAAATCCGGCCCTGACAGATTTTTTTTTCTTTATCTATCTCCGCAGTGCTGTTAGGCGTGGAGTAGCCTCAGTCCATCTTTTTTGTAAGCCCAGAGCCATTCTTCGAAGTTGATCCATCGGGCAGCCGCGTTCATTTCCTAGCCCTTCTATATGTTCACCATTGGTAAGTCATGGCCTACCTACAGGACGATTTCTTAAAGGCCTTCCTTACATCTGCCAGCGAGCCTTACGCTCATCTCCCATCCTACAAACATGGCCATACCATTTCAGCTAGTGTTCCTCTAGGACATCAATAACAGATCTCACACCCAGTATGGCACGGATGCTGTTCTGTATGTTTGTTTGTTCATTTAACATCACTTTATGCTGCTATGGCTAATCGGACGATGCTACTGTGGGAGCTCTAAATTTTGCCTATCCAGGTTTAATTAGGAGAGGGATTTTTAACGAGTACCTGACATCGTATAGGCTCGGGACCCCCGTTTAACGTCCTTCCGAAGGGCGGCGTAATTAAGGATTTTTTAACTCCCTTAAAAAAATCCTAGGGCCACCTGCCGGGCTACGAACCCGCGATCTTGGGCTTAGTAGTTTGTTACGCTTACCACTAGGCCACAGGTGACCGTAGGATGCTGTTCTTTCTTATATAATCCCGTCGGGTTTTTCCTGGGGCTTTCCTTAGGAACCTCATTTCCGCTGCGGTAACTTGGCTTGCATGTTTCTTAACCATCGTCCAGCTTTCTGACCCATATAAAAGAACAGGCAAGAATACAGATTTGAACAGGCGTAGCTTGGCCTCTTTACTTACTTCTCCCTTGCCTACCAATACTGAAGATATTTGGAAGAACACTCCAATCGGCTGTCTTATTCGGGTCAAGATATCTTGGTCCATTCGTCCATCCCTACTTATGACAGTAACTAGACAATCGAAATTATCTACCACTTCAAGGTTCTGTCCAAAGCATTTTAATTGTAAGCTGTTGGTCTCTCCTTCCAATATGCATGATTTTGCTCTTACTGGGGTTTATGCACAATCCTTTTCTTTTCAATTCTTCAGAATCATCGACAGCTACTTTTAAACGTTCAGGCCCCTATGTAATCACCACTATGTCATCTGCGTAGATAAAACTTTGGACCAACACAGGAATCAGGTTCCAATAACCAACTGTAACTCTAGGAGTTTTTCTTTTGGAAACTTTCCACACTTGGTCCATCACAATGTTAAAAAGGAGGGGACTGAGACTGTCACCCTCTGTGACAGATAACTTATTTAATTTGTTCACTGCCGGAGATGGACCCTTTGGGACCTGGACACTCTCCTTATAGTCCCATAAAGTGAGTACCCTTCATTGGTGAAAAAAATCTGGCGGCTCAGAGACCTAGGACAAGTCACCTCCTTGCACAACCGTTGTCCATGAAACAGTACAGTCTCTATCTTGTACTGAACCCCAGACCCATTTACGGGTTGTAGTGGTATAGGTTTTATTATTTTACATGACTTTTATGTTTGAATAAAATAATGCAGTATATTTCGGTTGTATACGATAAAACGAAAATATTACTAAATATTGAAATACAAAAAGAGATCTTACATAAATGTTAAGACCGTGGAAACATTCCAACGAAAAGCCCTTAGTCTCCAAACAGAAATTTAATAATATTTATATATTTTGTGAAATACCCATAAATCCACTGATGTCTTGATAATGTTGGTTTTCTTTTCATTGCATCTTACTTTCACTTTTTCATATGGTTTTTTGTCTTATGTTTTGCTGTTGTTTACAATTATTTATTTTTTTCTGTTCTGCGTTTTGTAGTTTGATGAGTGTATATTGTATTTTCAAATTCTCCAGTATTTATCAGCTGTTTTTATCTAACCTTACCCAGCCGGGGTCGAGTAACCTTCCTTATGATTCATTAGTTGCATTTGAGCCTTGGAGGTGGTGGGATGCTTCTTGGGTGCTTTATTCATGTTTTGTTTTGTTTTTTTATTTCTGTTTTAGTTTGGAGACTAAGGGCTTTTCGTTGGAATTTTTCCACGGTCTTAACGAAAATATTACTTTATTATCTGCAAGAACGATAATATTATCTTATGCAAACGGAATGTAGACAGAATGGAAAGCAAGGATGCATGCAGTGTGAGTCGACCTGGACACAGAGCTACCTAAGGAATCTAAGGAATAAGAGAAATATTATGAGGCCATTGGGAAAGTTTTCTAAGGAAAATATATATCAAAGAATGGTAAATAAACTGCTTGGCAATGCACTCAAAACAGGAAGGGGGAGGAGAGTTTTGAATTGATGCCAAAAGATCAAGAATCGTAATTTATAAAACAAAATTTAATTTATTACTATTTAAAACATGTTTTTCAACACCCACATAAGAATGATAAATCATTTTTAGATCTTTCAAGGTAGGCCATGAAGAATATAAATTAAAAAAAAAATAAATTAGAGAAGCAATTAGTTGACTGGAACTTCTAATGTAAGGGTAGAGATAGTAGGGGGTGCAGTCAATTAAAACACCATAATAAGCGCATACTTATTTATTGTGTGCCGACGTTTCGACCTACATTGTAGGTCATCTTCAGGGCTGTGAGAGAAAACAGACTATTTTATTTTTTTTGTCTGTTTTCTCTCACAGCCCTGAAGATGACCTACAATGCAGGTCGAAACGTCGGCACACAATATATAAGTATGCACTTATTATGGTGTTTCAATTGACTGCCCCCCCCAACTATCTCTATCCTTACTTTAAAAAAATATAGTAATGCCATTATAAATGCAAACATAAATCTCTTAGAACGCAATTGCTGGGATTATTTCCATGGTACATAAGACCCGTCATGGAATTGTAGTTGGCTGATTCCACAATAAAAATGTTTTAAAAACATCTACCCCTACAACTCATGAAGGGTTCACAACACTTAACCACTTACCAAAAATTTTTATAAATTATAAATAAATATTTTTTTATACTTTAAAGACTTATATTGTTATGTTTAATTATACATATAGAGTATTATATGCATTAACCGTTTACTGACCATTTTTCGCATTTGGGAACATAGATTTCAGAATTTTTTAACAATATTTCTGCTTTACCAAATGCATTATCAATTTAATTACAATTAAATAAAACATTAAAGTCTCATTAAATACGACTTAGGCATTCATTTATGCTTGGACTAAAAAATATACAACCATCTTATTTTGTAAAAAATAATTAAGTATCATTTTGGTCTTTAGAGTAACTGTTATTAAATGTAGTTATTTTTTTCATAACATGTGTTTTATTTGTATCCATTAATTATAAATGTGAGGATTAAACGAAAAGTATTCAAATTGCGTTTACTCCGATTTATTTCGTATATAATAATATTAAATATTACAAGTTTCATCTTTTTTTTTAGATTGCAATATAATAACTATTTTATTATAAACCTGTTGAATGTGGTTAATGTAACGTAACCTTGTGATAATTATCGTTACTAAAAAGTAACTGGCAATCCTAAAGCAGTAATGACCCTAGCACCTTCTTCTTCTTTGCACAAGTTAAACAGTTCTATGAAATTCTTTTTTCAATTACTAATAAAAAAAATAAAAATAACCTATGCATATCCTACTAATATTATAAATATTATAAAGTTAAACAGTTCTATTAAATTTTATTAAAATGTCACTTAGTAATGTTACTACTTTGCTAAGAGTACGAACCTATCCACACTTGTTCATGATAATTTCACGTGATTTCAGTTACTGAAAAATAACATAGTTGATAGACGTTACTAAAAAGTAACTGCTAGTCCTAAAATAGAAAAGGCCCTTCGTTTGGAGTAATTGGGGTTTAGCGTAGCATTACGGAGTCGAGGACTGGTGGAATTCCACCCGCACCGCATCAATCCATCACCATCATTCTACGTTCCATTTCCCCTGCTTCCCAATCCTCTCTCCCTTCACTTGGAATTATGAACACTCACCAAACACATTTATCTATGATTAATCAATAATTGTTTACCAAAATTATTTTATTACAATCCTACTAAACTACTAAACGGATTCGGATGAAACTTTACAGTAATATAGGTTAATAATAATATACAAAATAACACATAGGCTACAGCAAGGGCGGATTTAGGGGGCACGTGCCCCCCCCCCCTAGACAGTGTTTTACGTACTGTGGAGAATCCATTATAGTACATAATTAAAGGCAAATCAGGAACTTAGCATCTTGAAATTGGCAGATAGGTTGTTTGTATAATTTAAAAAAGAAATTTGGATAATTCCACCCCCAATGGTTTTCCTCTTAATATAATAGGGGTTCAAGGATTGTATGGAATCCGTCAGTTTTGAAGTTAGATATCTGAAATTTTGGATGTACGAGCAACTTATAATTAAAAAAAAATTTAATTATTTATTTAAACTGATCTGTCAAAAAACTTTATGTGGCAGACCCAATTCCACACGAGCGAAGCCGCGGGTCAAAGCTATTATGTAATAAAAATAAAATAGTATAATAAATTATTTGATAGGTAAAACTTAATAAAATTATTTATTGCTTGAATACAAATAAGGCTTTATTGAAATCCTTGCCTGCCAACAGAGGTAGGGCAGGTGAAAAGCAATATGGTGATATTGCCTAAGATATTCCATCCTGTCATTTCAAATTCTCGTAACACCATTCTTCTTCATAGCTTATATCAAAGAGATAATACCAAATAGAGCTGCTGTTTTATATTCATCATCATGAATATAGAAACATATGAATATAAAAACCTTAAATTACTTAACTAATTATTTAACTATCAAATATTTCCATTATATCTCCAACAATTTAGAATTTTATTAGCTTATGAATAAATTTTTAAAATATATTTTTTCTGAGAAATCAGGGAATCAAAACACATGAACGTAAAAAACTTCACATTTAGTTTTGATCCGATTATACAATTTCCTTAACTTGTTATTGGTATACATTTGTACATTTTTTATGATAATGATAAAATTAAAATATTTTCTACCTTTTTTATTAATGAATTCAACTAATTTTAATATTACACTTCAATTAATTAATTATTGATATGACTATTTAACCTTACAAAGCGACAGGAGAGGTACATTACTGGTTAGGAGAGGAAAATACTGTGGAAAATATATGGCCCAACAAATAAAATACGTATAAATAAAAACCAACAGAAACCTTAGAAGCCTGTTTAAATACCCTGTATAGTTTCATGTTTTAATGAGGGAAGAATAAAATGGTTGGGACTTGTTCATCGAGAGCATCAGGAAAGACTACCAAGGATGGAAAGACGCCCAGTCGGTAGAAGCGGAAGAGGTAGATCCAGATTACATGGCTTGAAGATGTGGAGGCTGATCTACAGCTTCTGAGATTGAGAACATGGAGAAGAGCTGCAGAGGATTGCTCTGAGTGGAGGAGAATTGTTGAGGAGGCCTTCATGGGCCATAGCGGCAGTGATAGATATTTAGAAATATTATGTTTTGTAAAATGTTTATATTAAAAAATTAATTACTTACTATCACCTTCAATATACACCCCTTCTCTATCCCTACAACGCTCCATGCGAATTTTCCATTGTTGGAAACAGTGCTGGAAGTCATCTTCTGTCAGCTCCTTCAGGACGCGTGGCGCTTTCTCTTTTACAGCTTCCACGGACTCAAATCTCGTCCCTTTTAATGAAGATTTCACCTTAGGGAACAGATAGAAGTCACATGGTGCAAGATCTGGTGAATAAGGTAGATGTTCTAACACTGGGATGCTGTACTGGGCTAGGAACCTCTTGACAGATAACGCGGAATGAGCTGGCGCATTGTCTTGGTGGAGAACCCATGATTTGTCCTTCCACATTTCGGATCGTTTTTCCTTAATCTTTCACGTGATTTTGCAAGTACCTCAAGGTAGTAGTATTAATTAATAGTATGACCTTGAGGAACCCAGTGAAGGTACACAATCCCATGAATATCGAAAGCAACGTCAGTCTCGTTATTTAATAGCCACACCTCGTACTTCATTTATTGAATATTTAGTTTAGATACCTTTAAGCAATGGCTTTTAGACAAGTATCATTAAAATAGATAAGGCTGTTTTTGTACTACTGCCATCAGATAAAAAAAATATCATTCGAATATTACTCAATCACTGTATATAAAAAGGAAAAAAATAGGTTTTTAGGACTCTCAAATATATCTCAGACACGTTTAAAACTGCACATCGAAATTATAATTTGATCATAATGCTACGTTCCTTACCAATCAGTTGTAAGAAAGTACAATATAAATCACACTTTTTATACCCATACTTTTAACAGTAAACTCACTATTCTCATGTTGAAGGTCCATTAACATTTTTGGCTTTGAAAAGTAGTCATTTGTGTTTTCAATTCATTCATTTGTTTTTTAAAAACAGCTAAGACTCAAAAAGGCTAGTAACAATAAGCCTCAGAAACAAACTTATAATCTACAAATCAGTGAAATATCAACAATAGATTTTTGAACATCGTAAAGCCTATCAGAAGTCCAGGTTACAAGTATAATATTAATGCAAATAAAATAACTTTTATATAAAATTTAGTATAAAAAAAGCTCTTATGTCAAAAAAGGTATATATAAAAATATAATTACAATAGTAAAATACATTACATAAATAAATCTTCATAACAACAAGAAAAAGACCTGTTAAAGTGCAGACGCCTTCAGTTCGTGTGGTTATACTACACCTGTAAAGCATTGCACTGCGGGTTAGTATCCATACTGCTTAAAGGCGTTAAAACGAACAAGTAGAAGATAGTGTCAATAATAATTTTATAAATAATCATAAAAGATAATAACGTCATATTATAACCGGAAAATTTAAATTTTAGAGGAAATAAATATTTGAACTAAAAAATAATTTGAAAAATAAGGAATAATTTTTTTCCAAAATTAAATGCCAACATACTTTTAATAAATTGTATTATACATTTCACATTTAGACGTATGAAATTTATATTAAAGATAATCGTAATTAATTTTTTATTATAAATTGTTATTGATAATAATATTATCATCATCAAAATAGTGAGTATCTTTATTTTATTATGGTGGATGACAGTGGTGAAGATACGGTGTGAAAATGAAATACGTTGTAGTGGAAGCCAGAGATATATATAAAAAAAAAAATATATATATATATATATATATATATATATATAAATATATATAGATATATTCTATATATATCTTTAAATCAAGGTTTCCAAGTTATTGTCATCAGGACTAAGGGAACTTAAGGCCAAACCTACTTATATTCAAATATATAATTATATATATATATATATATATATATATATATATATATATATATATATATATGTTTTATATATATAGGTCTTGGATTCAGTATATGATAGGGACTGTTCTGTTTCTAGGACCAATACTGTACAGGGAGGTACTATACCATGCTTAACCGCCAGGTTTTTCCTCAACTATTACCCACTTTAAAAAGGCGGGGTGAGACACACAAGGTCTGTAGGTGCCACAGAATTTTGAATTTGAATTCAGCATAGAAATTACACAATATTTCACTAACCGGAATCGTATCATTCTCGTATTTTTTGGCTTGGATGGTATTTGTAATATAAACAATAACTCCTTTTGAAGCCAATGCCTTACTTAGCCCCTTATTAACTACGAAAATATGTCCGCTTACTTGAGAACAAGAAACAAACAATACACCAACAAAATAGATATACACCCCCTGTCCGTGTGTCGGCGGACCGAGCTCCATTTGACAAATTATATCATACATTGATACAATTAATTGTATATATTGTAGATATATCTGTATACCTAGATATATTTATGAAAATAAAATTTGAACTCATTATTTAAATTGATATATTTCAGGGTATTAAAAAAATACAGTGAAACTAATAAATGCCAACATTTAAAACACAGTTGATTGAACTTGGTTTGTGTTGAACAGCCAGGTCAACTGGGGTATTTGAACTTCGCGTGAATAGTTTTAATCGAAAACCAATTTTTTTATTCCCCTTATTTAATACTAGGAAGTGCAGGCCTTCGTGATCATCAAAGGCACTTATTAACTTTAATCTCGATTTTATATCTGACTCTGTCGTATATCAGGTGAGGGCATTTAATAATAAAAAAAAAGTTCAAACATAATAATAAAAAAAAGGAGAAAAATGAGATTGGACAAGTCTTGGGAAATTGAAAGCGTAACGAAAGGTTTCGTGTTGTCTCCAGTTTGTTGCCTGTGCCGTAGCCTACGGTAACAGGATCGATTTTTTTCCGCTTCGATATTTTTAATTATTTGACTGTTGTGTGAGGGTAAACAAATAATTCATCTTGAGTATATTGATGGTTTAACAAAAATAAGGTTATTTTACGCTAAAAATAAAGCTATTTTAGACCGTCTTTGTACTCAAAGTGATGTTGGATTCTTATAATAAAAATAGCCCCAATCAACAGTCTTTCCTTCACTCGGCATCATCAAGGTCGAATTAAACCTATCTACGTTTCGGACTCCTTTGGACGCTTGCGCATTGGATTAATTTTGATTATTATTTTAATGATTCCATCAACGATCACTCCAAATTGGAATAATGGAACCATGAATTGTATTTCGAACCCATACTTACCATTCAGAATTCTCCCACCAAGCATTTTGTGTTTAGCTATTTGTCGAGTTTTAGGAATGAAATTAGTAGGAAACAGTTCCTGGGTCATCTGTGGTGTAGTGGTTAACATTACAACATTCTATGACATGATGAAAATGATACAAATTATTATACCATTATGCATGTTGTATGTTGCTAATCGTCGAATTTTAGGAACAACAAGCAATAGAAAACAATTCCAATAATAGACAGAGTGTAGCAGGCTTGATCTTATATAATAGGATATGGATATTGTTTTGTCAAATCGGAAGTTTCGAAAAGTTTAATAAATTCAGTTTATTCAGTTCAATTGTTTATAATCATAAAAGACTGAAAAGACAAGAAATCGCTCGACGTTTTCGCCTTCTTCACCGTTTACTGGACAAACGTTCTAAGCTCCCAATTAATTACAAAAGACTCATTTACATATCTGTTATCAGACCTATTTGGACATACGGAGTTGAGCTTTGGGGCTCTACTAAGCCATCCAATTCCTTACAATCCAAAATCCTTCATAAAATCCTCAATGCTCCTTATTACGTCACAAAAAAATCATCCATCATGATCTTAATTTCCCATATGTTGCTGATTTGGCTCAAACTAGATACCTATCCACGACAAGCTCCATACACACTTGAATACGCTAGTCTCTCAACTTGCTTCCCACACTATTTCTGATAACCCTCCGAGGCGTCTGAAAAGAAGATGGCCTCGAGACCTTCTACTATAGAACTTTATTGGAGTGCTACCGATGTGTAGTTTCTCCACAAGTTTTTTTTTTCATCTTGCTTCACTTTCATAATCTCAAAGTACTAAGAAACCTTTACCACTGCAATCCATTAAGGGTCTTGGGTTCAGTACATGGTAGAGACTGTTATGGGTTGTTAACGGTTGTGGGGAAGTTACTTATCTGAGATAGCACTAAATAACGAGGTTTTTACTCCAATTAAAGGTACTCACTTTTTAGAGGCTTCGTGAGCCCCACGAATTTCCAAATACGGCAATTAATAAATTATATAGGACTATGTAATTTATCTGCCACAGCTGGACTTATACTTAAAATCTTTAGAATCCGAACCCAGTAATCTTACCATTGAGCTATCCTAATTGGATTATTGATC
The DNA here is from genome assembly GCA_037127475.1 of Arma custos. Taxonomy (NCBI): domain Eukaryota; kingdom Metazoa; phylum Arthropoda; class Insecta; order Hemiptera; family Pentatomidae; genus Arma; species Arma custos. Next base: position 12,186,370 of record CM073762.1, on the reverse strand, counting down.
TAGATTCTCATATACTATTAAAAAAATAAACCTACATTCATTACCTTTTGCACGCATGACCCCAATTCTCATGTATTATTTGACAGGACATAATAATTAAAGCAAGAAAATTTATATATATAGTCACTGCTCGAATTTCAGCGTTTATCATCCTTGGTTAATCACCTGTTTAGGCTTAGCAGCTTCTGTTTCTGTTGACTGTGAGGTCTAAGTAATCTCCTTTGTAAGCCCGGTTAATAGGATTTGTAGTTTATGCATACTGTTTCCTCTCTGCAATATCGGGCCGTTGCTACCTTCTATTGTAAGTCAAGGTTTATCTTTAGGTATATTGTAACCATACTAAATTCAAACCAATCATTGGTTAAAAATGGAACTTATATTTCTCTGATAAACAGATATTCGAATTTGATATATTTCCCTGGACAAAATACTTTAAATATAATAATGCAAGAGAAAAACATTATCCAGCCATTCTTCATATTTTATTAATTCTTCATACGTTTCGACATTTATTAATTATCAATTGTTAAAATTTAATGTTTTATGCATTAAGCTATAATGGATATAACTATACACAGTAGCTACTAAACCCAAGATAGCGGGTTCGCATCCAGCAGGTGGCCCTAGGATTTTTTTAAGGGAGTAAAAAATCCTTAGTTACGCAGTCCTTCGGAAGGGAAGTTAAACGGGGATCCCGAGCAAGTACGATGTCAGGCACTCGTTAAAAATCCTTATCCTAATTAAACCTGGATAGGCAAAATTTAGAGCTCCCACTGTAGCATCGTCCGATTAGCCATAGCAGCATAAAGTGACGTTAAATGAACAAACAAACTATACACAGTTATTAGTCCATTTTTCTGGACTAAACTGCATTTCTGTTAAAACTTCATTAATTTAAAAAAATTTAAGGAATGTTGAAATACATATTGAATACAGTTCCTTGAACTTGTATCTGACAATGGGGGATAAATATTGCCTAGATGAAGAATTTTTTTAAAATTAATATTACAGAAATTCAGTTTAGATAAAAATGGACTTGTAACTTTGTATTGTTATGTGCATTATTATAGGTTGATGAATAAAACCAAACATTTTAGCAATTGATAATGAATAAATGTCGAAACGCATGAAGAATTAATAAAAGATGAAGAATGGATAATTGGTTTTTTCTTGCTTTAATAGATTTTTGTTAAATCGATTATTGATCGAGCTGTTCTAAGAAATAAAGCAAGATCGATAGGATGGCAGTGTTGTTAAGGACAGATTACAAAGCAAATGATAAATCGATTTAAGTAGTGAACAACGTTCATGCATTTTCGATTCAATCCACAATCAAGTAAGATTACAGGATTAAAAATTTATTTTTTGTTTATTTATTTAATGCCACTTTATGCTGCTATGGCTAATCGTATCAAGTTACAGTGGTGGTCCTAAATTTCGCCAATTTAGACATAAATACGACAGAGATATTTAACGAATATCAGTCACCACACAGGCTGATTACCACCAGATTAGGACCCCTGTTGCGGCAAACATAGGATTTTTACTTTTACATTAAAAATACTAAGGCCACCTGCCAACTAACCCTCCACCTCCGGCATATAATGTTGTTATGCATCACCTACACCTCAGGTGAACCCTATTGAAAAATATTTTGGGGCGTAAAATAAAGTAATAATTGCGTCTTAAAGTTGAAATTCAGTTGAATGTTAACACAATGATTTAAGTACACGAGAAATTGGTAATACACTCGCACACGGTTCCAATTCACTATTCATATATTATATTAATATTCTATTCATATATTATATTCTACTAACCATATAAAATATTACCCAATCCTCTACCTTATAAAATATTATCCAATCCACTACGATATTCAATATTATAATACAATCTAATATAGCTTCTTTCAACTTATTACATTACTGTATCCAATCTAATATATTATAACCCAATCTGCTGTATATATCACTCCTTCAAAAGAACAACGTCATAAATCAATAAACCTTATTTTTCAATAAAATAGGTTTTGAAAGTGTACATTATTTTATTATTGTATAATAAAAGTAAAAAAGAGACCTTACATAAATGTTAAGACCGTGGAAAAATTCCAACGAAAAGCCTAATGTCAAAACTAGTTGCATTTGAGCCTTGGAGGTGGTGGGATGTTTCTTGGGCGCATTATTCATGTTTTGTTTTGATGTTATTCTCTTTCTACCCTGAGGATGCCTGAATGGGCGAAATATTGGACAGATAATTTTTATTTCTGTTTTAGTTTGGATACTTAAGGCTTTTCGTTGGAATTTTTCCACGGTCTGTACATTATTTTATTTTTATTATTATTTTTTTATCTAGACTTTATTTTATTATCATTTTTGCATTTATTTCCTTTTATTACCGCATGTATATATTTTATAACATTCACTTATTTTATTTTGTTATATCATTTTTGTTTTGTTAAGGAATGGTTGTAGCTACATAGCACCATCACTTATTGCCCACAAGTGGCTGATCGTAATGTTTCAATAAAGTATTTAATAAAAAATTTGTTTTTTCAATAGTGGTATTTGAAAGATCCATGCGATTTAAAAAATAAATAAATATAATTTGGGTATAATAAAGCAAAGCATTCCTATTGTAATGATGGTAATGAAATTCTTTTATTATTCATTAGAAAGTTTTCAAAAGCTTGCAACTTTTTTTATTTTAACTTATGTCATTATTCCAGTAAAACTTCAAGTTTAAACTTAATATAAATCAAATATGACCTTATTAAAAAAAATGGAAATGTAATATCAGATATGTCGTTCCTCAATAAAAAAGCTTCAACCTAAACAAATGCAACCGAAGGATCAACTAAAAAAAAAATTTTGAGTTAGGTTTTTTTTTTTAAGGAGCGATATATTTGAAATCACCTGGGTTGTAGTGGATAGCATAACCGCCTACAATGCCCAAGACCGCGGTTTCGCAGCCCGGCAGTCCAAGGCGTAAATTCGTGATCCCGGACCTTTGCAATGCCAATTACTCGTTAAAAATTCCTATCCTAATTAAACCAGGATAGGCAAAATTTATAGCTCCCACTGTAGCATCGTCCGATTAGCGATAGCAGCAAAAAGTGACGTAAAACAAGTAAAGAAACACAAAAAACGCCCTAAAATTTAACCGCAATCATAACAGGGCAATGTATTAATACTCCGATTTCCACCTACCCTCTGCGAATGTAACTTACAATGTGTAATACAGTTTTCATAACACTTTCATTAATATTTTAAATATTTTGTAACGAGATGTTCTCGGTGAATTATGCAGTGAATCGGTATGAATTGTGGAATTTGGGAATCATCTCTTAAAAGCTTGTGAATTTTTACATATTCAAAATCGGTCTGGAGTCGGTCAATTACGGACGATTCCACCACTGCTTATGTTCGTTCGTGCAGTTTTCGATGGGGAAATGAAATTTGTTACTATGTTGCACTCAATCTTTCATATTTGTCGTCAGTAATTTAAAAGACATTTTGAAACACAAACGGAACGATAGTAATTTTTTAAAATATAATAGCACAAAAATGAAAATGGTCCATTTATCGATAAGCCACGAATAATCCTTCAAAGAGCCGCGTCAAGTCTCTGTAAGTCTCGCGAGCCACAGGTTGGCCACCCCTGTAATATATAATTATAGTCACAATGGGGATGTGTTATTGGGGGGGGGGAGGCTAGAGGAGTGAGCTAGGTAGTGGGGGAACGGGTGTGGCTCACTTATGCGCGATCTACTCGAGGCGACTTCAGCGCAGGTCGTTTTCTAATTTGTCAGAATATATTAGGATGGATGTTAATCGGGTCTCATAGATCGTACAAGTGCTTGTTCAGCAGCCACCACGCTATACAACACACATGACATAATAATATATGGTAATATTGTAATCACTAAAATAGAGCCAAAAACTCAAAAAGAAACACTATTATTTATTATAATGCAATTGGGAAAATCTACAATGCAAAGCCTTATGTTTCAAAAAATACACCTACTTACCAGTCGACGTTTCGCCTATTCAGGCATTATCAAGACACCAAAATCAAAAAGGGGTTATGTGAATCGCATCTCGAAGAAAGTTGTATGTTGAACGTCTTGGTGGTGGGGTGCTGTCTCATGTTTGGAGCCTGTTTGGGCTGTTGATCGTTGGGATGTATTGCACCTTTTTCTTCGAGATGCGATTCAAATAACCCCTTTTTGATTTTGGTGTCTTGATAATGCCTGAATAGGCGAAACGTCGACTGGTAAGTAGGTGTATTTTTTGAAACATAAGGCTTTGCATTGTGGATTTCCCCAATTGCATTATAAGTAATATTGTAATATTATAGTACATAACATTATATGATTGATTTTACAGGAATATCGAGCCTGGTGAGCTGCGCAACCGTTGAGGACCTGCCGCAGCTGCACCCTCACGATGAAGAGCGGCTCCAGCGGGCGGCGAGGCTCCTCCAGCAGAGGCTCATCCTCAGGCAATGGCTATACGACCACGGCCTTCAGCATCATCATCACAGGTTTTGATTATTATATTTTATAATTATTTTATTTATTTATATCAAATTTAACAATCAAAATAATAAAAAAATATCTAAAATAATTATTAGAATGAAATTGACAAACTAAAAAAACAAAGACTGATATACTTGAAAATAATCGACAAGTCAACGTATCGATAAATGATTCCCTTTGGACTGCTGATGTGAGATGTACTACATTAGGCATTGATGAGTTCTGTATCGGTTTATTTACTGACGGTCATCTTCTAGAACTTCTAGTACTATATTTTTACTGCTGTTTGAGAAACTTAGGGGTTTGGTTTAGGAAAAAGGGGATTCTGAAGATCTTATGCTTACATGCATTAATTAATTCGTTTATTTTTAACTATGTAAGTATAATTAAACATGATTTAGCAAGTAACATAATTTATTATTTTTTACAACATAATATACTAAATAATAATAAAAATGATAATAGTAATATTAACAATACCCGCAAAGAGTTAGTTCTAATGCCCATTGTAAAGTAGCCAATAGGAGCTAGTAATGTTGCGGTGTTGGCTAATCAATTAAAACTGCGCAGTCAGCGAACAGCTGCCGGATAAACCATCTCCCTTTAGCTTTATTTAAACATTATTTTATTATTATATATTATAAATATAAAAATTAAAATAATATGTACAAGATATGAGAATAATAATTAATGCAAAATTATACTCCGAAGTATAGAGGATATTATTTTGTGAACGATTTCCCTTAGAAAATAATATCGTATATAATATCGTTTCCCTTATCCATTAATATCGTAAATTTTAATTATAAATATCATAATGATATACATTTAATTAACTTAAATTAAAATGTAATAAAAGAAACCTGTACTACAGACATCCTTATACATATTACAATTGTAATATTTAAAGAATAAACGTAAAGAAGCTTAAGAAAATTGAGTGGCATTACAACCAGTTCAGACCATGTATTGTTCCCAAGTCAACAGTCGGAGGATAATTTGTGGTATATTGTTTAGCATAACAAGTTACTATGCTCAAGACCGCGGGTTCTAAGCCCTTCAGGTGGCCCTAGGATTTTTTTAAGATGGAATACAAAATCCTTTGTTATGCCGTCTTTTGCAAGGAACGTAAAATGAAGTTCCCGAACCTGCACGGTGTCAAGTACTCGATGTGAAGGGTCCGAAATAAGGAAAAAACATGGAGGTATTACCCATAATTAAGAGTACTTTATAAAGTCCTTGGAGATCTAGGGAGGTTTCCGGATCCCTCAGAATCGATTTATGGCTAGTTTAAACAATTTGCTCATAGTCAAAATATCAGCAACAACTAGTCTCGATCGCGAGGACGTACATATCAGTAGCACAGCACACTACACCGGTCTCAAATTGTAATTAATATATTTTTATTTTGAACAGAAAAGATCTGTCCAGGCCGGTATTCAGACCTAGGTCCCCCACGATTCTAGCGTGGTGCTCTAACCAACTGAGCTAACCAGTTATTATGTTTATCTTTATTTAATATGTTTTATTATAAATATTTGTTACTGTTTTTATGAATCACGTTAGAACATGAATATGTTTATGCAATAATCGTAAACTTTTAAATATTTTTATTTTGTATAGAAAAGATTTGTCCAGGCCGAGATTCGAACCTGGGTCTTCTGCATTCTCTAGCGCAGTGCTCTAACCAACTGAGCTACCTGGCTCGTAACACGGCCAGACAAATCCATTCTCTTCACCGATCCTATATCCCCGCGTTCTCGCAATTTTGCGATGTATACAAGGGGAAGAGTGTTCATTGAACAATACTTTAATTAGGATCTTTGATTTTCATTTTGAAGATAAAAGATCTGTCCAGGCCGGGATTCGAACCTGGGTCGCTCACGATTCTAGCGTTGTGCTCTAACCAACTGAGCTAACCTGGCTCGTAACATATAGCTTAATTAATACAGCTAATGATATGGCAGCATAAAGTGGCCTTAAAGGAAACAAAAACAAACAACCAAATCCTCGTTTTTAGGACAAACAATAAAAGGTTGGAGTTTTTACATATGAGCCGTTTATTTTGAAAGTGACCTAACTCCGTTTTTAAAATTTTTGCTTAACTCCATTCTTGATAAGAAAACATACATTATTCACTTAATAATTGTTAACATTTTAATTGGAACCATAAATTTATCAGCCTTAGATACACTTAAGCAGTATGACTCATTAGTATCCTATACGTATATTTTTAAATTCATCGAAACGCAAACCCTTAAACATTTGAAGATAAATGGAGGTAGGCCACTTTCAAAACGGCTCATATATTAAAAATATGTTTAATATAAACTTATTGTACAAACATAAATATATAATATGGTAAGGCAAAAAATTAAAATGTAGAGGAGGAAATACAAAAGAAAAAATAATTAATAAGTGCACTGCCTTATCATTTTAATTAGTAAACCATCCTGAAGTAATGAAGCCTCTTGAGAAAATCAAGTCTTTTGCCTAGGACCGCGCTATCTTAATCATCTGTTTTTTAGTCCTGAGCATGTTTACGGGTCTTAATATTATTTAAACCAGTAGAGTCGAACAAGTGTATACATTTTATTGAAATGAAAGTCCTAAAATCGAAATATTGGAGTAAGATGAAGCTCGAGTTATTTTTTAAATCGATGCATTTTATTTTCCCCATTTTAAAAAAAAACTGATCCAATTATAACGGCCTATTCCCTTCAATCCCATATCATTGACCTTGAAAAATGGTTTAAAAACTGGTGGATTAAAATAAATTACCAGTAATCCCATCAAATATCCTTTACCCTCCGTTGTAAAACAACGACTTCCTGCCCTCCTTCATCGTTTAATAACATCCCACTGATTCCTGTAGAACAGGTTCGGTACTTAGGACTACACCTTGACAAACGCTTAACTTGGAATCCTCACACTAGACTGAAACGACAAGAAACAGCTCGGCGTTTCAGGCTACTTCAACATTTACTACTATAGAGAAACGCTCTCAGCTCCCAATTAATTACAAAAGATTCATATAAACGACAATAATTAGACCCATATGGACTTACGGAATAGAGCTTTAGGGCTCCACTAAACCATCGAATCCCTCTCGTATTCAATCCTTACATACCAAAATCCTTCGTAAAATCCTCATTGCTCTGTTACGAACAAAGTAATCCATAATGACCTTAATGTCCCGTTTATTGCTGATTTGGCCCGAATCCGATATCAATCCTTTCATGACAAACTTCATTCTCACTCAAACCCACTAGTTTCAAACCTAGCAACCTCTTCAATTCCTGATAATCCTCCGAGGCGTCTGAAAACAAGATGGCCCTATGACCTTTTAAGTTGAACTTTTTATTTGAGTATATTCACTGGGTTGTTACTCTACTTGTCTTTATTTCACGCCATTGTGTATCATTCCTGCCATTTACTTGTTGTATTGTTATAATAAAGTTGTAAATTTCAATGAATAAATCATAACAAAATAAAATCAAAAACAGTACTACAATTTGTGAAATGTTTTAAAGAAGTCAGAAACAGTGGCTTTCTGATTTGCCAATTTTTTAAAATATTTATAATTTCATTGATCGAACAAGACAAAAGACTAAAGTTAAAGTAGTTCCTTGATCCGTTGCTAGGCAACACCGATAAAATATTTTTATGACACTTAAATTTTTGTATGCATAATAAAGAGATATAATTGGACGCAGTTTAGCTGAAAGGACTCAACCCACACTATGGTCAAAAATGAGTTATGTATGCCAAAGAGGTCCTAAAGGTTGGTTCTTTCACTCAGCAAAAAAGATCCGTGATACTACTAACATAAGGATCATTAAATGATCACTAAATTAAATGATTAAATGACACACCTAAAGTAAAAAACCTCGATAAGTCAAAAATGACGTATTGTGGCTCCTTACTGCTAAACTACGTCCAATTCAGTGAATGAAAATCTAACTAAATATAACAAGTTTTAATGAAAAATAAATAAAATCAGAGAAATCAGTTGTCCATTCCACATATTAACATTCTATCTGAATATGTATTTTTTTAAAAGATATTTTATTTCAAAAAAGAGCACCCAGAACACCCTGGAGATATGGAATTCGGAACTTACCAAGGGCGGGTCCAGTATTTTTTTCTGGGGGCACATCGGGCAGAAATACACTTGTAGTATTTATAGAAAGGTAACAAAGGTTTATAAATATCAAAACAATAGTTTCACTCAAGTTCTTTCTGTTATTTTATTTATATATTTTAACCGCTATGATCATGTGATTTGCCTATAAGTATGTGCTGTAATGGATTCTCCACAGTACAAAAAAAAAAACCGTCTGGGGGGCACATGCCCACGTGCCCTACCCTTAAAACCGTTCTTGGAACTTACCTCTTTGAGTGTGTCTCAGTATTTAATTATCTTGGATCCAATGTTTCGTGCACCAACGCCTTCAGGGTAGAAATCAGGAGAAGAATATTGTCCCCAAACCGTTGCTACTTCAGGCTGAAACAAGACATAGCAAGTAGATTCATAACTAGGAAGACGAAAATCATCCTACACAAATCTCTGATTCGCTCAGTGCTTACATATGATACGAAAACATGGACAATTGCAAAAGATGCATACCGAAATTTGCTTGTCTTCAAACGCAGGGTCCTCCGAAGAATATTTAGGCCGGTCTGTGTTGATGGTAGATGGAGGCAAAGGAAAGATGAGGTATACGATCTCTTTGCTGAGCCTGACTTGGTCAGTATTATGAAACGATCCTGACTAAGATGGGAAAATACCAAAACGTTTACTGACAGAGGTCATCCTAGGACGGAGGAGAATCGACCGACAGCGACGCGATTGAAGGAGGCCCGGACGCGTCAACGTGCTGTACCGAACAAATAATATTAATGAAAATATAATAGTTTTTAAATAATTTAAGTTATGTTACATAAACAATGTAATATTTTCATTTTCTAAATAGTATTTGTGAGGGGAAAGATGTAGCTCAGTGTATAGAGCGCTGAGTTGCAGAAGGTTCCGGGTTCAAATCCGGCTGTCGAAGATAAAATATTCAATCTGTTAATTGGCATAAATGGATCTTGTGAGATCTGGAGACCTAGCAGGGCACATCCAACCTTTATAAAATGGGTAACCTAAATTGGGTGGAAAAACCTTGCGGTTGAGCATAAACCCTGCACAACCATTGTCCTAGAAACAGTATTCTCTACCACGTACAGAACTCTTATGTATTGGTTGTTGTAAAAGATTTTTTATACGAATAAATGAATGTATCTGTACGCAATGTGCCTGGAAACCGAAATAACAATAATAAAATAAATACACGTAAATTTCATCTTCGAAAAAAAATAATTTAATACATAAAGATTTTTAAATAGCAGTAAGGTACAAATAATATAATCATAATAACTCACATTACCTTACATATCAAAGTTCAAGCCAGTAGTGGACAATTGACCATGGGAGAATAGTGAATTCCCAGGAAACTGCGGAAAAAAAATAATTTTTAAATATTTCTTTATATGAGGTATCTAAGCTTGTTTTTGCTAACTGTTTTGGGACAAGTTTTTTTTTTTGGATTGTATAACGTATTTATGATTTTGTTATTTTTTAGCAGATTTTTGACTTATAACTTTTTTTAAAAGTTAATTTTAGTATTGTTGATGTATTTTAATATTGAAAATGGAATTAGATTTGCCGAAACGTCTTGTTTATAAAAGAATAAAATAAATTGACTGGAAGCAGGTTTTTTTCGAAGATGAAATTTACATAGAAATTGAGTCCAGTTTATTAGATAAGAATTAAAAAATAAATACAGTAATCTTCTTATTAGTGGATTATATTTGCATTAGGCATCCATTTTCTTTTTATTGTACTCATTCGAGTTAATATTAAGTAGGTTCACCAGTTGGGGATTACAACTAAGCACCTTCATTATTAAATAATTTATTCAATTATTACTTATTCAGTGGCTCTAACCAAAGTGGCCGGCCGCCCCCTCAAGTAATCTCATTATTACAGCCGAGGTGGAATAGAATGGAAAGCTTAACTTGGTCTCGGTCGAGCCCGCTGAATAATTTAGAAATCTATTCCAGGATTGATTTTTTTTTTAAAGGAAGTGTATGTAAAGGTCAGTGTGAAGCTGAAAGGATTGTTTTATACATTCTACATATTCATACAAAGGTAATGTGCAACTAAAGAATACAACTATGCAACCGTTTTCAAATCGTATACAAATTTTTTTTTAAAATTATTTTATTGAGTTGTACAACTGTAATATATACATCTAGTACAATTGCAATAAGAATAAATAATACATGACAGAACATGTAGAGACACTACTCAATGGCAGCACTGTAATAAAATTTCTATAATAGAAGGTCCCTTCAGATGCCTAGGAGGATTGTCCGGGATGGGATTGGATGCAAGGATGGAAACTAGTGGGTTTGGATGGTTCTGAAGCTATACAAAATAAAACCAGCTCTCCCATCAATACAACTGAATAGATCATGAATTCAGTTCTTTCCTTCAAAATCTATAGTTCATAATTCATAGTATGCAATAAAAAAAAAAGCATCAAGTCTCTAAAAAACAGTGGAAAAACTGAACAAATAACGTTTTGCCTATTCAGGCAACATCAGTACACTAAAAGAAAATTAAGTAAAAAAAACACAACGTGCGAAGCGCACATATGCAATATTCCGTATACTCTCCCAATGTAGAACCTTTTTTTTTTTTTTTTTTTTTCTTCTCCCCCTTCCTGCCATCACTGGCATACGAGGTTTCGGCAGTGGTGGGTTAATACGTTGGGTTTACGCACGCCCACCACTGCCAAAAAGCAACTCTTTATTCAAAACAATTCTTATTATACATACTCGAGGGGCGGGGGTTTGTATAATTACGGGGAACAATTTTATAAAATAAAATTTTTCTGTGGTGCTGCCCAGTGCACGGATGTGCACCCTACTGATAGGGCAGCACCTTTAAGCCTCCTGGTCCGCCGCATCCGTCCGGTCCGCGTCCGGCCAGTCTGCATCAGTCCGGTCCTCCATCTCCTACGAGGGCCCTCCTCGTCTGGCTCCTCATCCGGTGGCTCATATATCCAGGTATCCTCCTGGAGGATGATGTCCAGGGGCTTCGCTCCCGCCAGCACCTGCACCGCCTCGTGCGACACCATTCTGTACGCCTTCGTGACTCGCAGCAGGGCCAGTCTCTGGATGGTCGCCAGTCTCCTCTTCTGCAGCTACGTGAGGTTTCGGCTCCACGCCGGGGATGCATACCTCAGGATACTCAAGACCACGCTTTTCCCAATGTAGAACCGTCCGATCAGCCAGAGCAGCATAAGGTAAATTTGAATGAACAAACAAACTTCTTTTTCAAAGAGAAGAAGACCTGTACCACTACAACCCGTGAATAATTCTGGGGTTCAGTACATGGCAAAGACTATACTGTTTCATGGACAACGGTTCTGCAAGGAAGTGACGTTCTAGCTCACGCTTAATCACCAGATTTCCTCCCCTTATTTTGGGTACCTTATTTTTATATTTTATAGAGGCTGGGTGAGCTCCAGGAGGGTCCTAGATCTATACGATCCATCTCCGGCTGCAAACAGACTAAATAAAAGTCTTGCCTGCAGCGGGATTTGAACCAGGATTTCCGACAGTGCTCTACCACTGAGCCACTCCGCTCCCTCTTCTATGTCAACTAATATTATTCAACATGTATTCCTTATTTCATTAAAAAAAAAAGTTTTCTCTTTATCATTCAAAGGGAACACGCCAAATTTTCGGAACTTAATTTACCTTGTCAGCTCTGATGTCTTGCAATAATGATTATTTAATGATCTTCAGTCCTTAGTTTTCAACTTTTCTTTTCAAGGTGAAACATCACAACTAAAACAAAATAATTTCGAAATCTAATGTAGACAAATAGGCAGATATCAATAGTTAAAGATTATTATAATTTGTTTTGGTCGGGATTCGAACCCGGTCTTCTGTATTCTCTAGCGCAGAGCTCTAACCAACTGAGCTACCTGGCTCGTAACACAGCCAGATCAATCCGTCACTCTTCCCCGTGTATACAGGGCAAAAATTGCGAGAACACGGGGATATAGGATTTGTCTGGCCGTGTTAAGGCCAGGTAGCTCGGTTGGTTAGAGCCCTGCGCTAGAGAATGCAGAAGACCGGGTTCGAATCCCGGCCTGAATAAATCTTTTCTCTTCAAAATAAAAATATTTAAAAGTTTAAGATTATTGCATTGATATATTTCGTTCTAATGTGATTCATAAAAACAGTAACAAATATTTATAATAAAACGTATTAAATAAAGATAAACATAATTTCCCGATAATGGATTAAAATCCGGCCATCTCTAGTTTTTCACCCTCGATATGAGGAGAGACTGATGGTGGTTTTTCTTGAGTAATTTCTCATTTTTCTTCCTCACCATACATCAAGTCTCTCTAGCACATCACTTTTCATCTCATTTATCTTTCGGAAGAATATTCCTTTAGAACGATATTTTAAACAATTCCTATTTATCAACCCTATTTTCTTATCATTTCGATATTCCATTTTTTTTCTCTTACTTACGCTAGAGTGCACCAACTGTACTTCAATATTTTAACACCTGTATATATTTACATAGACAAGGTATACCTTACATTTTTTACCGTATCTTGTCTTTCTTCCCTGTCCCACTATTACCTGTTATACTACAATACTTTTATGGGTAGTTACATCTTCACCATTATTAATAAATATTTTAAATTATGTTATAGGCTTCTACAAGAGGACGTGACTTCATTAGAAGACGTCTACTGGCTGGAGGACTCGAGAGCGAGGTTCCTCCTCGGCAAAGACTTCCCCTACCTGGAGTACGGCTCGCCAGGCCCTGCCCGTGTCCAAGGAGGACCTGTCCAGTCTCAAGGCGGAGTTATGGAGTGCCGTCGTCAAGAGCAGTCACCACCAGGATGCCTGGACTTTC